>CM029651.1:39978320-41267374 GCA_017311315.1 Dendrocalamus latiflorus
ACGTCAACAGCCAGCAGTTCAAGGACGTCATGCGCTACCTCTGGATGCCCCGCCTCGTCGAGCGCATCCAGGCCGCCGCCTCCGCTGCCGGGGAGGAGCAGCCCACCGCCGACACGCCCCTGTCGTGGCAGCACGGCGCCGACGGCCTCTACGAGTCGCCGGAGCTCCCGGCGGCCGACGCCTGCTGGCCAGCGGAGTACTGCGCGGCGGCCGGCGGGCAGCTGGCCAACACCTCCGCCGTCCCGGAGCTGTCGAGCACCACGGCCGGGTCGTCCTCGCCGTCCACGGACTCTGGAGCGGGGGCGCAGCCCAGCTGGGCCCCCACAGTCGACGGCGCCGAGTGGTTCACCACCGCATGCGACGCCTCCAGCGCCGCCGGCATGTGCGACACGAACCTGACCCCGCAACAGCCGCCGTGCCAGCTCGGGGAGGCGTGGACGTCCGAGCCGCTGCCGGGTCTCGTGTTCCAGGAGTTCGGCGTCGCGGACGTCGAGATCGGCAGCTTCGACGTCGACAGCATCTGGAGCATGGACGACTTGTGGTACACGCAGGGCGTGTGAAAAGTCAATACGGTGGCATGGAAATCCACAGCTGCGCGCGAGGCCCGCGGGTGCGTGCGGCCTCCGGCCGGGGACGCGTAGCAGAGCGGAGAAACGGATTAGAAGGAGAGAAATTATCTGGAGGATTAGAAGGAGATTAATTATTCACCTCAAGATGCCGTTTTTGGACTCCCCCCGGACCGTTCTACTCCAGTTCTTTCGCGTTCTCTCTCTTGTTTTAATTTATATACTAGGGTAAAAAAAAGTTAAATACGTAGCCGATGTAGTGTTAATTGTTGCTGTCCTTATGTGCTGCGTTTAATTTTACTCATTCTTTTTGAGTAAATATAGTACATATACAAGAACTGAACTGAACTAATAAAGCAAACTCCGACGTCAAGTCGTGATTAATTCGTACTAGTAAGCATTCCGCCCGCCCATTTCTCGCCGCTAATTGTGATCCTCGTGCACTTCGATTCCCAGTGACGATCGAGAAGCTGCTTTTCTTTTTCTGTGTTTTGTTGCAATGGTTGGCTTGGCTATCATCACGACGATGGCGACCGCGCGCCATCGATCGATTTGTTTATGCCGACATGGATGTTTTATACCAGAATTCAGTGCAAGCGCCCGCTGTTACATCCGCGCGAACAGTTCCCAGATGCGAGCTGCGTGCCCTCGGCATTTCACATGTTGTTTTCGCCACTCATCAGGTTCGCATAATTTAGATGAGCTAGCCGGAGAGAGAGAGAGAGAGAGAGAGAGAGCAGTACTCAGAGCAGAGCAAAGCCGATGGATCGAAGTGGATGTCGAGCAGATATGCTTAAAATTGCAGCACTAACTACACGGCTCGAGTTAGCACTTAGCAGTAGAACTCACTAACACTTACATGCAACTGCGGGGTGGACCCGGGGCATGCATCACCTCAGAAGATTGATAAGAAAAGCAATTGAAAAGAGGGGGGGACATAGTTTCTTTCAAGCGGAGCCACGTTTTTCCGTATTTTCACACCGCATTTTCATTCTTTTCTGAAAGGAAAGAAAAACTAAAAGGAATCGCCTGGGAAAAGCGGCCCCCGCGCGGTTGTCGTGGCTGGGCCGACCTAAGCACCACCACTCGCAACTGTCAGTTTCCATCGGTGATTTCTGAGCTTGCTGCGCTGATATTTTTCTAGCTTCCAAGCTTCAGGAAGTACGTACAGAACCATGTCGATTGTTGAATTGGTAAAACGGGCAAAAAAGTCCATAGATTGCTGGGCTACAGCCATGGAATGATGACCGCCACGGAATATTGATGGGGGAAGTGTGCCTCCCCCCTCCGCGGACTAATTGGAGAACGTCGTTGGTTTTCTAGTAAGTTTGGATGCGCTCTTTGATTTTGGTGACTTTCTTTCTTTCTTTCTTTCTTTTGCGTGCTGATGAATTTACTTTTGAATGCTGATCCCTTTCAGAGTGATGTAGTCCAATTCTTGAAAAATAAAGAAACTAATCATGAATGTTTATGGAAAACGTTTAGCTTCCACGTGATTGGCTCTTAAGTATACGTGCATACACGCTACTTGCTCTTGAGATTTTCGAAATATCCAAGACTAACCATAAGCTCTAAGCAGTGACGGAGCCGGAATTTGGTTACGCTCCAGACTCAATAGTTGAATGATCTAGGCTATCTGGGCTGGACTATGAAAATGTTACCTAGGCTAGACTGAATTTATCCAGACTGTGCACTAGATATTTTTCACACCCCCGACTAAAGCCTATCTTACCCGGGGTGTGGCTTCGACCCTGAATCCTCTCACTTGTGCTATTTGTCATGTTAATTTGGAAGAATGCATCTACAAGACCAGCAAGCATATACTAACCTCCTTATAGCCGGGGGGATTCCGGCCCCCCCCCGCGCTATCCACGTCGACCGCGAGCGCCGGCCGGCCGACGGGTGTCCCCCGGTTTTTGGTACGGCCGGGGGAGGCAAATCCCTCCACTTTTTCCGAAATTACGTAAAGGTCTTTTTTCCTTGCGAAAAGGTCCCTGCACCCAGTTTTTTTCAAAAAAATTTTGGATGGCGCCCCGCGGGTTTCCAAAATTACGTATTGGTCCTTATTTACTTACGTACAGGTCCTTGCAGGTCCTCGGTTTTTTGCAAAAAAGTCCTTTTGTTTTTCCAAAATTACGCACAAGTCCTCGATTTTTTTTATGAAACTCCCTGCGAATCGCCGTCTCTTTTGCTTCGGTCCACACGGTGGCTGGCGTGGCGTGGCGCCACGCCTACGTGGCTAGTTACATATAGTTTTTGACATATCTTACGTGTATATATACACACAATAACCATACGGTACGGTTCATTACGATGGACGACTATTGGGACAACCAAGCAGCTTTGTTTTCGGCGGAGATCCAGGAAAAAGAAGTCATTGGTAGGCATATATCAGTAATGATACTTTGTAATATCATTATGAACATTAATTTTTTTATAAGTTAAACTAGATGGCAATGGGATCATTTGACCTCAATCCTTGTACGCTGGATATCCACCCTGCTTGTTGTAGCTTGTTGCGACGAATCAGATAATGCACCACGCTGTCTAAGATGTTGCCACTTAACAAGCTAGGCAACGCGTCCATACACTGCGGCTAAAGGTGTTGCTCGAGCAAACTGACAACCCCAAAGTTCGAGAAAGCGAAGTGTTGACATGTAATATGGAAGCGGTGCATGGCAAGTTCTTGAGCAATTGAGCTACCTCAAATGTGGACATACATGTTCTTCGAGTCAACCAAGGTGGAATTTTGAGTGGCATCGGTCCGGGTGCGTATAAGGTGAAAATCACCTAAATGTTGTAAACTTATGAGAATCATGTCTTAGAGGTTTTTAAAAATTCTAAGAAAAATACCATATGTAGGGGAGGAGATACTTTTTTTACTATGCAAAATTTCAGAACCAAACTCAACCTCATTTGCAAGATATAAAAAAATACAAATTCTTAGTAAACAGTGATTTGTCACTATTCATGTAGAATTTTTCTTTTTCCCTTCTTGCAAATGAGGTTGAGTTGGATCTTAAATTTTTGCATGGTTAAAGAACATCACCTCCCATACATATAGTATTTGTTTTAGAATTTTTGAAAACTTCAAATGCATGGTTCTCGTGGCTTGCAATATTTAGATAGTTTCCACCTAATATTTCCCGTATGGGTCCGGCTGGGGCACAATTAATGTACCTATTCAGTTCTTTTGGAATAACCTGCTTAGTATTGATTCAGGCCCCACTTATTTTGGTTTGAGCTTCAGACTTCTGACTTAATTTCACTATTCCTAAATTTCGTCTTTTTCTAACTTTTTGGATTTTTTTTGAAATTTTTTGCCGGTTCTTTTTTCCTGTATTCGTTTGCATTATATGTGCTAGGCTAAACCATTTTTTCTATTTTTAAATTTAATTATGCTAAATAAGTCACCATCAGCTACAGTAAAAATTCAGTAATAAGCCATAAAAATTCAGCCCAATCGAGTACCACCTCAATATTGCAAGTTCTAAGGATGAATTTAGGCGAGATTAAACCTATTCTAGAAATATATATAAAAAAGAAAACTCTAAAATATCCGCGGAACGGAACAGGACCGTTTTTTTTTTACCGAGCTATCGCACCCTCTGATGCGGTACTCGTAGGCAGCAGCAGCGGAAAAGCTTGGAGACGAGGAGATCACGAGCTCGGCGGTACGTGGAGGCTCGATCGGGCGCAGAAGATCTGCCCACCGCCGCCGCTCTGATAGGCTGGCGAGCACGAGGCGGACGACGCGGCGCCGGTGGGCTGGGGGCCCGCGTTACACGTCATCGGTCAAGCGCCGCGGTGGGCCGACGCGACGCGAGGCGAGCCATGCCAGGCCGCGGGTTCGGACCGGTCAACGGCGCCCGGTGGACTCGCGCGAGACCCTCGTGCCGATCTCGACACCTTTTCTCGCTGCGGTCTTCACACCTGCGGCCGGGTTTTTCTTCGGGTTCCTATTTGGCCTTGGCCGCCGCCGCCTCCCGCGCGTGGCCGCCAAGGTCCGTCGCGGAGTGCGGTTCTGCTTCACTTCTGCTGCCCAGTGGCTGCCTGCCTGGCCACTGGTGCTCATCGGCTCAACTACATAGTACGACTACGAGTACCTGTATCAGTACTGTGCTTCTTGAGACTTGAGAGGATTTCGACGGTGATTCTTAGGACAATGACCGTGTACGGTGTGGAATCTTGATTCCTCTTGGAGGTGAGGACCGTAAGGTGCCGCTCGGTTAAGCTTAAAAATAGTGATTTATGTCTAAAATTTTACTATATCTAATTGAAATTATATTGTAATTGAAGATGGTTTATTTGGCGTAATTAAATTTAAAAAATTTTAAAATAGAAAAAATAGTTAGTTTATTACAGACAACACAAACGAATACAAAAAACCAGAAAAAAATTTAAAAATGCCAAAAGTTCAGAAAAAGACGAAATTTTTTAATAATAAAAAATAAGTCAGAAACCAGGAACTCAAGCCGAAATGAGCGAGACGTATATTAGACGTTTGCAGTTGGTGTAAACAAATTGGGATTATGTTTTTCTGAATAAATTAAGAATATGCTGGAGTATTGTATTTCAAGGAAAAGGTATTGGGCCTTTTGGAAGACATGGATTTTCTTTTTAAAAACAGTATAATTCTCGTACAATTCTGAGAAGATTCTCGCATTTCAAATGATGCCCGGAGTTTCGATCTGAACAAACTTTCTATCATTCGACTTTCTGACTTGGCTTTTTTTCTCACCAAAATATATGCTTAGCTTGTTTGAGCCCCTCTGTGTTCGATTGGACTAAACCGCCTTTCAAGCCTAGCTCATTTTAGCTCACCCATTACAGTTTTAGACAAAGATAACATCAAGCAATAATAGGATCCATGTATAGGTGACCGAATGAGCCAAAAAGAATATAAAGTACTAATCAACAAGGTGTTGCTCAAACACGAGTGCTGATTGGCATGCTGGGTTTAGTGGTGCACATTAGTCACTAGTGCGAGTTATGGCCCTGTTTTTTCAGCTTTGAATTCTTACTTTTGACTTTTCTATAGTAACTAGCTTTTAAACGAAGTGTCGTTTTCAAATTAGAATCTACTAGTTAATTATAGTACATATTTACTTTGTTAATTGCAGCCACAGGCCGCAGCCAAGGTCATAAACCCCAAAAAAAAAAAAGGCCCGATGCAAATGCTAATGACATCAGAGAGTAGAAAGTGTACCAGATATTATTATCGCGGGTTAAAAAAGCTCGGATCTCTTCAATTTTCAGCCACTCCAATCATGTAAAGCACTAAACAAAGAACACGCACGATCTTATCTATGTAATCACTATCACTCGGCGTAATTTGTGTCGCTAATTAATTGAGACCTAGCTAGCCAGCCGATATGTAGAGCTTCCATGTCGATAGGGCTAGTGTTTTTGCACCATACATTTCACAATCACCTAGATGAGATTTTCTCTGAATTGGGGTCGATCGTCTGGCTAGCTATAGCTGAGTAGTTTTTTTCTTTGTTGTCTAAGCAACTGTGGCCATCACTTCCACCAACGAAAAAGTGCGTTTGCTATCAAGGAAAAGGGTCTCCCCCTCAAACCAGATGACTTCAGACAGCGCGGAAAAAGGGGGAGGAAACGGAAAGTCCAATGCTCGTCTGCAACAAATCAGTGCAAAGTCGCTGTGAGGTGGTGAAATCGACAATTCCTCGAACAAGTTGCCATATTGCGTTGTAGATCGCCTGATCACGGATTCGTTTTCTTTTCCTTTTCGCCCTGCAACTAGTCAAAGTGGCACGTTATGCTCGAGCCGCGCGCGCTTACCTCAAATTTTCCTTACGGATGATGGTGTTATCCACTGACCACTGCCCAAATATATTAACCCTGCGTGCCGGAATATTAAATCGTGAAAAAAGTAGCTTGGTATATATTAACTGTATATCCATTTCCCCGTATGCGTGATTGGAATGCACTACGCTTTTACCGTTTTAGTGATCACAAACATCGTTTGTAAAGAGTAAATTGCCACAACTTAAGGCTCAAAATGCTTGCTGGGTCCTTAACCACGCTTTAACTGTTCTAGTCAGCTCATCTGCGCGACGTACGCCGTTTAATTTACTTACTAGTCAACTGGCAGATACAGACCTACCCTCAACCAAAAAAAAAAAAAGTACACTACGCTCCCCATTCTTTTTTATTTGGCGTGTTTATTTTTTAATATCTTCAAATGTGACTTTGATCATTATTTGTTATAATTATATATTATATATACTAACATAATTGTAATATTATGTAAGTACTTTTAACAAAAAGTCTAATGATATAATTTTAATATAATTAATATATATATATATATTGGTGTTCAAACTTTAAAACATTTGACGGCACGAATTACTAATTATATGATGTAAAATAAAAAAGGGAGAGATCGTAGATGGCATAATTAAGCGAGTATGGGAAGACGAAAATGCTTATACCAGTTTGCTGCCCCTGTGGAATTTTCATATAATTAATATATATAGTTTTAAATATGTTGATGATCGAACTTTAGAAAATTTAATGGCACATATAAAATAAAAAAGAATGGAGAGATCCTAGATAGCATAATTAAACGAGTATGGGAAACTTATCAGACGAAAATGCTTATACCAATTTGCTGCCCCTGTGGATATGTGATCGGCCATTGTATTCGTGATCCCTCACATAACATCGACAATACAATAATCCGAGTAGTACTCTGTTCTTTTGGGAACTTGCCATTCTTAGGAGCACGCACACACGAAGAGCAGCTTCGCGGGTGCTTCCAAGGGCCACGCGCGACATAGACGAGAGGTCTCGGTTCGGCCGGGTTCCACAGGTCTAGTTTGTGGATGTAAAATGGCGCTCCGAAGTCTTGAGCCTAACAAATCTCAGCCACTAGCTTGCTTCGCTTCTCCGTTTCAATTCGGCGCCACGACGCATAGTTTCCATGCACACAAGCCAATCCTAGCCTGCCTCTGCCGGCCTGCATGCACGCACGCTCGCTCCGATTTTGGCACCGACATAAATGTGCTCAAGCTGCAGGCACCGGCGACGTCGTACCGAGCCACCACTCGCGAGGATACCTAGGTCAGGTTGGCAACTTGACGTACGGGCTTCTTTTGATCCGACAACGCATGCATGTAGCCATGCATACACATGCTCTCTACTGTATCCTAGACGATCCGGGTCAGGGCAGTCCCACTGCTCCACGTAGGATAGTGTCTATGGCATTAATTAGATTGCTATGTAGGAGTTTTAGATGATGTGACGCTATATTAAATAAGAGAGAGAAGAAAAAGAGGAAGAAATTGGGTCTCATGCAAGAACTAGTTTCTATGAGAAAACCAATGCAATAGACACTACCAAATTTTGCATTGGAGAGATGGTGGTATCTTCATGATAGATGGAGAAAAATTATGATTGGTGGAGAGGAGAGAGAGATTTTGATGCTTAATTAATTGCTTGGGTTATAAATAGATATGGTGCATAGGAGACAATAGTGTCTAAAGTAGTGTCTATATGACATGGCATAGATATAAACTACTTAAGTGGTTTCTGCACTGGGACTGCCCTCATCAGATCATGCATGTGGGACTAATTTCGACAGTGCATGCATGCAATGCACGCATGGTTGCGACCTGCATTTGTTGCCGGACCCGTACGTATTATTAGTGATATGAGTGATAGACAGGGCGGATTCCAAGAGAGCTACCGGGGTGCATAGGACATCGGACCTAATTTTATTTTTCTATTATATAGCTTATGCAGATTTAAGTGTGAACCTCTAACAAAAAAATCGAAGGTCACCTGACCAACTCAAAGATTAAAGCTCTCGGCCTCTTGCCTCCCACTGCTCAACTCGGCATTCCTATAGTTGGGCCCAAGACGACACCAATCAAGTCCCATGATACGTAGTCTAGCGTACGCAAGTGCAGTCTAGCTGATACAAGCATGGCTTAAGGCGCTCGGCCAGCTAAGTTAATCTACGAAGGGAAGATAGCAGGCAAAGGCCGCACAACAAGTGCGTCGCATTGCCCCAGTCATCAGCGTCTCATTCTATCCCACCCTCTGTCCTGCCTCGCGAAAGCAAAATCCACCCTCTTGCTTGGTTGTAGGCTCTCAGCCGTCGATTGCCGAAGCCCAAAGGCCTAAGCTGTAGCCCGCCAGCTGTTGCGTCTCCTGGTCGCCATTACCAATCAATCATCTCGTCGAGCACTTAGCTATATGGATTAAGTCCTAAATCGACATAGAGCATTGCTAAATTTCTCTCGATTCTTTCGATTTCTTTAAGCAGATTGATTGAATTTATGAGTTATGATTTGAATGCTATGATTGTTACTTTTTGTCAAATTGTAGGATTTGGAATTAGCATTTCAATTTGGGTTTTTGGAAATTAAAATACTCACTAGTTCATTGCAAATCGGAGGCAAATTATGCATGTAATTATGGGGGTGTTCTTTTGGGTTGTGGCTGATAGTTTTTGTCTGCGCTTTTTGACTTGACAACGGACAATGGAGATGCCAACGTGGATGATACACATGGTTTTGTGCCCGTGAATCTATTTGGTGAATCCACTTCAAGAGACTGTTCTGTTTCTACATTTGGCTTTTTGACTTTCAGAGAAGCCAAGAGCCAAAAGTAGAATCCAAAAAACAAAAAAAAACACACCTTATATGTACGGTGAAGTGATGAACCCCAGTCATTTTTGTTCTAGTTCCGCCTCATAGACTGATAGCACATGTGCTGTTACTACCTGGCCACACTGCTACAGAAATCCACATTACAGACGGTTCAGAAACGTCATCACAGACGGTTTTCTGAACCGTCTGAATTTATGGGTCAGTGATAATCGAAGTTATCACAGACGGTTTTCGAACCGTCTGTGATTATGAGATATCACAGACGGTTTTGTATTAAAAACCGTCTGTGATATTCGTTCCTCCTAAATCAAAATCTATTTCTGTTTATTGGCTAGCCTCAGGAAATGCTAGCCATGCCCTCTGAAACAAGTAGATAACCACAGACAAAAAATATACAATTCACACATCTCATTTCCTTTCAGATACATTTCACAGATATAAAACATCCAATTGACATCGCACTTCATTTCACAAACATAAAGCATGCATCCATTTCGCAAATCAATTAATTGAATTGAAATGAAATATCCATTAACAAATGCACAGTTACAAAAGATCTACACTGCATTTGCACTTAGTGATAAGACCAATAAGAAATCATGGTGCGCAGTGGAATCGTCCTCCTGGCTTTATGACTTGAGTGAGCAAAAAGTACGCCAACTCTCCTCGAATCCCTCCAAGATCAGAATGTTTCAATGCAGTTGACGGGATGTACGCAGCCTGTCGATAGGAATATCAATGTGCGTATATATGTAACGTGATAAGTATAAAGTAATTATGGGAAGAGTGACAAACCTTGCGATTGGTGAGCCTCGAGGAATCGAGGAGTAGTTTCATATGTTGGCAAACGTAGTATCCACATGTGTTGCCCGGCTGCTGCTGATGGCACTGCAAAAAATGGAATGTGTTAGTTCAAGAGGCATTAGTACCAACTGTTGCATAGGATTAATTAATGTGAAATAGCGAATACCTTAAAATCTCGAACATGTGTCAGCAGGCCTTTGGCCCCGCGCTTCGAGTCATCTCCCATTTGAATATACATCGCGAACGCCCTACGTAATTCGAAAAAGTTAACCTTAGTCATTCGGAAGGAAAGAAAGAGTACAATGTAGATATGTATGGGAAATATGTGCTTACCTATCGGTTACTTGGCTGACAACTGTAAAGTCCATTTTATTCTTACTTAGGGAATCAAGGTAATATACCTTGTTCCATTTTGGTACAATTACTATTAAAATCCAATGAAAGTTCTGATGGAAGGGCATAAGTACATATTCCTTATTGCGGCAACCCAGCAGTCCTGATGCAATGTACCTCTCGACGAGTGGTGTATCCCGGTCGATGGTATCCTTGGCGACCAAGTGTGGGTCCAAGAAACCAGCTGATGAGTTGGATAATCTAGCTCTAGTTAGCATGTGTCTATATATATACACACGAAAGCAACAAATTAGATATGTCATTTATCGGTATGACATTAACGGAGACTGTGATTGTACACACTTACAGTGTCCAGCATCGAATGATTGAGACGTCAAGAGCGTTGAGCGTGAACAGATCGAATAAATCCTCAAAGGCGACCACGAATATACACTCTTGAAGACTGTGGTATAAATCATCCGACGTGAATTTGACAGTGATACTTGAAGTCCGTTCTCCCTCTAGCTTATTGGACTGCTGCATATACCACGTGTGCAATTGCATGCAACTATATGGTAGCTTTTGGAGGTCTTTTTGCTCGAGCAACGGCTCGCCAAGCACGAATTTGCGGGACAAAGGTAGGTACGGCATATCATCATTGGTCTTCTTTGCTTTGCCTTTGCTGGCCTTGCTGCCTCGGCTATAGGTTGACTTCACGGCAGTCGACTTTGAAGGTAGCAGCGGTGCAAGTCCTCATGATCCAAACATCCGGCCGCTCCGGATTCTGTTGCCGAAGCACATCCTTGTGCTGGTCCACATAAGGCGCCACTTCAGTCATGTGTTGCAACACCGTGAAATGGACTTGAGTATACGTGTCCATATCTGGAGTGATTGCTTTCCTTCCGATAGTTCCGAGACCCTTCAGCCTCCCCTCATGACGAGATTGAGGGACACCTATCGGTTGAATCTGAGCCATATAATCGACACAAAACTCAATGACCTCTTCGCTTGCATAACCTTCGACGATGCTGCCCTCCGGCCGAGAACGATTCCGTACGTAGGACTTGAGAATTCACATGAACCTCTCAAATGGGTACATGCTACGTAGAAATACGGGTCCGCATATTTTTATCTCCCACACAACGTGAACAATGAGATGGACCACGATATCGAAAAACGAAGGAGTGAAATACATTTCAAGGTGACATAGAGTCATCACCACCTCGTCCTGCAGAGCATCTAGTCCTTCGGGATCGATGACCTTCTGAGCAATTGTGTTAAAGAAATAACATAGCCTCATGATTGTCTCTCGGATTTTGATCGGCAAAATATTTCTAATTGCAATAGGGAGCATCTATATCATCAGCACATGACAATCATGAGACTTCATGCCATTTAACTTCAAATCTTGCATCGAAACAAGTTTCTTCACGTTGCCGGAGTAACCAGACGGCACTTTGACACCATGCAAGCACTGGCACAGTTCTGTTTTCTCAGCCTTGGACAGAGTGTAACACGCAGGGGGAAGGTACGTTCGTCCATTATCAGTGCGTGTCGATGCTAACTCAGGCCTGATGTCCATGTCAGCCAAGTCAAGCCGTGCATTGACGCCGTCCTTTGTTTTATCACGGATGTTCAATAAGAGACCAATCAAGCTGTCGCATACATGTTTTTCTACGTGCATGACGTCGATGCAGTGTCGAACATCTAGGTACTCCCAATAAGGTAAGTCCCAAAATATTGATCTCTTCTTCCAGGTGTTCTTCTCATGAGCCCTCAATTTACGTCCCTTTCCGAGGACAACATCTAAATCCTTAACCATATCATAAACCTCGTGTCCCCTTAAATGCCTTGGAGCTGAACCGTCTTCCTTCTCTCCGTCAAATTGTTTCTTCATCTTGCGGTATGGGTGAGCCCTCCGAAGGAACCGGCGGTGACGCATGTAGACGGTTTTGCGTGAGTGTCTCAGCCACACACTCTCGGTACCATCTAAACAGTGAGTACAAGCTTTGACACCTTTTGTACTATGGCCCGATAGGTTACCAAGGGCAGGATAATCATTTATGGTGCAGAACAATAAGGAGCGCAGAGTGAAGTTCTCTCATTTGTATGCATCACATACCTGTACCCCTTCGTTCCACAGTACTTTTAGATCTTCCACCAACGGTGCTAGGAACACATCGATATCATTCCCAGGTTGTTTTGACCCTTGGATAAGTATCGACAGCAAAATGTACTTTCGCTTCATACACAACCAAGGAGGAAGGTTATAGATGCAGAGAGTCATGAGTCATGCGCTATGTCGGCTGCTCATGCTACTAAAAGGATTCATTCCATCTGTACTCAGTCCAAACCTTATATTTCTTGGTTTTGCACCGAACTCTGCAAAACTCCTATCGATGTTTCTCCACTGCGCGGAATCAGCAAGGTGTCTTAGCATTCCATCCTTCTTGCGCTCTTCCGAGTGCCAACGCAGCAGTTTTGCCTCCTTTGGATTTGCAAAAACCCTTTTCAAACGGGGAATTATAGGAAAATACCATGCCACCTTAGCAGGAGGTCCTTTCTTCGCCTCTGTTCCCTCGCCATCATCTGATTGATTGTTACGTTTGTATCGGGATGTGTTGCACACCGGACATACATGCATGTTTGCATACTCTTTACGATAGAGGATACAGTCGTTCGGGCATGCATGTATTCTTTCTACTTCCATTCCCAACGGACAAAGAACCTTCTTGGCTTTATACGTGGTTTTAGGCAACTCATTTCCCTCCGGAAGCATGTCCGCTAAAAGACCTAGCAGCGCCGTGAAACTCTTGTCGGACCAACCGTTGCTTGCCTTCAATTTCAACAGTTCAAGCACGGCCGACAACCTCGTGTACTTGCAGCCTGTGTACAAAGGTTTCTCCGAGTCCTCCATCAAGCCGCGGAATTTAACATACTCTCTCTCATCATAGTTCTCTTCTACATCACGAAGCATCTGATCCAGATTATCATCGTGCAACCTATCCGAATCCGAACCACAATCGACATCTGCCGGCGGCATGTCATTCACTTCACCGACGATGTCATCCGGCGGCATATCATTCACTTCACCGGCGATGTCATCCGGCGGCATATGATCATTCACTTCGCCATGACTGGTCCAACACGTATAATCCTTTTTGAAACACCTCCGAATCAAGTGCGCTTCAATTTGCCCTCGGTTCTTAAACATCTTCAAATTCTCGCAATCAGTGTATGGACAGCACATATATTCCACCCCCTTATTCAACATATCCTCCTCGGCGGCTCTTATAAAAGCAGACATGCCATTAATGTACTCTTCACTCACACGGCTCGCGGCATACATCCAGTTTCGGTCCTACGTTACGTACATATATAACAACTTAGTATTAAAATCTAGATTAAGTAATTATAATTACTACATATATACCGGCCATATTTATTATATTGAGACTTAATTTGCTAGCTCAATTCATATTATAAACACAATAGCTATTATATAACCAACAATTTTGCAAATTAACCATCTTCAATAACACTCATGGATTACTTAGACCTAAATTGTAATGCAATTAAGGAAAAATAAATTTCACTACTAACCATATTTAGAGCAACCAAGAAAGTCTGAATCTTCAAAGCTCAATCTCTACCTCTTCCTACCAAATTAACTGGCCTAAAATCGCCTAGCTTCCTCCCGAGTGAAAATGTGCGCAACAGTGGCT
This sequence comes from Dendrocalamus latiflorus, assembly GCA_017311315.1. Taxonomy (NCBI): domain Eukaryota; kingdom Viridiplantae; phylum Streptophyta; class Magnoliopsida; order Poales; family Poaceae; genus Dendrocalamus; species Dendrocalamus latiflorus. Next base: position 39,992,391 of record CM029651.1, read on the forward strand.
AGATTTGGATCGAAATGAAGACAGATGCGGTCTGAGCAGCGCAATAAATGCCTTAGAGTCATTATCACAGACGGTTTTTAATTAAAAACTGTCTGTGATAACTAGCTTATCACAGACTGTTTTTTATTAAAAACCGTCTGTGATAATCTGGGATTATCACAGACGGTTCTTAATATAGACCGACCATCTGTGATAATCCTTTTTCCCGCCACAAATACCACAGACGGCCTCCAAATTACAACCGTCTGTAATAGTGTTAATCAGAGACGGTTTCACAAAACCGTCTGTGATGAGGCGTCTACTATGAGGCTTTCTGTAGTAGTGCCAGTACGTGATCGATTGGCTCCTCACGTGATGGCCTAGATGCGTGCATGGGGCTGTCAATCTTGACAGAGTTTAATTAGGGTCCAAGCACGATAATTCTGTCAGATTGTACTTGGCTCCATTGGATGCTATTACAGGTAAACCCGTGCATCATTAGCCTATGATCCTTGGACAGTACATGCATAGGGGTCTTTCAGTCCGTAAGACCATATGAAGGTGATCCTATGTTGTAATGAATATTTGATTTTACTTTTTCTTTACTATTGATGTTTGAGTATTTGTATTTTTACCTATTGCTTTCTATTGCTAGTGGTCTGACCGGCCTTATAATGGTGGTTTGATCGGCTTGCGGTCTAACCAGTCGTAGTGGCGGTCTAATCGGTGTGTCGAGCGGTCCAACCGACCATGTAATAACGGTTTGACCGATGAGTGTTAGGCAGTCTGACTGGTATGGACGCCGCGGTCCAACGGCCCCTGGTGTTGAGTGTGCCAAGTTGAGTTGGTTTTGGCTGTGAGTCATGGCGGAATCCATACAAGTGTTAGTCATAGCTAGAGTCAATGCAAATGTAAGTCATGGGTATATCCATACATGTGTTTTGCTAATGAGAGTTAATTGCATGTCATTTGTGCTTGGATTAGTTGCTTGTTCTTTGATGTGCAGGTGCTTGATGATTGTTGCGGTCAGTGGCAAGACTGAGACTATGGAAGGGGTATTGAGGCCATGGCATGTTGTGTTAGTCCGCATGAAGCATCATCTCAAGCGGAGAAGCACGGAAAAAGGACAGTTGTGCAGATGCATATGTGTGAACCTGCTGGTGATATCCTTGTCTTCCTTACTGGGGAAGAGGAGATTGAGGACGCCTGTCGGAAAATTAATAAGGAAATTAATAACATGGGAGATCAGGTTGGCCCAGTTAAAGTCGTGCCTCTGTATTCTACGCTACCCCCGGCAATGCAGCAAAAGATTTGTGAACCTGCTCCTGCCCCATTGAAAGAGGGAGGTCCTCCTGGAAGAAAAATTGTTGTGTCCACAAACATCGCTGAGACATCCTTAAACATAGATGGTATAGTGTATGTGATAGACCCAGGGTTTTCCAAACAGGTGGTTTACAATCCAAGGATAAGGGTGGAATCCCTTCTGGTGTCACCAATTTCGAAGGCAAGTGCCCATCAGAGAGCTGGTCGTGCTGGAAGAACGCAGCCTGGGAAGTGCTTCAGGTTATACACAGAGAAGAGTTTTAACGATGATTTACAACCCCAGACCTACCCAGAAATTCTTAGGTCAAACCTGGCAAATACGGTTCTTACTTTGAAGAAATTTGGAATTGATGATTTAGTGCATTTTGACTTCATGGATCCTCCTGCACCGGAAACTCTAATGAGGGCCTTAGAAGTTTTGAATTACCTGGGGGCACTCAATGATGAAGGTAACTTAACACATTTAGGTGAAACGATGAGCGAGTTTCCCCTGGATCCACAGATGTCAAAGATGCTTGTCATCAGTCCAAGATAGAACTGTTGAAATGAGATCCTCTCGATATCTGCCATGCTGTCAGGTATGCCAGCTAAATTGCACTTTAACAGCTTAACTAGCTGAATGCCCGTACGTTGCTACAGATTTTTAAAATTTATCATACTATATATTTTAAAGCTCATGGGTGGTAAAAATTTTTAGAATACGATCACGCGCGATAGTCGACGGCTTCTGACTTATGACGACGAGGTGTGCTCGAGGGCTCCCAACCTACGACCACGAGGTGTGGTCGATATCTTCTGACTTATGACCATGAGGTGTGATCGACGGTTTTCGACTTGATGGATTTAAAAACTTTTAGAATATGCATACAAACATATTGCCGACTTATGACCATGTTTGTCGTGCCGCTGGTTGGAGGGGCGATGGGAGATAAAATTGGTGGCAGCGAAATTTGGGGGACTGTGACCAGACACTGCCACGCGGAGAAGGAATTGGTGGCGGCGCCAAGAGAGAGGCGCGACATGAGGGTTCGGGGGAGGAGCAGCAGTTGCGGGAGGTGGAGGTGGGGAGGCGGCGGCGGGCAAATGGAGAGAGGAGGCAACAGGCGAATGCGTTGGAGAGGCGGCGACGAGGGGATGCAACGCTGACGCTGCTGGGGGGAAGTTGAGGACTGCAACCAGATGCTGCCGTATGGGGAAGGAATTGGTGGCGGCGCTGAGGAGGAGGCGCGGCACGAGGGTTCGAGGGAGAGAAGGAGGCGACGGTTGCGGGAGACGGAGGATGCGGGGGAAGAGAAGAGGAGGAGCGTAGCCCATGCGTCGGTCTGACCTTTTCTACAAGGAGCGAAAGAACTCCCTACATGCAGATTTGGATGGTTGATTTTTTATCGGACGGCTGAAAAGAGAAGAGGAAGAACGGACTGACGATCATCAACTCATATTTATTATCACTAGTAGTGTGCCCGTGCTAACGCTACGGTAAAATACAAAACAAGATAAAATTTGTAAAAAAAATAAAACGAACAATCAGACAAAAACACATCCTTGATCAAATAAGACAGATGCATAGGCCACCTACAACAATCCAATAGAAGTATGCAAACAATCTGCAAAATATGTGCACTTAATATTTATTCAGAAGAACATGGAATATATAGTGCACTTGTGCAATTGCACACTGAACCTAGAAAACTCCATTTACATAGAAGTGCTAGTTCTCTTCAATCCAGATAGGTGGCCTTGAACCCATAAGTGCAAAAAAGCATGGTTGAAACAAAGTAGTACAGTCCAGATGAATTACCCATATTGACAGGAGAGCAGAGCTCTTCAAAACAATAGAGCACCAGTTGCAGATTTGTTGTACCAGGAAGCCCAACTGTCGTGATCTAATGTAATCAATTGCGTATCTGGTTCCAGCTGCTGCACTCCAGATAATATAACATCCGATGCTAAAAGAGAAAAGATCTGATTGAGAGACGTTTTACGACACTCATATCCAAGTTCCTACAAAGAGGAAATTACCTCTCTCTGAAGTGCCTCATCAAGTTCCTGCTTCTCATCTGGAGTGATGTCCTTTGCATAAAGTTGTGTTAAACAGGTTCTTATCCTGCACATAGAAAAGTGAAAAATCTTACATTTTCTTCAATATTTATGGGATAACACTGTCAAATCCAACAACCCTTGCATCCATAAAACATTCATGTTAGTAAACTACATTTCTCTGGTGCAGTGCACAAATATTATATTTAACAAAATGCTAGGTCGCAGCGAAGCAATGTTTCAATTTTTATTTCACAAATTTCATCTTATTACATCCAATAATTGTGTAAATTTGAAACCTAACCTGGCATGCTTTTGGAGCAGCGACCTCCTGACTGACTGAGTTGGATGTGCTGTCAGGACCAGGTCGACAGTTTGATTCTTGAGAGCATCAAATATGTCCATAGGGGACTTCTTTAGCTGACCAACGAGCCTCTTTAGGGTCTCCTCGATGTCTGATTCAGTTGTTGCAGAATTTTCATCAGCAAAATCACCATTTTTCAGTTTTATCCTCCTACGATATGCAATCTAGACCTCCTCAGCCAAGTTTGCCAGGGTAAGCATGTGTGAGAATGACTTGGTTATCATGATGGAGTCTCCAGGATCCAAGCGGGTCAACACATTCCCAATCTCATCCAGCTGTTTGGGATCAAGCTTACTTTCATACTCAGCAGCTAACTCATAGCATTCTTGAACCTACATACACCCATAGAAGTGCAAATTTTTTCTCATTTTATATGTTTTAGTAAAAGAACCTTCTTAGCATTCCAAAAATGATATCGTTACTGACTGTTGGCTAAGTTAAAGAACAAAGTAAGAATGCTTTGTAATAATCTAGGTAAAACAGGAATATGCAAATGTAAAAACCAAATCAGCCGGGAAACTTGGACATGAATATTACATACAAGAAAAAAAAGTTAGTACTGCAGACACCAGTAGACTCCAAATGTGCATTTAACTCCTGCTGATAGTAACGAAATGATCCACACAAATCAAGTCATTTCATCAAACTTTTAGCACAATATGAGATAGCAAGACATGTCCAAAATACTCAATGGGAAGAGCGAAAATGTTGTCAGGTTAGAGGTCTATAGCACTGCCTAACTGGGTAGTGATCCCTGCTTGTAAAGTACAAGCATGTAGAACAGCATAAGGGCAGAAGCTCGGAACACTGTCCATTATTAAAAGAACGCAATGCATTGTAATCAGTATTCACAAACTTCCTCATATCAGCAACAACAAAAAGGTTAAATAAAATAATGAAAACCCAGGTCCTATTGGAGAATCAATAAATATTACATTGCTCACCTGAAATGTGCAAATTAAGGATCAATTAGTAACAAGTTGCATCAATTTGTTCATGGGATAGAGAAAGAGAGAGGCATAGGTTGAATCAAATTAACCTTGGTCTAGGAATCTGATTTGTAGACCAACTTAGGCTTCATTATCCCCCAAAATAACTTGGTCCTATATAATGGAAACAGGGAAAATATGCACTTAATTCTTCCGTCTTTTTTGTCCCCTTTTTAGTGGAGCTCCTCCAATCTGATATGATAAATAAAATAGCTTAAATAGCACAGCAATCAGCAACCTTTTTCATGAAATTACATTAGCCAGTGTAATGAGGCAATCTTCTGTGCCTAATTAGCAACGAAAATGCACCGTATGAGTATGACTGGGAGTAAGTACGCCACCATATAAACACACCAAAGCTAACAATTCTCCCGCCTTTAGCTTGGTTTACAATGAACCCATTGTCTAATTAGCCAAATGTTTAGCACAGAAATCGATTACTGTACCCTCGAAAAGCCTACAGCCTCACTGCTGCAATTCAACAAACACCTTGTGGGCATCCGCACGCGACACCTCCGACATCGAATCAACAGGAGTGTGAAATCTCTTAAACGCTATTCTACAAGCTACAAGCCACGAGAATGCTCACCTTGTAGCACGGGAGTGAGCAGTAGCGGGAGTTGCAATCGCCAACGCCAGGGAGCCTCCGCAGTTCCGCACTCGACCGCCACCGCCATGCCGCTGGGATTTGCTCGGCGTTAGTACCTTAGCCCGTCGACCGCCGCCCAGATCTGCTAGCCCGCCGCCCGGATGTGTGCTCGGTCGATGCGGCACCACCCGGATGACCGGATCTGCTCACTCGGCCGCCGACTGTCGTGCCACCGGGCTCGGTTCTTGGGGGATGTCTGGATGAACTCTTTGCTATGGGGGATTCCGGGCAGGCCGAGGGTGGGCTGAAGCCTTACGAAGCCCACCCGGTGGCTTCGCCCCTGGGAAGGTGAGGAGGAGGAGGCGGCGGCGCGGATCTGGCGGCTAAAGGGAGATACGTGAGGAGGAGGCGGCGGCGGCGTGAGGTGGGGAGGAGGCGGCGGCGGTGGAGCGGATGAGCGGGGGAGGAGGAGGCAGCGGCAGCACGGGGTGGGGAGGAGCAGGCGAGGGCGGAGCGGAGGAGCGAGGAGGCGGCGGTGGAGCGAGGAGTTGGGGAGGAGGAAGAGGAGGCGACAGCGCAGAATGGGGAGGAGGAGGTGAGGGCGGAACGGAGGAGTGTGGGCAGGAGGAGGCGGTGCGGGGTGGAGAGGAGGTGGCGGCGGCAGCGGGGAGGAGGGCTCAGTGGGCGGCGCAACTTCTCGGACTTTACTCTATAAAGTCACGGTGTGACTTTACTCCATGGAGTCCATCCGATCGGTGATCAACGGCCCAGATTAATTTTGCGTTTTTTGATTTGTTTTACTTCTAGTTTTAAGTTTTTTAGTTTTTATTTTTTTTCTAGCTTTTTTCTTTTTTCTTATATTTCTTTATATTATCTGTGTTAAAATAACCTATTTTTTATTTTTAAAAAATAGGTTATTTTAACACAGATAATATAAAGAAATATAAGAAAAAAGAAAAAAACTAGAAAAAAATAAAAATAAAAAACTAAAAACTAGCAGTAAAACAAATCAAAAAACGCTAAATTAATCTGGGCCGTTGATCACCGATCGGATGGACTCCATGGAGTAAAGTCACGCCGTGACTTTACAGAGTAAAGTCAGAGAATCCCGCTCGCTCAGTGGGGAGGAATAGCGGCGCGGATAACGGGGAGAGGATTCGGTGGGGAGGAGAGAAGGCGTCGGCGCAGGATTTCGAGGAGAGGGCGGAAGATTCAGTGGGGAGGCAGACGCACAGTTTCGTGAAGAGGAGCGTGCGGGTTCAACGATGAGCATGATCCAAATGATTTTGACCTTAGGATCTTCAATGAGTAAGAGAAGAAGGCTTGAGAAGAGATCCATGCCATTCATTTATATGAAGTTGTATTACTTTGGTACACAAATCTGGGTGGACTTAGATTAGGCATGACTGTGGGGGGTGGTTGAGGGGGTGGATTTAGTAAAGAAAATTTTGGTGTATTATAGAGTAGGGTAAATAAATGTTGTTCATATATTACACATGCACTATTTTGCTTTCATCATTTGCGTGTGCAAGCAAAATGCCGTACGTGTTTCTAGCATGTAATCTTGCATGCAGACTACTGCATGCACGCCTTCCATAATTTTCTTCTCTCTCTTTTATGGGCTGTCATCAGCAACTGTCATGCACCTGGCTCCTTGAGTTATTGATCAAAATGATCATACGGTTTAGGCTGATGCAGATAGTTGCTGTTTGTTGAGTTATTCTGACAAAGCAAATGGTATCGTCTCGCCTCTTTGCATCTGCTGACTACCGTGGACTTCGTCTGCTATTACCATATTCTTTCTCTAGTACCCAATTGCTTTCTCCGGCCTAGGGAGGCACAAAAGGCTGGCTGATGAGGCGAAGGCTCGATTTGGCCACATTGATGGGGACCATCTGACACTTTTGAACGTCTACCATGCATAACCATTTTCACTCAGTATACACTTAGTTAGCCTTTTCTTCTCTTGACGATCTTTCTTTTTTTGACAACGTAGATGAAGATCCTCAGTGGTGTTATGAGAATTTTATCAATGCCAGAGCACTAAAGGCTGCTGATAATGTTAGACAACAGCTTGTTCGCATCATGACCAGATTCAACCTCAAGATGTGCAGCACGGACTTCAACAGTCGCGAGTACTATGTCAATATTAGGAAAGCTACGCTTTCTGGGTATTTCATGCAGGTTGCTCACCTGGAGCGAACTGGACATTGCCTGACTGTTAAAGATAACCAGGTTGGTATTCTGATGTCTCATCTAGTTTTTCCACATGGTGGTGTATTGCAACTTCTTTACCCTTCCTTCCTCACCAGGTTGTCCATCTTCATCCCTCGAACTGTATGGACCATAAGCCGGAGTGGGTCATCTACAATGAATATGTTTTGACCACCAGGAATTTCATCCGCGCAGTCACTGATATCCGTGGAGAATGGTAATTTATTATCTGAACAGAGCTGGTCACTTGTGAAGGTTGAAAATTTGATGGGAATCTTGATGTTTTTTTTTGTATTTTGTGCGCAGGCTGATTGATATGGCTCCACACTACTATGACTTGTGCAATTTTCCGTCATGTGAGGCGAGGCGTGTCCTTGAGAAACTGTACAAGCGGGAGAGGGAAAGAACTGCGATTAGAAACTGAAGTCGATGCCATTTAGCCCGCTGTGTCATAGTTGCTCTGGGGTGTGGCCCCAGAGCCTTTTCACTCGAGCAAGCTTTGGGCTTGGTACACTCGAGCAAAGCTTTGGGCATGGTACACGGTTGCCTCCCACCATCGGCGCCGCCATGATATCTTCCCCCTCCTATCGTGATTTGTCAGCGTGATAGATGGTCATTATGTACAACATATGTCAAATGTTGCTCTGCTACTGCGTTACAAGTAGTGGCCTGGAAAATCTTTGTTTTTCTTCCTTTTAGAAGGTTTAGGTTGTGGTGCAGTTTAATTGTGTATCAGTCTCATTTTGATGGATAAGACATGTATTTGTTTTTGTTGGCCTATTTGCGTCGTTTTGGAATAGTTTTAATGAAAATGTGCTGACACTACTACAGAAAGCCTAATACTAGACGCCAAAGCACAGACGGTTTTGTGAAACTGTCTGTGATGTACACTATTACAGACGGTTTTAATTTGGAAACCGTCTGTGGTATTTGTGGCGGAAAAAAGGAGTTTCACAGACGGTTCTTACCACTGAACCGTCTGTGATACTGGAATATCACAGACGGTTTTATAATAAAAACCGTCTGTGATACTCCAGATTATCACAGACGATTTTTATTATAAAACCGTCTGTAATATTCGAGTATCACGGACGGTTTTATAATAAAAACTGTCTGTGATACGTTTCCCGCCTTGCAATCTCTCAAAATTTCATATTTTCCCGCTTAAGTCCGAGTATGATTCAGTTTTGAGACACCTTCAGTAAAATGGGCATAACTTTTGCATACGGTGTCCGTTTTCGACGTTCTTGTACTCGTTGGAAAGCTAACGACGAGCCCGATCCAAAAACAATGACCCGCTTACGCCAGTCGCCCTCCAAGACCCCGAAAATCGGCTATCTTTGGACCTAAATTTGCGTTGCAAGTTTTTGGTTTCTGTTTTTGCCCTTTTTCTTGGTCTTCCTTTCGGAATTTGGATTTTGCTTCAACTGAAAAGTTGTAGATCTCATCGCAACCTTTCAAATGAGTATATATAAGCTATATGAAACTTTATTATTTTATCTTTTCAGACTAGTTGTTTATATTGCATCGGTATATAAAATTTTGTGCTCTAATTCACAGACGGTTCTATATATAGAACCGTCTGTGATAATCTGACCGCTGAGCCCGTCGATCCTCCTCAACCCAATCCTAGCCAATAGAAATCCACCAATCCTCACCCCACGGATCGTAGCTCCGCCTTTCTGTCCCCGCGCCAAAAAATTTCAAACTCCCGCCTCTCCCTCCCTCTCCCTCCCCTATAAATATAACCAAAATCCAGCCTCCTTTCTGGTCTCCTCTTCCTTGGTCTCCTCTTCCTTGCTGTTCTCCTCTCCTTGCTATTCTCCTCCTTGCTGTCCTCCTCCTTGCAGACGACGCACAAGTCTACGGGAGGCAAGACACCGCAGAAGCAACTAGCTCGTGCCAACCGTGCAGACGCTCAGTCAACGCCGGCGATGGTGGGTGTCAAAGACATCCAGCTCATGCGTTGGATCAGGGGCAAGAAGGCATAGAGAATTTTTGCTTTTTCTCTGTTCTTGTTGTGTAACCTGCTCGTTGTTTTGGGATATTATAATGATAGACTCTAATCTTAATAAAAATGAATGTTTTATGTTTGTGAAATGAATTGAGATGTGAATTGGATGTATACATGTACATGTTGATCTGCTTGTTTCAGAGGGTATGGTTAGCATTTCCTGAGGCTAGCCAATAAACAGAAATAGGTTTAGGAGTAAAAGGGAATATCACAGACGGTTTTTAGTTAAAAACCGTCTGTGATTTATAAATATCACAGACGGTTCTTAACTAAAAACCGTATGTGATAACTATATATCACAGACGGTTTTTAATTAAAAATCGTTTGTGATATTTGCACCACAGACAGTTCGAAAACCGTCTGTGATGACCTCGTATTATCACTGACCCATAAATTCAGACGGTTCACAAAACCGTCTGTGATGACGTTTTTGAACCGTCTGTGATGACCTTTTCTGTAGTAGTGTGATATGCTATTTGCTAGCTTAGCTTGACTTGTGTGTATGCCTTTGCTCCGCTTCCACACGGGTTTGAAGGTAAGCAGGAAAAAAACACGGTTCTAACTTTCAAGTAAGCACCCTTCTGGGTTGAGTCGAAATAACACGGTTTGAAAGTAAGCAGGTAAACACATATGACGGCATATTTATCATATCAGCAGGCACCGATCAACATGCATGCATCTTAGACAGTTAAAAGAAAGAATCAAAATCCGTGAAACTTAAACACTATTCTGTATATTTGAAGTGTGCCCAAAAAAACCTGTTTTCGACAGCCGAGGTGCTCACATACAGAATGCATTGCAACGGCTATAGAGGCATATACTATCATATTCCCGCTTGGGGCTCATTGACATATTTTACACTCATCAAGATCATTTGTCCTCGCGCATCCCGACTCCTTTTTCGCCATCGAACCCAAATAAAACCTTGAAGCTTAGGGTAAGGATATGGCAGTTTCTGGGCTGTGCATGGTACTGCTGCGCCTGTTGAATTTGCTCTCACCGAGAATCGAAGTAGCTTTGTTGATACCCTAGAACGCCAACTAGAACAAAAAACCAAGCTAGTTTTGCTAATATCCTGCAATGCTAACTAGAACAAATGACACTGAGTATAGTGCGACTGAAACGGTAATTCCTGCGACAAAATTGTATGAGAGGCGCTTGTTGTCACGACTTGGTACAAATGCCATCTTCAAAGTATTAGTCAATTCGAGTAGCCTATGGGAAACCTGCGGGAATACATGGTAACATAAGCAAGTTTCTGTACGGACTAACCTCTTCAATGAATTACATAGGGGAGAGGATCTACATACCGCAACATATATAGCAGTAGTGAGCATGAAATTGAGCAGTGGGTAATCTGGGATTATTGTCAATAGCCATTTGGGTTGTCCATTGGGCACTCTTGATCTGCAGGAGTCATCAAAGTATAACAAAGACAATTTTCAGTCATTGACAATCTCAAGGAAACTTTCCAGTGGCACAAATGGCAGGACCAAGAGTAAGAAGAGAGACAGCATATGGTTACCTGAGCCAGATATGGAACTGAGATATATATGTCTCTAGTGTAATCTTTCCGAGCCAGCTAGCACAGACAAATGAACAAATAAGTTGGTAACATATTCACCGAACATTAGCACAAATTTCAATCATAAAAATAGAATGTGTCACAAAAGCAAAACTTACGCAAATAGCGTAAGAGAGCAGCTCCGGAATTCTTGAGTGAAGTTGCGTAGGCAGATGTACACACTTTTTGAGTACAGCAAAAATGGAGCAATATCAGATTTTGCAGTATACATTGGATATAAACAGAATATATTGAAATGAAAGATACATACGTTATGGGGATCCAGGATGTATAGGGATGGTATTTATTGTAGGTAATCTTGTCCAGCGTATAAATGTACTCGTACCACAAATATCCAGCCTGTGATCACCACAAAGCAAGCTGATGATAACAAAAGATGGATATGTACTAAACAATCTGTTGCAGTTAGTTTGATAATTACCGTTAAAGAAACTGTAACTATAGATGCCTTAATATAGAGTTTAGTTCTTGTTTCAGCTTCTTCGAGCTTTTCCATCCACTTCTCAACCTGTGACATAGATGCTATTTTATTGAACAATTCTGACAATGATTCAAACTTTCTCTAAATCTAAAGAAACAGAACAGCTATACTAGTATACTAGATAAAAAAAAAAGTGGCAAGAAACATACAGTTGGATGGTAATAAGCATATATCATTCCCACAATCCATATGTAGCAATCCAGTCCAGATCGGAATTGCCACTCATGCAACCGGGGGAGATCTGGTTTAGAAGGATCGTTATAGCCTGCACACAAGGCGAATAGCATTGTTCATCTTTATAGAAGAAAAAATGTTTGGAATATCAAAATCATTAAAGGTTTCCAAAGAAACACTGACCAAGAAGAAACGTGAAGGGGCTCCAGACTACCTCAAAGACACCTGGGATTTCCCATATCAGGATAACTACCAAGAAGCACGCAACAAATTTTATAGCCATCACTGATCCAACCTCGTTATATTTGTTTAGAATACCAAGAGCACCATAAACCATGAGGGTGAAAAGGGTGTGCATAGGGCAAATATAATAGAGTGTATAGTCATTATTTAGGACAATGCAGCAGAATGCCACGAAGAAATTGAGGCGCCACATCATCTGTTGAAGGTGCAACTATGTCAGGATACGTTCTACATATAAAAAGCAAGAACAATGGGACTAATTAAGAACACACCTGAGCAAATCGTGCAAGACTGAAATCCTTCCGCACATAATAATAGGAGAAGTTACCAAATCCAGTCATCCAGACATATGCAGCAATGAACACACGAATTGCATTGTAGATCTCTTTAGCATTGAAGTAGTGGTACATCAAGAACAGCACCTGGAAATTAGACAAAGCAATGCTGAAAACTGGTGCTATGTTAGTGCTAGGACAGAGACTGCAAATGGATGCTCATGACTAATCAACTTATTTACACCTAAGAGAGGTCCACAAGTGAAGGCGATAGTACAAAAGCAGTGCAAGATGACAAAGGGTGCTTATAACTAAATACATATGCATTCTCTTTGCATAGTTCTGATGCATTAATGTTCATGCATGATTGGCAGCTAGTATAACAACAGCCTGGACAGATGCCAAAAGGAAGATAAAGTATGAAAAACACCTGCATCCAACCCTTCCATTCTTCAGTTTGATGCCTATTCAAATACAGTACAGATTTTCCTGTGAATGCTGACTTGTCTTGGTGGACCTTGAATGAAGTCATAGCTGCTACGATAATAAGAAGAAAGTAGAGGAAAAGGAACAGATCTCGACTGTAGTTCTGTAGATACAGTGAAAAAAAGTTAGAAAAGGGTTATACATTAAGAAAAGAGAGTGACTATGGTCTATGGCATATGTGTATTTAAGTTATACTCTTTACATACACTTCCCACCATCCACTAATCATCCTACAAGTGGGAGTGGTGGGAGGTGGAAAAGTAGTGAGGGAGAAAAAAGTTCTAAAACTTTTTTGTAACTAAAAGTTGTATGTAGCATGGCCAACCCCTAAAAAATTGACACATTGTGCATGCACCTTCTATGCAGTTTCAGCTATTTTGCATCAATCTGAATAAGTGAGCAAAGCTGACATGTAAATAATGGGAATTTTACGAATATGTCACATAGGCACATAGCCAAGATTTAGCGTAAGCATAACATATTAAAGCATCAGCAAGCCTAGAATCTAAAGCTATTTAGACTAAATAATAATGCCATATAAATATATATTATTGCAACTAGTGTTTAGATGTGGGCATAGATTTCTAATAAGTATCAGCATAACAGCACCTTCACAGTCTCTCCAAGTAGATTTGTACGATCACATATGTAAAAGTAAACCAGATGGCCTCCAAACTCAGATCTGATAAAATGATAGCAAACCAGTCAGCAGAATAATGCAACTGTAAAAGTATGGATGATTGTGGGATGCAACTGTAGCTTACATTGCCCTCAGTGTCAATCGATTCTCCAGAAGAAGCGTTTGGTTCATAAAGAAAAGTCTGTGAAACCGATTATTTTTGTCAGTGCTTTTGAATCTTGATATCTTAAAACATTTATGTAATATGCCATCGAGAAATTATACTTCACAGACAACCTGAGCATTTGTGATGTGAAAGAAGCATAAACTGCCTTAGCACCTGCTGCTTGGCCACCCTCCTCCAATAACATTGTTTGATCCTCTCCTTTGTGTGAGCTATTATCCATGACAGCTAAATTGGCGTCTGAGTGTCTACTGAAAAGACAAAGAAACGGAAATTCCAATAAAAGTCCTTCTAGAAGGTTATTGTGATGATAGTACTATAATAGTGGTTCATTTAAAAGCAACATGTAATGGTGCAATAGGCATTCCAAGATGAAAGAACATGAAGCCCTGCAAAAGTAAGATATCTTGAGAGGGATGGTTCTTGTAACACAAGCAGAGATTTCTGTTTCAAGGACAACATTTGAAAGACAAGAAACCCCTTAGCATATTTGAAAACAAAAATCAAAGGTACCCGGATTCTCAAGATCAAAGTAACATTTACTTACGCTTTAAGAGAAGTAGCATTCTTCCCATGAAAGAGAACCTCAGCATACACCCAGGCTGCGAAAACCCAAAGAAATCCCAGAAAAGCAGAAACCTGCCATGGATGCAAAGCAAGTTCTCTCAGTTCCGATAATCGAGCCCCCCCCCCCCCCCCCCCCCCCAAAAAAAAACAAACCCTAGTATGTGCAAAAAACAAATTAACTACATGTGGGAGAATAGCATCACTCTGTATACTTAATTATGGCTTATAAGTTGCAACCCAACCTTCTAAATGTGCTGTTTAAACTTTCAGTAGATGCGAATGGTGCCAGTTAACTCAGCCCTTGTACTCTAGCAAAACAACACTCTGCAATTCTGCATACTCACTAATTTTCCCATTGAACTTGCACACCAACTACCAAGGCCAGGGAATAATCATGTATCATAAAACAAGAAAAATCAACATTCATTCCAATAGGTTGAATGTGCAAACCTTGGGTTGGCCATTAAACCTACTCTCACTGCATCAATAATCTTAGCATCTCTTCTTAGAAAACACAACTGAGAAGCCTACACTGCCAGATCTTAATGGCTGTCTAACTGTCTTGCCACCTGATATCTCCAGATCTACAAACTATAGCCATTGTGGTATAACCCTTAACCCTGAGCCTTCATTCACCAAATTTCTAACAGCAGAGCTGAATGAAACTTCCACTCTAGAATTAGCTGCTGTTCCAAACACAGTAGTAAGCTGGCCATGGCCACCCTTGATCCTCATCACAAAAAAGGCCACAATTTCCAATCCCACATTAGGTTAAATGGTTCCCCTCCTATCAGAATACCACAAATCCTAAAACCTAGAGAGTAATACTTGTCGCATTAACAGTCACGCGTACCAAACCAAGCGCGACACAGCCCACAACCATTTCCCTGATCATATCAAAATCCCCCAATTTAGACGATAGCAGCGTTAAAACCACAGAATACGGCGCAAATTCCCGTCAGGAATTTCACACGCACGCATCTCCAGCGCTTCCTCGCAACCACCAAAACCCAGAACCCAACCTGCACTTGCGCGCCCGCGAAGGAACTCACCCACGGACCCCCCCCCCCCCCCCCCATTCGCCCATCTCGCACCTCGAATCCCCCCAACTACCTGAACAATCCCGCGAATTCCCCCAACGGATTCGCACGGAGCAGCAAGGCCGCACCAGAGCCCGCCGGATCGAGGCGCGATTTAGGGCTCACCTGGCCGGGCGTGACGGAGGTCGAGGCCGCCGTGGCGAGCCCACCCGCGGACGCGACCGCCTCCGCCATTTCTACAGCATCCGCCAAGCCTCCCAAGCCTTGGCACTCGGATTCAAACCAATCGAGCGACGCGAATAGGAGGCGAGAAATTACGTAAGGGAAAAAAGAGGAAAGGCCACTCTGGCCGAGTTTTTTTGCTATTATGATACCCTCTAAGTTGGGCTTCGACGAAACGGTATCTTCGTCGTGGACTTCTCTCAAATAGTATTCTCAGGGATTTTAACTCAAATAATTTGATTTTTGAATTTGTACTCCCCCAATTGACTGAACTGCCCCTGCTCATTTTGTTTAACCCTAATCACTTTTATTTTCTTCTTTTCACATCGTTTGGGTTTCATTGGCGACGGCGGCACGCCGACTGGCTGATCGGAATACTCGGCGCGGCGCCGTCAACGCCAGGCGAGAGCGCGGCAAGGATCGCACGGGAGTGCGCGCACCCCAGGCCACGGACGATCGCACGCCAGCCAGGGACGGCCGCACATCGGCAGGGGCAACCGGACCACGTACGCGACAGATGTGATCGAACCACACGCCAAAGGGCAGTTTAGTCATATGAAGGAGTTAAAATTCAAAAATCAAATGAAAATTAGTTCAAATCCCTGAGAATACTATTTTGGAGAGGTGTTAACAACAAGGGTACTATTTGGGAGAAGCCCACGGTATAAGTACCGTTTTAGCGAAGCCCAACTTAGAGGGTACCATAATAGCAAAAAACTCACTCAGGCCTCAGGGTCACGGCTGCTCCAACTGACCATGGGTTAAGTTTTTTGTTATAATTTTTTAGGAAATTGGCACGGTTTTTACGTTCGACCGAATAAATCGATCCAACGTCTCACTTAATCATTTCACTTGAGTGCACTTCTCTCTAAAGCCCACGGTCATCTCTCTCTATTTTTGCTTGCCTTCTCTCCCACCTCCTGCCTCTCACTCCAATCCCAAATCCTTCGGATCTATCCTCTACGGTCGAGCGCCGCCTAATCACTCCGCGCAGGCGGTCCGCAAGTGTGCCTCCTGCCTTGTCGGCTCTGTCTACTCCCCTACGGTGCTGGGGCCCCAATTTGAGCTCTTGCTCCCGCCCTCGTCGCCAGCCCCGGATCTCGCGCGGGGGTACAGGTTTCGTGGCCGCGACTGCCATCTGGGAGTCCAGCAAAGTCAGTTGCAGCCTCCACGAGCTTCGTAGCATCCTAACATCGACCGCCAATAGCGGCCTCATGAACGTTGCACAAGATCCGCCGCCTTCTCCTACTGGTGCTGGATCCATGCTGCCTACCGCCGTCGTACCCGAGGCCTCGCCGCCGCCTGCTATGGGTGGTAGGTATTGTTTTTTGTTGCAACATTTATGATTTTATGTGTGTAATATTTTGATTTCATGCGTGCAACATTGATATTCTTATCAAATTTTTTTTGCATACATGACCAAGAAATATTGTATAGATGTATAAAAAATATTGTGACCGACCGTACGACCCCGGTCACTTCAACCGACCGCTACGACCACGGTCACTTCACACCACAGCCATTATGACCACTGCTATTATGACCACGACTATGGTCGAAGTGACTGTGGTCGTAGCGGCCGTGATCGAAGTCGCAGTGGTCGTGATCGAAGTTGCTAACACTTCTGCAGCCTCGTCATCCACCTCACACTCCGCATGCCCACCGGTGATGGCTGCAGCTTCGCGCACGACACCATCCTCATGCTGGCCTCTCTAGATACCTCCACATGAGGTAGTTCCAATAAAAGACGTGGCAGATCATCAATTATCCCTTTCTGATTTCATAAATGTAATATTTTGATTTCATGCGTGTAATATTGATATTCTTATCAATTTTTTGTTACATACATGGACGAAAAATGTTGCATAAATAATAAAAAATGTTGTGACCGATTATACGGAGCAAGCGTCCGAATCAGACGTCCGGATGCTAGAAAAATGTTGTGATGGAATTTTTTTATCTTACAATTAAAATTGTGCTATAGTAGTTTTTAGTTTTAAAAAATAGAAAAAACATTATATTTTTACAGACAATATAAATAAATAAGGGAAAAACTAAAAAAATTAGAAGCCGATATATTCTAAATGGTTTCTGTCTTAAATAAATTGAAAACTAAAATAAGCTAAAAGTTAAAACTGTTTGAAGTGAGATCAGAGGGGTTGGGGTGGTGAGTGGATGCGCGCGTGGTAGGAGGGAGTAGAGCCTTGTGGAGGCTGATATATGGGGCCATAAGAGAGCAGTTCTAGGCTCTGCTGTTTACTGACAGTGGGACAAGGAGGAGTACGAGGACCGCGGGCCCAGAGTTGGTGGGGCTCGCGTGTGACGGCGTAACTAACAGGGGTCGGAGTTTGGTCGATTTAGGTGAGCAGGGAACGCCTGATAGAAACGCGCGCTTGCGCGAGGACTCGCGCACGCCACTTCCCCTTCCCGCGCCAGGCTGGCGGCTCGCGCGGCCGCGCCTTCGCTCTCTACGCGATTCTCGGCCCACTACTATTTTGCAGACGCGCCACTGTACCATTACTTCGCGCCAAAATAAAAAATTAATTGATTTATCAGCAAATTTGTATTTTCCCTTCCTCCGGGAGGCGGTTTTTTGGGGAACAAAACGGGCGGGACTAAAAGTCAACTTTCAAATGAATAATACTATGACTTTGAACCATACACATAAAACTTCTCGCTAATAACATAATAAATTAGGATGGATTTAATATCTGGGAGATGTATCTCATTATACTCATGAGCAGCCAAGTAATATGTCAAGCACTCGCGAACAGTTTTGGCATTCTCATGTAGTTGACTTTGTTGTAGTTTATGGGTGAAAATGAGTAGCAGTGACCAAAAGAAGTAACTTTAAAAAAGACACGAGCAGCGAGGAAAATGAGAGAGGGATGCGTGCTCATGACAAGAGCGAGAGCAATGAGGTGCATAATGCACCCGTGACCCTATCTTATTTCTAGAGAGAGACGGTAGTGAGAGAAGTGGATAAGCCGCTTCAAGAAGCTGGGTTGTCATATTGGCTTTTGGCTTTTTTAAACAGAAATAAACCAATATGATTAGGGCTCTAGGGTGCTAACAACAAATGAATATGATAAAGTTTATGCTATGACAAAGTAAAAAAGGCGACTAAACAGATAAAAAACCGCAAGCATGGGGAATATTAAAAATGGAATGAGAAGAAATAGAGCTTACAGGTTTAAACATGAAAGAGCGAAGATGGCAATAGAAAATGGTGAATGGTGCCTTGAAATTTTTCCTCAAATATTTACAAATACTTCACTTCAATAGCTACAGAGATATAAAAATTAGAATGGAAGACCACCACAAAAACCAGCGATTAGAAACACTAAAACCCCAAGAAAAATTAGCAAAAACAGAACTACCATAGTTAAATTTGTGGTACAACTACTTGCTACAGTAACTGCGGTATTTCCGCAACTACAGTCAAATCAGAATGAACAATGTTTTCAGCACGGTTTCAAAATCTAAAATTGAGAGAACTTTTGATCCGTATATTCAAATGACATGAAAATTTGTAGGGATCTACTCTAGGATGTCAGAAACCTATTCTAATAAACGATTATGAAAATCATATCAAAGTTGAGATATTTTTCAGTTTGTTAGAAGGTTGCACCAAAACCGAGCCAAAACCCCAAACAGAGAATACAACTTGCTCGTGAGTAGATGATGGCCAAGATGACTCTAGATGTATTCCCACATATCACAGCAAGCTAGAACACTGAAAAATCCCAGCCAAAATATCTCAGATCAAGAGATGGACCAAAGAGACCAAAATCAAGCAAAACGAGGTTTCTTGTGAATCTTGCTATCAAAGTGCCTAGATGGTGGAGATGTATTCCCAAAGATTACCTTCATCTCTTACACATTCTTTGCACAGCAAGATTATAAGAAAGAAAGAAGGGATATCAAAGCCAACCAAAAGTCAAGCAAATCAATCAAAAACAAAAGAGACACAAAAGATGCAAAATAATTGATATATTACTTACTTGACAAGGTAGGTTTTTGTCGGAACCCGGAGTAACGACTCCTGGATCCTCTGTGTAAAGCGCACTAGTCCAGGATCATCTAGTGCACACAGTAACAACAAAGATAATTGCCAAGCACAAATGACTTAATATATTAAATAAGGAGTACGGCCTTATGGCCAAGTCTTACATCAACGCCCTTTGGCAAAATAAATAAAGCAAATAACTACGGAAGCAAACTGTTAAAAGCGAAGCCCAAGCCTGCCCACAGGCAAATGACACAAAGACGCGGCCTACTCGTCCAGATCTTCACCGTAGTTGACGACATCTTCCTCTGTGTAGGGATGGTGCACGGTGAGTACAAACTTGTACTCCGCAAATCACACGGAGAAATGCAACATAATGATAAATGCTTCAATGGAAGGCTCATAGGGTTAGTTTGCATAAAACATCATTTAAAGAAATAGGCCAAAAATGGATAGAGGAAATTTTTTGATGAATTTAGAAATTTGAATGGGCTCAATCGGAGTTAGTACGAAGGAGAACGGGTTCCGGAAAATTTAAATTCAGAGAAAAAAAAGATTTATTTTCTGGAATTATTTTTCTAAAGGAAAAGGGATTTATGGCGTCAGCCCTGAGATTTTTATTTGGGCTGCCACTGACATGTGGGCCCGGTCCATGTGGACCGCATCCACGGAGGGGGAGGCGCTGAGGTGGCGGGGTAGGGTTGACTGCGCGCACGTGGCGCTGACGGGGCAGGCGTGGCCGAGGTGGCTGCCACTGGGCGACCACGTGGTAGCCACGTAGGCATAGGGGAGCCGACGTGGGAGGCCGGCCGAGAGCGCTTGGGGACGGCGGTAGTGGCGGCGGTCCAGTGGTCGGCGGTGAGCGGCGTTGGGTGGAATCGAGAGAGGAGGGGGAGGGAAACCCGGGGCAGGGTGCGGCGGTTACCTAGGGCGGCCGGAGATGGCCGGCGGTGGGCGGCACTTGGTGCGGCGGTGATGGAGAGGTCGGGAGAGGCTGGGGAGCGGAGGGGGAGATGGAGCGAGGTGAGGCGGAGCCAGTGGGGGCATTTATAAGGTCGGGGAAGGGGGGTCCAGTGGCGATTGCTCGCCGGAAAAGGCGCGGCGTGCGGCGGTTACGGGCGGTTGGCGCGAAATTGGGGAAGTGGGGGCGCAGAGAGAGGGGAACGTGGGCGCGCGTCGTGCGGGAGAGGAGAGGGAGGTGGGTGGCGCGAGTGGAAGAGAGGGGGCGGCCGGGCGGTGCGGGGCGGCGGTTGCGGCACGGGGCGGCGCGAGGAAGGGAACAGCCCGGGGGAGAAGACGGGCCTAACAGCGGGCCCGGGCTGTCAGCAGAAGAGAGGGAGAGGGGTGGCGCCGATAGGTGGGGCCGGGGAGGAGGAGAGAGAGGAGCGGGGCTCGGGCGGCTTTTATGAAGATCCAACGGCCGGAAAGAAAGGGCGGGCGGATCGGCGGATGGGAGCGAGGGGGCAGCGTGGCCACATCAGGCCCGACCACGTGTCGGCCCGAGGAGTGGGGGAGGCGGGTTTGGTGGACGACGGGGATGGCGGTGACGTGGACGCACCCGAGCCATCCACGTGGCGGCCGAAGGGGAGGTTGGAGTTTTTATTTTTTATTTTTGGTTTAAGACTTTTTAGAAAAGCTTAGAAAATTCATTTAATCTCAGAAAAATACGAAATAAACTCCAACAATTCCAGAAAAATTCACAGATGTTTCTGGAGACACTTTGGTCTTAATAAAAATATTTCCAACTAATGTTGGTATTTAATTTTCATACTTAAAAATACTTTTTATTTTCAAAATAGATTTTAAAACTCCAGAAAAACCAAGAAACCAAATAAGATCCAAATAAATCCAAATAATTAATTTAAAGTAGGATTTTTATAGAAAATCAAAATATCATTTTATTTAATAATATTTTTAGGTTTTCTAAAACACTTTTCAAATCCAGCTTTTTCAAAAGCAGAAATTCAGGGCAAAATCCAAAAATAGAATTTAGGCAAAAAATACTTATTTTAATTTAAAATTTTATTTTAATTAATTTTTGTTTATTTTTATTTTAATAAAAACCTGAGCCGTTACAGTTTTATAGCCACTCCACCTTAGAAGACAAAGAGTACACAAGGCACTCACTCTCAAACTATAACCCTAAAGATAAGAGCACAAGAAATGGGTTAGATGGTTAACTCTACATGTCTCTATTCCAACCCTTTTATAGGTGGGCAATCAGCCATCTACACCTCTCAATGGATTCTATCCACTATTACAATGGAGAAAACCCGTTAACCCCACACACGGGTTTTACTCTCACAAGTTCACTTATGCACGCTTTTCAAAGCGTATAAGTGTGCATCCGCTAAATCCTTAGCCTTGATCCAACCAGCTCCACCTTGACTTAAACCGCTCTCCAATGCATTGCCATGCGCCACAGTTTTGATCCAAGATAGTTTTCGATATTTTGGTCAAACTACCAAAATACCCTTCTTGACCCGGTCACCACCAACCACTACAAACAATCGTCATGCTCGCCATGTGTAGATGCACTACTAGCTTGCCACGCGATGCTAAGTCTCTCCCGTCTTGATTCTATCGAAACATGGCTCACCTGGCTTGTGCAAGCTAAATGGCGCCATCGCACATTCGAACTCGCCGTCAACATTCCTGCCTTTCTCGTGACATACTTGAGCTCACCGTCTCACCCGGCATCCTCGATTGTTCTAGGCCTCAACTCCTCCATGAGCCTAGCCCAAATCCTCACCGTTAACTACAGTTGACTCCAATCGACCCTACACATCAAAAAACAAAAAAATCGTTTTTAGACATAAGTTCTTCACAACTTGATCTACATTAGCCAAGACATGCATCATGTACCCTTAATCCAATGACCCAGGTCAAACCAACTTAATCTATGACTCAATTCTCCAAAATCCTATTTTTCTAGGAAGATCGAAAGTACCGCACTTACCATGCCGGTACTTCCGCTCTGCGGTATTACCGCTCCCCAAAGTTAGCACGGAAAGCGATTTCTGTTGCATCTATGGACATGGGAATGAGGCCCATTTAAGTTACACCACAAATGGGAAAAACAAATTTATATTGTAATAAGAGAGTACATATTTATTGTACCCATGTCCTAATAAACAATGTACTTTTGACTGTATGGAAGGTTGGCATAAAATCTTAATGTATTTAGTTGTCCAAATGAGGAATAGGTATTAGTCTGCAGGATACCTAGAAAGAATACACCTACTTGAGCTTAGTTGTGTGGTCACAGTTCACGACAACGGTGCATTCTCTAGAAAGCTCATGAGCAGATAAGGGAGCATGACCATCTAACGCTCTGTTTAGACGTGTTTCAATGGCAGTCTAGTACTAGTTGAGATTTCAAATTAAATCTAATCACGAGAAGCTGTGAATTCAAGACATAGTTCATTCATCAGCTGTGAGAAGATGAATCTTGTCATTCTAGGTGCAAGTTCAATCCGTACGGGACTTACACTAAATGACTGATATATTAACAGTACTTCAGCACAATATCTTTGTCATATGTTTATTTCTTTGGAATTGGTGAGAGACTGTTAGAAATTGGCCCATTTGAGCATGGCTCATTTCCTTAATTCCAAAACATGCATAGTTTAGTACCATATTGCTAAGGTAAGGTGAGAAAGACCGATTTATATGGTGAAGTCCTCACCACTCCTTGAATATGGATAGAGATGGTATGAGGAGTGTTTTGGCTAGTCACACACGTGCGCACATGCGCGCGTATTCGCTTATTTTCGTGTGAAAATCACGTGACTTGTGCCATGCGATGCACAATCGTGCCGTGATGTGGCATGCCACTTGGCAGACCAATTCTATCTTTATTTTTACTAAACTCTGCACCACTCTCTCTGTGTTTTAATGAGATTCAAACATTTGAATTTGAGGTTTTATTGCGGTTTTGATGATAGATAGTTACCAGTGGATAAATAGCTGGTTGAATGTGTCAGTTACCAGTGGATAAATAGTTGTTTTAATCATCTAAGTTATCAGTTTGTCTATTTATATGCCTGGAGACGTCCAGAGTATGTGTGAGAATCTCTTTGCCTCCATTTTCTTCTTCTCTACGATCTTGTGCTTTTTGTACTGTGCTGTTTAAACTTCGCCAACGTTTCTTCCTGACGTATACCTGGAAGGAGGGAGAGCGGCTATCTCTGAACTATTGCCGCAGAGAGTACCTACACGGGGCGGCAATAAGGTTTCTGGGTAGCGCACATCTGCGCAACCACTCACTGCACTGCGTCATCTACGTTCTGCACTACGTCAAGCCTGCGCTACTTCCTGATTCCTCATCAGGCGAAAAAGTAAGTCGTTCGAGTGTACGTTCGACTTTGTTACTATTTTTTCTTGCGTATATTCTGAAATATGATGAGTAGCCTACTGTTAGTAGTAAGTTTTGCATCACTGGTTTATTGTATTTGTCTCTCAGTAAAATTTGGAATTAAAATATTGCCCACATTTCGAACATCTGAAACCCATTTCCATCTGAATTACTTGACATAGGTTGATTCACTTTCAATCCTTCGGAATCATGATCAAATGAATCCCTCACTTTATCAGAACCATTATCATCTTGAGGTGAGCTAGTGTTGCATTGGCCATCAATTCTGACGTTTGTTTGGAATGAGCGAGCGCATTGATTCAATGGGTCAAAAGGGCCGGCATAAGCATGTATAAGACAAAGGCAAAATTACATAAAACCCTTTATACAAAGTAGTAAATACATATCCATCTAACACCCCTCAAACTCATAGTGGATCAACAATACTAAGTTTCGAAAGGTAGAAGTTATGTTAAGCCCTAGTCTACGCCTTTATGAAGAAGTCAGCTAGCTGAAACTCTGAAGGCATATATTGAAGAGCGATAACCTATTTTTGCACCTGCAACGACATGTAGGAAGCAGCAACCCCAATGTGCTTGGTGAGCTCATACTTCACCGGATCTCAAACAATGCTGATCACATCAGTGCTATCTGACAATAATGTAGTCAGTGCAAAAACTGAAGCACCAAAGTCCTCAAGGAGCCACCATATCCAGCTGAACTCAGCTGTCACAAATGCCAAAGCCCTCAACTCAACCTTAACACTCGAACAGGAAAATCAGTCTACTTCTTTGTCTTTCAGGCAATCAAGGAAGAACCAAGGAAGACACAAAAGGCAGAGAGACCGACAGTTAAAAGGATCACCAGCCCAGAGAGACTGACGGTTAGAAGGATCACTAGCCCAAGTAGTATCAGAGTACACCTGAAGCTGTAAGGAGCTAGAGCAAGGGAAGAAAAGATGCCAAGTGATGGTACCACGAAGATATCGCGGAACACATAGGTGGTGATTGCAGTGGAGTTAGGTAGGAGCAGAAACAAACTGACTCAGAATGTGAATAGGATGAGATAGCAAGACGAGTGATACCGAGATAAACCAAGCCCCAACAAGGTGGCGATAGCGAGTGGGATCCTCAAGAGGAGTGCCATCAGTAGGATGGAGCCGAAGGTGAAGCTCTGTAGGAGTGTCCATTACGCGTTGATTAGTGAGAAAAGCGCGATCAAGAAGATCCTGGATGTACTTCTGCTGGAAGAGGTAGTAGCCACCAGGGGTAGATATGACCCATTTCTAGTGATGAGCATGTCATCCACATAAAGAATAAGAGGCGTTCGACCATGAAAGGTGTAAACAAAGAGAACAAGATTGTGATCACTGGTGGAAATGCCAATAGCAATGACAACAACAACAAAGGTAAAATGCTCAAACCAAGCATGAGGGGTTTGTTTGAGTCCATAGAGAGAATGACACATATCACAAACCTGACTGTTGGGGACCGAATACCCAAGAGGTAGGAGAATGTAGACCTCTCGCAGCTCACCATTGATAAAAGCATTCTTAACATCAGCTGCAAGATTGGCAGCACCCAAAGAGCCTGAGGTAGGGCTGATGACTAGATGTTGGAGGAAGCAGACCAGCTACTAAGCGGTGTTTGGCTGGCAAGGGGCACTATCACCTCCTGATTGAGTAGAGCCATGCTAAGAGCGACCACCTCTGCGGCCCTAGTCTTGCCTCTTGGAGTAGCAAATCTTATAGGTGTGGCCATCACGTTGACACAAGGTACAGTGAAGGCCACTAATAGAGGCACTCGCAGTAGCCACCGGTGCAGCCACCTATGCTGGAGGAGCAGTAGTAGACATTACCGCCACAGGAGTTGTTGGAGCAGTGGGTGTATGAGCAGCTAGGACAATAGAAGACAACTGTTGAGTCATATGCCACGAAGATGAGTCACCTCAAAATGAACAAAAGTGAGTGCCTCCGCCATAGATGGACGTAGTGAACGGGCCAGAAGGTGAGCACAAACCAGCTTGAACTCCAGTCGAAGACACGTCAAGAAGTTGTAGAGGTGGTGAGTCTCTTGATGAGCCTAGGTCCGCACACAGCAGGAACAAGTCTGATAGACATCTGGTCCCAAAGAGTCAAGCTGGCGCATACTCCAGTGATATACTAATAGAAGTCATCAATAATGGCATCAAGCTAATGGAGAGGGTGCACTTGGTGTACCACAAAGAGGTAGAGGGCATCACTGCTCGACTAATACTATGTTCGGACACACTCCCACATCAGCTGTGATGACAAGAGCTCAACGAAGTTCATAGAGATATCGACGGAAGAGCACCTTCGAGCACCATCAGAAGAGATATCAACGAAGCCCATGACCGAGCAGACCCTACGAGCACCGTCAAAAGATAGTTTGCCATGACGTGCTCGTCTCTTCCTATGTGACATCTTGAAAATTTGAATTTGAAAATATAAAGTTTTTGGGAATTGTTTTTACAAGGTGTTTTATTTGAATTTGGAGTTTATTATGTTTTTCTGAGAAATTTGGTGAAGGTTCCAAAAGTTAAAAGGGTCAAGAGGAAACAAACATATTAATTAATAGAAAATTTAAATCTAAAATACGAATCTGAAAAGATGATCCAGTATAAGGAGGGAGAAATTTGAGATAAAAATATAAACCTCATTTTGAAGGTAATGGCATAAATAGCAATTAAGGTGAACACATAAAATACAACCACACATATGTAAATATATATGTGTGTGCATATACAAATTATGCAAGAAATAATTTAGTAAAGGGGAAAATTATAAATGAATAGACATCTAAAACAAAAAGAAAAAGAAAAAAAAGAAAAAAATGAAGTTGGGCCGGCCGAACCGGCCAGCGCAACCCAGCATGCGCACACGCGCAGCGCGCCCGCGCTCTCTGTCAGGCGGGCCACGCCCCTTTTTCCCGCCTTCTCTCCCTGCCGCGCTGGCCCGGTGCCCTCTCCCGCTCACCCTCTGGCCGGTGGCCCCGCGCCCGCGTCCGCGCTCGCGCCCCCTCTCTTTCTTCCTCCACCGGCTCGCTCCTCCCTCTGCAGCGCGTAGCGCTTCGCCGCCCCGTGGCACACATGCCCGGCTCAGCTGTCCGCTCACGTGCGCGGCGCGAAAGCTGCCCGAGCGGTCGCACACGTGTGCCAGGCCCCGGAATCCCGCTGCCGCCGCCTGCTCCACCGCTCCGACATGACCACACGGCCGCCCGTTACCGCTCACCCGTTGCCAGCCCCTCCCGACCCGCTATAAAAGGTGCTACGCCATCCGTTGTGCTCCGCACACTCCGCTCATCGTTCTCCAGCAGGTAATTGAACCCCGTGCCCCCTAGCCGCCGGCGAGCCGTTCTCCCCAACTCCGGCCACCGCAGGCTCCCCGCCGATTAACGCCACTAGAGCCGAATTCCTTGCTCCCCATCCATCTCCGAGCCGTCGCAAGACCATCCCCGACCTCGCCGGTGCCTCCCGAAGCCCGTACGTCGTCGGCGACGAGCTTCTTCCCCGGCCGCCGCCGCCGCTCGACGCCGACCCATCTCCGGTCATCCTCAGTCCCCGACGACTGCGCCACCGGACTCACCGCAGCACAAGGATTCCTTTTTGCCCCTCCACCGGACCTCCCCGACAACCTCTCGCCGCCGGCCACCGTCACCCCCGACCTCCTCTGCCCCAACCCAGC
This sequence comes from Dendrocalamus latiflorus, assembly GCA_017311315.1. Classification (NCBI taxonomy): domain Eukaryota; kingdom Viridiplantae; phylum Streptophyta; class Magnoliopsida; order Poales; family Poaceae; genus Dendrocalamus; species Dendrocalamus latiflorus. The sequence goes on from CM029651.1 coordinate 40,019,845, forward strand.
CGCCGACCCACCTCAAAGGCGATTATTCCCCTATAAGGGTAAGAAACACCCGAGCGGCGACTTGGCTAGCTGCGCTCACCCTCTTTCCCCTCCCCCGGTTCCCTCGGCCGCGCGCGTTCGAGCCCCAGGCTCCGCAGCGCGCCGAGGTCGAACTTTTCTTTTATTTCCGCCTGACAGGTGGACCCCACCTGTCAGTGGCAGCCCGCCGGAGTGGCCTAATGACCGCTGGACCTCACTGGTCAGTGACACACTCCTATAGAACCTACGCTGACATGTGGACCCCACTGTACAGTAGCCGGACCCACATGTCAGTAGCAAAGAAAATAAAAAGGAAATAAAATGAAAAATCAGATTAGAAACCAGAGGCTGACAGTGGGCCCCCACTGTCAGAAATTTCATATTTTTGGATTTTATCAAACTGAGAACTTTAAATGAGCATAACTTATTCATTTTAACTCCAAATCAGATGAGACAAATTTCTAAATTCATCTAAAATCAAGATCTATCCAATGGAACTGGAACCATAATTTTTGGTGTTCATTTGAATTTCTAGTGATATTTTGAGTGATTGGTTGCTTTTCGTTTATTTGGGTATTTCGCACGATTAAATAGCATACGAGGCTCAAGAAGAGGAGGTTGAGGCAGCCAGCTTAGAAGCTTCCGAAGACCAAGACCAAGATCCCCGCGAACCAGGCGAGTTAACACTTTGACCATTTTGAACCTATGATTTTGCAAGGTTAATTTCTTTTAAATTATCAACATGCATGCTGTTATTTTATGAGTTAAATATGTTCATTTCCAGATATGGTAGTTATATACCTAATATAATGCTTGCTAATAATGATCCGTTGAAATGCTTGATTATGTGAACTTTGTCGCCCTAGCAAAATTACGATGTTAACCTTTCGAAAATAAGTCCGTAATTTATATGTCATGCTTAGTATTGTTTAGGTAATCATGGGCGCGAGAACGCCCAAACGTCACTTTAATCATGAGAAAATTTGGTTGGGCAGTCATGGTGGTAATAACTGATACATGTTGGATATGATTATTTTATGTTTCCAAACACCCCCAACGTGCTTAAATATCTGGGTGGATGGTTCGGGGGTATGGTGCAGTGGTGCACGAGAATGTGGTTTGTGGTAGAACCGCCCAGATACCACTAAGGACTGAATCTTGTCATGTCAACCCGTGTAAAACAGTACAACCACAAGTCTGTAAAATACAACTTTGCTTAGTAGATCTATCGGACCCTGAAAGTCATCCTTCCAGGAGGAGGTGTGGGATAGTGCAAGCGGCAGTCGGTGTGACGGCTTGAATGGGACACTCGCAGAGGGTGAAGTTCTGCTGTGGCGGGCTAGCAGGGGACGTAGCCAGCTGCTAGACGTTCAGAAGGAGAACGTCCCGCACAACGTATGGGACCTACCGCAAGTGGGAGCGACCCATAGGGTGAAATGATGGAAGGGGCGAGGTACTTTGAAAAGTCACTGTGATGGTCTACTCAACCATATGACTAAGGAATCGTGTGGGGCAACGAGTTGATTGTCTCTTGTGGTGAAAGTGTACAAACTCTGCAGAGTCAAAACTATTCGAATAGCCGTGCCCACGGTCAAGGGTGGACATGGGAACTTAACTAGATATAGTTCTATTTCGAAAATCTTGATGGGTGATAATGGAAATGTGTAGGACTGCTGATGGTCCTGGTTTGGAATTGTCTTAGGTGTCGTCCCAGTGGTAAGTTAAGCGGTTATAACGCTGAAATATGTTATATGATACAGATGCCATGTAATGGTGGATGGAATCTCAATTATAAGATCAACTTACTTTACCAATATAAGTCTTGAGTTTAAAATTGCTAGGTCTTAAGGAATTTTTAAGTAATTGTATTCAAAAGCACTCTTCGAAAAATAAAATAAGCCCGAGCCATCCTTTGACAAGCCATACATGTCATATGTTGCATTCTGTGTGTTGGCTCGCGGAGCACGGAGTTGGAGTGCTCACACTCGCTTTTGCGACAAAAAATTCAGAAACAGGAACTCAAGGACATTACGCCTATGAGGAGGCCCCTACCAACGTTGGCGGAAGCAAAGGCGATAACTAAGGCATAGGCCACGATGGTTATGCATAGACAAGTGGACTCTTGGCTTTGTGTGCACATATGTTACCAGTTCTCCGGTGACATACACTGTACACATTACCCTACTGGTCGCTTGCCTGTGGATTTGGGTTTACTTTTGTTACTATTTTCGCTGCTTTTATGTAATGAAGACATTTGGCCAAAGCGGCCCATTTGTAAACATCCACCCGATGTGGTGTATTTCAGACTCTGTAATATTATTATGCGATGTATGTCATGATTCAGCAATGTACCTGTGTGCACTAACTATTGATCCAGGGATTAGTGCAGTGAAATACAGTAGATTCCGGATTGAAAAATCTGGGTCTGACATCCTACCACCCGAACCGCAGTCGTGTAAATTTGAAGGAAATTGATAGGATTTTGGGCCCATCAATTTTCTCCATGTTTACTGGGTAAAACTGCGGTGGCTAGCGCACTGCTCAGAGTTCGGGAATGAACGCCCAACATCCGGTAATGAGTTCCTGATGCCTCCTTTGCAGGAAAGGGTAATTAGCGTCACCAGATGATCGTACTTGATGATGCCCGGTAATGGATGGACCGACCTATAGTAGGCCTCATCCATACGAGAGTAGTGCTCACCGTACTCCATCTGCTGCTACAGATTCCGTGCCTGAAGCGGTGATCGATCGTCTTCTCAGTAAACTCATGGATCTGGAGTCGTTCAAGGAACTCTCTTTCGGCTAGAGTTGTGGTTAGGAGACTGTCGGGACCTGTCATCATATTGAACCCCACGGGGGTGAGTTCTATGAACTACTAGACACAGTCGTACCTATCCGACTCCCGAAGTTATGCCAGTGAGGCTGCTCAAATCTGTCCATCATGCTACGGAGACTTCGCGTGATCCCTTCGACGAAGTGGTCGTAGCCTGGTGCTCAAGCGAGCTTTGGGGGTCATGTTCTCGAGCAAGTCGTTGAAGCTCTCGAGCCTCTTTAGATTGGTACTGGGCACACCCAGGTAAAGACCTTTGGGCAGCCAATCACCTCCTTCGGGCGGTCTCATGATCCTCAATCTCTAAGGCTGGTTGTGGCCGCCTTAATGGAGAGCAATTATTTCTAGGATTTCTCCCACGCTCATCAGAGAATTGACCTGTTCATCACTAGAGGTCTCCTCGCCACCCTAACAAGGAGTGGCAAGGTGTGATCAACGGGGAGGATCCTTAGGTCTTCTTTCCGAGAGAGTGATCAGAATCTGCTGGGAGGGCAAATGCCTCTTGTCTAGAATTTTCACTTCCGAGAGAGGGCCTCTCGCTTGAAGAATGTTCCAACGAGAGCATATCATGGCCTGGAGTAAACCTCGCTAAGTAGGGAAATTCTGGGTTATAACCATCTCCGGTGGGAGTTGAACCATACGAGAATGCGGACGAACTCGTAGGGAGCCCACCCACACTCTCTGCGTGGACAACTGGAGAGTTACAATCACCAGTTGGTGATGAATTCTCGGAATGACCAACTCCAGGGCTCGTTGAAACTGCTGGAGTGGTCGCTGGGGGACTCGAACACTTGGGGACGGGCCCCTTGTCATGTTGCGAGTCTAGTTCATAGTCGTATTGAACATTGCCATATGAGGAAACTGGTTCCTCCGTCTAGCGTACTGTTGCGAAGGATATGGATCCCTCCTCAGCCTTTTCCATGGTGTGGTCTCTGAGATCCTAGGATGGATCTCCAAGAACAACCTCACCGTCGAAAGCAAACATTGTTTGCTCGAAATCGTAGCAGGCATCCATGTCAAGATCTGTATAGTCGGCCAAGTTAAACCAGTTCTCCTTGTTCCACTCCCTTACTATGAGGACATCGGAATAAAGAGAACTTCCAACAAGGAAATTACCGAAGTCTTGGAAGAAGAATATTCCCACGGACGGTACCAGCTGTTGGTGTTTTAATACCGATCTTACATATGATTTGTTTGTATTCGGGGAAACTCTAAAAGACTCGGACAGTGAACATGTAGAGTAAAGACATGGGAATTTTTATATAGATTCGGGTCTTCTTCTAGCAGAATAATAACCATTCATCCTGTGTGGCTATTGCTCAAAGAAATTGATTACAATAAAGAGTAGTGCGAAAATGTCTAGCACTATCTCCTGATCTGATCTCCTGCGATTTTCTTCCATTTTCTCTTCTCCAACATCAATCTTTATATAGTTGACGAAGTGGTGGCCGTTGTCCTGTGCCAAAAGACGTCTCAACACTTCGAGAGATAATTGTCTAATAGAATATTATCAGAGAGACGTGGTGGTCCATTCATCGTGCGACGGTTATTGTCAGAGAGAGATCGTGTGCAGTTATTAGGTATAAATGCACGTTCTAACCGCCTTGTCAGACAAACCCACTATGCAATAGGTTGTCGTAAATAAGTCAGTCAGAGATAGACTAGTCGCAGAAAGGTCCACGACCACGAGGTGGTCGCAGGACCACTTACGACTATGTGGTCATAGAAGAATTTACGACTCATGTGGTCGTAGAAAAACTTATGACCATGTAGTCATAGGACTTACGACTACTCTGTAAAATCTCTCCTTTACCAATAAGAAGTATATTCGGAGAATACGATAATGTAATAATTAAAGGATTACTATATTCTCATCATCTCTCCAACGAGATCGTGGGCACCAATGCCCAGTTCAAGGAGATTGTCCGGAACAAGTCTAGGCCCAGGCCAGAGTATGGGTATAGATTAGGCTTGGGCTTTAACAATTTAAACCTAGACTAGATCAGATTTTTATTATTTAAAATTTAATTTGGACTAGATTTAGATCGAGACTTGGCCCATTAGCAGCACAACGATAGCCGAAAAAAATATCTCCAGGACTCTCCGTAGAGAAATCTTGGCCCTGGCTTCTCGGACGGCAGCAAAGAGGGAGACACGACCACACACCCCATGGAGGCGTCGCTGACCGCCGCCGCCGCCGCCTCGTCACCCCCGCCGCAAATCCGCCTCCGAATCCCCAAGGCGAACCCGCCCCCTCGTCGACTCCAATTCGGACCCTCCACGATCCGGACCGCCGGCTCTCGGGGCCACCTGGTCGCGGCCTCCGCATCCACGCCACCGACGCCGGGAGGCGGCCTGTACTCGGCGGCGACCTACGAGCTGACGGCGGAAAACGTCGACCGCGTCCTGGACGACGTGCGCCCCTACCTCATCGCCGACGGCGGCGACGTCGCCGTCGCGTCCGTCGAGGACGGCGTCGTCTCCCTCAAGCTTGAAGGTAAAGTAGATCTCTCGCCTTCCGTCCATCAAGAATTCTTGGTCAAGATCCTTGCCGCGACATCAAATCCTACTGTGCTTACTACGGTTTCCGTTACAACATCTAGGAGCGTGCGGCAGCTGCCCCAGCTCGACGACAACGATGAAGATGGGCATCGAGCGCGTGCTCAAGGAGAAGTTCGGCGACGCCGTCAAGGACATCCGCCAGGTGTTCGACGGGGACCAGCCGCCGGTGGAGACAACGCCTGAGGTCGGGGAACTCCCACCACCAGAGCACTCTCGTAGAATTGTCGCGCAGAAGTGTGGTAATCTTGGAGCGCTAATCGGGTGGATGTTGCTTGCAGGCGGTGAACGGGCACCTGGACATACTGCGGCCGGCGATCGCGAACTACGGCGGGAGCGTGGAGGTGCTCGCCGTCGACGGCGAGGACTGCCTGGTGAAGTACGACGGACCCGAGTCCATCGGGAGCGGGATCAAGGCGGCCATCAAGGAAAGGTTCCCCGACATCACCAATGTGGTGTTCACCCAGTGATTCGCCTGGTAGACTTCACTTGATTCCACTAATCAATACAGCAAAAATGACGAGTGGCAAGGCATACATCACATGGAAAGCTTGGTTCTACTAGCAGTTTTATAAACTCTTTCTTAAACGGCATGTATTGAAACGCAGCGAGTTTTCGATGGATATTCATATCTCCTCAATGGATTTGCTTCGATGTTTGCCTTTTGTCACTTGGATTGAGGGGGCGAACTTACCACCGAACGTCTGAAAATCTGTCATTCTGAACTCTCTAGTTTTTAGGCCTGAGTAGCCCCAAAATCTCAGCCCAGTGACTAGTATATCGTGTCCCCTCTGCCATTGTGAAGCGATGGTAGATACGTAGCTGCTGCTTTTCTTTGCCAGGCCAGGCCTGTCCATATTAAATTTTACTATTAGCTTTTAGCATTAACTTATGAATAGTGACAGTTTTTTAGAAAGCATACAGAGAGAGAAACTTATGCGTAATTTTAGTCGATATAAATACAATCATTACAGTGTGTATCACAATCGACTAGTATGTCTCGTATTGAAAAGATATTCAATTTTAAAACTAAGTACTATAAAAAAATTTATTTATTTTAAAAATAGTATTTAGAAATCAATATATACAAGGACTAGTGGGCCGTTCAGGGAAGATTAAGAGAGAGGCCCGCTGCGGCTGTTCTCTAAAGAGCCGAGTTTCCTGACCGGCTGAAGTGCGCCGGCCAGAGCACCTCGTTATTCACTGGACCAATCTGCAGAAGAGTGTCAGCTGACAACACTTGTGCCGCCGCTGTGTAACAACAGTACTCCAGCTATAAACTCTTCACGAATCTTCGTAAGTCGTGCACCATGGTAGAGTACTACGATCATGGTACGGCACTTGAGCAACTCCAACCGGTTCTTTATCCTGCTCTTCATTGTATATTTACCTAATATAACTCAAAAAATGGACTCCAACCGGTTCTTTATCCTCCTCTTCATTTTTATCGAGTCGCTATTTTCTCCAGACCGCTAGCTAGATTTGGCGAGCGCCTCCTCACTCGCTTCTCAAATAGCTAGGCATTGGAATGCTAACTCAAATAGAGAGCTGAAAATAATAGCTAGCCTCTTCATCCTAGGAAATAGAGAGGGAGAAATAACTAATGGGATGGAGTTGCTCTTAAGCCAATATAAATATCTAGTTTTTCAAAATGGCTTCTTTATTTCTTTTATTTGTATTTTGCTCTAGAAATAAGATAGAAGGTTATACACGTATCCCGTACCCTATTTCTCTCGCTTTCATCTCATACACGCAACTTTCTCTCACTTTCCTCACCATTCATCTTCTCCTTCTAAAAGTCACTTTTTTCGATCGCTACTACTTATTTTCAACTAAAGCTATCAGCTGTCATAGGCGGAATTAAGAAGTGGGACCCGGTATCACAGGACATCGGGTCTAAAAAAAGTTTAGCAGGAATTAGCACTTTTAGCCCATGTGTGAACCCCTAGACTAAACTTAGTGTAGCCGATTCTTTCCTTAAAACCCAATAAACGGAGTACTAGCAGCCCAAATTTTCAATAGTTAGCAGTAGTTCACGAGAAGCCTCCGTTTTCCCTCAGTCCATGAGGCAACTATAGCAGGCCAAGCCAGCTCTTGAGCCAACGTAAGAGGGAGGACCGCAACAGGACACGACATCCATTTGATGATCTTGAAGCATGTCACCTTGCAACAGCCCTCGACGCTTGTTCGTCTCGCATGATTAGCCAGAAGATGTGCACCACGTCCGTCGCACAGCAGCACCCAGTTAGGCAGCGACCGGTTGCCGGAGAACGAGAGAAATTAGCGCCACCGGCTACCCTTGCCTACCATCTCGTCGTGGCGTCGCCTGGTCCCTATTACCTCACGCCCTCACCGACTGAAGGAAGCTTAGGTTCATCCGATCAATGTGTATTTTACTCTAAGACTTATGGTTTCAATTTTATTTTTTAAAATACCAACTTAGTTCATTGCAAATTAGAGACAAAATTGTAGTATTTGACTACATTGTCAAGTAAGTAAACCACTAGACGTATTTTTTATTATATTATTTTTAAACTGTTGAACATACAAATATCTAACTGAATTTTCAATTAATTAGTAATAATTTTATGAATGGTATACTTATTTGCTATATGGAGAAATAAGATTTGGTGAAAATTACTAATAATGTTATGATTTGTCGCTCTATGAACTTAGAATGTAATTACTAAAAGATATTACATTAACTTACATTTGATCATTCTACTATTTTTTATTTGAAAACTTTGAGTAATTTTGTTCTCTTTTAACATGTCATTGAGATCAAATGAAGTATTTTACTAATACCGATCAACTTTTGTCTGTAGTTTCGTCCTTCGTTGTTTTAGTTTGATGTAACTAATCAATATTATTATCCTTTTTTATTTTGGTAAGCATTTTGATCACTATTTCTTTATTATCATATGATGTTATCGGTTACATTGAAGTACTGATGCTAAAAATTACCGAATACATTACTATTTAGCATAATATTATTTGAAAACTATATATGATGTTATATATATTATGAAGTGGTGAACCTCGGTTTTTTTTCGTTCTAGTTTCACCTCTATTAGCTATAGCTAAAAAGTTATCAACCATAGCCAATACGAATACTCCGGTATCACTGTGAGAGATCAGCAGGGCCGCAAGCATAGAAAAATACGCTCCACCCTCATACAGTTCGCATCTATAGCTAGATCACACGATCCACCGCGTTACATGGGCACGCAGATATACGCTGTCTCTCCTCTCCCATTTTCAAGCCATTTCCCAGCCGGTGCGACCAGCGGTATACTCCCTCCTCCCATATTTTTTAAATAACTTTATCCATAATTACATAACGTATTTCATAGTTCAATATAAAATTAATGTGATGTTTTTTGCACCCTTAATAAATATACAGTTTTATTTACTAACATTCTCTACATGTATATATTAAATATACCATTTAGAGATAATAATTAGAGATAATCTAGCTATTTTCACTGCCTCCTCAATATGCGAAATTGTTTTACTCCCACCGATTAATAAGCCCAAAACTAACGTGAAAAAAAACTAATTTTTTTAGTAGCAGCGGCCAATGCTGCTGCCCTTGTTGGGGGCATGGAGCTATCAAGTCAACCAAGGCAGTTTCTTGGAGCGTCCCGTCCTGACCGGCGTTTGCTCCTTGAAGGCCGGGACGGTCTCTACAGTTTGCACGCGCCCATGCAGTCCGGCGCGAGCGCCCCACCACCAACCGATGCGTGGTTTTGTTTAGTTTACGGGGCGCGCGTACTGCGCGAGCGAGCGAGCGGAAATGCACGTGAAGATCTATGCGGTTTTGGGGATTCCAACAAAAATATCTCGTGGGAACGGCGCTTGGATCTTCCCATTTACAGCGCAAAAAGTCTCTCTATTTCCGTTGAGTGGAGTGGAGTGGAGTGGACTGGACTGGACTGGACTGGACTTGGATGGAACGGGTGGCGGCATGGAGGAGGAGCTGACATTTTTCACGGCGGCGATTACGGTTTCCCATCGAATCCAAAACAAAATGCATGAGCATTTCACAGTTTTTTTTCATTCTCCCCGGAGCATAGGGTGGATGTGACCACGTCACTGTGATGTTTACATGATTTTTCGTTCGAAATGGGGTGGTTTTTTTTTCCTAGCATGCAAAAATTGGCGCGGTTTCCTTAAAGGAGAATAAGAGCGCATACCATGAGATTATAATATGGGGCAAAAAATTATGTCCAGGTTCAAAAGGACTTAGGTTTTTTAGCTTTTATACGGTGCTACAGTAACTTACTTTTAATCGGTATACATCTTTTCAAAATATGATTTATAAGTCGATTGTAGTAGACAATATACTAATTTTAGCTATGCGGTTTTGGGGATTCCAACAAAAATATCTCGTGGGAACGGCGCTTGGATCTTCCCATTTACAGCGCAAAAAGTCTCTCTATTTCCGTTGAGTGGACTGGACTGGACTTGGATGGAACGGGTGGCGGCATGGAGGAGGAGCTGACATTTTTCACGGCGGCGATTACGGTTTCCCATCGAATCCAAAACAAAATGCATGAGCATTTCACAGTTTTTTTTCATTCTCCCCGGAGCATAGGGTGGATGTGACCACGTCACTGTGATGTTTACATGATTTTTCGTTCGAAATGGGGCGGTTTTTTTAGCATGCAAAAACTGGCGCAGTTTCATTAAAGGAGAATAAGAGCGCATACCATGAGATTACGGTAGTGATCATTTGGGCTTTTTTTGGTGGCTTATGGTTGAAAAGCACTGTAGCTGGCTGAAAAAACACTGTAAGCTAACAGAGGCTTATTTAGCATAATTAAATTTTAAAAAAATTAAAAAATATGTTAGCCCATTACGTATAATACAACAAATACGGGGAAAAAGTACCGGCAAAAAAGCTCAACAAAAGCCAAAATTTCAGAAAAAGACAAAATTTATGAATAGTGAAAAATAAACTGGAAGCTAAAAGTTGAAGTCAAAACGATCACAGCCTACAACATGGGGCAAAAAATTATGTCCAGGTTCAAAAGGGCTTAGGGTTTTTAGCTTTATACGGCGCTATAGTAACTTACTTTTAAACGGTATACGTCTTTTCAAGATGGGATTTATAAATCGATTGCAGTAGACACTATACTAATTTCAACTGTACAACTAAAATTATATATGACTATCTTTCTTTTTGTAATTACTCTCACGAATAGACAAAATTCAAAAGGTATAAATTAGAAACTACGGTCTAAAAGAACTCACCCTATAGCACCCTCCACACCCATACAAACACAAGGAGTATATAAAACAACTTCGACGTATCTACGTAATCCTGAATTGCTGGCATTGTGCTCTTAAGGTGTCTAGGAGAAAAATCCAAAAGTAGTGTTTTGCTTCGCTAAACTTACGTGAAATCTATGCATTTCAAGCGGGTCATCAAGGCTTAATTAAAACATATGTAAACATCCTACACTTTTTTGTTTTTTTTGGAAAATGTTGCATTTACCTCCTCAATTTTAAATCCAAACGTAGTACAACTTGTTGTACATTTGTACAGCACAAGTACCCTATGAGTTTAAAATGACACAAGTACCACGGCCTCTATACAGAGGTGCAAATCTAGCCTCAATTCAACAACTCACGTACGGTGCTTTGATTTGTCATTTCATCTGCCAGCACATACAATAATCTCCAGTTTGAAGCAATGGAAACCCTAGTAATTCAGACACGTGAGACACCCAAATCTAACCCAAGTTACCCAACCCAACCCCAGCCACGACCAAACCTTCAACCCTGGTCCAGCCCTATTATTTCTCAGTTAGTGATATGCACATACACAATGGCATTGCCTTCTCTTCCATCTAAGAATCAACCACTCTCTCTCAACCCGCCTTAGGGCATCTGTAGTGTATGAAAATAGAGGGTCTTAAGTCACCTTAAGGTCAACCTTATACATTACAGGGGTGACCTTAAGCAGGCTATAAGCAAAAAGGCTTAAAGCTGGTCCTCAAGCTAAAGACCTGACCACAAGCATTAAAATATAATTTTTCTTTATCTGCTAAGTGGGACCGTCTTAAAGCCTCTTAGGTTATATACACTATGGAGTCAGACTTAAGGTTTAGATATGACTCAACTTAAAACCCTTTGAGTTATATATACTACAGATGCCCTTATGAGTGCTTGGAAAGCTCACACGCTAGATAGAAACTACTAGACCACCAGCAGGCAGCAGCTCTAGCACATCGATCTCTTGGAAAGCCTCAGATCAAATCCCCTTTAATTCCCAAAAGATTTCCTGACTCCAAATCTCCATCTGCTGCAGCTTCTGCATATATACACTCTCCAGTCTCCATGTCCCCTCACCCAGCTCTCTCTCTTCCTTGAGCTTTTTTTATCAACCACGGGCCACAACACCACACAAACAAACACAAAAAGGTGATCATATCACTCGACAGAGGCTGGGCTTTCCTCGCTGCTGCTAGTACTTTGGTGTGTTTTCTCTTTGCAATATCTTTCTCCTAAACAGAGACCACTTTCTTGCAGTTTGTATACGTTTGCTAAGTCTGATGCATGTCACTCTCCTGCAGTTTTCTCATGTAAAGCCGAATGGAAGACATGAAGCAGCTCTGCGCCATTGTGGTAAGCACAAGAAGTTTCCATTAGAGAGGGTCTTGTCTTCTTGTTCTCCGTATGTGTTTGACCTTGCGCTTACAGTACGTATACCGTTCTCTTGTTGATCTCGTCTTTATCAGATGGAGAGGAGGAGCTCTGCAACAGCCGAGCCTTGCGGGCAGGGGGAGGTCGACTTCCATGAAAACTTGGGAATGTGTAGTGTCAGGCCTCCGAGAGCATCAGTAGCAATGCTTAATCCATAGAAGTAGTATGGTGTTATCCTGATTGAGCTTTTCATTATAATCATCATCCTCATCCTTCTTCATATTTTCTACACTGCATTGTTTGAGGTTTTATAAGATCGGGTCTTCTTGACTTTGCAAGACCTTTTCTTGACCTTGTAAGACCCAATTTCGCAATGCTTCTTTTCATATTCTTCATCTTCTTTTTTCATCTCCTCTAGCTTACCATCTTCTCCCTTGCTCTCTATTCTTACATTCTTTGTCTGTCTATCCCTCATGAGCTATTTTTATAAGTTTTCGATGTTATATGTTTTATTCAAAAGTAAAATAATACATCGAGTGACACATGAACGAGATTCTGCCTCCCCTATCAATTATGTGTGTAAAATCATTATTTCTACAGTGTATTTTTGTTTGTGTCGTAGTGTGAAGTTGACGAGACACAAAAGCATGTTCTCTGTTGCCATGATGCTTAGGCATGTGAAGTAGGAGCCTACTTGTAAGCTACCATGATATGTATCCCCATCGATGGAATAAGTTTGCTATTGCTTATTAAGACATGTTGGGTGTTGTGGCATACTGTTGAGAAGTACTGCTCATTTTGACACTGCAGGTGTACTACAATATTTATGCGTTGTCATTTCGTTTTGTTATGCCACTACAGAAGTTCAGTTCTGTCTCGTCTTTGCTGAACACTCGATTCTACTCGAGATTGCTCACGTCTCACGCATACGTCGTATTTGCGAACAACTCAGTCGAGATTATTGGCAGGGGATCGCTTTATTTTTGCAGTTTATTTTGCCATTTCTTGATTAGCCAGGCCTACGTACTGAGACTGACGAAGTATACCCATGATAAGAAGGAACTGAAGAGAAAGCTCCAAGATAGTAGTACAATCCTGACCTAGCAGAATAGTTTCAATCATGGTCTAAAAAAGAGGATAGTTTCAGTTTGAGTCTAAACAAAGAGAATAGTTTCAGTCAGATTCCAGGATGGCATATTTTAGTATGCAAATCATCACAACAGTCATTTGAGGGCATCCCCAATAGCATGACATCGGCTTTCTCTAATCAGTGCCAGCTAGGATTTGTGATGATATGGAGAAGAAAGATTGAAGAGAGGGAAGGAGATCATCTATTTCGGATCGCACGATGGTTGTATTACGAAAAACAAGACTCAAACAATAGCATTTTTCATTGTTGGGGCAATCTTGCCGTTTCTCCACGTGTTATATGGGATCCGCCTCGAGGAAGAGGCCATAGCTCGCCGCGATGGCTTCCCTCTACCAGATCCGACTGTCGGTGACTCAGAGCGTTAGGTCTAACAGTCGTTGCTTCGATCTAGACGAATCTGACCACCGGCGACTCGAAGATAGTCGGATCCAACCAGATCTAGCATGCGACGTCTCATATCTGACGGGAGACGGCACCGAATAGGTTACGATGGCGAGTGAACAAGCGGTGGGTGACGGCGTTGGAAGGTGATGATGGAGAGGGAGCAAGGGGAGGGCAACGATGGAAGACATCCCTAACGAGTGAGCAAACGGCGCATAGCAACCCTGGTGAGGGAGCTAGCTTCGAGCGATGAGCAATGATGGTGAAAGACAGTGCTGGCAAGGGAGCTAGTGACGAACAACAGCGGTGCAAGGCGGTGATGGTGAGAGAGGTGGCAGCGGCAAGCTGCGTTGGTGGCCGGTGTGGTGTAGAAGATGAAAGTGTACGGGGGTAGGGACGGTGGGAGAAGAGAATGTGAGGGAAGAGAGAGAGAGAGAGGTGAGTTTAATAGCATGTTACACTAATATGTGGGATCTCTAGTTGAAAAAAATTAAAATATGATGTGTTTATTATATGGGCCGGTGCTAAGAGATAATGAATTAGCGTAGTTATCTCTAGTATTGTTAGTAGATGATGCAGAGTAGTTTAGAGACAATAAAGAGACGGATTGTTGTATGCCCTGATAGCACTCAAATGTATGGAATTTACGGAGATGCCGGAGGATTAGATCGACTAGTCCATCTCTACCTCCCTCTCTTTCTGTGACACCTATAAAACGGTTTTATAATACACAAAAATACTATTACACTTAGATAAATTAATAAAAGAGAAAATATTGTATGGGAGGACTGCATTGGTCAATTTCTTTTTTAGAAAAATATATGGTTAATTGTTGCAGAAAAACAGGGACGACTGGAAATAATCCTACACATGTTAGAGAAGCACTAGGTTAAACCGTTGTTCCGAAACTAACAGGAGAGATTATATGCGGATAACTTAAACAAGGAACATAATAGGCCAGCAATTAGGGGATACACACTGACACTGACACATATCACTTCAGGAAAAGAAGGGGGAAAGGTAGTGACCAGGGTTGCTCCACAAGCCATTTGAGTCAATTCATAAATCATTGGCACCACTGACCTCCACAGGAAATGGTAGCGTAGGGCAAAATGCCAAAAAGCAGCTCTCCACTGCATGCATGCTTAGCGGTAGAATTAATGCTCCAATTAACCCATCATATTATTATCACTGCCACCGGAGGAGCATAATATTACTACAATCAACCTTGCAACATCAGTCTATTGTTATCCACATCAGTACATTCTTTTAGGCATTTTAGGTGGCTTTCGGCCTCGGCTTCTTCAGAAATTGAAATAAATAGGATAACTTTTTCAACCAGTTTTTCGAAGCTGTTTCTTCCAACGGCTTCTTAAACCTACCGTTGCATGTGTATTTCGTGTCAATGTCTCTACTGTCTTAAAAAACACAACCAAAAGCTATCAACGATCCAAAAGAACAGGGCCGAAGGCTCATATGATGGTGGCAGATCAAATAAGTACGTCTAATTGGTAGAGCACTTACACAAGTCCCTGTACAGTACATGAGCCATTGAAAGGCATCAAATGAAGCAACCTACCATTCTTGCACAACACAACAGACATGCATGCTTCCCTTTCTTGCAAGCATGAATGGACACTACGGAGATTAGGAGGCGGCAGAATGCTCTAACCCTAACACAGGCTTTATTGCATGCATGCCGTTACTGCATGCATTGATCCAGTTGGTCGAGTTGGTGCTCTTCACATGGGTGAGTTTGTAGTGTAAGAGACTAAAAGGGCACTAGAGCTCAAAGGCTATGCAAGTATCATTGCCTTAGACTTCTCTTTCCTGTGTGGAAGCCACCAAGAGCTGTCCAGTATTCACTAAAAAAACGGGGAAAAAGGGAAGACAAAACTTTGCCCAGGCAACAAACGCGACAAGAAAAAAGTCTCCATTGATGCATAACTAGCGGCGAACCAGCAGTGTAGACACACATGCTATTGTCAAGGAACAAAAAGAAGTTTTCATAGTCATCATCTAAAAACTACAGAAGAATGCTCCTCACGTGCCTCCTCCGTCTAAATTACAAAAGGCAAAACGACATTCTAGACTTGCGCTTTTATCAGTGAGTACATGTATATATTTGGAAAGAGTGGAGTTCAGATAAATCCAAACTACCAAAAAATATCCTTGGGAAAAAACTACAGAAAATCAAGATATAAAATTTGACCCCAGTGAGACAAAAGCAAGAGAAAGACCTTCAGTAGAACATAATTTATATCAATCTTGAATTGAAATTGTTTCATAGGTACAACCAGGTTATGTATAGATCTATATTCTTCTGAGTTCCCCCCATTCGTTTCTACCCTAGCTTCACATTGCCTTTGCTATGGACATTTATGAGGTGCCCACCACCTCCATCTGTCGGGGTATAGTTTTGTCCTTAAATGTTTTTTTGCTCCCCGCAACCCCCCCCCCCCCCCCCCCCCCCCCTCCCCGCGCCCCTACCCTGGAGCATTTGAAGACGCAGCAGCATTTACGCCTAAAAAACGTTTGAAGGCTGTCAGGCATGCAAGCTTGCTAAGGGCGCAAAGCCTGAGTTTTTTCAGCACAGAAGTTAGTGGTAAGTGGACAAAATGGATTGAATTCCAACAGTGAAGCAAGCAGCCACTGTGCACAAGCAACAGATAGGCAGGAATCCACGCCATGTCCAGAAACAGTTGCAAGAACAGGAGCAGCGATGAGTTAGTAGCAAAGGAAAAAATACTGCTAAATCATAATAATACCACTTTGCCCAACAGGAAGCCTCGGAACAGGCATTGAAAGCATGCATGACTGTGGTGGGTATTACTAGTTTACTACTGCAGCAACCCGAGTAGTCAAAAATCTAATACATGCATGCATGCAAACGGCTCCAGATTTAATGGCCCCATATCTTCTGCATCTTTCTTGAAAAGAGAACCTTGGTTCTTTCAGAAGATAGTCTTTCTCTTGGTAGTTGAAATCAATTAGGTAGGTACAGTCATGAACTACTTCACTAATACTGTAATATTAGTACTCCATGACCATGATTTAAGAATTCCATGAATTCGCAATGCGACTACGTTGCTATAGCTCGATTGAGCTCTACCAATTCAGGACCGAATGCTGGATAATCCTAGGTTCTGTTTGGAAATGAAATTTGCATTATCAGTACTGTTCCTCGAAAATTCCTTAACAAATCCGCCATTCCAAACAGGGCTCTTACTCTTAAGGAATTTCAAGTGTATCTTTTATTTTTTTTCATGGCATTAGTTTTGGAAGACTTACCATGTTTTCTGCTTTCCTTTCTTGTTCTGAAGTCTACCAAATTTTGTTGGCTCCTCCTCTGCACTGGACCACTGTGTTACCAGAGCTCTGCGGAGCAGCCCAGTGATACATTATGAAATGATCATAAAGTTGCACCATAAATATTGCCGTTCCTAGAGGAGAGCCACTACCATTCATTCAAAATAAACCAATTGCCAAGCTAAAGATCTTGCCTGGATCTTATTCGTCCCTGCAACCGCAAGGGAGACCTCGCAATTCCAGGAACCGCCTGGCTCCTACGAGTGATGTGTACAAGACACAAAACGGCAGACTAGATAAGCAGGGTAGCATCTGTGCCCTCCCAGTGCATGTTGAAAGACTGGCAGTGAGACCCTATCGCTAGTAGGCGAAGCCCATGATGACTGTGTTCTGATCAACAAACAGTAACAAAACACCTACATAATAAGTAAAACAGTGAACTGAAGCGCATTTAAAAGTGGTCAGGCAGGCTCAGTGGTCACCATTGTCAAGTCAGTTCGTTCAGAAGTTAAATGCTCTCTATATGTACAGCAAAGCAAAATTAAGATTTGAGTATGTTCAAAGCCATAAGAAGTTACACCGGCAATTAGAATCAAGTACTCCATAGATGAAATTTTACCTGCTCTTTCAGGCGCCAGAGGATGCATGCATGGACCAATCAGCAGCGTGTTGAAGAGGGCGCATCAGTGAAAAATCAATTTCAGATCTTGACTGCTCGAGCCTTGACTACTCAATGTTGCACAGGATAGGATGCACACAGTATCTGGCCGGGAAGAAAACCTCAATTAGTACGAATTTTTACGGCGCTGACAGTTTTGACTTATGAGTGCTGGCTCCTTAACATTGGTGGATGCAGGCAACAAGACAGGGTGTCTTGCACTCAAGTCACGTACCAAGCTTCAGTGAGCTGAAATAAGAACAAGCTATATCGGAGGCAAGAGCAAGACAATTGTCAGAAATATCCGTGCATTACTCAGAACAGATTGATAACAAGTGGTGATATTTACATGTTGTCTGTTTACAAAACTGTCAATCAACTTAAGTTAATTGGGTTCGCATGGTATGCAACCTCGATTAGGTAAAATGTATATACAAGGTATACTCTTGTATCAATGGATTGACCACACGCTCGCCAAAATAACCGGCATAGGTAGGTTGTCACCCTGGTGAAGTAACTATTGCCAACTTTTGTGACGAAAAATCCAGCAAATTAGAAGGAGCAGGTCAGGTCTTGGCGGTCAAGCACAAGTATGGAACTACACAAGGACCTGCGACCTTGCTGCACGTCGGGAGCATTTGGCGCGTGCGCTCTTGTTCAGGCTGCAAGCACACCCTTCCAGTAGCTCGAGATCTTCCTCACATATTAATATTGATGCCATCTCCGGACAGTCCAAAAGCATTTTAGAGCCAAGATATCCTGCAATTGTCCAAGTTTGATATAGCCTCGACTGTTTTCCAATAAACCTTCCTGTCCTGGTGTCATAATATTCTGGCCACTTGTCATCTGAGAGCCTCTTTTCCGCCACTTCAACAGCCCTCCGTGCCAAGTCATGCCTACCCATCTTGATGCAGGCTAGGGTGAACTAAATTAACAAAGACAAATAATTAAACTTACAATCGAAAAGAAAGGAGTTAACTAAGCATGGAAAGTTATAGAGATATCTCAAGTGTACCTGCCATAGCAATGTAGGCCAAGATCCACCATTATGATAAGACCAGGGCCTGCATGCAACAAAAACTCTTGTAAGAAATAGACTCAAATACTGAAAAAATGCAACTTGGTCAATGCTATTGCTACCAATGCCTTTTCACTCAATTCCAGTGAAGACTTTACATCATGAGGTCAAAAGTAGTGAAGAATGCAATTTAGAATGAAAATAAGCAAGTGATACTTATTTGTATTGTGGGTTTACAAAGATTTAGTTCTCACAAAAGCATAATAAAATGTAGCAGGTTTTCAAAATCCCCCCCCCCCCCCCCCCAATAAGAAAAGAAGTTTCGATTGCTCACGTGTTTTTGGGGTCGCTACCAGTGATGATACGCCATTCCTCGTACTCTAGCGCAGGGTAGCATATCTTGAGAGGCATATTCGCAACTATGTCATCCCATTTGGCTTCAATGAGGTTCAGAATACCTTCTGCTTGCCTTTCGGTAGCTAGAGAAGAGACAATCGCCCAGATATTTCCAAGAGAAAAAAACC
Organism: Dendrocalamus latiflorus; assembly: GCA_017311315.1. Taxonomy (NCBI): domain Eukaryota; kingdom Viridiplantae; phylum Streptophyta; class Magnoliopsida; order Poales; family Poaceae; genus Dendrocalamus; species Dendrocalamus latiflorus. Next base: position 40,038,943 of record CM029651.1, read on the forward strand.
TGAAATCCATGTGGGCTGGTTGTAGGTTTCCTATAAGGTAACCACCTTTCTCAGGAATCCAGTCTGCAAGCCAAGAAGGGATTTGCTCTGGGTAGATGTTGAACTTGTTAATAGCATCATGTGAGTACTCTTCAGTCTTGTAGCGATAAATCTCATTTATCTTCTTCATATCAACCCAATAGTACTCTCTTATGTGAAATGACAAAGCACTGAGCCTGTTGTTAATAGCACGGATCAAGTTCTTAGATCCATCGTTTATGCTGACCATTTCACGGGCACAGCGCAAAGCAGAATAGAACAGAGCCTGTGAAACAGATACGGTTAGGTGCCTGTAAGAATTCTCTCTTTTATACAGTTTGTTTTCTCTGTGTACTGTGTAGTCCCTCGCTTACACAAAGTGAAGGGTAAGGCAAACACCACTCCATTTGAGTTGCGGGTACAGAATTTGTTATTACGGCAGAACAATATCATTATCTTGTAACTACCTTACCATACTTGAGTATGTAAAGATCAAGTGTCAAAGATTAGCTTACCTGGATCTCAAGAGGATGCCCATGGATTCCCATCCGTCGATCAATCATGCATGATCCATCAGTGACTAACAGTGTAGGGAACATGTCAAATCCATCAGACAAGCATAAATTCAGGATTAGTCTGATGCCTGTCTGCACATCAACCCTTTCTTGCAGTGCATAGTCTCCAGTAATTTTACCATAGGCCCTCAACAGGATTATCCACCAAAGACCTTAGAAACAGAACTTGGTATAAAAAAATCCTTGAAAACAAAACTTATCTTCAAAGGTATAAGTATAACATGAGTCCACCCAATATACTCACCAGAGTCAACTGGTGCTACACGCCCAATGGCCGACTCTCCAAAGTCAGGGTCAAGAACCTCCTCAAATGCTTCACTGTTTCCATCTAAAGGCACGGATCTGACTTTAAAACTAGCAGGCATCAACCCCTGACCAGGACTGTAGCAATCCACTGTCTTCTCCCAACTCTGATAGGTTTTTTTTTTAAAAAGAAAACAATTGATTTTCTTCCGAACAACATTTGATTTTCTTCTGAACAACATTGCTTGTAACCTAGATATTCAGAGAATGCTTTGCGGGAAAAAACAACCGTTCAGCTACCATCATTGTAGCATGATGTGATGAAACATGACAAACACAGCATCTTTAGCTATCCCATAATAAAAACGATTGCTTTTGTATACAAAGTACAAACAATTTGTCAGTTCTGTTTTCAGGGGTTTGGTGGACCTATTTCCAGCATAAGTATACCTATGCTTCGTTTTTTAAGGGAACTCGTTCATGTTGTCTTAGAACATACTTATCACTAAAGTACTAAACTGATATTAGCCATCTTACTAAAAATCAACTAGAGTAATAACACTGCTTTTAGCGATCTCTAAAAAATCAGACGCACACTAGATTCCTTCTTACTCCAATTTGCGCTTTAATTGAGTGGTTTAGATGGGTAAGTCAATTGAGCAAGTGATGCAGGTTGAAATTGGATAAGCTGTTTGAACTACCTATTAATTTATTTTAATTTTTATAATTTTTTTATGGATTAAATAAGCCGAAATACTGACATGTTGTGTTGGGTTTGCAAATATATTCTGATAATAAAGAGGTGAAATTTAGGTCATTGTCTAAGATATTGAATTGTATGAAACACAAATATGGGCTATGACTAGCGCTCGATGCTAAAAGGTAACACAATCTCTTGATCAATTATTCTAGCCCTACCTTATGTCCATAGACAACTATGTAGCATCACTTATGGCAGGTCCTAACACTGACATTATAACGCTCCACCGGATCTCAGTGATCCAACTTTGTAATGCAGAAATGTTGCCTTGCATGAATCATCAATGTTATTTTTTTCTTGCTATTTCAAATGCAGCATATAGTCTGTAATCTTATGCATTACATATGAATAAAAGCTTCAGTTTATATAACTTAAGCCAAAGCAGATAATCCGTATGGCCAAATCATTAGGAACCGTGCTGGATAAAATTACTCTAGGATGGCCTTCCTAAATCCTGCCCTCATGAGAAAAAGTAGAAACACCAAGCTTATCCACTCAAATTAGCTACTTTTAGATGAACCATGGTGAAATTTCAAATTCAACTCAGAAAAAAAAATCTAATATTCAAGATACTGTCAGTCTGTCATAATCAAATTACATAGTGGAGGCATATATTATGACAAACATACATTGGTGGCAAACACGCAAGTGGTGCAAAGTATAAGAGATTGAAATCCTTCAGAATCCTTATACACTTCAATGAATAATTGCACATAATTGTAGAGCAAAAAAATAAAGAAAAATACTTCATCGAATTGTAAGTACACTATTTCTCCGTTGTCTAATACTCAAGCAGTCAAGCTTTTGAAACAAGTTTCCAATGCAAAAATAATCAACATCAAAGCAAGAGGTCTAAGGTTCACAATCTGCTAGGAGAATTTTTCGAACAAGTGGTAAGGCCATTATGAGGTATACTGTACACATATCCCCTGCCATCCCACCGAAATGGCATTAGAATTTGTGTTATTTGATCCACAATGTCAGCACAACTATATTTCAACTGAGCGTGCATAGCAGTACCAGAATGAAAAAGCATTTACATATCATTCCAAGGTTCGAGTGACTCACCTGGAGCTGCAACGTGTGGAGCAGGAAGTTCTTCACGATGTCGCCCTCACCCCTGAGGAGGAACGCTATGGCGGACGGCACGAAGTCCCTGATGAACACCTGGTCGTAATTGAGCATCTGGCTGGCCGTGGACTGGTCGTTCGCCGCCACCGTCCCCACCGCGGTGCCGCAGTAATTCACTACCGCGCGGCTGAGCAGCCACCACGCCTCCTTCTCCTGCGGCGACTCCTCCCTGCTCCTCACCGCCTCCACCCCCGCCTTCAGACCTTCCAGCTCCTCGTTCTGGCACGTCAACTTCTCCTTCTCTGGAGCCGCAGCGGCCGCAGACGCTTCCTCCGGGAGCGGCGGAGTGGTCGGGGACTCCTCGAGGGGAGGCGACTCTAGCGGCGGCGCCGAGGGCGCGAGGGTGGCTGCGCGGAAGGGGTCGAAGGGCGGGGGCTTGAAGCTTTCCCCCGTCGAGGACACGCCGGAGTCCACCGACGTGGAGAGAAGTCGACGAGCTGCGGCGGCGAGGGGTGAGAAAGCTGCGGCGGAGGAGAAGTGGCGGTGCGAGAGGTAGAGGAGCGCGTGGCGCTGCGCCTGTGCTCCCCGGCGCAGGTGGGAGATGGCGGCGGCTGCCATTGGAGCGCGCGCTTGGCTCACGAGATTTGAATTGGGGAGGAAGAAAGCTCTCGCTGCTTCGATCGGATTTGGGGAATTTGGGGATCACGGAGTTGGGTTTGCCCGAACAGAGTAGAGAGGAGGTTCGACTCGTGGTAATCACAACAGCGATCAACTCGTTTAACCATGGGTAGTTTTAGTTTTGGAAAAGTGTTAAAATAGATGTTGGGGTATCGAACGGTGGAGAAATCGCCACGTCCGTGACGGTTATCCGGGTACGCAATTAACACGAGCCTTGGAGGCCAATATGTGGCGGGTAACAACACGTCACGTGCAGCTGGAGGAGAAGGGAATTTGTGTTGGAATTGCCGAGCACTACGTAGTTATTCGGATCAGACGGCTGGGAGAGGCTGAGACGGTTATTTGTGCGGTTTTTTTTCCCGTTTACTGGCCACACCTCTCGGAAACATGTCTCCACTCATGCTACACACATGCGTTTACTACACACACAAAACTTTTGTGATGTCTATATAGTTTTATCACAGATATACACTTTCTGATTGAACATACACCCATATATACTTCAAATAAATATGGTACATCGTGTCAATCTAAGTGATCAAATCTGAATAGATGAGAACAAGTGCTCTCATTCCTATCATTAGGCCACGGGCCCATCCGTGTCAGATTCCTTCCTTGTTCTGCATGCAAATACAAAGTCTGGCTGGTCACTCAGAGGTAGAGGTGGACATTGGGCCGTGCCGTACTAGCACGGCCTAGGCCCATCGTGTTTCAAACCGCGTCGTGCTGTGCCGAGTCAACCCAATCACCCCATCGTGCCTTGTCGTGCTAGCCCGCCTCACCTCCGGCCAGGCCTAGACACGGCCCAAAACTTGTTGTGCCAGCGTTAGTGCCGTGCTAGCCTAAGCCTAGCCCAAAGTAACTATACACGACGAGGCGGAGGCGACGATGGCTACGGTTGCCATCTTCTTTTCTCTTGTACACGTCTCGTTAAAAACTAGTTAAAATTAGTTCAATGCCCGTGCTTTGCTACGGACTAAAAAAATCGTATTATCCTCGCACGTCGAGTCATCATCAAGCTCGGTTTGCTCTGTGCCTCGACATTAGCTCTGTCATAATGCAAGACCGAGGTGTCCCTTGAACATCTTCACCACCATGCTCGATCTACACCACTCATTTGGCTCTTTCTTTTAAATAGTAGAGATATAAAAAAACAAGATAGGTAGGATGTGCTACATTGCGCCCGTGCAGTTCCTTGCGAGATAAGAGGTATGCAAAAATGCTTCCGTGAAGTGATTGTTAATTTCACGAGTGGAGACTCTTGGGATGCAACTGCTGGGATGGAGGTGGCAGCGTGGAGTCTCTGGCTACAGAGTAGGCGAAGGTGCCGAAATCGGCGCTAGCGGAGGCAGCGTCGCGACCCCACCCCCTCCGGTATACTCTAGTCCTTCCCCTCTACTCCCTCTCTCTGCTTGGTGATGGGTTGCGGTTGTGGGGATAACCATGATAGTAGTGGATATGGGATGGCTACGGGAGGCGGGAGGTGAGGTGGAGGCCAAGGCTCTCGGCTGCTGGTGCCGACGTACCCGCCGTGCCTCCCGTGCCCGTCGTAATTGTTAGCATATGAGGCACAAGAAGCCGAGGTAAACCAAGACACACAAGACCAAAAAACCAGTGAGCAAGGCAAGTCAATATTTTGATCATGTTAAACTTATATTTTATGCAAATTATTTCTGTTTAAATTATTAAATTGCATGCTGTTATTTATTATACAATTTCTATTCGCTTTAAGAATGTAGTCACATGCCTATTGTTGAACAATTATTATTATTTCCATCCTTGAATACTTGCTCTCCTATCCCTTGTAGCCTTAGAAAATTATGAATAAATACGCTAGCTATATATTATATGTAAATGTTACGCTTAGACCTGTATAACTACTTGGGGGCCATAAGTTGCTATGTCATCACTTTAACATGAAAAGTTTTGGTTTGGATAGTCATTACAGAGAATGACTGGTATTTTGTAACATGATAATTTATGCTCCCCAAAATCTCAACATGCTTAATTATCTGAGCGGATGGTAATGGAGGTTGGTGCAGTGGATGCACAAGAATACGTGGTTGTTTGTAGAACCGCCTGGATAACCCTAAGGATTGAATCTGACTTTGGCTTCCTAATGTACAATAGTACAACCACAAATTTGCAAAGTGCAACTGGGCCTAGTAAGATGTGCTAAACCTTAGAGTCATCTTGCTAGTGGGGGAGCGGCGTAGTGCAAGTGGCAAGGATATGACTGGCTTGAATGGGACACCAGGTGAAAGGTAAAGTTCACCAGCTGCGCTAGTCGTTGTGGAAAGTTGTAGTTCAGCTGTGCTAGTCATTGTGGTGGACGTCCCGCACAACTTATGGAACCTACTATGTGTGGGAGCAGTCCATATGGGTGAGATGACAAAAGGGTGAGGGATTGATGAAAAGCTATGTGATGGTCTCTCGATTTACATGACCAAGGAATCGTGTAGAGCTATCAAACTAATTGTCTCTTATAGGTAAAGATATATAACCTCTGTAGAGTGAAAACTATTTGAATAGTCGTATCCACTATCAAGGATGGACTTGGAAACTTACTTGGATATAGTTCTATTTCTAAAAACTTTATCGGTGAAAGGGAAATGTCGAGCAATGGATACCCTAATTTGAATTTTCCTGGCCATCGTTCCAGTGTTGGTATTCAGCAAATAAGATGTTGAAATACTTGTATACAATATTGTTATTATTACAATCATTTTCACGTATTAAAAACCTGATTTGGTTAAATTTGCTAAGTCCCAACATTTCCTAGTTAATGAAAAGTTTCAAGGCATTCGGTAAAACCAAATTACCTGAACCCTCCCTTGATAATCCTTGCATCAATATAATCGCATTTGTGTATTGGCTCGCGGAGCACGGTGGTTTGTGCTCACACTCGCTTACTTACAACCTTAGAAACTGGACAACAAGATCATTATATTTATGAGGATGCACCAGTTCAGGGTAGAGAAGAAGGCGATGGAAACTATGGCGGTTTTAAATAAGTATTATATCCCAGATAGGTGGACTTGATGGAGATTGTGTGCACATATATTATTTCAGTTAAGATAATATTTGTTACTTTTACCCCCCAATTGCTTGTCTGTGGATAAATCTGAACCTCATCTTTTGACTTGTTGCTTCTGCTTTTGTAATGTAGATATTTGCCCTGATAAGCCCGTATGTAAACAATCGCCCAACGTGGTATAATTGACTCTAATGTGTAATATTATAATATGGTATGGTTTATACGATGTATTAAATAATTCAGCAATGTACTTATGAGCACTATCTACCGATACAGGGAATAGTGAGGTGGAATTACAGAAAATTCTATATTGTAAAATCCAGGTCTAACAAAAGAGCTTTCTAATTAGTGATGGTATCTTGGAGGTTTCAAATTGAACACCTTTAAGAGTGAATTGGTGCGTATTTTTGTCTTCCATCTTAATCAAGTCAATACTTTTGTTGGTAAAACACGGCATGTATATTTGTTATCCACTTCATTTGTGGATTTACCCCCTTTTCTCTTTTGTTCTACCGATACACATAGATATTTCTTGCTGCTATGTCCTAGAACTGGATGCCTGGGGTTTAAGTTTCAATTAGACCCTTTGATGTGAAAGGTAACTTTTGTGCTTTGTTCGTTTATTTCTTTACATTTGCCGGTTCTTGATTCCTCTCGCCTCAATGCCTGATTTAAAGTAAATTAACTTTTGACACCTTTCCTTGGTCTAGTTGTCAGCGATGGGAAAAAATTGTAGTTGTTGCGTGGTGGAGCACTGCATAAGCACGGCGGTTGGGAAAAAATGCATCCATGCTCACATGGAAGTTAGTGCTGATTCATATGTGATTTATAGCTTTTAAATTTTAATTATTTGTAAGAAAAAAATGCAAAAAGAGATACAGTTGTATGTGATTTTTATCAATATAGCTAAAGACAGTACAATGTCTACTATAATCAACTCATAGACCCCACCTTAAAAAGACACTTCGTTTGAAAGCAAGTTACTGTAACAAAAAACAAAAGCCAAAAACAGTAAGTCTAAAAGAACACAGTCCTAGTTAGAAGATTTAAAAGAACCCAGCTATAGTTAGAAGGCTTAATATGATTATATATTTTTATCTGAGTGTCCAATATAAAATTTGTTTGACCCGTTGTGCTCTTGACAAGTAGACAGACAATACAAGTCTAATATTGCATATGTTTTACATTCATGAAAATGTTGGACATTTTGTGAAACAAATCGAATTTTCACAAAATTGAGAATTTTCTTTTGAATTTGTTTCCTCTTGATCCCTTTCTTAATTCTCCTCAAATCCTAGCCACCCAAGCCCTCTATACCCTGCTGCCTTGCCCCAACGAAGAGCTTTTGCGCGGGCACTGTTCACCGTCTCGAAAAAAATCAGCTGCCACTGCCTGAAGCTTTGCCGTCGTCTGATCTTTTGCTCGCTCTCACGCACTCCAACGCCTCCTCGCTGCCACCCCTCCTCTGCAACTCGTCTGACACCTCCCGAAAATCCCTGGCTGGCGCTGGACGAAGCCAAGCACAAATTCGCTGCCGCATTAGATATTTTGGCCGGCGCTCCCCATATTGTCTCCCAGCCGACAAACCGTCACTTTTGACCGCCACAACCCGCGCCCGTAGACTTCTTGCCGCCCAAGGTACCACGCCATGGCCGCAAAAGTCATCCCTAAGCCACCGAACTCTCTAGCGCCTCCCCAACCCGAAATATCTCCCCTCCCTCGAACTGCCTCAAAACCCCTATTTAACACCTTGAACCCCCTCCGTTGAGACGCACTGGTGCCTAGACAAGCCACCCAAGCCCCCAATTGCTCTGGTGACCCCCACATTGCCGGCAATCGACAAAAATCCCCAAGTATGCCCAAAGTTCGATGCCTAAACCCCAACCCCTCCGAGCCTCACCATGGCCAGCCCAACCCCGGCCACCATTGCCCAAACCACCACCCCTCCGAGCCTACCCTAGCCCCGTAGATGCTCAAACACCGATGCTTTCGGCCGATTAGCCCTCCACTTACCCTATAGCCTTCAAAATGTCCCGAGGAGAAACTCCCTCGCCGCCGACGAACGCCGCCTCCCCAGCCGCCGTCGACCCCAAAAATGGGTTCCTTACATCCCTGGGAATCCGTCTATGGTCTCCAATCACGTCGCAAATCACCGTAGTGTCGCCGGTCACCGCCGCTATTTTGCCCTGTTCCTGGCTTGTGTGCGCGCTTGGAGGAGGAAGATGAACAGTAACCCCCGGTTACTGTTCATTCGACTCGGCAAACCGAGACAAGGACCCATGAGTGCACAGTAACGAATCCGGACAACCGAACCCGCAGTGAACAGTGTTTGACCCGCTAAGCACAGTTTAAGCCCACAATGAACAGTAAACCCGAAACCCGTTACTGTTCACCTGAAACCTAAATACAAACTTATATCCATTTGAACCATTTCGAGCCTGCTGACCCAATTCTCAGGCCCATTTCACCTTTTGGACCCTCCTAAAAGCCCAAAACCTATTTTATTTGATTTTTCTTGGATTTTATTTCTTTATTCCTAGCTCAATTCTTCGAGCGTTGAATTAAATCATTTTCCTTGCTTTGCGCTAGCACATGACGTCGAGAGTCGACCAATTAAAGAAGAAGAAACTCAGGATCAAGTTCAAGATCAAAAGACAGAAGAATACGAAATTGTCGAAGTTATAAATCCGCAAGGCAAGTCACATGTTCTTGATCATATTGAACCTACATTCCGTTAATTATTTATTTATCAGTATTTTCATTATGTTATTTACTGATAGACCATGTGGAGGTGACCCCGTGTGTGTGATGAGTAATTGACATTTGTTTTAGGAAAGTCGAGTTTTATTTGTGTGGTTCGGGCCATGTCGTTAAGTCGAGTTTGGTTTGTGTGGTTCGGGCCATGTCGTTGCGCGGTGCAATCGGCTTCGGTCTGACTTGGTCAAACTAGGTCGAACGTGCTTAAGTCGTTTATTTTTCGTTTCGATCGGTTTGGGCTTTGAGTATTTCTTCTTATGCTATTGTATGGTTACAATATTTCGAGCAGTGCTATATGATTTGTTTCTTATCTGTGATGGCTGCAGGACGTCGAGGTGGAGTCGTGGCGAGGCACGGGATGACCGGACTAGGCGCGGGCGGTGCCGAGGTCAAAGCGGTTGAGGTGTGCCGAAGACGACGAGGACTCGAGGTGGCTGCGTGGCTTGAAGGGCAAGGAATGAGGAAGCTTCCTGGAAGGTGCACGAGGGGCGTTTTGGTGAATACGCAAAGCTGCACAAAATGAAGTGGATTTGGTTAGGGGATAATGGATAAAGTGCTATGAGTTGTTGAGAGCTAATGGGTAAAGTGTGTTGTAAATCCATTAGTGGAGCCTATAAATAGAGGATACTCTCTAGTGGAGAAAAATGAGAGAGTGGGTGTGAGAGTGTTATGTTTTAGTTCTCTCCATGTATGCAGATTTTGGAGAGAGGATGATTTTTGGGAGATGGTTGGGGAGATGAATTAGGGTTTTGCTTTTAGTCTTTGTTTTGTTGAGAAAGAGAGAAGGTGTGAGATTCTTTCTATGCTCTCCATGCGTATGGGGATGTATGGTTGATTGAGGGGATGTAAACTCTATCTCGTTTAACCATTCATATCTCTGGTTCTTTGGTTGAAATGATATGGTGGTCTATTTCTTTTTTGATGGTTTGTGTTCTATTGTACTGGTTGATGTTCTCACTGTTATTCTTTGCTTCTTGCACTCTGAGTAGATTTCTTTTCAAGCCAACTGAGAATACGTTCAAGAACTTTGGCTTGTTTCTTTGTTAGCTTCATCCCATCAACCTGTGTTCGGTTTTAGGCTGTCTCAAGTAGATGTTTCTTTTGATCTGCATTTATGGTCTCTATCCTACCGATCTGCCTTTTATTCGGCTGAATACTCTTCTTTTGACCTGCATTTATGGTTTCTCTTGGTCAGCCGTGTGAAGAAGTATTTCAGCTAGATACTCCACTCGGCTGCAGTTTCATTTTAGCTCTCTAATTCTATTCGGCCAGCATCTAGCTTACTGTTTGCACTTCTAGTCTTTTGATCTTTTGGTGGTGTTCGGCCAAGTTAGTTGTCTACTTTTTTTTCGGCAGCAGGGTCAGTACTCCCATTTCGCCTTTAGTTGTTGGCAGCAAAGTCTCCTTTTTGTCCAATCTCTGTTGGTCTCCTTTGTTTTGAGAAGGGTAGCACTCAATCAAGTATCTCCTCGGCAGCTCATTACTTGGAGAGTTCTCCTGTGCCGACAGCATATCTTCCTGTTGTGTGTTTTCGGATTGGTCTGTTCTTGCCTAGTGCTTGCTGATTTTTTGCTCTTGCAGCCGAACTCCCTCTCCTGCATAGTCCTCATTTCCTTTTTGGGCTATGATCTCTTTTCTTTTCTTTTAGTTGGTTTCTTTCAGCTTTGTCTTCTTTTTCTTTTGCTTTCTTTCTTTTGGCTGCAGTAGCATTGCTCTCTATTTCTCCATAGCCAGCAGCAAGCAGGTTGTAAGATAGCTTTTGGCCAGCATTATCTTTTAGAATTGTCTCTTGTCTTGCTGCAGTTTTTTTGGTTTCCTATTTTATCTTTTTGGCTGGAATCTCAGTTTTTATTTCTTTTGTCTCTTTGATTTTAGATTGCAGTCCTATGTGCATATTTAGTTTAGTTTCGTTTTGTCGGTCTATCGTCTAGGTTCCAGTGTGGAAACTCTCTTCTTCTTCATAGCTTACATAGCTATCGGAGAATAGAGAAATTGTGTGGCTACTCGAGGTAATTTTTAAAGGGCTCCATTCACCCCCCCTCTGTCGCCGTTTTTGATCCAACATTTACGCACTGTTATTTTATGTACAAAAGATGTTTGGAATGACATGATATTAGCTAATGTCCTACCACTCGAAAAAGCCCTATTTAATTTGATGGACATATTCACCTTGACAATGCTTAGTAATATTAAAAGTATTATTAATGTAATCACAGTAGATTAGGAACTCAACAATCTTTTATTACTAAGAGTCTTGGCATTTTGCCAATAGAATTTTAAAAGTGATGCTAGGATAAGGAGTATCACGGGGAGCCATGAGATGACTTAAGCCTATGACCTTGTCTTAGGGTTGAGGCTTGGTATGACATAGTGGCAGTACCGCGGGCACTGAACATGGATTTGTGAATGGGATTTACCTCGGTGAAAATATAAGGACTATACCCTTATGCCAAGTAAAGAACATAGCAACCGCTCAACCACAAGTGTTGACATATCAAACTTGATTTAGTAGCTGCTCAGATCGATTGAATATCTACACAAAGGCATGATATGCTGTTCCAGAAAAGGGAACAGCCAGCGTTAGGTTGTGGTATGGAAATAGTAAAACCATGCTTTCACAGCGGTAGGCTCCGCTCTGTCAAGCCGCCGTACTCCGTAATAGAGGGTCCATAGTCTATTTGGTAAATACTACATAAAGAGATGAGCAGTGAAATAACCTTATTTTCTCAACTCAGTCATGAGGGTTGAGAAATCTTGTGGGTAAAGTTGGGCAACTCTGCGGAGTTATTCGTAAATGATATTCGAATACACCGTGCTTCCGGTATATGAAGTTGTGTTTAATGGGTGATTCCAATAGCGAAGCATAAGTAGATTTGAAATTGTTTTGAAAATGTGAAAGTCTGGTAATCAAGTTATTGAAACCCCAAAGTTCTTAAGAAGTTTATGATTTGATGTTTTGTGTTTAAAAGCAAAAGTGTTTACAAACAAATTAAAACTGCATCCACATAAAATAATAAACTGCTTTACCCCACTCCATGGCAAACTCTTGCATATAGTTAAATTGCGTTTCCCATGTGACTTGTTGAGTACGGTTGGTTGAACTCATATTTGCTAAAATCATAAACAGAGAATACTTGTCAAGAAAATGAAGGAGTCTATTAAGACGACGCTGAGCTCTACGATATAGACAACGCCTGGTGTTAGGGTTTATTCTATACTCAGGCCTGCCTGTGGAGTTTCTTTTGTAATATAACTTTGGGTTGCCCCGACTATGTAAAACTTGGCTGCTAAGTCTTAATTTTGTAATAAAGTTTAGTTTTTATGCTTAAGCTTGTTTGGCAATAGTGTACACTTATCTACAGTACTCGCAGCTGAACAATTCTGGGCAGTTACGAGGGTAACCTAACGTCCCCAGAAATGGGGGTGTTACATAGTGGTATCGGAGCCAGCTCGCTTGACTGTAGGATAAAACCCTAAGTTATGCTAGGAAAGTTTACAAAATTCTAATTTGAAAATATCAAAAGAAATTTTCATAAAATATAAGTATTACTGTTGTCTTTTCTCTTCTAAATGCTATCTCATCTATCCTATAATTTTTATTTAGTTCAATTTTGTTTTCGAAAAAGGATTTATATCTATCCTTCTCTAACCTCAAAATATACATTGTGTAGTCGTGTAGATGTGTAGATTACATTAAAATAGAGGTAACCCTTTTGTAGTAGTTTCTTTTGTGTGTAACACGAGTTGTGATACGTACCTTGTATGTATGGTATGTGTTCAGCATGTAAAGATAAATGAAAACTATATTTGCTATCTCATAATTTGTTTGTTACTAATATCTAATATCTTACCTCCCTCAAAACTCTATCTCCCTCGATTCGTCTTAGCTCTCATCTTGTTCAATCTATTCTCACATTAAATCTAGATACTTACTTATCCATCTGATCTTATAAAAATTGCTGCAGAATCAATTCCAAAACCCAAGTAGTTAAGATGACAGGAAATGAATCTCATGGCCAAGGTAGCCCACGAGCAGAGGAAGTTAATCCGACCCATTTGGTTGATATTCTAGCAATGATGGAACAAAACCGATTCCAAGCCAAACAAAATCAAAAGAAGATGATGGAGCAACAAGCTCGAATTTTGGAACAGATAGCAATGCAAGGAGCAGCAACAGCAGAAACAATGACAAGAAGCTCATCAGGATTTACTACCAATCATGGAGGGACACAAACCACGTCCAAGTGGTCAGATTTTCAGAAGACAAGACCTCCAATTTTCTCACCTTCATTGGACCCAATAGTAGCTGATGATTGGATTAGAGACATCGAAAGGAAATTAAATACTATGCAGTGTACGGATAAAGAAAAGACTTTGTATGCCTCTCATCAATTGCAAGGACAAGCCGCTGCATGGTGGATGAATTGTCAAATCATGCGTGACGACCAAGAAATATCATGGAAAGAATTTGAAGAGTCAATCCGCCAAGCCCGTGTTCCCACTAGAGTTGTAGAAGCGAAGCGACGAGAATTCCTCGCACTCAAGCAAAAAGGATGAACAGTAATGGAATACCTTCACCAATTTAACCAACTTGCTTGTTATGCCCCAGACGATGTCAGGACTGAAGCAAAGAAGATGGAACGATTTAAGGAGGGATTGCAGAAGTCCCTAAAGTATCACATCTCAGCAATGGACTTTAAAGATTTATTTAGTATGGTTAATAAGTTAATTACGTCCAAAGAAGTAAGGAATGAATTAGAGGATGCCTGAAAAAGAAAGATTGAGCAAGAAGCATTATCATCAAAAGCACCCAAAAGGAGAATGGTACTATCATTACAAACTAGGAATTGACAAAATCAACAAGTGATATTCACACCAAGACCTCAGCACATTACTACTCCAAGCTCGCAGTATAATGTTCCCCAACTTACAGCAATACAATGTCATATTTGTGGAAGAAACCACTATTACCGAAATTGCCCAAATAAGGGAAACACATGTTTCCATTGCGGACAAGTCGGTCATCTCAAATATCAATCCCCTACTAATCGACTGAAAGTATTGTTTCTTTTAAGATGGTATTCGTTGTGCCGCTGTCAGCTAAGCACACTTCCTCTATAGGGCGCCACACGTGTTCTTTCAATTCACCGGAGCGATTTGTGTTGATAACGTGTTGAGGAATCGTGGTTGGCGAGTCCAGTTCGATCGATTCCTCTGCTATACAAAAGACAGATCAATCACAGAGTAATGTAAATAGTAAATTGAAAACACAGAAATAGATAGAAAACTCTTGGTCTTTCAACTTCTGATCTTTCTTTATTGTTTTCTCTTTTGATACGTATATGAAATAGCTAATAGCACTTTCTGTTTATAACCTAGTGATGAGATGTCCGTCATGGATTAAAATTTCAATTTCAGGCCAGATTTCCTAGCACAAACGACCGGAGAGCGGAGCACGCTGGCCTATTTAGCACGCGTGGGTGCGTACAACCAACGAATCCCACAGCGACGACCCACCGACCGACGCACCGGACGCGGGAGCGTGAGGGAGGGAGGCCAGTGGAGTAGTGGTTAGTGGAGTCGCCGTGCCCATGGGGGGCAGCCTGGTCTCCATGCTCCGGTGGCCGCCGGACCTCGGCCTGCCCAGCCTGGCCGCCCTGCTGCCGTCGCCCTCCTCGTCGACCTACGCCTTCCTCCGGGGGTGGCGGCCGGTGCCGGAGCGGCTCGGCTCGGCCGTGCGGCGGTGGCCCGAGCTCGTGCCGGACGTCCCCTTCGTCGTGGACGCCGTGCTCTGGGGCGTCGTCACCGCCGTCGAGTCCGTCGCGCTCGTCTCCATGATGTGCTGCTTCTTCCTCTTCTGCGGCTGCACGCTATGATCCGCACGACGGAGGATGATGCCACTAAGCTAGCGCCGCTAGTATGTGTGATTAGTTTGCAATTGCTCTGCTGTTATGCCGTGTTCGTGGTAAGTTAATCCCTTGCTAAGATGCTGTCGTGGTAAATTATAGTGCTTTGTGGTTGGATTTACTTGTCGGTTGCGCATGACGATAGGACGGATTTGGGTGATGATTATGAAGTGCTTTGGGGATCCATCTGTGAGAAATGAGTGTGCTTGTGTGTGTGTGTGTGTGTGAGAGAGAGAGAGAGAGAGAGAGAGGAGATCATCATCATGGATTGGTAGGTGTGGGTGCGTGGTGGGAACGGGGGTGACCGTAAGTGTGGGAAAATATCTGTTTCTTTGTTAGCCGAGTCGATCGATTGTTATATAAAAATTCTTCTTCGGGGCATTCCCCTCATCTGGAGCTGGAGTACTGTAGACTTGTTCTTTTTGGTTTATGCGTGTGGTGTATAGTTTTTCTAAAAAAATAAATTTTATACTGTTACAAGTAAATAGTACATACATTAGATTTTTAATGTGTACTATAAATAAATTTTATCTTAAAAAAGAAAGTTAAATACTGTAATAAAAACTAAAAAACTGTTTTTTAGCAACAGTAAAGAACAGACACGTATACTTGCTGGGTTGTTGTAGAGTCGCAGTACACTCGTACAAGTCACGTGCAAGCGATATAAAAATTCTTCTTTGGGGGGCATTCCTCTCCTCTGGGAATTGAGATCCCCTGCCTTCGAAGGCAGTGACTTTGGGTCACTACCGCGTGGGCCCCGCGGCAAGGCAGTGACTTTGGGTCACTGCCTTCGAAGGCAGGCGATACGCGTCCCTCCTCTGGAGCTGGAGTATTGTGTATACTTTCTGGGTTGTTGTAGAGTTGCAGTACACACGTACAAGTCACGTGCTGGTGTCCATGTGCTGTCCTGGCCACTGGGACCTTGGCAACTGTTGCATATCTCAGGACATCCAGCTCATGCCTGTGTTGTGTGACCTGGTTTCCTGGTCAGATTTAGAATCCTTGTAGATTCCAAAAGGTGCTCAAACTAGGGCAATCTTGTGATCAATGACTCAGATAAGAACCCAGTAGAAAAGAGTCGCTCCCTATTTTCCAGCGTGCTCAAACTGGACGGTTGGCTGCACCGCATGGCCTGCCCAGCATGGCACACATTTGAAGTTGTAGACTACAAGAACTGTAGCACATCTGCCTCCTTTTCCTCAGATATTCAATGATGTTATATCTTATCCACCACAAAAGGGATCAAATTCATGTTCTCATGGTTTGGATCAATTGAAGTTGGTTGGAAAAGAAGTGAAACCTAATTGAGCAGATCATCTGAGGGAAACGCGCATTATTTCCACGAATAATCTCTATTCTCCACAGTGGAAATTCCGTCATTTCCGATAATCCCATTAAATCCCTGTGGGGTTTCAGCGATAGCTCAACAGCAGACCAGCGCTGCCCCCACGTGTACCGACGAAGAGCCCAAACGGATCTCCTCCGTTCAGATACAGGCCTTGTTGGCGTCTGCTTTCGCTGCCAAGTATAATTGGCCGCGTGGACGCTCCGAGCGTGTCCGTGTTAGAGCTTCCCTCGACGCATCCGTCCACCTGAATAAAACGGATACATATATATATATATATATATATATATATATATATATATATATATATATATATATATATATATATATATATATATATATATATATATACACACACATATCTTCTACACATGTTAGTAAATTAATTGGAAAGGAATTAATTTGAAAGTTGAATGACCTAGGAGTGCAGGCATGTTTAGGTGGTGATCATTTGGGCTTATTTTGAGTGACTTTGGCTAACAAGCACTGTAGCTAACTGAAAAAAATACTGTAGCTGACAGAGGCTTATTTAGCATAATTAAATTTAAAAAAATATAAAAAATATAAAAAAAATATGTTAGCCCATTACGTATAATACAAATAAATACGGGAAAAAACCAGCAAAAAAGCTCAACAAAAAGCCAAAAGTTCAGAAAAAGACGAAATTTATGAATAGTGAAAAATAAGCCGGAAGCTGAAGCCCAAATGATCACCACTATGTATATGTGTGTATATGTAGGGTATATGGATTATGTGTGCATCACATGTACCCCTGAAAAAGCCATCAGCCAAGCTGCTAAAGCACAACAGCGCCCAGCAGTGGGTAGCCATGCTCGCAGCCAAAAAAGCAGGGGCATCGGTCCCCATCCCAGCCCGCATCGGCGTGTCACGGTCTAGGTTGTCCCCGCGGAAATCAGAGACACACGGTCGCTCTCGTCTCACGTGTTTGCTTGGCTATTTGTAATCAGAGACACACGGTCGCTCTCGTCTCGAGTGTTTGCTTGGCGATTTGGCTGGAACACCGGATTTTCGTTTTCCCATCCAGAGCCGAGATGTAAGTAAAAATTCACCGCACAAATTGACCCCGCCGTGCTTCGTGCCGTGTGCCACGAATCTCTGGATCGGTCGGATAAGGATAAACACCATCCCGTGTAGACTCGAAAAATTCAATGCAAAAGGAACGATGCACAACGACTGTTACGATAAAGAGATGAGCAAAATTCTTCTTAGCAATTTCCTTTCAAAATTATGGCTGGCTCAATTTCGTAAGCCTCATTCTGCCTGCCCCTAAAAGCTTTTTAATGAGACCAGATAAGTTAGTGCCCCCAAAAGCTTTAGTGAGCACCAGATAAATTAGCGTGACAAATAATCTTCAAAGGCTACCACAATGCGGTTTCACTCTGAAGTTTTTCATATGTTATTCTTGCTGTCCTTGTCAAAAAAGTGGCAATGCGATTTCACTTGAAGTTTTTCATATGTTATTCTTGCTGTCCTTGTCAAAAAAGTGGGGAGATCATCGAGTCCCATGATGGAAGTTCACTTGATCTTGAATTCAGATTTTAGATCAACCACCTTCTCGATATATCTGGCCAGATTCTCTGCCTCTCCTGTGTAAGAATGTGGTGTTAGCATCAGAAGCCTTGATCGCGCCGCCTCGGGTAGATCTAGACCTTCAATGAATTGCCGTACGCTGTCCTTGGTGACAGCCTGGCCTCTAGTAAATTCTTTCAGCTTCTCATAAGGTTCCGGTATTCCATACCTTCGCATCACCTACAAAGATGAACAGTAATGTATGATATGCACTTGATGCGGGAAAACAATAATTGCTATGGCCTGGAATATATCAATTTGTCTCTTGAACATGATGAACACTGGCCCCTTGCTTGAACAAGTACCAAGTCTAATGCAGTACTAGGGCACCATCACATAATAAGTATCTAACCTAGTCAACTTGAACCAAAAGCGTTGCAGGAGCCATCCAGACTTCTTTACATATACCAGTCTAACAACTCCATGGAACAATAGCATTGTGGCAGCGACCAGAAATCATATTTGAAGGAACGATGAACAGAATAAAGAAGGGCATCTTACTGTCTGTATTGGCTCTGCAAGGACCTCCCATGTTTGCTCCAAGTCTTCATGTAAGCGGAGCTCGTTCACCTGTAACCACGGCCAATTCAGAACAAAATAATGAAATGATCATAATTAATTACAAAAAGAGCCAATACAAAGTCATCTAAGGTCAATAGAAATGGGCAAAGCATATTAAATATCTAACATTCCCATGCAATGGTCCAAAATGCATATGCAGTAAACAAAGGAACATCGTGGTCCTAGTATGTCACTTATTCAGAGCTCAGTTTTTGTTGCAACTATTTGGTAGTGAAGTAACAGTTGGGTGACGCCTAGCAGCCTCCATTAATGTATAGTTTTTCTGTCAGTCCAAAAACATAAAGTGAAGCAAGTGTTGAGATGGGTCTGTATGCTTGAGCATAGAGCATTATACACTATACAGCACAGCATAGACAGAAAGATTTCAAATGTCAACACAGGATACTAGATCAAATTCAACTACCTGAACAATTGCAGTGCAGTACTTAGATATAATCAACTTACAATCATCAATACAAGAACAACATTGACGGCACAACCAAATCAAACAAGAGATAGAAGGACGGAGTTCCAGGCCACTGTCAGGGGTGTGGGCCTTGGGCCTAAGGCCCAGTCGGGTTATTATTAGGAATTAGAGATTGATTTCTATTTAAGTTAGAGATTGGTTTTCTTGTATTAGAGATATAATTAGAGATAAGATATGAGTTTCCATATTATTAGAGATGGGATTGGAATTAGATTCGGACTGTTAGGGGGAGCCCATCTATATAAGAGGGCTACCGCATGCTATTGGAATCATCGAGAGAAATATCAAGTCTTCCCCTTCTAAATCCCTAGTCTCTCTCCCTCTCGTTCTACGCCGACGCCATCCGGCCATCTTCTTGGTGGCGTTTACCCCGGTTCATGACAACTTGGTATCAGAGCAGTTGATCCCTTCCCACGACTTCCGCTACCATGGCTGATGACTGGAGCAAAGCGATCGCGATCTGCGATCAGATGAGCAAGACGTTGAATGAATTCTTGGAGAAGTGCAAGAATCAGAGGAAGGTGCAACGCGAGACGGCAGCGGCACCCAAGCCTTCAAAAACAGCCGACATCGCCCTCGCCCTCATCGACTTGCCGGCTGCAAATGACGAGAAGGACGAGGCCGACCTCACCCCCGTCGCCGAGATCACCAGCCACGACGAAGAAGACAACTCCCCCCTCGCCAAGATCGCCATCCGCCACCTACGGCAACTCCGGAACCACGCGCTGCTTCCGCGGCAACTTCTCTGCTGAAGAACGGCAGACGGGGAAGGAGGAGATTGCGCCGGGGAAGCCCCTGCAGTCAGACCGGCAAACTAGGGTTTGCAGCGGTCAGACCGGACGGCTCGTCCAACCGAAGAGCCGTGCTGAAGAATGGGGGAGAAGATGATGACACGGCGGCGGGTACCCGCACAGGTGTGGCCGTCCGTCCATCAGCAGCCGTCGACTCTCGGCATCGCCTTGCTCTCTGCGTGGGCCGCCGCAGCCGCCGGCAACCCTCCGTCGCCGGCCGCCGCCCCAGCCACCTCGTGCAGGCCGCCCTCACCAACGGCGCCGACCGCGCACGCTCGTGCTCCATCCGAGCAGCCGCCTCCATCCGGGGCACCTCCGCCGTATCGCCGCCGCTCCTCCGGCCAGAGCCGCCGCTGCCGCCGGATCTGTGGAGCCGTTGTTCGCGACCGCGGGTCCATGTCGTCCCCGTCCGAGCCGCCGCCTCCACCCGGGCCACCTTCGCCGCGCCGCCGCTGGGTCCGCCTCCACCCGAGCCGCCGCCGCAGCCGCTCCTCCCGCTGGCCGCTCCGGCTCCGCCTCTGCCGAGTCGCCGCTGCAGCCGCTCCGCATCCGGCCGATGCAGCCGAGCCGCCGGCCGCCGTAGATCGCCGGAACCGCCGCCGCCGCCGCGCCTCCAATCGCCCCTTCCGACCAAGGTGTCGTGGGTGTGAAGGTGTCGGTCGGTTTTAAACCGACCGGTTAGATAAGGCCCGAAAAAAAATAAAAAAACAAAAAAAAATTCAAATAAAAAAAGAAGTTTATTTTGCAGGCATTATATTCCAAGGGCGCTTCACTTCGTCTAGCCTTGTTCCGCTTGGATCGGGCCGATCGTCTTCATCCGCTGCAGCACCCCGCCACCGTTCGTCTTCTACATCAGCGTCAAAGGTCTTACATTGGCCGCCGTCTAGCAGCTCGTCCTCGAGCTGCATGTCCGAGAGGGGTGTAGTGTCAGGGGTGTGGGCCTTGGGCCCAAGGCCCAGTCAGGTTATTATTAGAAATTAGAGATTGATTTCTATTTAAGTTAGAGATTGGTTTTCTTGTGTTAGAGATATAATTAAAGATAAGATATGAGTTTCCATATTATTAAAGATGGGATTGGAATTAGATTCGAACTGTTAGGGGGAGCCCATCTATATAAGAGGGCTACCGCATGCTATTGGAATCATCGAGAGAAATATCAAGTCTTCCCCGTCTAAATCCCTAGTCTCTCTCCCTCTCGTTCTACGCCGACGCCATCCGGCCATCTTCTTGGTGGAGTTTATCCCAGTTCATGACAGCCACCTACCTGGACCTTCTTGATTCCCCGCATTGTGGCTTTGTAAGACAAGAGTGAATGCCCTAATCCAACACCCAAGTTTCTCAAAACAGTTGAATCTGTGAGATCACGCTGTCAATGATGTAACATGGTGGTTTATTAGTAGAGATATCAATGGGATACAACACATTAAGGTTAAGTGATGGTCATGCATAGGTGTCAGCAATACAAGTACCAGATTTTTTTTCAGTCACTGCAGACTGGAAAAGTGAAAATTGAAGGGTAGAAGTGGCATCATTACCTGCATCCGTGATATTGGTAGTTTCATGCTTAAAGAAGATAAGGTACCATTTGCCACAGTGATATTGCCATCACTATTTTCAAAATCGATGGGATTGATTTTATGAGGCATGGTGGAAGATCCAACTTCACCAGCCTTTGGAATCTGAAACAAAATTAGGAAAATGAAGTTTAAACGGGATTTGGAAGGCAACAACACCACTTTTTCCCCCTTGCAGCACTGAATACTTTGGTGACAGAGTACTCTTCATAACTTTACCTGCTTGAAGTAGCCTAGTGATATATAGGCCCACATGTCTCTGTCAAAATCAGTCAATACATTGTTGAACTGGGTGAATAGATTAAAAAGCTTTGATATATAGTCATGAGGCTCAATCTGTAAAAAGAACAATACTGTATCAGACCAAACAATGATGATAGTTATCATCACCCTAGAATTTAAGAAACATAATTAACTAAATAGAAAGGTAAATAGTGTGAAAAGCCTGTTCTATAGGCTCATGGCACAAGAATATTCTGAGGCATGTCACATTTCCAAAGAAAAAACACCATTCAAGACTAGAAAAAACAGAAGAAACGACTGAATCTCAAAATAAATATTATAATCACCTGAGTAACATAAGAATTAAACTCCAAACCCAAGGATCTGACAAACTCTTTTGCCACCTTAGGCCAGCCAATTTCCGGATATGCAACCATGTCAGCATTGTAATTTCCAACAGCACCAGCAAATTTTCCAAGTATCTTGACCTCAGAAAAACTCTCTCCTATATCAGATAATCTGGCTGCAAAATTTGCCATCTCTTTTCCCAGAGTTGTTGGTGATGCTGGCTACAAGCAGGGAAGTGAAAACTGAAGTTAATATTCCAAGAATACCAACATTGAACAGTTAAATCATGCTTGACAAGTGCATGTCATGAAAAATACAAGCAAACATGATGCCCACCAACAGTGTTGAGTACTATTATGAGCTGCTACATATGGACTGCTGTGCTAAACTCTTGAAGTGTTGCGATCCTGAAGAATGGCTTTAACCTTTATGGTTTCAGCGGGAGTGGTTTTGTTTATATAATACGATCAGAAAAATGAATAGAATAACTTCGAAGTAGGATAATGTTATTCCCCAAATTAGTGAAAGAAGATAAGCTTATCTGACCTGAACAACTATGTAACAGTATAATCTTTTCCAATTTCCTATTTTATGTTGTACAAGAATGCTAAATTTGTCGTCTCACTCCATCTCTGACAACTTAGGAGTAAGAAGTCACAGTTCCATTCTTTGTGTACAGGAGTTAGCATTATTCACTCTCTTATTGCAGCAATGCTATGCAAACATGTCATATAACAAATCTCAAATAAATCTTTCTCAGCACTGCACTGTTTTATCTAAAAGGGCGGTTGAGAGTTGCATGTAGTAAGGTTCTACTGCAAAATCAAAGTAGAATAGACTCGAAGCAAACTGTAGATTAGTATATACGAAGAGACAACGATTCAGATACTCATTAAACACCAAAAAATACAAGCATAGATTACTGAAGATACTGAGAAGTCAGAAGGTGGTTTCTGTACCTGCCCATGAGTTCGAGACAACATGGGGATGTGTGCACTTTGTGTTGCCAAGGAACATAGTGCCTTGCATATGTCAACCATGACAGGGAACATAACTGTATTCACTGCCTCTTTTAGAGCTAATGCATGTGACAAGTTGTTAATATCTTCAGAAGTACATCCAAAATGGAAGAATTCCAATACCTGGAAAAAAGTTCACAATGACAGTTCACTTCATGGCTATCTGCAAATAAACACAAACACCAAGGTATTAAGGTGTTTCTTCCAATCTGAAGGTCAGAATTACCTTTGCAACCTCTGGATGTGAGCTACATTTCTGCTTCAAAAAGTACTCAACAGCTTTCACGTCATGGTTGGTTATTTTCTCAATATTTTTTCACTTCTTTCGCATCATCAATGCTAAAATCCTGGATAATCGCATCCAAAAAAAAAAAAGAAGAGCTGGGCCTCCTCACTGAATGGTGGCACCTCAGTAATCTCAGGAATTTGTGAAAGTTTCAGCAACCATTTGACCTGCAGGACCAAAAGCCACTCCAGATAAGAGCAAGTATAATAAGAGGTTGTTAGTAGGCTGTATGCTGAGGTGGAGGAGAGAGAGGAGGAGAAAGAAGAGAGGTGGGCTGTAAGTTTACAGCACAAGAACCAAGAAACTTTGTGAGAGAAAGGGGTGGGTCATACAGCCTTCAGCTGGCTGTAAACTACTATATTAATGGGCTGATAAGTGGGCTGTAAGTGTCATACAGCCAGCTGAAGGCTGTATTATTAGTCTTGCTCTAAGTAACAATTACCATAGCACTGGCAAATCGACCTACTTTCCATGTTATACACAGTAATCAAGATTATGCACGACCATGACACACAAAGCACAGGCGCAGAGCGGAAGCCATCAGAAAAGCGATACCTCGACGAGGACGCGGTATCTGATGAGGCCGAACTCGCTGAAGAAGGGCTTCAGGTCCTTGACGAATTGTACGTAGCGCCCGTCCAGCGGCGACAGCGCCATCAAGTAGAACGTGTCTAAGCCCGCCGCGTGCTCCAGCTCCTCCAGAGACCTCGCCGCCCAAGACCATCCATCTAATCATCACACCCACAAGACACGTCTCATAAGCAATCGTCACTAGTTAAAACTAGAGTTGCGATTCCTACGGGACGGTATTCCGCGTCACCTCGACGGAATCTCCGTCCGCGGCGGATGCAGAGCAGCGAAAGCGCCGTGGCGGGGGCGCCGTGAAGGACGGCGGCTCTCGGGGCGGCGGTCCCGCGGGGGGAGGCGGCCGCGGCGGTGGCCAGGGGCTTGAGAGACGGTGGCGCCGACATGCTTGGAGAGGCGCGGCGGGTGTCCGGAATTAAAACTCTAGGGCTGGGGAAGCGGGAAGGATGCGGCGGCTGGCCCGAATTTTTTTTTCTATTTTAGCCTTTTTTTTGAAAAATATTCACATTTAGACCCCTGGTAGTTTTAATTCCGATTTTGGACCCAGGGGGTCGGAGCCGTGACCCACGGCGCCGAGGTAACACATCTCGGCGCCGTGCTCCACGGCGCCGAGGCGCCAGGCCCGCACTAGCGTGGTGGCCTGCGTGGCACCTCGGCGCCGTGGGTCGTGGCGCCGAGCTCGGAGCCATGGGCCGTGGCGCCGAGCTCGGAGCCGTGGATCTTGGCGCCGAGCGCAGGTCTGGTCATTTCGCCGCCCGACTCGTCCGCTCCCCGCCTCCCCTGCCGCCACCGCCTCCCCGGCCCCCGCCGCCTCCCCGGGCCGCCACCGCCTCCCCGGCCGCCAGCGCCTCCCCGGCTGCCACCGCCTCCCCGGGCCGCCAGCGCCACGCCTCCCCGGCCCCGCCGCCTCCCCGGGCCGCCAGCTCCTCCTCGGCCCCGCCCGCCTCCCCGGCCGCCAGCGCCTCCCCGCCGCCTCCCCGGCTGCCACCGCGTCCCCGGGCCGACTCCGTAGACCCCGCCGCGGCCGACTGCGTCCCCGCCCGCCCGCGTCCCCGCCGGCAGCCGAGCCCCCACCGCATCCCCGTCGCGCCCGCGTTGGTCCCCTCCCCGCCCACTCGCTGGACGCCGGCGCCATCATCCATTCCCTCTGCTTCTCGCCCAACCACATCTTGCAGGACCTCAAGCCAGAAGTCCAGGCCTCCAAGAACCGGTATATCTCTACCCTTTGCCTGTCTTGTTTGCTTTCTTGTTAGATCTGTTGCGGTGTCTGATTAGGGTGCATTGCTGGATGTATTGTGGATTTGTGCCGTGTAGTGCACTAGTGCTATTTGCTTCAATTGTAATATGTTGTGCTGTTAGCTATGTAGTAGTGTTGTCTTAGTTAATATGTAAGTTCGTGGTTAGTAGAGCTTTCATTTCATTAATTACACCATGTGGAATGCAGAATTGGCGTTAATGCATCAAATCGATACAACCATACGATCGTGTATTCGTAAGAATCTAGTTTGCATATTATAATGTAAGATTATTTTGTTGGGTGCCTACTTTGCACTATCAATGTCTGTAAGTTTTGCAAATGGACCGAGTTCCACACCCCTAATTGAGCTAATCGGATATTTTTGGACCAATCTTATTCTCAGTTGGTTCGAACTAAATAGTACAAGTGTGATCTTTATTTGTAGTTGCATCAGTTTTAAGAGAAGCAAGGAATAAAAGCTACGGTCAAGCTAAAGAGAGCATCAAATTAAAGAAAGCCACCCCTGTTGAACTGGAATGTACGGACGAGAACCAAATTTGTGTGGTTAGGGTTTGCGTTTCAACTTTGGAACTAATCATTGTTTAAGCTAAACAAACCTCTAACCAAGTACATATATACACTTGCTTCTTTTTCAGTACCATACTACCATCAGTAGTATGTTATTTCACTATACGATAAATGGTAAAGCGAAAGAAAGAAGAAAAAGGCTCACTGAAAAATTGTATTGGCCCTTCATCCAAATTTGTAAGACTTATTTTCGTTTGACATATAGACGGTTAGTGCCTGGCTACACCGAACCTATAGAGCATGGTTTAGCTTTCTGCTTTAGCTAGATGATATGTGGTTGTGGGACTTAAATCGTTTCTGCTTTAGCTTTATTTTTAACTTTCCATCTGCATATTTCCAAGGTATTAAGTTTGGTTTTCTATATGAACTAGATGGACAACCTAGTCACCCTATATCATGGAGGCAGTGTGACAAGTGATGATTATGAAAATGTTCGATTTGTTGAAATGCAAAGGGTGCCTCTGATATTCAGTCACTCACAAAATTAGTACCTAATATCTTCGTATCTTGGTGGTTAACAAAATGTTGGATGGCAGAGGCTGGCAAGTCGGCTACGTCGTGCGGCTGGTCGTTGTGGTTGCAGCACAGGCGCGGCGAGGGACGTAGACGTGCCTGCGACACGTCTTGCAGACCCGACGCGGCTAGGGTCATACACGGGGCAGAGCTCGTCCCCCACGAGCGACACTTTCCCTGACGAGGGCGGTGAGGACGAGGTGGAGCAGCAAACTTACGATGAGATAGGCCCGTCTCAGCTCGTAGACGCTCCTTCGACTCAGCCTTCACAGCCTGTACCACGCAGACGCCGCCGCGAGCCTAGCCGTTACACTCCAGGCACCGACGCCCTGGGTAAGGGTAAGAGTAAGGCTAGAAGGCAGTGATACTTATGTGTAGGCTTGTGGTTGGGCTTAAAAGTCGTTGTATATATGTTGTAATGAGCTAGGAGGCACTTGGTATGTGGTTGGACTGAGATGTGTTTGTAATGAGCTACTTGTTGTATATATGTGTATATGTTATATTCATGTGATATTTGTGTTCGAATCCGTAGTCTGTACTTTGTGGTTCTATAATTCCTGCAATGAATTTATGTTTCCTGCAAACGACTGCAAAGGCTACGAACTATGAATTTATTACGAGACTACAGGCTCTGAAAAGCCTACATAGGAACATGGTCGAGAAATATTGCATAGATGGATAAAAAATATTTTGACCAACCGTATGACCACGGCCGCTGCGACCACTGCTACTACGACTACGACCATGGTCGTAGCGGCTGTGGTCGTAACGACCGTGGTCGAAGTCATAGTGGTCGTGGTCGAAGCTCCTAACACTTCCGCGGCCTTGTCGCCGCACTCATGCTCCGTATGCCCACCGTCGCCGACGATGACTACGGCCTCGCACACAACAACATCCTCATGCTATCCTCTCTGGGTACCTCCACATGAGCTGGTGCCAATAAAAGATGGGGCAAATCATCAGTTATCTCTTTCTGATTTCATGAATGCAATATTTTGATTTCATGTGTGTAACATTTTAATTTCATGCGTGCAACATTGGTATTCTTATCAATTTTTTTGTTGCATACGAGGGTGAGAAATGTTGCATAGATGATAAAAAAATATCGTGACCGACCGTACGGAGCTAGCACCCAAATCAGACGTCCGGGCGCTAGCAACTCCCTATTTTCAAGGGTCAAGGGTGGCTGTCACGGCTGATTTGGATTTGGAATGGGTTTTGTTGGGTTGGGTGGCCGAGATTTCTAATGGGCATTAGGCAACTTGCGTCATTCTTTCTTCCGGAGGCTGGAGGCATGGCCTCAATGAAATGGCTACAACTTTGTCATGGGATTTTGCCATCTACCTCGTAAGCATCATCTCGGTAGGACGGCTCTACCTCGATGGTTACTCCTCTATGTGTCGCTTGCTTTGGAGGTACGGAATCGCTGTGGAATGGCTATGGCTTCACTGCGGGACTTCGTCATCTACCCTGCAGGGACCGTCTTGGCGGGGCTACTCCACCTTGATGGCTCTGTCTCTATGTGTCACCTTGTTAGATCGAGTAGGCCGACTAGAGGGTGGTGAATAGGCAGTCAAAAAAATCTTCTCTAAATAATTATCAATTTCTATTTAGCTAAACCAAGTAAATAATACGGAAGCTTAACTCAAAAAGGTTTAACACAAATAACGTCTAAAAAAATCGGGTTCACCTAAGTGCACCAATAAGATAAGTCTATGTCAAGGTTTGCAATCCTAGGATGACAAGTAATCAATTTAATTTTATGAATGTAAATTTCTTGAATGTAAATTGAGCATAAGAAAATAAACCACAATTGGCACAGCTGCTTTTTACTGTGATATTCGGAGACTTACCAATCTCCCCTAGTCCACGTTGAGGTTAGCCCAAACGAATTAGACCAGCTCCACGAATTAAGCCGAAACATCTCAATCCACTAGTGGTAGCTCTTTTCCACTCCGGGTTAGTGAGCTCCAACCTTCACACTTCGTTGGGTCTTCTCACAACCTTCTTTGAGAATATTACTGCACACAATGCCTCCAGCACCATCTAGCAGTCAACAAACTCCAACGTAATAAGTCAAGCCCCTCATCTGACTCTCACCACGTGCAATGAATACACACCGCTCAAGTAGATACACAATCCACCTCTAAATGCAACACATGTAATTTAGAACCTTCCTTCTTACTCACAAGGTGCAACACATGCACAATTGAGAGGAGGATTTCACACTAGTTCAAGAGAGTGAAATGGAGTGAAGCATTCATGTCTCCTCCTTACACAAAGGTTCTTCTTGGCAATATTTTCTTTTCCTTTGACACACAAAAGATTCTCCTCTTCTTGTTTTTCTCTTTTCACATCTCTTCCTTTTTGTTTAAACCTTTTCTCCTTATGTCATCTAGCACCAACACTCAAAGATGTCACTTGTAAACCACTTGTCTATAGTAGGTGTTATTTAACCTTTTGTGATTCTATTGGTCTTTCTCATGGGAAGCGTATACCATTTTGACCTTTATACCACTTATGATGACACTAGATACCATTTTGACCTTTATACCACTTATGATGACACTAGATACCATTTTGACCTTTATACCACTTATGATGACACTAGATACCATTTGTAATCATAAATGATACCAATTGTAAAAAGATGATACCAAGTGTAATTAATACCAATTGTAGAGACTAGATTTAAATTATGTTGATTTAAATTATATTGCATGCAGAATTTTATTCAATGTATTTCAATTCAGTTTTAACTTTAGTTAGTACCTGTTTGTTAATACCTCCTTTGACATTGCAAATCCTTATCCCTTGTCACCTTAGAATCAAACTCTAGTTAGTACACTAGTATTGGCTAGAGAATTTTAAATCAAATGCTTAGACCTGCGCGCTTAGATATAATTTTGATTTTGGGGTACCTTTTCACATAAAATGATAAACTTTTGAGATGTGCTCTTGACTTCGAAGAGTCAAGAAGGTTGATAAAATATTTTGAAACAAAATATAAAACCTAATTTAGACTTAGGCTAATGGTTAGGTGGTGGGTGCAAGCATGCACTGTTGTTCGGAGACGCAGTGTTGATTGTTGGGCACAGGGGTATGTGGTTGAGCCTAAGTCAAATTAAGGACCGGTCTGTGAGCTACTGTTGCAAAGCCCTAACGTACTACCACAAGGGTATGGGACAGCCCTGGCTGAATAATTTGCAGGTCCAAACCTGGGCCATTTCGTAGGATGAAAGTGAGCGTGGTGTAGGCCATGAGAAGTCTCACTCGGCTCAAGAAGGGGTCCCGGTCTGGTGGATTCCTTACTGGGGTGAAACCTTAGTGTTGGCTTGACCAGGTTGAAGACTTTGCATTGTAAAGGCCTTGTCATGATCTCCTCGCCGCACACCTAAGGAAGTGTGTAACTCGCGTGGCAGTACAGGATGATCATGTCTTGTAAGTAAAGCTGTACAACCTCTGCAGAGTGTATAATCTATCCTGGATGGCCGTGCCCACGGTCATGGGCATGCTGAGTAAAAGTTTTTCATGGATTAGACTTTGTTTTTTTTAAAAATAGTTTTTGAAAACCTTGTGGATGGACGGAATCCATGAGAGATGAAAACCTTGTGGATGGATGGAATCCGTGAGGGAGTTGCGCAGTGGAAGCGTGTGGATGGATGGAATCCATACGTGGTCTTTTGGAAAAGATGGTCCGGTGGGATGCCCGTGGATAGGTTGGTGTTTGGTCGGAGCCTGCACTGACGGTAATATTTTCAATTACAATTACTGTTTTTACGTATTGTATTAAATTCAGCAATTTCAATCTATCTACTGTATTTCGTTAAATGCTGTTTTATGCAAACTAACCCTATAAGCTTTCCATTGATGCCTTTATCATTATATTGCATTTCTCCGTGTGACTTGCGGAGTACAAGTTTGTACTCACCTTGCTATCTCCACACAGAGCAAGACGACTTCGACTTCGGTGAAGACCAGAACGAGTAGGCCACATCTTGCAGTTGTTTGCCTGTGGGCAGGCTTGGGCTTCGCCTTTTCAGCTTCGCTTCCGCAGTTTCTTTTGCAATTATTTTTGCCAATGTGCGATGATGTAAATGCTGGCCATAAGGCCATACTCTTTAAGTTAATAAATGTCATTTGCTTGATATTTATCTTTGTTGTTCACTGTGTGCACTAGCTGATCCTGGACTAGTGCGATTTACACAGAGGATCCAGGAGTTGTTGCTCCAGGTTCCGACAGCTGGCCTTCGACCATATTGGTTTTGACCACTTAGGTCTCAACCACGTCGACCATATCAATTTTTGACCATGTCAATCTTCAATCACACAGATCTCCGACCATCACGTCGAACTTCGATTACGTTGTATCAATTACATCAGTTCGACCATGTCGATTTCGACCACACATGTCTTAATCATGTCAATTCAACCACATCGATTCGACCACGCTGATTTCGATCACACAGATCTCAACCACGTCGATCCCGACTATGCTAGTTTGACCACGCTGGTTTTGATCACACAGATCTCGATCACGTTGGTTCCGACCACACTGGTTTCGATCACATAGATCTCGACGACGACGGTTCCAACCATGTTGGTTGCGACCACTTTGATCTCTCCCTTTTGGCATTATACACTTCAATAACAATGCTATTATTCACTCTTCTCCCCCTTTTGGCATTTATAATCAAAAGGCAAGGAGAAAGCAAATTTAGCCAAAATAGATATTGTCCAACACATGGAGCTTGATACCAATTAATTTAAGTTAATTTTGGTCATAAAGAGTATGAAATAAACATATATGACCAAGAGGAAAATTTAGGCAACTAAATGACAAGATATTTGAAACATATTCAAATAATTTTATTCATGAGAGCTCCTTGAAGGCTTTTGAAGTTTTTCCCCTTTTGATATTGGATACCACTTGTAGCATTTGAAGCACACCTTAATTTGAAGTTTCAGATTTTCAGGATTTTGACATTTCAATTTATCTTCAAAAGCTAGCTGAAAACCTGACCTACAGATATCCAATAAACATGAGAAAAATTGTTAGTATAGGTCAACAATAGGAGATCAAAGGTCAATATTTTGCCTTTCTCAGTTTATGAGCACACTGAAAGATACAAAAATCACAAAACTGCTCAAAATCATGTAAGTTCTGAAATTTTTCAACACTTTGTCAAAATGAGATAAGTACACAACTTTCTCAAAAGAAGTTGAAACACTTTCAAATTTTGCAAAAATGAACTTTGGACTCCGAAAAAACTTTTCAAGCAAGAAATTTTGAAAAAAGGAGTCGTCATTCAAAAGTTATGCTAAAATACATTTTAAAAACATGAGGGTACAAGAATTTTCATTAAAAGCTCAAAACCCAATTTTCACTACATGAATACCAAATGAAGCAAATGAGAATGAAACACATTCATTCACAAGATTCATAAAATATTTTTGGGAAATAGGTAAAATAGTTTTTTTCCAATATTAGTACTTTACCCTTTTTTTGCTTTAGTAGGTCTAAAATACTATATAAGTTTTTCCCAAAGAAAAACTCCTCCGTACACAAAGGTTCCACTTGGCATTTCTTTTTCTTCTCCTTTGATACACAAATGATTTTTCTCTTCTTGTTTGACTTCTCTTTTCATATCTCTTGCATTTACCACTTATGATGACATTAGATACTATTTTTGAAACATACCACTTGTAATCATGAATGATACCAAATATAATTAATTCTAATTGTAGAGACTGGATACCACTCATGAGATTAGATGATATCAAGTGTGATTAAATTCAT
The DNA here is from genome assembly GCA_017311315.1 of Dendrocalamus latiflorus. Taxonomy (NCBI): domain Eukaryota; kingdom Viridiplantae; phylum Streptophyta; class Magnoliopsida; order Poales; family Poaceae; genus Dendrocalamus; species Dendrocalamus latiflorus. The sequence goes on from CM029651.1 coordinate 40,070,934, forward strand.
CTGTAAAGACTTGATACTATTTTGAGAGCATACAAGACACCAAGTGTGATTGATTCCATTTGTAAAACTTGATGCCACTTGTATGATCAACTCGTATCCCACAAGGTCAAACTTGGCACTTCATCTTCCATGATTTTCACTAGACAAAACTTGTAGGGAATACCACTTATAAGAAGATATCACTTGAAACACCACTTGAGAGACGTGTATGATACCATTTGAGAGGATATCATTTATGAGAGATATACCACCTGTAAGAATGGATACCACTTGAAAGATATTATATGGAATATCTTGGTTAAGAAAAAATTTTGCTCGTCAAGAAGAAAATTTTGATACCACTTTGAAAAGGGAAAAGATAATATCACTTGTAAAGACAAGGATAAAACTCATGCCGAGGTCAAGATGATCAAAAGTCTACCACTCTTAGAGAGAATACCATTTTATGATAAAAGAGTATCACAAAAGGATCAAAATGGCATATGGAGTCAAGAGATTACTCGAAGGTAACTAGCAATGATAACAAAGATCAACTTGACTTTGAGGAGCAAAGGAAATGACTGATTGACATGCGTCATTTTTATATACATTTACCCATCATTTTGCCCCATTATTTTTCGCATTTTAGGACCATTTATCATCATTTGCACTATTTTCTATATTTAATTGCTCGAAATGGACCATTTTACATTTTTTGCACTTTTCCACAGGCCGGCGTGATTGAGGCGCATAAACGACAAAATTTGCATTCTGCGGCTGCTCCGTACAAATGTGTGCATCGACACGAATCCGTAGGATCTTTCTGCGACTAAAACGGAGCTCCGGAGGGCCAGAACGGAAGAAGTCTCATTGGAAAAGAACCTTATTGCAAACCCTAAAAACCTGGAGGGCAAAATCGTAAAATGGCCAAAAACCTCAACCGGCCACAAGACCCAGCCGCCGCCTCCATTCTGTTCGAGCCCGGTTTTTCCTTCACCTCTGCCCCCGTTTTGCTTCCTCCCCCGAATCTCCTCCTCCAAATCCGGCCGCCGGCGGGCGCCGGGCCGTACCTCGCCGGTGTGCCTCTCCCTCCACTGCCTCCCCCTTCCCTCCGGCGCGCCGCCCTCTCCCTTTTCCATTCACCGGCGCCGCCCCACTCTCTCTACTCTCCAGCGCCGCCATCCCTCTCCTCATCAGCGCCACACAGCACCACCGCGCCTCCTCCCTTCATCGCCTCCCTTTTCCGGCTCGCCACCGCGTCTCCCATCTTCGGCCGCATCCTCCTCTACTGCTCCTCCTCCCGTGCGCCTCCGCCGTTCTTCTCCACCTCCGGCTTCCTCCACCGCGTCGCCCCTTCTCCTTCTCCATCTCCGGCCTCTCCACCGCAGCACCCACGCGCCACCACATCAGCGTCGCCGCCCCTTGCTTCTCCCCCTCCGCACTGCAGCGCCGACACCGATTGGCATCGCCTCCTCCAACATCTGCGACCCCTACACCGACGGCGGCCAGCCACCTTTCCTCCTCCACCGCGCCTCCCCTTTTGCGCTCCCTCTATTCCTCTACCGCGCCGCCTTCTCCCGGCCGCCACATTCCCTTCACCGGCCGCCACCTTCATCAGTGCCGCCACCCCGACTTCTTCCTCATCGGCCGCAGCCCTGCATCGCCCTCCTCTGCGCCGCCCTTCATCAACCGACGGCGATTTCTTCATCTGCCTCAACTCCTCCTCGCCACTTCTTCACCGACATCGCCGGCTTCATCCTCCTCTACACCGACGGCTACTTCTTCTGCCTCGACTCACCTCGGCCACCACCTGCTACCTCTTCTTCCTCGGTTTACTTCTCATTTCTCTTTATTTTTTTTCTCTGACTTTAAATGTGTAATTGAATGGCATTGGATGGTTAATTGTGGATGCTAAATTGCTTTATGCCAGTCTGTTGATCTGCGATGTTTAGATTTAGTACTATCTGTGATATGTTGATTTGCGATGTTTAGGTTGAGTAGTATCAGTGATCTGTTCTTGGTGTGATAATCTGCTGTCTCATTATTTTGTTAGTTGACCATCTGGAAGTCTTAGCAGTAGTCTCTACTTAGCTTTGCTTTGGATGATTAGGTGTTAAGTTCAGGTGTCAGTGGTTAGTCTTTGCTTATTGTCACCTGTGTGCTTCCTGTGTATCATTGTTATGTGCTTGTGCAATTGTGAATGTGTGTGTCTGTGATCAGTTCTGGTGTAGGCTTGCCCTGTGTTAGTGTAGTTTTAATTGTTAATTTGTAATTGTGTTGGATGTGTTGCGCGAACTAGCTAGCCTGCGACCGTTCCCCGTTCTGTCTCAACCCCCCTTGTGCTTCTCGTCTTCTGTCTTTTCTCCCTTCCGCGGTCGTTGATAGTTAAGTTGTGCGGCGTTCGTCGTAGTTTTGTGTTTGTGTTGTCTAGCGCAATTTAGCGATTCGGCGATCGTCTCCCTTCCCCGTGCTTTCTCGACTCTCTCTTTGCTTCTAATCCTCCCTTGTGCTTCTAGACCTCCCTCCTTGCTTCTCTCAACGGTCGGTCGATAGTTAAGATGTGCATTCGTTTGTCATAGTCTTGTGTTTGTCGTGTGCCGTTGTCGTCTAGTTAGCGGTCGGCCGTTTTCTCCCTCCGTGCTTCTAGCCCTCCCTCAGTGCTTCTCGACTTCCTTCTGCTGTCTTACGGTCGATAGCTAGTTAGATCGTCGGTCGGTAGTTGTTTTCGTCGTGTAGTCGTCGTTGTAGTTTGTGTGAGTGTTCGTTCGTTTAGTCTTGTCGTGTCGTTCGTTGTCGTGCGTCGTTGTCGTTCTTTTAGTTAGTCGTCGTTTTGTTTGTTCGATCGTACGACGTCAATTCATACGGTCGTTCATCCGTCGTCATTAGTTCGTTCTTTCTGTTGATCTGTTAGTCGTTTTAGGTTTAATTCTCCCCTGTTTTGATTGACTTAGCTTTAGCTGAGCACCGGTAGCCTCAGTCTAGTCCCTGTGGAGAACACGACACTCGCCGCTATTTCAGTGGCAACCCGTGCACTTGCGGGTGTGCTATTTTCGCACGATCAAGTCACTGATAGAATTGAAATCAATAGGTTTTGAATCAAACCAACCATTTTTAGAGAAATCGGAAGTACCGCAGTTTCACTGCCAGTAGTTCCGAAAGACAGAAGTACCGCAGAATATGCAACGGTAGTTCCGATTTTTTTTGGAAGCATGGCAAGGAGTACAATTTTGATGAGAGGGTTGATATAATGTTGTACCTTTATCCAATCCTTTCACAAAGAAACTTAAACCACTTGTGGAGCACTTCCAACTATATGCCCAGATTGAAAATATTTTGAATATATATTTTAACAAACTAAGCTTTTATTTTTAAAAACCAACTCATTTTCAATGAAAGTATTATAACTGCATGTAGAGCATCTAAACTGGGTTAATGGAAGTATTATAACTTAACTTTGCTTGCTTATAATATTGCCCATGTACTCGGCCATTTTCCCTTTGAAATTTGTGATCTATCTTTCCGTGACAAGCCTTGGCTAAATGTTTTCTACTTTGAAGGCATATGGACCTGAATCTTATATTGATGCAGACTGTGTTGGTCCTTGTATTGCATCACTACACGTGAGTATCTCCTTTTGTTTTCCTTTTATCCACTAGCTTTGAGCCTTTCAAATTAGCTCACGATGTGCACTGTGCACGTGTTAATTTGTAGCACCATTTTTTCATTGTCCTGCGACAAATGCTTGAAGAGAGCCAGAAGTATCAGACCTGCATTCTATTGACACTGCTAAGGTTCCGTTGATGCTCTTTAAATTCAACGGGATCTTAGTTGATTTTCCATATGTCCTAACTCCCAGTTATCAATGCTGCAGAGGCAAGTATCTTAGGATTGTGATGATTACATGGCTTTAGTTACATGGTATCTTAATTAGTGCTTCTTTACTGGGCATCTCCAATGGTTATAGCTAGCAACTAACTATAAGACTTTCACATCATCTATATAGTACACACTAAAGCTAGCATTCTAAAGAACTATCTATAAGAATAGCTATTTGATGCTTACATGCACACACAGAATTTATAGAGGCTGCCTCGTTTGGCGTTATAGACTAGTGCTTAAGGAAGAGCTGGCTCGATTTTTTTGCATACTCTCTTTCCTCCACATAGGATATATGCTGATATGTACATGCATATAGCTAGCTGACTCAGACCATTAGAAATGCAACCCACCTTAAAAAAAGCAGATGCAACATCAATGTCATTTGTAAGTTGCAACCACCTTAGGGCATGTACAATGGTATGAGCTAGTTACTAACTCTAAGATAACTTCTCCAATGGTATTAACTTTTAGCACATAGCTCATAACATGAATAGTCCCACATGACATCCTCATATAATCTTGGAATGCGTGTATGAGACTAGCTCTTGATCAAGAGTTAGCTTTTCTCTCTCTTCTATTAAAATATGAAATAATATGTTTAGGGCATGTCCAATGGTGACTTATGAGCTAGCTCTAAACATATTATTTCATATTTTAATAGAAGAGAGAGAAAAGCTAGCTCTTGATCAAGAGCTAGTCTCATACACACATTCCAAGATTATATGAGAATGTCATGTGGGATTATTCATGTTATGAGCTATGTGCTAAAAGTTAATATCATTGGAGAAGTTATCTTAGAGCTAGTAACTAGCTCATACCATTGTACATGCCTTTAGAGTTAGCTCATAAGTCACCATTGGACATGCCCTAATACGTTACATTTGTCTTTCATGACTTAACTTTTATTCGGTTTCAAGTTTTCTCAAAGTGGCATCTTTCACATCCCCGAGGTAACTATCTAGAACTCCCAGTGGTGCCCTGGAGCTAATACACAGGCTTTATATTCAACTTCTTTTAATATCCTAAAACATTATGCTTTTATTTTTGTTGTGCTGTACCTTTATAAGCTATTGTCGGCTACACTTTTAGTGGCATTTCATTGAACCACGCATAACATTTTTTGAAAGCAAGGTAACATTAACGAATTAGATCCACCCCCCGGCTCCCTTTCCTAATTTTTTTCAGGAGCTGTATATTTATTTTAACATGCTCTTGGGCTATGCACTTAAAATAAGTTAAAACATGATGCCGTTTGTGAAGACTGATATCTTCACTGTCCTTATTTATATATTATACAACCACTTCATTCCGCACTCTTTTTCCCGGGTTTGACATGTGATTTTCATTATTAATTAAGGCATTTACCTGTTAATCAGTTTGACATGATATGTGGTGGTCAATTCAAGTTTTCACAAGTTGTACGTTGCTGCAGGCTATACCCTATACGTGCATTTGATCCTCGTTTACTAGGGAAAGTTGATGAGGCAAGCTGGAGATGTTTCTCGGGAGTTCGTGTTAATAGACAAATCATGCAATCAATTCCAAATATGAAGGTCCAATAATAATCTCACTGGATTTAAATACATTCCAGTCTTCTTTTCTTTTATTGCACTCTGCACTGAGCTATATTTCAGTTCAAATGTTGTTCACCATCGTTTCACTTTCTTCCTTATATATATTTCTTGATATTTCCGGATTTTGCCTCTGTTAATTTCGATGATAGTGGCTTGTGCTGTCTTTTTTTTTTTTGCAAGCATTGGTGGACATAAGTTCTTAAAAACCTTTCTCGCTAATCTTCTTATTCTTCGTTTTTTCTAACTATTTCCTTTTTCTGGGGTTTTGATACGGAAGCTTCAAGTTATGTTGCGGTGCCTTAAACTGTGGGCAAAAAAAAGAGGACTTCATTGCCATGTAGGTGGTTTGCTCTTTCTTAACCAACAACAGTTTAAGGATGCTGTCTAGTTTTTTTTTAATCTAACTGTGCTATTCTTTGAAAGCGTGTAGTGTTTTAAAGAAATCACGCAATAAATTGATTAATGAATCATGTGTTATATATATAGGCATCTTCCTTCTATATATAAATAACCGGTTTATAGAAATAATACCCGGCAGATAAGAAAAGAAGAGACATGAAAAGATGCATGTAACAACCACATGTGATCAACCATGGCATGTCGACCTTACAACCAGTTCAATATAGCCACGACCGGTTCACTGTAGTTACGACCAGTTCACTGTAGACACGACCGGTTCACTGTAGCTACGACCAGTTCACTGTAACCACGACCGGTTTACTGTGCACCTGCCGTGGTCGATGATCGTATGCAGATATCTAACATTCTTAATTGTATGATGTCATTTTTCAGCTACTTGGCTTCTTTGGTGGAATTCATTTGGAAATTCTTTTTTTTTCTCGAAAACGCAGGAGAGCTGCGCTTCATTATATTAAGAAGAAAAAGGGACGAGAACCCAGATACAACACACACCACAAACGAAACACTTAAAAGAAACAAAACACACCAATGAAAACGAAGACAAAAGACGACCCTTCTAAAAACAGCAATCAAGACCTATCTATGTGGGTAATCAAGAAGGAGAATCCTCTAGCCCCTGCCATAGACCAAAGTCGACGCTCTTTCCCTGCCACGAAACAACCGAACAAAGGACTCTATCAAGCTTGACAAGCGTGGGAGAGTCCTGCCGATTCGACCACATAAATTTCCGCCCATGAAGCGGAACTTCCTTGAGAGCAAGATCATCAATTAGCCGTCTGAACCGACCCATCATCGCCCGATTATAAATGGCACTATTTTAATCCTCATCTCTATAAATCAAATTGAAGTCCCCAGCCAGGAGCCAAGGACCAGAACAAGCGCTTCGGACATCCTGCAGCTCCTGCAAAAACTGAATTTTCTCTACGGTGCCTTGAGGTCCGTAGACACAAGTGAGCCACCACGAAGCTCCATTCTCTGGACAGAACTGAATAGACACTGTGAGCATCAACTCTGCGATTTCCAGTGATCCCTATGTGCCGGCGCCACGCAACTAAGATGCCACCACTAGCACCCACCGCCGGTAAATCAATAAAATCCGAGAAATCCGACCCCAAGGCAGATAACAGAACTCGTCTAGAAATTGTTATGATCTTCGTCTCTTGGATGCAAACAATGTCAGAACGAGAGGCTTCCAGCATTGTGCGCACTGAGTCTTGCCGGGCTACCGAGATAAGACCGTGCACATTCCAAATGAAAATTTTCTTTGGATCCATAAGAACAGCAAAATAAACGACCTCACACAACTCCGAATAGAGCCGGAAGCAGCACAACTACACCACTCCCTCTCCCTCTCCAGTATGATCCAGGTTGGGAATGGACCATTTAAACAGCGCTGCTAAAGCCTGCAGGTGAGAATCAGACAAAGGCTGACTAAAGAGTTTCTCATAATCTTCATGTGCCTGCTGGTCGATCCCTCCATAATCGCCTAAGATGTCAAGGGCTCTCATAGCTTTCTCCTTTGATCTTCTATCCAAGTCTCCCATCTTAAATTCCGCAGGGGCTCCTGCTAACCGACGGCTACGTTGCGGGGTAACAGAAGGTGGTGCTACTGGTCCCCGACGCTTAGACACCGCCGGAGTCCGCAGCAGACTGACTGTGTGTTGGGTGAGCTTGTTGATGAACGCTTCATGGGCAGAGACTGAAGACGGAGCCACAGCTACGACGCCCACAGCTCTGACCATCACCTGGGACGGAGCCGAAGCTTCTACATCCCCGGCAGACACAGCACCTGAAGTTGCCGAAGAAGGAGGGACCATAGCCATATCCTCGCCTCGCAAAGTGCCTGGGCCGGAGCCGGAGCTACGACGTCCCCGGCGATCTTGCTGATGAATTCATGGGCAGAGACTGAAGACGGAGCCGGAGCTACGACGTCCCCGGCGATCTTGCTGATGAATTCAAGGGCTGAGACTGAAGACGGAGCCGCAGCTACGACGTCCTCTGCTCTGACCGCCGCCTGGGATGGAGCCAACGCTTCGACGTCCCCGGCAGTCGCAGCATCCGAAGTTGTCGTCGGAGAAGGGGGGGTCAGACCTCGCACTTCGGCCTCGCAATGTGCCTGGGACGGAGCTGGAGCTACGACGTCCCCAGCAGTCGCCGGCGAGGAGACTTCACAATCGCCAAACGCCGGGAGCAGAGCCAGAGATGCATCGTTCCCAATAAACTCCGACTTGCAAAGGGCCTGGGACGGAGCCGGAGCTACGACGTCCCCGGCGATCGTCGCGGAAGGAGAGCCAGGTCTGCCCTTATCTAGGAACGGAGCTACGGCTGCAACGTCCCCAGCAACGTTTGCCAAGAACGGAGCTAGAGCTACGACATTCTCAGCTGTCATGTCAGCTTCAAAAGTGATCTGGCGTTGTCGTCGGCGTGAGTAAACCTTGGAAAAAATTGAAGAGACGGGCTTCAAAGTTGCGGTATCAAGTCGTACAATTGGAGTGACCAGAAGGTCAATAGCTGGTATTGATCGATTAGACACTGAAGATGGCAGGGCAAGTGGGGAGGCCGGAGAGCACGAACAGACCCCAACAGTTGCCTCTGGATGATCCTCTTCCTTCTCAAAAGCACGTCCCGGCAAGGGAACTTCCTTCTCAAAAGGGCGAGGCTTCACCTTCGAGGCGCGCGGAGTGGGGAGAATCTTAGCTGACTTCTTCGCGAGCTTGGTGAAGAAGGTCGCCCTCGCCCGCTGGGAAGGACCCGCAGCCGGAAGAGATGCCCCCGTCGCTGCCATCAGGGCGCCAGCATCAGCCACCACAGAGACTGGGCTGGGAGCCACCGCCAACACCAGAGAATCCACCGGGACGGGGGAGGAGGTTGAGGGGACCACCAGATCGGGGGAGGAGGTCGAGGAGAGAGGGAGCTCCACCTTGAGCCGCTCAAAGTCATCCTCGGTCCTGGAGACCTCCCCTGCCGCCACCCTCATCTCGGAAATAGCCAACTTTGAACCGTTGCCGCCAATAACTGTGGAGGGCAACGAAGGGTTCGGGGAGGTACCAAGGAGCTGAGGGGACTTGGCATCCAGCTCAGCTGAGGTGACAGCAGAGGGCGCCACGTGGCCAGCATGCAGCCCAGAGGGCCCAAGGCGGGACTTGACTGGGAGGCGGGCCGTCGGGAGCTCCCCTGCGCTTTTCCTCGCTGGCCGTGGACGCGGCGGAGGAGAGGCCTTGACGGAGGGGCTCAGAAGTCGAAGTCGGGCCGCCGCCTGGCCGATGATGGCCGCAACATGGCCGATGATGGACGCAGCTTGGTCGATGGAGGCGACGGAGAGTGCGAGACGGAGGGACTCCTCTGCTTCGGAGACATCCAGCTCGGGAGCGCCAACCCCACGACCAAAGGAAAGACGCCAGCCAAATGGACGACGCCGGACCCGACCGGCAGCGCCAGCACCGCCATCCGCCGGCCCATCCAAGGAGACCAAGTCCGCCGTCTGAGACGAAGACGAAGAGTCCTCCGTGGACGGCGAAAGGCGACGCCAGACTGAGATACGTCCCCGATACAAGGGAGCATCAGGGCAGTGAGAGGAGCGGTGGCCTGAGTTCTTGCAACAAAAACAGCGAACGCGGCGACGGCTTTGGAAATTCTTGCAGCATATGTTTGTCGGAGACATCCAAATACCAGTGCCAATTCTTTGTTCGCTTCGTTCTTTAATACATTTTCTCACTGGCTTTGGCCTCTTCCAGTGAGTGCCTGATCGACCAAGGGTCTGTTTGGCAAGTCACAAGCCGGCTGGCTTTTGACTTTTGCTACAGTACCTAACTTTCAAACGGAGTATTTTCTCAAAACGAGGTCTATAAGTTAAATGTAGTACACGTTAAAAGCCTAACATCTGTACCAGCCAAAATCGTAAGTGAATACCGGTCTCTCCGTAATCTGTACCGTAAACAGTCAAAATTCAAAAATTTCAGCCAAAAACTATAAGCCGCAGCCAAAAAGAACAGGCCCCAATTCTTTTTAGTCCTCCTGTTGGGTGCTCTCTCATGCCCATAGTGATGCCCTGTATTCCACCAGAATTTTGTGCCTCTAGTATAACAAAAAGTACCTTCAACAAAATCAAGGAAAAACTTCGGCGTGGTTTTGCTTTGACCAAGGTATGTTTAATTATTTATTCTTTATTTGGTTCTATTTAGTTAATATCCCATTTTCTCTCTTGAGAAAAATTAATCTAGTGTTTGATATTTCTAATATGATGCTTTTGCCAGCATATACAAATTATTATAACTAGTAGTGTGCCCGTGCTAACGCTACGGTAAAATACAAAACAAGATAAAATTTGTAAAAAATAAAACGAACAATCAGATTCATTAAGATTCACGTCTCATATGCTGTGGTCGTAGCCTTCACAATGTGATCGAACGCTTTACAACTTTGGCGATTTTGAAAGGATTGCCGTGCCTGGGGAGTCACGTGGTTGTTCCTTGATAGGATGATTCTTCACCTGTTATGACAAAGTTGTAAGGTAATTAGAAGTTCATCCAGGGAACACACTCGTCAAATTATACTTGAGCACCACATGCTGAATGGAAGTTATGATAAAAAGGAAAATCAAAATTTACCCAACAGCGCATGATGTCGCAAATAACATCCCAAGGGGCATCAGACTTCAGTCCAAGTGGATTAACGTGGGTGCTTGAGATCCGATATCCTGCATTTAAAACTGCAGACCGGAACATAATAGCAGATGGAGATGTGCACTTAATAGTACCAGATATGCTATGGAGACTGAAAAACAATGGAATTTCGTGTAACTCCTGCATCAAAAGAATAACACAAATGAAGTTTAATTTGTCAATTGGATATCATTTCCCAACAATATATGAATGGGTTGCAACAAACAAAAGCTCAGCTAGATAGTCTCAATTTTCAGCAAAATCCTCCCAAACCTCGGTTACAACCATTGGCAATGACAAGCTTCAGCTTTTATCAAGCAATAGGGAAAGTAACCAGCCATGAAATGTTTTACTACTTGTAGCTGGAGATCTCAAAAGGTTTAAGGTTGGCATGCAGAACAACACCCCTATTTTACAACACTGCTAATTACGCCCAAAATGAAGAGAAAAAAAATCCATGGTACATGAGTCTCAGGCACTCGGCATCCATGCCTGAGAGCGTAGTTGGAAACCGCCATCTGCAGTAGATGATCACTGGTGTTCCTAAATATACTCATCAATACCTACACTGTAACGCTGATGTTATGTGAGCAGCATGAGCTTGCAAAATCCCCAGGCCACATGCATATATTAGTCTCCTCTATGCCAGGGAAAGGCAGACCAGCTTTAGCTTGCAGCTACAACATCAGTCGCCGGACTGGAGCCGAGGAGCTGGCGAAGCTTGGACTCACCGTGCTCAGTGTGAGTGCCGATGCCCGGCTTGTTTGTGTCGTCGATCATCGACAAGAAATTCTCCACAACGAGGAGAGGATGATGCAGTTGTTTTCTCCAGAGACACTTCTACGTTGTTAGGTGCCGCAGTGTCCTTCAGTTTCACCTGAGAAATGATGTGCAGTTCCATTAAAGGTAAGACTGAAATGCTGCAGTGCGAACAAAATATAGAACATTAAGTATATCAATGGCATCACTAAAAAGGTTCGGTACCATTAGAGCGGAATTCTCTGATCTGAGCTTCTTGGAGCTTTCTGTTAGCCTGCTGATTTCAGATCTAAGGGATGTGTTCTCTGCCGTAAGGGATTCTACTTGTGTAGCCAGCTCCTCTGCCCCAGCCTGCACCAAGAGCACAAATATCATACAAACTGATGCATTCTAGTATTCTACTACGATGCAAACATTTTTATACAATTGTTATAAGTGATAAGCCAAATTGGGTTTCATGCCCATGTTTCAGGGATATTGCTCCCTTCTGTTAGAACTGGATATTGCTCGTATTGCAGCTGTTGATCAAAGAGTATGAGCAAGAGAGCCTCTCCAGTTAATTACAATGAATAAAATGGCCAATACACTACACCTGCTTTCTCAGCCTTGACCGCCTAGCAGATTCCCTATTTGATTGCTTCCTCTTTTCACGTTTTAATTCCCTCTCGTCCTGGCATGCAAGAATTCCAAAAATGTTAATGCCTGGACCAAAAAGGTCTAGTATAGACTGTCGAAGGATCAACAATACCCTCCCTAAAAAAACTTCTTGAAATTTAATTGTTTCGCGCAAAAAAAATACTTTTCATAATTTTCAATTTGCTAGAAATTCTAAACAACAATGAATGGAATATACCTTGATTGATAATTCAGTTGATACTCCAGTATGACTTGAAACCATCACACCAGGCGTCGGACATATTGGTGTGCCCATTGCCCTTGAATTAGCAACATTAGTAGCACTGGGCTTAATTACTGGAGCTGGAAAGCAGTGATTTGGCGAAATTGTTGTATTTCCCAGTATATGGTTAGGAGCTAAAACATCTTCCATCTTTGCAGATGAGGCTGTTTCTGCACCTGGAAAAAGATTTGAATGGTTAACCAGTTTATTGCCAACCGTGATGCTTAGAACAGGAATTGATTAGTCATTGTTCTATGAAGCGACCGAACGGTGCAAGTGTGGCTATTTGTCACAAAAAAAAAGATGCAAGTTAAGACCACCATAGAAGGCTTAAGAGAAGAGTACGAGATGGCCACTGAAGCACAATACTAATCAAGTTAGGTACCACCTATGTCTGTAACGTGAACAAGATGCATTAGCATTACACATAAGAATATTAAAAAAGTTGTTAGAAAAGTGGAATACCGGGTCCATCATCCAAGCTCCGTTTCCTGGGAGTCTTGCTCACCTGAATAATGAAAAAAAGACAGTTTATTTAAATAAACTTCATACATATTCAGTGAACAACGTCAAACAAAACATGACGCATGTGCACACGCACACACTTGATACCTTTGTATCATTTACATCACTGGAGCCTTTTGCACTGTAATCCCCACTGAATTGACTATCAGAAGAGCATAACTTCAGTTTACCAAAAGAGTAACAGATAGGGAATAGTAAAATCCACAAACAGAAAAAAAAATCATGTCAATACCTGGATGACATTGTTTTTTTACTGTTACCACTGCCAACAGATACTGCAGTGCCATCAATTTCCTTAAGTTTCTTATTGGAACTTTTCTCCTTACTGTTTGCAGACTTGGCTGGCTCCATGCTCAATGGATTTGCCATCTGGAAAGCATCAAGATAGACCAAATTAATATAAGTTGCAGAACGAAAAGGTTAAAGCACAAAATCAACTTAGTTCTGCTAAAAAAGATCAACATGAGAGGGTCAGGTGCAGTAAGTAAAATAACAATTAAAGAAATGAGTATGGTCATGAGTCAATACGAATGCGAATCTGAATATTGTACACTACGGGTATTTTCTTCTCATGAGCTACATAGTATACCTTTCTCTTTTACCAAAAACGAGCCTAGCTGAAATGCTGGATCAAGCAGTAGCTTCCCCAACCTGAGGAGAGCAGCAAGATTACATAGGAGGAAAGAAACACACAAATGAAAGCCATTTCATTGCCCAGTGACTATCCAAGATCAAATTCAATTTTAGTTAAGAAATTGCAAGGAGGATAGATTTGCTCTGAAAAATTTGCAGCTGTACACTACATATGCAGTACATCTCTGATTTTTTTTCATAGTTTTTGAAACAGTATATCATGTACTTTCTGTAAAAGGGTAGCTACCTGTAGGTAGCAAGTCTGCACAACACCTCAACACCCAAATCAGAGGAACAATATAGAAGGAATTAAAGCCGTAAAGCTGATAATTACATCATCCAAAATTTTACTTAAAAGCCAAAAGGCTTCCAAGATACAAGCAATATCTTTAGATGATAAAGGTTTTTATCAAACATTATTCCAGGATCGATACAACCTGTGAACCAAATAACAAAAAAAAAGAAGAAGAAGAAGAAACCTGTGGACTTCTGCAGCTATAGCACCCTCCACGAAACTCCACACAGTGTTTTTATTGCTAAATGCCATTCCACCATAACATCTAAAATTGAATGGTCTTGCATTCAACTTATTCTAATTTACCGAATCTTCTATGTTGTCAGGAGCAGGAAGTGTAGTAATAAAAGGAAAACTGTATAACTAATCGCAAGGTATCAGAAAGGCATCAGTTTCTTTTAGCAAGGCTTTCATAGAAGAGTATATAGCCGTTATCAGTGTTACCACTGAACTCTTGTTTTGAGCCAAAGAATGTCTGCACCATGGACTCATCAGTCACCTCAACATTCTCGTCATCAAAGAACAACCAGTGATTGTGGCTCTTTACCAAGCTGATATAGTGGCCGTGATTTGGCCCACTTCCGACATGAACTACCACAGCAAAAAGGGAATATTCCAAGTCCGAGTTGTCAACAGTGTTGATGAGTTTAAGCTCGAGGGGGAAAACAACTCGGTATGATAGCTTTTTGTAGTGACCAAGCTGCTCAATGTACTTGAAGCGCTTGAGATGAATTACCAGGATGTTTGGTGGTTTCTTTATCTTCATCCTTTTCTGTGCTTCTTGTAAACTGAAATTAAGAACAATTTCCATCAATCCAAGATAATTACAGATAATCCAAATATATGAAAATGCACAAGTGATGCAACAATTTTGATGTTAGAATATCAGGGCAAAATATTACAGACAAAAGGAAAATGAAGTGTCTGCTAACTCTAAAAATACACAACTTTGCGAAGTAAACAGCTCATAAGTTCCATGCGCTAATGCATGGTTTATCAGAAGCTTTAAACACATAAAATCAAGCAAAACAAGCAGAGGTAATAACTAACATGACCAGAAGCCTCTGATGCTGCTCTATCGAAACATTATGTGTGCCATTTTTGGTGTATTATAGAGGGGTAGAGATTAGCTATCAACCATGATGTGTGCTTGATTTTGGTGAGAAAACCTTGTCACCTCGCAAAGGTATGGAAGACCATACAGACATATGAAATGAAATAAAAGAGATGGCCTTGTCGAGATTTTAAGCTAGATGGCATTTCTCAAGTAAGAACCCAAAGACTGTGTTACAATAATAGATTTGAAGAGGTCCTCCACGGCGACAGGCTCCGCCGCGGCGGCGGCCGCCTTCGATTTGGGTGGCATCGAGAGGTGGTTCGCTGCGTGGGTGTGTGGTGGGGGTGCTGCTCACGCGTCACGAGGGCGGAGGCTGCGAGGAAACGTGGTTCACTGCGCTGTGCGTGGGCGCGGGGTGGGGTTCTGGGTTCAATGGTGGGGTTCTGTCCATATGTTGTGTTCTTGAAAAGAAAAAAAGAAATATGTTCCTCTGATAGCCTCTTGACATATGTGGAACCCAGTTCTAAGTTCTAACAAACATAATATATACCCAATTCTTATAACTCAGTTGTAATACAGGATTCAAATAAAGAAGATAGATTAAACATAATATATTCTGACTTACATCTTTGAGGACAGAGTAGTCATACAGGGCTGCACCAAAGGCTCTATATTTGTAGCACTGAACTCAAACTTTTGGGTGATGCGTTCAAGGTGATCAAAAGCTATCCTTGACGCCATCTCATAACCTTCAGCAATCCTTATCGGGTGAATACCACGTTCCAGCAGTTTCTCAGCTTGCTCTAGGAGCGACCCGGCCATGACCACCACCCCGGTAGTACCGTCCCCAATTTCATAGTCTTGACTGCGGGACAGTTCCACCATCAGCTTCGCAATCTGGTTGTCAAATCTTACACATGTATTTTCTAAGGGTGGCAATACTATGTTTCACATTATATGGAGTCTCAAAATATCAGTACAAACATAAGTTACCACCATCCACAAATTTGAAAATATAATTCAACAAGAGTTTATAATTAACAGCTAACACTTGTAAACTGCAAGAAATAAACAAAATTAAATTTCAGTAAAAATGTATGAACTTCGTTTATGATTGATCCAATCTTTGTGTAAAAGCTCAATGCAACTGATGGCAATGATAATGTTGCCATGAGAACATAATGATCAACTTTTATGTTCAACAAAAAACAAACCTTCAAAGCTGCATTGCTCAATTTTTGGATGGCCGTTAAAGCCAAATCTTTAGTTCTGAAAGTAACAAAAGCATATCCCTTGCTATTCTTCTTGCCTGGCATCATTCTCACCTGCAGGAAAAAAGGGTGAATCTGAAAAGCAGAACTAAACACATAGAAATGCTAACCCCAGGAAAGTGGACAGTACTCACTTCCAACACTTCTCCAAATGGCTCACATAGTTTCTTGAGATCTTCAGAAGATGCATCACTGGAGATGCCTCCAACATATACTTCAGATCCATGAGGAGGAAGGGCAAGGAGCTCAGCATGCTTCTCTTTTTCATTCCCATCTTTGGTACCATCCTGCTGATGAACACCTTCTATTTTACTGTCATGTCTAGCATCAACTTCATGATAAACTTCAGTTTCTTCAGGTTCCTCCTCCTCCTCTTCCTCTACCTCCTCAACTACCTCTACAACATCTTCATCCTCCTCCACCTCCTCCTCAATTTCTTCATACTCAACTTCTTCCTCTTCCACCTCCTCATGATCATCAAATTCCAAGCATTCTTCCGGTTTGACTGGTTCAGCTGGTCTGGCAGAAGCAGCGTTTTCTGTCCTCCTTGGCATCTTGAAAAGCTCAAAGTTCCAAGGCAACTTTGGAAAGAGCACAGGAGCCAACAATATTGGGAGAGCAAAGTGATGACATATGGATAGGAAGAAAAACAATAGAAACAACCAGAACAATTGGGGTGCAATAATCTCGAACTGGATGCAGCCATGGGTGTCCAAACTGGATAGCAAGGAGTTGCTTAAGGAATAATTGTACAAATTGCAGTATGCTCAGGACAATATGGGGATCTCAAGAATACGATCCCCAACGAGCATGGGGAAGACAACAAGAGTATGCAAATGAGGACAAGCAGAGAAGATGCAATCTGAAGTATAACCAACAAGCTGATGGCGTAATTGAAAGATGCCAATATTCCATGAAATGAATGGAATGAAAGAAAAAGGAAAGAAAAAAAAGCACAATGAGAAGTAGAAAACAATGTACATAATATGTATCTAAAGTAAATCCTAAACCCAAGTAAATTGCATGGCAGTAGCTGAGAATCTGACTAATAACCAAAAATCGAGAAAACGATCATTCTACATACATTAATTCTTGCTGAAAAAGATTGGACAAGGTTAAAAGCATGTCAGGCATACTACAAGTCTTACACACTAATCAATTTCACAAATCTTACACTATTCACCATTGCAATTGCAGCAGTAAAACGCTCACTTCACCCGAAATCGCTAGATAGCTGCAGAAATGGCAACCTAGCATTGCCACAGTAAACACAACATTCCAAACCCGGGAGGAAACTAAATGAAATGAGGAACCACTACAGGAAATAATGAAATATTGACAAACTACATATAGAACGCCCCATCCTTCCCCTGGAAATCAAATCAAGGCACCAAAGCAAGCAGCATCCCACAAACAGCTAGATCTCATGACCCTATATGCACAATACCACCCACAAAAACCCTAATCCCCGCAGCACTACCGTCAACGATCCAATGGCGGGCGAACCCTTATAGATCTGACGAAACTAACCGAGGAAACACAGCTAAATCAGCCCTAGGACAAAGCTAGTATAATCTAAGGAAGGAGAAAGGGAATAGAGTGGCCACAGTCCCCCGGCGAGAGGTCGCCCTCGCACTGTGCCACGGCGTACACTTGCTGGTAGCTGGTGGCGACGAACCCGCCGACGTTGTCCTCCAGCTGCGCGAAGGCGGTGTCCCGGCGCATTTCGAAGTCGCCCCCGCCACCGCCGCCGGTGCCGCAGGTCTTGAAGAGCATCTGGGTGCCGGAGACCTGGGGGAAGCCGGATATCTCGTAGAGCGCGAGGCATCCGGCGAGCTGGACCCTTGCGGCGACGGAGGCGCCGCAGACGTCGGACCAGGAGGACATGGCGCGGGAGACGCAGGCCGCGCAGTCGGAGCCGGAGAGGTCGCCGCGGCATTGGAAGAGGCCGAAGATGGAGGAGGAGGAAGACGACGCCGACGAGGAGGAGGTTTTGTAGAACTTGGACAAGGCGGACTGGGAGGAGAGCGTGGAGGAGAGAACGGCAACGGTGGGGGGCACGCCGCCACCTGGGAAGCTCTGGTTGGCGCAGCCCTTGTAGACGAGCGCGTACAGGTCGGCGCATGACACGAGCAACGGCGAGAGGAGGAAGACAACGACGACGGCGAGCGGGAGGGGTGGGGGAGGAGGAGGCGACGGCGTGGGGTGGGGGGGGAGGAGGCGACGGCGGAGCGGAGGGGTGGGGGAGGAGGAGGCAGCGGCGGAGCGGAGGAGCGGGGGAGGAGGCGGCGGTGGAGCGGAGGGGTGGGGGAGTAGGAGGCGGCGGCGCGGGGTGGGGAGGAGGAGGAGGTGGCGGCGGTGCGAGGTGGGGGGAGGAGGAGGCGGCGGCGGAGTGGAGGAACGGGGCAGGCGGCGGAAGAGGAGGAGGGAGGGGAGGAGGCTGCGGCGCGGGGTGGGGAGGAGGAGGCGGCGGTGGAGCGGGGCAGGCGGCGGCGGATGAGGAGGGAGGGGAGGAGGCGCACGGGTTTGGTGGGGGAGGCAGGCAGGCGGCGGAGAATGAGGGAGGGGAGGAGGCGGCGGAGAAATTAGAGGGGAGGCGCACGGGTTCACCAGGGGAGGCAGCGCACGGGTTAGGTTGGAGGGGATGATGTGCATGATCCGGATGATTTTGACCTTAGGATCTTCAATGAGTAAGAGAAGAAGGCTTGAGAAGAAATCCAGACCATTCATTTGTATGAAGTTGGATTACTTTGGTACACAAATCTGGGTGGACTTAGATTAGGCATGACTGTGGGGTGGTTGAGGGGGTGAATTTAGTAAAGAAAATTTTGGTGTATTATAGATTAATAGAATAGAGTATAAGAATAAGATAAGATAAGAGTAGGGTAGATTCCTTTGTTGCAGTGTTGAAGATGATATGAGTTTTAGTATGCCTTGTGCCCTAGTGTATTTCAATACCTTCCATTTATTTTTCTTGTTGAATTTTAAATCTGAAAGGTTAAAGTATCATTTCATTACTTGAATTTTGGGAATAGCTCTATTTTAATAGTATATATAGGTGGTTTCTTATTGAACTCTAGGAGAAGCATTTGAAATTCATTATAATGTAGATCGATACGAATCAATGTGTCCTTAAATGGCACCGATAATATCTCAGTTGTCACTTGTACAGGATATCAGGAATCTTGATATCGACTGACTAGGCTTTTTGCACCTTTTCCACATGCTGCAAGATATGAACAATTTCTCTGCATAGTTCTCTCTGCTCCGATGGATGGAGAGTTGCGTGATTGGGTTCGATGTGTGAAATCACGATTCCGCAACCTTCTTCTTAAGGATATTTTTCGCCGCATGTCATTGTTTCTTCACATTTGTGTCTGCAAGCGTTAATGTTGATTATGACCTAACTGATGTTTTGCAGTTCGAAAGCCTTGGCGTTGACTGTGACCCAGATTCCTCGGGGCAAGTTGATCCTATCATCACCAAGCCAAATGTCGTATTCTTCTGGGGTCTCATGTATAGGAGGAGTACACACTGTTCAGGTTCGCTCAAAGAATACTTCATGAGAAGTGTCATCAACATCTATGGAAAGGAAAAACGTGCCCATTCAGATGCGGGAGGTCGGCGTGTAGCCGTCGTCGCCCACCTTGGTCTTGGTGCGCTCTCTCAAGCTTCTCGTGAGCCTCGCTCTTTCGGCGCCTGCACATCTTCAGATGAGCTTGCGTCTCTCGTCGAATACGCTTGCTTCGATCTTCGCTGCGCCAATGTTCCTCTCTCCTTTCGTGTGCTGTCTCGGCGTCCCACTCCTTGCAGTACAAATATCACTGGTTCGCGGATGGATCTCCCGATCGATCTATTTGTGGTACGCATATAGCGGATCCAGAAACTACAAGGAGAGGGGAGAGCTTATTAGTGCATGCCATATAAGAGAATTGGTATGAAAATGTACTATAGCCCGTCCTTATCGGCTGCCGGTAGCGGGCTGTCCCAACGCCGGTCGGGATAGTCCCAGACATAGTTACCGCAATACTATTAACATATGCTAAAGCTTAACCGTTCCTTGGACTTGAAGAATTTCCATACGTTCCTGGACCAGCAAAGGAGGGCATCTCCCCATAGGCAAGTCTTGCGACAAATGCTAGGTGGAAATGTTGAGGTATGGGTTGGAGTTGGAGGTACGGGGGGACTTAGCTTCGGGAAGGTGGCCTCCTGGCACGCTCCGTTTGTTCGTCCCGGGCTGCAACAGCCCTCGTGAGTCGAATGATCTCCTCCCATTGCTTCTTCATACTAGCGATATAGTGTTGTAGTCGTGGTGCAGAAAAACATACCGCAGAAGATGTAGTACTTATAGGCTAAGCTGATGCGACGTACACTTTACAAGTCCAATTCGGTTTGGGAAATTCACGTCTGTGAAGCAGTGGCACGCTAGACGATTCGTGGACCAGCGTAGCATCACGTCATTGTACAAAGCTGACTCATTTGGTTTTATCATTGCGCAAGACTGTCTCGTTTGGTCTTGTCATTGCGTAAGGTTGTCTCATTGGTCTTTGTCAGGATGTCATGCAAAAGTTGCCCTTCTGAGTTTACTGTAACTTCAACTATCTATAGTCACTCATATTGACTAATATGTGTCTTCCATTAGGTATGCAAAAAGACTATTTTGCCCTCGCAAAATGCCTGCTTGCTGGCGCCAAAGAAGTGACCGTTTGGCAGCAAAGGAGTGGAGAGTTCAGGCTATAAAAGAGAGCCATTCCCCAAGCACTTCCCCTGTATTGTTAACGACGACGAATAGACACTATAAATGAAATTAAAATTTGCAAATGAAGTTACAACATGATAACACATCTAATCTTAATACCACTACACACACAAGAAGAAGTGCTGCACTTCACACTGGTGCTCCTACTCATCGGCAGGAGTCTTGCAACTTCTCGCAGTGTGGCCTTCCTAGCCATAATGATCGCAATGTCTACCCGCAACTTCAGTTTTCCTTTCGTCCATTCGTTCCTAATGCAACGGCTCTGCCGACGGCTCTTCCCACCCTTCAATAGGTCAAGATCCGGAATTCAAATCTTCCCTCCCTCTCCTGAGCTTTTCTGCTTCTCCCCTTCTCGCAACTTCTCTTCACTTCCCTACTTCTCTCCCCCTCCCGAACTTCTTTGCTTCTCCTCTCGTGACCTCCCCCTCTTCACTTCCACTCTCCTTCTCTCCCTCCATTTCTCTCCTCTCTTAAGCTTATCTCATTCTCTTTCGAGAGAAATGATGAGAGAAACTATAAGAGGGTCAGGTCAAAGAGAAATGGACTAGTTGGTAGCAAGTATTTGCTCCACCGTTGAGCGACTAGTATTAGTCACCCAATGGTTGAGCGACTAGAGGATAAGTCACTCAACGGTCGAGCGACTAGGCCACATGTCGCTCGACCATTGGGCGACTAGCCCAAGTCGTCCAACGGTGGAGTGACAAATGATCATTATTGTAAAATAAAAACACAGATATATTATTGTAATTCAGAATTAAAAAATAGATTATTTAAAAAAAATCCAAGTAGTGACAGATGTATAGCATATAGGAAGTGTATGTAACTGTAGGTGTAATGTTTGTACCCGGCAGCAAAATGTGTAAATCGCCTCCTATGGTTAGAACTGTTGTCGGGTACAGATGCGGAGGTCGATATGAAAGTGTTTTGGATGGATGCGATCCGTTCTTACTGTTGTAGGCTGCAAAACCTGTTACATGTACTGTTGTTCAAGAATCTTATGTAGTGAACAATCTTAAGGAAGGAACATTTTCGTTGTCTACTCGTGCATTATCTCAGGTTCACTGCTCAATGTAATTGTGTGGTGAGGTTTTCTGCTTGTTTCGCTGTAGTGGCGAAGCTAAAAAATTTTGCGAGCCTGAGCGTGTCCAGCTATAGTCAATAAGTTTGAACAAATCAATATTAAATAAAATTCATAATCATGATGGTTTTAAGCTAAAAGCATGATACACATCTGAATATCCTTACATAAAATGAAAAGTAAGGTACGATAACAGGTACCTCGCTACGACAGTACAAAGCTTCGATAACTCAGCAACAAAATGCAATTCCCCCAACTTGGCTCGCATTTATAAGGTCGTTTATCTGTAATGCAGCACAAAACCATAAGATATTAGCCAAATGGATCAGCAAATCCTCTCCCCCTCGCTAAGATCATCTCGATTCTCACTTGCCAACTTGTACAAATCGAACAACAACTACATACTACCATATAAAGGCGAAATTACCAATAACCATCAATATCCAGACAAGCATTCACCGGTGAAAAAAGATTTGGTCGAATCAAGCCACGTATAGGTACCACAATTCAATTGCGTCAAAACCAGACTAGAACAGCATAATCATCTAAAACCAATAGCAAACGGCAGGGCTGTACCTTGCAGGGCGCCCGTAGCCCTTGCCATCGGCAGCCCGCTAGCCCGCCGTTTGCTGCCTGTCGCTCTAGCGCGGTGCTATGAGCATCCCGCCAGGCGCCGGCTGAGAATCGCGGTCGTCGCTGGACAGTGGAGACTGGGAAGTGAGAATTGGGATCGATTCATCGATCGATCCAGTGTTAGGCAGGCCAAGAAGTCATGCGTATTGGGTTGCTGCAGCCTTTGGCCCACGAGACGCAGCAAGGCAGCGACTTGATGGCCTAGGATGAGACTTGCCCGGGAAAGCTCAATTTCTACGGTGTCTGCGGTGGCGGGGCTGCACTGCAACTCCATTGCCGGTCACTTGTGAGCCTGAGCAGCAGCACAAGGTCACCGGCAGGCGGCTCCACCTCTGTTTCACTGCCTACTCGCATTGACTGTACCTGTTTCAGGCCGCAAAACTGGAGTGCATGCGTTTGACAAGCGCAACGCTTACATTTTCTGACTGAGGATGATATCGCCTTGTTGGGTGTCATATTGCCATTTCAATGATCATGTCCTTGTTTTTCTATAAAAAAAACTGAATATTCTCCAGGAAAAACAGAGAGTGGTTCATCGCTTAATCTTGAATTTGAAGGAGTGCAATCATTTTTATCTTATTTTCCATGTTTCTTGCTCACTTAAAATACCTTGCCAAGATTTTTTTTTAGATTAAGGAATAAAAGCATTCCGGCCTCCCCATCCACAAACGAATGAGTACAACCGTTCATTACAACCTGAAAAAGAGAGGGGTAGTTCTAACGAAAGACAACCTGAAAAAGAGGGGTTGGAAGGGGGACACCAAGTGTAGCTTCTGTGGGTTAGAGGAAACAGTGCAGCATCTCTTTTTTGATTGTCATATTGCAAGATTCCTGTGGACTGTTTTGTCCATTACTTTTAATATTCAATCTCCAGATGATACTGTCCACTTGTTTGGTTCTTGGGTAAAGAGTTTTGCTCCAAAATTTAGAAACCAAGTAATAGTGGGAGTGGCCGCGATGTGCTGGGCTTTATGGTTGAGTAGAAATGATGTTGTGTTTAACAGATCATGTACTAATTCTTTCCTGCAGGTAATTTTCAGGGGGACGTACTGGATCAGGTTTTGGTCTCAATTGTCTAAAGAGGAAGAGAGAGTGATGCTAAAGGAAGGGTGCAGGCGCTTGGAAAGTATGGTGCTCGAAGTCTTTGGGAAGGTGGGTTGGAGTTACCAAAGAAGGATAGAGAACTAAGTTTTCATTGTCTTTTGTTGTGGATCATTGTGGATCTTTTGGACCAGTTTGTGTTTCGCTCAATGGGGTTTGGTCTAAGTACCTTGCCAAGATTATGAATACTCACATTCTCATTATTTTTAGTGTGCTTTCTCTCTTTTGTGATGCATGCAAACGCACTTAAGATATTCCTCATGGTTGGCATTGACTCGTGTTTGGTCCGAAGAACCGGAAGGTGAATGCACCGTTCAATCCGAAACTCCGATTCTAACCCACTTATAGCTTGAGGAATGTAATGGATTAATTTATCACCATCTTTTTCCTTATAAGAGTGCTCTCAATAGGGTGATATCAGTAATGTCTATCATGGGCGGAACTAAGAAGTGGGACCCGATGTCACAGGACATCGGATTCAAAAAAAGTTTAGCAGGAATTATCACTTTTAACCCATGTGTGAACCCCTAAGCTAAACTTAGTGCATCCGGTTCTTTCCTTGAAACCCAATGAAGAGAGCACTAACAACCCAAACTTTCAGTAGTCAGCAGCAGTTCACAAGAAACCTCTGCTTCCCTCGGTCCATGAAGCAACTACAGCAGGTCAAACCAGCCCTTGAGCCAGCGTAAGGGGGAGAACCGCAATAGGACATGGTATCCATTTGATGATCTTGAACCATGTCACCTTGCAGCATCTCTCAACACTTGTTCGTCTCGCATGGTTGGCCAGCAGATGTGCACCACGTCCGTCGCACAACCACCGGCTACCCTCGCCTATCATCTCGTTGTGGCGTTGCCTGGTCCCTATTGCCTCATGCCCTCGCCGGCCGAAGGAAGCTTAGATTCATCCGATCAATATGTACTTTGCTCTAAGACTTAGAGGTTTCAATTTTGATTTCTGAAATACCAACATAGCTCGTTACAAATTGGAGACAAAATTAGAGACTTAATCATTAATAATTTTATGAATGATATACTTATTTGCTATATAGAGAAATAAGAATTGACGAAAATTACTAATTGTTGTAGGGGTGGCCCTCACCTAAGCCCAGTAGCTTGTTAGGTCCGAAACAGGACATGTGTAATGACATAAGAGCCCCCGAGGGGAATACTCATGTATAAAGGTATAACTGTACAAACACTCCCCATATGAATATATATGTGGCATAGGCCACGGGACGAAGGCTCCAAGCCATTCATTTTACTCAACTCTCCACTACCACTCTCTCTCTCTCTCTGTTTGGTCTGTAACCACAACAGTTGACGCCGTCCGTGGGGAGGACAAGAGCAAGCCTCCAGATCCGAAGGAGGATGACACCAAAGAAAGTGTCACCGTCGGCGGCGAGGAAGAAGAAGGTGGAGGCGGCGAAGTCTCGCGCCAGCACAAGGGCATCGGCTTTAGCAACCGCAGGTACGAGCAGCAGTGTGGGCGTGACGACCAACCCCGCCACCGACGCGATGACCAACCCCGCCACCGACGCGACGACCGGCCCCACCAGAACCACCCCGACGACCACCTCTCCACCCAGTGCAGAAGCGGTGAACGGCTCCAGGGTCCTCCGCGACAACACGGCGGGCAACCTGGGAGCGCAGGCCATGACCACGGCCGTACCGGTAGCGCTGCCAAGCGCACCGACGGCCCCGGCTGCGCCCGCGGCGGAGTCGGCCCTGCTGGCGGCCCCCAGCGCGTTTCAACAGGAGCTAACAGACCTCCGCGGAGCTGTGCGGGACATGCAAGAGGCTCGGAGCCAACCCCCCTCTCCGGCGGTGGCGGCCGAACCCCCTACGTCTAGTCGCGTCACATCGCGGCGAATAGATTCGGAGTCCCCGCTCTCCGCGAGTCTGCAGCAAGCGGCTTGGCCCGCGGGCTTCAAGTTCCCGAACGTCATCGACGCTTACGAGGGTGACTCCGACCCGCGAGGCTTCGTGCGTGTGTACGAGGCCGCCATCGAAGCCGCTGGCGGAGACGACACCACGAAAGCAAGAGGGCTCCCCCTCGCGTTATAAGGCGTGGCGCTGTCCTGGTTCTTCTCCATCGCGCCACAATCCATCCATGCGTAGGAGCAGATCCGCGGTCAACTCTGCAGCAACTTCCAGGGAAACTACGTCGAGCGTGTTGATGCGGACCAGCTCTTCGCAGTCAAGCAAAAACCTGACGAAAGGTTTCGGGATTACTTCAAGCGCTTCACAAAAGTGCGTTGCCAGGTCAGGGACCTCAATGAAACGACCGTCATCAACGCAGCCACACAAGGCCTCCGCCCGGGACCACTCGCCGAGTACAACGCGCGGAAGCCGCTCAAGTCGGAGGCAGAGCTCTTCGACAAAGTGGAAGCGTACGCTCGAGCCGAAGAGGACGTGCGGAGGCGCCACGACAACGACTCCGACGCTAGGCGAGCGGAGGGCTTGTCACACAAAGGTAGCGCAAGAGACAACCCGAGGACAGACCACAAGCAAGTGGCCGCAGGCGACATTCGTAAGCCCCGGCGCAACCAGCGAAGACCCCAAAAGGCCCGCCACATCATGGCCGCGCAGGGTACTCCCCGGGGAGCCGCCTCAGCCTCGCGCATCGCAGGAGGACGCCAAGGAGGCGGCGATGCCAAGCCGCGCGCGGAGCAGGAATTCCTCGAATACGGTAGATGGTGCGAGGTGCACGGCTACGGGGGCCATTTCACGCGGGCATGCACCGAAGTCGCGGCAGTACGACAGGCGGCGGCCCACCCTTCCCGCGCTGGATCCCCCGGAGAGACCCAGTACCGCGGCATTAATGTCATCGAGGGAGGCTCTTCGTCAAGCGCTTCCTCGGCACAACTACCTCGGCGGGCATCCCCTTGCAGCATTACTTTCACGTCAGCCGATGCGCAGGGCGTAGAATTCCCCCATCAAGATCCCTTGGTCATCCAGGCCGACATAGCGGGATGCGACGTCAGGCGTATTCTCGTGGACGGAGGGAGCTCCGCCAACATTTTGTTCGCGGAGGCCCTTGATCGTATGGGAATACCTCGGAGTCTATTAAAAGCTCCGGAAGCCCCCCTCCAAGGCCTCGGAGGGCAACCTCTGAAGGCTCTAGGCCAGGTCTGCCTCCGAGTCTCCTTGTGCCAAGCCGACAACGCCAGGACCGAAGAGGTCGTCTTCGACGTCGTGAACGTCTCATATCCATACAACGCCATACTGGGCCGGCCCGCCATCAACTCTTTCAAAGCCATCCCACACTTGGCATTCCTATGCATGAAGCTTCCAGGGCGGCGGGGCGTTGTCACCATCTTCGGCGATTAGGATATGGCTCGGAGCATCGAAACCGAAGTTGGACGTTTGCACCGCAAGGTGCACGCCGTCAACAAATACCGGGCGGACACAACGCCATCCGCCCCAGGTTGGAAACCTAAGCCCCACCCGGAGGGCGGAGTGAAGAGGGTGCCACTCCGAGCAGAAGGGCAGTTCGTATCCATAGGCGAGGACCTCCCTCCGCAAGTAGAGCAAGACCTGCTCCGAGTCCTCCAGGGCAACATAGACGTCTTTGCATGGTCCCTGGAGGATATCCAAGGAGTGGACTGCACCTTCATCGAGCATAACCTCGCGATCCGCCCCGACGCCAAACCCGTCAAGCAGAAACTTCGCCGTATGTCTGTGGACCGACAGCAAGCGGCCAAGGTGGAGGTGGCGAAGCTCCTTTGAGCGGGGGTTATCCGCGAGGTCCAACATCCAGGCTGGCTTGCCAACCCGGTGTTGGTTAAAAAGGCCAGCGGCGCCTGGCGCATGTGCATCGACTTCACCGCCCTCAACAAGGCATGCCCGAAGGACAATTACCATTTACCACGTATAGACCAGCTGGTCGACGCAACCGCCAGGTGCGAACTCATGAGCTTCTTGGACGCCTATTCCGGCTACCACCAGGTCTACATGGCCAAGGACGACGAGGAGAAAACCAGCTTCATTACACCGGTGGGAACATTCTGCTTTGTGAGGATGCCCTTCAGCTTGAAGAACGCGGGCGCAACTTTCACCCGCCTCGTCGCGCTGGCCCTGGCCGTCTAGCTAGGGAGAAATGTGGAGGCTTATGTGGACGGCGTGGTAGTAAAAACCCGGCAGCTCGCATCACACGCCCGGGATCTTCAGGAGACTTTTGACAACCTCCGGAGAGCGGGCATCAAGCTCAATCCGGACAAATGTGTCTTCGGCGTACAGGCGGGCAAGCTACTGGGCTTCCTCGTATCCGGGCGAGGCATCCAGGCGAACCCCGACAAGGTTGACGCTATCCTGGGCATGGAACCCCCCAAGACGACGCAGGAGGTCCAGAGGCTGGCAGGACGCATGGCGGCCTTGAGCCGTTTCCTCTCTAGAGCGGCAGAGAGGGGCTTGCCGTTTTTCAAGACCCTCCGCGGGTGCGACGGGTTTCATTGGGACGACGACTGCGCGAAGGCCTTCGACGACCTCAAGAAGCACCTCGCAGCCCTCCCCACTCTGGTGGCCCCAGCACCAGAGGATCCCCTCCTACTCTACCTCGCTGCCTCGGCAACGGCGGTCAGCGCCGTTCTCGCCTGGAAGAGGGCGCGCTTCAGCGCCCAGTGTATTTCGTCTCTGAAGCCCTTCAGGGTGCTGGTTAACCAACTCACCCTAATAAAAAAAATGATGCATTAACATCCTCTAATGGAGTACATACCAAAATGGTGCCACGTGGCAAATATTGGAATTGTTTGAAAAAATAGCTTTTAAAAAGGAAAATGTGCTTCTCCAATCACACACCTAAAGGTTTTAAAATAAGAAAAAATTGATCATATACCCTCCATTTAGATGGAAATTGAGGATTTACCCTCCTGGCCCACGTGTCAGTGACTTATGATGACCCCACGTGTCATTGAAATGTGGAGGGTAAATCCTCAATTTCCCAACTAAAAGGAGGGTATATGATCCAATCTCTCTTAAAATAATGACCCAAAATCTCTCTGCAACAGGGAATGCCATGTAACGGGAGGCACCCGCGTAGCCCGGAGGGGGAGGAGCCCGCAAATCCTAGCGTCGCCGTCCGTCTGGATGCGCTCGGGTGCGATGCGAGCGGGGACTCAGGCAAAGAGACGTGGGGAATGAAATTTCTATACCTCGTATGAGAGGGTAAGCTTCTCCACGTTAGGGACGACTGCAGACTTTCGGCTTCTACCGACAAGAAAGCCTGCTATTTGGAACGGCTTTCGGCTTCCACGCAGCTACGTCCGGTTAGCAAGCCGTCCCAGACAGGCCCTAGAAAAGCCCATCCACTCAGAATAAAAAGCTCGAGGGAGGCAAGCACGGTCGAACATGGCACTGGCTGCCTACGGTACGAGGGAATTGACTAATCTAAAGCCTCAAAGAACGGCAAAGAAGGGGGAGCGAAAAGGCAGCCGAACTAATCGATTGGCCCTGTGACCAGGACGGCAGGTCCGTCCTGCTCACTGGTGCGTCCCAGGGAGCAAGCAGAGAAGCGAATGCTCCTGTAGCATGCTAGAACAGTGTATAGCACGTACATCTGGCACCTCAATCACGTCAGGGCGGCAGCGCAGTCTGCCGTGCTCTGCAACTCGCTCTCCTCTCTCCCTGTTGGCGTCCTGCGATCAATCGACGGGTCCCGAGGGGACGGGTCGCAACGCGACGCCGATATGACGCGCTGCGCGCCCGCGGCATCATTGCGCCTACGCTGCGTGGCTACCGCTGCTATACCCTAATCCTAATGTAAGTCCACAGTCTATCATACATATAGATAAAAGAAAAAATTGATCATATACCCTCCATTTAGATAGAAATTGAAGATTTACCCTCCTGTTCCACGTGTCAGTGACTTATGATGACCCCACGTGTCATTGAGATGTGGAGGGTAAATCCTCAATTTCCCAACTAAAGGGAGGGTATATAATCCAATCTCCCATTCATTTATTTTTAACACTAAAGTAGAGATATACATTGAAAATACTAGAATAATTATCTTTAATTTTTATAATAAACTCATATTGTATGTTCCTCGATAAAGAAACTTATATCGGGAGCAAGGGAGTAGTGTTTACGGAGATTTGGTCAATTTTGACATTTTTTGTCATACGAATACCAAATTTAACTTCTAAATCACTGTAATTCCATTTTTAGCCCCCTTCTGAGTGCGGGACTCTACGAGTGCAACACGTGTGCAATGGTATGGTTGGAGAGTACATGACTCAAATCGTGCGATCGGGGAGCGCATGACTCCAAGTCGTGCGGTTGGGAACCACACCACTCCGAGTCTTGCGGTGCGGGAGTGCACGATTTGCACTATAGCATCATGTACTCCTGTTCCGCAAGTGCAAGAAACTTTGCTGTTGTCGATATAGTCTATGTTTTGCGTTTGTTAGTGCAATGGTCTCCCGTGATAAATACAAATTTTCTATTTATTCATGAAAACATATTCAAAATGTTTTTTATAATTTTTAGATATAGTAAATAATGTTTAAAAATTATGATTTTTATGTGGAGTCTTATTTACTCGTAGGGGTGCAAACGGGTTGGGTTAATCCCGACCGATCCGGCATCGAATCCGATTGGTACCGAATTCGATTGGTACCGAATCCGGAGAAAAAAATATGGGTTAGGATATGGTAACAACAATATCCGTCCGAATCCGATACATCTTCAAGTTTGATTTCAAGTTAGTGCTACTATTTAACATTTCATTTTCTTTTGCAATGGTAAAATAAAATCTTCCACATCAGCTATTAAGTAGTAACATCATGTTCTTGACAGTACGTCCTCCTACTCCATTTGCTGTACTGCATGCATTCCTTACAAACGGGATAATCCCGACCGATCCGGCACCGAATCCGATTGGTACCGAATCCGATTGATACCGAATCCGGAGAAAAAATATGGGTTAGGATATGGTAACAACAATATCCATCCGAATCCGACCCGTTTGCACCCCTATTTACTCGCTTGTGTAACTTGTTTTGTAATTGTAAACATTAACAAGTCTTGAATGTCATCCATGGCGTAGAACATTGCACCAATAAAACGCAGAACTCAGACCGTATCGGACAGTAGCAAAATTTCTCATATTGTAGCATCATGTAGTACGGGAGTACATGATGTTATAGTGCAAATCGTGCGCTCCCGCACCGTATGACTCAGAGTGATGTGGTTTCTGACTAGTGTACGTGTAACACTTATAGAGTCTCAGGCTTGAGAAAGAGATTAAAAATAAAATTACAATATTCATATGATAATCCGTACCAAAATGGACCAAACTTCGTGCTTACGCGAGCGGCGAGCCTCTCCCCCGAATCCCTCGCGTGCTTTCCTGCCCGTACCAAAATTGACCAAACTTGGTGCTTACGCGAGCGGCGAGCCTCTCCCCTGAATCCCTCGCGTGCTTCCCTGCCCGCGTGCCGCGTACGTGCGCGACTCGTAAATGCTTCGGCGAGTTGCTCTCCCTACCGAGTCCTCCTGACTCGTACAGGCTACAGGGAAGTGTTGTTTGCTGGCCTGAACTGGTGCTCCCTCCTACCTAGGCAACTCTTCTTATCCAGCATGGTCAACATGTCCTTGATATAACTAATCCATTATCCATGCCTTCATGTAATTTGTGCATGCACACGAGCAAACTGGGTAAAATAATTTGGCTTGGGTTAGGGATATGCTCATAAGAGCAAATTGGAAGATAGAGAAAAACATGGAGCGAGAGAACCATTTGTGAACAATTGTTTTGGTCATAATGGTAAATATTTACGATCAAAGTGAGCACACGTTGTTGCCGTAAACATACTCCTTTTGACCGATTCGCACAAGATTCTCACACTTTGGATAAAATATGACAAAAATACAGACAAGATTATCAAAGTACAGTGAAGTGAGGCAGAATGAGTTGTTAATAGGAGTTTGCGAAAGTATACATGGGGAATTCTAAAATGCCAAATATGTCTGGACAAATTCCTTGGATAAATTTATCATGTATTTGAGAAAAGTGGTGTACGCAGATAATCTTCACGTACTGTGATCAAACATAATTCATAAAAAACTAACTTAATGCACAAACTCGGATATATATATATATATATATATATATATATATATATATATATATATATATATATATATATATATATATATATATATATATATATATATATATATATATATATATATATGGAGCATATCTAGTGCTAAAACCCATCTGAGTGCTAATATGCTAAAACCGCTCAGGAGCGTTAGATCTGTCCCCTACAGCCCGGATCTATGAAGGTGGAAGCATCAAATTTACTTATGTGTTTTGCAAAAAAAACCCCTGTCTCGGAATCTTTTTTCCACCCTCCCATCTCCCTCGCGCGACGCCTGACCTCCCTCGTCGCTGATCTGCCGATCCCTCGCGCGACGCTACATCTCCGCACCGTTCCGCTCTGTGATCTTCTTACGCGGCCCTCCGACATCCATTCTTGCTTCTACATGCATGCTAAAATGCTGCTAGACCATCGTAATAGAGTTTTCCATTATTCTTGCCTTTCTTTCTTTCTTTCTTTTTACCAAAGGACATTATTTTGTTGCTGCTTAATTTTCTTCTGTATGAGTCTCTGAGAATCTCTACTGTACCTCTATGGACCGGGGAAAACTTTTTTACCATCTTTCTGTATGAGCCTCATTTGCATTTAATGGATGGAGGAAAGTTATCGTCAATGTTGTAAATCATAGATATGTGCTCAATCATGAAAACGTATACGGCATCATCATGAAAACGTATACAGAAAACTGAATGAATCAGCGCAAGGAATACGTGTTGTACCTGAATCCTGAATGAATCAGCTCAAGGAACATGCATACACACAGACAAACGGCGCTCGCGCGGAACGGCGCGGAGATGTAGCGTCGCGCGAGGGATCGGCGGATCAGGCGACGTGGGAGGCCAGGCGTCGCGCGAGGGAGATGGGAGGCTGGGAAAAAAAAGATTCCGAGACGGGAGTTTTTCGCAAAACGCATAAGTAAATTTGGTATTTCCACATTCACAGATCCAGGCCGTAGGGGACAGAGCGGCTTTAGCATATTAGCACCCAAATGAGCTTTAGCACTAGATATATTCTCATATATATATATATATGTGTGTGTGTGTGGGTGGGTGGGTGGAAAAATACCTTTTACACCCGGGAAGTACATACCCCCACTTTTAATATACCGTCTAAACAAACATGTTATACTTATTTATCACTTTCGGTATACTTAAATACTAATTCTAATATACGCCAATACGATTTGGTTGAAAAATTTTCATCAAAGGTATTAATTTTTGCTTTATACTCTTTTCTATACATAAAAAAGTGTATACACAAATTATTTTTATAACAAGTGGACTTTAATAAAAAAATTTCATGTAACTCACTTTGGTATATCTTATAATCATTATTAGAGTATACTCAAAAGGGTAAAGAGGTATACCAATATCATTTAAGCGGTATATAACAAGTGGGAGTATGTATTCTCAAGAATATATAATCATTTTCCTATATATATACATATATATATATATATATATATATATATATATATATATATATATATATATATATATATATATAGTGAGAATGTCTAATATGAGAAAAAAATCAGACACTCCACTTCCTCACGCAATTTGCCTTGCTCATACTTTTCTTGACTCTCTCCTACTCCCTTACTCTCTTAGCCACAAACACCTAATCCTCTCTCACTCATCTATTCCCCTTCTCTCAACAATAACTCTTTCTCACTTAGGTCACCATGCCCGTAGCACTCTTCCTACTTCTCTCTCCCCTCATCCCCTCTCTCGTCGGATGCTGACGGTGCTTGGCCATGCAGTGATGTGTCCTTCTTCAGAGGCTGGTGCTACTCATGCTCGTGTGAGGATGTCATCATCGGTGTTCCCATTCGAGGTTGTGTGGAGGTCGACTCCGCTCTTGTTATTGCAATGCCACTAGCAGTGGTAGTGACGAGCACCACACGAGCTCCATCACCACCTGGCTCCTGCCTCCATAAGCCTCCACGCCAGAGCTTTGCCACTGCCCGGTTGCTACCCCCATGAGCAGTACTTCTGATTTGCAGGACGTCTGGCTTGTGTAGCGGTACATTTTTTCCAGAGAGGCACCTGCGTGGTGGTTTTCTCCTCCCTTTGAGAGCGGTAGTTCCACATGTGGGAGATGTACTTCCGATGATCAGAACTACTGGAAATTGTATAGCGGAACTATCAGTTTCGACTGGTCATTTGCTTCTAACAACTAGTTTTTTTGACCATTGTGAGGGGAGCGGAAGTGCCGCAGTTTTTCCACTGGTACTTTCAATAATCCTGATTTTATGGTCCTTTGCTTCCAACAGCTAGTTTTCGTGGCGTGGGTATCTATACCTCCTTGTGGCCGATTTGAGAAGGAAATTGATGTACTCCATTTCACTCTCTTGAGGTAGTGTGGGGTCCTCCTCTCAATTATGCATGTATTGCATCTTGTGAGCAAGGTGGAAGGCTCTAGATTGCATATGTTGCATCTAAAGGTGGATTGAGTATCTACTTGAGCTTGTGCATTCATTGCATGCGGTGAGAATCAAGCGAGGAGCTTGACTTATTACTCTTGGAGTTTGCCGACTCCTAGAGGCGTTGGTGGCGTCGAGCGCGGTGATCTTCTCAAGGAAGGTTATGAGAAGACCCAGTGAAGTGTGAAGGTTGGAGCTCATATACTCGGAGTGGAAAAGAGCTACCACTAATGGATTGAGGTGTTTCAGCTTAATTCGTGGTGCCAATCTAATTCGTTTGGGTTAACCTCAACATGAATTAGGGAAGACCGGTAAGTCTCTGAATACCATGGTAAAAGGTGATCATGTCAATTGTGGTTTATTTTCTTGTGCTAATTTATATTCAAGCAATTTATATTCATAGAATTAAATTGATTTCTTGTCATCCTACAATTGCAAACCTTGATATAGCTCTAGAGTGTTAGTGCACTTAGATGAACATAAGTGAATTAGGCTTCATTTGTGCTAGACTAATTTGATTTAAGCTTCTCCATTGTCGTCCTACTATATCCGAGCCTGATGGTGAGTGGGGTGGCTGAAGAATATAGTCCCTCCATTATGTGTTAATGAAATATTTTGGTTGATTAATGACAATCAAATGTGTAACTTTACTAGCAATTAATTTAAAATTAAACACTCCCATTCAAATAAGTTAGTGCTTGTAAAGCTTATTCTAGAATATATAATTATTGTGTATATATTGTATACTCATAAATCAACTTATTATCTCATTATTTATTGAGGTTGTTATAAATTACCAAAAGGAGGGAGATTAAAGAATCTAATTCCTCCATTATGAGTTAGTGGTAAGTTTTAGTAATTAATAACAATCAATTTGTGGAACTAATATTTTCATGAGTTGGTAAAATATGTTAGGTCCTATGATGAGGATGACTTGGGAATGTGTCATGAGCTGATCATCATCAAATCAAGATTTAGGATGAAAAGCTGATCATCATCAAGTCAAGATTTAGGATGAAGAATGGTATCATGCGTTGATGGTCATCAAGTAGAGATTCCGAAGTGGTGGGTGACTTCAATTGTTGAAGGCCATCAAGTCAAGCGGATGCATCATGTGTTGACGTACATCAAGATAAGAACACAGACTTGAAGCGAGGATGCTCATTATCAAGCTTCAAGAGAATGAGCAATGTATAGGTATAACTAGCATAAGTTAAGAATGTGTTTCTAGTTTTTTTTACCAGTCTCGGTGTTTGGTTGGAAGGCTGGATTGCAAATATAGGTTGCCATACTATTAAAAGATGTCTTGTCTTGTAGCTTGACTCTCATCATGCACTAATAGCTCAATCTTGCTTACCCTAGTTTTTTGTGGTATGATAATATTATTTGTGAATATTTTTGTTAATAGTTGTAACTTATGCATATGTCATTGTAGCATGTGACTATACTTTACAAATATATTTTGCAAATAGTTAAAGTTTATGTACCTACTTCTTGTAGTATGATCTAAGTTTATAAATACATTTTGTAAATTATTGGAGCTAGTCCATTTTTCCTTGATATAGTCTAAGATTGCTTGTTGCTATTTTTTTAGACTTAGACTCTGGTAGTGACTCTTTAGAGTTCTTGTTGTTTTTGTATTAATATAATGTGTTTGAGATCATAGAAATAGGTGGGTTTGTAGCCTTCTGAATAATCTTTCCATAGAGTCTAAAATCACTCAATTCCTACATCAGAGTCAAAGTTATGACAAATTTTTTTGTTATTGTCTGTGCCAAAATCCATGGCGGTATTACCGCCCTTTTACCTGCAATATGACCGCCTAAGCCGGTACCACCACCCATTAGTTGGTGGTACTACTGCCTAGTATAACTATCCTGTTCGACCAGGGCCTCTGGTATAACCGAGCTTTGTATGACAGTTGTTTTTCTTCAAAGAGCATATTTTTAAGCTCATCTCATCACTTTAGGCTAGTATAACCACACTTTGTATGGCAGTACTACTGCATGTTTTTGTAACGGATAGTTTTGAGCATTTAGTGTTAAAGTTTATAGCTATTGGTACTATAGCATGGTACTATCACCATATACACTATGGTACTACCGCTCATGCTGATTTTTTTTGCTGATTTCATCTTCAATAGCTAGTTTTTGTGGTGGAGGTTATAAATACCTCCTTGGTCGGTTGTGAGACAACCTTTGGGCACACCATTTTATTCTCTTGAGATAGTGTGAGCTTCTATTCTTAATTGTGCAAGTGTTGCACCATGTGAGCAAGGAGAGATGCCTTTAGTTGCATATGTTACATCTAGAAGTGGATTGAGTAAATACCTCCTTGGTCGGTTGTGAGACAACCTTTGGGCACACCATTTTATTCTCTTGAGATAGTGTGAGCTTCTACTCTTAATTGTGAAGGTGTTGCACCATGTGAGCAAGGAAGATGTCATTAGTTGCATATGTTACATCTAGAAGTGGATTGAGTATCTATTCGAGTTTGTGCATGTGTTGCACTTGGTGAGAGTCAAGTAAGCGGTTTTGCTTGTGATTCTTGGAGGTTGCTGACTCCTAAATGGCATAGAGGCGTCATGGTCTGGTGATCTTCTCAAGAAGCTTATGAGAAGGCTCAACGTGTTGTGAAGATTGGAGCCACCTATCTGGAGTGAAAATGAGCTACCAGTAGTGGAGTTGAGATGTTTGGTTTAATTCATGAAGCCGGTCCAATTCATTTATGTTTATCTCAATATGGAAAAGGGAAGACTAATAAGTCTCCAAATACCACAGTAAAAAAGAGGTCATGTTAATTATGATTTGCTTTTTTGTGCTTAATTTACATTCTTATAATTTATTTCATCTAAATATGTGCATACAAGAATGTGTAATGAAAACATCTGCACATATTTAAGTTAGAGTTTTGGTGGAGTTTAACCTATATTTCAGATCCGAGAAATGCAACAAGATATAAGAATATGACATCAAATGCATACCTCCATTGTTTTCACCTTTTTATCTAAATGAGACTAAATAATATCATATTTAACAAACGAGTTAGTTTTTCATTTATATTTATCATTAATTACTAAAACCAGTTTAATGGAGTTTAAACTTACAGTGGCTCGTCTCCATCCTTCTCTATGTTTATCTAAAATTCTGACACTAAGTTAGTCGAGTTGTTGCAGCAGCTATTTTGAAATATTGCAGGATAAGACATCAAATATTACAGATATTTTGATGTTTTAATATTACAGATATTTTGATGTTTTCTTTGTTGTTGTAATAATATTTAATTTTTGTTGCAATATGCTCTTATATTTGTTGCTCCACTAGTTCAAATTTGTTACATATTTTTGTTTATTGATTTTGTGTTTGTTGCAATCAGATTAAATATTTGTTGCAAACTTAGGAATTAATTGTTACCCTTCCTAGATTTTTTTGTTGCACTGGATCGAATTAGTTATTTCATCCTCATTCATTCACACACAAATCTACGTCTTCTAATCTCTATTCTTACATCCTACCACTTCTCCCCTCTGGTAGCTAGCCACTGTCGCATCCATGCTCCTCGTGCTCATGCCTCCCCTCTCGCTCTCTCTTGCTCTCTCTACATGCTCCTCTTTTGTAAATTTTGTTGCAACCGACTGAGTTCCTCCTCCTCCGCCCCTCCAATATATATGATAAAATCGATCACCTTATCATACATCAAACAAGTGAAACGCCCATGCGAGCTATCATGTGAATCAGATTATATATGCTCTCGGCAATCAAAAGCGGTGAGATCATTGGATTGTTCTGGTCTGCTTGAAATAAGATTTAATTTCTTGATGAGCTGTATGTCATGAAATATAAGTCCACGGGCGTGATATCACTTCTTTCAGATGAGCAGTGGGCATTGCCTTTTTGTCCGGATAAGACATCCATGATACTAGAAAAGTTTCCTCCATTTATCAAGTAAGAAACAAATCAGTCAAAACTGATTTTTGAGTCGAGCTGACCTTGGTTTCAAACTCAGGTTTTGAAATTCAGTCCAAGCATGCTTGTTCCACAGCACACTACACGCGCGGGCCTGCTTAATTTGCGAAGTCTTGGAGACACTAGGTGTTAAAACTTTTTCAAGAAAAAAGTTACAAAAAAAGCTTTACAATTTGAGATTCTTGGCTTTCAACGGCCGAATACAATCGTTTTATTGAGAACATGATCAATGCGCTATCGTAACGTAGATAAACATGGTGACATGCTGATACATACATGTAATAACTCAGCAGTTAAGTCTTTTGTTTTATTCCAACGACTAACTTAGAACTATATAAGGATATTCAATTCTCTAGCTCTTTTTTAAACTTTGGCAACGGCAAATCACAAAAAGAAAAGGAGGACCATAAATGATCATGCTTTTACTTAAGCTGATTGAAGTAAAAAAAAAAAATGGAAGGAGTAGATAAGCATGGTGCTAGGATAGCCATAAACATGTTTACGGCCTTGTTCTTTTCGGCTTCTAGCTTATGGTTTATATTACAATAACTAACTTTTAAACGGAGTGTCATTTCAAGACGAGACAAGTTGATTGAAGTAAACACTGTATTAACTTTAACTATATCGGTTAAAATCGCACGCAATTGTCTCTCTTCGTACTCTCTTAAAAACAACTAGAGTTTAAAGGCTATAAGCCACAGCCGAGAAAAACGAGCCCGTAATAGCTGAGCACTTAAGCATTTTGTTTTGTTACGACGACTAACTTAGAACTAAGTATATTCTACGGCACTTTTCCCTCAAACGTTTTAGCGTCGGCAATGAAAAATTGTTCTAAAAAAGTTTGACAAAAAAGAACATGCTTTTCCCTTAAATTGTAAGACATGTCCGAGCTTTCACCCATTTTTGAAAGAAAGCAGCTACGGGACGCTTCCCACTGTATAGATCCTCCATCTCTCTCCCTCACCTCCGCTGTCTCTCTCCTCTGTCACCAATGCATTGGACACAACTTAGCATGTCTATTTTGCTGCCTCTACCTCACCGTCTTGCCACGCCGTTGACTCCTTTGCCCCACCTAACCGTCTCTCGGTCCTCGCCTTGCTATCCTACCCATCACTTATCGTTGCCATCTTGGCCTCCCTCTACAACTAGAGGACATGGTGAACTCATTTGGATGCAGAGGCGCTCGTACTTCTTCATCGTTGGCAGAGGTATCTATCGGAGAGAAAATTATTTGAGAGAGAGGTAACTGTCCCGTTGGAAAATATTACGATGATACATCGTTCTCAAGATTTTTTAAAAGCTATTATATAAATAGGAGTTGGTGGTCGTTGTGTTCTCCTCTCCCCTTTCTATAGCCGTCTGATTTGATCTGGGCCATTTATCTCTCTCCTCCTCCTCTCTCTCAGGATACAACCGCCCACCCCCTCCACTTTCCCAATCTCCTCACACATTCTGGCCACCCTTCTCTTTCTGTCGCTTGCTCTCCAATATTTGATGTGTGATGTTGGCCAGACAGTAAGTTCCGTCTCATCATTTTTATAACTTCGTTGCAACGTACGGATCTCTGACTAGTTTTTTAAAAAAGTTTTGTTTCCCACGCTCTCGTTTTTGATTTTTGATACATATCCACCCACTCTGACCCTTCCTGTGGTTATCTTCCTCTCGTTCTCAAACCCTGCCCAGGGCCGGCCCTGGAGGGGGGCGAGAGGGGCGGCCGCCCCGGGCCCCCAAAATCCAGGGGGCCCCCATATACTATGTAAAGTATATACATGCTTTGAAGATTTATCTTGCACCTTTTAGCCACCGTAGTTGGTCCACATACGAATTATTATTTTTGTTATGGTTGATATGGCAATCAATTGATTGAAAAGTAGATTTCAAGAGCTCCAAACATTTGGAAGTATATTTGCATTTTTAATGAGTTCAACAACATTAAAGTCATTGGATCGAACTGAATTAAAAGAATGTTGTATAAAATTCGCAGAAACTTTCTCTCTAGATGGTTCGTCTGATGTTGAGTTAAATGATCTAATTTCTGAGTTAAGTGTTATGCATTTGACTTTATCAGATAAACCAATGTCTGCTATGGAGATCTTTGAGATTGTCAGAGAAGCGGATTGTTATCCTAATATTTCTATTGCTTATCGGATTTTATTTACTATACCTGTGACTATGGCATCAGCTGAAAGAAGCTTTTCAAAGTTGAAATTGTTGAAGAATTATTTAAGGTCAACAATGTCTCAAGAGAGGTTAAACGGTTTGGCAACTTTATGTATTGAGAAGAAATTATTGGATGAAATTGATATCAATACCATCATCAATGACTTCGCATCTAGAAATGTTAAAAGAAAATTTTAAGGTAATATCTATAAACTCTTTGATATGAATTTTTTTAATACATAATGCATTTTAAGTGTTTGTTGGTAAAATTATACACACACATATATATATATATATATATATATATATATGTGTGTGTGCGCGCGCACGCGCGTATATGTATGTAGATTTATATTTAGATATTTATGTTAAGGCCTCTATTTCTAGTTTCGCCCCGGGTCCCTAAAATCCTAGGACCGGCCCTGACCCTGCCTATTCTATTTCAAGTATTTAAATCGAAACCGCCGCACGGAGGCCACTGTTTGGACTCGAGAA
The DNA here is from genome assembly GCA_017311315.1 of Dendrocalamus latiflorus. Classification (NCBI taxonomy): domain Eukaryota; kingdom Viridiplantae; phylum Streptophyta; class Magnoliopsida; order Poales; family Poaceae; genus Dendrocalamus; species Dendrocalamus latiflorus. The sequence continues at coordinate 40,111,608 of CM029651.1, forward strand.
CAAAAAGAGGCGAGCACCGGGCCGCTGCACCGCCGCAGTAGGGACAAAAGAGGCCAGCACAGCGCTGCGACGACCCGGCCCCACAGCGCGACCCACCTACCCCACCACCCCTTGCCTTCCATTCCATTCCCACACTTCGCTCGGTCAAGCGAAGCAGCCCAGAGCAGGGGGAGAAGCGCGCGACCTTTCTCGCTCGCTCATCATTGTCACCCGCTCCCCTATAAATACAAACCCCCGCGTCCCAGCGACGCCCTCTTTCCCGGCTCCCTGCTCGTTGCCTTGTCCACCGCCGACAAGCTAAGAGCTTTAGGAGAGAGCCACAAGCCGATCGGACGGGGCAACGTACGGCGATGTCGCCGCCGACGAACAGCGCCATCTCGCTCGCCTTCCCGCCGGTGGGGGCGATGTCCGACACGCTTCTCTTCCCCTTCGACGGCCTCTCCGCCGACGACTTCCTCGGCGCCGACCCGCCCCTCCTCCTGCCGTCCTCCTGCAACGTTGGCCAGGGCAGCGGCGGCGGGAGCAGCTCCGCCAGGGGCCTCGCCGACGCGGCGCCGAGGGCCTCCGAGGCGACGACCGCCGTCGCCTCCCCCTCCGCGCGCGCGGCGCCCCCGCCGCCGTCGCCGGCGCTGCCGCTGGTGCAGGGCACCGGCCACAGGACGTCCTCCTACCGCGGTGTCACCAGGTACGTGACGGCGGCTAGCTGCGCGTACGTAGCGAGTGATAAGCGTGGTTATGGAGCGTGATTAATTAGCACGCGAGCGATCAGCTGCTCAGTACACTGGAGTGCTACTGCTGCTAATCGATTTGTTTCCGTGGCGCGCACGTGTGGCGCAGGCACAGGTGGACGGGGCGGTACGAGGCGCACCTGTGGGACAACACGTGCCGGAGGGAGGGCCAGAAGCGCAAGGGTCGCCAAGGTGATTAACCACCCTCGCCTCCCTTCTAATCACCCTCCCTAACCGAGGGATTACTGAGCTTAAGGTGGTCATTACCGCGAGGTGACGGGATTTCCTCTGGGGGTGCGGATCTTTTGTGTACGTGGGGAAAGGGCGGGGATACAACGGCGTGCTGCCATTTCGAGAAAGGAAGATAGAGTTGCCGTGAGAGAGTAGAGTGGCATGCATGAAGTGACAAGCATCTCTGTTAATGATGACGACGAGGGGGGACCACTGGCCGAAGCGGCCCCGTTCCCGGACTCTCTGCGGACCAGGGCCCCGGTGGGCCACCTCTTTGACCGTGTAGATCGTCATCAGTAGATGCCTGTTTCTTTAATTCTCTCGTGGCTAATGGCATACCGGGTAATCCCTATTGAAATGTTGTTGGTTAATCTGGCCGCGGGTGGTAGGTAATATGCCGCCAGCTTGTTAGTGCGGTGCATGCCGCTTTTGCTTTTTCTGTTTTGTTTCTAGTTCATGAATGCATGACGTGTTTCCCGGCTTAGTTATGCTCCAAACAGCTTTTACTTTTGGTGTTTCTAGTTCATGAATGCATGACGTGTTTCCGGGCTTAGTTATGCTCCAAACAGCTTTTACTTTTGGTATTTATAAACCGGATTTTAAACAATGTAACTTTTTAATGTAGTTTTTATAAATCATTTATGGAAGTTTATGTAAAAACCGATTTGAACAGTTAGAATGGCTTATCAATATAAGAGGACGTTTGGTTCGCGGAATGCAACTATTTCATTCCGGATGAGGCATAATCCCTTTATTTAGTTCACTGGATGGAACTATTCTATCCTGGGCGTGATGATTCCGCTTAATTGATTTGGTGGGGAATATTCCGTCTATATGCTATATCGTATCGTTTGACTAAATCGAGTGAACCACACCGTCTGAGATGGGATCATCCCATCCACTTTGGTACCGCGAACCAAACGCCTCCTAAATATCATTTACTCCCTTGATCTCGTAATAAGCCGAAAGACAAATGGCACATCACTTGAACGGGGCTTTACCTGGGTGGGTCGGTTTCTTTTCCTCCTACTGCAAGTCTTCTGATTTTTGTTTTCATCTGCCATGCAATGCACGGCGAGAGTTTTGAATTTTTGAATTTGTGCCCGACCGCTTTGTAAAAAGCTAACAAGGCAGGGCACAGCTAAGCAACGCGCCAACGCCCAAAAGTGGTTTTTGAACGACTTGTTTTTTTCCCAAGTTATAATTGTGTTTCTATGCGCGTCCTTGTCGATGTTCAAGAGAGTTTTTGTAGGTGTCGCGGATGCACTTGCACAAGTAGATATGCGTCCTCACACTAGACGTCGAGGGCTCAGCCTCATAGGCAATGCAGTTCTAGATTTCTAGTGAGATAGCAAAGCGAATAGCCGACCTTCGATCGATAGAGGACATGTGAATTTTTTTTAACACGCACAAGGCTTACGTGTCGTTCATTAATATGGGAAGAAGAGAAACAACACAAATACAACCAGAAGGCCATGTAGACGATCGATGGAGATCAGGTTTGCATCGTAATGATCACTATACTAATATGGTTGCATGTCCATACTAGCCTTAGCTGCACTCAGTCGCTCTGTCTATGGTATGGTAGCACAGGCAAGCATGCAATAACATCACGGACTATGGGGTCGTACAAACGGGAATGTTGGCATTCAGCCAAGGAATCAAATGGTCGATTGAGACTACATTGAATCGCATGCGTTTGTGCAAGATGCATTGCCATGACGTGAACTATGACATGCTTCTTACACATGCTGCCGTATGCTTATCTTCAGATCGATTCTGTCGTTAGATTTGAGATTGGCTTCCCGCTTTTGCATGGTGCATGGCTCATGTCCTAGACAGAATCCATGCCATGCAGTTAAAAGAGGGGGCGCTATGTTGCATTTAGGGAATAATGTATTTGACAGTGCAATGCATTGTATGAGTTGAAATGCTGAGGGCATGCTTTGTTGTCTGGAGGAACAATCTCTATTACCATAATATAAAAAATGGTTATTTCTTTGCATTTGATATAGATCACATGTCATTATTGCTAATGGCTACCTGATGCAGAAACATGCTGTTTTTTTTTCTTTGCAACAAACTTTGGTACACATTGGACGTAGTTTTAGTTAACGGTATCTCAGTGTGTGCGTGGAAGGCCATACAAAGTAATATAGTGAATATTTGCTCAGCTAGGTGCTAAGCTCTATGGATCATCTCTCCTTGTAAAAAAAAGTACTACATGTTTACCCTATGCAATTATTTCTGTTTTTATTCTCTATTGGTTCAAACTAACTTGGCTTCTAATGTCTGTTCCATTTATGATTGTTATCCTGCCGACTGTATGGTGATATTCTTCAGTTTACTTGGGTATGAACAGTTACCTCCTGCCTTTTGTATTGATAAGTGCGCCTTTTCAGCGTAAGTAGAAGCTTAAATATATTTTTGGTACGGTGCAGGGGGCTATGACAAGGAAGATAAGGCTGCTCGGGCATATGATCTTGCTGCTCTGAAATATTGGGGCGTTAATGCTATAACCAACTTCCCTGTAAGTGTCATGCTTTCCTGATTGCCTAAGCAGTTCAATGTATATTTTTCAAATAGTAAGCTTCCTCATAGGTATTATCATGGATGTATACGTTAGCCTTTCTGGCTCTTGCTTTGAAATCTTTATGTTGTCCTATCTCCTCTCTGAACTCATGTTGTAGTTTCAAACCGCAGATCATATACGCGGTTCTTTCGTGCATTTGAAAAATAATGTGTTTTTTCCTTGCACTTTATATTGTACTGTTCTTGAGTGCACTTCTATGGTACTATTATATTTACAATCCATTGTCCAAAAATTGGAGTTCTATGTCAATCTTCTTCTTTTAACGGTGTTCTATGTCAATCTCCACCGTTCCTTTTAAACTCATTTTTGCTGGTTGTGAACTGTGGAGTTGTATGCATATTCATGTCTTTATTTTTAAGACGCATTCAGAAAATTTTTCATGTCTTAACATCTTTGCTCATTATGTAACTAAAAAAACGGAGCTTGTTCTCTTTTTAGAAAGAAAGTTACATTAAAGAGATTGAGGAGATGCAAAACATGAGCAGGCAGGAGCTTGTAGCCTCACTGAGAAGGTTTGTGTTTTTTACTTCATATTACAGCATCCACATGATTTCAGGCTTATATATATGTGCTTACGACTCTACGATGTAAATCTGCAGGAAGAGCAGTGGTTTTTCTAGAGGTGCATCCATCTACAGAGGTGTCACAAGGTAATTTCAACCACAGGAATCCATCGATTGATCAATATCTTCTGTGTCAGTGACAGTATGCTCAACTTACTCCGTGATATTGTTTGTCAGGCATCACCAACATGGACGCTGGCAGGCAAGAATTGGTCGTGTTGCAGGCAACAAGGACCTGTATCTCGGGACTTTTGGTAAGAGCCTGTAATTCTGATATCTTCATTCCAAAGAGGTCCTGAATGAATGCACCCTTATATCCCAGAACATAGTATAACAGTATGCTCATATATGGGAACTGTGATCTTATTATTATCTTACTCTTAGATATTTTATAGGGAGCAGATACTCAGATACCATAGTGTTTCTCATGACAACAGACGAAATTAGAATGTTAGACTTGAGGCAAAGGCTGGTGTTAATGTTGATTTTCATTTTAAAGCCATTATATCATTTTCTGGCACTTTTTTTTATCATCGACCGCTTGCCAGCTTTGCTCTCGTGATGTATCAGCTCTTTCGTAGTCATACAGACAATTCTGAAAGCCATTCAGTTGTTGCATTACGCAAGATCTTTCGAGGATGCACTGCTATGATATTCAGAAAGTATTCTATGATGCACTGCTGTGATATTCAGGAAGTATTCTATTTTGCACTGCGTTGCCCTGAGATGCATTTTTTTTTATGAATGATTGTTTTAGCCATGACTCATATGTACTAATCCAATTACCCCTTCCAGCGACCGAAGAAGAAGCTGCAGAGGCGTACGACATTGCAGCACTGAAGTACAGGGGCGCCAATGCTGTCACCAACTTTGAGCCCAGCCGATACAACCTGGAAGCAATAGCTCAAAGCGACCTTCCGATCAGTGGGACAGCAAGGCGGCTGAACTACAAGCCAGCACCAGAAGCAGAAGGCCAAATCACTCTCGCCACTCTTCCATTCTCCCAGCAGTCGAGCAACAACGTGCCACCTTATCTCCTCCACAACCTCCTGCAGTTCCAGCCATGTGAGCCTCCACAAGCTCTACCATTACCTGGCTACTACAACTTTGGGGAGCCCAGCTTCTACGGGCCCTTGGGCAATGTGGAGCAGAAGGTGCAGCTCGACAGCAAGATGGATTTGGATAGTGGTCTCCTTCAACTGGCCAACTCTGCCGCAAACTGAGCGTATAGTAGCCTCTGCAATGCCTATGGGAGTGATGTTTTGGTTGGGTAACTGGGAGATCTTTTGCTGCCGCTGTGGAAATGACAACCTGAACATAGGGATTGCGCCGTTTGGTTTTGTTCTCTCTGTGTAAAGACAGCTAGTGAACTTAGCTAGATGCTGTTACTGATAACATAGTAGGGCAAGCTCGAAGGGCAACGTAGCCGGGCGTGGGCTGCTGTCTAGAGCAAGATCCTTCGACACCTCTGAAATGAATTTGTGGTGTACCTCAGATATGCTAAGCTATTAATTAACGGGTTCTTTTGAACAGAAGTAGTACTACATAGTAGCGGTTTGTTTCTGCTTAATGCTTGTTATCTTCGAGAGATTCTGTAACACTGCTGTAGTTTTTGTTTTCGTTCTGCTGTCGCGCGGTGCGGTGTTCCATCACACCTGTTACTTTTTGGTTCTGCTGCTCCCTTGCAAGCTGCAAGTGATTGAGAAGTGAATTCCTCTTTCCAGAATCCAAGTCGCCAAGCAAAATTTGCGCTTACTGGAGCGCCGACTTACCGCACTCCAATCTTTATTGGCGCCACGGGATCGTATCTCTCGTGCTGATGATCTGCAAGCCTTGCGCAACGGGCCGTAAATCTCGAGGCTGGTGCAGCGTGCCGCCGAGCTCCCCGTGCAGCCAGCGCCACACCGCCCTGGCCGAGTCGGCTGTCGCACCAAGCATCCCACGTCGTGCCCGTGCGTCATATGCCGTCCCGTCCGAACGGTGGTGGCGCTGCCAGTCTGCGCCAATGGCCGCAGCCACGCCCGACAGTGTCGCGCGCGGCCAGCCCCTCGAGATGAAAAATCACCTCCCGCCTGCCACGCTGGTTTGCGTAGCTGCCTCGCTGCGCCCGACCACGCGCGCCGGTCTGCGGCAGTGCCGCCCACAGCCCGACCCTTTTGTGGCTGGTTGCCATAGCAGGTTCTATGCAGTTGATAATTTTTATTTATGTTTTTAAGAGACAATGGATGATGAGGACATTCACACAGATGAAGCACATAAATTTACTTTAAAAATACTGTTTGTTTTAATTTTTTAAAGAAGTCAAAAACCAACAAGAATAGAACCAGCCGTAAGCAGACAGCAGCGGACGATATAAGATAGCGCAAATAATTTTAAACTTAAAAAATCGTATAAAGAATTTGCTTTAAAAACCGCTTAGTTTGTTTTAACTTTCAAAAAAGTAAAAGCCAAAAAAAAGTTTGTTTCAATTTTTTTTAAAAAACAAAAGATAAAAAGAACAGAGGCGTTAGCTGGCCCTTGTCAACAGGAAGGCTATGCCTAAGCGTTCGTGCCGCATCACGGCATCAGGCTATAACAGCCACGCCTCCCGTCGCACAAGCGTCTCGGCCAGATTCATACAACATGATGGCCGCATGCGGTTGTAGAGGCCGATGAGCACCTCCCCTGCGTTGGGCACCACGTCGAGCCCCACGATCCCCGTCGTCTCCTTCAGCGCCCGCGCCGCCAGCCCGCCCCCGCCGCTCAGGATCCGCCGTATCTCTGGTGAGGTGCGGATGCAAGGCTGCTGCTATTATGGTACCCTTTAAGTTGGGCTTCGCTGAAACGGTACTTATACTGTGGGCTTCTTCCAAATAGTACCCTTGTTGTTAACACCTCTCCAAAATAGTATTCTCAGGGATTTGAACTAATTTTCATTTGATTTTTGAATTTTAACTCCTTCATATGACTAAACTGCCCCTGCTCATTTTGTTTCTTCCAGTTCCAATAGCACGAACGAACTCTTCCATTTCTTTCTGTCTGGCGGCAGCTCCTCCATCCTCACGGCGGCGCTCTTCCATCCCCATGCCGCGATGAGGTCACCTGCCGCGTACGTGGTCCGGTTGCCCCTGCCGACGTGCGACCGTCCCTGGCTGGCGTGCGATCGTCCGTGGCCTGGGGTGCGCGCACTCCAGTGCGATCCTTGCCGCGCTCTCGCCTGGCGTTGACGGCGCCGCGCCGAGTATTCCAATCGGCGTGCCGCCGTCGCCAATGAAACCCAAACGATGTGAAAAGAAGAAAATAAAAGTGATTAGGGTTAAACAAAATGAGCAGGGGCAGTTCAGTCAATTGGGGGAGTACAAATTTGAAAATCAAATTATTTGAGTTAAAATATCTGAGAATACTATTTGAGAGAAGTCTTAAGTACAAGAGTACTATTTTAGAGAAGCCCACGACGTAGATACCATTTCGTCGAAGCCCAACTTAGAGGGTACCATAATAGCAAAAAACTCTGTGGGGAGTAGTGGATGGGTGGTTGGAGATGGCGGTGTGGGCCGTGAAGTCGAGGGCGCTTGCTCGATAAGGCCAAGAGAAGGTTAGCCTACTGGGCCTGTGGGATATGGCCGATCGGAAGGCTGCGTGGACGGTGGATCCTCCTCTCGGACTTTCCGCTGTCGTTTGGGAACAACTAAAATGTACACGTCCCCTAAAAAAAACTAAGATGGACACGTCGATTGGCTTTGGCGCTTTGCCTACTCAAATAATCAAATTCTCTTTCCCAGTTTTTTTGGATTTTCAGTTGATTTTTAACTTTATTTTTAATTATTATTTATTAGATTAATAAATTATACTCAAAAGTTATAAGTTGTTGTCTAAAAGAACGCCCCTATATTTAGTTTGACAAATGCTTGAATAAAGGTATCTATCTCCGAAAGTGCTATACAACATTCAACTATTTTTTTAGGGGAAATTAGTTGAATTTTTATACCATTTAAAATGCGCCAAGATTCGTGCTCCCACCCACCTCCATATCCGACGAGGCTCCCCGTCATCTTGTTCTCCGACCATCGCCGACGTCTTCAACGGAGGCGACGATTTAGGGTTTGGGTTCATCGATGGCCACCGAGTTTAGAGGGATGCTGGGGAGGCGGCGGGCGACGACAATGGTGATGCATCGAGATGGTGGTGGCGCCGCTGGATTTGGGTGAGGAGGAGGGAGGTGGGCAGGGTTGGGGAGGGGGGGTTGGAGACAACAGATTTGTTGAGGGTGGTGGGGGAGCGGTGGTGGTGAGCCACTAGAGACCGAAAAGAAGGGTAAGCTGACTGTGGGGAGGTGGCGGAGGGGCATTGGTTGAAGTAGGGGGCAACGCTGACATCGAGAGTGGCTCAGGCAGCCATGGAGGGAGGCAGTATAGGCAAAGGGAGGTGGTTGCCATGAAACTTTTGATTAAGAGTTCAACTAGCTATGAAACTTTGCACACAATATGGTTAGGGTCTCAAGAGGTTGCTCTGATATTTAATTGAAAACTTAGTGACCAAAACGAGAGCTTCACGAGATTTCATCGAGAACGCCCAAAACGGAATCTGAGAGAATAAGAAGATAATCAGAAGACAATCAGAACCACTCGTGGGTCAAGGGTAGCCAAGATGGCTTGGAGTACAATCCCACATGTCACTGCGATTCAGAACAACATCAAGATCTAGCCAAGAACACCTTCAGATCAAGAAGAGAGAGGAACCGAATGAAGAACGCAGAGGAAGAACCAAATCGAAGCTGAGCAAACTCAAACGGAGAAGAGACACACGAAACACGTAGTCGAAGATTGATGTATTGCTTAGATGATTGGTCTCACAGCCACTCCCCTTGGGAGGACCAAACTCTAAGCCTAGAGCCAACTCACTCTCTAACCTAACTCTCATGGGAGGGAGAGGCGCCAGCCACCAAGGCTAAGCCCACCGTCTTAATCCTAACTCTTGCCTCCCCTCCCCTTTTTTATAGTCTCACACGTGAACTCTAGACTTAATGGATCCAACCATTAGTCCAAACCAGGGATAACCCGTTAACCCCACCTAACACCGGGTTTTACTCATGCACACTTCTCAAAGCGGCTTACATGTGTCCCCAATGACTTGTCAAGGCTCTCACGCGTCCGGATTCCACCGAACTGTCCTCGCTTGCAAACGACCCAAGTCACTTGGCACACCACGTCCTTTTCCTTGCGCATGACGGCACCCAGCATCCTTGACCATCTGGACCTCGACTCCTCCCTGAGCCTAGTCCCAGTCGACCTCGCCGTTGCCCGTCATGTCCATCTCAGGTAGCTCCCGCTCTGGTTCCTCGTCGTTCGCTTGTAACCACCTCACCAGCCTCGATCATCTTCGGCGTCTCCCTGACCGCTCTGGATCTCAACACCTCCCTGTGCCTAGTCCTGGTCCTTCCACGCCTCACCATAACCTAGCTCCGAAGTCCTGCAACCAACACTAATAACCAAACCATCACATAGCACCACACCATATATAATGATCATCCATTAACACAAACAAAATGAATGCACCCAAAATACTGATTCTAATCCTAGAACCAAGCAGTAACCTCATGCGCATAAGGCAACAAACACCCTGGTCAACCCTGACCAAAACACAAAAAATTTCAGTGAACAAACTCAGCACAAAGACTGGTCTGATATGACTTACAAGTACTTGAATGCATAAGAAAAGAAGTACTCGTAGCGCACGAGATCCTTTCAGCAGCCTACGACCACACAACAGACTGCTGCGACCATCACACAGGTCGCTACGACCATGCAGCAGACGCTACGACCACCGCTTACAGAATGATACGACTATCGCAACGGTCTCTACGACTATCGCTTACTTCGGCTACGACTTACCCAACCAGGTCGCTATGACCCACGATTACCACAACTGATAGCCACGATCACCGATCACACAAGTTTCCACTTCTGCACCCGATTGCTATGACTATCGAGCACCACAGCCTACGACCATCGATCGCATGCTACGACTATCAACCAGAGCTACGACTATCGATCACTAGGCTTTATGACTACCGATCATGACTAGTAGAAGCTACGACTATCAAGTCGTAAGAACTCGTGCTGACCACCAAATCGTGAAAGCACTTGCAACCACAAAGTCGTAAGGGCACCTGCGACCACCAAGTCGTAAAAGTACCTACGACCACCAAGTCGTAAAAGCACCTGTGACCACCAAGTTGAAAAACATAAGTCATAGAGCCGAAAGTCATTGAGAGCAAAGTCGTAGAAAGCAGACTTCTGCACAAAACCTCAAAAACCAAACTCAACCTCTACACAACTCTAATGCAAAGGTCAATTACTTATCACAACCATGGGGTGACCTCCACATGGTCTCACAATCTCCCCCTTGATGAGTATATTGACAAACACAAAAAAGGCATGAAGATGAGTTTATTTTTGAAAAGAAAAGCAAAAGGTTGCAAAAACTAGACATGGTCTAAAAGAAGTGAAGGAGTTCATGACCATGTTGACAAAGTGTGAAATGGAGCAAACAGTAAGAAAGAGAAAGTTTTCTACAAAAACTCCAAATCACATCGAAAACCTTACAAAAGCCCAATCTTTCTCATGGTCCAAAGAAAAGAGCAATTACTTACCATGACCATTCTCATAGCAAGATGACCTAGCAATCTCCCCCTTTTAATGCTGTAGAGACCCGAATATACAAATCCGGACTCTCCTGTGTATTCTGCACTAGTCCAGGATCACGCTAGTGCACACAGCATGTACAAAGATAAATATCATCCACATCACGATATTCTAAGAAAATCCAAATTATATTGATAATTATCAGAGTGCGACCTTATGACCAAGCTTACAATTATTAGCCTGAAGGGCTTAACAAAGACTAGCAGCGGAAATCCAAAAGAAAGCGCAGCAGCCAATCGACACGCCCACAGGCTATCGAGTGGAGAACGAAGCCTAATCCGCGAAGACGTCGAAGTACTCTCCTTCTGGAACCTCCTGCTGGTGATTCTCCTCCTCCTCAATTGAGCAACAGGGGCATAAAGCCGTGAGTACATAGAGTACTCAGCAAGTCGTTTGTAACAAATGAATGCAATATAATATGCAAGGCTTAACAATGGATGGCTGAAAGGTTAACTTTGCAGAAAGCTACAATTTGAAGTAAATACAATAAATAGATTGAAAAGCAACTTTAACAAAGGACGTTAAATAAATAATCAAAGGAATTGAATATAACCACAAGTGAACTGACCATTCACTTCCCAGCTCAACCCAACCAGGTTTCATAAAAACTCTACCCCTCGTGTGAAATCACTGAGCATTGTCCATGACCGAGGACTCGGCTATTCGAATAGTTTTACACTCTGCAGAGGTTGCACAACTGTACCCACACGATGTGAAAATCCTCACGTTAAAGATAATCACAACAAGGCTTTTACAATGATTCATCTCCACCCGATCCTACTCGCTAAGGATTCGCCGTCGAGTAGGGTAAATCCCTAGTCGATAATTGCCCCCCTCTTGCGCCACAACAACTTCAGTAGTAAAACCAAAGTGGAGACTTCACAAATTATTATGCCAGGTCTATCCCATACTAGACATGTGGTTTGCACGATAAAGCTCAGATCAATGGCGCACAAAGTTAAGTCCTTAAATTTACTCAGGCGAAACATCCACATCCCATGTGCCTCTCGCACCCCCTTTACTGCACGATCAATCGCCCAAGTGAAAACCAATTTTGTATAACCACCGCCAATGACGCACCAACGTCACGGCACAAATTTTATAACAGTGGTACCAACCACGATTCAATATCTCATTAAGTCAAATTAATTAATCACATGTGATGATGAACCCTTTCGCAAAATAAGCAAGGCTAAGCATTCTATTCGTACCAACCCAATGTGACAAATAACATAACATCACTAATTAAATTCCCAACCTAAGGTGACAATGACATCAAGGTATTCCAAAATATCAAGGAGGGAAGTAACCAGTTGGGACGATAACTACCAATACAAAGGTTTGAATAAAAATAGCGATGCCAGATAATTTAAAACAAAATAATTAAATAATAGATGGCAACTGGGTTCAACATGATCAAAGGACACGACTTGCCTTGGCCTTGCTTAGTTGACGGATCTTGATCTTCAAACCCTGCTTCGACTCCTTCGAAAATGTGATCTAACGAGAGAGAAAACGGAACGAAAACACAAAACAAGATCAAATAAAATTCAAATGAACTCTAAAAACTTCCAAACCTGGACCAAAAGGAAGAGCTCAATTTTAGATGAATTTAGGAAAAAGAATCGGGTCAATCGGAGCTAGGACGAGGGAGAACGGGCTCTTGGAAAATTGGATCTACAGAAAATCGGGGAAATTAAGAAATTGCACTGTGCTGTGGACCGGGTGCACGGGGAACTGAGTCTACGGTGGACGCGACGCACGGAACAGTGCGGGCGACGGGCTGCTAACGCAAGCGGCTAGGGCTGACGTGGCGACCACGTGGCAGGACACGTGTGCTGCATGGCTGATGTGGCAGGCTGACGAGGCATGGTGACGTGGCTCGGTTTATGGCTCATGGCTGACAGGTGGGTCCGACTTGCCAGAGGCTCGGTGCACGGCGGACTCGGTGCGCGGGAAGGTGAAGGGGCGCGGATGCTGGCGTCAGCGCTGACGCGGCGGTGCGGGGACCGAGGCGTCGCGGGCGGGTCCGCGGCGAGCGGGCGGCGGGTGTCCGGGGCGGCGGATCTGGCCGGCGAGGCTCACCGGCGGCGGTGGAGACGGCGATCGACGGCGGCGACGGAAGGCGACCACGACGGATGCGAAGCGACATCGTCGGCGAGGGCGGCGGACGACGGGCTCCGGCGGCGAGGCGCACGGCGCACGGTGGCTAGCGGCGGCGAGGGCGGCGGCTGCGGGACGAGGAGGACCCCGGGGGGTCGGCCCCTTTTATACCCGAGCGGCGGAGAGTCCACGGCGGACACGGGGGCGGAGTCCGGCTGGGTCACGCAAGGGGCGGCGGCGGAAAAGGAAGGCGGCGGCGGAGCGTCCTGCTCGGAGACGGGGACGGAGTCCCGGGTGGAGACGACGAGCCTGACGCGGGGGCCTCACCTGTCTGCGGCACAGGCGAGCGGCGGCTGCGATCGAGCGCGGGCGGGGCGGACAGCGGGGATGGACGACGCGTGGCGCACATCGCGCGGAGGGGCGCGGGCGCGGGCCGGGCTCGGATGCTCGCCGCGTGGCGCGGGCGGAGCAGGCCGGCTGGGTGGCTGGCGGGCTGGACCGGCTGGGTGGGCTTCCGCCCACCTGGCTTTTTGGGGTTTTCTTTTTCTTTTTCTTTTTCCAGAAATTCAAATAAAGGCTTTTGAGCTCTAGAAAATAGCAAATAAATCCAGAAAAATCCAATAAAATTCCAGAAAATTCCTTGAGACTCAAGGAACTCAAATAAAATAATTCTGGCAAATGTTAATGTTTAACTTAATCATATTAAATCCTTTTATTTAATAAAAATTCCAATTAAGCTTTAATTAATTCCAGAAAAATTCAAATGGTGAATTTTATTTTAAAAGCTTCAAAAAGGCTTTGAAAATCAGGATGTTACAAACCTCCCCCCTTAAACGGAATCTCGACCCCGAGATTCAGGCTTACTAAAAGAATAGGTTACCAGGTGCGACTTCGGAGACGACGTGGTTGAGTTCCCCCCTTGCAACACTCTGAGGTATCTGACTTCCTTGACTTGACGACGTTCCACGGCTTGCTCCTGGGGTCTTGGCAGGGGTACTTCCAAGATTGAACGGAATTGGCGTGATTCCTTGACGCTTCTGCGGGCACGTGCGAGCGAAATGACCTGGCTCATGGCACTTGTAGCAAGTGACTGATGCTGTAGGGTTGACATTCTCCCGTTGCTGATTAATTGGCTGAGGCCCAGACAAGAGCTGGCGAGGGGCTGGTGCGGGAGTTCTGAATCCTGACTGCTGAGGGACACGGGCTGGCTGAGATGTGCTGAGACGAGCCCTCTGAGCCTGAGGCAGCTGAGATCCTTGCTGCATCACCCTTCTTTTGCGGGACTCCTCTAGTTCGTGACGGCTTTCCTCAATGAGCATCGCCTTATCCACCATATTTTGAAAACTAGCATAATCATGTCCCACTACTTGAACTTTTAACCCTGGGTTCAATCCTCTCTTGAACCTCTTTTGGCGTGCATCATCTGTGGCAACATCCTCTGGAGCATAGCGAGCTAGCTGAGTGAACTTGTTGAGATATTCACTCACGGTCATGTTCTTCTGCTGCAACTCCTGAAATTCCTCCTTTTTCATTTCGATCACCCCATCCAGGATATGGGCATGACGAAAGGCTTCTGCGAACTCAGCCCAAGTGATGCTATCTTGGTCCTCATGAGCGGCACAATAATTCTCCCACCACTCAGCTGCAGTACCCTCGAGCTGATGGGCTGCGTACAATACCTTCTCGCGATCCGTACACTGGGCAAGGTTAAGCTTCCTTTCCACTGAGCGCATCCAGTCATCTGTTTCCAAGGGCTCAGATGAATCGGAATAAATTGGCGGTCTAGTCCTCATGAATTCTACAAATCTGGATGACGGACGATTTGGCTGAGGTGCAAGGGTTGCCTGATGCTGTTGATTCATCATATTGGTTAAATTCTGCATCATCGTGTTCATGAGTTGAGTTTGAGCTGCCATGAACTGACTCAAGGTCGGGTCTAGACCCGTTGGAGTTGCTTGCGGTCCCTGAGTTGCCTGGTTTGTGTTGCTGTCCTCTATGTCTTGGTTCATCTGACTGCGTCCTGCGGTGCTCCGAGTGTCAACCATTTCTGCTTTGCTCTGAAAGAGAGACCACTTGCTGAGAATTGGCTTCTCAAGGCTCAGTAGGTAAGAGGGAAAAGCAAAGGTAAGTGGTAAACTCGTCTAAGGGGGATATCTAATGGCAACTCTAAACTAAGCAGACACTTAGCCTAAAAGGCTAACAAAAGAAGCAATAAACTCCACAAAAAGATTTTGACATGACTGCATCATAATGCTGGAAGCAAAATTGCAGCTCACATCACACCCAACAGCAAATAAGAAGCAAGACGATCTACACGATACTAAAAACTATAACAGGGTTCAAATCTAATGGCTCCTAATCTTCTCGGAAATCTCCAATCTTGTCTTGACATATTGGGGTGCTTCCTTCTTCCAAACTTCACAGCACAGCTTGAAGAATTCCATGCCAGCTTTCACTTTGATCGAGGGACACTCGAGACATCTATGGACATTATGGGGATAAGAAGTCAAATTAAGTTCCGAAAACAAGTTCTCAGAGGAGACAAGGAGAAAGAATCCTAAGAATGAGGTAAGAATCAAGAATTACTAGTCAATCATTTGGTTGATTTGATTTAGAAAATAAATCTTGAAAACTTGACTAATTCGACCATTCTAACTAGGGCTTCGTCCTACAGTCGATATAGCTCTGATACCATCTCTGTAGAGACCCGAATATACAAATCCGGACTCTCCTGTGTATTCTGCACTAGTCCAGGATCACGCTAGTGCACACAGCATGTACAAAGATAAATATCATCCACATCACGATATTCTAAGAAAATCCAAATTATATTGATAATTATCAGAGTGCGACCTTATGACCAAGCTTACAATTATTAGCCTGAAGGGCTTAACAAAGACTAGCAGCGGAAATCCAAAAGAAAGCGCAGCAGCCAATCGACACGCCCACAGGCTATCGAGTGGAGAACGAAGCCTAATCCGCGAAGACGTCGAAGTACTCTCCTTCTGGAACCTCCTGCTGGTGATTCTCCTCCTCCTCAACTGAGCAACAGGGGCATAAAGCCGTGAGTACATAAAGTACTCAGCAAGTCGTTTGTAACAAATGAATGCAATATAATATGCAAGGCTTAACAATGGATGGCTGAAAGGTTAACTTTGCAGAAAGCTACAATTTGAAGTAAATACAATAAATAGATTGAAAAGCAACTTTAACAAAGGACGTTAAATAAATAATCAAAGGAATTGAATATAACCACAAGTGAACTGACCATTCACTTCCCAGCTCAACCCAACCAGGTTTCATAAAAACTCTACCCCTCGTGTGAAATCACTGAGCATTGTCCATGACCGAGGACTCGGCTATTCGAATAGTTTTACACTCTGCAGAGGTTGCACAACTGTACCCACACGATGTGAAAATCCTCACGTTAAAGATAATCACAACAAGGCTTTTACAATGATTCATCTCCACCCGATCCTACTCGCTAAGGATTCGCCGTCGAGTAGGGTAAATCCCTAGTCGATAATTGCCCCCCTCTTGCGCCACAACAACTTCAGTAGTAAAACCAAAGTGGAGACTTCACAAATTATTATGCCAGGTCTATCCCATACTAGACATGTGGTTTGCACGATAAAGCTCAGATCAATGGCGCACAAAGTTAAGTCCTTAAATTTACTCAGGCGAAACATCCACATCCCATGTGCCTCTCGCACCCCCTTTACTGCACGATCAATCGCCCAAGTGAAAACCAATTTTGTATAACCACCGCCAATGACGCACCAACGTCACGGCACAAATTTTATAACAGTGGTACCAACCACGATTCAATATCTCATTAAGTCAAATTAATTAATCACATGTGATGATGAACCCTTTCGCAAAATAAGCAAGGCTAAGCATTCTATTCGTACCAACCCAATGTGACAAATAACATAGCATCACTAATTAAATTCCCAACCTAAGGTGACAATGGCATCAAGGTATTCCAAAATATCAAGGAGGGAAGTAACCAGTTGGGACGATAACTACGAATACAAGGCTCGGGACGGCGGCGGGGCTCACCGGCGGCGGTGGAGACGGCGGTCGACGGCGGCGACGGAAGGCGACCACGACGGATGTGAAGCGACGTCGTTGGCGAGGGCGGCGGACGACGGGCTCCGGCGGCGAGGCGCACGGCGCACGGTGGCTAGCGGCGGCGAGGGCGGCGGCTGCGGGACGAGGAGGACCCCGGGGGGTCGGCCCCTTTTATACCCGAGCGGCGGAGAGTCCACGGCGGACACGGGGGCGGAGTCCGGCTAGGTCACGCGCGGGGCGGCGGCGAAAAAGGAAGGCGGCGGCGGAGCGTCCTGCTCGGAGACGGGGACGGAGTCCCGGGTGGAGACGACGAGCCTGACGCGGGGGCCCCACCTGTCTGCGGCACAGGCGAGCGGCGGCTGCGATCGAGCGCGGGCGGGGCGGACAGCGGGGATGGACGACGCGTGGCGCACATCGCGCGGAGGGGCGCCGGCCGGGCACGGATGCTCGCCGCGTGGCGCGGGCGGAGTAGGCCGGCTGGGTGGCTGGCGGGCTGGACCGGCTGGGTGGGCTTCCGCCCACCTGGCTTTTTGGGGTTTTCTTTTTCTTTTTCCAGAAATTCAAATAAAGGCTTTTGAGCTCTAAAAAATAGCAAATAAATCCAGAAAAATCCAATAAAATTCCAGAAAATTCCTTGAGACTCAAGGAACTCAAATAAAATAATTCTAGCAAATGTTAATGTTTAACTTAATCATATTAAATCCTTTTATTTAATAAAAATTCCAATTAAGCTTTAATTAATTCCAGAAAAATTCAAATGGTGAATTTTATTTTAAAAGCTTCAAAAAGGCTTTGAAAATCAGGATGTTACAAATGCCTTTTGCACCCCTTAATGCCTTTTTTTCTATCATTCTCCCCCTTTTGGCAATAGAGTCATCAAGATGCATGGAAGAAAATAGAGCATGAATGAAATGGAGTGACTGCATTTGATTCATTTTAAGCATTAGGAGCCATGAAGATTATTCAAAGTGACTTTCCAAATATTACACCAAACCATAGAAGGTGAAAGTGCTATCTAGATCATGACAAACCATGTATTGCCAAGCTAAAGCCAAATAAGTCATAATCTAAAATTAAATGGATTGTTTAACATGTCAAGTCACTCAAGATCATATTCTAGTTAAAGGTATCCAAAAATGAGTCAAGCTATGTCAATATTATAAGTGGAACCAAGAAGCTATAATTGAGTTAATTTATAGTGCTACAAGTTCAAAAATAAAACATTTGTTCAAGTTCTTGATATCACTTATAATTGAGCAAATTTAGCACACTTGGTGTCAACCATTTTTAACAAGATTTGGTTTTCTTAGCCATGTGTTAGATCTCAAGCCTTATGCGACCACTCCAAGCAAGAAGATTAAGGAAATGATCTTAGTCATCCAAAACTCCCCCTGAGTTCATGCCTAGTGCAATGGCAAGCCATCTCATGAGAAAGGATTAATGAGATCAATTTTTCGCACAAAAGAGATCTTTTTGCATTATCTTGACTTAGTTCAAGAATAAAGAGTTAATGCTAACTTATGCTTCACTAATGAACTAAAATAGCTCAATCTAAAGCTCAATGCAGATTCAAGACTCAACTCAGCTTATTTAACATGGCATGAATCATAAGAGGATCAGTAGAACCAGACTAGTCACAAGATCAAACAAGACATGTTTTAATTCAAGTTATTTACATTTAATTAAGCTAACATGGCAAAAGCTAAGCAACACATAGAATGACATGATAAATCTAGCAAGATATCATAAGACATGGTAAGATGTAAAGTATGATATCATGTTACATAAGGATAATAGTCAAGGCTCCATGATTTGTACAAGCATTCATGTATATACAGTGCAATATGACACAAATGAATGCACAACAAGTAAGCTCCCCCTGAAAAGCAGCCCGAAAAGAAAGAGAAGCTCCAACCCCCCTAAAGAAGGCAAATTGAGAAGAACCAAGAAATTAGGCATAAAATCCAGAAAAAGAGGGTTCAAACTCAACGAGATGACTTCCAAACACACCCGTCCCTCATGGTCTAGCTATAACCTCATACTACGGAGCAGAAAGCACACTAGCTGTCAAAGCACAAGACACTAGTGGCCAAGAAGAAAGTTCAAACTAGGTATCAGATAATCCTAGAGAACCAAAGCTCAAACTAGGCAGTAAATAATCCTAGAGAACCATTTGGATGAGAGGTGTTACTGAGACAATATCACCTAGGCGCATACCAAAATTTCTGCAACTAAATCTAGCTAAATATCCTTAGAGCTCTGACTATCACTCATGTATGATATGCTATCATAAAATTGCTCCTTGCTATGGTTTGTGATATGTTAGCTTGATTTATCATGACCTTTTATATATATCTTAGCTTTTATTATGCTAGCAAATTGAAATTACAAATGGAATTGTGAAACTTGAATTAAAGCATGGCAATGGTTGATCTTATGACTAGTTTTGCTTTAGTGCTCCCTGTATGATTCATGCCATGTTAAATACGCATTGTTGAATTTTGAATCTAAATCAAGCTTTACATTAAGCTATGCTAGTTCTTTGTTGAAGTATGAGTTTACTTCTCCTAGCCTTTTGCAACTCGGATCGGGTATTGCTTACAGACTAAAGAGTAGCTCATAGTTCTTGAACTAGAAACTAAAATGAGAAATGATTTCCTTTATATGCAAAAAACTGATTTCACCTATTCTTTCTTATGAGACCGCTTGCCATTGCATAAGGCATGAACTCAAGCGGAGTTTTAGATAACCATGACCACTCTTTTAAGCTTATCATTTGGGATGGTAGATAAAGGCTTGAGATCTAGCACACGGCAAATTAATATGAAGAAAACATAAATTATGAAATGGTTGAAGCTTAGAGGGAAGTTGTGGATGGCTCCTAGTCCAAGATTTGCTTCACTAAGATAAGACCAAAATGTGTTTTCAAACGTACTAAATGTTATCTTTGTACTCAATTCCAAGTGCTTAAATAAAATGATTCAATATTAAACTTATAGAACTCTAAATGATTCATTTATAGCTTCTTAGTTTCATTTAGCATATTGATATTGTTTGGCTCATCTTTGGATACATTTGGCTAAACTTGAATTCTGATAATCTTGATATGTAATCAAATGGATGTGCTAGTTTGGCCATGTTTTGTTATATTTGAATTGTCACAATCTAGATAATTTCTACTCATCATACAACTCCTTGCTAAGTTTAATTGAATAAAATTGCATCCATTTAATTGAATAAATTGCAGTCATTCTATTTGCATTATGCACTTTCTTATGCTTTTATTTGATCCCTCTATTTTGTCAAAAAGGGGAGGATTTGTCTCTTACATCATTTGCATAAGAATTGCTAAAAGGTAAATTGAGTGCAAGATGACAAACCACAAAGGCACTTGATGTTTTTACTGTGGTGTTCGGAAACTTACTGGTTTTCCTTAGTTCATATTAGTTCACATTGAGGTTAGCCCAAACGAATTGGACCTGCTCCACGAATTAAGCCAAAACACCTCAATCCACTAGTGATAGCTCTTTCCCGCTCTGGGTAGGTGAACCCCAACCTTCACACTTCGCTGGGCCTTCTCACAACCTTCTTTGAGAAGATCACCACGCACGACGCCTCCAATGTCGTCTAGGAGTCGGCAAACTCCAAGAGTAACAAGTCAGAGACCCTCGCTTGAACGAATCAAGAATCACAACTCAACAGACACAAAGTCCACCACCAAGTGTAACACATGAACTAGGTTATGCTCTCCTCACTCTCTAAGTGCAACACATGCACATAGGAAGAGAAGACTTACTCTTAGCTTAAGAAATAGAAGAATGGCACCAGCAACCCCTTCACAATAGCCCTTGAGGAGGTATTTATACACATTCCTCAAAAACTAGCTATTGGAATGAGGAAAAGGTAGGAATCGACCCGAGGGCCGGTACTACCGCCAACATATGGCCGGTACTACCACCCTCTCAATGGCTACAAAACTAGCTGTTAGAATGAAAAATGGTCAGACTGCCCACATAGGGACCGGTCTGACTGCCAGGTCTAGTTAGACCGCAAAGGTCCCGATCAGACCGATATCAACAAAGTTAGTCTCTGGAAAAACATTCCGCTCGATTTTGATGAAACTTCTTGAAAGTAGAAGTACTGCCGTTTGCACTTCGGTGCTTCCAGTTGTCTAGACAGAGCACGGAGTGATTCCAAGAGTGCTCTCTGGAAAAGACAATTTGCTCGAAGAAATGTTAGTTCCACGGATCGGTCAGACCACTACCCGTATGCTGGTCTGACCGTCAGGCGGTCTGACTGCCACATGCATGCCGGTCAGACCATTCTTGCTGGTCAGACCGCCGTGTATACTCTGGTCTGACCTCTCCACGGTCAGTCTGCCCTTTGGCCCGGGTGAATTAAATAGGCTGGTCTAGCTAAAAGGTTCAATTTTGAAAATGTTAGTAATAGCACTTAATTAGTTTGGGCACACTTAGAGATGTGATATACATGAATATGATTTAATGCTCCACCTCAATGTGCCACACCCAACTGGCTCAAGATTGCAATAAAGAAATTGCAAATAGGAGCAATAACACCTTTTGAATAAAAATTTCATGTAATGCAATCTACACATGGCAAGTTCTAGATACTTCAATTTAAATGCTTGTTACCAAGGGGCATTAACTTAAGATGTAAGATGTTGATCTCCTCACTAGTCCACCACCAAGTGCAACACATGCACTAGGTTATGCTTTCCTCACTCTCTAAGTGCAACACATGCACATAGGAAGAGAAGACTTGCTCTTAGCTCAAGACATAGAAGAATAGCACTACCAACCCCTTCTTAATAGCCCTTGAGGAGGTTTTTATACACTTGCCTAAAAAACTAGCCATTGGAGTGAGGAAAAGGCAGGAATCAGCTCGAGGGCCGGTACTACTGCCAACATATGGCCGGTACTACCGCCCTCTCAATGGCTACAAAACTAGCCGTCAGAATGAAAAATAGGTCAGACCACCCACACAGGGACTGGTCTGAACGCTAGGTCCGGTCAGACTACAAGCTCCCGGTCAGACTGCTATCAGCAAGTCAGTCTCCAGAAAAAACATTCTGCTCAATTTTGACAGAACTTTCGAAAAGCGGAAGTACCGCCGTTTGCACTCCGGTACTTTCAATTGTCCAGACAGAGCACAGAGTAATCCCCAGGGTGCTCTCTGAAAAAAATGTTCCACTCGAAGAAACGGTAGTTCCGCGGACTGGTCAGACTGCTACCGGTATGCTAGTCTAACTTCCAGGCGGTCTGACTGCCACATGCATGCCAGTCTGACCATTCTTAGTTATCAGACCACCGTGAACACTCTGGTTTGACCTCTCCATGATTAGTCTGCCCTTTGGCCTGGGTGAATTAAATAGGCTAGTCTGACTGCATATACAAAACCGGTCAGACTGCCACCTTGAGGACAGGCTCTGAAGGTTAAAAAACAATGCATATTTCTCAGCCACTTTGCACAAAAGCTTTGCAAATTATAGAAATACACATTTAAGGTTAACAAATGACTCCCAATAGATCATGGAACATATCCGCAAGTATTTTTTGGAATCACATCACCAGGAAGATAGCATGGACTTAAACCAAATTTGAATTGCCTTTTCAAACTTAAGTCACATGTGGTAACGATATTTGCATGAGCTACAATCATTTAAGAGACACATCTCAAATATTAGCAACATGTCTCAAAGAGGGGAAATAACATGGACTTTGATATGTTGCAAAACACATTCACAAACATTAAGTCACATGCCACAAAGGACTTATGCATGAGCTACAACATTTTCAAATCACATTAAAAAATATTAGCATCATGTTACGGAGAGAGCTAGAGCAATCAAGTGAGCTATCAATACTTGTTACGTTCAAGCTACTAGTCGCGACCCCTCTTAATAGACGACATCCTATACTAGCAACCCAATCTTCCAACCAAACACCAAGACCGGTAAAAGACTAGGAACACATCCTTAGCCTTAGTTAATCATATCTTTGCCTTATGCATCCACTTGAAGCTTGACAACGTATATGTCAACTTCAAGTTTGGGTCATAACTTATCAACATATGTGAAGTTTTTACTTTGCTTGAGAATGATCAACCACATGAACCCATCTTAAGTCATTCATCACTGTGAGACACATCCTGTTTATTTATCTCAATGAAATTATTAGTTCCACAATTTGATTGTCATTAATTATCAAAACATGTTATTAACTCTAACGGGTCTAGATTCTTCACCATCTACATGTAAGGGGAGAAATGTGCATGTTGGGGAGAAATTTGCATGAAAAGGATACGCTAAAAGTGTTTTTTTAAGAGTTTGAGCTTTTCTTGATCTTATTGATCTTTTCTCACTATGACTAAGGTCAAATAGAATAATTATTCTTTCATATGAACATAGAGTGAGATTTTCTACTTCTTAGTGAAGTTGAAGCTTTTTGTTGAAAACTTGCTCTATCTAGTTACTTCACTTCATTTCTTACTCACTTGGTCATTTTCAGTCTTGTTTGCATCTTATGGACCAAGTCAATGTGTTCATCAAGGGGGATTGAAGAACCTTGTTGAGAATATTATTGGTTCATGTGTGTTGAACAATTGGCAATTATGTCGAGTATTTTTACATCTCATGCATCTTTGCTAGAGGTTGTCTAACTGGCCTAGGGCGAGAAATAGTTGTCAGTAGCTATTTTTCAGAGAGAGTGTTTTCGAGCCAAGCTAGAGCTATCTGACCGGCCAGGGTGGCATTCTGACTGGGGTGAGCTTGGCAGTTTGATCGGTCACTAGGGTGACAATCAGATTGGCTAGGGCAGTCTGACTAGCTACTCCATGGCGATCAAACCAGCTAAGGTTTGTTGGTTTTGGATTTTTGGTAAATTAGGAGATTTGGTCATGAGTTGAATTTTGGAGTCTAAGTCATTTTATTCATGGTGCATGAATAATTTTTGGACTAATGTGGGTTAAGTTGTGAAGAATTTGTGCTTAGAAACAGTTTCTTGGTCTTTTTTATATGCGTGGTGCTTGGAGGTAGCCTTGGTCAATAGCGCAGACCAGGATTAGGCCTGGGGATGAGCTTAGGTGCGGTCAAGGATGTGGGGTAGGATGGTTGGGCTCAAGCGGAACAGAAGAGAAGACGAGGGATGTCGAAGGGAAGATTCAAAAATTGTTTATCAAATGGTGTGGTTAATACAAGTGAGGCGTGGTTGGGGAAACTAACACGGTGAGACTTACCAATTCGTAAGCCATTGGTAGACCTACAAGTTGCAAGCATGTGGACTGCTTGTGAAGAAAGAGATGGCCATGGACTTGGCTCAGGAAAGAAGTGAGGTCTATGGGCAAGGCGAAGGCATTTTGACTGAGAAGCCAAAATACTGGAAGTAGCAAAGGGACTAAAACTATGATGCTTGGAAAGTGGTTTAGGTCGAGGAGGTGCTGAGGAGGTCAAGTAAATAGAAGCTTGTTTCTTAGCGGATTTGGACTTATGTACTTTGAAAAACATACATAAGTCACGTGTTAAGTATAAAACCTGATGCGTGTAGGGTTAACTGGTTTTTCTGGTTGTACTAATGGATAGCATTCATTGGGATTAGATATAGGCTGGTTTCCCCATCTACTTGAGTGGGAGGGTTGGAGGCATGTGGCTAACTAACATAATCATCCATTTTCTAGGACTTGTGAGAGATGCTTCCAAGGGGGATGATGCTTTTGGGTGTATGCTCTTGGGTGAGAGAGCTCTAACCTCTATAGTGGAGAGGTTGTAAAACATTTATCTACAAGTTGTAATAGATTAATTGAGAGACCATGTGGAGGTGACCACATGTTTGTGACGAGTAATTGACACTTGGTTCAGAAAGATTGAGTTTGATTTGGGTGTTTTCTGTGAAGTCATAGCCTTGTGTGAACGTTTGGAAGACCTTACGACCACATTGGGCGTGGTCGTAGGTCACTGGGGTGGTTTACGACCACTAAGACCGTGGTCGAAAGGTAGCAGCAAAGATTACGACCACGTTTGGTCGTGATCACATGTCCCCGAGAGGTTTACGATCACGTTGGACATGGTCGAACGCTGCTACGACCACGTTGGTCGTGGTCAAAAACATGGTTCGTAGTTTACGACCATGTTGTGTCGTTTACGACCACTCTGATCGTGGTCGAGCGCACTTACGACTACGTTGGTCGTGGTTGGAAGTCGTCAGTCGGAGCTACGACCGCAGCGGTCGAAAGTCAGCGCTCGAAGTTACGACCACGTTGAGTAGTCGTGGCCTACGACCACATTATCGCAGGAAGCGGTCGGAAGCACTCGGGTGAAGTCGTAGCGCGGTCGGTTGTGGTCAGAAGCCCATTCGATCATGTTATAGACTTAGGCTGAAAGTCGTAGCTTCTGTTGTCTGGTCGTATGGCTTCCAGAAGCGGTCGTATCAGTTGGGAATCGGTCGTAAAGACTTATGAGGTGGTCGTAGACCATGTGCATTAATGTTTAAGTGATTTCGACCGGTCGTAATGTATGTACGACTGTATGGAGCGTGGGTTGAGTTCTCTTTTCAATGCAAATGGATGTTACCCTTGTCTAGTGTGGTGCTATGTGAAGTTGTGTTGTCTGTGATGGTTGCAGGATCTTGAGGCTAGTCGTGGCAAGGCATGGATGACCGGACTAAGCACAGGTGGTGCTGAGGTCGGTGAGCGGTCGGGAGATGCCAAAGACGGTGAGGCCAGCGAGGTAGCTGCAAGCCGTGGACAGCAAGCTACGGAGGAAGCTTCTAGGAAGGCAGCAGAGTGGCATTTTGGAGAAACGGCCAAAGTCTGCAAAAGGGAAGCGGTTCTCTGCAAAGCACAAGAGTTGTTGGCGCTAACGGGCAAAGCAGTGGAGCCGTTGGGTTTAACGGGTAAAGCACTGGAAGCTCGTTCTCGCTAGTGGGTAAAGTGAGTGGTAAAACCCAGTGTTAGGTGGGGGTTAACGGGTTCTCCCTTCCTTGTTTATTTGTGAGTGTGTGGGTTCTCGGGATGGAGCAAGTGTGCTCATGTATCTCCCAGTTGGAGTGGCTGTAGAAACCTCCATTATCAATCATTCATCTCTCTTCCTCTATGTTGAGTTTTTGTTCTGTGAATTGTTTGATTGTTTTATTTGTGCTTTCTCTGCTTTATCCTTTCCCATGTATGTCTGAGATGATGGTTCTCATTTGTGCTCTGGCTTTCTTAATCTGAGCAAGTTCGTTGCTCGAGTTACCTTGCTATCTTTTGCTCTGAACTAGGATCAATACTCAAGACCATTTGGTCAGGTTCTTCCCAAGAGCAGAGATTTCGATCGGGTCCTTGTGCAAATGGTCGTGCGTCTCAAGTAACTGTGTTCTTTCTTTTGTCGATCGACATTTCACTGTGAAGTCTCGACTGCTCTGAAACTGCTTTGGTCACAGCAGGGAGTCGTTTGACTACATAGTAAGGTATCGACTGCTCTGGGTTTTGGCCGACTCCATCATTCTTGATTAGTCTCAGTCGACTTCCTCTCGGTTTCCAGCGAGCATTCATCTTCTGCCTTCGTAGCTTCTGTAGCTATTGGAGAAGAAGTTGGTGAGAATACTTGGGGAGTTTTTGAAGGCACCATTCACCCCCCTCTGTTGCCATTTCGATCCTACATTAATCATCTTCATCATCTATCTTGGCCATCTTTAACCCACGAACAAGTCATATCTCAAGTTTGTGAGTTTTGCCCGATTTTTGGTGCAACCTTGCTTGTTTTAAGGAAATGTTAGAACTTTAGCCAAGTACATGTTATCCTTTGATGGATTAGGTTTATGATATTCTTGGCAAGGTGTGTGTAAAATTTCAAGTTATTTGGATTTGTATTTTGGATTGTGCACCTTCTTGGGTTTTGGGTTTTGGCTCAAGCTATTTTCTGTTCTAGAATAGGAAAGAGCAGTCAAACCGCACCCTGCTAGCGGTCGATCGAAGGCCCGTCAAACCGGTGCTCCCGGGTAGTTAGTCTGACAGCTAGCCGGTTCAACCGCTGGTCCATAGCGGTTTGACCAGTTATCAAGAGTTGAACTCCGTTTTGCTTCTGCGATGTGTGGGTTCTTCTTGGTTAACTAATATGATCTTCCTAGTTTCTAGTGGCTAGTGGAGTGAAGGTTCTTTCAATATGATCCGGGATGGTCGAATTTAAAGGCATCATCCACTTCTTTGATTGCCATCTCAGGTCCTACATTCCCATCAAATACAACTAAGCAAGGAAAAATAGATGTAAAAAAATTGTGTGTTTTCAGTTTTCAGCGATGCTTCAACTTTTGGAACCATACAAATTAAATTGCACAAAAGCAAGCTGCAAATGTATTTATCATACTACTGCAAGTCTGCAATGCATGCAGATACACATTTATAAAAACAAATAAAATTAATGAACACACATATATGTTTCGAAAAGTATAAATGAATCAAATAACATCATGAATGAATTATGACACACACGGAACGTAAACAAGAATCAAACAATTCATCATATGAATGAATTTGATTGTAGTATATATATGTTCCTGTCGAGTGATGGACATAATAGACAGATTGCCGCGTATGCATGCGCGCGACGCACGAATTCACTCCTCGGAGAGCTTGTCGAGCAGCATCCGCATCACCTGCACCTGCACCTGCAAGTCCTCGATGTAGCTCGCCGCGTCCTGGAACAGCTCGCCGAGTCCACAGGGCTCGCGGCAGGGCACCAGCTTCCTCAGCTCCCTCACTTGCTTGACCAGCCTCGAATCTTCGAGAATGTCCCTCTCGCTCGCCGCCGCCATAGACCATACCTCCTTGCTCTTATTTCCCTTCATCCTGATCCTCAGCTTCCTTTCAATTCCTGCTGTTTCTTCTCCCGGCCGCCAGAAGGAAGGAGTGCTCTTCTACGGAAGGCATGCATCAATTGCGAGCAAGGCAACAAGTGCACGCATATATAGCCGCAATCTTTGTTGTTTACACCTTGATGATAGGGATTGGAGAGAACATGCACATGCTGCTGATATGCGCGAGGGAGAGCCGAGAGCAAATTTAATCATGTGCCGGTGTGCCTCCATATGCGCATGTCCTGGCCGTCACCGCGAACCACCTACAAAAAGATAAGGCCGCGGCTTATTCTAATGGCACCGCTGCTACGGTTGGCGAGACACGGCCGATCCTGTAAACGCAGCTAACGTGGCAAATTCTATATTGCGGCGGCGCGCCGCACAGGTCGTCGGCTTTGCGGAAAGCTAGTATTATTTTAGCTTGCATTGTGTGTGCTGTTATGTATGCAACTATGTGCATTGGTAGGCGCCATGGATGCGCGGCCATTGTTCATTGTTGCATCATTCATGCACTCTTCCGACTCTCGTATGCTTTATCTGGTGGCTAGGGTTGATAGATCAATCAATAGACAGAGCATGCATGCATGGGAGTGTAGGCGTGTAGCAGGCCGGTTTGATTTGTTTCTCGTTGCAACGAGCACATGCACCCACATGATGCCATCCAACAAACTGAACACCAACTCGAACATATGCATATATACACCCATCCCTATTATATCCCTCTATATATGAATGCATGCATGGTGCCAATTACTTGCCTAGCTTCCATGCCCTTTTGTCATAAGAACACCCTGGATTATTCTCTCGTCTACGCCTTTCTGTTCCTTGCACCGATCGAGCAACCTGTACGTATATTTTAGCACGTTAGGAAGGCTTGGGATAGAACCCTAATCAGCACTTACACCGTCAATCCAGCTCAGGATGCATGTCGTGCATTTTTAGCTAGCTAGCCAGGTGTCCCTCTTGC
Source organism: Dendrocalamus latiflorus (assembly GCA_017311315.1). Lineage (NCBI taxonomy): Eukaryota > Viridiplantae > Streptophyta > Magnoliopsida > Poales > Poaceae > Dendrocalamus > Dendrocalamus latiflorus. The sequence continues at coordinate 40,140,397 of CM029651.1, forward strand.
ACCAATCGAGAGACAGGTGGTGGTTAGCCGGCCAACTTTGGTGTGCATTATTTGGTAACACGTCCATGCTCATCTTCTGGCAAACTCTAAATTAGAGATCCTGCTAATTAATTAACGTTTTGAAGTTAGGAGTTTGCACCAAAAGGAGATTTTACAACAGAATATCCCCATATAGTATATAGCAGTTAATCTTCTATCTTTTTCTAGACATGTACACATATTTTTTTGAAGAAAACAATTAATATCCGCATATTTTTGATGTTTCACAAATTAAAAATGGCTCTTCTCGAGCCAAGTGTTCTATCAATTAATGCATATAGAGAGAGAAAGCATTTGGCCAATAAAACTGCTTGCAGCTAAGGTGTTTACTGAGCAGAACGTTCATAGTGCTAAGGATCGAGACAACTAAAATCAGCATAACAAATTTGCACATTGGACTACAACAAAATGTTTTATAACGATGGCTTTTCTAATGAGATATCGTGCATATTAACTCCCAAACTACGCAACTGTTTAATGCATGTTAGTTTCAAAGTGATACTGATATGTAACAGCCTATTTTTTCCTTCAAAATAAACATGCATAATTTTTCATGAATTTCTTAAATTTTTGGTACATTTAAAAAAATCCTAAAGCCTTGTGGGAGTTTAAGATTTTGAAACAAATTCCTTAGCCCAAAAATATGAATCCAAAATTTGTAAAAGTCAATTGGATGTGGAGTAATTTTTCCTAAAATTTTTGTTTGCAAATCCCTTTGCAAATTCAAATTAAAAATTCAAACTTAAATGTGAGCCCTGGTCCCACTTGTCAGCCAACTAATGTTCTCCTTCCTCCTCGCGCACGCCTGAGCTCCTCTCTTCGCCTGTGCTTGCGTGCAACAAGCATTGAAGACCTTTGCGCCTGAGCCATGTATGCCATGACCTTGTCTTGTCACTGTGAGCTTGTCCCATCGCCAGCTGCCCTCTCTTTCACTCGGCGTGCGAAGCCATTCGTGGCGCCCGATCCCTCTATCCCTCCTCGCCCTATTTAAGCCCGGCCTTGTGCATCAAAAGCTTCATGCTTACTCACTCAGACTTCCCCCAAGCTCATACAACACCAACGTCTTCGAAGAGGAAGGATTTCCCCATCTTCTCCAAGTACGACCGTGAGCTCCACCGCTCGATTCCTCGCCATCCAGCGAGCCTCTGACGATGCCATCGTGCACGTTGAGTTTGCCTCATCCTTCTCTACCCCGTACTCACCTTTCCTTGCTCGTTTGCTCTCAGGAAACCCAAAGCCGACATCCTCGCCACCGAGCCCTGCGCCGCCGCCAACATCGCCGCCCATTCTCTTTGCTCGGGTGAGTACCAATCATCGCCATCATGCCATTCTTGCTTGCCTTGACCCCCTTGTACTAACCCACCCCTTGGATAGCCTTGACGTGCCCTAGAGCCACCGAGACACGTCCTTCCCCAACACTAACCAAACTCTTCACTGTTGCCATTCTTCTGCCTCACCCAAAATCCTGGTAAGCCCTTATGTCCCTTTTCAATCTAGCTCAAAGCCAACCCACAGGCTAGCCATCAGACCTTAGAACTAGCCGTAGCCCTGTGGCCACATTTACCTATTTTCACCACTGTCGACCACCATGGATAGCATGGCACACTGCGCGATAAGACCCTATCATTGCTCTATTAGCTCCACTGTAGCTCGTAAACCATGAAATCACCTTCAATTTGATGAAATTTGGCATGAACTCCCAAGTTAACAATTGCCACATGACACCGTCACCGACCTCGCTCCAATAACCCTAGATCCCTGATCCATGCCTGAAACACTCTAGGCCACTCACAGTAGCTATTGCGCTCTTGGCTTTGGCTTGAGCATGGCTATGTACCCTTACCATCACACTGCAGCCTAGCACCATCGGCTAGTTGCCACTGTGGTACACCCCGCCGAGCGCCATCACCACCAGTAGCTAGCTCTTGATGCAAGCATTCCATTTTAGCCCATGGCCGAGCACACCGACCTTCCCCTCGCCGCCTGCGAGCTCACCAAGGAGCTCCATTATGAGCCTTCTCTATTGCCTTGGTTAGTCTCGCTGACCAGTGGGACCATCTGTTAGTCGAATTAATCAACCCAAGATTAAGTTAACTGTTAAGTATACCCTTAACATTAGTGTGACATGTGGGCCTTCAAAGATTAGGAATCTTAATTAACCTAGAATTTAAACAGGTAAGTCACTGACGCATGACCCCATGCCATTTAACCCATCGCGTAAACAAAGTCTATGGACCACTGTCACTGACAGGTGGGGTCCCACTCTATGGAAATAGCCGCATAGACCAAGTCTATATTAGCCATGACCCTAGTTGTCAACCTCTCTTGTTTCACCAAGTAAAGATAATTGGAGAAAATAAAACTCCCGTGGACCCTATCTGTCAGCCACTAGATGATTTTCTTAAAAAATAATTAGAAATGAAAAGAAAAACCCCACCTGACCCCACCTGTCATCCGACAAAGCTTTTCTTAAGAAAAATAACTTAAAAAGAAAACGAAATTCTAGTTGGCCCGACCTATCAGAAATTTCTGAATTTTTAGAATTTTATTCCGGTTCAAATTTTGAAATGTCATAACTTCTTCATTTTAATTCGAAATCTAGTGATTTTTATTTCTAAATTCATCTAAATTCAAAACCTTTCCAACAGTACCAAAATAATAATTTTTAGAGTTTATTTGAATTTAATTTGTGTTTAATTGAATGTGGATGGTTTCGCATGTATAAACTTTGACAATTCAGACACCCCTATCGCTGACGAACAAGATCTCAAACTAGCCACATTTGATCAAGGCAAGCCTCTAAAATTGATCATGTTGATCCTAGTTTTCGAATTACCATATTTTTCTTTCAAATATACATGCATGCTTATTATGTATAATGGTTAAAATGCTATGTCAAATGTTGATTGCCTAGTTATACTATGCACTTGATACTTAGTATTCTCTTCCTTGATTGTTGATATTCCCATGCCATATCACCCTAGGATACTTATAAATAATGATACCTCCATGATTGGTTAAACTCTAGTAGATTAGGTTGTGCTTAGAAATGCCTTTGTGGTAATATAAAGTACGATAAAAAAATTGCCAACTGAACTTGAAAACATGATAATGCATGGTAACATGTGTTATCACTGGAATCAGAAAAATATTTTCTAAAATGGTGGAGACTTGAGTGAGTGGTTGGTTGAAGACCGATGTAGGGATTGCACATATTGGATTGGCCATGCAGGGTTTGCACGTGTCATTTTCGGATTGGCCATGCAGGGATTGCACTTGTTCTTTCTTGAATAATTGTGCAGTGATTGCACTAGCTCTGAGTTTGTGGTTGGTCTCGCCTGAGTCGTTTAAGGACCGAATTCTTGTGCTCATCTTTTCTACAAATAAATCGTGCAACCACAGGTCTGGTTATGGGACCTTGGAGTGGGAGTAAGTATCGTAGCTAAGCATTGTAAAAGCCTTGTATAAATTTCTCAATCGCACGCCTATGGGAGCATGTAGTGACTGATATTATGAGTTAATCATATATTATGGGTAAAACTATATAACCTTTGTAGAGTATTAAAAAAACTATTCGAATAGCTATGCCCTCGAACATGGGCAAAATATAGAAACGTTACACTTGCGTAGTTTTCATAAATTAATAATAAATGGTTACCTGGTAGTGGTTGCAATAACCAAATTCAGAATTGGAAATAAAAGCGGAGGGATTTCATTGTCATATAAATTTGACTCAAAAATTGATATTGGTTTTAAGGTAAAAATGGTTAAGCCATAAGTTTGGAATCTAACTAAATTAGTATATTTGATAAAATGGCTTTATGCTAAAAGAGGCATAAGACATTTACTTGAATAAGCCTTGCATGTAAATGTATATATATAGTTGCATTCTGATATAGGGACTTGCTTAGTACTTTTGTACTCATAATTGCTTACACAGACGGCTCCGCCTTCTGTGATATTGTGTATATCACAGACGGTTAATAACAAAGACCATCTGTGATATCGTTCATATCACAGATGGCTTAGTGTTTGAAACTGTCTGGGATATATATATATATATGTATATCATAGACGGTTCGCGACACCGAACCGTCTGTGATAGCTATTTCAACACAATTTTATTTGCCGTTTTTAGCTAGCCTCAGGATATGCTAGCCATGCCCTCTAAAAACAAGCTACATCACGTATATAGCACAGATGAATGAAACAAACGGCCAGTAGATCACACACACACACACACACACATATATATATAATGAAAATCGGTATACAGATCTCGCAAATGAATTAAATTGAATGAATTGTTTGATTAAGCACAATTGAGTGATTTGTACAATTGAATCCAATGTTTCAACATCTAATTATCACTATTGCCGAGGTGGAACTCTCTAGTCTTGTTTATGACCTCTGATAGCAAGAATCGGAGAGGTTTCCACAAATTTCGACAAGTTTGTCGAGATCATATGCACTTTTGTCGAAGTCCACCCACTATTGCTAGGAGCAATGTTAAGTCATTAATTAGCATGTGTGTGTATATATATATACATATATATAATCAGAAAATAATAATTATTGGAAGGTTCACAAACCTCTAGATCATTCATCTTAGTATCCATGATTTCCTTCATATGGAGGCAAACGTAAAATCCACATACGTTGCCCTGTAGCTGCTGGTGGCACTGTAAAAATAGAATTACATATATAGATATTTTCAATTCTAGAGGCATTATAACAAAGTGTGATATATGATTGTTGTGTTGTAGCGGGTACTGAAAATCGCGTGTTGTGTCGCAGCGTGTCACTGGATTTGTTGTGTCTCCCTCCTAGGGCAACATAAGCGATAAACAACCTACGTGATTCAAAAAAGTTAGCCTCAGCCATTGCAAATGAAGGAAAAATTACAAAAGAATTATGTATGGAGGAAATGAGTATACCTATTAATTGCTTCTTGCACACGACTAAAGTCGTGGTTGCTCCTAAGTAGGGAATCAATGTATATTACCTTGCTCCATTTTGGTACAATCACAATCAAAATCCAGTGAGACCTAGTCATGTGTGTCGCCATAGTGATTAATCCTATGTTCATGCTGCATATAAAGTACAAATGAAACTTGTGTGGCAACTAGTGAATCACTTACCCTTGGTTGAAGGGAACCATGATGTACTCCTTGTCGCTGTGAGCAATCAATCCACTTGTTATGTAATCTTGCACGAAGGATGCATTTTCATTGATAGATTGCTTGGAGACCAAGTTTGGGTCGAGGAAACCCACCGGTTGTCGCCATTGCCGGACTTGTTGGATCATGTATCTATACATAAGGAAAGAGTAATGACATTTATCGGTATAACATGAATGTAGAACTTCATTGTATAGTACACTTACAGTGTCCAGCATCGTAGAAGTGAGGCGTCGAGTTCGTCGAGATTGAATAGTAAGAATAAGTTTTCGAATGTCACGACGAAGTAGCCCGAGTTGTGGAGAAAATTCGCCTTCGTATATCTCACAGTGAATGCACTCTGCCGGTTTGGCTTCATGTTGGACCTCTGCATGTACCAGGTATGCAATGTATTGCAAACCAAACCAAGGCAGGGTAATTATAACTTGGGGACCAACGACACTCCTAGAATGAACTTGCATGGCCTGGGACATGCCTTAATTTTCTTCGCTTGAGTCTTAGAGGCTCGCTTATGATATGTTTTCGGTGGTCTCCGTGGGAGCCGATGCAACAAGCATCGGAATCGGAGCTGGAGGTGGAGCCACCGGAGCCGATGTGACAGGTCCAGGGCGATGTCCCTCTTGGGCCACTAGATGTGGAGATCGTGGCATGGACAAGTCGAGGGCGATGTCTCTCTTGGGCCACTGGATGAATGTATGGATGGCATCTCCTAATGTCTTAATCTCTTCGTTTGGGGGTTTCTCAAGAGGAACAGTCTTAAAAACATCATTAATCATGTCCACTTGAATCTTGATGAAACCGGTCCCTACTTGTACATCGTGCACCAGCGTCCCTGACAGCAATGGATACGCCATCCCCCGCCCAGAGTTAACGGGAATAGAGCTAACAAGCCTAACTCTGAGGATGCAAGGCATGGGCTCCTACATAACGACACAAGATAAGCTAAGGCGTCCACCAGAGAGATCTATGTAGCATTCTAAAGAGGTACATTACCTAGATGTCGTTGATAGGTAAGTGGGTGTCGCTATGTTTAGTAATTGGTGTGGACGCGCAGCTACTGCGACGTTGAGGGGCACTAGGTACCGCAGTAGTAGGGGTGGGCTACGATTGGTTGCGGACTTGTCTCAGTTCTTTCCTCAATGAATCTATCTCTCCTCAAAGTGAGGCAGTCTGCTCTTGAAGTGAGGCAGATAGTTATTCCTCAAGTTGAGCATGAAGGTCCTATTTTATTTGTTCGTTGCAGTACGCCTTGGATCTCTTCCTGCTCCTATATGTCTCGGAGTAAAATGAAAATCCGTGCCTCCAAGATATGTAAACCCCCAAGCGTCGTGTGCGACCTGGGTGCTCCTTGTTTCCCAGGGCCTGTGATAATAAATCTCTCTCCCTGTATTCTTGAAAGGAGCCACAAAAAGATTCGGTAGTTAATGATTGCTGCAAGAGGCAATTAATCATGTTATTTTTGAACCCATGAAGTTCAAGAGGTGTTAACAACTATGTAGTTTAACATATCTTACCAGGCGTTGGGACACTTCCTCATCTACGGGGTTTTTGAAAGAGACATCCGAAGATGTGGTTGATGACCTCGCTCTTAACCAGTTTCAAGCGCGCTTGTTTGCGATCCCGGCAAATGGCGGGGAGGCCTCCGATCGGATTGCGACCTCGTCCTGCATCCTCCACTGCGGGATTTTACCTACCCAGCGGTGCTGAGTCTGTGAGAGTGAGTGTTTTGTGACTGGAGAGCCTTGTGCGCCGCACTTTGTTGTTCAAATTCGGTCGTTGTCTTCATCTGCACAAAGGCCTCCCATGTTTTCGGCGACACGAAAGGATACCTCGTGAAGGGCATGAGATCCTTGGCCACGTACTGCGTGACAAGAGTGCTCTTAAAATTCTTCCATGCTTTTCCAATTGCGAGGAGCGCGTGTCATTGCACGAGTCCCTGTACTTCTGCTAGGATCTCGAACGAATTTGTAATTTCCTCTCATAAATGATTTTTCTGATCATTTTCCAAATGTTTCCAGCTTGGTATGGTGATGAGGACCCGTTGCCTTCTAATTATCCCGTAGGTAGTCTGAAATGATGCCACTGCTTTCTTCGGTTGCAGAGTGACCCCATCTGGAGAGACCATCGTGATGGTCATTCGGCCCTCTGGCCTTTTCGATTTTCCTCGGCCACGCTTAGTTTTCCCATCTTGGGAGCGTGAGACCCAGATGACAACGATGAAGACTGTGTGGACGCCATCTCTCTTCTAAGAAAAAAAATTAACTGCAGTGAGCTATGGGCCTTTGGAACAGTAACATGCTATTCCAAATAGACCTTATAGCTAACAAGTGCATCATATATCATGAAATTGTAAAGGTCATAAAACAAAGTTCTATGAAGCAAACGACACACACCAGAGTATCATGTTCATTGAACCGGATACTTTGGAATGTGTCGCTTGTTTCATGCCCTATGAAGGTCTATGGGCCTAAACAAAATTCTATGAAGCAAATGTCACAAACCAGTGTATCCAGTTCATTGAACCGGATACATTGGAGTGTAACACTTGCTTCAAACCCTTTGAAGGTCTATGTGGCATATAGTATTACTACAAGTTCCCTTTGGAACAGTGACATGCCATTCCAAATAGATCTTGTAGCTAACAAGTGCAGCATATATCATGAAGTTCTAAAGGTCATAAAACAATTTAGCCAACTAATCAGACAGAGCACAAGATTGACAAATGACAGTAATAGTAAAAATTTTTGGACGACGACTGTGTGGACGCCATCTCTCTTCTAAGAAAAAACTAATTGCAGTGAGCTATGAGCCTAAACAAAGTTCTATGAAGCAAATGGCACAAACCAGTGTATCAAGTTCATTGAACCGGATACACTGGAGTGTCCCACTTGCTTCATGCCCTTTGAATGTCTATGTGGCATATATTATTACTACAAGGTCCCTTTGGAACAGTAACATGTCATTCCAAATAGCTCTTGTAGCACTACTAGTTTTCAGGTCTAGGACAACGGAGCGAAATCGTTGCAATAGGACCAAAATAGATGCAATATGTACCTATTGCAACACATCACTTCCGTTGGCAAGCGTGGCAAGTACATGCGTGCTTAAAAGATTGTGCAACGGATTGTAGTTTCGTTGCAATACCTATGGTTATTGCCATGCAATGTGTTGTGGCAATTGTTTGTTGTTACAACGAATGATGTCGTGGCGATATAGGCTATTGGCACAGCTGACTCCGTGGCAATAGCTTCTTTTGCCACGAAGTTTGGTCGTGACAATAGTATCATTTGCCACGAAAATATTGCGTTGTAATAGGTTCTATTGCCACACCAATGGTTCGTGACAATAGACCTATTGCCACAGAGATCATTTCGTTGCAACAGGATATATTGCTACGGAAACGTTTTGTTGCAGCATGTTTAATTGCCATCGGAGGTGTTTCATTGCAATATGTTTTATTGCCACGAAAGGCGTTTCATTGCCATAAAGTTATTGCGACGAAATATGTTTTGTGGCAAATAGATCCTATAGCAATGAACATTGCGGCGTTGCAACAGCCTATCACAACGAAATACCAATATTGCATACAGGTTTATCGCAACGGTAAAATTTGTGATAGCATATTGAGCATATGATATTTTATTATAATTTGTTGTTGCAAATTAATAATCAAATTAGAAACACGACTGGATCAAAAACACATATATTAATTCAACACATAATAATTTAAAAGTGCCACCACTCATGCAGGAATTACATATCAATCTCCAAACTTAAACTACAAAGTTTGTAACTAATAACAAAAGTACTATCACTTCCATTCCATTTGTCCTTGCTTCTTTGCCATGTTGAATTTCCTGACTTGACGACGCCACGACTCTTTTTGCTCTGATCAAATTGTTTCATCCTGATAGAACATGAACAATAAAGAGTGACCTTAATATGAGTATTGTCCAGCAGCACATACTTAAGTACATCATAGTGCAAGTTTAGAAATATATGTGAGTTTGTAAAACTAGTAATATGCTTGCATAGTTCAGTGAAAGATTTGAAACTTACAGATATCATCAAGATTGCCTTTCCTCCTTAACCATTCCTTATATGTTTTGATTGTTTCATCCCTGTAGTCATCCTTGTTTCGTTCTGTATGTTTACATAGAGAAAGGTTAAATAGTCAAAATGCAGTTGTCAGTATGCAAAATCTGAGAGGAAAATAGTAGATGATCAGAAGGAAACAATAAATTTGTAACAAACATGTTTGAACAATAAGGAATTAAAAATTTAAAGATAAGAATCTGAAAAGATGATCCAAAATAGAAGGAAGAGATTTGACTTAAAAATATAAAATGCCATCTTTGAAAATAATAACATAAATAGTAAAAAAATAATAAAAGAATAAAATACAGACATAAATGTATATATGGATAAACAAATAAGAATTATGATGATAAAAGATACAAAGTAGTTTAAATGTGAGTTAAAATAATAAGAACCAAAACCTGGAAAATCAAATTAAATAAAAGTGCACTCAAACTCAGGTGCAACTTCGAGGTTTTCAAACTTAAAATTCAAAACTCAATTATAGACTTAAGTCTCAAAATAATCAGAGTGCAAATTAAAATTTTAAGAATTAATCAAGGAAAATAAAAATCGAAAGTAGAGGAATATTAAATTTGTAATTAGATATTTGAACCCATATTTGAATTAGAAATTCAAAAATTCAACAGATAATAAAGTCGTCTATTTATCTCTCATTCTTTTTCTCCTATTTCTCATCTTCACTGTGACTGCCAAGTGGGCCTCATCCCCATTCCTTCTCTCTCCCTTCCCTCTCAATTCTCCCTGCCAGTGGGCCTGAACCCCCGCACGGCGCCCTTCTCCTTTCCTCTTTCTCCCTCCTTCCCCACTCGTTGCTTCTTTGATTTCCGACCGCAGCTCCTGTGCGCACGTCGTCCCGCCTGCGCGTGCGCACGACGCCCCCGTCTCCTCCGCGCTGCCCTGTCAAAGGCCACGAGGCACGCGCCCTAACAAGTGCAGCATATATCATGAAGTTCTAAAGGTCATAAAACAATTTAGCCAACTATTTAGACAGAGCAGAAGATTGATAAATTACAGTAATAGTAAAAATTTAGCCATCAAGTGAAACATATATCATAAAGTACTATTGAGACAGAGGCGAACGGTGTCGGGAAGGAGTGGCGGCGGCGTGAGGTTGAGGCGGCGGGCGACGGGAGGGAGTGGTGGCCGGCGTCAGGAGGGAGTGGCAGACGGTGACGGACGGTACTCTTCCTCATCCACAACATTCTCAACTCCGACAATCCTTCTTTTTTCCTAAGAACTACATGTCGCTTCATATTTGCCGGGTCGGTTACATAAAATACTTGAGCAACTTGCCTCGCGTGTACGAATGGTTCGTCTTCATATCCTACACATTTGAGGTCCACGGTAGTGACGCCGTACTTGTCGACCTTTACACCCCGTGGGAGTTGGACCCAACGGCACCGAAATAGAGGAATCTTGAAAATCACGTAGTGAAGCTCCCAAATCTCCTCTACAAGCCCGTAGTACGAGCTTGGGCCATCGGTACTGACGTGCGCATCATAGGCATCTACGTGGACACCTGAGTTCTGCACTGTGCTCTTTCTATCCTAATCTGTTGTATAAAATGTGTAGCCATTAATGTCGTATCCTTGCCATGTCACAATTGTAAATTTTGGCCATTTTGCCAACCATTGTAGTGTTTCACTTGACAAACTTCTAGTCAATTGCACCTTCAACCATTCATTGAACTGACAGTTGTATTGTCTTGTGATCCAAACTTCTGACTGGCCTGCAATCTCTTGACATAGTATGTCCTTGTGCTCTTCAATATATGGGGTCACTTCAGTCATGTATTGCAAAACCGTAAAATGGGCTTGAGCATACGTATTTTGATCCGGAGTTATTGCTTTCCTTCCGATAGTCCCGATACAGCCTCCCCTCGTGACGAGATAGAGGTACACATATCGGCTCGACCTGAGACATGTAGCCAATGCAGAATTTAATGACCTCTTCTGTTGTATAACCTTCGATGATGCTACCCTTCGGTCGAGATCGATTACGTACATAGGACTTGAGAATTCCCATGTACCTCTCGAAAGGGTACATATGATGTAGAAACACGGAGCCGCATATCTTTATCTCTTTCATAAGGTGGACAATAAGATAGACCATGATATTAAAAAATGATGGAGGAAAATACATCTCTAGATGACATAGAGTTGTCACCACCTCAGTTTGCAGAGCATCTAGTCCATCGGGATCAATGACCTTCTGAGCAATTACATTAAAGAAATAACATAGCCTTATGATTGTCACTCGAACCTTGTTCAGCAAAATACTTCTAATTGCAACAGGTAGCATTTGTGTCATTAGCACATAACAGTCATGAGACTTCATGCCAATTAATTTCAATTGTTCCATGGAAACAAGTTTCTTCTTGCTGGTGGAGTGACCGGATGGAACTTTCACACCATGTAAGCACTGGCACAGTTGAGTTCTCTCGGACCTAGACAGAGTGTAGCAAGCTGGGGGAAGGTACGTCCGGCCATTATCGGTCTCTATCGGTGCTAACTCGGTCCTGATGTTCATAGCGACCAAGTCACGCCTTGCGTTGACACTATCCTTTGTTTTATCAGGAATGTTCAGTAAGAGATCTATCAAACTGTCACATACATTCTTCTCTACATGCATGACATCGATGCAATTGCGAACTTCTAAGTGCTCCCAATAAGTCAAGTCCCAAAATATTGATATCTTTTTCCACATGTTCTTTCGACAGATCCTCAATTTACGTCCCTTTCCAAGCACAACGTTGATATCCTTGACCATATCATACCCTCTTTCCCACTAAAAGGCCTTGGTACTGAGTTATCCTCTTTTTCCGTCAAATTGTTTCTTAATCTTGCGGTATGGGAGATACTTTGGAAGGAACCTACGGTAATGCATGTACACAGTTTTGCGCGAGTTGTTCAACCACATACTCTTGGTATAATCTAACCAGTGCGGACACGCTTTGGCTCCTTTGTACTCAACCCTGACAAGTTACCAAAGGAAGAAAAATCATTAATGGTGCAGAACAACATGGCGCGTAGAGTGAAGTTCTTTCGTTTGTCCGTATCCCATACATGTACCCATTCGTTCCACAGTATTGCAAGATCTTCCACCAATGGTGTTAAGAACACATCAATATTGTTCCTAGGTTGCTTCGGCCCTTGGACTAGTAACATCAAAATATACTTCCGCTTTATACACAGCCAAGGAGGAAGGTTGTATATACACAGAGTCACGGGCCAGGTGCTATGTCGGCTGCTCATGTTACCAAAAGGATTCATTCCATCTGTACTCAACCCAAACCTTATACTCCTCGGTTCCACACCGAAATCTACAAACATCCTATCGATGTTCCTCCACTGGGCAGAATCAGCAATGTGTCTTATCATTCCGTCTTTCTTACGCTACTCCCAGTGCCGATGCATCAATCTTGCATCCTGGAGGTTTACAAATAAACACTTCAAATGGGGAATTACAAGAAGATACCACAATACCTTAGCAAGAGGATCTTGCTTCACCTCGATGCCCTTCCCATCATTAGAGTCATTTTTACACTTGTATCGGGATGCTTTGCACACCGGGCAAACATGTAAGCTAGCATACTCTTTACGGTACATGATACAGTCATTCGGACATGCATGTATTCTTTCTACTTTCATTCCCAATGGACAAAGAATCTTTTTGGCTTGGTAGGTGGTTCTCGGTAACACATTTCCATTTGGAAGCATGTCCGCTAGGAAACCTAACAATGCCGTGAAACTCTTGTCGGACCAACCATTGGTTGCCTTCAATTTCAGCAGTTCTAGAACTGATGACAACCTCGTGTATTGCGGCTTGCAGCTTAAGACCAAAGATTTCTCCGAGTCCTCCATCAAGCCCTCGAATTTACCAAACTCTCTCTCACTATAGTTCCCTTCTGCATCACGTAACATCTAATCCAGATTGTCATCCTGCGACCTATCCTCATGATCGAAAGCACAGTCCACAACTGGCATATCATTGTCTTCCTCGACTATGTCATAACTACCTTATTGTGTACTCTTATCTTCAACATAACTGGTCCAGCATTTGTACCCTTTTATGAAACCCCTTCGAATCAAGTAAGCTTCAATCTGCGTTGAGTTGCTAAACATTTTTAGATTATCACAATCAATGCATGGACAGTACATATATTCCATTCCCTTCTTCAACATATCCAGCTCGGCCGCTCTTCTAAAAGCAGACATACCATTAATGTACTCTTCACTCACACAATTCTCAATTACATCCAACTTCGATCCATCTACGCTACACAAGTAACAAATGGGTGTCAAAAATGATTATTAGCGCTACTACATAGCAAATCAGACTAGCTATACTTACACGTAGACATGCATCTATATATATATATTACGTAGGTATAGCTAGCTAGCCACGTATTCATAACATAATAATGTTAAGTAAGAATATATTGAAGGTAGTGAACTACGTACGAGTACTTACCCATTCTGAAATTGAGCAAACTAACATTATCTTTCTAAACCTAGCTAGTTAGATCTAAAATAAACAAAAATCTATCTATCATCTCTTTCAATTACAAAAACATGGATGCATATAAGTTATTAAAAGTAATTGAGTACTAACCTCTGATCACTAAGAAGACGGCGATATGTTTTCACCGTGAACTCCCTAAAGTCAGCTGCCTTGCTCCACTGATGCAGCGCAATGAAGACAGAGATCTGTGTTAAGATCGAGCACGTATGCCCAGTATTTAATAGCACAGATTATCACAGACAGCTCCAACCACAAACGGTCTATGATACTAATATATCACAGATCATAGACGATTATTAATACAAACCATCTGTGATATCCGTAATATCACATACAATTTTTTATATGAACCGTCTATGTTGTTCGCATATTTCACAGACGGTTTATAACACGAACTGTTTGTGATGTCTCACTTATCACAGACGGTTCGTAATACGAACCGTCTGTGATATTAATATCAGAGACGGTTTGGAATACGAACCGTCTGTGTTAATGCTTAAATATGCGCACCCTAATCCAGCTCTTCTAAACTATCCTCTCCCTCATCTTTTTCATCACCAGATTTCTCAATACTGGCATCTAATATTCTTTTGATCTCCTTCCTCTCATCTATCCATCATGAGTTGTTCAGACGCAACCTTACACAGGTGGCCAACAATTTACGTCTGGAGCAGCTCCTCCGCTCACGCCCTGCTCTCCTTCCTCGACTCGCTTCCATTCGTCAGCTGGATCTCATCATCTGCCGTCGACGAAGGTATCTCGTTGCCGCTCAGGAAAGGGAAACCGCCCTTAACCTCGTTCTTCTCTGCAATGTGCACAAAGCGGAGGAAGCTCTTGCGGCAGTACAGAGACAAATGGATAACCTTGCCGATCAAGCAGAATCGGCCAATTCTGAGGAAGCTTATCATGGCATCCTCTTTGATATTATGGGCCATGCTAATGATTTGCCCAGGCTAGAGGAGAAAGTGGAGAGGGCAAGGACAATCTTCACGACATTCGAGAACACAGCGGTTGATCCTCTAACTCTAGAAGTCGAAGAAGAAGCATATGAAGCCCAAAAGATTAAAATCTGGGAATCTCTTTCTTTTGGACTTTTGTAATAAATTTGCCTTGAATTTAACTCTCGTCTCAGTATAGCTTCTGTAGTTCATATGACAAAGGTCTATGTTGTCTAGATTACGATAGACGGTTCGTATTAAGAACCGTCTGTGAAAGTTCACAGACGGTTATTAACACGAACTATCTGTGTTGTCTAGATTATCACAGACAGTTCGTATTAAGAACCGTCTGTGAAAGTTCACAGACGGTTATTAACACGAACCGTATGTGATGTCTCAATTATCATAGACGGTTTGTGTTAATAACCATCTGTGAAAATATCGCAGACGGTTGCTAGTATAAACCGTCTGTGATAGTTTAAGCACAGACGGTTCCGTATGAACCGTTTGTGATGTACCCGTCCAGTATAGCCTCTTTTGTAGTAGTGTTAATATGTGATTTTAGATGGCAGAAGTGATGATATGGTATATAGATTCATCCGTACTACCGGCTATGATATGGAAGATAAAGGCCAATACTAGGTTTAGCCCTAGTTGCTTGCTTGTGGCAAGACATAGAGACTCCCTTTTGGGTTCGTATAATTCCGCTACTTGATTATGAACAGTCTCATTTGGTCTGTTGACCCAATATGTAAAACTTGGTCATAAGATTTATTTATGGTTGCCTACGTAATACGAAGTACTCCTTTTAAGTATGTATGTGATATCTGTTGATGTTATTATATAAGCTAGCTACTGATACAAATACTAGTTCAGAATATACAAAAAATTTGGACGTTAAATCCAGATCCCACATGATTATTATCTTTGTGCGAGAGATGGAGCCTGTGCTTCCCTACAAGAAACCATGATCAAGTGGCTTATCATTATGCTCCAATGATGACCCCTGTGTATACTTGCGCGTGAAAACTTGTCAATGTCTACGTAAACAAACAAACACAAATTAAAGGTATATTATAATACCTAAATTCTCACTGCTAGGATAAGGATGTGGGTTGGTGATCGTCTTGAAACGGTACGTATAGTTTAATTAGATGAGTTCAATTAGGGGGCATCAAACAAGCTTAGTGTAGCCTTGGCATCATGACCCCACGTGCATCCATTGTGGCAAACTGCGAAGTGAGCATTGGAGTGGCCCGCACGTATCTTCCTCCAGCACAAGGGGTTGTTTAAGAGAGGAGACAACTGAGGAGCATTAGGCCGGCCTAACCATTATTAGCTAGCTCTCGGTCTCATTATTGGAGTTACTAATTAGAGTCACTAAGAACAATCAATTTTATTGGAGTTACTAATCATCAGTTCTGTCGTGTGGTTTTCTCTTCATTGTGGTACTCTGCATACATGCTACTCCTAATTAAACTGGAGGTTAATTTATGGACTTGTGATTATCATGCATGCCTGGCTCATGAGGTTGAGCTTTGATAATTAAGCAGGATTGTGATAGCGTACGTATTGATGAATTGATGAGTGGCCTAAGAAGGGATGCACTGTGAGTCATTGACATGTGGTGGTAGAAGAGCATTTGATGCGAATTAGTCAGATAACAATACATGTCATGTAACAACATTCTTCAGAATTGTGCAGATCAAGAAGAAGCTTAGTGTGCTGCTAAACTGGCAATTCTAAGGTGTCGTCCCTGAGTATACCTGACTCAATCTAGGTGGAATTCAACCCTGTGATAATGCGTTGCAACCCTTCCTACCAGTTTACTCTAAAACAACATACTCTACAAGATTTGCACCGAGCGACCATTGAAAACGGTGATTTATGATTCATCAGAGACATACTACATGTACTGATATACCAAGTGAACGGCAGGCGGCACCGAAACCAAAAACAGTGCGTCAGTACAATAACTAAGTAGACATGGAGTCGTTTGCGGTATGCTCCAGAATTTTCTTTCGTTCTAATATTTTCAAACGTACTGTTTCCGTTCTTTCTGATAGTCTTAGTTACCACTTACTGTTGAAGTCTTACGTCCACTCCCCGAATCCGTGCGACTACGCTGTTGTCACTATGACCATCTCCTGAGTCTTTGCAACCACTCTGTTGGTTCTCTGACCACCCTGACAGTCGTTATGACCACGTTGTGATCTCTTCGATCACATCTCGCTGATCCGACCATGTAGTCGTAACTTTAGCTAAAGTCACAACCACGTTCACCGCCGTTGTGCTGCATTTCCTTCGACAACGTAGTAAGCTCGATTACCATAGTCGTAACTCGATTCCGACCACGCAGTGATGCTGTCGATCATACTGAAGGTTTTATCGACTGTCGTTGTCGTAACCCTTACGATCACAGCTTCTGCTCTACGACCGTGGTCGTAACTCCTTTATGATCACGTCTTCAGCACCTACGGACATCTCCGCTCATCGCCGTGGCCATAACTCCATTTACGACCACGTCTGTGGACTCGATGTACTCGATAGGTTTCTCAGAGCTAAACCGCTCTTCTCTTCTTTATTTCTTTCTCTCGATCACACCGATCGCTATGATCACCCTAATCGCTCTCTCTGTTTTCCTTGCCTTCTCTCGGTACAATGCTCTGCCCTTTATACCCAGTTCTACGACTCGGACTTGACTACGACTATGACTGTGACTCCTACGACTCCGACACGGACTCGATAAACAGACTTGTACTCATACACGACCACGAGCATGACCACAATGATTCGAACACGATTTCGACTTTTTAACTTGAACATAACTATGACTTACGACTTTAACTTCTAAACGAGAAACAAAATTATAAACTCTAACACTTACCACATACCAAATGAATTTGAGAGGTTTCTAACTAACAACAGCAAACAACACATGGCCCAGATGAACAACGGCGAAGCTTGTAGGGACAAGTAAACAGCAAACAACACATGGCCCAGATGAACAACGGCGAAGCTTGTAGGGACAAGTAGTCTTGAGTATGACCTTGACACCCGTAGTTCATCGCGTTTGACGCTAATGGCCCAAAAACCCATCCATGTTTGCTTTGCTCCGCCTGAAAATGACAAGGAATCTGGCGAAACAGGGCATCCTCGTCCAATCGATCAATAAGCACCGAAAGTACATATAAGATCAGGCAGAAATGCGAGAACATGCAATGATGCAAAACTAAAAATAGAGCCAGAGAATTACATAGAGCTAACGCCTTCGGTTAACTTCGAAGTTGAAGAATATTCACCAAAGATCTTCTCGTGTTCTCGAACAGAGAAATACATACATCATGATGCAGCAGAGGTACACACACGCTTGAACTCATAATGCGGACGGTTGAGTCCCTTTCGACTTAGAATAACTTTTTCGTGAATCTTGATTGCTTCCGGGGGAATCTTTGCATGTGCTCGCGACTATACATGTCGACATGATGCACGGGCATGCATGGCCTATCGTGTACGCCTCGATCGGTGGCGACTAGTGCGTTCGTGCCGTGCGTGCGTGTGCCCCCTCTTTTAGGCGTGCGTACGTGCTTTATCTGCCGAGCTATCTTTCAATCGCCATCGACCACGGAAAGGCGTCAGTAGTGTCGCGTATGTGCAATGCAGGCAACTTTTTCTCTGTGGCAACTGGCATTCAGCATTCTCGTATGTAGTCTCGCTCTTCGGGAGGGATTCTTCTCCTGGTGTCCGGTGGAAACAGAGGATCCTCTCGCGATTGCACCGTTGATCTCGAGATCGATGGTCCGGGTTAGTTTGTTTTGGAACATAAGCCTGCCGAGGAACTTCCTGAGTGAGTCGGGCCAGCCATCCATGGCGCGGTCAATTACATCAGAGAGATATGTCCCCTCGTTGCTGCCATGTCGTCATCCTAGGTTGAACATTTGTCGCTTGAGCTGAGCATGAGAATACTGAGAATGGGGTCATGCGATGTTTTTTTCTATAAAAAAGAGTGTTGATAGACATCATCTAGATATTTTTATTCTAACTATTATCCAGATTTGTGACTGTTGGATTATAGATCCAACAGCCACGAATTCTCTCCCCTATCTAAAAAAATCTCTCCCTCTAAAACGGCCGTTGGATCTCTAATCTAACAATACCATTTAGATGATTGTTAGAAAGAAAATATCTGGATGATATCTAGTCATACCCAAAAAAATGCTTGACCGGCATTAGACATTAGCTGGGGGTATTTAGCCGATGGCATGCAGCCTATGAAGAGAGGGACAGGAAATAAATTTGGGATTGCACGTGAATAGCTTATCAGTGACAAGATATCAGGGGTGACAACTTCCCAGTTTGACCGAAGCATCACATATCCTGTGAGAACATGACATGCACGTAGGCAATAAAGCGAGTGAAAATTTTCTTATAGATCTTCAGCCTGAGTCCTGATAGTAGGTTAATTTGGTGGTATCAAATAGACGTGACCTAGCAAAGCACAGGCGCTTGGCGGGCCACCGGAAAGCCAGGTTGCCCACGACCGCGAGCGGTTCGTGCAAGGCTAACAAGTCTACACACCAACAAGCTCCTGCCGTACGCGCCCTCTGAGCGTAAGGCCGGCCGGGCTCCAACCATGTTGCTCCCGGTGACCGGCTAGATATTCGCGCCGGGGGGGTTGGAGTCGTCACAGCACGCGACGCGCGCGGTGCAAGGCGGCGCGCACCACCGAGCAGCGCAGCACCACCTCTGTCTCCGTCCATTATTGGTGGTCCATGCAGTGCGGAGCCAGAGCGAGGCCGATCGATCGCGCGCTACCGGCCGGACAGGCCACATGCACTGCCAGGCATGCCACTGCGGGCTTTAGCTAGCTCGCGATCCATCGCCACCACCACGCGCGCGCGCGCCAGGGCCGAGCAGGCAGGCGCCCCGCCGTACGCATTCATGCAGATGCAGGAGACCGCACTTGTGGTACGTACGGGCCGGGCGGCCAGTCCACTGGCCAATTATGTAAGAGTATAGCTCTAGTCATATTTCAAATAGTTTTTAGTTTTTAATTTTTAAAAGTTAAGTTAAATAGGGTGATTTTTCAATCTGTTTTTATAAGTCGTTTGTAAAAAACACTGTCAAATCGATTTAAGCAGAATACCCTTTTAACGCGTGTCCTAGCTGTGCTTTTGCCAATCCGTTCACTTTGCCATTTAGGCGCGCGGACGAGCCGTGTCCCGTCCTGTCCCCCGTCCCCCATGTGCTCGGTACTCCTCTCGTCAGCAGGCCGTATTGAAGGGGGTCGATTTGACGGTGTGACACACCATACGCTACAGAGGAGTATGGTTGTTTAGCCTGTCCAATATCTGAGACATGCAGGTTGAACCCAAAGTACTCCAGCCTGGTCATTCGGGTTACCCGAATTTTTCGGGTCGGGTAGTTCGGATAATTCGAAATTCAGGTAATGAAAACTGCTACCCGATATTAGCCCCAAAAAACACTACCCGCAATTTCGGGTACCCGATAATTCGGGTTCGGGTTCGGGTATACCCGATATACCCGAATTTACAGAAAACCAGCTAATTTCCCGACAATTCGGGTAATTTACAGACAATTCGGGTAATTTACAGGCAATTTCCCGACAATTCGGGTAATTTACGGACAATTCGGGTAATTTACAGACAATTCAGGTAGTTCGGGTACCGGGGGATATTACCCGAACTACCCAAACTAATTTCGGGTAATCAGAATCGCTATCCGAATTTGGGATCGGGTACCTCAGGTTCGGGTATTTCGAGTTCGGGTCCGGGTAATTCGGGTACGGGTAACAGATAGCGGGTATTTTGCCCAGGCCTACTCCACACAGTTCCGTTAAGGTTAATATATATAGCTAGGAGGCGTATATGTGGGAAATTTGGACACTGTTGGACCCATAGCCCACCGAAATTACTTTTTTGGCCCCCCAAAGCAAAAAATTCCAAAAATGGACCCCATTTGAGCGCGCGTTTACGGGAGGGGGACACGTGGCCACTGTTCATCCGGTCGTGCGGTCTGTGACCGCACGACCGGCTTGGCGCCGCGCCCGAGCGCGCGAGCTCCCGCCCAGCGCGCGACCGCCTCGCGTGACCGCGCGTCCCCCGCTCCGACCGCGCGTCCCGCGCCCGCCCAGCGCGTGTCTTGACGCCGACCGCGCTAATCTTTGCCATTCGCGTCCCGTCCTTTCGGCCAAAATGAAAAAAAGCAGCAGCACGCACACGCCAAAATGAAGGGCTTTTTCATGTACCCAGCCGCACACGCGTCAGGAGCCCAAAAACGGCCCCCCTCAGGAGCACACGCGCATGCAGACTTAAAAGCGCAAGGAGAAGGAAGAAATGCTTGGCCAGCCAGGAAGCTCAAGCACAGTTGAAACGAAGCCAGAGCGAGAGAGTGAGGAAGCGAAGGAAAGTGACGAGTGAAAACCCGTAGATTTGAGTTGTATTTGTTCGGAATCTGCGGTTTTTGCAAATACAAAAGTTGTAGATCGTCTCGTGTGCTTCAAGAAGAGGTAAGTCTTGTGCCCGCGAAACTAAAATTTTATGTATGTGATTAGTCCATAATTAGTCGATTAGCACAAATCATCGTTTGGTAATGTTATTTTATGTGAATGTGTGATACGCGATGTCAATATTTGGTACGTTATGTATTTGTAGGTAATCTTTATGTGAATATATGTATTATAAGTCAATGTGTCATACAGTGTGTATGTGTAGGTAAAAATCAACATATGATGCATGCTTTATTGTAGTGTAGATAATGTTGTATTTTATGTTGAAGTTACGTATTGTAATGTAGTTAGTTTTTGCTGAAGAAAAGAGAGGAGCGAAAGCCGGAAGAGTTGAATTGTTTTCGTTTGGAATCAGTGGACTTGGCAAGTAGAAAAGTTGTAGATCGTCTCGTGAGCATCAACAAGAGGTAAGTTTTGTGCCCATGCAACTATAATTTTATGTATGTCATTAGGCCTGAATTAACGAAACCATCTTGTGTTACTGTTATTTTATGTCAATATTTTATACGCTATGTATGTATAGCAAATCTTGCATATGTTTAGCATGATGTATTGTAGTGTATATAGGGTTTCAGTTTTTTGTGAACATACGTAATGTAAAGTAGTTTCAGTTAGGTGGAAAATATGAAGTTGTAGTGTGTAGACGTTGAGAAAACACATATTTATGTTAGAGCAATTGTAGGTGATAACAATAGTACTAGGATTAAAATAAATTAGAAATAAATTTGGTAGATTAGAAATAATGGAGGGGGAAAGGTACAGAAGTGGTAACTGAGCAAAGTAACAGGTATGGTGTGGGGAGGAGCAGGTGAGGACTATGCAGTAAGTTTGCAAGTGGGGAAGATCTTGGTCTGCGTGCTAGTGCGCTTGTTGGCTGTACTGTATCGTATAGAATCGAGGTGGTGGAAGGAGAAAGAAATCAGAAATGGCATGGCACCCGCCACCACCTCTACTCTACTCTAGCCCAGCATCTTTTCGCTTTGAACTTATCCCAAAATCAAAATAAACGGATACCTTTTGAAGTGAATTTTTCGAATGGTTTACAGACTTCAAATCTATATACGCTGTTTATGTCGTTTGCTGCGTCTCGAAAAATGTTGACCGTAGTTATTTGTAGTTTTTATGTCGTTTTCTATCTATATACCACTAGAAATTTACATAGACATTTACTTTTTAGAAATATTTGCTGCGTCCAAATGTCGTTTGCTACATAGACTGTTTATGTCCATAGTTAGAAAAGATTGTAGTGTAAATAATGTGTAGGTGTTGAAAAAGTAAATATTTATGTTGGAGCATTTGTAGGTGGTAAATTTGTAGTAGTTAGATTAGAGACAATTTGTATAATTAGTATGCTTAGTGAATGACTGTAGTATGAAGGTCATTTCATGGAAATAAAAATGATAAGTATATTTAATTTGATGTATGGTACAATTAGAAAGTGAAATAGTTACAAATAAATCGTAGATTTAGGAATACAAAACATATAATAATCGAAACTGTTAATTACATGATACGATTGTTACATGCTGTGTACTAAAATGGTTGATTATGCACTTATGTTAGGTACGCAATGGCTGGCATTGAACAATTGATGGTGTTTTATGGGAGTGGTCTCGTACGTGATGGGCCGTATGGGGCGGACCTGTCAAATTGCGAGTGGACCGTGATCCGGGCACCCGGTCTGAGCGCCATGAGCTTGTCTGAGCTACGGAGGTGTGTCCGTTCAGCCTTCGATCGACAGACCGCAAGGAAGAAGTTACGGATCGAGGCAGTCTATGCCTCAATGGTGGATGACGGAAGGGGGAGCATATGGCAACTTCTGAAGGTGACCAATGACGCCTCATGGGCGAACTACATGGAGGTCGTGCGCAACCCTGATGCTGCGATATATGGGAGGCCAATGGTGTATGTCGAGTTCGTGGAGAGGGCAGAATCATCAGGCATGGTTGGTTCAGATGCCGCTGGTGGAGATGAAGTGGCCGGCGGTCATGAAGACCCTTCTGCGGGAGAACATGTGGGCGAGGAAGTGGGTGATGAAGACGACAGGAGGCGTGCGCAGAATTTCCAGCCCAACGAAGGTGTGCACGACAGGTGGTGGGCCGCCCGTATTGACTGTCATGAGTATCTTGGGGACCGGGTGGAAGAAGAGGACAGCGAGGAGGATGAGGAGGTTGACACAGGCAGCTCTGGAGAGGACGAGGATGGCGAAGGTGCAACTGGAGGGGTGGTAGGTCGTGTTGTGACCACGGACGGTGCGTACGTGTTGTCCAGACTGGACGACATCGCAGCGGCAGCCCTAGTTCTGCCACAGGCGGAGGAGGGAGAATGGGGGTTCAGCGAGGGCGCACTCTTTCTGGGGCAGTGCTTCCGTAATAAGAGTGCTGTCCAGCAGGCTATTGCTAGACATGCCGTCAACATAAGCCGGACGTATCGGGTCCACAAGTCAAAGCCGGACACGTACGTTGTGAAGTGTGTGGACGGGTCATGTGGTGGCAAAGTCCGTGCACAACGGTACAAGGGCGTTGGCACGGAGTTCCGGATAACGGTGCTGCAAGATCACAGTTGCGAGCTTGCGGGGCCAGTACATATACACCGCAACATGACATCACGTTATGTTGCGGAGGTGGTCACGCACCTCGTCCAGGCGGATGTGTCAATTACCCCGAAGGTTCTGATGGCAGCAGTAGCGAACGAGGCGGGCTACGAAGTGAGCTACAAGAAGGTGTGGCGGGCGAAGCGAAAGGTGCTGCACGGTATGTATGGGACGTACGAGGAGGCGTACGACCTGGTCCCAAGAATGCTGGATCAAATTGCACAATCAAACCCAGGCACTTACATAAATAGGCAGGAGAGGGTCCATCCTACGGAGGGCCCGAACTGTTTCATTCTTGACAGAGTGTTCTGGGCCTTCCACCAGGCGATACAAGGGTTCAGGTGGTGCCGTCCAGTGCTAACCGTAGATGGGACGTTCCTATCTGGCAAGTACAAGGGCACTATCCTTACCGCAGTTGCAGCTGATGCAAATGACCAGTTACTCCCAGTGGCATTTGCAATTATGGAGAGCGAGAATACAGATAGCTGGCTTTGGTTTCTTTGCAATTTGAAGAATGCCGTAGTGCAAGACAGGCCCGAAGTGTGCCTTATCTCCGACCGCAATGCAGGCTTGATGTCTGCGTTGCGAACGTTGCAGGATGGGACGCAGGCCCCCGTCCCGTGGACTGATGTGAAGAACCGCTGGTGCATGAGACATATTGCAGCGAACTTCCACAGAAGGTTCCGTAGCAAGGACCTCATGAAGATGTTCAAGAAGCTATGCATGCAGAACCAGAAGCGGAAGTTCGACGCCTTGCGGAGGCAGCTCGATCAGGAGGCTACGAAGCATGTGCATGCAGCAGCAGGGGCCGTGGAGGGGGGCTCCACAAGAGTCGGGGTATTCTCACAATGGGTTCAGTCCAATGCACCTGACTTGGAAATGTGGTCTTTGTTGCACGACACCGGTGGGGCGAGGTATGGGATCATGACAACCAACATGTCCGAGGTTTACAATGGTGTATTGAAGGGCGTCAGATCCCTGCCGATCACGGCAATTGTGGCCGAGACCTGGAACCGTACCGTCGGGTACTTTGTGAATAGAGCCAGGATGGCGCAGAAGCACGTTGAGGAAAACAAGCAATACTCTGAGGTCATGCAGGCCTTCATGGACAGGAAGATGGAGAAGGCTCGAACCCACATTGCTCAGCCCATTGATGGCTTAAGGAGGAAGTTTGAGGTCCGCCTAAGGCAGAAGTATGTCATGGGTCAAATTAGAGGGGAGCGCAAGCAGGTATGCACGATTGGTGATGAAGCATCTTGCAGCTGCAACAAGCCCCAGCTTCTGCACAAGCCATGCTCCCATGTGTACGCGGCGTGCGCTGTATGGAACCAGGCGTCGACACAGTACATCTCCAAGTACTACGACATGCAGCACTTGTATGCAACCTGGAGTGCAGAGTTCCATTCCTACGGGGTAGACATGCACTACAGGGAATTATGGCCGGGGGAGATAAAGTGGGTGCCCAACGATGCACTGAAGCATGTCGGGCATGGAAGACGACAAAGCCGTCGCATCCGCAATGACATGGATGAGAGCCAGCGAGGGGATCGTGTTCGGCGCCCGAAGTGTAGGCTATGCAAGACCTTTGGCCACTCCCTCAGTCAGTGCCCAAACAGGCCGGCATCAAGCAACGCTCCGTAGTACCAACCACAATCCATATGTAATGTATTATTCAAGAGGTGTACGCTTAATTGTTGGCTCGATGGTGTAGCTATGTATTGCACATTACCATGTTATGTATATTTTCGCACATTCCATATGTTTCCTTGTCGTGTGGGTCATATTGGTGTGCACATTTTACGTATGTTTTTGTACATTCCGTACGTTTCCCTATCATAACATTTGTTGTGAGTTATGTTGTTATTTATTGCACATTTTGTTGTAATGTACACTAACTTGTTATCCTTCTTTGGCAGGACATGGCGTTCGAGCTGCTAGAGCCCCGTTGGGACGAGCACCACCGATGCCATGTGTGGTTGTCGGCACCCGCACAGGGGCCTCCTTGCTTCGTCCTTAGGGGCCCCCGAGAGAACTGGCGTCTCGACCCTCGGTACATCCCACTACTACGGGACACCGGTCTGCTGCCCATTGCCCGCATGTTGGATCTACCGCGTGGGTTCCAGTACGATGCGCCACTGTTGTCAGCTCTCGTTGATCGATGGAGGCCGGAGACTCACACCTTCCACTTCCGGTGGGGGGAGATGACGGTTACGCTGCAGGACGTCACGATGATTACAGATCTACCCCTCCGTGGTGCTGCTTTGGTGCCACCCCCGAAGGCAGCAGATTGGAAGGTTCGTCTGGGTCACCGGTTCGGTCATGCGATCCGAGACAACGCAGCTGGGGTGCCACATGGATGGCTTCGTCACTTCATGACCTGTCCTGCAGACGCAGATGAGGTCGCGGTGCGGACGCACTTCGTTGCATACCTGCTATATCTGTTCGGGTACGTCTTGTTCCCTAGCACGACTGGAGACTCCGTGCAGCCTAGCTACATACCGCTAGCGGAGTCCTTGGCGGATGGCTGGCCTGGTCAGCAGCCACAGTATAGCTGGGGATCAGCAGTCCTTAGCTCCACATACCGAGGCTTGTGTGACGCCTCGCAGCGTACCGCGGCCAGCGAGCCGATCCTAGCCGCCTGCTACCTTCTCCTTCAGTTGTGGTCATGGGAACACTTCCCCGTTGGCAGACCTGACTTTGGTCGTCGTGTGCACCCTTATGACCTCATCCCGCAGTTGTATGGTGGTGACGACCCCATTGATGCGCCCACAATGGGTACACGTTGGACGCATGGTCAGTTGAGGTGGGCCAGGGAGAGACCGAGACGTGCGTACTCGGATTTCCACCAGAGGTTCGAGCTTCTGGCGTTTGCCGACGTAGACTGGTGGCCATGGTCTCCACAGTTAATTGCGAACACGACCCCCCACGGGTTGTCATACCAGTGCGAGCGAGATCAGAGGTACTGGATGACGACCTGCCACTTGGTGTTCGCGCACTGCGTCGAGCCGTACATCCCACACCGAGTCATGACACAGTTCGGGCTGTACCAGCATGTCCCTCCCATGCCAGGACGCCCTCTTGCGGAGGAGTTCCACCGGTATGTCAGTACACCCCAAATTTAATTACTGCATTAGTGTCAATGTCAATACCGTACTGATTGTGTAATGTCTCAATGGACTTGCAGGCAATCGAGGAGAGGGCGAGCGACCGAAGACTGGAGAGCCACACAGCGGACGTGGACAGACATGTGGTCTGACCATGCGCATACGATGGTTGTGGATGAGACACGGCCGTACGACCCTGACGACCCCGCGCCGTACAGGGCATACCTTGACTGGTACGCTCCACGCACCCGCTGTAGGCTTACTACAGGGAGCCCCCACAGCCTCCACCTCATGCTGTTCACGGGGCGGCTATACAGGAAGGTCCAGACCGTCATCTAGCGGCACGGGTCGACGAGGCGGTACGAGAGTACTGTGTCATTACGCAATGCAGGATTATATTTGAACTGACTGTTTGTTTCACTGCAGGTGGACCGGATACATCGTATCGACATCGAGGCTAATGAGGCTATACGACATAGGAAGTCCAATACCGAATCTCGGTGGGTAAGCTATATGCGCAGCATCAGCGAAATGGCAAGGGGTACGATACGGGGCTTGAGTTGTGGTCGCCACCGAGATGACGTTGTTGCTACACGCGGTGGCGGACGTGGGCAGGGACCACCACCTCCCTCCGCGCCTCCGTCAGCACCAGGATCAGCACGGCCATCCTCGGCCTCCACGCGCTTCGGCCCAGCGGTTCGACAATTGGCAACTATTTGTTTGTGCACTCATTTACCATTTATGTCTAACCACATGTTCGTCTTGCAGCAATTGCGACAGGATAGCACGCTGCTACGGAGGGCGACGTCATCACGGAGGTCGACATCGCCGCACGAACCAGAGGGGCCGTCCGAGAGTCGGCAAAGCTACGGTCGCTCGGCCTCCACGCGCTTCGGCCCGGCGGTTCGACAATTCGCAACTATTTGTTCATGCACTCATTTACCATTTATGTCTACGCACATGTTCGACTTGCAGCAATTGCAACAGGATAGCACGCAGCTACGGAGGGCGACGTCATCACGGAGGTCGTCATCGCCGCACGAACCAGAGGGGCTGTCCGAGAGTCGGCCAAGCTACGGTCGCTCGGCCTCCACGCGCTTCGGCCCGGCGGTTCGACAATTCGCAACTATTTGTTCATGCACTCATTTACCATTTATGTCTAACCACATGTTCGTCTTGCAGCAATTGCGACGGGATAGCACGTCGCAACGGGCATCGTCATCACGGAGGGCGACGGACGAGCAACCGCGCTCTCCAGGACGACGGGGGCCCACTCCAGACAGCGCCCCTGACTCGCCGGACCAACCAGAGGGGCAGATGCCCTCGTATCTCCCGGGACAGGTGCAGACCAACCTATATGACCGGGACAGGTGGGTTGTGCCGACCTATCAAGGCATGACATCGCACGAGTACATGGGGGACTTCCCGTCGACATCCTCATTTCACCAGCCACATACCCCGGTATGCACTAAACGTGTGTATTTCATTATGAACAATTTTCGTACTTTCCATTGTCTAATTCAGTTATACCATCTAAGCAGGACGTAGGCACCTCCTCCGATTGGGTGAGCTCTATGCTTTATGACCAGCTGTCGCAACTGTCTACAGAGTTGTACCCACCGCCGCCTCGGCCACACCCCTCGCAGTACGATCTTCGCGATGCACCCCGCTCCCCTAGTAGGTTCACCTTCTCAGAGGATCATATGCGCCGTACGAGGCGGCGACGACGAGATGATGAATGAATTTTTTAAATTGTGCTTTTGTAATATTTGTGATGTTTTTCAAGTGCTTGATGGTTTGATGTTCAAAGATGGTTTCCAGTATAAAAGGGTTGCTCTAAGTTCTTTGATTTAGTACGGCATACAACCAACTGAGAGATGACAACACGGGGTAGCGGGACAAGACATAGCTTGACGACAATTTTTTTTGCCTTGTGATAACAACTCCACGTACATAACAACCAATTCATCACATGCTTAACAACGTTGCACATTACATCGTTATGGAAAGAGGGCACAGAATATGAAGGTCACAGAAAATGAAGGCGTCATGCACTTACAACACGAAACAACACATACATTGCACATACAGACAGAATTTATGGAAAGTTCTACACCCAAAACATCAACACAACAGTCCTACTGGCACAGCATCAACACATTCCGTACCCTCGTGGCCTACATGCCAAACGAGCCTCGTGGCACCCACATGGAGAACTGCTGAGGGGGCCGCCTCGGACGGGGCTGGCCATCGTGGTAGTGGCACGCACATATGCAGCTCGGGTTCGCGCAACAACATGTGGGATCATAAGAGCTTCCTATGTTGACAACCTCCTCGTTTCCCCTCTCGCGTTGCATCTGTTGGCGGAGCTCAT
The DNA here is from genome assembly GCA_017311315.1 of Dendrocalamus latiflorus. Lineage (NCBI taxonomy): Eukaryota > Viridiplantae > Streptophyta > Magnoliopsida > Poales > Poaceae > Dendrocalamus > Dendrocalamus latiflorus. The sequence continues at coordinate 40,169,779 of CM029651.1, forward strand.
TGTTCTCCTCATTGAGAGTCTCCATTCGGTACTCCAAGTCCATTATTCGGTCCCATAAAGTACCCACATAACGGTCAATATACCGTTCATGAGGAGGGTCGATCCAGCGGGAGAAGTCGCATTTCGCCATCTGCGAAAAATGACAGTAAACATGGAGGGTCCATAAGCAATAAAAAATGTACTATTAGTAATTTGTACCCCGGAGCGTGGGCATCGGAAGAAACGGCGCCCGCCATCGTTCGGCCCTTCCAGGACCTGCACGACCACGTACTCATTGTGTCTGCATTTCGGCCACGCTGGTTGCGCACGCCGGCTTGGTAGCAAGCGGTACTGTGGTCCGAACATCTCCCTCCTTTCCAAGGGAAGGTCTTCCTTCGGTGACCCATATCCGACTGGCCCCTCATCTTCCGCCATGGTATGTTCTTTGTTCGATTTACAGGGTTTTCTGGCTACAACTTCATGGGACCTCTACCGTGCTATTTATATCGAATGGCGGGACAAAAGATGGCTGCTTTGCCCAGAGACAAGACAAAAGCGCTCAGCTTTACTCGGTGAGATGACAACACATGCCAGCTTTACGCAGTGATATGACAAATCGGGGCAGCTTTGCTCAGTTAGATGACAACACATGCCAGCTAAACTGCCTACATAAAGACTACGATCTGAAAAGCCTTCATACGAACATTTATTGCTACTCTGAAAAGCCTACATAGGAACATTTATTGCTACTCTGAAAAGCCTATCGCTACAGAAACCAACAAAATAGGGGCGTAGGCTGTAGCCTTTACAGTGAGTGTTCACGTCATAGGCATGTATCCTTTCCAGTGAGTTTTCATGTCACCTTTCCTTGTTGTTTCATAAATACAGGATACAGGCTCTGAAAAGCCTACATAGGGACATTTCCATGGACTATGCCCACTGCACCAGATAACCTGCCTACATAAAGGCCTCCTATGTCTTCCATACCACATCTCCTCCTCAAGCCTTCACAATACTACTACACAACAATGTCTTCCTGGAGGTCCGACCCATTAGGAGTGCCGGAGTGGCATGAGCGCCCCAAGTGCCGCTGCGGCTTTAGGACGATGTTGGGAGTCTGGACGGATCAAGAAGAGCGAGCCAAATACGGCCGTAGGTTCTTCAAGTGTCCAAACCTGGATGACGATTTCATGGTAACGACGACAACTAAATCATGCTATATGTTATGCATGTAATAAAATTGTACGCAACATGTTATGAAGTTTATTTCTATTCACATAAGGTTATTATCTCGTGTGTTCGCATTCAATGATTCAGATAGCAAGTCATTTAACAATATTAACATACTCTTGGTACACTAATTCTTAGTAACATAAAAATATCACTTACCAATGTATATATCAAATAAAAAAGGGATTATCCGTACAAAAAATTCCATAAAAAATTACCAACATATACGAGGAGAAGGCATCAGGCAAAGACAACACGAACAACTCATACATTTCACGTACATGACATGTAGCAAGTAGTACAACCACCAACACACCAACGAACACAAGAACTAAAATACAACACAACCGTACATAAAACATTACCAAAAGAGCTTGGCGACAAGATAGCATAAAACATTGCGAACATACACGAGGATAACCTCCAGCACTACAACTTGAGGATAACAATAAACACAAGAAACAAAATAGCACACAACATTAAATTTATCTTCCAGTCTAGTCTGTCGAAACGATGCTGCATCCCGACGGGGTCGCAACCCCCAACGACAACTCTCTCACGGCGAACACTGTCATTCCTATTTCCCATTTCATCCTCCCACACCCAGAATCGGCAACCACCATGAGCTTCCTGCGATTCCATGACAAGAAGATTTTTAAACATACCACCACGATTTGAGTGAACCCGAAACAATATGACTCACCGAGTGATTGGGGCACTTGTAGTAGTGTCGCCCCGGATTCTTGGCCGTCTGTGATGTCCTACGTCTAACCACCAAGTTGCAATTTGGGCACATCACCGTGGGTGCCCATGAAGACGTGCTGAGCTGACTCATTGCCTAGTCTGGGGGAGTGAGCACGAAATAAAACTACACAGATTGTGAACAACTTACTCAGGAGGTGACTGATAACATGGCCAGGGAGTATGTGAGGGATGGCTCCGTTTTATAGGCTGTGTGGGGGGTAGCCTCACGCACAAAGACCACAGACAACACAAATCTGGACCCCACACCATGCTCAGTGAGGAGACAAAACATGCCAGCTTTTGAGGTGACCTCACAAAAACGGGGCATCTTTGCTCAGTGACATGAAAAAAGAGGTCAGCTTTTGCTCAGTGACTACACAAAACGGGCTGCTGTTGAGCTACCGCCTACCGAGCTGCTTGATGACTCTGGCTAGGCCATTACGACATATACATATTAGGCTAATACTTTAACTTGGCAGAATGACGTGTGGTACAATTTTCTACGTACACGTAAGAGAGTGAATGCACAATTTCCTGCAGGTCTTCAGGGGAGGAACCTATCTCATCAATTATCCATTTTCAGTCCCTGAGCTAGTGTCAAAGTCAATAAGTCATTCCCTGAAAGTCCCAAGTGCAATGATACACGTCACATTCAAAAGGCATTACATAAGAAAGCATAACATGCATACAGCGACAGATGTACATAATATTGACAATGAAATAAATTTTAATATTGGATCAAATAACACCTCTTACCGAATGAGGCCATCATCTTCGGTTCCCCGTGGCTTGAATAAGGAGGACATCATTTCTAGCTTGGGTGACTGAGTGTGCACTGATGCTCTATATTTAGAGATAAGAGGCCATTGGCGAGAGCTAAACACCTAAACAATGCCAAAAGGCATGAGTATAGCCAATTCGTGATTACTAAAGAGAGCAGTTGTCCTCAGTGGGATGCCAAAAGATGCCAGCTTTGGGCAGTGACATTACTAAAGAGAGCAGTTGTCCTCAGTCAAATGACAAAAAGAGGCCAGCTTTGCTCAGTGAGATGACAAAACATGGCAGCTGTGCTCAGAGACATGACAAAACGGGGCAGCTTTGCTCAGCGAGATGACAACACATGCCAGCTTTGCGCAGTGACATGATAAAACGGGGCAGCTTTGCTCAGAGACATGACAAAACGAGGCAGCTTTGCTCAGTGAGATGACAACAGATGCCAGCTTTGCGCAGTGACATGATAAAACGGGGCAGCTTTGCTCAGTGATATGACAAAAGAGGTCAGCTTTGCTCAGTGGGATGACAAAAGATGCAAGCTTTGGGCAGTGACAGTACTAAAGAGGGCAGCTGTGCTCAGTGACATGACAACAAGAGGTCAGCTTTGCTCAGTGAGATGACAAAAGATGCCAGCTTTGGGCAGTGACATGACAAAACGGGGGCCTTTTTTTAGTGATATCGCAGCACTCCCATCTTTACTCACTGCTACGACCACGCGGACCATCTTTACACGTACGAGTAGAGACAAAACGGCCCCTATAAATTGGTATGCATTCCATTTCCCAGCGAACATTGCACATCCAAACCCCATACTACATCGCGCTTCCCTCACCCAACCGGGATGGACAAAGGCAAGAAGAAGCAATGGGACAAGATGGTGAAGGATTGGGAGGAGACCCGTGACATAGCACGGTCAGCTGCAGCCCGCGATGCCGCCCGCGATGAGAAAATAAGGGCGATACAGGCCCGGGTAGAACAAGCCCATCGTGCTACGATGAAAGGTCCCCCCCAGAGCGCCCGCGTAGCAACAACCCCATCCCGGACGTCCCCACCGAGCGTTCGCCACAACTACCACCTGAGGGGGAGACACCTCCCCTTTGTTGGTGCGGGGACGTGTGCAAGTTCTTCAAGTCTAAGCACCGCATCAGTCTAGGTATGCGGTACTGGGGTTGCGCAAACTACTCCAGTGACTACCCCAACCGCCGTTTTGACACCGCAACCTATCGGCAGCCGGTAACGACCACATGCACCATTTTCCCCTACCTTTTCTCCTTCACAACACGCACTAACAATATCTCTCTTTTATTTACAGTCTCCGGAGCCCCTATGTGCCTACCGCAAATGGATCGATCTTGAGATCCACCCTCAGGACCAATGGACCCTCGACTTCGAGGAGTGGAATGTCAAAAAGGAGAAGGAGTTGCTGGAGGAGGAGCGCCGCAAGCACGAGCACACCCTGCGTATACAGCGCGAGACGCAAGCTCATCTTGAAGCGTGCACGCGTAGGGATCGGGAGGCTCGCGAGATGGAGCGCGAGAGAAAGAGGGAAATTGCGGCTAAGGCAAAAGAGGCCGCGGAGGAGTTCAACGCCGAGCGGGCAAGGAAGGGAAAGTGGCCCCGGTCCACACAGTAGGTCGTACGAGCAGTTGGGTGGGTTAGTCGCATATCATGCTATATGTTATGCATGTAATAAAAATCTACGCGGCATGTTACTCCCAATTGTATTATGAAATTTAATATCTAGTATTTTCGCATTCCATGATTCACGTAGCACCTCATTTAACAATATTAAATGTACCAAAATTTATGTATCGCATTCCATGTTACTCACCTTCACAATATCACTTACCACTTTATGTATCGACCGTTCTACGGTCAATCTTTCCTACAAAAAATTTACCAAAATTTTTTATGCATCTACAACTTACAATGAACATAATCTTTTATTACAACTTTATCTGATTTTTATCCAGTTTATAACTACAAAATTGCCAAAACTGAAAACAATCACGGAGATTGCAAACCCTAAAAACACAGCAAACCTTAAAGGTCACTTACCACTATTTGTATCGATCATTCTACGGTCAATTGTTCCTAAAAAAAATTTACCAAAATTTTATTGGCATCTACAAGTTATAATGAATATAAACTTTTATTACTACTTGGTCAGATTCTTTCCGAGTTTACATTTACAAAATTGACAAAACATACAAATAACATGGTGATTGCAAACCTAAAAACCATACGAAACCCTAAATATCACTTACCACTTTACGAAACGATCGTTCTATGATTAATCGTTTTTTAAAAAAATTTATCCAAATTTTTTTTACATCTGCAACTAACAATGAACATAAATTATTATTGCAATTTTATCTATTTTTTTCTCAGTTTATAACTACAAAATTGCGAAACCATACAAATATTCACGAGTATTGCAGTCGGGGACATGCGGTCGGGGGAGCAAACGCGCGCTCGTGCGACCGCGGGACCGGGGACGCGCGCTGGGCGGGGCGGTCGCGCGCTCGTGCCACCGCGGGACCGGGGACGCGCGCTGGGCGGGGCGGTGGCGCGCTGGGGCGAGGCGGTCGCGCGGTCGGCGGGGAGTCGCGCGCTCCAGCGCCGCGCCAGGGCGGTCGTGCGGTCCCCGACCGCACGACCGGGCGACGTGGCGGCAGCGGAGAGACGCGCGGTGAGGAGGGGTATAGATTTGGAATTTATTTCGGAAGGGGGCCAAAAATGGAAATTAAATTGTTTAGGGGTCCAACAGTGTCCAAATTTCTATATGTGGCTCTGCGGACTACAGACTGATGGATGCATGCACTTTAATTATTTCTCAATCATGCGATGACCGATGAGCACGCACGGTGATGGCTGTCATTTCTCGAGCGGTCCAGGAACCACCGCTGCGTGCATGCGACGGTGACGCCATTTCTTTGTGAGCTGTCCGTGTCCCCCACCAGAAGCAGTGCTACCTAGGGCGCATATGCATCATAGCTATTGAACTTGAACCGGAAAGTGAACTGGTGGCGTGACCGGTTCATGGTCCAACCGGTGAACCGTCGGTTTGTTTAGGCTCAGGCTAAACAAACTCCATTAGACAAGACCACCGTACATCAAAGCAGTACATACTCGAGCGAAAAATACAACGAATTTGGGCGCACAACAAAACCATTAGTGTAGCTAATCTAACAACCTGATCCAATTAGTACATACTCGAGCGAAAAATACTTCCTCTACTTTCTGCTCTTGTGCTGTTGTGCTGCGTTATCTGAGCCTCGTCAACCTTTCTTCCCGGCGTGCACCTGGAAGGAGGGAGAGCGGTTATCTCCGAACCGTTGCCGCAGAGAGTACCTGCACGGGGCGGCAATAAGGTTTCTAGGCAGCGCATCTGCGCGACCGCTCACTGCACTGCATTATCTACGTTCTGCACTGCGTCAAGCCTACGCGGCTTCCTGTTCTTCATCAGGCTAACAAGTAAGTCATTCGCGCGCACGTACGACTTAGTTTCTACATTTTTCTTGAGTATATTCTGAAATATGATGAGTAGCCTGCTGTTAGTTGTGAGTTTTGCATCATTAGTTTATTATTTTTGTCTTCTAATAAAACTTGGAATTAAAATATTTCCCACATTTATAACATATCCATCCCCAACAACAAGAGCAGCAACAAGCAAGCAAATCCAAAGAAGAGAGGAGAGGAAGCAGGGAGGGGTGGTTACGGTGTTGCGTAATCTAGCGGAAGCTCCCGTGGTTGCCGCCATGCGAGGAGGCGCAGAATCCACCGACATGTCACTAGGAGATCTCCTGCCTCTGTTTGGGCTTGCAGGGTAGATAGGCCCCTTGGCTTTTACTTGTGTAGAGAACACGACAGTTGGAGACCGGAGGGCGACGAGCAAGCAGAAGCAGAAGTAGGAGAGAGAGGGGTGCTGCGTCTGTGTGTAGGAGGAGCAAGAAGAAATGGGGATGACAAGTCTCCACCCTCGCTACGAGGGGTAACAACTAACAACGTCACTGACAAAAAAAACCGCTGGGTTCGCTGATAGCTGGCTAGTTCAGCAGTTCTCTGATAGCCGGCTGGTTCGTCCAATTTTTTAGTCCAATTGCATGAACGGTCTTCGGAGCAAATCAAACCGGTGTAGCCTTTGGTTCCGATTTTTCCGATTCAACCGGCTGTCTCGTTCGGCTTTAATAACTACGATATGCATATGCATCTCCGCATGTGGCTTTGACCCCGATCCGACTCCTAGCCAGCCCGGTCAGTCCAACTCCCCCGGGCGGCAAGGTTGCATGGCGACTCTGCCCATTTGCAGGTCTTCTCCACGTACTGAGTGCTGCTGATGACGCCCGGCCGGCCGCCCGGCTAGTCCTCTCAATCACCACTTGCATTCAGGATGCAGCTCCCCTTTTCTTGGAGCCGTCGTGGCACCCCCTCTCATCACTTGCTCACTCCTTTTCAATTGCGTGCCCCGACGTCTTTAAGACATTCTTCCACCTAATTGGCCTTTTCTATTGATTAACTTTATGCCACGTTTATTCAATCCCTCCAGGCCATATGAATATATGATGCGGTACAATTTTACTCGCTAAAATATTACTACTAACTGTAACCGTTTTGGAGAGTAGTAACCGTTTTGGAGAGTAGTGTAGTATCTATTACTGTAATTAGAGAGGTGGATGATTGTTTCTATTTTTAAAATTTCTCAATGCTCGATAAAGATTTTGACTGCTTGGCGTTCGACAGCTCATTGTACCCCTTTGTACGTAGTCGTAATCTTCTACCTCTCAAATGCTTTAACACCCGTGCTGTTGGTGACGATCAAGTGGAAGACTCGGCGAGCGATCTAGTTGATAAAGGAACGTTATGCACCACGCACGATGTCCTCGTAACGAAAACGAGTTGAGGGTGACGCCCAGAAAACAACGCCGTCGGTGCCGACTAACTTTTTAGGAATAAATCTGATCTTTATTTCTAAAACATGTTTTGTGACTACAAAATGGCCACCCGGCACCCCTCAAACCCAAGCATAAAACTCTCTCCAAAACCGTCTCAAATCCCTACATTAACCCTTAATCTCTCCCTCCTTATAAGCTAATGCACCAAACCGTGTTCTCATCAAACACGATCACCAAACTCTATCCATTCCGAAAATCAAGGGACCTGAAACTCTTCCAAACATAGGGTTTTCACAATCCCTAAGTCTTCCCAATTATAGACTCCTTCCATAACTCTTTTACCTCAGCACGTGTTGAAGCTTCTAGGGCCACACCTCCCGTAGCTTCTCAACGCATCAACCTCACTTGTCAAAGCCTCTAGGACCGCACCTCCCGTATTCTCCACGCATCAACCACATTTGATATCCATGTACTCTAGTGTGAGCCCGACCACCTTGTGACATCCTCGACTGCCTGAACCTCAGATTTTCCCCTCCCAGTACTGGTCCTCCTCGTCACCAACCATGACCATTTCCATGCCCAACCTGCATATACAAAAAACAAAGAACATTTTCTCCAGCATAAGTTCTTCTCAACTTGACCGATATCAATCTACACATGCAAACCACACTCTTAACCATCAATAAACACAAACCAAAACATCCACGACCTCAATATTAGCCTTCGACCACTCAGAATGACCAGTCACACTGCCATGCCCAGGCTGGTCAGACCGCTGGCCCAATAAGCACGAGTACTCAAGGTACTTGAAGATTATAAGAATTAAAGTACTCGAAGCCTCCGAGTATCGACCGAAAAGCCTATGGCAATCGACTGCAAAGCCCATAACAACTGATCACAAAGTTTTCAACAATCGATCGCGAAGCCTACGACTACGACAACAAATCGTGAAGTCTACGACCTTTGACCTGTTCACTATTGCTTATGACCGATTTACGGTTGCTTACGACTGATTCGTTGTAGCTTACCAACATCTAACAGGCATGGTCATTTTGCTGTGTTCGTTCAGTCGTGGTCGTTCTGTCATGCTCGACCTGTCGTGCTTGATTTGCCGTGGTCGATTTGTTGTGGTCGACATGCCGTGGTCGTTCTGCTGTGGTTGACACCTGCCGATCGGACCATTTTATCACAAGCCTGATTGGACTACCGTCTGTGGACGAAACCTACCGATCGCCAACCGTGATCGACCAAGACTTTCACAAACGTAAATTTCAATACAATCCAAAAATCAATTATTCATCATCACCATATTCATGACCTGCACATGCTCTAACATGTAGGAATTCCATAGGGATTAATTTGTAGAAAACAGCGCAAGTTTCATAGGAATTCCACGAAATTTCCATCCGGGCTTGGACTCAAATGAAAAAAAAACAACCGTTGATCCAATTATTTGGTGCTTGAACAGTTATCTGATCGCGCTTAATGCCAAATGAATCTTTTCTTTTGAGTGTCTAGCTAGCTGCTACTAGTTGACTTGCAAGGTGATTCATACCGGGCGGCATGGTATGTAAGAACGCTCTCCAAATTTTGTTGACATTTCGTGCAACGGAAAACGTTCCAATGATCAGATTGATCAATCACCTAATTACAAAAAGCGCATGACTTCTCCATCGTTGGCATGTGCGTGCCATCTACCTACTGTCATGATTCCATATTTGTTTCCTTCTCCGCTGTTCTTGTTCATCACACTTCTATCTGTCGTTTGCTTAGCACCTGTGAGCCAATGGTATACGAAGGACCATGTAAGTGGGTAGAGTGATTTGTGATGAACCATTGATATTTCCGGGGAGTTGGATTTTGAATTTTGTAAAATTTGTTGTTTTTCACAATCCGGTCTGCCATTGAAATTTGTGGGGAGCTGAATTGTAAATTTTGCAAAAATTGTCGTTTTTCAAAATCCGGCTAATGTGATTGGCCTATGCCAATGGTCTAACCAACCAGTCTACTGTGATTGGCCTACACCAATGGTCTGACCAACCAGTGTTAGCGATCTGATCGGCTAACGTTAGCGGTCCAACTGGCCAGATGAGTTGCTTCAGCTAAAAAGTTGTATTTTGGGAAATTTGGTCTTGGTTTGGTTTGGTTTGACTTAGACCAGTGCATATGTGTTGCATGAAGTATATTTTGACTGACATGGATTATGTTGTAAAGAACTTATATCTGAAAATAATTTCTTCGTCTTTGAATATATCGAGAGGCTTAGTGTCGACCATGATCAACGGCAAGGGTCGGGATTACGCTCATAGAGGAGCTGAGGTCCAGAACGATCAAGGATGCCGGGTGAGATGACTGAGCTCAAGCATGGCACAAGTAAGGTGGGAAATATTGAGAGGAAGTTCGAGTGACAGGTTGCACCATATATCTTGGTCGGTCCAAGTGAGGTATGACTTGGTGGAACCGGAATAGGATAGACTTGCCCATGCATGGCAAGCCAGTGGTGCACCTACATGTAGCAAGTGTGACGATTGGTTATAAGGGAAGATGAAAATCAGATCAAGGAAATGTATTTTAGTAAGTTGACCAAAATACCAAAAACTACCTTAGATTAAAACCACGGTGCTTGAGGAGCACATGGAAAAATGGTTTAGATCAAGGTGAAGCTAAGATGATCAAGTGGATCAAAGTATGAAGACTTAGCGGATTTGGACTCATGTGCTCTGGAAAAACATGCATGAGTTAAGTGTATGAGTAAAACCCGTGTTGTGTAGGATTAATAGGCTTTTTCCATTTGTTCTATTGGATAGTATCCATTTGAGTTAGATGTGGATTAGTTACCTTATCTATTTAACAGACTGAGATGGAGACTTATAAGTTAACCATCAAACCATCCTCATTCTAGCCAAGTCTTCTAGGGTTAGAGTTTGAGAAGTGCGAGTGTTGTAGTGTGCTCTCTTGTCCTACAGGTAGAGTGGCCGTAAAACATTCATATTCAAGTAGCAATATGTCAACTTTGTGCTTAACTTTTAGTGACTTCTTGATTTGGTTGATTTACTCTGGTTCTTGTTGGTTTTGATCTCTTCTCTCCCCTTCTTGGTCTTGCTGTGTGCCAAAAATATGTAATTGATAGAGATAACTCATGGAGATCAATCTCCATCCATCTAGACATCAGATCTTGCAAGTTCTTGAAGTTGCCCGGTTTTGCTTGGATTTGACCTCAATGTGAGATTTCTTGATCTAAGAGTTTTTACCTCAAATCTTTGGGAGTTTTTATTTGCTGTGATATGTTGAAATACATTTAGATCTATCTTAGCCATCCTTTACCCACAAGCAAATTGTATTCTAAGTTTTTGGTTTTTGCCCAGTTTTTGTCCAACATTGTTTCTTTTAGAAAGTTCTGAACTTTGATAAGAATTCATATGATCCTTGGATGAAATATCTTCCTGAAATCTCAAGCAAGGTGTGTACAAACTTTTATCTCATTTGGCCTTAGATTTTTTGGAGTTGCATACTAAAAATGATTTGGATTTGAGTTGATTTTCTGTTCTAGAATAGGGGAGCAGTCCAACAGCTGTGTATCCATCGGTCAGCCGCCCAGAGGCTGATTAGATTGGTTGTAGCTAGCGGTCAAACCACCTAGGCGCTTGTCAGACCACCATCTGGTAGTCAGTCAGACTGCTAGGGCTTCGATTAATTCTTTGGCTCTCAAATTTTTCAGTTGTTTGTTTTGGTTTTGGCTTCCAATCCTGACATAACTCCATAGCTACTGGATGAAGGATTGATGAATATTTAAGAGAAAAATTTTGAAGGCACCATTCACCCCCCTCTGTTGCCATACCGGTCCTACAGTATCAAATAAAAAAGGGACATGATACTCTTTGTGTAAAAAAATAGAAGCAGTGTAGCAGCAAACAAATGCTCTTGGTCACCATGTGAAAGATAACTTATATCTTGTATATATATTGGTACACCTGGTGGATAGGATTTAATTATGACTTATTGTTTAGGAGATCTTACTTATAAGTAGCTAGCAACTCTCCGATCACTAAATAGGTACTACTTTCACACCATTAATTTATGGAAAAAGACTATCTTTGGTCCCTCAACTCTTCCTACAGTTTAATTTTGGTCTCTCAAGTGCAATACCATTTAGAACTAGTCCCCCATTTTGCAACACCAATGCACGTGACCCCTCATGCTAGGAAATAGCGGTTTTGACCGGTGTTGACCCATGCGGCCCACCAACTTAGCATCTGACGTGGCCGAAGTCGCACCTAGACAACACATGTTAGTCCTACCTCATATTTCTCATCTCTTTCTCCCTTTTTCCCCCTTTCCTTCTTCCATTTCTGTTCTCTTTCCTCTTCTTCCACTTTTGTTTCCGCCATCGTGGTGCACGACCACTAGCGTCTTCCCCTAAACATGATTTTGGAAATTAATGACGATAATGATTAGAGAGACTAACTTGTTTATTGAGATGATTGAAAGGTTTAGTCCTGGATTTTAATAGCATCATGGAAAAGACATGCAAAGGTGGTCAAATATCAATATGGATTAAGATAAAGCTCAAGGCAAAAGCATATTGTAGTCTAAGTACCTCTTTATAGCTTTTTACCGGTCTCAGTGTTTGGATGAAAAGACCGGGTTTGTAGAATAGATGTCATACTATAATGAGGGGTCATGGTTAGTAGCTTGAAGCTTAATTTTGCCACTTTGATCAATTAAGTTTGAAGCTTAACTTTTACCACTTTGATAAATTAAGTGTTTATACATGCATTTCGAACATATTTTTGAACCCTCTCTGAATTTCCATTGAAAAACTTGTATGATCACAGGCACTTTGATGGTAGTACCGCTGCATCAGTACTACCAGCTGATATATGCTGGTAGCTGTTTTTCAGAGAGGTACACTTTTTGGATTCCTTGGACCAGTACTACCGTATGTGTTGGGCAATAGTACCATAGAGCGGTATGACCGCACGATGTTGGTGGTACTACCAGATATCGGTAGTACCAAAATCTAGTTGGTGGTAGCTAATTTCTAAATAGCTATGTTTTGGAGCATTTTCTCTCCTTTAAATATCGACACTACCACAGCTAAGGTGTGATACTACTGCATGGCCGGTACTACCGGACCATATGAGGGTGATATTACTGATATTTGAAGTAATAACTAGTTACTGTGTATTTAATGAACCTCAAATAACCATTGAATAGTAGGTGCGGTAATACTGGCTACTAAATGGTGATAGGTACCGCATTTGTTGACTTTTGGGGATTTTGATCCTAACGGTCATCTTGATGATTGAAGGCTATAAATACTCCTCCACCAGTAATAAGTGAGCTCTGTTAGGGCTCTTGGACATTCATTCAATATTCTTGAGCTCTTGCTAGACTCTCTCTCCAACACATTTACTCGATTTGTACATTTTGTGGTTGTTGATAGCACTCAAATGCATTGCATCATTTGTTGATCCTTATGGCTGTTAACAAACCTTCAAGCAAACATTATGACTTGTTACTCTTGGTGGTTGCCGACAACTAGACGACTTGGAGGAAGTTGTGTGATGATCTCTTTAAAGAAGATTATGAAGAGATCCAGCACTATTGTGAGTAGTGTGGTGCTCGCCATCTTTGTAGTGGAGAAAGAGTAATCTTAGTGGCACTTGAGAAATGTTCAAGCAAATGTTGTGACTTGTTACTCTTTGTGGTTATCGACACCTAGATGGATTGGAGGAAATTGTACGGTGATCTCTTCAAAGAAGATTGTGAAGAGACCCGACACCATTGTGAGTGGTGTGGTGCTCACTATCTTCGGAGTGGAGAAAGAGCAACCTTAGTAGACTTGAGGTGTTTTAGGATTAATTCATGGAGCCAGTCTAATCCGTTTGGCCTTACCTCAACGTGGACTAGTGAACATTGGTAAGTCTTTGATACCACGGGAAAAACTTCAATTATCTCCATTGTGGTTTACTCTCTTGTATTTACTTTTTACATTTACATTTCTAGCAATTTAATTGAGTTGAATTATGTAGCTGGAAGAGTATCTAGTATTGACATTGCTTGTGGTACCTTAGTGAAGCCTAGAGTATTTAGGTCTTAATTGTGCAAACCGTAATTTAATTAAGCTCATATTTGCTAAAAATTATTATTTAGCCAAAATAATTTAAAAACCTTCTATTTACCCCCTCTAGCCGATTATCCTTGATCCTACAAGTGGTATCAGAGCTTGGTCTCTCTTTTTTAAGCTTTACTGCCTAGAGATCAAGGATGACTAGTGAGAGCATATCTCTTGGAAAAGTACCATCTATTTGATGGCTTTAATTATACTTATAGAAAAATTCACATGACTACATATTTAAAGGCCATGAGCCCAGGTATATGGTGGATTGTAAGTGAGAGTTGCATTATACCTCTTAATCCAACACACCCCATATATCTCAAGGAGTGGAACGCTCATCTCAATGCTCAAGCGGTGAATGCACTTTTTAGAGATTTGAACATGGACAAGTTCAATCGAGTTAGCAACTTAAAAACTACTCATGAGATATAGACTACGCGCTCGAAAATCCATGAGGGCACATCCACGGTAAAAGAGGCCAAATTGCGTAGACTCCATATCAAGTTTGAAATATTTACAATGTTGCCTCATGAAAATATCAATAAGATGTATTATAGACTCAACAACATTGTAAATAAGCTCAAGGGCCTAGGCACCTCATTAACTGATGTTGATATTATTTGCAAGATGCTTAGGGTCCTACCGGAGAAGTACAAGACCTTGGTGACCTTGTTCATCAACTCACCCGAGTTACCAAGGATGACACCAACCAGACTCTTGGGCAACCTCATAACCAATTAGTTGTACAAAAATGGTAAGGAGCTCTTGGAGCAATCTTTTTCCAAGAAGAAGATTACCGCTTTCAAGACGAAAGCGGAATCAAGCGACGAGATGGAGGACAATGAGGATGATGCTGAAGAGGAGATGGCTCTCCTTGTGAGGAGAATGAAGAAGTTTATACGGAAGCTCTCAAACCAGAGTGCTAACTTCGACAAGAGTAAGAAAGGGCACTCCTCCTCCAACAACAAGCACCATAATAAACATATGTTGTTATGAGTGCTATGAGAAGTTGCACATTGCCTCTCATTGCCCTAACAAGAAGGATGACAAGATCAAGTTATCCAAGAAAAAAATTCAATGGCAAGAATAGGCTTATCAAGAAACTTCACAAAGATGGCAAAGATAAGGCACACATTGCAGAGTGGAACTTTGATGAGGAGTATTGTGACTCCAATTCTAATGATGATGGGTCCTCTAGAAAGAGGGGACTGGTTGGTATTGCCACCAAGAAGGCTCCATCACTTTTATCCTCTCCTACATACTTCATGGCAAAAGGAGATAAGGTAAAATCAATTGATGATGATGAGTTTTCTTATGATGATTTAATGGATATGCTTGAGGACCTAAATAAGTATCTTACAAAGGAGAAGTCCGAATTCAAGGTCCTGAAAAGAGAATTTCTCCCTCTAAAGGATTATTTTGAGGAGCTAAAGGAAGATCATAATTCACTCCATAAGGATCTCACTTAATCTCACTCTAGTGTTAAAATTAATTACAATATTATTGATAATTTGCCTAGTTTAGAAATTTCTCCTTGTATAGTTTCTAAAACTAGTATTTCTATTTCTTGTGATGATTTGTTAGCCATACCATGTACCTCAAATTGATTCTATCTCTTGTATTGCTAACCCATGTGATTCATTGCTCATTGTTGAAAATAATAAACTAAAAGAGTAAGTCACCAAGCTAAGTAAGAGCTTGGAGAGATACTTCAAAGGCAAGGCAACCCTTGACAAGGTGCCCATGCAATAAGGAAGGGTTTGAGTTCATTCCTAAGAAAGGTAAGAAATCAATTCACAAGCTCATGAGATTTGTAAAAAAATGGCAAGTATTGCTATAAGTGTCGTGGTGTGGGATATTTGCAAATTCTTGTCCTTTTGGTAAGACTCCATCATTTAGAATTTATAATTCATGATGTGCTTAAGAAATATAAAAAAATATAAAGTAATTGCTACATTTGTTGGTACATCAATTTTAGATACTAAAAAGGACTGTATTTGGGCACTAACATCTAAAAACCCAAACAAATTTGGGTACCTAAACTAACTTAATTTTTCTTTTGCATGTGAACTACAAAACTGGTGGAAGGCATTGGGTGCTTGATAACGGTTACACTTAACACATGACCAGAGACCGAAAGATGTTCACCACATTGAAAGTAGTGACAACAAGAAAATCACATTTGGGGACAATAGCAAAGGAAATGTAATTGATTGGGTAAAATCGCTATCTGAAATGATCTTTTCATTTCCAATGTATCTCTTGTTGGGACTTTGAATTTCAATTTGCTATCCATCGCTCAATTGTGTCATCTTGGCCTCACTTATAATTTCTCTCATGATGGTGTCTTGATTTCAAAAGAAAAAGAAGGTGATTTGGCTTTCAAAGGCTTGCGATTTGGTAATTTCCATTTGGTGGATTTCTCTTCAAATGAATGTGTTTGGAAACTTATTTCATTTCAAAAACTTCTTTGTGTTGGCTTTGGCATAGGCGGTTAGCTCATGTCGGGTTGATTCAACTTAAAAATCTTTTTAAATATGATTTAGTTGCGAGCTTAAAAGACATGAAGTTTGAGAAAAATAAGCTTTGTACTATTTGTCAAGATGGAAAATGAGTGGCTAATTCTCATCCTTTCAAAAGCATGATGTCCACTTCTATGCCATTGGAGCTTTTACATATAGATTTATTTAGGCCAACAACCTATAAGAGTGTCTAGGGCAATATATATTGTTTAGTTATTGTGGATGATTACTCAAGGTATACTTGGGTTTTTTTCTATGTGACAAAGACGAAGCCTTCGATATTCTCAAAAGTTTTGTTAAAATGGCCCAAAAAGAATTTGATTTTAAAATAAAGAAAATCCATAGTGATAATGGTTCCGAGTTCAAGAACACTAAAATTGAAGATTTTTATGATAAACTTAGAATAAAGTATGAACTTTCCACAACCTACACTCAAGAGCAAAATAGAGTTGTAGAGAGAGAAAAATTGAACACTAATTAAAATAACAAGGACAATGCTTGATAAGTATAATGCTTGATGAGTATAACACTTCTAATAATTTTTGGACGAAAACAATTAATATCGCTTGTCATGCCACAAATTATCTTTATTTGTATAAGCTTTTGAAAAAGACTTTCTATGAGCTTCTCATTAGAAGAAAAATGAACATCTCCTATTTCCATGTTTTGATTGCAAGTGTTACATTTTGCGGAATGGTGTTTGTCCTACAAAATTCTAAAATCGTTCTGATGTTAGATTTCTTCTTGGTTATTCATCTAACAGTAAGGCTTGCCGTGTCTTCAATAAAACCTTCGGTTTAGTTGAGGAGATGTATGATGTACAATTTGATAAAACTAATGACTCTCAAGAAGAGCAAGAGAATTTGAATGATGTAGGTGATGAAGGATTGAGGCAAAACATGAAGAACATGCAAATTAGATATATCAAGCCTAAGGAGGACTCCAATGAAGCACCCTCATCCACTCAAGTTGAACCATCTTCTTCTACTAAACCAAATCAAGCTGAAATTAAAGAAGTGGAGGATAAAGCAGAAAAACCAACCATCAAGCATTCTTTCAAAGATTCACAATGCTGCTGTGAAGGATCTTTTAATAGATCAAATATTAGGTGTCGTTATTAAGCGTGTCCAAACTAGATCTCGTGTCGCTTCTAATTGTGAATATATTCATTTGTTTCTTTTTTTGAGCCTAAACATATAGATGAAGCACTCAAAGATACGAATTGGGTGAACCCAATACACGAAGAACTAAATAACTTTGCCCGAAACAATGTTTATACATTGGTAGAAAGACCCCAAGAAGCACAATATCATTGGGACAAAATAGGTCTTTCAAAATAAGCAAGATGATAGTGGAGTAGTTATGAGAAACAAGGCTCAATTGGTAGCTCAAGAATTTACTCAAGTCGAAGGTTTGAATTTTGATGAAACTTTTGTTTCCATAACTAGACTTGAATCCATCGCATATTACTTGCTTTAGCATCATGTTTTGATATTAAATTATTTTAAATAGATGTTAAAAGTATATTTCTAAATGGTACAATAGCCAAACTCATGTTTGTTGCATAACCGTCTGATTTTGAAGATCCTAAGAAATAACAATGTATATAAACTCCCCAAAGCACTATATAGTCTCAAACAAGCTCCTAGAGTATAGTATGAGTACTTTCAAGATTTTATAGCTTTAAAAGGATTTAAAATTAGGAAGTTAATACAAAATTGTTCACTAAAGTAATAGATGACAATTTTTTTGTTGATGATATTATCTTCATATCTATTAACCAAGATTTTTGCAAGGAATTTGATGATATGATGTCTAGAAAATTAGAGATGTCTATGATTAGAGAGCTTAGTTACTCCCTTCGACTTCAAATCAAGTAACTCATGTATGGAACATTCATGAGCCAAATCAAGTATGTGAAGGACTTACTCAAATGATTTGGCATGGAGAACCCTAAACCCATCAAGACCCTTGTGGCAACCAATGGTCATCTCAACCTTAATGAGGGAGGCAAACCAGTAGATTTAAAACTTTATAGATCAATTATTAGTAGTTTGCTTTATCTTACCAAATCTAGGCCTGATATTATGTTTAGTGTTTGCATGTGTACAACCAAAGAGTGTCATTTAGTGGCCATTAAAATAATTCTTAGATATTTAAAGTATTCCTTTAGAATCGGCTTGTGGTATCCGAAAGATGCTAAATTTGATTTAATTAAATATTCAGATTTTGATTATGTGGGTTGCAAAGTGGATAGAAAAAACACATCGGGTAGTTATGAACTATTAGAAAGATCTTAAGCCTCATGGTCATCCAAGAAATAAAATTCCGTTCCCTATCCACCGTCTAAGCTGAATATGTTTCTGCGGAGTAGTTGTTGTGCTCAATTACTATGAATAAGGCAAACATTAATAGATTATGGAATTAAATTTAAAAGTATATCTCTTTTGTGTGATAATGATAGTGTCGTAAAGATAGCCGATAACTTGGTCCAACACTCAAGAACCAAGCATATAGATATTCATCACCATTTCTTGAGAGATCATACGAGCAAAGGAAACATAGTCATTAGCCACATACGGACTGATGATCAATTAGCTGGTATCTTCATCAAACCATTAGATAAGAGCTTGTTTTACAAGTTGAGGAATGAGTTAAATGACATAGATTATTCTAATGTTGCCTGAATTCATGCCTCATGTTATTTGCTCTCATTTGGAGTTTTTGAAGTCCTTGTAAAAACTTATTTTAAAAAACTTTCTCAAAAATCCTTAATTTGATAGAAACTATGTTATTTGGGGGTTCTATAGTCTATTTCATGCATAATGATCCTGAAATGAATTTATTTTGGTGTTGTATTAAGGATCATTTGCATCCCTATTCAACCTTTGATTCTTTAGGAAAAAAGGTACTACCACGATTATACTGCCGGTAATACCACATTCTGGTAGTACCTCTCCTCAAGTGTGGTACTACCATTCCTAGCTAGTGGTCCCAGAAACGGTTTTGGCTGAGTCCATATGCTCTACCCTTCTTTACTCTTGTGGTCCAACTGGCCAAGTCCCTTAGAAACCACAAGTCCTCAAAACCTCTCTTCTCTCACAATCCCTCATTTTTCATCTTCAAATCCCCAAGGGAATCAAGGAAAACTTCAAGTTCTTGCCACTCCTAAGTACTTGGCATCCTTGCATCAAGGAAATCTTTAAGTTCTTGCCATTCCTGAGTGCTTGGCATCCTTTCTCATCCATTTCACTAGGCAATCCCTATTGGAATCCTTTCTTTCCTCAAGTTTGCTATCTTTTTCTAACTCTAGGACTTGAGTAAAATATGTATATTTAGATCAAAAATCTTTTGGGCAAAGTTATTGCAACTAGCATTTGGTGGCCTCCTTTATCTGTTTCATGGATCAATTCATACCAAATGCAAGTTGGGATCAAATTAATTAAATAACCTAAGAGCACCCTGCGGGTGTAGTACTATTGCCCGATGCTTGCAGTATTACCATTTTCCAATAGTACCGGCATGTCAGTTGAGGTACTACCACCCCTGCAACAGAGTCTTTCAAGATTTTTTCATGCAATGTCAGTCAAGTCTTGTCTTTCCCTGTCCTAATCTGCTTCTCTTTGATCCAGTAACCATGGTAAGGACTAAAAGCTCTATGTACAAGAATGCCACGTCCAAAGGAGATCTGGCAGATCGCTATGAGCCTCAAGTGACTCTAATGGCTCCTTCATCTTCTTGCTGCAAGGCAGCATCCTAAAAATCAGCATCTACAAGGGCAGCCCCAGTTGCTAGAGAAGACAGTGACTCATAGACGAACTCGTTCCTGCAAGCAATGAGGGCACGTGACCAAGGTCAATCTTCAAGCCTGGGGCAGCTCGCCGGTACGCCTCCGCCGCTCCCCACCGCACCTCCATCGCCACGCCTTCTCACCTCGCTGCTCCAAATCCTTCGGGCCGCCTCCACTCTCCACCGCCGCAGCCCCTTCTTCGCGACGCCGCCGCCCTCAACCGTGCGCCGCCATCTCTTCCACCTCCGTCGGCCACCTCTTCTTTACCCGCGCCACCTCTTCCGCCCTGCGCCACCGCAGGCCGCCGCCTCTCGTCTTCCCTTGCCTTCCCCTTGCTTCTAACCCTAGCCCCCATTTGCTCTCTCCTCTCTTCTCTGGCTCTGGCCACCCCTTCTCCGCCTATCTCAGCCCGCCGCTCCTCCATCCTCAGATCCACCGCGCCACCCCTCTTCTCCATCGGCACCGCCACCCAGGGGCGGATCCAGGGCCCGGGCAGGGTGGGCTGTAGCCCGGGTCCTGATCCAGCTAACTCAATGGCCTCTACCTCGGCACCTCCTGCTCCGGCCTCCGCCTCCACCTCGGCACCTCCTGCTCGATAGCTTGAGTGCTCGGCTGCTCCGGCAGGCAACTACGCAACGGCCTCCGCCTAGTGCCTGTGGCCTGCCCCTCCACCTCCGGCACTCCGTGGCTCCATCGGTCGTTCGCCCCCTGTAGCCCTGCTCCAGGCCTTCGGCAATGCTGTCATCCGGTCCAGCCGCAAAGCGGAGCAGTGTTTCTTGCTTGAATGCTTGGTGATTGACTAATTGCCTAATTAATACTTTGGTAGACTGGTATTGCTTCGGTGCTTATGGATTGTGGCCAGTAGTACTCCAGAATCCAGATTTGTTTGATTGTTTCAGATTTGTTAGTTCTCTGCTGCAGAGTTCAGACTGTAGATTTGTTTGCCGCTACTCCAGTCTCCAGAGCCCAGAGGTGCTCCGTGTTACAGACTTGTTTGCTGTTTGAGAGAGACAGAGTGAGATCTTGCAGCCTGAGACCGAGAATTCCCTTGCTACCTTGCTGGTAATATTCATTGTCATTTTTTACATTGAGTTTGCTCAGGAAGTTCAAATCTGAAAACTATGTGGGACTTAATTAGTATGTTCATCATGATTTACTATCTTTAATTAATTGAAAAGAAGGCTTGTCTGTTCTTCCATTGATCATAGTGTATGTATGACACCCTAAGAAAAATGTGTTACAGTGTTCAAAAGGGATAAGTGAGGGGGCAGTTGCAACGAATACTTGATATTTGCACTTGCACTCATAGGGTTGAAGAAACATGGTTAAATGGGAACTCAGAGAAGGATAGATTAAATGGGAACAAGAAACATGGTTATGGTTGAGAGTTATTTGGAAATTGGTTTGGTGATATGTATTATGCTTTTAGCTATATGTTTACAATTAGGAAAGGGTTAAGTATGATTCCTTTGTGTGTGTATGCAGGTTGGGAACCTGAGCGTGGAGTGGCTAGATGGAGAGAGAACAAAGATCATGGGCCATGGACACCTTCCCCCCCAAAGAAGAAAGGCTCGACCAGCTACATCGAGAAAGACACCGCGGGGCAGACCAGCATCTACTCCGTCAAGGTAATTCTTTGATTACTAAAACCCCTTGCAGATTTTTTCTTGCATACACACGCAAAGGAATTAGTGTATTGTATTTGTATTTGTGTCGGCTATTGTGTTAATACTTAAGACCAAGGGTCATGCACTTGTTAATTATTATATGCACTTGAACTTGATCATGCACTTGGTAATTGTTATGTACTTGGTCACTTGTTAATTGTTATGCACTTGGTCCTACAGGTCGGTATTCCGTATTGAATTTTCGTATACCGACCGTTGAAAGCATCTAGGCCCCTAAAAATGTTAGTTTTGGTAATTAATGAATTTATGTGAATATGGGACTAATGTGTGCATTAAGTGTTTGAAAGGATATGTTCAAATAGCAAAGAAAGAGGCTCACAAAATATCCCATGAAGATTCAAGATCTCTAAGGCGACAAGGTAAATAGTTTAGGTATCTATTTTGTTTTACCGGTCTTGGAGTTAGGTTGGAAGACCGGATTATAGGATAAACGCCGTACTATTAAGAGGGATCATGGTGATTGCTTGATCATGTTCAAATGTGCCCTTTGGATCAATTTAGGATCATGCATGCACATAGAAATTAAAATTAAATCAAATCAAATCTGTGCATTGTCAGAAAATCCGGTAGTTCCGGCGTGTATTAGGCGGAACTACCGCAGGTCCGGTAGTACCGGGCGCCCGGGCGGAACGTTTTTTCCAGAGAGCGTCCGGACTAAGACTTAGTCTCTCGGAAAACGGTAGTACCGCGGTTTGACCTGCGGAACTACCGGACTGCCGGTAGTACCGGGCACTCGAGCGGAACTTTATTTCCAGAGAGCGCCCGGACTTTAACTTAGCCTCTCGGAAAACGGAAGTACCGCGGTTTTACCTGCGGAACTACCGCATGTGCGGAAGTTCCGGACACCCGAGCGGAACGTTTTTTCCAGAGAGCGCCGAGAATAAGACTTAGTCTCGTTGAGATCGGAAGTACCGGGCTTGGGGCGGAACTTCCGGACGTCCGGAACTACCGCGGTTTTAACGGCGGTAGTACCGCACTCATTGACCAACGGTTACTTCTGACTCTCTGACATAGCCGTTCTGACCGGTCAGCTAGGGTCCGGTAGTACCGCGGTTTTGCCTGCGGTAGTACCGGATTTCCTGAATTTTCAGGATTGTTTATTGTAACGGCTATTTGAGGTGGGTGAGGGTATAAATACACCCCCACCAGAACTAGGACGTGGTTGTTGAACATCCATTGAATACATTTGAGCCTAGAGCAACCTCTCACACCTCATTCACTCTCTTGTGCATTCATTTGAGGTAGTTGACCCAAAATTCAAGTGCATTGCATTCTAGTTGATCCATTGAGCACTTGAGTGAGATCAAGCCGCAGTGGTCTATTCTCTTGGTGCTTGCCGGCACCT
The DNA here is from genome assembly GCA_017311315.1 of Dendrocalamus latiflorus. NCBI lineage: Eukaryota > Viridiplantae > Streptophyta > Magnoliopsida > Poales > Poaceae > Dendrocalamus > Dendrocalamus latiflorus. Next base: position 40,192,867 of record CM029651.1, read on the forward strand.
AGACGGCTCGGCGGAGCTTCGGTGATCTTCTCAAGAAGATTGTGAGAAGGCCCGGAAGATTGTGAAGGCTTGGAGCTCGCCTACCCGGAGAGGGAAAGGGCATCCAATAGTGATCGAGGTGCTTAGGCTCATTCGTGGAGCCGGTCCGATTCGTTCGGGCTTACCTCAACGTGGACTAGGGGAGACCGGCAAGTCTCCGATCACCACGGTAAAAAGTAATCGTGTCAAATTGTGGTTTGCTCTCTTGTGATCATATTCTTCCAAGCAACGCTCTTTATTCATATCATTTGATTGCTTGCTTAGTTAGAGTAGCAATTGTTGTTCTCTACCTTTCGTTATTGCTCTTAGTCGATTACTTGTGCTAGTGTTAGTGTTATCTTGCTCTATCAATCCATCAAGTTTAAAATTGCTAATTAGAATTAGACGAAAATTTTAAAACCTCCTATTCACCCCCCCTCTAGTCGGCCTCCTCGATCTTACAAGTGGTATCAGAGCTTGGTCTCTCAAATTTGGACTTAACCGTCTAGAGAGAAAAGGATGGCTAGTGAGGGTATAGCAATAGGAAAGGCACCTCTATTTGATGGCTCAAATTATGCTTATTGGAAAATTAGAATGTCTATTTATTTAAAGGCCATGAGTCCTCAAATTTGGAAAGTCGTAAATGAGGGTTACGTTATGGCTCTTGATCCGGATCACCCAATGGATCAAGACGGGCGTAATGCTCATTTAGACGCCCAAGCTATGAATGCTCTATTTGGAGCCTTGAACGCGGATGAGTTCAATAGGGTGAGCAATCTTGAGACGGCTCATGCTATTTGGACTACCCTTTCGGAAATACACGAAGGGACATCCACGGTCAAGGAGGCCAAATTGCATCGGCTTAGGATCAAATATGAGACATTCACAATGTTGCCCCATGAAGACATTAATGAGATGTACTCAAGGCTCAACAACATTGTGAATGAGCTTAAGGGCCTTGGAACTAATCTTTCCGATCTTGATATTGTTCGAAAGATGCTTAGGGCCTTGCCGGAGAAATATGAAGTGTTGGTGACTCTCTTCCTCAACTCACCGGAGTTGGCAAGAATGACACCAACGCAATTGTTGGGCAACCTCATCACCAACGAGCTATACAAGAAAGACAAGGAAGAGCTCTTGGAGCAATCCTCTTCCAAGAATAAGAAGATCACCGCTTTCAAAGCTAAAGCGGTAATGAGTGAAGAATCCGAAGAAGATGATGAGGAGGATTCCGAAGAAGAATTTGCACTTCTAGTAAGAAGAATGAAGAAGTTCATGAGAAGACGCCCATTTCGGAGTACAAGCCATGAGAAGACCAAGAAATGGCATTCTTCCTCCAACAAGAAGTTTAGCAACATTCGTTGCTATGAATGTGATGAGAAGGGGCACATTGCCTCTCAATGTCCAACAAAGAAGGATGACAAGGAGAAGTCATTAAAGAAGAAGAACTACAACGGCAAGAAGAAGCTTTTCAAGAAGCTTCACAAGGATGGCAAGAATGAAGCCCATATTGGTGAGTGGAACTCCGAAGAGGAGTATTCGGACTCCGACTCAAGCGAGGACGAATCTCCCAAGAAGAAAGGGCTTGTGGGCATTGCAATCAAGGAGGCTCCATCACTATTCTCCACTCCTACATGCCTTATGGCTAAAGGAGAAAAGGTAAACTTGCTTGATGATGATGAGCCTTCATATGATGACTTGATGAATATGCTAGTTGAATTGAATGAATTTCTTGGAAAAGAAAAATCAAAGTTTAAGGTCTTAAAGAGAGAACACACCTCTCTCAAAGACTCTTATGAGGAGCTAAAGGAAGCTCATGATTTGCTACTCCAAGAAAATCACAAATCTAGTACTAGCATTGGAGTTACTTGCAATATCTTGAATGAAATGTCTAGTATAGAAATTTCAAAGTCTAGCATATCTACTTGTTGTGATGATCTACTTGCCATACCTTGTTCATCAAGTGTAGATTCTAGAAATGCTCTAAATCTTGTTCATGATGATATCATTGCTAATGAAAACAAAAATTTAAAAGAACAAGTGCTAAAATTAAACAAAACCTTAGAGAGAGCTTACAAGGGAAAGGAAACCCTTGATAAGTTACTAAGCGATCAAAGATGCTCTTTCAATAAACAGGGACTTGGATATGTCCCCCAAAAGGGTAAAAAGCCGGTATACAAGCCTCCAAGGTTTGTAAAGGAAAATGGTAAGTATTGCACAAAATGCCGGTGTATTGGACATATGCCAAGTGATTGCTCAAAGAATAACATGCATTCCATTGGTTTATATGATTCATGTTATATGCTTAGAAAATCCACAAATGGAAATGTTATTGCTCATTTCATTGGCACCTCAATTTTGGGTGCTAAAAAGAAATCCATTTGGGTACCCAAGACCTTGGTCACTAACCTCCAAGGACCCAAACAAATTTGGGTACCTAAAAGAACTTGATCTTCTTTTGTAGGTGAACTACAAAACCGGTGGAAGGCATTGGGTGTTGGATAGCAGTTGCACTCAACATATGACCGGAGACCGGAAGATGTTCACCACATTTGAGAATGGAAGCAATGACAAAATCACATTTGGAGACAATAGCAAAGGAAAGGTATTAGGATTGGGTAAAATCGCTATCTCAAACGACCTTTCAATTTCTAATGTATCTTTAGTTGAATCATTAAATTTCAACTTGCTATCCGTTGCTCAAATATGTGATCTTGGCTTAACATGCTCATTCTCAAAAGAAAATGTTATAATCTCAAAAGATAATAATAATGAACTAGTCTTCAAAGGCTTTAGATTTGGGAATCTCTATTTGGTAGATTTTTCTTCAAATGAGTCTTGTTTGAAAACTTGTTTAATTGCAAAAACTTCTTTGGGTTGGTTGTGGCATAGAAGGCTAGGTCATGTGGGAATGATTCAACTTAAAAAGCTTTTTAAGCATGACATAGTGGTTGGCTTGAAGGATGTAAAGTTTGAGAAAAATCGACTTTGTAGTGCTTGTCAAGCCGGAAAACAAGTCGCTAATTATCATCCTTCCAAAAGTATCATGTCAACCTCTAGGCCATTAGCGCTCTTACATATGGATTTGTTCGGGCCAACAACCTATAAGAGCATTGGAGGAAATAGCTATTGTTTAGTCATTGTGGATGATTACTCTAGATATACATGGGTCTTCTTCGTAAATGACAAAAGTGAAACCTCCGGGATTTTCAAAAGTTTTTCAAAAAGGGCTCAAAATGAATTTGATTTTAAAATAAAGAAAATTAGGAGTGACAATGGTTCCGAGTTCAAAAATACAAAAGTTGAAGACTTTTGCGATGAACTTGGAATAAAGCACGAACTTTCCACAACCTACACTCCGGAGCAAAATGGAGTTGTAGAGAGGAAAAATCGAACATTGATTGAAATGGCTAGGACAATGCTTGATGAATATGATACTTCCGACAAGTTTTGGGCGGAAGCTATTAACACCGCATGTCATGCCATAAATCGCCTCTATTTACATCGACTCTTGAAAAAGACTTCCTATGAGCTTCTTGTTGGAAGGAGACCGAACATCTCTTACTTTAGAGTATTTGGTTGCAAATGCTATATTCTAAGAAAAGGTGTTCGGCTCTCAAAATTTCAAAGTCGATGTGATGAAGGCTTCCTTTTAGGGTATTCCTCAAATAGTAAAGCCTATAGGGTCTTTAATAAAAATTCGGGTTTAGTGGAAGAATCATGTGATGTACAATTTGATGAAACTAACGGCTCTCAAGAAGAGCATGAGAACTTGGATGATGTAGGAGATGAAAGTCTTCGCAAGGCAATGGAGAACATGCAAATCGGAGACATCAAGCCAAAAGAGGATCCAACATCGCCAAGCTCATCTAGACAAGTGGAACCACCCTCTTCTTCCACAATAAACGATGTTCAAGTTATTGAAGATGAAGAAAAGGATCAACCGCAAAATATGTTCAAGATTCACAATGCAATAGCCAAGGATCACCCAATTGACCAAATATTGGGTGACGTAAGTAAGGGTGTTCAAACTCGCTCTAGAGTAGCTTCATTTTGTGAACACTATTCTTTTGTATCTTCACTTGAACCTAAGCGTGTAGAAGAAGCATTAGATGACCCGGATTGGATAAATGCTATGCATGAAGAGATGAATAACTTTGCCCAAAACGATGTTTGGACTTTGGTGGAGAGACCCAAGGAGCACAATGTCATTGGCACAAAATGGGTCTTCCGGAACAAACAAGATGAGAACGGAATTGTGGTAAGAAATAAAGCAAGGTTAGTAGCTCAAGGTTATACTCAAGTCGAGGGCTTAGATTATTATGAGACTTTTGCGCCCGTTGCTAGACTTGAATCAATTAGAATCTTGTTTGCTTTTGCATCATGCTTTGACATTAAATTATTTCAAATGGATGTCAAAAGTGCATTTCTTAATGGTACAATTTCCGAATTAGTATATGTGGAACAACCCCCGGGATTTGAAGATGCTAAATACTCTAATCATGTGTATAGATTGTCAAAGACACTATATGGTTTAAAGCAAGCTCCTAGAGCTTGGTGTGAGCGCCTTCGTAACTTTCTAGTGTCAAAAGGCTTTAAAATTGGTAAAGTAGATACAACTCTATTCACAAAAATTATTGGAGATGATTTCTTTGTATGTCAAATATATGTTGATGATATTATATTTGGTTCTACTAATCAAGACTTTTGCAAAGAATTTGGTGAGATGATGTCTAGGGAATTCGAGATGTCAATGATTGGTGAGCTAAGCTACTTCCTTGGACTTCAAATCAAACAACTTAAAGATGGGACGTTTATAAGCCAAACAAAGTATGTGAAGGATCTACTCAAAAGATTCGGAATGGAAGAAGCCAAACCCATCAAAACACCCATGGCAACGAATGGGCATCTAGACCTCAACGAAGAAGGTAAGTCGGTAGATTTAAAGCTTTATAGATCCATGATTGGTAGTTTGCTTTATCTTACCGCATCTAGGCCTGACATTATGTTTAGTGTATGCATGTGTGCACGTTTTCAAGCTTCTCCAAAGGAGTGTCATTTAGTGGCCGTAAAGAGGATTCTAAGATATTTAAAGCATTCCTCAAGCATAGGGCTTTGGTATCCCAAAGGTGCAAAATTTGAATTAATTGGATATTCGGATTCTGATTATGCGGGATGCAAAGTGGATAGAAAAAGCACCTCGGGTAGTTGCCAATTTCTAGGAAGATCTCTAGTGTGTTGGTCATCCAAGAAACAAAATTCCGTAGCACTTTCAACCGCCGAAGCCGAATATATTTCAGCGGGAAGTTGTTGTGCTCAATTGCTTTGGATGAGGCAAACATTGTTGGATTATGGGATCAATTTTGATAAAGTGCCTCTTTTGTGTGATAATGATAGTGCTATCAAAATATCCAATAATCCCGTTCAACACTCAAGAACCAAGCATATAGATATACGCCACCATTTCTTGAGAGATCATGTGAGCAAGGGAGATATTGAGATTAGCCACATCCGAACCGAAAATCAACTAGCGGATATTTTCACCAAACCATTAGATGAAAGCCGCTTTTGCAAATTGAGGAATGAATTAAATGTCATAGACTACTCAAATATAGCTTGAAATCTCACTTCATCTATTTCTGCTCATTTGTTGTGCTCATTTGGACTTTTGTTGGTTTTTCCCCTATTTTGGTCAAAAATTCGTTTAATTTCATAAAAATTAGTTTCAAAATATAGCATTAGCTCGATTGATGCATAATGATCCTGAATGACTTTAGTTGCATGCAAAACTAGGGATCATTTGCAAAATTTCAAGTTTTAAATCTAAAATTCTGAAAAGTTCCAGAAAATCCGGAACTACCGCAGTTCATTGTTCGGTACTTCCGCTCCTGTCAGAAAAACCGGAACTACCGCAGTGTAATTCGCGGAACTTCCGGAATATCTGTGACTACGGTACTACCGGCGTGTTACGCGCGGTACTACCGCTTTCTGCGGGATTCAATGCGGTTTTCAAAACCGCCAACTCCTCCAACCGTTACTCTTTTTCCTTTATCTCTCTCTCTCTCATCTTCACTCCTCCCAAACCACAGCCGCCTACTCCTCTCTTCTTCCTCTCCTCCACCCTCTCTCTCCCAAGAAACTCTCTCCTCTCCTGATCTTTGAATCCGAGGGGAGTTCTTCGTTTTTGGGCGATTATTTGCACCCCAGGGTTCTCCTCCTTCGACTTCACAAGGTAAATCGGATTAAAATCCACTTTTTATCTTGTTCTTAGAACCCTAGGTAGAGTTTAGGTTAAAATTGAAATGTGATGATTTTTGCTGAAATTTTCTTGGGCAAAGTAGTTTATTTGGGGTATTAGAATGTTTATACAAACATGCACTGGATTCAATCCCAGAAATACCCCAAAAGATTCAATTTTTGTCATGCCCTAGAAATGTCCAGAAAAACCGGAACTACCGGTCGAAGTGGCCGGAACTTCCGGGGTCCCGGTAGTACCGCATGTTTAATGCCGGAACTACCGGATTTCCCGGAAGTACCGCAGTTTTGCCGCCGGTACTTCCGTTTTTCCTGAAACGGCAGAAATTCATTGCTTTCAATTTCAAACCTTCTTTCGCTTGCTCTACTTCTTACCTTGATTATCCTACTGTGTCATTGAAGATGCCGAGAATGAAGAATGTCTCGCACAAGTCCTATGGGGGCATAGCTGGTCAATCCTCCTCGACTCCTGCATCTCAGTCAGCGGCGCACAAGGGCAAGGGTCCCGCCTCCGACCCTGAGAGTGACTCAGAGGATTCGCATGAGAGCGAATCTGAGGCCTCGCATGAGAGCGAGGAATATGCAGTCCCAGATGAGGAGATGCCTGAGGTAACTGCAGACCACGAAGTGGACCTCGACAAGATCACTAATGAAGATTATGCCATTCTTCGTCGCCGAAGTCAGTATGTACGCCCTCGAGACTCAATGAACCCCCAATTTCATTCAAAGTTTCAAGAGAAGGTGTACCAGGAGATGTATGGTCCAGCCCGAAAATTTGCTGCACATAAGTATGTAGACTGGGATCACTTGTCGCAGATCGACAAGTTCAGTGGTGCTTATCAGCTCTTCCAGCGAGCCGATATCCATCAACTTGTTGCATTCAAATGCAACTATATGGACAACATGATCAGACAGTTCTATGCTACCCTGTACGTCTCTCCCAACTTTGAGCATCTGAGTTGGATGACAGGGACCCAGTTCATTGAGTGCACCAGGCACGAGTTTGAGCTAGCACTTGGGACGGAAACCAGTGCATATGAGAAGGTGTTCAGCAAGCGAGCTCTTCCTATTGCTGCATATTCAGAGTATTATGACCAAGCTGCTGAACGGACACTGGGGACGACAAATGGCTTACTTCCTATTCCCAGCCTTGTCAACAGGACCATCAACCACACCATTCTTCCCAAGAGCGGGAATTATGATGCTATTCGTGGCCACGCGTGGAATGTAATTGATTACATTATGCGCAGCCAAAAGTTTGATGTGGTGGATCTTATCATCAGGGGGATCGACGCCAATAAGAATGACAAACAGAAAAGGATTAACTTTGCACCATTCATAATGGCGGTGATCATTAGGAAGACTGGATACCGAGGAGCACTCTGCACCCCGCACAAGCCATACAAGCCGCGTGCAGAGCCTCCTGTTCCTGCTCCTGTTCGCACCCGTGCTCAGGCTCAGCCTCAGCCTCAGCCTCAGCCTCAGCATCAGGCAGCTGCTGATCCTCCTCCCCAGGGCGAGGGCGACGTGTCGCTTTCCCAGATTTACTCTGCCATACTCAGGCTGGAGGAGCGCCAGGATGTCTTGATCTCCACTGTGTCTTCCCTTGGTGATCGCGTATCAGCCTTGGAGAGTGCAGTTCAGCCGCCTTCTCCAGTTCGTTATGGTCGTCGCACTCGTCGCCGTGGTCCTCCTTCTCCCAGTGCAGCTCAGGACTAGCTCCTCTTTTTGGTACTTCGATGCCAAAGGGGGAGAAATCTGTTAGGAGAAGAAGTTTTAAGTCTTATCTATCGTTGTAATAAAGTATGGTGAAATGAACCATGTAATGCTTAGTGTGTGGTTTAAACTCTGTGGTTGTTTAGTATTTTAATTTCTGATGCTTTGTAATGAACTATGTCCTGTCCTTAATACAATGCTTGTTTTACTTGTCTTTTGCGTATCCTTGAATTTGGTGAATATGAATACTATGATGAGATCATGCCTATTAAATTCCTGCAAAATTTGATGCACATGTTTAGGGGGAGCTCTTTCTTATTAGTTCCTAAAATGCAAAAATTCCCCATGTTCTAAAAATTGCTAAAATTTCAAAGTCTTTGTGATATACATCTTGCAAATTAGAAGTATATCCAAATCTTAAATTCTTCTCATAAATTGCTCTTGTTGTCATCAATTACCAAAAAGGGGGAGATTGAAAGCATCTAGGCCCCTAAAAATGTTAGTTTTGGTAATTAATGAATTTATGTGAATATGGGACTAATGTGTGCATTAAGTGTTTGAAAGGATATGTTCAAATAGCAAAGAAAGAGGCTCACAAAATATCCCATGAAGATTCAAGATCTCTAGGGCGACAAGGTAAATAGTTTAGGTATCTATTTTGTTTTACCGGTCTTGGAGTTAGGTTGGAAGACCGGATTATAGGATAGACGCCGTACTATTAAGAGGGATCATGGTGATTGCTTGATCATGTTCAAATGTGCCATTTGGATCAATTTAGGATCATGCATGCACTTAGAAATTAAAATTAAATCAAATCAAATCTGTGCATTGTCAGAAAATCCGGTAGTTCCGGCGTGTATTAGGCGGAACTACCGCAGGTCCGGTAGTACCGGGCACCCGGGCGGAACGTTTTTTCCAGAGAGCGTCCGGACTAAGACTTAGTCTCTCGGAAAACGGTAGTACCGCGGTTTGACCTGCGGAACTACCGGACTGCCGGTAGTACCGGGCACTCGAGCGGAACTTTATTTCCAGAGAGCGCCCGGACTTTAACTTAGCCTCTCGGAAAACGGAAGTACCGCGGTTTTACCTGCGGAACTACCGCATGTGCGGAAGTTCCGGACACCCGAGCGGAACGTTTTTTCCAGAGAGCGCCGAGAATAAGACTTAGTCTCGTTGAGATCGGAAGTACCGGGCTTGGGGCGGAACTTCCGGACGTCCGGAACTACCGCGGTTTTAACGGCGGTAGTACCGCACTCATTGACCAACGGTTACTTCTGACTCTCTGACATAGCCGTTCTGACCGGTCAGCTAGGGTCCGGTAGTACCGCGGTTTTGCCTGCGGTAGTACCGGATTTCCTGAATTTTCAGGATTGTTTATTGTAACGGCTATTTGAGGTGGGTGAGGGTATAAATACACCCCCACCAGAACTAGGACGTGGTTGTTGAACATCCATTGAATACATTTGAGCCTAGAGCAACCTCTCACACCTCATTCACTCTCTTGTGCATTCATTTGAGGTAGTTGACCCAAAATTCAAGTGCATTGCATTCTAGTTGATCCATTGAGCACTTGAGTGAGATCAAGTCGTAGTGGTCTATTCTCTTGGTGCTTGCCGGCACCTACACGGCTTGGCGGAGCTTCGGTGATCTTCTCAAGAAGATTGTGAGAAGGCCCGGAAGATTGTGAAGGCTTGGAGCTCGCCTACCCGGAGAGGGAAAGGGCATCCAATAGTGATCGAGGTGCTTAGGCTCATTCGTGGAGCCGGTCCGATTCGTTCGGGCTTACCTCAACGTGGACTAGGGGAGACCGGCAAGTCTCCGATCACCACGGTAAAAAGTAATCGTGTCAAATTGTGGTTTGCTCTCTTGTGATCATATTCTTCCAAGCAACGCTCTTTATTCATATCATTTGATTGCTTGCTTAGTTAGAGTAGCAATTGTTGTTCTCTACCTTTCGTTATTGCTCTTAGTCGATTACTTGTGCTAGTGTTAGTGTTATCTTGCTCTATCAATCCATCAAGTTTAAAATTGCTAATTAGAATTAGACGAAAATTTTAAAACCTCCTATTCACCCCCCCTCTAGTCGGCCTCCTCGATGTTACAACCGTGTTCGACATAATTCCACTCGAATTGGTTCGTTTTCAAAATTCTCGATATTCCGTAAGTTCGCGTTCGTTCTCGTGTCCGACTTTACCGCTTTCGCTTTCGTTTTCGTATTCAAATGTAGAAGTAGAAAACGGTTGAGGAGTTTTCCGACCGTTTTCATCCCTAGTTTTGGTACTTGATGCCAAAGGGGGAGACATTAAGGGGGAGAAGTTGATCAAGAATGATGAATAAAGCATGTCAAGACCTGTTATCTATGCTATCTTATAGTTATGTATATGTGGATTGTGCTGGTTGGAGCTTATCTTTTGGTTGTATACATTTCTTGTTAAACTTGTAATGGCTAAAGTTATGCATGAATAAACTTATAATTGGCGCTATGCTACAATGTTACTTTAGTGATATCTATCATGATTATGCTAGTATCTTATTCATCTCACCATTATTTGTGATTCATATTATTCATATATTCCTTATTTATCATATTAACATGTTTTCACAAATTCAATAAAAAAGGAAACTCCACCAAAATTTTCTAAAAATCCACACATGTGCATGAAAATCACCTCTTGAATCTATATGCACATGTTTAAGGGGAATTTTGTTTGTTTATTGATTGACTTTAAGAGCACCTAATTCTTTATCTCCTTTGAGCTCATCTCAAAAATTAATTGCTAATCGAAAGTCAAAAACAAGAATATACAACTTGTTCTCGAACTAGATGTATATTCAAACTTTTAATTCATTTTCATTGTCTAGGTTGTCATTACTTACCAAAAAAGGAGAGATTGAAAGCATCTAGGCTCCTAAAAATGATTTTGGTAATTAATGACGATAATGATTAAAAAGACTAGTTTGTTTATTGAGATGATTGAAAGGTTTAATACCGGATTTTGATGATGTCATGAAAAAGGCGTGCAAAGATGGTTAAAGATTGATATGGATCAAGATAAAGCTCAAGGCAAAGGTATATTATAATCTAAGGACTTCTTTATTACTTTTTGACGGTCTCAGTTTTTGGATGAAAAGAGCGAATTTGTAGAATAGATGTCGTACTATAAGGAGTGGTCATGGCTAGTAGCTTAAAGCTTAACTTGTGCTACTTTTATCAATTAAGTGTTCATGCATGCATTTGGAACATCTTTTTGAACTCTCTCTGAATTCCCATTGAAAAACTAGTTTGACCTTAGGCACTTTGACGGTAGTACCACTGCATTGGTACTACCGACCGATAGATGCCAGTAGCTAATTTCCATAGAGGCACTCCATTTAGATTCCTTGGATTGGTACTACCGCATGTGTTGGCGGTAGTACCGTAGAGCGGTTTTACCGCATGATGTTGATGGTACTACCGTATATCAGTAGTACCAAAATCGACTTGGCAGTAGCTAATTTTCAAGGAGCTATGTTTTGAAGTATTTTCTCTCCTTTGGAAATCGGTACTACCATAGCTGAGGTGTGGTAATACCGCATGATTGGTACTACTAGACCTTGTGAGAGCGGTACTATCGATATTTGAAGTAACAACTAGTTTTTGTGTATTTAATGAACCTCAAATAGCCATTAAATAGTGGGTGCGGTAGTACATACCACTACATGGCGGTAGTACTACATTTACTGACTTTTGGGGATTTTGACCCCAACGGTCATCCTGGTGGGTGGGGGCTATAAATACTCCCCCACCAGCAGCAAGTGAGCCCTGTTAGTACTCTTGGACATTCATTCAATACTCTTGAGCTCTTGCTAGACTCTCCCCAACATATTTACTCCATTGTATATTTTGTGATTGTTGAGAGTATTCAAGTGCATTGCATCATTTGTTGATCATTGTGGCACTTGAGAAATTTTCAAGCAAATGTTGTGAATTGTTACTCTTTGTGGTTATCGACACTTAGATGGATTGGAGGAAGTTGTATGGTGATCTCTTCAAAGAAGATTGTGAAGAGACCCGACACCATTGTGAGTGGTGTAGTGCTCGCCATCTTCGGAGTGGAGAAAGAGCAACCTTAATAGATTTGAGGTGTTTTAGGCTTAATTCATGGAGTCGGTCTAATTTGTTTGGGCTTACCTCAATATGGACTAGTAAAGACCAATAAATATTCGATACCACAGGAAAAACATCGATTGTCTCCATTGTGGTTTACTCTCTTGTTTTTTACTTTCTGTACTTATATTTCTAGCAATTTAATTGAATTGGATTGTGTTTCTAGAAGTGTCTCTAGTATTGACATTGTTTAGGGTGCCTTAGTGAAGCCTAGAATATTTAGGTCTTAATTGTGCAAAATGTTTTTCTATTAAGATTATACTTGCTAAAAATTATGATTTAACCAAAATAATTTAAAAACCTCCTATTCATCCACTTTAGTTGGTTATCCTTGATCCTACAATCTGTGGAGCTACACCATCGGAGTCCTCCTCCACCCTAAAGCTCCCACCATCACTGTTGTTGCCCATGCACTTCTACCGCACCCCCTCCTGCTCCCATGTTGATGCCACCGCACCACCTCGCCGCATTGTTGTCACTGTCCAATTGGACCACTACATCAGCTTCCTCGCAACCTCTCAGTTCCAGTGCACACGTTAACATTGCAAAAAAGACATCCGCTTTGTCCCCGCGTCATGAACCTCAAGATGTCACCATTGACGAGGTGTTGAGCTTCAGCGCACATCGATATCAAACCATGGTAAGACACGATGAAATTCCCCTTGACTATATCTTCCTCTCTCTCTCTCCCTCCTCGATGTTTCCCCTTGCTCAATTGTCCATCCCGAGCACCGGGTCGACGTTGACCACTGAGAGCAATCATGGTCATCCTCCCCTCTCTGTGCTTTTCCAACTGGTCCATGTGCTTTCTCTATGACAAACGTGTGCAGCTATTGAGTCAACCTTGGCCATCTGGTGAACGACACCATCATCTTCTCTATCTCTGACCAAAACTTGCTGCTCACCGTCACCGCCGCTCCCTAGTGTGTCTCCGATGACAAAACCACCACCATCTAGTTCCACCCCTTCCCCTGGTTCCATTTTTACAGTCACCCCACCTCCTCAGCCTCCGATCACCACTGGCGTCGCCAACAGAAGGTTGTACCGCTCCTCCTACAGCGGGGGAGAGAAGCAATAGGCAATGACATGTGGGGCCAGCCTACTCATGAGCCTTACGTGGACTCGGTCCACCATGGACATGTGAGCCCCACTTTGTTTTGGCTAACTCGGATCCAACATGGCGTGTTACGTGGGTCAAACTCGATCAAAACTGCCTTTTGCTAGCGGGAGGAACGGATTCTAAACGGTTTGAGAGTTAGAAGACGTGTTTTACCTAGCATTGCACTTGAGGAACAAATGAGGATAGAAGATGGTGAAAGACCAAAGATGGCAACAGAGGGGGTGAATGGTGCCTTGAAATTTCCCCCCAAATATTCACAAATCCTTCACATCAATAGCTATAGAGCTATGAAGATTTGAATAGAAGACCACCACAAAAACCTGTGATTAGAAACACTGAAAACCCAAGAAAAATTAGTTAAAATTGTGGTACTACCGCTTGCTACAATAACTGCGCTACTTTCGCTGTTACAGTAAAATCAGGATGAACAGTGTTTTCAGCACGGTTTCAAAATCCAAAATTGAGAGAACTTTTGATCTGTAGATCCAAATGACATGAAACTTTGCAAGGATCTACTATAGGGTGTTAGGAATCTATTCCAACAAATGATTATAAAAATCTTGGTCAAAGTTGAGACCTTTTTCAGTTTGTTAGAAAGTTGCACTAAAACCGAGCTAAAACCCAAAACAGTGAATACAACTTGCTCATGGGTAGATGACGGCCAAGATGGCTCTAGATGTATTTTCATATGTCACAGCAAGCTAGAACACCGAAGAATCCTAGCCAAAAACCCTTGGATCAAGAGATTGACCAAAGATGCCAAAATCAAGTAAAATCGGGTTTTTTTATGAATCTTGCTATCAAAGTGCCTAGATGGGTGAAGATGTATTCCCAAGGATTATCTCTATCTTTTACATGTTCTTGGAACAGCAAGATCATAAGAGAGAAAGATATATCAAAGTTAACCAAAAGTCAAGCACATTAATTAAAAACAAGAGAGACACAAGAGATGCAAAACGATTGATGTTTTGCTTAATTGTGAAGGTAGATTTTACTGCCACTCCATCTTAGAAGACAAAGAGCACACAAAGCACTCACTCTCAAATCCTAACCCTAGAGATGAGAGCACAAGAGATGGGTTGGATAGTTAACTCTACATGTCTCCATCCCAACCCCTCTTATAGGTGGGCAACCAGCCACCTACACCCCTTAATAGATCCTATCCATTATTACAATGGGGGATCCCATTAACCCCACACACATGGATTTTACTCTCATAAGTTCACTTATGCACGCTTTTCAAAGAGCATAAGTGTGCATCCGTTAAATCTTTAGCCTTGATCCAACCAGCTCCACCTTGATATAAATCGCTCTCCAATGCATCGCCCATGCGCCGTGGTTTTAATCCAAGATGGTTTCTGTTATTTTGGTCAAACTACCAAAATACCCTTTCTTAACTCAGTCATCACCAACCACTGCAAGCAATCGCCATGCTTGCCACGTGTAAGTGCACCACTAGCCTGCCACACATCGCCAAGTCTCTCCCATCCCGGTTCCACTAAGCCATGGCTCATTTGGCCCATGTAAGCTACATGACGCCATCCCGCCATTCGAAATCGCCTTCAATATTCCTGTCTTTCTCGTGCCATGCTTGAGCTCATTGTCTCACCCCAGTATCCTCGATTGTTTTGGGCCTCAACTCCACCCTGAGCCTAGCTCCGATCCTCGCCGTTGACCACGGTTGACTCCAAGTGACCCTGCACATCCAAAGACAAAGAAACCGTTTTCAGGCACAAGTTCTTCACAACTTGACCTATATTAGCCAAGACATGCATCATGCATGCTTAATCCAATGACCCAGGTCAAACCAACTTAATCCATGACTCAATTCGCCAAAATCCTGTTTTTCTGGAAAGATCGAAAGTACCGCACTTACCATGCCGTTACTTTTGCTCTGCGGTACTACTGCTCCCCAAAGGTACTTCTGCACGTTGAAAACCTCACTTGGACCTCTCTGAAAAATACATACCGCAACTCAACCCGGTACTTCCGCCGACCGGTACTACCACACTTATGCCTGTGGTACTTCCGCAAAGCGGAACTACCGCACTAATACTTACGGTATTTTCAATTTTCCTGACACTACCAGAAAATAATCCAAATGAAATATAATCTTTGCAAAACCAATTGACCACTACACAAACATTATAATGGTTCATCACAACAGTATCATGGACCTTCTCGCATGGTCCTTCAGATGGACTTTTCCTTAATTTAGAAATGGTGAGAAAGTTGCTATATGGCCAGATGGCTAGGTGTGTGGGTGTGCACCCAGCTCACCAGAGTGCAGGTCCTAGACTTGGTGCTGGTATCCACTAATAATTTTCAAGCATATGTAGGGGATATACCCATGTGTGTGCGTGGGTGGGTGGTATGTTGAGTGTATGTGCATGCTTTGTACTCTCTCAATAAAAATTTATAAATAGCACGGTAACATGCATGTGTAATTGCACAAGTGGTACGCCTTTTTTGTCAATGACTAGAGATTGTTTTGTAAAATTGCAGTATTTTTCCTTACATTGTGCTTTTTTATATTGTAATTTAAATGAGAATGCGCAAGAGGTTCTCTCTCTTTGGTTTTTTATATATTGTGCTAGCCCTGTAGGTCTAGTAAAAGCAATGTATTATCGATTTGGGCTAAGGGGCACTCCTGACCTAGGCTTACGATCTGGTTCCTAGAGTCGGTATGTGCATTGCTTCAAACATTCATATGTCTTCTTGTCTTCGTGTGCCAACAAGTAAAATAGACCAATTGAGCAAAGCAAAAGAAAAGGTGAAACTAGAAATAGCGAGAGGTAAAACTAAGCACTCAGAGCAAGTTTAATAGTACAGATAGCTGCTATCTTCAATACATTTCCATGTCATCAAAAGATAATAATGCAGTCAACTCATACAATAAGCTGGCTATAAGTTGTCTCCACAAGAGCTCTCAATCATTTAATACATACATGGGTATTGATAATTTAATACATGCATGGGTATAGCAATTAGTTCTATGGGTACATGCATGGATAATGCATCTTTTCCTGTGCTATAGCCTGACTCTTGCATGAGAGTCGACTTGGCTCTCTCTCTCCTTTTCTCTTCCCTCCACATAGGACTATGCTGACATGGATTCCCTTGTAGCTAGCACGGTCAACCTTATTAAACTTGCTCTCAGAATGCATGGACGCAGCCAAAAATTAGATGGGCAGCACGCAAACAGAGAATGTGGGCACAGCAGTATCTAACATGGCAATAGGGTTTGTTGTCTTCCCTTTATTTTCTTACCATGAATGATTCATACCTATACCCTACCCGAAGTGGCTGCTTCCGTCCGTCTCCGTCCAGCCCATGCTGCGTAGGGGCCAGCCTATCAATTGCCTTTGCAACCAACCCAAACAGTGGCAGCTATCCCACATGCCTTGTCGTCACTCCACACTGCCACTGGAGCTCTTTTTGGCAAGTTGACGCCACCACTTGATGCACTTCGGCCGCCGGTGTACCTATTCGGACCCACCAGCCAGCTGAAATCCACGAGTCTCTCAACTCCAAGACCCTGTCCCCAACGCAGGAGTTTCACATAACTTTTATAGAAAATATTTTAACGCTTGTAAGAAACAGAAAAAATTAATACGTTCTAAATAGAACCTCAATCTAAGGTAGTACTGTTGTAGTGGCCGAGGCATGATTGCATCAAGGTACTGCATGTGTTGATTAATTTCAGTCATAGGATAATACCATCGACAAAAAAACATATTAAGAAACGTTTTTTAAGGAATGATTGCCCATACAATTAATTCTCAATTGGCCGTTCCCAGCGAGCGTTGATATCGATCCATTGTATATGTTTTTATGCTAGCCGGCCGGCCGGCCCCCAACTGCCCAATCTCCGATCGCACACAAACACCATCATGACGGCCTTCGCTCCGTGTCACATCGCTTCCCCCTCCGCTGTCCCGAGTTCACCGGCAAAAAAAAAGGGCGAAAAAGATCGCATGCACGACGCCGTCGCCCGAGAACATCATAATTGTATTTGTACTCGCTTTCACGTGCACGCCGCGCGCGGCCACCCCTGCCTGCCGTCGGCAACATGCAACGTCCGTGTGGAAGGCACACCCGATCGCTTCGGTCGCAACGCAGCTCAGTTGGGGATCCCGTTTCGACGTCCCAGATCGATGGACGTACGTACGTACGCGCGTAACTACGTGTGCTTAGTGTCCTGTATGGTAGCTACCGGTGTTCTCACATGTACATACCAAACGGTGGTCGACAACGTGACAGGCACATCTGTTTGCACGTCGTGCGGATTGCATGTACGTGTGGACGAGAATCCGCCGCGGCTGCTACTTACCTGCAATGGATGAGGTAGACATGTAGGCCGTTTAAAGCGGCGACGAGACATTACCTTTTAACGCAAATTTCTGCGTAGATATACAATTTTTTATTATTTTTATTTTTTAATTAATATCTTAGTTAAAAACTAATGAACGCTATAATATCATTTCAGCAACCAGCCAAATTGAAGGGTCCGTAATCCAATCAGAGATTGTATGCATGAGCGTGACTGCATCTGATCTGAGTCCGGATTGAATTTTGGATCCAGAAGGCAGAGGGAGAGACCACCGAAAGTAAGGGATGAGCACCATAATTCTCCATTAATTTTACACTGAACAGCATGATCCAGTAACGTCACCGACGACAACGCTAAATGTATACAACGCGCTGGCAAGATTCGCGTCGCCTGAATCTGCCATTCGCATTTCAGAGAGCAGAGATCCTAGTAGCCGTCCAACGAGGAGGTGCCAACCTAAAGGCCACGTCAGCTAGAAAAGGCGCCAAAACACCGGACATTTTTTTAGTTGGCCAGTGAGTGGGCCCGGAAATTATCCATCCACGTGGTGGGCTGCTTTGTGGTTTCCTTTCTGGTTTTCCTTTGCGGAACGAGAAAAACGAAGGGGGAGAAAACACAAGGAGAAACTAGGGCCCCACGTGCAGTGAGAGGAAAAGGCTGGAAGAAACGAAAGTAAAGCGGCGTGATGCCACCACGCCGACCCGATGGAAAGGGTCCTTGGGGGCCAACGTTCATGGGCATCCCACATGGCTCGTGGCGTCGTGGACTCCATGCGGGGCCAACCGCGACGCGAAAAAAAATTAAAGCGCCCTTTTACTTCTCGTTGGCCGTTACGAGAGACGGTGAGTAGCAAAGCAAAATAGTTACGTATTTAATTAAAGAAAAATAAAAAATAAAAAATACTATTATATTTTTACATATAATACAAAGCAAAAAAGGAAAAAAAAAAGCGTGCTTACACGTTTCAAATAACTTTTGGCTTCTATAGACCAGAAACCATCACTATTTGAAAGAGTGACTAATTAGGATTAGGCCTTGCTTGGGACAAGTGTGCTAAATAGCGAACGTAGCGGCAACTATTGTGGTAATGGGGTCCAGACGCTACCACGATATTGTAGCGGTGCAAAATAGTTAATTGGAATATAGCTGGTGCTATAGCGGAGATAGCGGGCGCTACTGCGTTTGTAGCAAACGCTGTTGCAGTGGTAGCGGACGATATAGCGGTTTTAGTATTGTTTCAAGTCATACATACAAAATTATTGCAATATATATATGCTCTATGCTCATAATTTGGTACATTGTATGTACTCCATGTTAGTTTCATACAAGACATAGTTTAAATATACATCTAAAACTTAAAATTATCGCTATTATTTAGAATGCGCTACGAAAACATAGCATCCGCTATCTGATATCTGCTACACTGAAACCAATCTGTTATAAGTCCGCTATTCGCTATTTAGAATCTTGGGACCTCTGGTTTCAGTATGAAGTAATCACAAGTTTTTTAGATGTAGTTTATTGATCTTACAATGGAAGCTTGAACTCCATTTGTATTGAGAAACTGAAGTTATTTTCACCTCGGAGAAGCCAATTTCCAGAGGGAGCCCTTAAAATATTAGGATCTGTTGGTATAAGATAATTGGAAGGTTGCATGAGAAGTACTACTACTCCACAAGTTATTCTAGGGGAATATCCTAACAACACAGTTCCACATTGATGATACCAAGCTGCGTAATCTTAGAACAGAGACATCACATATGAAAACCAAGAAGGCAGGCTTTGAGAATACAGACATGCCACTAACAACCAATCTAAGCTACTAGACGAGAAGTTTTCAGCGGCGGGGCAGGAA
The DNA here is from genome assembly GCA_017311315.1 of Dendrocalamus latiflorus. Taxonomy (NCBI): domain Eukaryota; kingdom Viridiplantae; phylum Streptophyta; class Magnoliopsida; order Poales; family Poaceae; genus Dendrocalamus; species Dendrocalamus latiflorus. The sequence continues at coordinate 40,212,311 of CM029651.1, forward strand.
ACAAAAACAGGCAGGAGGGAGAGGGCGAAGGAAGTAGGCGGCACGAGGCATGAGACATACGGTTTGTCACGTAGCCTGGGGCGCGCGCACACGCACCAGCCTAGCAGTGTAGCAGTAGCGGTAGCAGCGGCCCACCTCACCTGAGCCCGGATGGCGACGGACCAATCATGCCCACGCCACATCACCGCCGCCCATCCCTGCCACCCGTACGGACCACGTGGACGCCTCGCACGCGGCGCACAGGGAAGGGCTCGCTGGCACAGTGGGCACGCAGCGCCCTTCGTTCTGGGAGCGCGCTCCATTGTGAGCCAGCTCAGCCTCTTGAGCCGGTAGCGCGGCCACCACGGTGCACCGCGGTCGCCGATCCTGTTGCGTAGTGCAGGGGCAGGGTCGTACTTTCCCCATCTCCGTTACGGTGTGGGCCAGTGAATGCGACGCGAGTGAAAATAAACCGCGGGCCCTCTGCTGTCGGAACTGCGCGGCTGAGAGATGTTTTTACTGCGTGCGAGGGTCGCGCGGGCCCACGGTTCGTGACTGCACTGGGGGCCCCACGAGTTTTAAACCGGCGAGCCGCTCAGATCGGCCACGTGCCATTTATTCCCCCGCATTTCCACATTTCCCGTTCCATGTTACTGCTGCCCGGTTCGAAATAAACAATGGAGCACTCGACGCTCTAGTCTAGCTAGCTTTGCAACAACACGAGCCCATGGAAAATTGTAGTACTGAGAAGTAGTACTCAAGTTATTAGGCGCAATTTGAGAGATTTGGATCGTGCAAACCTCGAGTGTTAAGCTTGGGATCCGGGACTGATTGTTAAAGATTCTCCGATGCCATTTACCGAGATGGAACAGAGAACTCATGGGATTATTTCAGCCAGGTTTTTGTTATAGAAGCACGCAGTGAGTATGATTAGGAGATGATGACATGGGGTGGGGTTTTTTTTGTTCGTGACTTATAGTTTTTAGTTTAAAATTTTAAATTGTGATTGTTCGTAAGAGAAACAAAGCTTGGGCAGCAGGGGTGACCACCTAGGGCCCACGAAAGCTAGAGACTCCTAGCCCATGTATGTTAGTATGTGTACATGCATGATATAGCCTATGCATTGAATGTTGAATATAATTGATTAATGATTAGTTAAGCCAGCTACCAAAGTCAAGTGATGGCTCATTTGGTCCATGCTGTGCATCCAGACTGTGCGCTCCCTAAATATAAGCATGAACATTTATAGAGAGAACATATTAAGGGCCTGTTTGGATCCCTTCATCTAAAGTTTAGTCAGTAAAGTTTAGATCTAAAGTCTCCGAACAGATGGTCTAAAGTTAGATCTAAACTTTAGCTAACCCCTAAAAAACACTTTAGACCATTAGACCACAAAACTGAGCTAAAGTGGTCTAAAGTTTTGGTTTCTCCCAGCTCCCGCACGCAAAAGACGTTTTTGCCCCCGTGAAACTGGTGGACAGTTCAACGGCTCAAATATCCCAAGGGTACAAAAGTCCGTTTATTGAACCAGAAATAAACTTTAGTCCATGATCCAAACAGTCCTGTGATCTAAAGTTTAGTTGTCTAAAGATTAGTCTTGAATTTTAGCCAACTAAACTTTAGACCTGAGAATCCAAACAGAGCCTAAGTAAGTCATCCATTAGATCCAATCCACCACACACACCGTCTGTGCCCCTTTACCTCTCCACTCCTCTTCCGGTCTTCTCTTCCCCCCAAAACAAATGCCGTCATTATCGCCATTACTAGAGGATAGCCCAATTTTATCGATTCCCAACCAATTTGCCTTCGATTTCTTTATTTTGTAATGATTCTACTCGAAATATCCTCGTATAGCCATTGCATACATGATATGTTTTTATGAATTTTGTTCTTTGATTATCTGTTAAATACCACTCCAAGTCTCCAATGTAATATCTACACTATCTAGAATAAAACTTTGACTCTCTTATAACATCAGTTTCTTTTTTATATATAGATATCCATAAATCAAAGAGAGACAAGTTGAAAAACTATTTGAGGTCATCAATTTCATATGAGAGGTTGAATGTTCTTTCCTAAATTGTTTTGTCCTTAGTAGCATATTATGATTTTCTAAGATTTATTAATAATATTAACATGCCGATGGATTGTCAATAATGAGTACTTTGTATTTTATAATGTACTAAGTCTAATATTACCAATAAGTACTTTATATTTTATGGTGTACTATCTAATATTTACTGTATTGAACTTTAACTTTTACAATTAATATAAAATGTATTATTACATATTTATGTTAGAATAAAGGGCCTCATTTTTATCACGCCCTATGGCCTCCAAATGACAGAAACAGCCCTAGAGAGAGTACGAAAAAAGATACTTGCATATGATTTTAAATGAAGTCGGAATAATATTTACTACAATCGATTTATAAATTCTATTTTAAAAAAGACACTTTATGTGAAAAGTTAATTACCGTAAAAAATCAAACCATAAACCCGAAAGAACCCACCCATGCTATACTAGCAGGACGCTATAAGTTGCACCACATGAGGTTTATTAAATGATGCTTTAACTAACTTTTGGCTTAAGCTTCTTTAGCTACAGCTTTTAGTTGAAATTATACTGTTGTTAGCTTTTCACAATAAATTTTTTTGGAAAAATTGGGGAAAACCGTAATATCGTGATGGATAACATAAAAGAAGGAAAAAAAGCAAGTCAAAAAAGTTAAAATAAAAAATTAATATATTTTAACTGATTTTTTATTTTAATAAAAATTAATATATTTTAAGTGATTTCTGATTTTAATAAATTGAAAGCAAGTAAGTTAGAAGCCCGAGCCGTCTGAGCGCACCCTAAGCTTTTCCATCGGCAAAAAGCAAGAACGACATGTGCTCGGCGCGCAGGAAAGAGAAAGAAGTGAAACACTGTACTCGAAGTGATCACCGATCTGAACATTTCATGATGCATTTATCATAGAAGCGATCCGAGGCAGAACAAAAGAAACAGCCTACAAAAGAATCCTAAGGAGAAAGCGAAGGCAAAAGAGAACAAAACGACTGTGGCCTACTACATTACAGCATGGGTTAATCACCAGAATGCCATCACCATCATCACCACGCTAATCGCTCACCCAGCTTAAGGAAAGAACAGGAGTTACAGGAACAAACTAGAGGAGAGAGAGCTCGGGGGTTAACTAATCGCAGGGGAAAAATTAAAGGGAAAAAGGGAGGAAATTTACAACGAATTACATGAATCATGAAGCTTGGGTCATGCCGGCGAGGAGTCGCCGGAGGAGGAGACTGAGGCAGACGAGGAGACGGTGGAGAGGACCTCGGCAAGCGCGGTCATGGCGCGCACCTGCATCTCGAGCGCCGCGATGTAGTCGGAGGCCTCGGCAAGGAGCGCCGGGAATGGAAGTTTGCGGCAGCCGGGCACCAGCCGCCCGAGCACCTTCGCCTTCCTCGCAAGCGGCGGAGTCTTCGGGCCCTTCCCCGGAGGCGAGGCAGCGGCGGCGCTTGGTTGGCGCGAGGGCGGGGAATTGGGGGCGCGGAGGCGCGCGCGGTGGGCGGCCTGGAGGCGTCGGCGGCGGGATGCGAGGATGGCGCGGCTCCAGCGCGTGCGCCCTTGCGCCGCGACGGCGAGCACGCGGTCAGCCGCCTCCCGTACGGACTGGCTGCGCTGCGGGGCCGTCGACGCCGATGCTGCCGGCGACCCTGTGCGGACGAGGCGGAGCGCCTCGAGAAGCTTCGACGAGTAGATCTCGTGCTCCCTTCGCGTCCGCCACTTGGACGGCTGCGCCTCCGCCGCCAGGGAGTCTCCCCCGGCGTTGCGCTTCCGCTTCCGCTCCCTCTCCCTCGCGTCCACTGCCGTCGAGCTCGACGTGGAAGCCATTGCACGCGCCTAGCAACAATTCTCGAAAGAACTCGGCGGATTGGACAGAAGCCACAGAGCAATAGCAGGATCAGGCAGCCTCTGATCTAGCAAAGATTTCTTCTCTCTCTTGAGTTGGGCAAACGCTTGGCTTGTAGAGTTGTAGTCTTGGGAAGGGAGGGAGAAGGGAGGAGGTGGGGTGGTGGTGGGATGAGATGTTAGGGGAATATAAAGGGGCCGTAAAGGCAAATACTGGTGCTGCTCCCATTAGTCCTGTGATATTGGACTCGACAGTGATTTGTATAATTTTTAAAATATAATAAATAATTAATAGATATTATTTATTTTTTATTTGCTTTAAAATTAATGTTATTTTTATTAAAAAAATATTAAAGCACCGCTCTAAGTGTAATTTATTTTCTTTCCTCTGTTCGTTTGATCTATCTATTTCGCATGTGTGACCCTGGGAGTAAGCAGCTAATTATGAGGCCCACTGGGCTTGGACTTTGTGGCTCGGTGTCCACCAGTTGGATCAGGGCGGGAGGTGGAGGCTTCATTGCCCTGCTTGCTGAATGCTGATGATGGCCAGATGGCATGGTGCTGTTTCGGCTGAGGGAAAGCCTAGAGGTCGTCTCCCCCTGTTTTTGTTTTGTGGCAGCGTGAAACTTTGAATGGTGACGGTACCGTGTTGTTACTATCTGACCGGGGATAATCAGTGAAGAATCAGTCCAGCTAATGTTTCATGTGAAATTGTGGATTATTTTGCTGAGAATAAAAGTCTCTTGTCAACTATATACTCCGTACGTTGTATGGGTTATCGACTTTTTAGCATATATGATATTGTTTGTATTCGTAATTATGAAAATAGTGATATACATACCGTATTTACAAAAAAGCTTTTTTGCCAACTGGTGGCCTGGCGGCCACGTCGCAAAGTTGACGCGTGGGTCTATCGCCGGCGACAGGCAACCTGCCGCTCCACCACTAGACGGTAGCAGCCTACCGCCCCAAGGGTAGACGGCAGATAATTAAGCCAGCTAATTAATTTTTTGCATACTATTATTTGAATTATTAAATATAGCAAATGGGCTGACAAAATTACGAAATTTTATGTGTAATCTCATGACACAACGTACTTAACTGTGTAATTTTTTGGTAATTTTATCCACTTTGAATCTTGCTCAAAAATTTATATGATTACTAGCTAATGTTTGGATTTTTAAATATACCATATGAGCTCAAAAAATTATAAAATTTTATGTCCAGCTGCTTGCGACAACGTACTTGATTGTGTAATTTTTTGACAATTTTATCTACTGTAAATGTTGCTCAAAAATCATACAATTACCAGGTGATTAGCAGGTGTGGCAGAGGTGTGTCATTTCATTTTCTTTGCTTTGTTTAATCCGCATTTTATTTTTCTTTTCTTTGTTTAATCCATATTTTGGTTTTCTTTGCTTTGTTTAATCTGTATTTTGGTTTTCTTTTCTTTATTTAATCCGCATGTGAACAAACGCGGTGTGCCATAGACATTTGGCTCATATGAAAATTGAGTACTCATATAGGAAACAGACCACCAAAAGTGTCACTTGCGTCGTGTCTGTCTCCTCACGCGCATTTCACTCTCACCGTTATCGGCGCGTTGTTAGTGCACGCTTCGCTATCGCTCGTGCTATAAATTTCAAGCTACGTGCACTCACATTCTTGCAGTTTCTTCGCTGACACTCCTCACCTCGCGGTCTTTTCACTCACATTCCTAGCATGTGCTCTTCATCTGCTTTCTTCATTGCTGATTAAATATTGTTTAGTATCGTTATTAGCAGGCATATTAGCAAGTAATTGTTTATCGTATGAATTGTCTTTGTTAAATATGTACGTAATTAGTTGCAGTCATTTAAGTGCAATTAATTTAGTCCTAATTATTTAGGCATAATTATTTAATTTTTTATATTAATTAATTTTCCGTTAGCAAGTATATGTTGTTTAATTGTATATTTTTTATATGCTTTTATGTTGACTGTATAGCACATTAAAATCATAACTACTAAGTGTAGCAATTAATTAAATCGTGATGCTAGTGGAAAGATTATATTAGAAACATAAAAAAGATCTCTAGCAAACTTCTTGTTGCATCATGCATGTTGTGTACTATTATACTGACTGGTGCAACTCCTAGCTCGTATAGTATAAAAAGCTGGGTTTATTATCACATTACTTTTGGACTGTTCTTTATGGACACAAGCATCACCCATGCTTGTACTACTCCTTTATGATAACATATCATATTATTTAGTCCATAAAGCCAATGGAGGGTACGACGTGACAGAAGCCTATATATGTATATATTAGATCTTAAGCCAGAGTATTGCTCATTAACTTAAGCACTTAATTTGCTTGCTTTTGATCAAAAGACAACTGAGGTAGAGAAAAGTAAAAGGCCATATATGCAATAAAAGAAAACTATACTGACAAACAGTTATGACAAATAGCATCAAGGCCTAGATGTTTTTCTTAACCAGATTATGACCATGTGTTCATATGTACCATTTGTTTGGACTAGTAAGCATTTGTAGTGTCAATTTTAGTCCTAAGTGTATATTATTTTATACTATTTATTCCATCATAAATTTTAATTTGTAGTATTTTATTGTCATTATCAATCTTTGCATTAATATTTGGTCTATCCAATTTGTTGGAAGGTATGGCTTTATCGGAGCTTCTCAAACAGTTTTACGATGAGAACCACCGATGCCACTCATGGATGACAGGTGACGTGGCTGACCCTCCGCCCTTAAAGCTGCGGGGTGGGAGGGATCAGTTGGAGCTGAACGAGCACTACGTCTCAATACTATGAGCCACAGACTAGTTGCCCTTTGCGAGGCTGGTGTCTGTCGAACGTCAGTTTACCATTCACAGCAATCTGCTTACTGCACTGGTAGATAGGTGGAGGCTCGAGACGCACATATTCCACTTTTGGTGGGGTAAGATGATGTTCAGTCTGTAGAACACCTCGTTCTTAACTGGTCTCCCTCTCCGGAGTGACACACTTATTCCAGCCCCTGCACTGGTAGACTAGAAGGAGAGGCTGGCAGACCGGTTCGACCTGGCTATCCCAGAGGGTGCTTGTGGTGTCCCCTGCACTTGGCTGAACAATTTCAGTGTGTGCCCACAGTATGCACCGCTTGAGGTCGTCAGGACGCACCTCGTCACGTACCTTATTCATCTCATTGGTTGGAACATTTTTCCAGCCACACACGATGATATTTGCAACATCGAATTCATTCGCCTCGCTGAGTCTTTGGTTGACGCAGAGTTTGGGGTGATGCCTTAGTACAACTAGGGATCAGCCGTCCTATGCACCACATATCAAGGGTTGTGTGACGCTTGCTAGTGTGCCACTACTGATACCCCCAACCTGGACATCTGCTACGTGCTCCTGCAGTTGTGGAATTGGGAGCACTTCCCTGTAGGGTGTCCAGCCATTGTGATGCTAGTATACCCGTATGACGAGTTTGTCGACCTGATAGATGGGCCCACTATGAGCTTTCGATAGACTGGTGCCCATCTACGCTGGGATAAGGGTAAACCGTCGAGGTGCTATTTGCTGTGGAACAACAAGTTTGAGTCATTGCATGACAGCGACATCATCTAGGGTCCATAGAATATAGATTTCGTGCATCGTGTATTGTCGTACAGGTTGTTCCTGCAATGTCTACAAGACGCGGAGCTATGGACGACGACACACTATCTGGTGTTCTCGTATATGGTGGAGGCTTACATGCCACAACGCGTAATGCGATAGTTCAGTTTGCACCAGGTTTTGCCCCCTCTGCACGACAGGTTCCTACCGTGAGCCGTACATTGGTGAGTCAAATTCCATCCGAGTAATGTTTGCACTTTGTATACCTTGCTCTGTGACATCGATGATTCTGGAGATGCACGTAATTGAGGGAGGGTCGTCATGGTACAGATTGACAGCTACCGCAATAGGAGTGGATGACAACATAGACGGATAGGGCGCACCTAAATGTCATCATGGAGCAACGTCCGGATGTATAATGAGTACCTGGAGTAGTACGTACCTTGGTCACGCAGTAGACTCACCGTTCCTCCACCAAATCGCCCCAAGCAGATCATGCACAAGGATAGTCTACAATGCTCGATCGATCCCCACAGCGCTTCACGGCATCATGACAGCGTAAGACAGTTACAATTTCTTATAGTCTCATTTATGAAATTCATACTGGTTATTACTAAAACTGTTTCATATGTCACTTCAATTGGAGTAGGCGCAGCGCATCGCAAGTGCGTCCAAGACCGCCATTAGTACCCTAGAGACACCACTGACCCTACAGAATACTTTGAAGTACATCCTAAAGCAAGCCAAAAAATAGTGCATAACCTGAGCTGCGGCCGTTCAACTGATAACGATGTGCACATTGGGCACTCAGTGGGGGCACCATGCTCACCCACCAGGTCATCGCGACCTAGCGAGTCTGGCTAGCCATCGCAATCTACCGAGTCTACCCGGTATCGTAGTACTAGCCACCGATCATCCGCGGGTCCTATCGATGAGAAGGTAACTTACATATAAATCTACGTTTCATTTTTTTGTTAGGCCTTATATTCCGCTAACATCATGGCGTTCTCTCGCCGTAGGTTCATTGTTGAGATACAAAACTTTTGACGTCCGCACCACCTACACAGACTACCGCTCCTTGTCATTCATCTTCGCTGCACCGGGAGGTACAAGATTCACATTCTATATCTGGGATATTTATTGTGACTAACATCGTTTCATCTTACAGCTTCCAATTCAACATAAGGGTGACGTCGAGTCCATCGATGACAATACATGCCTCTTAGATGCTTCTAGGGAGCAGTACACAGCGTCAGAGTTTGCAGCGTATGCAGGGCAGGGCTCATCGTTCACACCATACCCAGGGTTTAGAGACTTTCGGTGGGCAGAGCTCCTTCGGATTTTGTAACATCCCAATTAGGGAGCTAGTGTAATTCCAAGAATTTAAAAATCTTTTAATCGTTTTCTTGGGTATTTCAAAAATCTTTGTCGTTGCTCGAATCTCTCAAATTGGATTATCTTGCCAAAAGCTCAATTATAAAATTCAAAATCTTGGGATCAAAAACCAAGTTTGAAAATCAAACGGAGAAAATCCAAATCTTCTTGGAAGACTTAATTCCAAGTTTGAGTCAAAATCTAGAGGTCCAGAACCAAGGATAGAAATTTAAAACCAATATAAAATCCTTCCCTCCAACTTACATATCCAGAAATTCAAATTCTGAAAATTAAAAGAATTATTTCTCCGAAATATGCCAATTATAAAATCTAATTGTTGAATTCAAATTTTGAAACAAGTTTTCCAAATCGAAAATATAATCTCAAATCCAAATTCTGAATCCCTAAAAATACCCAAAAATCTTTCTTGGGCCCAGCCTATCTCTTTTTATTTTTCCCAGCCATTTTTTCCTCTCTTCTTTTCCTTACCAAGCCATCCGGCCCGGTTCCGTACTTTCTCTGGCCTTCAGCCCAGCCGAAGCCGACGCCTGCGCCTCCTTCTTCTTCCTTGCTCCTTCCTCCTACTCCCTCTTCCCTTGTCGCGCCAAGCCGGCCCGCCTCCGCTCGCCGCTGCTCCTCGCGCTGGCCCAGCCCACGCCGTCAACTCCGGCCGGTTTTGCGCCGCCCCCAGTTTTCCCCTGTCACCTCTGCGCCAGTAGCCTACCACCAGCCTACCCCCGCGCCACTCCCCTACCCGCGCACGGCGCCATGCCGGCAGTACCCCGCGGCCATGCCGGCGGTACTCATCGCCCATACCCGACGCTGCTTAGCTTGCGCTGTCATCCCTGGCTATAAAAGAAGCTCTCGGTTTGCCTCCTCCTCCTCCCCCCATTTGAGCTCGCTCGAGCCGTCGGAGCTCGCGTCGATTCCACCCCCCCCGGCCATCTCCTCCGCGATGGACCGCGTCACGACGTGCCCCCAGCCGTCCGCTACATCTCCTCGCGTTTAATCGAAAGACCGAAACCCGAGAGCAGCCCGCCCGCTCCTCCTTCGTCTCCGGCCGGCCGACGCTATTCCCGCCACCGCCTCCACCTCGGTCGGCCCCGGGGCGATTCCGCGCGGTGAGAGCACCTCCCCGGTGCCCCGAGGCCTCCCCAACCTTTGGCCGACGTCCTCCACCACCGGAGCTCTCCCGCCACGGTAGCCTCCCCGCGCCGCCGCCTGTGCCCGTCGCCGGCTCGTCTCAACCCCCCTCCGGCCACCTCGACTGAGCAGGTAAGCTTCTAGTCCTCCACTCTTGCTCAGGCGCGCGCCACCTTCTTCCCTCTCCTTCCCGGCCGCCGGCGCCCCTTCCTCCCTCACCGTCGGCCACCTAGCACCGTCGCCCACCCGCCTTGGCGCCGCCCCGGCCGACGCCCTGCCACCAGGAGCCTCCTCGTCGCAGGGGCGTTCCGTTTCGCCGGTCGCCGCCCCCCTCCGGCCGCTTCTCGCCGGCGTCGGCGTCGCCCAGCTCCGGTGCCTCCCTCCTCTGCTTCGGTTCTGCTCTGGCCTCAACTGAGCAGCCCCTCCTCTCTGTGTGCGTGTATGACATGTGGGTCCAGCCGGTTAGGCATCCCCAAAATCTTTGCCTCATGTCTCAGTATTCATTCTTGGTGTTAACTAATTTGGAAACTGATGTTGTTGTGTAAACAATCAAAGGAGCAATGGTATAAACCAAGGTTTGTAAATGAAATGGGATTAAGCAATTACTCATGAGTGCATAAAGAAAAGATCTACCCAACTGAATTAAAAGCCTAACATTAGTTAATTTTGTGCCAATTGAGACCCATAAATTCATTAATCTATATGTAAGATTAAGACAAGATCATGCATGGTCAATTCTCAGATAACAAGGAATCAACATGGGTTAAATGCGTGTTGATGTTAAAAAGTAAATATGCGAAACTAATTAAAAAGGTCATCTTTTGCAAATCAAAGGTAATAGAAGTTGATCCTAAATAATTAAAGTTGCATATTTGAAGCTTTTTAAAGATAATTTCAATACTCTCAAATTTGACGTTCAAGCAAATCAAATAGTAATATCACCTTTTATCGAAAGCTCAAGTGGTCTAACGCTATCTTCCATCCGTCGATCTAAATCTTTTTATGCAACCTAAAATAAATCAATTTAGCAAGATTTTGCCACATAAAACATTGGCCATAACTTGAGCATCTTTAAAATCATGTCATCTCTCTTATTAGTGCATAACATAGTCCTTGCCTCACATCCAAATCCCCAATCATTATCTCAGGATTGAAATCTAATGATCAAGAATAAGCAAGAATAAAAGAAATCCCTTTATCAAGAAGATCTTTACTAATTTATGAATCACTCACCTAATAAGAGGCGGACTGCTAGTGATAAATTGGTTAATCAATAAAACAATCAACCTTGTCCATAATAATAATTGATTAAAGATTTAACTTCATACCTTAATTAAGTTATTAAATAAGGATTCATTGAATTGGCAGTTGCGATCTCATATCAATATTGCCACATGAAATATCAAAGTTACTCTGAGTAATTAAAACTATACTCATCTCCTGTAAAGCTCCCGCACCCTAAAAATCACAAAATTTTGTTCCTCTTTATTACCCTCAATAACTTCTTATATCTGTCCATAAGCCTTGCCTGGCTCATGGAACTTCTTTGATAAATAGGAACCAATGCGATCGAGCCTCGTCATTCCCCAAATCGGCTAGGTTTGGCCACTACCTTTTTCCAGAGTGGATAAATGCTTGAAGATACTTATTCATTCATTTTGACCCTCGTTCTCCTAAAAATTTTCCTCACGGTAAAGCTATTCAGACAACTCTTTCTCCTGCGCAAATCCAGCCACCGCTGTGGTTACAGCACACTAATCCGCATCATCCCTCTATTCCCAAATCATAACAAATGTATAATTTAAATTAAATCGGGCATTTAAAGTATTTGGGTTTATTTGGTCTTTCTTTTCTTTGCCGCGTATTAGCATCTGAAGACTCAACGAGGCGACAGATTCGAACAAGATCAAGATTCGAGTAAAAGCGACGACTAGGAAGTTGATATCGCTGACTGAGCAGGCTTTGACTTAGATCAATCAAGGCCAGGGTACACCAAGCAAGGCAAGTCATCACTTTGATCATATTGATCCTACATTTTATGCAAAATTATGTTCTTTTAAACTATCAACTTGCATGCCTAATTTACTATACAAATATATGTCAAAGCTTAAGGTAGCTACATGCCCACTTGATGTTGTATTAATTTATTATGCCACCCCTTGATACTTGAATCACATTATCCTTGTCACCATAGATTTTAATGATAACTTTACTAGCTATAAGTCGAATTAAAATGCCATGCTAGTCTTGTCAAAGTCCAGGGCACTAGTTGCCCTGATCATCAATCTTTAAAACATAAGAATTTATTTTGGGACAGCCATGGGATGTACGTGGCTGAGTATTTTGCTACAACTGTTTTATGCTTCTCAAAACCCTAAAAATCTGCTTTACCTGTCTGGGCGGTTAGTGAGAGTGGATGGTGCTGATGTCGCACTAGAACCCGTGGTTTGCGGTAAGAACCGCCTGGACAAATTAAGGACTGAATCTTGTACTGACCTCCTGGTGTAAAACAGTACAGCCACAAGTCTATATGGGTACGACCTAGCTGATTAACTTGCGAAGGTTTAGTTTAGATATCATCACGGAAGATGGGTGCCAGAGCACTGGTTTACTCATACGGCGTAAGAGGGGGCTTCTGACTGTGGTGGATGTAGCCCTTCAGCGGTGAAACCTCAGCGGGGTGGTATCTAGCTAAATTGGAGTAAGGTAAAGGCTTTGTGATAAACCATCTGGGTCTCATGCCTAAGGAAGCATGTTGGCTATTAAGATGACTTATCTCTTGTGGTGAAAGTATACAACCTCTGCAGAGTGTAAAACTGTTCGAGCAGCCGTGCCCACGGTCAAGGGCGGACACGGGAACCTACTCGAGTTAGTTCTATTTCCAAAAACATTTGTGGGAGGGATAAAACCTATCAGAGAGATGTACTCTAGCGGCGAAAACTAGCATTGGTTGAGGTAACCATGCACTGTAAAAAGGTGGATGTAACCTACACTACAATTATTATCGCATTCTCACAATCAATTTCATAAAACATGTTTCAGTTAAAATTGCTACGTCTCAGGAGATCTTTCTTACTTATGGTAATTCCAAAACCATGCTTTTAGCAAATAAAAGAAACTCAAGCCTCCCTTGACAGCTTTGCATCTATTATTACTGCATCCTGTGTGGTGGCTTGCTGAGTATCATCGTACTCATTCTGGCTTAATTGCCATCATTCAGTCAGAAAGGAAATAAAGACAAGCCCTGCGATGCCTAAAAAGGGTCGACAGAGCTGGAAGACGATGAGGCCATGGACTAGGTCGCGAACCCCAGTTGGCTGCCTGTGGGCAGGTCCTGCGGGTCCCACTTGTGTGAAGTTTCCGCTGCTGCATTTTATTGTTATCGGCCCAGTCGGCCCATGAGTAAGTATTACTGTATTAATTACACTTTCGCATGGTATGTTTTTGATATACAGTAATGTATCTGTGAGCACTATCTACTAATCCAGGGAATAGTGCGGTGGAATCACAGAGGATCTGGGTTTGCTAACCCGAGGTCCGACAGAGCTGGTATCAGAGCATATCGATTGTAGGTCGTAACCTTAGTTAGCATGGCCGTTAGTCTTATGACTAGAATTATTTCCTCAAAATGTAAATGCAAAATATAAGTAGTATTACTCTGAGTATATAAAGATTGACGTCGGAGAGGAACAAGGGGGACGGCATTGGATCAGGGGATAGTGCTAGACTTTTCGCATTACTCTGAGTTGTAAACATCTTTTCAAGTAATAGCCACACAGGATATAGGGTTATTATTCTCCTAGGAGAAGGCATGAATCTGTATGAAAATTTATGTGTCTCTATTCTGCATATTCGTACACCGTGTCTTCTAGAGTTTTCTCAAATCTAAACAAATCATACGTAAGATTGATATTAAACGTTGACACTACTAATACAGAAAGTCCATAAATCAATTGGGAAAAGGAGATTGATCCAAGGAAAAATCAAAAGAATAGGCAACTATCTCTCCAATTAGAAAGATATGGTAAGAATAAAGTACTCGCATAATGGGTCTTGCTAATCTCGTACGTATGATTTTCCATATATAATATTTGGGAAGAAAATGTGAAGATTTAATCTTGCATGGTTTAATCAATAAGTCAGTTGACTTGAGCAAATATATAAAATTTAGAACACATTACTATCTACTACATTATTAATGTATATGTCAATAAGTATACGTATGAAACATAAGGCCTCCGTATCATTTTTGCTCTAATTAACTACGGCGTTCAATGGTTCTAGACCAATCGCCTCCATAGTTCTCCCCACTAAAAACACCGTTGCTGTGCTTCTCAACGGGGAGCCACAGCCTACATGGGTATCTCCGCCGTCGCTACACCTTTCTTTTACTCCGTTGTTACACTGACCCGTGGAGCTAGAGGCTGCCTGAATTTGCAAGGGGTGCTAAAGGCGTCCGGGTTGTCTGATCATGCAATCGACGGTCCAGATCAAATTCAAACCACCGATATTCAGAAAAAACAAAGAAAAAACTACCATGTTCCTTCTCCCATGATTTTTCAATCCAGACAACCGATCATTGACCGGATGACTGCATCTGCATGGTCTGCATGTGCTTTGCAGTAGTTGCTTGGCAGACTGCAGCGGATTCACGCGCGTCCTCCCTGCTTAGTGCCAAGAAAACAGAGCAGGTAAATTAAGCATGGATGACGCACGAACTAGCCATGCACCAACAATTGAACAGTGGACATGCATGCATGTATACACGCAGCATCCCTCCGACTGTGCATGCAAGGAGGAAAAAGGAAATGAAAGGCTAACAACAAGGCACTCGATTAACTGGATCAGAACGTGGGTGAGACCAGACGGCCTCAACGTTGCCATGATAACGAATGACACAGTACGTAATAATTCATCATCGCCGATACATGCAGCATGCAGAAACACATGAATAAGTAAAGGCGAGGCACGCACAGCAAACGTGGCTCCCACGGCGGCACTGGAGAGAGAGGGGCCGGCGCTTTACTCAATTTGTGTATGTTTGCGTGCGCGCCAGCGATAACGTGGCCCGCCGCGCGGCGCACGGCCATTTACGCGCGGCCCAGGGGGTTGAGCTGAGCGGCTCATCAGCGCGCGTAATGAGATCATGTGAGGTTGGCGTGGACGCACGCGCGCGCGGCTGTGAGCGATCGGTCAATCCATGGAGCCGAGCGTTGTACACGATTGTGGATCGTGAGTGTGTCCAATATGCCGGCAGGACGGTGCATGCCCTTCTAAAGCTGGTCCGGTTGGAATACGTTTATATTGACTTCTATTTAAAGAAATTAAAAGCTAGTATAAGCATTCGGTCTTTTGAAATGGTTTTCATTTCTCTTATTTCTGTCCCGTTCTGTGAATAAGACATAAGGATGATAGTTGCATGACGTATCTCACTCCCTCACTTCTCTCGTAGCCATTTCGCTTATACATTTCTTTAACTTTCTGCATCGCTCATTTTTTCTTCTAAAAATCACTTCTTTTAATTAGTACTATTTATTTTTAATAAAAAACTATCTAACATTGCTAAAATATATTAGCCGTGGTCGATGTTAACAAGCCCACGATCCGGGTGGCAGCGCCCCGCCCATGCATGCATGGATCGATGGATGGATCACCCGCGACTGTGCATGCGTGCGAGAGGGAGGGCGCCCAGCCTGGTAGCTAGAACGCACTTCTGCCGGCTGGTAATGGTATGGTATCTATCTGGTCGCTCACTGTCACAGGCTCACGTACGGCTGGTGGTGGAGACGGGGTGTACTAGTGCGGTACGTGGTGTTATGTGGAGCTCAAATCGTTGTAGGGTTCGCTGAGAATGGTGGTGTATGAGTTATGATTGGGGTACGTAGCAGTGCTGTGTGTACGTACGGATGGTCCTTTGTTTCCCCCGATGAACACCTCCGTGGCAACTGCGGGTGGGTTTTTTTTTTGCTGAATTGTTTATAACTTATGGGCATGTTTGGTATAACTTTGGCTTATGATTTTTGGTTGAAATTTTTGAATGTTGGCTGTTTACGACAGAGATTACGAAGAGAGAGATACTCGCTTATGATTTTGGTTGATACAGATGTTGAACTTTTAACGTGTACTGCAATTAACTTGTAGATCCCGTCTTGAGAAAATACTTCATTTGAAAGTTAGATACTGTAGCAAAAGCCAAAAGCCGCTTTTAGAAGCCATAAAGAACAAGCCCTAGCTATAATTTTTAAATTTTGGTTTATTTATGAAAGGCAATATGTAGAGAGAAATAGTCGCATATGATTTTTGGTTAGTATAGATAAACTTAGTATAATTTACACTATAATTTATCTGTAGACTTCGTTTTAAAAATATATATAGTTTAACTATATTTTACTATTTATCCGTACATAAACCGTAAGCCGCATAAATGAAACCAGCCTACTTCTCCACTTTGAACATGTGCAAAATCGTACCGCTGGTGTGCATCAGTATCCGGTACTTACGGAATTGAACGTATAGCGACAGACCGAATCCTTTTTTTAGTACAGTAGTAAATACTCGACATGCATTTTCACCGAAATTTTTGTACGGATAATCCGTTTTTTATTCGAAAATACATAAATATACCCGCGACAAAATTTTTTACAAAAATAATCTCCAGTCGCCACCCCATTGGGCGACTGCTACCTTTCGCCCAACCGGGAGGCGACATTTAGGGAATCTGTGTACCGTTGAGCGACTACTGCAATCGCTGTACGGTTGAGCGACTTCGATTGAAGTCGCCCAACGGTTGGGCGACTGCAATTGCAGTCGCCCAACCGTAGGGCGACTGAAATTGTGCCGCCCACTAACCCCGAGCACATTCCCCTCGTTCTGCCATTCTACTCATTCATTCTGCCCAGAGAGAAGAGAGGAGGAAGAGGAAGAAAAGAAGAGGAGAAGAGAGGGAGGAGGGGAAGAAAAGGAGGTGAGGAGAGAAGAGAAGTCGAAGCTATTCAATCGATTTGGATCCAGGTATTTTTTTAATTATGTTGTATTTACAGTCTTCAACTCCCATGTTATTTGACATGTCGTAAATTTCAATCATACATGTAGGCATACATCATTAATGGCCAGTACTACATTGAGAGTGTATTATGGTGTTGGAATCATTCGTGATGGTCCGACTGGTGTGGATTTGAGCGATTTTCCGCAAGTCACTCTCGTACTTCCGGATGACGAGAATGCTCAAATGACAGATGTGCAGCATTGGCTGACCCAGAGTTTTTCATTGGACCCCGAGGTGTGCAGCGTCGTTGTGCAAGGGCTTTGGAGCCGGTCTTCCACTGACATCAGATGGGAGTTGAAGACATTGGTGCGCTCTGGTTCGTGGAAGGGCTTTGTGCAAGGGTGCCGGCGCCGTGGATACGAGTGTGTCCTGCTTGTGCAACCGTGCTCACTACAAGCAGCTGCGCAAGCTCGTGCGTCCGCCTATGCTTCGGGGGGTGCTAGCACCTCGGGCGGGCCGCACGTCGGTGGAGCTGATGAAGTTGCTCGTGATGAAGGCGATGCGGTACACGGAGGAGAGTTAAGGCCGTCAAGCTATACAGAGGGAACTGGGCAAGCCAATGCGGTACATGGAGGAGAGTTACAGCTGTCAAGCTATAGAGAGGGAACTGGGCAAGCTGATGAAGGAGAGCATAATGAGTATATCGTGCAGCAGATGGAATCTGATGACCAGAGGGCATAGGATGAAGAGCAAGCTGTAGAGGACGACGAGGAGGACAGTTCCGATGATGAAGAAGTTCCTATCCCCGAAGAATGGAACCAGTATAATGCGGAGGGTGTTTCCGCACATGATGAGCATGAATCGCCATGGGAGTATCATCAAACAGAGGTTCGGGTGCATGCTATGTTTGCTGACAAGGAAGAGCTGCAGGATGCCATCAAACTTTGGGCCCTTTCAATGCAACGGACATTTCGCGTCGTCAAATCAAGCCAGGAGCAGTACACTGTGAAGTGCGAGCAGACTGGTTGTCCTTTTAGGGTGCACGCACGTAGACCCAAGTATGAGACTCATTGGATTGTGTCCAAGGTGGAGCCGCACTCCTGCATTGTAAACACAGTCTTGGCGAGCCATCGTAACCTGACGTCCGGATTTATCGCCAATTTGATGTATGGGGAGATAGTGGAGAAGAAAGATGTTGCGGCCACACATATTATGCTAGCTATTGAGAATAAATTCAAGTATAAGATTAGCTACGCGAAGGCGTGGCGTGCGAAGCAAAAGGCGTTGGAAAAACGTTTTGGCACTTTCGAAGCGGCGTACGACAACCTTCCTCGTATGCTTAAGGTGTTGCAGCAAAGGAACCCCGGCACGTACATCACGGTGCACGACAAGCCGTCCATAAGTCCACCGGGATTTGCAGTGTTGCAGAGAGCATTCTTTGCATTTGGTGCTAGCATTGAAGCATTCAGACACATGCTGCCAGTTATCTCAATAGATGGGACCTTCTTGACAGGCAAATACAAAGGGCAGCTCCTGACGGCCATAGGCGTTGACGGTAACAATCAAATATTGCCGCTGGCCATTGCATTTGTGGAGAGTGAGAATTATGAGAGCTGGCTGTGGTTTCTGAGACATGTGAGGGGTGGAGTTGTAGGCACCCGACCTGGTGTGTGCATAATCCATGATCGCCACGCCGGTATTATAAAGGCGATACGAAAACTTCAGGAAGACCCTGAGGAGACCTCTTTTTGGCCGGACATGAGAAACCGGTGGTGCAGTCGTCACTTAGGGGCAAACTTTTTCAAGCAATTCCCGAAACAATCTTTGATGAAGCTATTCAAGAGGCTGGCTAGGCAGAACCAGCAGAGAAAATTTGATGCTTTATGGGGGTTGTTGGATGAGCACACCAGGAAGAACGTCGACGAGAGGAGCAAGGGGCCGGTCACTCCTGGGGAGGCACAACCGCAATGCTTGCCAGCAATCGATGAGTCTAACCCAAGTGGTTCAAGAAGGAGGAGCGCGCGAAACATCAAGTGCTTCTCGCAGTGGATCGAGGGGGAACAATTGGAGAAGTGGTCGCTGTTGCACGACACGGATGGCGCAAGGTACGGAATAATGACAATTAACCTTGCCGAGGTGTACAATTGGGTTCTCAGGGGTCTCCGTTCTCAGCCCCTTGTCGCCATCGTGGAAGGTGTTCTTCACAGCACAATCCGCTACTTCAGGGAGAGGCACGCGAGTGCCGCGCTTCATGCGGCCAATCCCGGAGCCCAGTATTCGTCAAAAATTACTGCGTACATGGAGGCGAAGGCACAGAAGGGTCAATTGCACACAGTGCATGTCATGGGCAACAGGGAGCATCGTTTCGAGGTGGTACTCCGTGATAGAGCCGGATTTGGGACATCTCGTTCACTTGTTACTCACGATGTATGCCTTGGAGATCATGCAAACGAACCTAGCTGCACATGCAACAAGCTTAAGTTGTTACACAGGCCATGCTCTCATGTCCTCGCTGCATGCGGGACCGTGCGCATGGATCCTTCTAACTTCATGTCCGAGTACTTTTTCAAGGAGAGAATACTGCAAGCTTGGTGTGGGGAGCTCCGGGGGTTCAGGGCAGTGGGAAACTTCGCCACTTTGGACATTTCAGCGAGGACCTGGGTTCCGGATATTAACATGCTGAAGGGTGGGAAGGGTCGGCGACAGAGCCGACGTATTAGAAATGACATGGACGTATCAGAAGCTGGAACATCTGGTGCACGTTGTGAGCGATGCGGTCAGGAGGGGCACACAGCTAGACGATGCAATGCATTTCCGGATCAGTAGTTGGTGTTGTAATGCATGCTAAAATTCATGTACCAGTTGTAAACCTTGTATGTTACATCCCTTTTCTGTAATGCACTTATTTCGTTGAACGTACTGTTTCCCTTTTAAGTATTGCAATTTATTGGTGGCTACGAATCCACTTTTATTACGAAACTACAGGCTCTAAAGTGCCTACATAGAGTAATTTATTGCGAGATGACAAAAGATGCCAGCTTTGCCCAGTCACGCACTTACAACACGAAACAACACATACATTGCACTTGCAGGATCTATGGAAAGTACTACACCCAACAATTTTACTAAACACAATCGGCCACGCTGGTTGAGCACGCCGACTTGATATCAATCGGTACTGTGGACCGAACATATCCCTCCTTTCTAAGGGAATGTCGTCCTTCGGTGACCCAAATCCCACTGGCCCCTCGGCTTCCGACATGGTATGTTTCACCACGAAAGAGATGGTTCTTCTTTGTTCGATTTACAATGTCATGGGACCCCAACCGTGCTACTTATAGCAACACGGAGGGACATTTAATGCTACACTGGCCTCTGAAAAGCCTACATAGAGACATTTATTGCTACACTGGCCTCTGAAAAGCCTACATAGACTGGCCTCTGAAAAGCCTACATACACTGGGCTCTGAAAAGCCTACATACACTGGCCTCTGAAAAGCCTACATACACTGGCCTCTGAAAAGCCTACATACACTGGCCTCTGAAAAGCCTACATAGACTGGCCTCTGAAAAGCCTACATACACTGGCCTCTGAAAAGCCTACATACACTGGCCTCTGAAAAGCCTACATAGACTGGCCTCTGAAAAGCCTACATACAATGGCCTCTGAAAAGCCTACGGAGGGACATTTATTGCTACACTGGCCTCTGAAAAGCCTGAAAAAGCAAAAAGATTCATATGTACTCTCCATGGACTATGCCCACTCACCAGTTCACCTGCCTACATAAAGGCATCCCATGTATTACATACCACAACACAACCTCCTCCTCAAGCCATCACAATACTACTACACAACAATGTCTTCCTGGAGGTCCGACCCTTTTGGAGTGCCGGAGTGGCATGAGCGTCCGAAGTGCCATTGCGGTTTTAGGACGATGTTGTGCGTCTGGACGGATCCACTACCACGAGCCAACTACGGCCGTAGGTACTTCAAATGTCCAGACATGGATGACGACTTCGTGGTAACGACGACAACTAAATCCTTTGTTTCTCGTTATCGTTCTTCAACTTTATCCATGACATCTACCACGACACACATAGGCTTGCAAGTTCATCGAATGGGTGGATCGGGTGCCGCCGGCATGGCCACGGAACCCTCGCGAGGTGGAAAACAAAGGACAATACCTTGTCAAGATGGATCAGGCTCGCGAGGTGGAACGACAAATGCGGCATGAGCAAGAGCGTCACGTGAGGGTGAACCAAATCCGTCTTAAGGGCAAGGAGGATGAGCTGCAAAGGAGGCGGGAGAAGTTAAGTCTGCGTGAAGCAGCCATCAAGCGTCAGGAGGAAGAGCTTCAAGCTCGTGAGGCAGCTCTCAAGACCAAGGCTGACAGGAAGAAAGATGCAGCGGAGCCATCTTCAGGGCGCGACAAAAAGGGCAAACAACCACGCTACACCCAGTAGACAAAATGTAATATTCCCTAAGGCATGTTACGACTAGCGGTGGAGTTCTGAACATTACAAGTACAGAGTTCCACACATGCCACTGGTCACATCACTTATCACTTTATGTATCGACCGTTCTTCGGTCAATCGTGCCTAAAAAAAATTGACCAAATTTTTTTTTGCATCTACAACTTACATTGAACATAAACTTCTATTACAACTTTATCTGATTTTTACGCAGTTTATAACTAAAAAATTGACAAAACATACAAAAATCACGCGGATTGCAAACCCTTAAAACATACCAATGTATATATCAAACGTTCTACAGTCAATTGTACTTACAAAAAATTTCTCAAAATTTTAAATGCACCTACAACATACAATAAACATAAACTTTTATTACAACTATACCATATTTTTTTCCAGTTTAAAACTACAAAATTGATAAAACTCTAAAAATTCACGGGGACTGAATAAAGTCGCCCATCCACTGGGCGACTGCAATTGAAGTCGCCCAACGGTTGGGCGACTGCAATCAAAGTCGCTCAACCGTACAGCGATTGCAGTAGTCGCCCAACGGTACACAGATTCCCTAAATGTCGCCTCCCGGTTGGGCGAAAAATAGCAGTCGCCCAATGGGGTGGCGACTGAAGATTATTTTTGTAAAAAATTTTGTCGCGGGTATATTTATGTATTTCCGAATAAAAAACGGATTATCCGTACAAAAAATTCCATTTTCACCTTGGTCTTACATGAACACGTGTAGCACCAGTTCTGCATAGCTACAGGACCATCTGATCTACCTCATATAAAATCAAAAGTACAGATTCGTGCGTATACTAGCTTGCGAAAGTAGATTTCCTCATCGCATCTGAAATAATAGATCGACACGCACACATGCCTGGCTCGGCCGCATTTGAGGTGGTGATCGGTTCGGCTGAAAGCCTCGTGGCTTATGGCTGAAAACACTGTAGCTGGCTGAAAAAAGTACTGTAGCTGACAGAGACTTATTTAGCATAATTAAATTTAAAAAAATTTAAAAATAAAAAAATATGTTAGCCCATTACGTATAATACAAACAAATATGGAAAAAAAAGAACCGGCAAAAAAGCTAAAAAAGCCAAAAGTTCAGAAAAAGACGAAATTTATGAATAGTGAAAAATAAGCCAGAAGCCGAAGCCGAGTTGATCAGGGCCTGAATCGTTCATGTCCAAGATCGAGGCTGAGAGGTGTCACGTAACGTCCACCGCTGAGGCTGAGAGTCTGAGCGCTTGTCTAATAGTTTATCTCATCCGTCGTGTGCGTTCTACAGTGTCGCTAAGGTGAAAGGATGCTTTTTTTTTTATAAGGAAAGGATGCTTTTGACAACATGTCAAAGAGCGAGCCGTCTGTTGCAGAAGTAACGAGTGTCGTGAAAGATTGAGACAAGTGTATGCAAAAGAACTGTTGATTCTTATTAATCTGAGTCTGTACATGATACATATTTATAGATAAAGAGGGGTGGCAAGAATAGATGTCTTTTGCTGTAAAGGCATCTCTGTATGAACAAGCATCTATACATTGGGCACCCTTTACTTTTTGCTTGTAACACTCCCCCTTGACCAATGTATCTTCATATGATCATCTTAATTCATCATCTTGGAAAAACTCCTCCAAAACCCTGTAGGGAAAAATATGAGGAGAACCTGTAGAGTAGATATGCCATGAAAACTCCTTTAAAACCCAGTGGGAAAATTTAATGAGAAAAGTTGATATGGCATATATTTGATTATATCTCCTTAAAAAACCTCTGTGGGGAAAATAGAGATATAATATATTTATAATTATGTTGTCATATTGCCTCATTAAAAACCTTAATGAGAACCTTAGAGAGAAAACTCATAAAGGGAAAAAGAGTACAATATTTATATTGAACGGGTTAAGTCTTAGGAGATTTCTCTCCCTGACATCTGCAAATCACGTAGTCTTCGCATACCAATTCCATAAACACATTTTTGGAATGTGGAGGTTGGTAATGACTTAGTGAATAAGTCTGCGAGATTATCATAAGACTTAGTTTGCAGAATATTTATTTCCCCACTCTCTTGCAATTCATGTGGGTAAAATAGTTTAGGTGCAATATGTTTAGTGATATTGCTCTTTATGTAACCCGTTTGCATTTGAACAACGCAAGCAGCATTATCTTCGTAGATAATGGTAGGTGATGCGATAGCACCTATACCACATGATTGTTGTATGTGGTTAATCATTCTGCGAAGCCATACACATTCACGTGATGCTTCATATAATGCAATTATTTTAGAATGATTAGTGGATGTAGCCACTAGAGTCTGTTTCGAAGACTTCCAAGAGATGGCTGTTCCACCATGTAAAAATACAAAACCTGTTTGAGATCTGGCATTATGGAGATCTGATAAATAGCCAGCATCAGTATATCCTATTAAATCCACATTTTTATTCTTCTGGAAGAATAGACCGAGATCTTTAGTGCCTTAAAGATATCTAAGGATATTCTTCACTCCTACCCAATGTCTTTTGGTTGGAGCAGCGCTATATCTAGCAAGTAGATTTACTGCAAATGCGATATCAGCCGGGTGCAATTTGCAAGGTACATAAGCGCTCCGATGGCACTGAGATATGGGCCCGCGGGTCCCAATAGCTCTTCATTGTCATCTCGGGGTCTAAATGGATCTTTGTCCCTATTTAGAGATCGAACAACCATGGGGGTTTTCGATGGATATGCTTTGTCCATATTGAATTTCTCCAATATTTTCTGGACATAGGCTGATTGATGCACTAGAATGCCTGTATGAAGGTGCTCAAGTTGTATACCTAAGCAAAATTTGGTTTTACCCAAATCCTTCATTTCAAATTCCGTCATAAGATGATTATGTGCTCCATCTATATCCTGTGTGTTACCAATGATATTAAGATCATCAACATACACAGACATAATGCAAAATCCTGTTGAGGATCTTTTGATGAACACGCATGGGCAATCATCATTGTTGGAGTATCCCTTTTTGGTTAGGAACTCACTTAGTCGGTTGTACCAAATTCTTCCCGATTGTTTCAAGCCGTATAAAGACTTGTTTAATTTTACATATTGCGATTTGCGTTTGGATTCGGAATCGAAATTCCATCGGGAACTTTCATGTATATGTCCGAATCAAGTGACCCATAAAGATATGCGGTCACTACATCCATCAACTCAAAAGATAGATGATTTTGTACTGCCAATGAGATTAAGTATCGGAATGTTATTCCACTCATTACTGGAGAATAAGTTTCATTGAAATCAATGCCAGGTCTCTGCGTGAACCCTTGTGCTACAAGCCTTGCTTTGTATCTCACCACCTCATTGTTTTCATTCCGTTTGCGG
Source organism: Dendrocalamus latiflorus (assembly GCA_017311315.1). Lineage (NCBI taxonomy): Eukaryota > Viridiplantae > Streptophyta > Magnoliopsida > Poales > Poaceae > Dendrocalamus > Dendrocalamus latiflorus. The sequence goes on from CM029651.1 coordinate 40,237,136, forward strand.
ACGAAAACCCATTTGAAACCGACAGGGAATACTTTGGGAGGTGTATGTATCACATTGGTGAATATATTTCTTTTCTTGAGCGAGGCTAACTCCTCTTGAATTGCATCCTTCCATTGAGTCCAGTCCGAGCGCTATTTGCACTCTGCCATGGTCTTGGGATCTGGATCATTTTGAAGGTTGTTTGCAATTGTTGTGGAGAAATAAATATCGACAATTGTAGTCTTACGATCGTATGATTCTCCAGAATCAGTATAGTTAGTGGAAATTTCTTGGACCCCTGGTGACTCAATGTTATTTCCCAAAACATTTGAGTCGGGGTATTCCGATGTCCCAGGATCAGTAATTGAGTGCACTGTTGATTTGGGTTTAAGGATCCTTTGGTGTCTATCAACTTGAGGTTGATCTGCATTTACATTCTTTTGTTTCCTTTGTCGCTTATTAGAAGCTGTATCCGCCATTTGTGCCATACTTCTCCCCCTCTTATTTTGAATTGGGAGTTGAGTGGTATTTTGCGGTACCTCCACTCTTTCAGGCACATTTCTGGCAGGATTATAGGATTTTATGACACCCTGATAATCAGTAAATGCATCTGGCAGATTATTTGCAATGTTTTGCAAATGAATGATTTTCTGAACTTGAAGTTCAGTCTCTCTGGTACGTGGGTCTGAGGCAGGAATGCCTTGAACATTCCAATTAATTTCCTGGCATTCAGTTTGGTACTTGTTGTCTCCCTCTAATGCCGGGAAATGTTCCTCATTAAATATGCAATCAGCGTACCGGGCCGTAAACAGGTCCCCTGTTAGGGGCTCGAGGTATTTTATAATTGACGGAGATTTATACCCAACATAGATCCCAAGTTTCCTGTGCGGTCCCATTGAGGTACGCTGCGGTGGTGAGATCGGTACGTATGTAGCGCAACCGAACTTTCGCAGATGGGAAATATCTGGTGGATTTCCACGTACTAATTGTAGCGGGGAAGTGCTATGATATGCAGTTGGACGCAATTGAATTAAGTCAGCAGCGTATAAAACTGCATGACCCCAACATGATGTTGGTAAGTTGCAATTCTGTAGTAATGGTCTTGCAATTAGCTTGATTCTCTTGATAAGAGATTCTGCTAAACCATTTTTTGTATGGACATATGGAACAGAGTGTTGAACTTGTATCCCAAGAGCCATACAATCGTCATTGAAGGCATGGTATGAAAATTCAGCATCATTATCCATTCGAATTGATTGAATTCGATATTCAGGGTAATGTGCTCGTAATTGGATAATTTGACCAATTAACTTAGCAAATGCATGGTTTCGTGTGGATAAAAGACACACGTGTGACCATCAAGTAGATGCGTCAATGAGAACCATGAAGTACCTAAACTGTCCACACAATGTTTGTATAGGACCACATATATCTCCTTGATTGCGTTTCAAGAAATTTAAGTGGTTCAGCTCTGATTTTACGATAAGAGGGTCTTAAAATCAATTTTCCGGTGGCACAGGAAGTGCACACAAAATCTGATGATTCCGGAAATTTTGTTTTGAGGTATGTATGACCAATTGAATTGCTAATAATTTTCCTCATCATTCCAGTGCCTGGGTGGCCAAGGCGATCATGCCATGTTTGGAATGTGTTAGTGTTTTGGAAAATTACTTTGTACGCAATATGTTGAACGGGTTTGATGTATGTATAGTACAATCCAGAGTTTAAAGGTGGAATTTTTCTAGTACTTGTTTGCCATATCCGTTGTGTTTGGTTAAGAGGAGATATTCCTCTTTGTTGTCATTTCGAGTTTCAACATGGAAACCATTCTGACGGATATCTCTATAGCTAAGTAGGGTACGTGTTGAATCGGGATACAAGAGTGCATCCTCAATTTCCAATTGTGTACCCATAGGGAGAGTGATAGAGGCGCGACCAGAGCCTACTATCGTAGCATCGCGTCCAGCGATGGTTAAAACATTTCCTTTCCTCCTAGTAAGAGTTAGGAAATATTTTGTGTCCCTAAGTATAGAGTTTGTGGTGCCACTATCCACAAGGCATAATTCCTCCTCCATTGGATCGACTTCAAAAATCTATATACACAAAATAAAGAATTTAATAAAATTCTTATAGTATATATAGAATACATACAAACTTTATTGACAAAACCGAATATGTTCGATATATGATTGTGGCATACAAGCTTACAATATAGATGACAACATTATTTATATTACAGCACTATAGTACTTATTATCTATGGAACAAGGAGTCTAATTGAGATCTCCAAACATGTCTTGAGAATGAAATTCTTCAAGGGTTTCCTCGGTGCACATGAGATCATCCTTCTTTGTAGAAGCACATGTGTCTTTGAGTTCTTGAAGGAACTGTTGAGAACATTCGGCTTTATCATTGTTGGATGTGAGATTGAAGTGTGCTTCAAATCTCTTCTCTTGAGCATTCTTGCCATGAGCCAAAGACTGGAGGTAGAGGTTCACAAGATGCTTCGGGGTGCGGCATTTCTTGGTAGGATGGTTGTAGCAACCACACTTTTGACAAATTTTAATTTTGTCAACTCTCTTACCAAAATTGCCTTACCTTTCTTGAATCCACTTGGTTTTTGCTTCATGTTGCGCTTGTGTTTACCTTAAAAGTTCTGAGTGGTCTTTTGAGCCACGGAACTTATTGTTATTTTGATTAGCATGAACTTCAGGAAGTGGAGCAGCCCCAATGGGACGTTGCTGATTATTCTTTAAAAGAAGTTCAGCATGTTTTTCTGCCTGAAGCATAGTATGCATAAGATCAAAATAAGTTTGGTAATGTGCAGCACGCCATTGCTGCTGTAGGACCCTGTCAGATGGGAGCATAGTCGAGAGAGTCTTCTCTATTTTGTCCGCATCCGTTGGTTCCTTGTCACAAAAATGCAATTTGGAGCAAATTGTATGAAGGGCATGGTTATATTCTCCAACAAATTTGAAATCTTGGAGTCGAAGATGTGCCCATTCATAATTAGCCTCAGGTAATATAACAGCTTTCTGCTGTTCATATCTATTTTTCAGGGCTAACCATAATGTGAGGGGATTCTCCTCATACAAATATTCAGCCTTCAAATCCGGATGTATGTGATTCCGTATGATATTCAAAACGGAATATTTCACAATATCCGAAGGAATTTGATCAGCTGGAGGATCAAATATCACCCGTTGCAACCCACGTGTGGTTAGGTTAATTTTGAGGTCCATAGCCTATGTAGGGTAATTGGTACCATCGAGAGCGAGGGTCTCAAAATCTTTGGTAGCCATTTAAAAACCTACATGAAAAGTACACCATAAATGATTAATTTACATGAGGTAAATTAATGTGTATGGTAATATTGTAATAAAATGCAAAATATGTGAAAAACAATATGAGTATTGTAATCCGAATGAATATATATACCCAAATGAAATATAACATGTGGTTATATTTATAATACTGTGTAATCACAAGATTGGTGGTGAACACCAATTTATTATATGGCATAGCGTACAAATAAATGTAGCAAAGCGCCATAAATTGTGATTATGGTATTTATTGAGGTAAAATATTTTCCAAAAAAATTCCAATTTATTAAGTACAATGGTACTCACTAAACGGGAATTTGAAATTTTAAATTTGCTAGCGAGAGAAAATTTAAATATGGTTGCAATTAAAATTGTAAGTAAATTGCAATAAAATAATCGTAAATATGTAAAAGTTATAGAAATGTGCATGCACATTTATTTGAACAATTACATAATATTCAGATCATGTAGGGACTGAAATGCTAATTTATAAAAGTACAGATTATTGGGTACAATTATAAATAAGAAGAAGGACTATATTGCAAATATATACAATAGAAATTTATTTAACATAAAAATGATGTATTTGCATAAAATAGAGGGGGGGGAAATGCAAATTTTCGGCAACCTGGGCTGAAGCCCATTTGGCCTTTGGATCCATGAGGAATGGTGAGAGTTGTTGGGCTAAAGCCCATGTATGGGCAGCCATATATAAATGGAATGGGGGTTAGGGTTTCCCGAACCCCAAACCCTAGCCACCATTTTGCCAAGCCGCCGGTCGGGCCAGGTGCCGCCGCCGCCGGTCACCTCGGGCGCCGCCACCGCCGCTGGTCGCCTCGGGCATCACCGCCGGCGCTGCTTGGGCGCCGCAACCGCCGTGCACGCTGTGCAGCGCCGCATGCCGCACCGCCTGCCGCGCCGTGGTGCGTACCACGCCGGGCCGCGCGCCGCGCCGGCCGCGCCACCGGCCGCCGCCGCCTCGCCACGGGCGCCGACGCCGCCATGGGCCCAACCGCCACGCCACGGGCGTCGCCGGCCGTGGGGGTCGCCGGCCGCGTGCGTCGCCGCCTCCACCGCTCGGGCGCCGCCGCCGGCCGCCTGCCCCTTCGGGCGCCGCCGCCATGCAAGCGGGCTGTGCCTATCCGGCGCCGGAAGACGCCGCCGCCGCCATGTGAGCGTCGCCGGGCGCGGGCGTCGCGCCTTCTCCACGGGTCCGCCGTCTCGGGCGCCGCCGTCTGCGGGCACCGTGCCACGCCACGGGTGTTGTCGGCCCTTGGGCGCCGCGTGCCGCGCCGCGTCATGAGGACACGCTTCGCCGGACCGCGCCATGAGGACGCGCCGAACCACCGACCGCGGGTGCTGCGCCGGCCGGGCCGGGCTTGCCGGTCGCGCCATGAGGACGCGCCGTCAAAACAAGAACAGTTAGGAAAAGGCTTTACCTTTCTGGTTCTTCTCTGTTTTTGTCGCTCGATGTGGAGAGAAACGTGACTGATAACGTGTTGTAAAAGATTGAGACAAGTGTATGCAAAAAACTGTTGATTCTCATTAATCTGAGTTTGTACATGTTACATATTTATAGATAAAGAGGGGTGGCAAGAATAGATGTCTTTTGCTGTAAAGGCATCTCTGTATGAACAAGCATCTATACATTGGGCACCCTTTACTTTTTGCTTGTAACAACGAGCTCTACATGGGAATCAACGACTGAAGCGATGACATCACCAGCAGAGCTAGGACTTGGGCCGTGCCGGCACGGCCCAGGCCCATCGTGCTTCGTGTCGCTTCGTGCCATGCTGGCTCGGTCCAGTCATCTTCTCGTGCCGTGCCGTGCCGGCCCGCATTGCCTCCGGCCAGGCCCAAGCACAGCCCAAAGCCCACCGTGCCAGCGTTCGTGCCGTGCCAGCCCAAGCCCAGCCCAAAATTACTATACGTGAAGGCGGTGGTGACAGTCGTCATCTTCCTTTCTCTCGTACCCGCCTCGTTTAAAACTAGGTGAAATTGAATTAATTGCATAAAAACATGGGCATGCAATGACATAAATATTTCGGGAAAAATGGAATTTCTTTGATATTTTAGAAATACAATGTTACTGTCTCGTTAAAAACCTTACGCCCAGAGTGCGGTTCCCGAGTAAGGAAAAAAAGAGTATAGTAACAATATATGTATATACTAACTATTACAATATGCGTAGATAATATCTACTCGGCAATGTCTAGGTCAGCGTACGCCTGTACGATTTCGGGATCCTCCAGTTGATGTTGTTCCCGCTCTTTGGCTAATTCCCAGTCTTTGGCACATGTGATTGCCTCCACCATTCTGGGCGTAAGGGACGATCTTCTCTCTTCTATTATTCTCCCTACCGTACTGAACGTCGCTTCTGAAGAGACAGTGGACACTGACACCAAGAGAACAGCACAGGAAAGATCCGCTTGTTGTTCTTCCACCACTCGAGCAAGTCTATCTTGCCTCCATCAGTAAGATCAGGATCAATGTTTGCAAAATCATGAAGATAAGGGATGATCACCTTGGACAAGCAAGATTATAGGCTAATTGGGTAAGCTGCCAAACAACAACAGCAAGATTAGACAAACTAAATTTATGTTGACCCATCCAAAACTGCAAATTCGTGATCTAAACAAGTCATGTATCCACCTGATATCAAATAAAATTAGTGGGTCTAGACTAAACCAATGAATGTAAAAATGAACTGAACTGAACAAAGGTTCTTCAGATAAATTTACCACACATATGATAACCAACCAAATCCTTGGAGATAGGTACAATGTCCTGAACCGTTTCACTCGTAAGGATTGCTTCAATAGCTGCAGGAAAACAGAAGTTAAAATCCTGAGGATAAGAGGTTTATGATGTTCCCACTAACATTGATATGTAGCCTTTCCCCCCTTGAGGTATCAACGATGAGCTTACTCTCTGTGGCAGAATATAGATACAGCCCTTTAGAAACGTTAACACAACAGTAAGTTAAGTCATCGCACACAGACTAACTAGTGACGAAAATGTAGCTGCAACATGTAACAAGTTAGATCATCTCTCTTTGCAACTTCAGTATGCTAAAACAAAGGTTATCAGCAATAGTCCTGTGCAAAGGTGATAAGACATAGCACCATGTTGTGATCAATTTCATGGAAGTCCTAAAACTCGTAAGAAGCTAACGAACTAACAACTTAGCATCAACACCAACAAGAATAAAATGGCATGAAAGTTTTCAAATGATCATTCTAGCTTTTTAAATGATCATTCGCTAACTTTTTAGTGACTCAATCTTTAGATCAACCCAACCGTCCTCTTTTTTTCGTTCAACCACTACCCCGCCGCCACGTGGCCCCAGCCCCCCACTCCACCACGCCCGGCCGCGCCTCTCGATTTCTCCTCCCACACTGCACGGGCACACAGTGCGCCTGCCCCCTCCCCTCCCACTGGCTCCCCTCTCCCAGTCCTACCCCGTCGCCATCGCTTCCCCCTCCTCCCCACGCTTCCCCCGCCGCCGCCGTGTCCTCCTCCCCCCACCTCCCCCGCCGCCGCCTCCTCCTCCGCCCACCTCCCCCACCACCCCGCCGCCTCCCCATCCTCCCCGCGCTCCCCCCCCCCCCCCGCCGCCGCGTCCTCTCTCCTCCTCGGCTCCTCCCCATGCTTCCCCCGCCACCGCCGCCTCCTCCTCCCCCACCTCCCCCGTCGCCGCCGCCTCCTCCTCCTTCCCCCGTGGCCCCGCCTCCCCGGGCCCCTCCCTCCTTCACCCACCTCCGCCGCCGCCTCCTCCTCTCCCCACCTCCCCCGCCGCCGCCGCCGCCGCCGCCTCCCCCCACCTCCCCGAGCCGGCTTCATTGCCTGGCCGCAGCACCACGGGGCGATGCCGCCGCCGGCGGGGGCGGGGCTGCCGCGCTACGGCTCATCGCCGCACCGACTACATCACCCGCGGCAGCAAGGCGGTGGCGCTGGCGTCGCCGGGGGCCGTGAGCCAGTTCTTCTCCGAGGACGTGTCCGGGCTCCCACGTGTCGGGCCGAGCCGTGCTGGGCCGGCCGTGCTTCGGGCTGGCCCGAAAAAGCACGGCCCAAGTCCCAGCTCTACACCAGCTTTGGAGGGGACTCGTCCCATCACAATGAGTGAGCGGTGGTTTTTACATACGATCCGGTACTGTAGTAAAAAAATTAGAAATATTATTTTTGTACAGACTACAGTTCTGCTACAGTGCATTGTCACACATGTCATTACCTCATTTGCTCGTTACACAAACTAGATTGTGTAACCGGTATATAATAGAATTTTTTCGAACCCAAGGGCATGATCACCGCTAGCGAACGGCCTAGCCACAACTATTAGAGCATGTGACTAGGAATGTGAGGATGGCTGGAGAGACACTTGATCCAGTTGTATCCAGCTCGCTGGCAACTAGGTTTGCTTGGGCCTGAGGGGATTTAGACGTGGGTGGGTCGGATCTGGTGGATGTCGACGACGGTGAGCTCAGAGTAGTTCGCAGTAGGGAGGGAGATGGTGGTGGCCAATGTTGGTAGCAGAGAGAACAGCAGGAGAGGAAGAGGGCAGTGGTTGGTGGTGGTGGTTGTGAGGTGGCGGCGACGTCGATGGTTGATATGGCAACGATTGACGTCGGTGGTGGTGACCGATAGTGGTAGGGCAGAGAGCACCGTGGAGAGAGAAGTGGTGGGAGACAGATGGCATAGGAGGGGAGTGAGAAGAGTAAAAAATTGATAAGTGGATTCTACTTTAACAAACAATAAAATAATTAATATTCAGCAGAACGCTAGAGATGGTGTATTAGAGATGAGCAGTGTTTCTATATTTTTCTCTCTAATAAGAATAGCACTAATTACAAAGCAAATAAAGAGGTGAGTAACACTTATCAACTATTTATCATACTTTAAAAATCGTGTAAATTATTATTAGGAAAAACATAAAAATATCTCCTATTAAAGATACTGTCTCGGTAAATAATGTGACAGGCGTTAGGGGCAGCAGTTGTCTCAACTATTGAAGGTGTCGTGAGAGACCGCGACCGTGGCCTGCGCTCGCGGGGTTCACCACTGTGCGTGCCGTGCCGTACCGGCTCGTGTCCGGTGCTGTGTGCGCTCACCGAAAGGGCAGGTGAGGTGTCCCCCGTGGAGGGGGCCGGCGCGGTGAATCCCTGAGCCGCGCGCGCGCAGCCCGGCCAGCTAGCCAGGTAGGGCACGCATGATTCGCAGGCTTACAGGCCTTTTCGCGTCGGAAAAGACGTGCCGGCTGCAGAAAACAGCACGCGCTGCCGCGGCCCGGCGTCCGCGCGGGCGGACAGTCCATGTTGCTCCAGATTCTGCATGATCCCAGTTTAATCCAAGCCTAGACGTCTGATTCTAGTCCTAGTATGATTATGGTGGCACTGGCTCTCGCGTTGTGGCTGTGATGGTACTCGTGCCTACTGATTAGTGCATGTTTGGACGTCTGCCTCGTGCACGTAGCTCATTAATCATAACTGCGCAGAATATTATTGGGAAGCTGTTTAATTTTCGTAATGCGTTTTGAAATAATAGGCTTTGGCCCATCAATAATTTTAAGAAAAACCTCAAAGACCTACTCGTACATGATGTCCGTTCTCTGCAGCGACTACTTCATCTTCTTCGCATTATTCTTCGTTTCACTTTGGTAACATCTAGCACTCTTCTGTTTTCTTTAATTTTTAGTATGAATATATATGTTTCTATATTCATATTACTTACCTTGCTAGTTCATATTTTTGAGATACATGTGTGTACAATCATATTTATGTTTTTACCCATGTCTAGTATTTATGTTGTTCTTGTAGTCATAATTTATTTGTGGAATTATTTAATCACTAAAGTGTTATATAATTTAACAATCCAAAAACTTGATTATGAATTTGATAAGCACTTTATGATGAAAATGACTGGATTTGCTGAAGCAATGAAACGAAAGAAGTTATGTGGTGTGAACTTTAAAAGATGGCAAACGAGAGTCAATCTGTAGCTCTTAGCTTTGAACGTATTTTGGGTTGACTCCGGGAGACCTAAGGCAGATCTTACTCCCAAACAGGAACAGGAGTTTAAAACAGTCACCACAATATTTGTGGGATGCGTTCTTAGCGTTCTTTTCGATCATCTGTGCGATGTGTATATGCACATGACAAACGCAAAAGAACTGTGGGAGGCACTTGAACATAAGTTCGCTGGCTCGGATGCTTGCAGTGAATTGTATACCATAGAGCAATATCATGACTACAAGATGGTTGAAAACCCTTATGTAGCTGAGCAGGCTCATGAAATACAATTCATTGTGAGGGAACTCGATCACCTCAAATGCACATTACCTGATAAATTCGTGGCAAGAGGCATCATTGCCAAATTGCCTTCTTAGAGGTACAGATTCCCAAACGACTTTGAGGCCTAGGGGTAGGAAGAGATTCAAGGCCGAGCACGAGGAATGTATGAAATAGGACTTTGATGCAAAACTTAAGGAAATATCTGTCTCACTTCGAGGACAGATAGATGCATTGAAGAACAAATTAAGAGAAGTCTGTAACCAGTCACAAGCCACCCCCGTTATTACAGTACCCAGTCTCCCTCAATGTTGGAGTAGCTGCATATCCGTGCCACTTTCTGAACATAACGGTGCTTACTTACCTTTCAACGACATCCAGGTAATGTACATCTCTAGAATGCTACATACATAGACCTAGTGGATACCTTAGCTAATTGTGTATCGTTGTGTAGGAGGTTATGCCATGTATCTTCAGAATCAGGGTTGTTGTCTCTATTCCCATTGACGCTGGGTAGGGGTTGGCGTATCCATGCCTGCTAGGGACGTTGGTACATGGTACCCAATTAGGGACCGGTTTCATGAAGGTCCAGGTGGGCTATATTAATGACGTTTTCAGAGCTATCCCGCTAGAGAGACCCCCAAACAGAGAAATCATGAAACTAAAGGATGCCGTCTGCACATTCATCTGGTGGCCCAAGAGGGACATCACTCTGGACCCTTCCGTGCCGCGATCTCCACATGACCATGCCTATCAAATAGAATGCTCTATAACCCCACCTCAAGCTCCTCTTCAGAAAACCAACACATCGGCTCCTGTGAAGACAACACCAAAAATTTGTCACAAGCGAGGCGCGAAGGCCAAATTGCAGAAGATTAAGGTATTTCCTAGGGAATGAAAGTTCATGCTCAAAGTGTCGTTCATCCCCGAATCACAATTACCCAGCCTTGGACTGATTTATAGAACTTTGCATACCTGGTACATGCAGAGGTCTAACATGAAGCCAAACCGGCACAATGGATTCACCGTGAGATACACGGAGGTACATTTCTGATGCACGGAGGTACATTTCTTCCACAACTTGGGCTACTCGTCGTAACCTTCAAAGACTTATTCTTACTATTCAACCTCGATGAACTCGATTAAGTATTATCAGAATTATGCAGTAGAATAATAATTAGAAACTGTATATTAATACAACAGTTAACCACGTAGGGCTAAAGTCTTTATCACAAATGCTAGGTACAAAAGGAAGTACAGACTATTTGTACACTATATCTCTCAAAAACGAGGCACTAAAGGTTGCATATTTGTCCCAACCATCAAATAGGGCATCTACATTACCCTAGTCCTTAGCACGATCACCCTCGTCCCACGTAGCATCCTCTGAGCCTGTAAACCCCTCGTCCAACTCAAGGTATTCTCTAGCAGGACTGGGATCTAACATAGAAATTTAACAATAAGGGTAAGTACAATGTACTCAGTAAGCATTAATAGTACCAAATGTAACTGTATATCTCATCTCTTTATCATCAATTTTATTTTCTATCTCCTCTTTCTTCATAAAAATGTACTTAGTAAGCATTAATAGTAACAAATGTAACTGTATGACTCATCTCTTTATCATCAATTTTATTTTCTATCTCCTCTTTTTTCATAAGATATGTTATTAAATTAAAGTGAAGATTTACAAGTTTTAGCAATGTAAATACTACTAATCACCCCAATCAAGAGAGCGACCCCCAGTGGTCCTGTAACCTCTAATCCAAGAGACATATATGAGTTCATGATTTATTTAGCACTGCGGAGGCTTATGTAACTTTACCCATTGCTACTTTGAGCTTTTTGCAACTGGGTCACCCGCATTTCCTTAAATGCGGTGCCAAGTTTAGAGTACAAAATAGTTTATCTAGTTCCATTATTATATCCCCACCCAACTAATCATAGGCGATGGCCTGAGCGGTCTCTTACTCTCACCTGACACCTTACCTAACTATGAAGTAGTCATTGGCTGGTGCGGTCTAACACCCACCTAACATTCCACTGCGCTAAATATATACACCTAGGCTCGCCACTTCTGGGCTTTATACTAGTTCTGGTTTTCTCCACCTAGTTATACTACATACCCATGTGGAGATAATAATAACGGTGCAGGGTAGCATTTTTTGCTCATCCAAACAAGAAGAGGTTGACACTAAAAGTACAGCTCCCTACTCGAGTGGAAGTTGTTTAGTTCTTATATTATAACTATATGTAAAGGGCCCTAACCTGCCCCTCTCTTTTTCTAACCAGAGCATGCTCTACTATCCTATTTTGTAACTTGCAGTCCAACTCAAGTGTCTGAAATAACGCTGAAATAGGACACCATGGTGTCTGAGCACCAAGCCTCTCTACCTTTGGATTGCTTTTAGATGCATGCAAGTGCAATATTATATAATGTATCAGGCAAATCCGTTAACATTTATTAATTCAAAAAAGCATTGATTTGGAAATGAAGTATGGAAAGTCTTAATCATAGAGCCTGGCACCATGGTGATATATATATATAACACATACATATATAGGACGCTGAAATGGGGCACCAAGCCTCTCTGCCTTTGGATTGCTTTTAGATGCGTGCTAGTACAATAGTATGGAAAGGAAGTCATTAACACGAATGGAAAGTCTCACTCATGGAGCCTGGGCACCATGGTGCCCCTGTTATTTATACTACATATAGGACGCTGAAATACATATATATATGTATATATATATAGATATATATATATATATGTATGTATATATATATATGTATATGTATATATATGTATATATACATATATATAATATAGTTTTCTTAAGTAATGTAACTACGCAGAGTGATCAAAAGGAAGCTTGTCTTGATATGCACAGAATACTTCGATGTCAACCATGGCTAGATCAGTTTCCTCCTACCCCAGTTCGTCCTCTGCATTCACAGGTCATATTTTATGGTTTACTAGCTGAATGCCCGTGCGTTGCTACGGATTTAAACAAAATTAGAACATATTTGTATGCATGTTCCAACAAATTTACCACTCGTTAGTTTTAGAACATGTAGTATGATAAAGTTTTAAAATCCGTAGCAACGCACGAGCATTCAGCTAGTAAATACATAGAGAAATGAATTTGAAACTCATTCCACCATGGGTGTATTGGAAATTATTTTGAAATCTGTTGCCATATAGGTATTGCGATTATGGAGTAATTTAACCAAAAAATGTGTAAGGTATGCCCTTTACATGTAATCGCAATGTGGATCAAAAACCTTTGAATCAATCACCATTATATGTTTTTGTCGCATTGTATTATTGTTCAAGAAACAGCCTCATCCCATCTCCAGCTATAACATACTACAAGAGATCTTTTTTCTTCTAGTACCAAACCACATATACTCTTGTTTCACTGATTTCTTGACCTACCCCTTGCCAAGATTTGCCGGAACAGGTTGCTTGCATCACCAATGTTAAGATCCATCTTAGGTATTTATTACATTCTCTGTCTGAAACAAGACCTTTGTTCTGGTTTTCTTGATTAAAAGTAAGGCCTGTATCCCTTTCTGCCTCCAGAAACTCATAGGTTACAGACATGAAATACATTTACTAGCCTTCAGTAGAGGTTTTCAACAGACTAAGCAACAGTCATATACTTGGTAAGGGAATCTGCAAAAATTACATTAAATTCTTGATTTGCTAATTAGTATTAATTCTGGAAAGGTAAAGAATGCTCAAATACATGAGCTCAGACTATGAGCTTTTCTTTTTTTTGTTCCCCAAAAAAGAAAACGACAATTCTAGATGTGTTAACCAGAAATCGCTTTGAATCTTTTGTTTGTCACAGAGATTAATCCTATGACTTATATAATTTGTTCAATAATCTACACATCAACATGATATAAGAAAACAAACTTTACCTGAGCTTTAGAATACTATGTGGAAAAACTCCTAGACAAATAAAATCATTCATTTCAAATCCCAAAATCCTGCCACCTAGCCAAAAAGGCATATAGTTTCCAAATCATCATTTCATGGACGTATGGCAGCAAATTAGCAACGGATATAAATTGAGATGCAAATAGTCATGATACTACAATCTTTCTGTTACTATTACATAATTGTTTTTATTTTACAATACAGTAATACTGTCTTAATTAAGCATGTCTAGAATATTCTTGAGTCGGCAATTCTCTTCTAACAAAAATAGTGACGAAAGCCACAATTTTTTTTACCTCATTGATTAAAATATTGACTTCAGCACGATGGAGGATGTTCACTCGCCTTTTTCTCATTGGGAAATATGAAGAAAATTAGTAAATGGCACATGAAAAATGACAAATAGTCAAATGCGAAGCACGTTGTTAAAAATTTTCTAAAAAAATTTAGCCCTGCAGTCAGTACCTCTAGAGAATTCCAAGTTATGTTGAGGAACGCTGGCAAGTCTCCGTTGCAGCGCTACCTAAATAGGCCAGCACACTAAGGGGCTGGTACCACACTCCAGTAGTCTGGAAATTAAGTCTCACTAAAAAGGAATCAGAATAATGTTGTTCAATTTCTCTTTCAGAGTTGTTCAATGAGCAGATATTAATTCCAACCAAAAATGTGTTTATAAAAGGAACAGAGAGAGGAACTCTCTTCAGAAACACATCCATACATCTTGCAATTTGCTTAGCATAACTACCAAGTACCAATAAATTTAAATTTTAAAACTCAACTTAATAGACCTCAAAATTGTAGAGTTCCTAATAAAGTTGGCATTTGAAAAACTATTGTATATTGCTGCAGTAACAGTTTAGAATTGTACCATTGCTGCAGTTACTGAAGGCATGATGTTCTGAAAATCTGAACACATAACAAATTAAAATAACAATATTTCACCGAAAAGGGCAAACTTACAAAATGCTTGCGTGAATTGCAATTAGGTCTTGTCCATAGATTTTGTAAGTTTACTGACTGCTGTGTGCGATGCTAGATTAAAAGGGATGGGTATGTTTAGAATTTTTGCAATTTAATCTCTAGAGTTCTACAAAATTGCAATTAGGTCCTTCTTCCTCTTTGGATTTCTTCCGATTTACTCCTCCAGAACTCTGTTTTCTTCGGCTTACGATGTGTGTAAGGCGTCGCCTCGCCTCACGCCTTACCGCTTAAAAGGTGTGAGGGAGGTGGGTCGCCTTACCACCTTAATAACCTTAGCGTATTATCTACAACAATGATATTCTAATAATTTAATTCCTACGCATATTAAATTTTCTCAGGGACATCACCTAAGCATAATACACATCTTTTTAGCAAGGATTTCTAAATTTAGCAAAATTTAGCCGGTAACTTTTATTTCTGCCTATTTTATTTTGTTTCTCCTTTTTATTTCTTCTCTTTTTTTCTTTTTTCCCCTTTCCTTTTTCTTTTTTTCCCTTTCCTTTCTCTTTTTCTCCCGGCTCCTCCCCCACCTCCCAGATCTGGATGCCTCCCACCGTCCGACGCGGCTGCGCCCACCCTCGGGTTCTCCTTCCTCCCACGCGGCCGCGCCCGCCGCCGCTTCCCCCTCCGGCCCCTTCCCGGCTCCGCCTCCCCCTCCGCCCCCTCCCCGGGACCCCGGCTCCCCCTCCCCGCTGCGGCGCCGCCCCATCCCCACCGCCCCCTCCCTCCCTCGGCCCCCCCACCGCCCCCTCCCCCGCCGCTCCCCCTCCCCCGCCGACTCCCCTCCCCGCACAGAGGAGGCCAGATCCGGGCGGGAGGCGTCGGAGATGGCCAGATCTGGGCGGCGACGGCCTGGATCTGGTGCGGGGTCGGCCCCTCCCCGGCTCCGCCTCCCCCGCCGCCTCCCCCTCCGCCCCCTCCCCGGGACCCCGGCTCCCCCTCCCCGCTGCGGCACCGCCCCATCCCCACCGCCCCCTCCCTCCCTCGGCACCCCCACCGCCCCCTCCCCCGCCGGCTCCCCTCGCCGCACAGAGGAGGCCGGATCCGGGCGGGAGGCGTCGGAGATGGCTAGATCCGGGCGGCGGCGGCCTGGATCTGGTGCGGGGTCGCCGGATCCGGTGGCGGAGAGCGGAGGCGGCCGGATCCCGGCGACGACGCGGGCGAGCGCGACCACGACGGCAGGGGCGACGGCGGCGGCATGCGAGCGCAGTCGGGCGGATCCGGCGCAGCGGAGGCCGGATCCGGGCGGCAAGACCGGCTGTGGCCGGATCCGTGGCGGTGGAAGACGCGGAAGCAGGTGGCCGCCCGAAGAGGCGGCGGCGGACGGAGATGCAGCGGCGGTGAGCGGTGGCCGCCCCCGGGAGGAGAGAAGCAGAGAGAGGCCCCACATGTCGGCGCTTTTTTCCTGTGAGGGTGGGAGAGCGTAGGACGCACCATCACCCTCAACTCGTTGTTTTAAGAGTAGAGATAAAATCTAATGAGTAGGAATTTATTTAGTCCTATGGTAATTAGTTTCATTTGAGGTTTGGTATTTGCAGGGATTCATTTAACTTAGCGACTGAGTTTGCCTCCAATTGATTCTTATCGTTCTAGCCTATCGTCACCCCCATCTGTCTATTTAGTTGGCTCAAACTCCCTACGCAGAACCAGCATGGCCTACTGGCCACCGGCCCACACGATCCCTATATCGACCTGACACACACCGCCCAGTTATCAAGGTTCGAACTCCTGACTTTGTTTCCACGGCTCAATAACTCACCAACCGACTACGCACACACATGTGGCGAGACGCGGCTATGAATTTCCCTCATATTTGACTAAAATAATTCAAAACCGAGTTTTTTTTAGCGATACCAAACTTTACGGGGGGAAGCGATACTTCCAATTATCCCGATTTTTGGACAGAAATCGGCCGAAAAAGAAATCCCTGGGTAAGGCCCAGGAGGCAATTACGCAGTCGTTCCTGAGAACCAAGGAGCCAGTGTTCAAAAAGTCGGAAGGATACTACCAGCACTTGAAACCATTGTGCATCAATGGGAAGCCTCATCTTAGATTGTGCTGCCCAAACAAGCCCATTCCACTGGGACAGGCTCAACCAACGGGAGCAAGGCGTCGAAGCGAAATACACGCATGCTGTCGTTTCTAAAGTCAAATCTCCCAACAAGCACTGAAGTTTCGACAGTGCCATTTAGAATCCTCAGGGCTCTGGCTGTACACGAGATCCAGGGAAACACGAGTTCAGTATCTACAGGGCACAACACTGCCAGCCTTCAAGCTCTCGGCTCCAGAGGGACCGCGGGCCAGATGCCATGAGTCCATGTGGATGCACAGGTCCAGTGAACAGAATCGTTCTTGACAAATATTTCAGGACGACTGAACACACCCTGACCACCAGGTGTCCGTCCATAGTAGAGCCCGTAAAGACGGATCAGATTCGGATAATCTAGCATGTTCACTCAGCCCATGACTGATGGTTATCTCATCTGGCTATCTCATGGCATCTGGCCCAATAGAATCAAGGTAGGTCCGCGTATCAATGACCCAGCTAATGGAATGGAATGCATGAGCCTGACAACAGCCTAACACATACTCCGCCCATACAAAACCTCAGGGCTCACGTTGTTCAATGATTTCAATCCCAACAGCAATAATGCTGCTCATTAAGAAACATGATGGCCCGAAACACAGAATACTTTGCAAATGGCAGCCATGGCGCCATTCAAACACATGGCGGCTAGGGCACAATTCATGGACCCTGAGCGTGACATAACATTAACAATCTGTCAATTGGTCATGTCTGAGCCCCGCCAGGATTACCAAACCTTGATCCCAGTCCGCCGTTGGATTCCAATCCGACCTTAATCTGTTATCTTAATCATTTGGTAGATGCTCGCAGGATATGAAAAAGCAGGTGCCAATAGACAAGAGGTCAACAAGGCGTGTCAGCTAGTGCTTCATATCAGTCGTCTGAATCCAGAATCACAGCACCGGGTTAACTTTTGGCCAGCGCAGCATTGCCGCTCAACGTGCATCGTCCAAAAACTTCATGGGAACACAATTCTCCAACTGGCCCACGAGTGATATATATATATTCCAACCACGCAATCGGATCCTCCTGGTTTGGTAAAAGACAAATAGAGAATAATAGATAATGAAACGCTACCAGTCATGATAAGCGATATAAATCGATCACCATTTTGAGGGAGATTGTTGGAAAACCGGCACCGGATCTGCTCGCCCAAATGCACTACGGCCACACTGGAGTTCCTACGCTACAATAAATACTAAGGACAGGAAGAACAGAGCCTTCTGATTACGAGTGGGAGGGAGATCTTTGCGCAGTGGAACAATTCCTTTTCTTTTTCACTGTCTCTCACTTGCTTTCGAGCTACATTACGACTTATATACAGACACTCTGACTTACGACTACTCAGCTTCAACTGCTCTGCCGCTCTGCCCATACTCCGTTCCAGCGCTGACAACTGCTATAGTGCTTACCAACCGCAAATGTTGCTCATACCCAGTAGAGCGCTGACGGCTGCTAAAGTGACCGCCGCAGCAACAGTGGCTACCGACTATTACAAAAATTGGTCGCAGTCGACACCACACACGCTGGTCAACTTCGGCCACACTGGTCGTAACGACCATGCACAAACTGGTCATCTATGACTACACAGACCAGTCGTCTACGACCATACCTGGTCGTAGCGATCACTCACGTGGTCGTAACTGACAATAGACAACCTGGTCGTTACCGACCACGCACGACCTGGTCGTCCACGACCTGGTCGTCTACGACCACGCACGGCCTGGTCGTGACAACTACGCACAACCTGGTCATAACGACCACACATAACCTGGTCGTGATGACCACACACATTCAGGCCATCTATGACTACACACACCCTGGTCGTGATGACCACACACATCTACGACTACACAACGTGGTCGAGTCAGGTTTATACGACCACACTCACCCTCCTAAACCTGACTCAAGTCATGAAGTCCCTGACTCCGATCAGCTCCCGCATCTCACCGAACTTGACTCTGGGAAGTGCCTTCGTAAGGATGTCTGCGCGCTGCTCCTCTGTGCTGATGTGCTCCACGATTATTTGCCCTTGTTCCACACATTATCTAATGAAGTGAAAATGTACGTCAATATGCTTACTTCTGTCATGGAACACTGGGTTCTTCATGAGTGCGATCGCCGACTTGTTGTCGACAAACAAGGTCACGGGCTCGATCTTCTTCCCAGTGATCTCACTGCACAGACTTCTGAGCCAGATCGCCTGGTAGGCTGCATCGGTCGCCGCCATGAACTCTGCCTCGCATGAGGAGAGTGCGATTGTCCTCTGTTTCAAAGAGCTCCATGCGATCAGGCTCCCGACGTGGTAGAAGGCGTAGCCGCTCATGCTTCTTGTCTTCCACATCCCCAGTGAGGTCACTGTCGCTGTAGCTTGCTAGGAGCCCTTCACCTTCTTTCGAGTACTTCAAGCCTAAGTTGATGGTTCCCTTCACGTATCTCAGGACCTGCTTGACTACATGAAGATGGGATTCCTTGGGTGCCTCCATGAACCTGCTCAGCATCCCCACCAAGTACGCCAAGTCCGGCCGTGTGGGTCAGATACCTCAGACTTCCGATTATGCGACAGAAGTTAGTGGCATCCACAGGTACTCCCTTCTCATCCCTGATCAGCAGCAATTTGGGTTCCATAGGAACTTTTGCCGGATTACACTCCCACAGTCCGGCCACCTGCAATACCTTCTTGGCATATGCCGGTTGCTTCAGGGTAATTCCTCCCACCTTCTGCTCTACCTCAATTCCAAGGTAGTATGTGAGGAGTTCGAGGTCGCTCATCTTATATTCCCTCATCATCTATTGCTAGAACAAGTGTATGTGGTCTTTGTTTGTACCGGTGATGATCAGGTCATCTACATACACTTCGATCACCAACAAATCAGTCTTGGAGCTCCTTTTGTAGAGGGTCTGGTCTTGGGGACATTTCTGAAAACCGAGCTCCCTCAGTGTGCTATCCAACCGGATGTTCCACGTCCTTGGAGCTTGTCGCAGGCCATAGAGCGCCTTGGACAGTTTGTACACAAGGTGCTCTTGGTTCTCTACGACAAAGCCTTTGGGTTTCTTCACATAAACTTCTTCCTAGAGTCTCCCATTCAGAAATGCAGACTTGACGTCAAGGTGGTGAACCTCCCAATTCTTCTGAGCTGCCAGTGCTAGCAGTAGCCTCACTGTATCCAGTGCTAGCAGTAGCCTCACTGTATCTATTCTCGCCACCGGTGCAAATGCTTCTTCGTAGTCTATTCCTTGTCTCTGCACGTATCCTTTTGCAACGAGACATGCTTTGTGCTTGATAGGGTTCCCATTTGAATCCTTGTTCAATTTGAATACCCACTTGAGACCGATTGCTGTGACCGGTCGGCAGCTCAGTGAGCGACCACGTCTTGTTCTTCTCGATCGCTTCTATCTCCATCTTCATCACACCCTGCCATTCGGGTGAAGTTGCCGCCTCTTGATAGCTCTATGGCTCCTCAGTTATCAGCAGCAACATCTCCGAGTCAAGTCCGACCAGTTGTGATGCTGCGTACACTTCAAAGAGTGGTCAGTATCTGGTGGTTCCTTCCTCTATTTCGGGATAGGAGGGACTTGAGGGGCCTTGATCTTCACCCAAGTATGAAGTGTCTACCCCTGCTGAGGCTTGCTGATTCGACTGCCAATCTGTTCCTGTTGTCGAATCTGCTACAATGAACTCTGCGGTCTCTTTGATCTCGCCGCAGCTTGCAGTCTCCTAGTTCCACTTCCTTTCTTCCTCAAAGACCACATCTCGGCTCACGACTATCTTCTTGTTTTGAGGATCATATAGTCAATGAGTTTTGCTTCCTTCTTCGACACCGAAATGAACCAACGACTTGCTTCTATCGTCGAGTTTCCTCAAGTGGACTCCTGGTATTTTTGCATGTGCGGTGCACCCAAAGACCCTCACATGTCCCAGATTTGGTTTCCTCCCAGTCCAGGCTTCATATGGGGTGACTCCGACCAGTGCCTTGGTCAAAATCCTGTTCAGGAGGTAGATAGCGTGGTGGACTGCTTCTCCCCACAATACGCTGGGTACAGCCATGGTCTTCAGAAGACTCCTTGTGGTCGCCAGCATCGTTCGATTCCGCCGCTCCACCACCCCGTTCTGCTGTGGTGAATAGGGTGCGGTAAGGTGCCGGCGGATTCCTTCTTCATCACACAATTGTGCAAACTGATTTGAGAGGAACTCCCCCCTCCCCGGTCAGTTAAGAGAGTCTTCAGTTTATGCCCAGACTCATTTTCAACCAGCTTCTTGAACCTCTTGAAGGCTTCGACTGCTTCGCTCTTCGACTTCAGGGTGTACAGCCACATCATCCAACTGTAATCGTTAACAAGTAGTAGGAAGTACTTGCTCCCAGCTGGTGTCTGAGGAGTGATCGGACCACATAGATCTGCATGTACGAGATGCAAAGATTGGTCTGCCTGGTACACCGTCTGACTCGAAAACGGTAGTCGGGCTTGCTTGGCTAGCAGACAACCTTCACAGATCTGAGTAGGGTACTCGATCCTGGGCACTCCCTCTACCATTTCCTTGTCGACCATCAGCTTCATCGCCTGGAAGTTGGTGTCCCAACCGAGCATGCCATAACCACTCCGGTTTGGCTAAACTCACAACAAGGCAGACTGGTACAGCAATATGTAATAACGCCTTGTACAGTCTACTCACCGAGCGTTCCACCTTCATCATGAGCCATCTGTCTGGTCGTACATCCAGAGCAAGTTGTCTTCGAGTACAACCTTGGTGCCAACCTCCGTCAATTGCACCAGGCTCATGATGTTTTTGCAGAGACTAGGTGTGTAGTAAACCTCGGTCAACAGGCGTTGTTCCCCATTCTTGCACTCAAACAAGACCGAGCCTTTTCCCTAATCTGCACGATCGATCCATCTCCGAAGCTCACTCTCCTGATGACACTTTCATCGAGTTCGGTGAAGAACGAGTGTTGTTCGGTCAAGTGGATACTGGCCCCATTGTCCAGATACCACATCCCGGTCATTTGCCATTCTCGAGTTGCAACTTGGTCGACACCATCTTCTCGCAAGTCCGGCAGGACTCGCTGCTCGTTCAAGAGTACCAAATTGCGCGGCTCCTCCGCACATACAGCCAGCATCAAGGCTGGTTCTTCTTTGCCTTCCGCCAGGTTCACCTCCTCTCGGTACTTGCTACGCCATTCAGAGGCGTAGTGCCCCTTGTTGTCGCAATTAAAGCACCAGATGTGACTCTTGTCTTTGCCACCTACAGTGCCTTCCTTCTGTGTCTCGCTAGGAATGGCGAAACGACCTCTACCGTGGCCACGACCATGATCACGACCACGGCCACAACATTTGCCCCAGGTGTGACCTTGTGAGTTTCTTGCGCCTCGACACCTGTTATTTGCCGACGACTCCCCATGGTCGTTCTTCTACCGCGCCAACCACTCGGTGTGAGGAGCTGCCCATCGGTGCTGGAGTTGCCAGCACGATGTCGGATCCTCTTTTCATAGGCCTTTAGGCGCCCAATAGCCTCCTCGAACAGCATCGACTCCAAATCGGAGTACTGCTCGATTGAGGCGACCATCGGGAGAAATTTTTCGGGTGCCAAGTCGAGGAGCTTCTTTACGAGTACGGGGTCCTCCAGGGTTGAGCTAAGTGCGCTATACTTGCTCGCCATCCCGCTCAGCTTTCCGGCAAAGTCGTCGATGGAATCTCCATCCTGCATACGCAGCGCCACAAACTCATTTTGCAGAGTTTGCAGGCATGCCTTTTGCACCCGGTCGGCGCCAAGGTATCTGGTCTTGAGAGACTCCCAGACCTCCTTGGTTGTCTTCTTCGCCACCTGCAGAAGGATATCTTCGGGTATAGCTTGGAAGATGAAGGCTCGTGCGCACTTGTCCTTCTTGGCCTCTACAACCACTCCGGCCGGTGGAGCGATGGCCTCCCAAATCCCCTGGGTATCCATCAACGCCTCCATCTTGATTGCCCACGCGGTGTAGTTGGAGGAAGTCAGCATCAGGTAGTGGAAGGGCACACCGCTGCTCTCCTTCGCTGCCTGCTGCGTGCTAGTCGCCATCGTCTCCTGTTGTAAGTATTTGGGCATACACTGTGCTCTGATACCAAGTGTTGGAAAACCGGCATCGGATCTGTATGCCCAAATGCACTACGACCGCACTGGAGTCCCTACAACTACAGTGAATACTAAGGACAGGAAGAACAGAGCCTTCCGATTACAAGTGGGAGAGAGATCTTTGCGCAATGGAACAATTCCTTTTCTTTTTCACTATCTCTCACTTGCTTTCGAGTTACATTACGACTTATATACAGACACTCTTGACTTACGACTACTCAGCTTCAACTGCTCCACCGCTCGGCCCATACTCCGTTTCGGCGCTGACGACTGCTACAGTACTTACCAACCGCAACTGCTGCCCATACTGAGTAGAGCATTGACGACTGCTACAGTGACCGCCGCAGCAACAGTGGCCACCGACTATTACAAAAGTTGGTCATAGTCGACCACACACATGCTAGTCGACTTCGACCACACTAGTCGTAACGACCATACACAAATTGGTCGTCTACGACTACACAGACCAGTCGTCTACAACCACATCTGGTCGTAACGGACCACAGACAACGTTGTCGTTGCCGACCACACACAACGTGGTCGTGTCCAACCACAGACAACGTGGTCGTGACCGACCACACACAACCTAGTCGTGACGACCACACACATCCTGGTCGTCTACGACTACACACACCCTGGTCGTGACGACCACACACATCCTGGTCATCTATGACTACACACAATGTGGTCGAGTCATGTTTATACGACCAAAGAGCTCACATACTGGATGTTGTCAAAGAAGGGACCATGGCAGCTAATCTCGCTCTTCTTGTCTCTCCTAACAAATTCAATCTGCCCGTGATATTGTGCAAAAGAAAAGGGTAAGGCTGCGATCGTTTTGGCTTCAGCTTTTAGCTTCCGGCTTAGTTTTTACTATTCATAAATTTCGTCTTTTTCTGAACTTTTGGTTTTTAATTGAGCTTTTTTGCCGGTTCTTTTTTCCCATATTTGTTTGTATTATATGTAATGGGCTAACATATTTTTTAATTTTTTTAAATTTAATTATGCTAAATAAGCATCTGTCAGATACAGTGTTTTTTCAGCCAGCTACAATGCTTTTCAGCCATAAGCCACCAAAAAAAGCCCAAATGATCACCACCAAGAAGCACACATGTATTCTTTTGGAACACATGCAGGCCACTACATTGCAATGCTGGAATCAGTTTGTTGAATGCAATCAAATGTTCATCAATGATTTGGATTGTTGAGCTAGGTTGACTCATATCTAATATTTTAGGATTTGGAAAAAATATTCTATAAAGAGACATATATGAATCCTACTAAGATTAGAACTCCTCCTATTTGGATTAGGTTTCCTATTCTAAATTGAAGAAGGGTTAGAAGGAACTATATAAACCATGGAGAGTGACTATAGAGAGAAAACAAGCAAGAAAAGGCAACATAGCAATCAAACCTACACATCCAAACAGAATTCCCGTTGGATGACAAATGGACTCCATATGGGTGTTCCATGTATGCTATGAACTGGCAACATATAACTAATCAATTTTAGTGTCCCACCATAGAGGGATATAAATATATCAATGGAGCTAGGGTGAAGCAGAATGTCAGCTATACAACATACAAGGTCGAAAGTTTTGTGGCACTAAAGCCAAATTCACAATCAGGAGAAGAATGCACAGTAAATAATCACCCTAAATCTAACTATACCTTGGCATAATCACCCTAAATCTAACTATACCTTGGCATTCTTTCTAGCGGCTATTAATTGTGCACTACCTGAAGTATCCCTTTGTACCACAGAATAGAGAGTAATTTGAGCTGGACTGGGTACTGCCTCTTTTCGGAATTTGACATCAAAAGCAACAGATTGACAAACTTCATCTTCTTTACAGTAGTAAACCTACAGATTAGAACACAACATAGTCAACAATATAATCTTAAAAAGAATAGTTCCCTTATTTCGGTTATCTGCTTGCACAAAAGTACAACCCATGACGTGAAAGTGCAATACCAGAATACTTTTGTTAACTAACAATGAGCATCATGTCCCATGAAATCTAAGGACACCGATAATGCATAATGATTTAGTTTCTTGCATAATGATTTAGTTTCTTAAGTCCTAATTCAGTGAGGTATACACATAAACTCGAGATGATTGAATGCATAGGATGGTATGTATTGGACTATTTTCATAGCAAAGAAAATATCATGTGGTCTGTCACTGACTTGAAAAGGTAAATGTGAAGCTATGGATTATCCAACAAATTAAGAAAAAATGTTGCTTCAAGATTCAACATATCACTACCTTGAAGTTGATCATTCCCATTGATGACGATGAAGATGTCCTTTTGAACTTGAATGCTGCCAGCCCGTCTGAGTTTAGAAATCCATTCACTGGCTCAATCTCAATTGCATTAGCCGGTTCTGTTTCCACATCAAATTTACTGCGAGCTTCCTGAATCTCAGAAAAAAATAAATAACAAGATTTAATCTAAAGCAAACAAGAAAATTTATCATGTCAGGTGGCTCACGCTGACAGTTATCTGTTTCAGGAATTTTTTTTCGCAAAACACAGGACGGAAATTGAACCGACAAAAGCTATATGACAGTAATCACCATTTTTTTAGTACACATGTAACATGTTAGATCTGATTAATTGCTGGCCTGTTTGTCCTACTCGCAGGACAATAATGAATCAGGTACCTTCTGGTTGTACAGTCCACCTATGCTGTATGAACAGATCACACAGGCTTTTAACAAGATCTTTCCCTTTTTTCCCTTAAAAGCAGAAGTGTGCATAAAATAAAGTGTATATATATTGTACTATATATATTGCCTTTGGGCTGTGCAATAGATTAATGATTCATCTATAGATCTAACAGTGACAGGATTATCTTAAGATATGACAAGAGCAGATGACCTACCACTACCATGGAACATGTCGGCTAAACTTTGACATGATAAGTCATATATCAGAACAATTACGAGATTCAAATTTCATTGAGGGGTTAAAAAATAGTCTCGGAAGGTGAGCACAATTATGGCATTACTGCTTGGAAAGAAGCAAACACTTACAGTGACACAGGCAAACCAACAGCAGCCAGATTTGCGTCCATCTTAACCCTATTGGCGCTGGATGCAACAGCAACCTTCAGACCAGTATTTTTACACTGTATTGACAAAGCAATTATCACTTTTAACACTATTAAGCTAACACAATTTTTAATTCAGGCACCGCAAGTACCTCCATGATGAGCTCCAGAGCCCCTGGGAACCCAATGCCAGAGTTTGGCTTTGCATACTGCAGAACAGAACAGAATTTTTTAGCATGGCACACTAAAACTCAAATGAAGAATGGATGAAACAGATTACATGAACAATTTAACCTTGTCAAGATATATTTCAAAAAAGTGTTTCTTGGCACTTTCAGGATTGAAATCTTTCACTCCTTTCACCCTTGCGACACCTCCAAGGAAATTGGCCTCACCTAAACCATATTTATCCACATTGGAAACCAACTACAAGCAAAAAAAATGAAGCTGGCAATAATGCCTTTCAGGTGGGACTAGGATCATCCCGTTATGAAAAGGAAGGTAGATATAGGTTTGATGTCCCCCAAGGTAGGGATATATAATAGATTTATGCTTAGAGCTAGCCTCATACTCTAAAGCTTTATATTAAAAAAAAGTGTTTCCTTAAACCTTACATGTAAATATGATCGTGAAGTGGCATGCTCTCGCGAGTATTCTGATCTAACAATATATTTATAGTTCTGTAAATGGTTATACAGGCATTGAAAGCATGTTATTGTTCAAGAATTGGAAATAACAACTTCTGGAGGATTATGATTACTATCAAATAAGCATAGAAATTAGCCAATTAGCAATCATTACAATTACCACGGAATCACAACAATGCTGGGCCTGAGCATACAGATTACTGAATTACACAATTTCAAAAACTTAGAACCACAGAAGTTTAGGGGACACAAGCGTACTGTCAAAATTATTCTGATGCGAGTATGTAACTGGGAAAGTGGCATACTGTCACAAGCACTCTGACGCAATAATATATTTACAGCTGTGTAGATAGTTATACAGGAATTGGCAGCATGTTAATGTTTAAATATGAAACCAACAACTTCCAGGGAAAAATTTAAAACTATTGCGATTATTATAGCATAGTGATTAGCGAATGAGCGATTACTACATTTTTTTACGAAAACCAATTACCACAATTACCAAGTTGTCACAACAATGCTGGTCATAAGAATGCATAGAATTACCGAATTACTCGCGACTTAAACAACCTGAGAAACGCACAAGTTTAAGGAATACGGCATAGTATGCTACGCTCAAAAAAAATCATGAGTCGTCTGAAATCGCCCAACTACATTGCCAGTCTGCAAGTACCAGTAGGGCCTCGACTACCTGTGCCCATGAAGGGGACGAAGTCGTCCACGGTGACGTCGACGCCCATCTCGGCTAAGACATCCACGGCGCGCGGCGCGACGGCTCCTCGCTGTTGCAGAGCACTCCATCCATGTCGAAGAGCACGGCGGAGACCTTCCCCCATGCCCCGCCGCCACCTCGGTCTCCGGCGAGGAGGACGCCGGGGCGGAGGCGGCGACGGTTGCGCGCCGCCCGCGGAGAGGAAGTTGCATAACGGCGGCGGCGGCCAGAGAAAGGGGTTTTGGGGAGGAGAGGGCGGGGTGGTGGCGCCGGGGAGGTGGGCGAGTAGTGCCGAGATCATTTGCCACTTTGAAGAGTAGGCGCAAAATTGTCACTTTCAAAATTGACTTCGCAAAAATGCCATACAGTACATTTACCTCTTGATTACCATGCTATTTGAGCCATTTAACTCATTTAATATTTTTTTTCTAATTTCAGGGGCTGAAAAAGAACTATCTACCCCTGCTCTCTCTCTCTCCTCACGTCCCCGTCCCGTCGTCGCCCATATTCTCCCTGGTACGCACTCATTTAATACATTTATGATTTTTTGTGTCGAGTCTTGTTTTGAATCGTACGCACCTTCTCTTGCACATGTCTTGGTGTACTTGTGCGACATCCCTCGCCGTCCTGCTGGAGCTCTCGTCCGCCGACCGCGGCGAGTCGAAGGGGTCGGTGCCGCGCGACCCAGACACACCGGCCGCCTCGATGGCCTTCGCGACGGCTATCGCCTTCTCGAACGTGCACTGCAGCTGCCTTGCCCGAGACTGCAGGCCGTCGGGTTCGTCGAGCTGCCTCGCCTGCTCCTGGCCGTCGGCCAGGATGCTCAAGAGCAAGTGGACGTCTCCTCCTGCACCATCCTGCATGGTTCTTACTGGATACACGAAAGCTAAGCTGTATTATATTTCGACTTCGGACAGCAGCTGCTGGTTCTTGGATCAGTTGGCCGATTAATTCAACAAGAACGACGTTAGTGCTGTGTTTGGGGCTAAAGAGAACAGCTTAATTTGTAGTTGTAGGCAATATGATTCTGCAATTACAGATTTGGAGAGCCAAGCTAGCAAGTAGGAGCAATGGAAGGATCATGACAGAAGACAAAAGGAAGAGGTGACCAAGATGACACTACCAACCCAGGAGTAGTTTACATATGAAGGCATGGTATGGCTATGCAGTAGGCATGGTATGGCTATGTAGTAGCTACCAATCATAAATGTGTATTAAGTGCGTACGAGGGAGAATATGGGCGATGACGGGACGGGGACGTGAGGAGAGAGAGAGCAGGGGTAGAAATATCTTTTCCAGTCTCTGAAATTAGAAAAAAAATATTAAATGAGTTAAATGGCTCAAATGGCATGGTAATCAAGAGGTAAATGTACTGTATGGCATTTTTGCGAAGCCAATTTTGAAAGTGGTAATTTTGCGAAGCCCACTCTTCAAAGTGGCAAATGATCAATTTTCTCAGAGGTGAGGAGCCGGTGGAAGCTTCTGGAAGGCAAGATGTGCCGCGCCACGGTAGTTGTGGGCCCGCGAGCTTGGGAGTCGGGAGTGGGTCTCAGCATACTTTAAACTAGCCTAATAGGCGCGGCGCCACGCCGCGCCAGCCACCGTACGTACCAAAGTAAAAGAGGCGATAATTGGTGAGGAGTTTTTTAAAAAAATCGAGGGCACATGCGTATTTTCAAAAAAGTTAAATGGTTTTTTCGTAAAAAATCGAGGACCTGTACGTAAACAAATGAGGACTCGTGCGCAATTTCAAAAACCGCGGGGGGCTATCCTGCAAAGTGGAGGGGCTAAAAAAACTGACAGGGACCTTTTCGCGAGGAAAAAGGACCTTTACGTAATTTCGGAAAAACGCAGGGACTTTTTCGCAAAAACGCTCCCCTGACCGTACCGAAATTTTCCTGGCCGCTCCCTCCGCACGGCGTTTCCCCCTGGCATAATAGGGGGAGAATACCGTTTAGTAGGTTATATCGTTTTAGTTTTTGGAATGGTATATTTTAGTACCGATTTATACTTATGTATCGTTTTAAATTTGATATACTTATTTATAAATATATATATAATAATAAGCATATATAATTTAATTTAAAATCTCACTTTAAATATATAACCATAGTATAAAAATGAGGAGCCACTTTAATTATGCCTGGTACAGGAATAGATGGATCAATAAATCCTACAAACTCGCAAAATCAAAATATCAAATACAAAATTGCGGCCGGTGTTGAAATGGTCAGAATGGAATGGACCGGAATTGACCAGTATCAAGGCCGGTACGGGATGGAGGGTCAGCTGTGTCGTTTAGTATGTCGGTATGGAACGTTCCGGCCATTCTAGTCCGAACCAAAATGGTATTTATAACATTGGTCTCGAGCGCGTGCGGTTGTAGTCGGGTACGGTTTATGGCTTTTTTATGTTTTATTTTGTATTATAAATGGTTTATTTTGCACTACAGCTGTTGGTGGTCTTTTGACGTAATTAAATTTAAAAAAATTAAAAAAAAGGAAAAAAAACATGTTAGCTCACAAATGACCGTCTTGAATACAGAAAAAGAGAAAAGGCAAAAAATCCCAAAAACTTCATAGAAAAAAGACAAAAAAAAGCTAAAAAATTAAAAAAAATAATAAAATTAAAAAATAATAAATTAGAATCAAAACGAGCAGGACTACGTCTGCGCCGCACGAGTGGATGGATGAACGTGGCCGTAACATGCACTGCTGCGCTCAACTTGCCTGTGGACTGTGGCTATGGCAGACACGTTGCCCTGTGTGAAACTGTGACCTATCTTGGCGTGATCGACTCCAATCACAAAAGAAAAAGGGAAGAAGGAAATGAGAAGAAAAAAAATGCGAAAAGAGGATCATTTCTGAAGCAAAGGGAAAACATGGGATATGATGGACTTTTTTATTATTTAATTTTTATTAATATTTTAAAGTTAATCCCTTAGTAACTTTATTTCTAATTCTCACCTCTTTGGCCACGCCACCTCCCTGTGACGTGCCCAAAACATTCTAAACTGCCACACAAGCCTTAGTCTGCGTGTTGTGCCAGCGTGGATGGCTTGCGTGGCCTCTGTCACGCCATACGTAATGGCGTGACAATCTCGTATTGTCACATCACGTGACTTGGCGTGATAGGGGTGATTTAAGTACAGCCGCCGCTCCAGTTCCCATTTTTCTCCACATTTTCTTCGTTTGCCCCGTCGACCGCCTGCATCGTCAGCTTCCATCTCCATCGTCGCCGCCCGTCTCCAACGCCGCCGCCCCTTTCTTGCCCCGTCGCCCCCTCCATAGCTGTCGCCCGCCTCCTACCCCGGCGCCCCTCGAGCCTCGGCGCCCGCATCCTACCCCGGCTCCCGCCTCCATCGTCGCTAGCCTCCAACCCCGGCGCCCGCCTCTAGCCTCGACGCCCGCCTCCATCGCCGTCGCCCGCCTCCTGCCCCGCCTCCATCGCCAACACCATAATAAGCAACAGGTGCTCGGAGTGTCACGAGCACGGACACACCAGAGCAAAGCATGTCAGTAGAGACTCCCAGCCGCGTAGGGTAAGGCGACGTCGCTCTTGTGTGCAGCCCCTTTGAGGTAACCATTATTGTTATTGTACGTGGATGATTGTTTTTTCGATAGAGTTCACTCATTTGCATTTTCTATAATATTTCGTATCTCATGTGATCTTACAAAACTCCTGTTGTGTAATGCAAGATGCCGCAGCACACACAGTACGCGTTGCTCCTCTCGGAGTACGATGACGAGCACCGTGCGCACCGCATAGCCGATGAGGGTGTGGTGAGACTTGCTATGTAGTTTTTGTTTATGCTTTCAATTTGTTGACCATGTTCTTGTTGTAGTAATTCATTTGCATATCTATCCTGCAGGTACTCCAGCCCCTTCGCCCCCACATCCACACCCCTCTACATTGGGATGAGCAGTACGAGCCACACGTCCGCCAGGGCAGTGTACTTGTTGTGGCATGGATAGTGATCAACGGGCTCCCCCACATGGACGGTGTTGCGCTTACCGCACTGGTGAACCGGTGGTGCACAGATACCCACACCATCCACCTACCATCAGGCAAGACTACCATCGCGCTCTAGGACGTCGCCATGATTCTTAGCCTCTCCATAGATGGGGATCCAGTGTGTGGGGATGTCAACAGCGTATGTTGGTGAGACCGAGTGGGAGAGTGGCTTGGAGTTCGACCGAAGGACCCACCTACCAACTCGAGGGACAACCGGCCATCTGTGGTGCTTGTGTCCTAGTTGTGCATGCACTTCAATGTGTGCCTACCGAACGCAGATGAGGACATAGTGCGGCGCTTTCGCACGGGCATGGATGTGGCACCTTCTCAGCTCTTTCCTATTCCCAGACGGTACTGGGACACCGTCTCATGGATTTACTTGTAGATGCTGGCAGATTTAGAGATGGCAGGGAACTACAGATGGGGTTCTACCACACTGGCGTGCCTCTACCAGCGTTTGTGCGACGCGTGCCGATCAAGGAGTGAGGATGGCAATTTGGGCGGATGCGTATACCTCCTACAGGTATGGATGTGGGATTGTTTCCCCTGGGTCAGCCCACTCGTGGTCCCTTGCAGGTAACCATTTATTCCTTTTGTTATAGATGTCACCTTCCAAGAAAAATGCAATTGAAATCTACTTCCTTGCAGGGATGGTCCCTTCAGGATGCTACGTCTGGACCAACGGTAGCCTACCTTTGAAGCTCCATCATTGCACCCACTGAGTGTCCGAGGTTGCGGTACATCACATATACAAACGAGCTCGACCTCATCACGCAAGACCAGGTACGTACCACATAACTTTCTTTGCTTCGTACTGCCTTTGAAAAATGATCTCATAGCTACTGTGTTGTGGCATGTGGTGCAGGTCACGTGGTCCCCGTACACCCGCAACGAGGTCGTCCAAATGGAGCTAAACCTAATGTGCGAATGGGATAGTGCCTTGTGGATGACGCTCTCACCGCTGATCTTCTTCCATGTGGTGGAGTACCACCTCCCCCATCGGGTGATGGACCAGTTCGGAAGCATCAACCCACTTTGCCAATGGTGTTCTCGATAGATGTGAACCTTCACAGGTAAGGGTACCTACCGCTGTTTCTTTGCAGCTTCTGTACCGATTTTAATCCTAGCAATTATATTCTAGATGTGGCAGGTTGAACCGGAGGAGGAGGTACCACCACACCAACTAGGCCGCATATCATCGTGATTACTTGTTGGAGTGGGGGAGACTAGGGCAATCGGTCTAGGGACGCACCGCCGATCCATCAGAAGGCTCAGTTTGTTCGCTACCTCCAGTGGTTCCACAGTGTTGTGCACCTCCGGCTTAGACTAGCCATGACTGATGCAGACATAGTCTCATCAAACGAGGATATCGTGGACGATTACGATGAGTTTACACGGATGAGCACGCAGCCGGAGAGGGCCTCGATCAATGCCTATTACGTGAGTACATTTAATCCCAGTACTATTATACCAACTTGAGGTGATGAAACTAATTTACCTTGTTAAACCCTTTCGCAGGGAACGCAGCTCACACGCATAACCAACGAGGCCGGTGAGGCCCTTAGGCTACCCGAGGGTTCGAAGAGGAGCTTCCAGCGCTTGAGGGCTTTTGCTAAGGTAACCATCTTTTCGTTGGTACAAGGTAGTCATATTATGAACCATGCATTGCATGGAATAGAACCCAACTATGTTGCAAATTTTTACAGAAAACCATGTGATAGCTTATCCCACTGATTTGTCTCCTTATGTGAATTCACTAGTATAGAACCAATTTTGGCGCTAGTTTGTTTCTAGGTGATGTGATGTACAGACAAACTTTCAGTACATGCTACATTGTTTGTTTAGTTTCCATACTTTCTTTTCTTTATGATAAAATCATTGTATATAAAATATTAGCCTTCGAATATCATTTTTACCATGAAGTATCTAACAAATCATTGTATATAAACTCAACTAGATGGCTACTTTGTTTCTCTGGTTTAAATCAAATAATGTTCATTCTGGCACTGAGGCATGACCTCTCTCCCTACCATTTATTTTGTTGTATTAAACTTCAATCTCATTTTTATTTTGGTAAACCTTGCAGATAGTTCAATGGTGATGCCAGCAATTGGCCACAAAAATGAACTACGTGCCGCTGGCAGGCCGCGTCATGCAACCTGCCCCAGCTCGGAGTGTCTCCTCGCGTGCTATGACATTCGCTTCGGCCGCATGCGACAAGCACTCGGAGGATGACAAGGGTGGCGAGGACGAGGAGGGTGACGAGGAGAATGTGGATGCTAGGCTTCCGAATGAGATGGCCCTGCGGGACCTTATGGGTCCACTGGCCCCCATGCAGCCAACTCAGGTCACGCCTCCCTACCCTAAACAGCGTGATCGCATGGACATCAGTTCGAAAAACGTCATAAAGGGTACATGAGGCCAACACCCAGCTGCGAGGTTCACACCAAGGTCAGGTGCGTGCCGGAAGCACAGGTGAATGGATCTATGACACATTTGTTGAACTGCAAAGGCAGAATATCAGAAAGCTTTGTTATCAACTGGTTGACATTAGTTTTTGGCACAAACTTGCTAGAAGTAACAAATGTATTGTTGTCCATTGCCTGCATATCTGTCTATTTTGCACTAGAATCTATCTGTTTTGCACTGGAAGCCACTGATAATTAATGTTAACACGTATTGTCATGCCAGTTTTCCTAGCATGATAGTTCAGCTTTCTTACACCACAGACTCTGGCGTGACAAAACCTGGCGCTGGAAGCCACTGGTAGTCAATTGAAATAGCTACTATCACGCCAGTTTTCCTGGTGTGACAGGATGGTTATGTCACGCCATGGACTCTGGTGTGACAAAACCTGGCACTGGAAGCCACTGGTAGTCAATGGTAACACGAATGTGGTAAACAAAATCCGTATTCAAGAATATTCATATACGTATTCGAGACTATACGATTCATTTCCAATCCTTAGCAACCTCCCAAGGGATCATTGTAGGAAGCAAATTTTTGATGAACCAAGATTCACAAATAAGAAGTGAAAATTAATCTGCATAATTTTCAACTTTATGCGCTACACTGCTAGCTCGTGTAGATGTGTAGTCATGTTATATAAATTTGTTCTATCGAGATTTGTTACAAAAGTTTTAGGATATTTGTATTTAACTGAATTAAGTACATATTCGATTTGAATTCGTATTCATTATGATATTCGATTCATATTCGTATTCGAGAATGTTCGAATTCGTATCCGTATTCATTTTAAAAATAAGAATTCATATTTGTATCTGTATTCATTTTTAAATATATGGATTTGTACTCATATTTGAGGTTATTCGATTTGTATTCGATCCATTTTCATCCCTATCAACGGAGCAGAGACGCAGCTACAATACAAACTTTTCAATTTTTCCTTCCTGTAGGAGTAGGTACAATACAAACAAACCTCACGGTCCTCGAGAACGAGAAATTTTATTGTGCAACAATGGCAAGCACGGTTTGTGACACGAGCGAATCGGAAAGTAATATATGGCATGGTAACACTATAGCAATACTGTAGATTTTATGAAAAATTAGTGGCAGTACTGTATATTGTACGGGGAAATTATTTTTAATATCTGCTACAGCGCTCAATTGTACCGAAAATAATTTTTCATAGTTGCTTACTGGTCGCAAGCTGTGGTCATAAGTCGGTACACGACCGCAACTTACTTACGGCCACGACTCACAACCACGGCTTACTTATGACCACACCTGACAACCAGTAAGCAGCTATTAAAAATTATTTTTCTGTATAATTGAGCAATGTATATGGTATTAAAATTTTATTTTTTCATACAATTTACAGTACTACTCCAATGTTACCACGCCACGAAGCTCTCTCCCAGTAGTGATGCGTCTTTTACTTTACACATATCAATACGTTATTAGCTTATTACACAAACCATCCTAAATAACCGTTACAAAATTTCTCCTCAAGAACCACTCAACAATCACATATCACACACCACTCATGGTCAGTGCACACCAAGACACCAACCAAATTTTTTTGGAGGTTCCAAAAAAAATTAAGTCTAGTACTGTCGAGGCCAATTAATTTAGGAATTTATTCATCATATACCCTCCTCATAGATGGAAATTCAGGATTTACCCTCCTGACCCACGTATCAGTGACTTATGATGACCCCACATGTCATTGAGGTGGGAGGGTAAATCCTAAAATCCCCAATTCAAGGGAGGGTATATGATGAAGATCCCCTTAATTTAGAGTTTCAGAGAATGCCTTCCAAGTCGACGGCGAGCACCCTAGCGAGCGCCTCGAGTCCCACGCCGCCGTCGCCACCAGCCACGCGTATCATGGCGCTGATCTCGTCGTCGGCCGTCGGCATCCCGGCCCACCCGAGGTACGCCTTGAGGTCCTCGAACCCCACCTTGCCATCCCCGTCGCGGTCCATCAGCCGGAACGCATCCTCCATCGCGGACCGGCGCCCTGCTGCCCCTGCCCCGGCCCCGGCAGCGGCGGTGCAGCCCAGGAGGCGCTCGAACTCGTCGTACTGCACGAAGCCGTCTCGGTCGGCGTCGGCGGCGGCGATCATGGCCGCGATGTCGTCGTCATCGAAGCGCTCGTTGGTGGCGGCCTTGGCGTAGAAGGACTTGAGGTCCTCGCGGCTGATGCGGCCGTCGCGGTCCGCGTCCAGCATGTCGAACGCTGGCCGCAGGTCGCCGGCGGGGAGGTCGAGGCGCGCGTACCTGCCGCCGGGACACATGCTTGCGATTGGCGTGGGGAAATGAAAACTCACAGTCTTAGGCTCTTAGCTCGATCGGAACGGGAACCCTGCTTTTGGGGAGGTCGCGGGTAAGTGCGGCTTGTGTGCTCTAATCGCAGTGAAGGAGAGGAGGCCGTTATTTATAGAGCCGGGAACAGATTCTGCGGTCCGCGAGGAGGTTATTCGTGGACCTAGCTTACGAACTGGCGCGCGACCATATCTGACCGACAGTATGGCCCCACGGGTGCCTTTGATCTGGATTGGGACACGGGTGTTTGGAGGTGGTGGGCGGGGTGTTTGGCAAAGGTTCATGTGGCAACGCGTGAGATTTACTGGTATTAAATGGTTTGGTTTGAGATTTGAGGAGAGAGAAAGCTTGGGGGTCAAGGACCATGCGTTTGGGAAACGGCCGTGCTAGGTTGGACCGGTCCAAACGGGAAGACGTGTTGGGTGACGTCATCGGCCGGTCGGCGACCGCTGGGCCTCTCTTCCCAGGTGAGATCTTTCCTGGCGTCAGCCGAGGAATTCGATCGTTCCATCCACCCGCCGTGCAACTTCTTTTGAGCCCGTGTAGTGTGGTGGTATGCTCTGTTTTTTTATGCAAAGCTGGATAGCTTTTAGTTGTATATGATGTTTTTATCTGTATTTTTTAAGATGATAGTAGATGGTAAAAATATTGATACGGACGGTCCCATAATTTAAATTCAAGAAGTCATTTGAAGAATCTACTTAAAAAATCATTCTATTTATTTTAACTTCAAAAGAATCCAAAAATCTAAAATAACAGGGCAATGAGTTTGTAATTTTGGTAAAGAATGACGAGTTAACAACATGAAAAAATAGCATGCACAAAACTGCTTAAGAATAAAAGCTGTAATGCCACATCGGGTTGTTCTTTTTGGCTTCATTTTAACTTATGTGTGTGGCTTATGGCTTTTAGGCTATCGTGAGAGAGAGAGAGAGTACAGAGTAACAGGAACTCGCATGCAGTTTTAGCCGATATAAATGAAATCGCTAAACTAACTCAACTTGTAAACCTCGCATTGAAAAGATATTCTATTTAAAAATTAGTTATTATAGAAAAACCGAAAAACAGTTTTTAGAAGTTGAAAAGAAAAGTTCCATCTTCTTCATCTTTACAAAGGAAAAAAACCACGAGATGCTAATTTTTGTGTTGTTTTATGCAAATTAAGGTGGTCAGTCCTGTTTACATATTTATCTGCCTTTACGGTTCAGTTGTCCGTCTTTCGTATCATATCATGCTTAATAATATCTCGGGAGAAAGGTGCTCTGTACGGTTCAGTTGTCCGTCTTTCGTATCATATCATGCTTAATAATATCTCGGGAGAAAGGTGCTCTTATGCTTTGTTCAGAGTTCAAACCGAACAGACAACAGAGTAGTAGTTGCTTTGGATCGATAAGTAGAAGACATAGTTTTTCACATGGAGAGGTGCATGGCATAACGCAATTACGCACACATCGGTATTGAGTTGTTGTGGTTAGCTCATCCACTACAAAACCGACGGTAAATTCAGTTCTTTTTGGTTATTGGCCTCCATTCCGATGCTAGCTCTTTTTTTCTATCGCTCAAGGGGAAAAAAATTATGGTCCCACATGTAAGTGAAATGGAGAGGGAGGGAGGAGAGAGAATAGAGTGGGAGAAAAAGCTGTAGAGAGAGAAGTTGCTAAAGGCGCCACAAGAGAGGCAAATTTAACATCTACACCACAAGGTAGTCATATGGAAAATATGGCATCGTCTAAACTGTCTACACCCTTAGAATTAGATGGTTCCCAAAGCTGCGTTGATACCGTGCCTTCTGATATACCTTACCGTAGGATATCTATATACGTACGGAGTGTGTAGGGTGAACATGAATCTATATGATGCTATCGTTGCTGTGGATGACGTTAGTATGCACGCTAGCGTGCAGAACAAAAGCTTCCGATTCCAGGTTGTGTGGAGCTTGAATCTGATGCCTCCACAACCGACGGTAGAAAACGGCCAGCAAGTGCTCGAGACGATGGCGATGACGAGGCAGAATCAAGGCACATGTGCTGTCTGTTACCCACGACCAAGGACAACGGATCGCTGGCCATACATATGCCTCTGGAGGGGAACGACGCGACGTGGCATATGGATCACTCGAGCGATCGCGTTTCGCCATGCACTTCGCTACCGGACGACCGTGAGATGGAGGCAACCCATTCGGTACGTCCGTATTCTCAACGACCCACCCGGGTTGGGAGACCCGTGCGAGAGCCACGCGATCGGAGTCCAGAGACCGCATGGCAATGGCAAGGGCATATTCATATTGATTGCAGCTAAATGGCTTTTAGAAGTAACTAAAAGAGAGACTGACGAATTGACGATGGGGAAAGAAATGGTTGAAAGAAGTGGGCTTGTAGAAAAAGAGAATGTGCATTATGAAAAGTGATGGAGAAATACATATGCGAGATGAAAGCGCGAGGAATGGGATGGGTGATGCAACCCGTGACCTCTGCCTTATCCTCGAAGGTAAATGGGAGCAAGAAGAGTAAGAAAGTCGCTTCTAAAAGCCGAGTGTTTATATTAACTAGTCATATGCTCGTACGTTACAATGAAAAACCAAATTAACATTATAGTAAATATTTTGTTACAAAAAAGGGTAAGTGGGATAGGGGAGGTGCCCACGTTTATCTCGATCGCACGAATTGGATCAGATAGCCCTGATCGTATATATCCATATGCCAACGATTGTCTCATGTGCACCAGATATGTTGCCCATGAGGATACCGGTGTTACCATAGGGACAGAGCCGAGCACCAAGCAAAGGCTTCATTCTTTTTCAGCTTATGGTTTATGGTTTTTCTGAATAAAAAAAGGAT
The DNA here is from genome assembly GCA_017311315.1 of Dendrocalamus latiflorus. Classification (NCBI taxonomy): domain Eukaryota; kingdom Viridiplantae; phylum Streptophyta; class Magnoliopsida; order Poales; family Poaceae; genus Dendrocalamus; species Dendrocalamus latiflorus. Next base: position 40,275,899 of record CM029651.1, read on the forward strand.
GGCTTCTCCATCGTATTTTTAAAGCGGTTTTGTAGCACTCAAAAAATAACAACAACAACAATAAACCCTAATCTGGATATGGTTTTAAATGGGGGGCCTCTCTATTCTTTCCCGTGCGCAGCTTTTTTAGATCCAGGTATTTCCTCTCTCTCTCTCTCTCTCTCTCTCTCTTCGTGTGCAAGGCAATCAGCAACCAGCGGCGGCGCGACGGCGACCAGTGGCAGAGGCACGGCCAAACGACCGTTCGCGCGGCCAAATATGGTTTCGCGCAGCCGAACGACGTTTTGCTCAGCTGAATAGCCGTTCGCGCGGCCAAACGTCGTTTCGCTTGGCCGAACGGCGTTCCACTCGGCCATGGGGGGCTAGCGAACCTGTTTCCCCTCCAGTCAAGTTCATTTCCTATTGTTCCTTTATCAAATTCATCTATATCTAATTGGTTGCCTTCCATTTCATCCTATAGGTTCGTACCAGCTGTTGAGGGAGCGGTTGGGCAGTTGCGCATTTCGGATCCATCGTGTAGCGTGTCTATCGATCATGCTCAAGGCAAGTATCTCGTTGCCATAACCTATCCTTTCGCACATTACTATTTCCTGACTATCTGTCACCATTGGCTTAGTATTCGATTATTTCACTGTATTGATTGCTAGTTGTGTGTTGCTTATAGAATTAAATAGATTCTAATGCGCTGGGCTAGTTAGTGTTGTACGCTTGTAGTTGGTATAATGCTTGACTATAGAATTCATGCTTAGTTAGGGATTGGAATGAATGCTTAAATTATTAATGGGGTCGCGTATAAACATGTTCAAATCTAAGGTTAACCACTAGTAATCTTTTAACATTGGACACCTTATTTATATATCCTGCTTCCATGATCCTTTAATTGTACATTATTGATTGTGAGCCTCGGCTGATTTAGTTGTGGCACATTAATCTGACTAATAATCACTTAACATGTAATAAAAATTGTATGATTGACAACCCTTGTGTGTCTCCTCGTAGTATCCTCCTTAGAACAGGTTTTAGTACGCTATCATCAGATCTTCGCTTTCCATCGCTTTGTATCACAAATCATGTCTCTCCATACTCAAATGTATCCACCTATTACCCTCATAACTTCACCTTAATTCACCCTCGACTTTGTAATTACATCTTGGATAACTCACTAATAAAAGAAATGACAGTTATCTGGCCCGGGATTACCCACATATAAGGGAGATTTTCATCCACCTGGTAACATACAGGGGACGTACATTCTCGTTACATAGGAAATTACACCCCATCGGTGGTTATACAGTCGAGGACAAAGATATGCCTGACTATTCTCGTATAACTGGGAACGTGGGATGTGATCGTCGGCACCTTTGCTATAACTTGCTAAATAACAATTATCTTTAATTACCCTGTTTCCGCGATCTCTGTCTCCGATATATATCAGTGTTTTGGTAACCTAAGTTCATTGCCTTTGACCTGTGTCAATTACTTACTTACATTGCTTGTCCTTTGTTTATCTTGGTTGCATTGTCTAGTCTGTACTCACCGTGTTGCGACCGTTGTTGGGTACTTGCTGAGATTTCCAGACCTCACACTTGCTCTTTCCATTCTCAGGTAAAAGGCCAATGGAGTGATAGCAACATGCATGGATGGGAGCACTCGAGTTTCAACATTGTGTCTTGCCACTATTTATGCCATTTTATTTTATTCTTTATTTGATTAAAAGTGGACCGGTCCCATGTTTCAAATATTTGTTTTAGCTTCCGTTGATTCTCTAATAAAGTACCTTTAAGGTTTTTAATTTTCTTGTGATTTCTATTGTTGCTTTTATTCTTTAGTCTTTACTTTGATGATGACGTTCCATAGTAGTATCCCAGTTTGGCTGTATGTGGGGTGCTACAATTGGTATCAAAGCCCAGGCTATAGTTTCTGCAAAAAAATTTCTGGCACGTACATAGGGTTTCGAGTTAATTTACTCATGCATGCATATCTAGTCACTGACATATTACTTGATTCCGTATCCAATTGCTACTTCCTTCACTTTATCATTATCCCTTATTTTGTTCCAATCTTCCTTTCCATGCAACAGTATGCCTCCGGTTAGGCATGCCAGCACTCGGATGCGGGAGTACGTGGACCGGGTGCGCTGATGTACTAACAAACCAGACAACCAGCGTCAGACCTCTTCACCAACAAACTTCGCTTCTGATGCACCAACTTTATCTCCACCAGTGGATCCTACCCCAGGCACAGCTGGCGCCCCGTCCTCTTCGGCGCAAGCTGCTTCTCAGAGCGAGGTGCAGCACTTTCGGCTCAGGTGCAGAACCTCATCACGTTGCTGTAGACTGCTCTTCCAGTGATGCTTGCAAATCAGGCTGCGACGGCTGGTGCAGTTGCACCTGTTCAGGCGCTGCTCCCTTCTACCCCTCGCATGACAATGAGGGAGTGGCAGCGCTTGGGCTTGCAGACTTTCAATGGATCGGGGCCAGTGGAGGCTGACGACTGGGTTCGTTACATGAACAAGAAATTTGACACCATGGATGTAACGTCCTAGGGTCCAAACCGGCTTAGGCCTAATCCCATTCTGGATAGGCCACGCACACGTAGCAACCCGCTTGCACTTTCGTTCTCGCTTCGCGCAAAACGGTTAACCGGGGGTGCTACCATTGGAACTCCTAGGCTTATATGTAAGTGCTTCTCAAGCTAAGCTAGCAAGGTGGGACTAACCCACACCCTCATGTGCACACACACACATATGAGCCATCATGGGCCGAAGTGTTACAATGGAGCTCATGTCCTAGAAGATGTTGTTCGCCTCCCAACAGCTGATGGGAGAGGCAGATTTGTGGTGGGCTAAGGTGCGCAGCTCTCGTGGATCTCATTCAGGGCCACCTACGTGGGAGGACTTCACCACCACTTTTACAACAAAGTACTATCCTTTTGCACTAACTAGGGCGAAGGACTTTGAGCTCGATTTCTTGCGGCAGAAGGAAGGATAGTTAGTGGAGCAGTATGAGAAGGCGTTTCGAGAGATTTGCCATTTTCTTCTGGAGGTAAATTCAAATGAGCAAAAGAAGGCATGGCGGTTCATTAGAGGTCTTCGAGAGGAGATTCATCATGTCCTATCTACTATAGACATACGCACCTACCGAGATGCGGTGCATTGCGCCCAGTAGATGGAGGTTTAGCTCCATCAGACCGCGGCCCAAAAAGCCATCAGTTCTAACAAGAAGAGGTTCAATTATCTTTTAGTTCAATCTCTAGTTTATTTAAATTCTTTGTTTGACCAAGATCCCTTAAATCTCTTACTTTTGTATGCCTTATCCTTCGGAGCCACGGCGTGAGTCCAGCTCTTGGGACTCTAAGAAGGCTCATCCTAATAGGAAGCGCCAGTAGTCTCTCTCTCCCCCTCCCATCGCCTCAAGGGCGGGAACAACTCAGGAGCTCAGGGGACTTTTGGGAAGAAGCTTGTGTGTTATCGCTGTGGTGGGAATCACAAGGGTAGTGATTGTGGCTATTTTGGCAAGTGCCACACTTGTGGGATTCAGGGGCACAAGACCATTCTTTGCTCCTAGAACCCTGATTTCATCCTTCCTCCTGGGTTGATCAAGAAGCGCAAGGCTCCGGTTGGCACTGTGAATCAATTAGCTTTTCCACCTGTTGATCACCAGAGGGTGGGTAAGTTATCAATATGTTTTAATTCTTCATCAGGTATTTCTTCTGCTCGTGTAATCTCAGTTGTTATTCACTTCCAATTGTTCTAGCCCCGGCTCCTACTCCCATCGCTGCTGCTCCTGGTGGTGCAGATGCGCGTCTCTACGCACTCCTGACTCAGGAGTCGCACCGTTGTTCTGATGTTGTTCACGGTAATCCTTCATTCCCCTCACATTTGCTTTTGGTTGTTACCTATTTTTTCCTTAGCCTATATTCACTCTCACCCTACTTTTTTAGGTATGGTTATATTGCACTCTCATCCTGCTCTTATATTGTTTGACTCTAAGGCTAGTTTCTCCTTTATTGCTTCTCGCTTTGTTCATCAACATTCAATTCTAGTTCGTACTTTGGAGCTTTGAAGAATCTAGACCCGTCATTATGAGTTAATGACATATTTTGGTAATTAATGACAATCAAATTATGGGGCTAATAGTTTCATTGAGATGAATGAACAGGATATGTCTCACGGCGATGGATGATTTAAGATGAGTTTATGCGATTGATTATGCGCAAGCAATGTAAAGACTTCACATGTGTTGAATAGTCATGACCCTAACTTGGAGTTGAATTATATGTTGTCAAGCTTCAAGTGGATGTGTAAGGCAAAGGAATGACTAGCTAAGGCTAAGAATGTGTTCCTAATCTTTTACCAATCTTGGTGTTTAGTTGGAAGATCGGGTTGCTAGTATAAGATGTGGTACTATTAAGAGGGGTCGCAACTAGTAGCTTGAACGTAACAAGTGTTGATAGCTTTCTTGATTGCTCTAGCTCTCTCTCCATTGCATGATGCTAATATTTTTTAATGTGATTTGAAAATAATTGTAACTCATGCATAAGTCCTTTGTGACATGTGACTTAATGTTTGCGAATGTGTTTTGCAACATGCTGAAGTCCATTTTATTTCCCCTCCTTGAGGCATGATGCTAATATTTGAGATGTGTCTCTCAAATGTTTGTAGCTCATGCAAATGTGTTGCTATATGTGACTTAAGTTTGAAAAGACAAATTTGATTTGGTTAAGTCCATGTCGTCTTTTGGTGATGTGATTCCAAAAGATATTTGCGGATGTGTTCTGTGCTCTATTGGAAGTCACTTCTTAATCCTAAATGTGTATTTCTATAGTTTGCATTGCTTTTGTGCAAAGTGGTTGAGAAATATGCATTATTCTCAAAACTTCTGAATCTGTCTACATGGTGGCGGTTTGACCAGCATTGTATATGTGGTCAGATCGGCCAAAACACTTTAGCCTGGGCCGAAGGCAGTCTGACCGTGGAAGCGGTCTAACCGGCCTGGTACCGGCGGTTAGACCTGCCTGATAACGGCGGTCAAACCGGCCAGCTAAAGGCGGTCAAACCGGCATGCGCCCGTTGGTCAACCGGCATTCAGTAAGCAGTCTGACCAGTCTGCAAAAGTACAGTTCCTTCGCGCGGTATATTTTTTCCAGAGAGTGACTCGGTTGATTTTTCTGGAAGCGGTCTGACCAGTGGGTTTTGCGCTCTGATCGGACCTGGTGGTCTGACCAGTCCCTGTGTGGGCGGTCTGATCGGTTTTCCGTGTAACGGCTAGTTTTTGTAGCTGTTGGAAGGGCGGAAGTACCGGCCGTATGTTGGCGGTACTTCCAGCTCTCGCGCTGATTTTTGTTTTCTCTCTTCTCTAATGGCTAGTTTTTTAGGGAGGTGTATAAATACCTCCTCAAGGGCTATTGAGAGAAGGTTGCTGGTGCTATTCTCCCATTCTTTGAGCTAAGAGCAAGTCTTCTTCTCTTATGTGCATGTGTTGCACTTAGAGAGTGAGAAGAGTGTAAACCTAGTGCATGTGTTGCACTTGGTGGTGGACTTTGTGTCTATTGAGCTGCGATTCTTGATTCGTTCAAGCGAGAGTCTTCAACTTATTACTCTTGGAGTTTGTCGACTCCTAGATGGCGTTAGAGGCGTCGTGCGCTGTGATCTTCTCAAAGAAGGTTGTGAGAAGACCCGGCAAAGTTCTAAAGGTTGGAGCTCACCTAACTGGAGCAGGAAAGAGCTACCACTAGTGGATTCGAGATGTTTCGGCTTAATTCGTTGAGCCGATCCAATTAGTTTGGGCCAACCTCAATGTGGATTAGGGGAAACCAGCAAGTTTCCGAACACCACGGTAAAAACATCAAGTATCATTGTGGTTTGTTATCTTGCACTCAATTTACCTTCTAGCAATTCGTATTCAAGTATTTGTATTCATTGTATTGATTAGAATATTTGTCTTCCTAGGATTGCTTATATTTATTTAGAATTATTTCATTGGTGCACTTAGCCAAATTTATATGTTTTAGGTCTTACTTGTGAAAACTAAATAGTTCACTCTTCCGCATTATAAATTTGGTAGTAGTTTAAAAGAAAAATTTAAAACCGTCTATTCACCCCCCTCTAGTCAGCCTCCTCGATCTTACAAGCTTCCGATATTGGTATCCACCAGTAATGGACCTCTTTCTAGCAATTTAACCTATGTCAATATGGCTTTAGAAATTAAAGGTCATGTTTTCAGCATCGATGCGGTGGTTGTGCCAATCCACCCCTTTGATTTGATTGTGGGCATGGATTGGTTATCTCGTCACCATGCTATCATTCATTGTTTTGATCGCTAGGTTATTCTTTTCCAAGATGATGGGGAGATTGTTTATTAGGGCAAAGAGCGATATCTTAGTCTCTTATTCTTCGCCTCCTACTTTGGTCGCCGTGGAATGGCCAAGTCCGGGTGTCTCCTTGCTATGTTAGAGAAGCCTTCCTCTAGATCCTTATTAGAAGACATGCCAATTGTTCGAGAATTCCTTGATGTCTTCAATTCCCAGGCCTACCTCCAGTGAGGGTGGTTGAGTGTGCTATTGATGTTATCCCGGGCACCACACCCATCACTAAGGCTCCCTACCATCTGTCGCGCACTGAGCTAGAGGAATTGAAGTAGCAACTAGATGACCTTCAGAGAAAACGCTTTATAAGGCACAGTACATCGGAGTTGGATTCTCCGATCACTTTTGTGGAGAAGAAAGATAAGAGTCTGTGCATGTGCATCAATTATCGAGCTCTTAATGCCGTGACCATCAAGAACCGGTACCCCTTACCTCACATTGATGATCTTTTCAATCAGCTTAAGGGTGCTAAGTTCTTTTCTAAGATAGATCTGCAGTTTGGCTACCATCAAGTACGGATCAAGGCTTCTGATATTCCAAAGACGGCCTTTTGCACTCGGTATGGTCTCTTCGAGTTTGTGGTGATGCCATTTGGTTTAACCAACGCTTCCACAGTGTTTATGGACTTGATGCACCAGGTGTTTCATGAGTATTTGGATCAATTTGTCATTATCTTCATTGATGACATTGATTTATTCTAGTACCGCGGAGGAGCATGAGCAACATCTTCAGATTGTACTTGACCTTCTTCGGAAGCAGCAACTCTTTGCTAAATTGAAGAAATGTGCCTTTTGACTTTCCTCAGTTAGTTTTCTTGGGCTTGTCATTAGCAGTAAAGGACTTTTTGTGGACCCTTCTAAGATTGCAGTAGTGGTGGACTGGCCGAGACCCAGCAACGTGGTGGAGATTCGCAGTTTTTTGGTGTTGGCAGGGTATTATTGTTGTTTTGTTCAAGGGTTTTCTTCCATCTCCAAGCCTCTGACCAAGTTGAGTCAGAAGGGAGAGCCATTTATTTGGTCGGAGGAATATAAGTCCAGCTTCCATACCTTGAAGGAGCACCTTATTACCGCTCCTATTCTTGTTTTGCCCGAGGAAGGGAAGAAGTTCACAGTCTATTGTGATACATCTCGGTTGGGCTTGGGTTGCGTCCTCATGCAGGAGGACAAGGTGATAGCCTATGCTTCTTGTTAGCTTAAGAAGCATGAGCTTAATTATCCTACTCATGATCTTGAGCTGGGGGCGGTGGTTTTCACCCTCAAGATTTGGTGCAACTATCTCTACGGGGAGAAGTGTGACATCTTCACTGATCACAAGAGTTTGAAGTACTTTCCCACTCAGAAGAAATTAAATTTGAGGCAGCACCGCTGGTTAGAATTGATCAAAGACTATGACCTCATGATCCATTACCATCTGGGTAAGACTAATGTGGTGGCGGATGCCCTTAGCAGGAAGCGAAATGATGACGTACTCATTCCCACATCAGTCCAAGAGGAGTTGGAGGACCTCCAAACTACACTTTGCTTTGCCTTTTCGGCATTATCTCTGGCGAAATCAGTGACCTCCTCTCCTTTGTTTGATGCTTTGCTTGAGACTTAAGCTTCAGGGTCGGAGACTCGACACTTACCGTGGAGAGGTTATTCAAGCAAAACCTCGTGGGCCAGACTTTGCCATTGATGATAGGGGATTGTTACGATTCTGAAACTGCATTTGGGTGCCTTCCGACTCATCCTTGAAGAGGGATATTCTTTGTGAGGCTCATAAAACTCCTTATTCTATTCACCCTAGTGAGATTAAGATGTTCAAGGATCTTCAGCGGCAGTTTTGGTGGCCGGGGATGAAGAAGGATATAGCCATGTTTGTGTCGCAATGCGCGGTGTGCCAGCAAGTAAAAACAGAGCACCGCATCCCTGCTGGCCTTCCGCAACCTTTGAAAATTTCCCAATGGAAATGGGAGGACATTGCTATAGATTTTGTGGTTGGTATTCCTAGGTCGCCTCGGTGAATGGACTCTATTTGGGTTATTGTCGACCGTCTCACCAAGACGGCTCACTTCCTTCCAGTCAAGACTACTTATTTCGCTAGTGATTTTGCTACCATTTTCATCAAGGAGATTGTTCGTCTTCATGGTGTTCCTAAGTCCATTATCTCATATCGCGATGCTAAATTTGTTTTCCATTTCTGGAAGAGTTTGCATCAGAATCTGGGCACAAAACTCAACTTCAGCAATGTTTCCACCCTCAAACTGATGGTCAATCTGAAAGGACCATTCGTACATTGGAGGACATGTTGCGTTCTTGCATACTTGTTTGGAAGGGCAATTGGGAAAATCGCTTACCTCTGGCAGAGTTCTCCTACAATAACAGTTTCCACTCCAATATCGAAGTACCCCGATCTCTTTTCTTCAGGTCTGGTTCCCTTGTCCTCCTCCTATTGATGCTCTCAACTCCGCAAGTTTAATTTCTTGAGGTTGTCGATTCGAGACCGAATCTCTTCTAGGGGGGAGAGCTGTAGCACTCAAAAAAATAATCTAGATATGGCTTTAAATGGGGAACTCTCTATTCTTTTCCGTGCACAGCTTTTTCAGATCCAGGTTTTCCCCATCTATTATTCCTCTCTCTTTCCTCCCGTGTGCAAGGCATGCAGTGACTGGCGGCGGCGCGCAGCGCAGCGGCTGGTGACCGGCCCGACGAGGCAGCGGTGGTGTGGCGTGGCCACGTGCGGCAGCATGCGTTCATGCAACCATGGCGGCGGCAGCGTGCAGTGCAACGACGGCACGTGGCTCGGCGGTCGCAGCCGGCAAGTGGCCCGGCGTGGCGGTGGCGGCCAGCGGGCAGTGACCGAGGCGCATGGCGGCGGGCGCATGGAGTTGTTGAGGGAGCAGTTGGGTAGTTGCGCATTTTAGATCTATCGTGCAGTGTGCCCGTTGAGCGTGCTCAAGGCAAGTACATCGCGGCCGTAACCTGTCCTTTCGCATATTACCGTTCCATGATTATCTGTCACCATTGGCTTAGTATTTAATTATTTCACTGTATTAATTGCCAGTTGTGTATTGCTTGTAGAATTAAATAGATTCTAATGCGTTGGGCTAGTTAGTGTTGTACGCTTGTAGTTGGTATAATGATCGACTATAGAATCCATGCTTAGTTAGGGTTGGAATGGATGTTTAAATTATTGATGGGGTCACGTATAAGCATGTTCAAATCTAAAGTTAACAACTAGTAATCTTTAACATTGGGTGTCTTATTTATATATCCTACTTCTATGATCCTTTAATTGTACATTATTGATTGTGAGTCTCGGCTGATTTAGTTGTGGCACATTAATCTGACTAATAATCACTTATCACATAACAAAAATTATATGATTGACAACCCTTGTGTGTCTCCTTCTAGTACCCTCCTTAGGACAGGTTTTAGTACGATATCATCAGATCTTCACTTTCCATCGCTTTATATCACAAATCATATCTCTCCATATGGATAACTCACTAATAAAAGAAATGACAGTTACTTGGCCCGGGATTACCCACATATAGGGGAGATTTTCACCCACCTGGTAACGTACGGGGGGCCGTGCATTCTCGTTACACAGGATATTACATCCGGTCAGCGATTATACAGTCGAGGGCAAGGATGTGCCTGACTATTTTCATACAACCGGGTACATGGGATGTGATCACCGGCGTCTTTGCTATAACTTGCTAAATAACAATTATCTTTAATTACCTTGTTTACGCGATCTCTGTCTTCAATCTATATTAGTGTTTCCGGTAACCTAAGTTCATTGCCTTTAACCTATGTCAAATACTTGCTTACATTGCTTGTCCTTTGTTTATCTTGGTTGCATTATCTGCTATGTACTCACTGTGTTGCGACTGTTGTTAGGTACTTACTGAGATTTTCAAATCTCACGCTTGCTATTTCCATTCTCAAGTAAAAGGCTAGTGGAGTGATAGCAACATGCATGGGTGGGAGCACTCGAGTTTCAGCACTGTGGCTTGCCACTATTTATTCTATTTTATTTTATTCTTTATTTGATTAGAAGTGGACCGGTCCATGTTTCAAACATTTGTTTTAGCTTCTGTTGATTCTCTAATAAAGTACCTTTAAGATTTTTAATTTTCTTGTGATTTTTATTATTACTTTTATTATTTATTCTTACTTTGGCGATAACATTTCATAGTAGTATCCCAGTTTGGTTGTATGTGGGGTGCTACAGGTTTATCAAGACAGTCTTTTCAAAATAGCTTATTGGTATTCGATTCGTTCATACAAGTGCTCGCTCTAGAAGTAAAATCATTAGCTGCAGTCAAAAAGAACATGTCCAAAACTATCTCTCTCTCTTGGTTCCTGGACTTTTTCTAGACTGGGCCAAGTCTAGGGTTTGGGCTATCAAATATCCTGGGCTTTCAGATTTGTTTGATAGGCCCTATCTTTGATTCAGCCCTCAGTCAGGTGGGCCAAGTTGGGCTGAGCATTGTTTACTTTCCAATGTATAGCACTTTGGAAGTTTCTGTGTAAACTCAGTTAGACATATCATTCAGTTTTATTTTTCATGTGTACCTTTTTGTTTTATGTACCTATGATCAAAAGAGAACTAAATTAAAATAAAGAAGATGGAAAAATAACCATGAATTCTGCATCTAAATCAAGTTATGCATTCCCCATTGGCTTTGTAGAGTGGTTGTTCCAGAAGCTTTTATATGTGGCTCATGCAATTTAAATATACTATTTTGGGTTATCTCTTTAAACTTGCTCATATTTGTGCGTAATATCAATTAGTATAGCCTTTCAGAGAAAAAAAACTTGTGTGGATCAATTGACCTTGCACGCCAGTACCAGGCCGGATGGCGCACTTCGCTGCGTCCCAGCCGAGGATGACAGGTGATGTCCTGCTTGATGTGTTGTGAACGAAGAAACGTGTATATACTATACCGTATATTGATGATTCTGCAGCAAATGGTCAGGCATAAGTAGGTGAATGAGGAGATGATCATTCGAGCAAACACCTTGGCATAGAGACAGCTACGCAGGCACACAACAACAACAAAAAAAAACCAAGGTCACTTTTGTTTCAGAAACACTACAGGGCTGACATAGGTTTGCACATGGATGTTTCATCAGCATCGATATGATAATATATTCCAAAGAAATCAGCATCCATGCATACAACAAATACTTATATGATGCCAAAAAAAATGGTAGAGCTCCCGACCAGAATATGGGAAGCGCGGTCTTTTCTTTCTTTAGTGTTCAGAGAAGCTTGCAAGCTAGACTGATCAGGAGGGGGCTGCAAATGAATGGAAAAACGCAGCCTTCTAGGGGGAAAACACCAGGTGAGAAGCAGCTGTAATGTATGGCTCACAAACATTAGATGGGATCACAAATAGCCCTGTCAGATATATAGGCCCCGTTTGGCAGATCTCTAGCTCTAGGAAATCTGTAGATTTCCTAGAGCTGGTCATCTGTAGCTCTAGGAAATCCTAGATCTAGAGTTACAGGCATGTTAAATGCATTTACATGACTCATTTCATTTATATTATATATTAAATAAAAATATTTAAATCACTTTAATTTAGTCAACAAACTACAGATCCAGCATAGATCTCGGATCTAGAGCTATGCCAAACGGGGCCATAGACACTATCAGATTAACAACCTTCAATTTTTTTCATAACATCTTGAAAGGAAGAACATAACACGGATAAATAAATAACATAATAAAGTCTACCTCTAATCTACCATAGCTAATATAATTGACTGCAAAAAATAAAGCTAACCCCATACAATTTGGAAGAACATGATAAACATATACATGAAAGAATGGCGAGCATATCACAGGGAAAAGATGGAGACCAAAGGCCTGCAGCTCTAAAATTATTTACCTATACCTAGATCATTTCTTGTAGATATCAAAAACCCACTGTCTGTCCTGTGTGACAAAAAAATCCCTCAAAAATTAAAGAGTATGCTGTATAGGATGGCGATCAGACCTGCAATGCTATATGAAGCAGAATGTTGGGCGACTAAAAGACAACATATACAAAAAAATGAGTGTAGCGGAGATGAGAATACTGCGGTGGATCTGTGGTTATACAAGGCGGGATCGCATCCGCAATGATGATATACGTGATAGGGTGGGGTAGCACCAATTGAAGAGAAGCTTGTCCAACATCGCTTGAGATGGTTCGGACGTCTCCAACGACGACCTCCTAAGGCACCGGTACGTAGTGGAATTTTAAGACGTACTGAAAATGTAAGAAGAGGTAGAGGTCGACCAAAATTGACGTGGAAGGAAGCAGTTAAGAGACTTGAGGGGTTGGTATTGAAGTTACTCCAGCGTCTCACCATTTCTTCATTTACTCCATCGTCTCACCATTTCTTCATTTCATCCAGCGTCTCACCGTTTCTCACTTTATTGTTTCCGTTTCAATAGTAGTGGAGCATGGCTGTTTAATTGTGGCTGTGCGTTTTCCGTTTCAGTAGTAGTGGAGCATGGCTGTTTAATTGTGGTTGTGCGTTTCCGTTTCAGTAGTAGTGGAGCATGGCTGTTAGTTGTGGTTGTGCGTGTCTTTAAGAGTATTCACTCGAGATGGCAGTTATCCATCTTTAGCTTGTTGATTTCCTTTAAATAAGCATGCAATATATCAGGAAAAGCTTCCCCATTTTAGCAGCACCAAACATCGTGTGTTCACTTGTGTTCATCGTGTTCTTGAGTGCGCGTTTGAGAGTTCGCCGGCGGCAAGAGATTGCTATTGATCCACGACAATTGGTATCAGAGCGTGGACACTCCCAGGGCCGTCATGTCTGTCCAGTTGGCTCCCGTTGGCGGTGGTGATCGTTCGCCATCTCCCCCTCCCCGACGACGGGTGTCGCACTCGCCTGCTCTGCGCCGAGGGCGCCATCGCAGCGACGAAGTCGTCATTGAGCGTGTCGTCAAGGAGGCGGGCAACTCAGTCCAGTACCCCATGCTCATGCACACCAATTACCAGGAATGATTTTTGTTGATACGCGTGAACCTGCAGGCCCAAGGGTTGTGGCAGGCCATCGAACCGGAGGAGGACGAGGTCGTCAAGTACCGCGAAGACCGCCTCGCGCTGGCGGCCATTTTGCATGCCGTGTCGCCCGAGATGCTCGGGTCATTGGCGCAAGCGCACAGCGCATTCCGCCTGAGAGGCGGTCAAAACCATGTGCCTCACCAACAACATCCGCATCCTTGGCGGCAACGTCACCGATGGAGAGATCGTGAAGAAAATGCTCCAGGTCGTCCTCGAGCACCTCGAGCAGATTGCGTACTCCATCGAGACTCTCCTCAACGTGAACCAGCTCTCTGTTGTGGAGGTCACCGGCCGTCTGCGCACCATCGAGTAGCGAAAGAAAAGGCCAGCACCGTCCGCGCCCGTCTATGACAGCAAGGGCCGTCTTCTTCTCGCCGAGGAGGACTGGCTGGCGCGGATGAAGCTGCGTGACAACGGCGAAGCCGGTGGCTCCAGCAGCGGCAGTGGCAAGAGGCGTAGCAAAACACATCGTGGCCATGGCGGTGGTGGCTGCGTGCGTAAAGGCAAGGGTAGCTCGTCTTCAAATGGGATGGCCTAGGAGAACACGGCGGACCAGTGCTATAACTGCGGCAAATTGGCACCGCGCGCTGATGAGGGTGTACTACATTCCCTGTCTGACGGCGAACATCATAAGTCTTGGTTAGCTGGAGAAGGCCAGATGTCTGATCGAGATCTACTCTAGCACCCTGCGCATCTACAATCAGCAACGCGACCTTCTTGCTCGGGTGCGTCGTTCTGCATCGCGCCTCTACATCCTGGAGCTCTGCATCGGGTGATCGGTGTGCCTGTCAGCGCGTAGCTCGGAGGTGGCAGTGAGGAGGAAGATGACGGCATGGTCGGGCTAGATCTGCCAGTGGGGTGGCAGGTGAGATGAGGGTGCAATGGCGATGGCAAGCGCAGTGGCTGGTGAGGTTGACAGCGGGCACTTGTGTGCGGTGCGGCACGGGTAGTTGGGGTGAGGAGAGGATTCAGGGAAGAGGATGCGACTCGCGAGAAGATGGGTCGGGAGGACTATTTTTGTGAGTGGTACACTGGAATTCTAGGCCATGAGTCGGCACGACTATTTTTGTGAGAAGGGAAGAGGTGAGAAAGGACGTACTAACTGCTAATTGGTTTTTTAAGTAGTAAAGATTTTTAATTATTTTAAGTATAAGCTAAATATAGAAATCAATATGAATAGATCTTGCAACGGAGTAGCTTAGCCTCGAGGACTCAAAAGTACAACACAATGAAATTCAACAAACACAAACCGACCAAGCGACAAACAAGGCCATATTCGGACCACAGCCTATGGTCCACGAAGAAATAAAATAGCGTAGATTTGGGCCTAAAAGGCCGGACTTTTTTCTCGTCCATTGCTGCTCCGAAACCAGCCTAAACAGATCACCTGGCCCATCAACAAAACGCCCTAAAAGAAACCCTAACCACTGTATCCGGCCGCCTATAAAAGGAGACAAACGAACAGACTAGTTCCCCACCGCAGCGCCGCCATAGGTAAGACGCATTCAATCGCCGCAAGATTTACCCTGTTCTGGTTTCTGATCTGTTTTGTGGTGTGTGATTCCGCGAGACAACCCTATGCGACGCGAGCCCCTTGATGAGTCGATCCCTCAGATTTTCCTCGCCGGGGCTCGAATTTTCCGAAGGGGCGAGATTTTCCGGAGATCTTGAGTCGCTTCGCCTACTGCTTACTGTGAGGCGCAGCGAATAACATTCTCCAAAATTACCCCGCGAGTAGTCTCTCCGGGCTGTTTCTTAGCTTTTCTTTCGTTTGATTTAATTTTTTGGTCCAGTTCTGTGAGTCCCGTGATGGCATGGAATCTTTGAGACCTGAGAATTTTCTTCCTTTGATGAAAATCACAAGCATGATCTCTGAGGGCCACAGATTCGATCGCTCTTTTTTGTTTCTTTTTTCTTCGATTAGTTGTTTAAATTTTTGTGAGACTTATCTTGTTCTGATGGTATGGATGATGAAATGCACTGGGCTCCGAGCAGTGAATTTCGCTGCGATTTGACGGAAATGCGTTTGCCTAGAAAGCATTGTCTGACAACTCATCTGTTCAGTATCAGCTCCATGTCCGTTCAAGCACCACAGTTTTTCCGTATTTAATATTATCGTCCAGCTCCTTGTTTTGTCTTAAAAAAAGTTTGAAACCATGACCAACAAGGCTGCATTGTACCAAGACTAGGTTCTGTTATCTGTGCCCATGTCTTGAATTGCCAGATTCGGCTGTAGCCAAACCAACGAGGAAGAAAAACTGGTCGGCCTGCCCACTTTATCCATGGGCAACCCGCTTACCGATCTTCCCATATCCCTTTCAATCTTCCACCATCTGTTTCTTGTGATATCGAATGCTTGATGAGACTTTAGTCGTTTTTGTGTCTTCAGATTTCGTGACATGCGAGGGGGGTAGTGGAGGGGAATGGTGCATGTCGCAGCCATTCTTAGCAGGCCCCCTCGAACAGCAAGATCCCGCCATTGTCTTCATCCCCTTTTGATTTTGTGATTCGTATCTCCTCTTTGATCATTTTAAATCTTGTGAGGAAGATGGGGCGGGAGGTTCATCATCCGGGCAGCCTGATGCCATCGTCGCAGGCTGCGTCATTGATGCCTACATTGCTGGTCGTCGGCAGTTCTTAAGCCCAAGGCTGTGAATCGGATCGGTGTTCCGTCGGTAGGATGCAAATGGTAAGATCGATGTAGAATGTAAGATTCTATTTGATTGTACCAAAGAAATCTTTAAAACTTTATCATGTATTTCAACGGCACTACATTTTTAAAATTATACATTTAGAACTTTTGTTTATAAAAAATGTAGCTCAAATAAAAGATGATTTATTGTATATGCAAATTATAAGGGACATAAGAGATAAAAAGTAAAATTTGCAATTAAAAGGACATACATAAGCAATTGTATGTATACGAGAATCAATCCTACCATCCGATCGTCGTATACGAGAATCGCGATTCGGACGAGCTTGCTTAAGCCTCATCTGCAAAGCGCGAACTATGCTCTGTTCATCTTAAACTACCGGAGTAAAACGAAGGAATTGGTTGTTAATACGTGATACGTACAACGGTATACGATGCTTGAGGATCCATATAGAGCTTACACTGAAATTTAACCTATATTCTTATCTTAACCTGAACCTGAGTAAGAATATATAATTTCACTGACGCTGTTTGGATGTCAGAATTAGGGGGTTGAATTGGGGAATTGGAATTGTAATGCTCCCTCCGACCAGAATTTGAGGTTGAATTGAGGAATTGGAATTGTATACCAATTCTGAGGATGTTTGGATGCATTTGAAATTAGTTCTTGAAATTTGACCCTGTGGAGGTCTGATTTCGTGGGATCGACTCCTGCTCCACCTCTCGTAGAATCCATGGCCGCCACCTGCCATCCACGCTTCTCCACCTCTCTTGTAGAATCCATTGCCATCACTCACTATCGACGTCAGGATCGCTGTAGTCAACCATCGGCGCTGTCGTCAGGACCATCGCGGACGCCATCGTTGCCAAGACCGCCATGGTCGGACGCCACCAGGACCATCAGGCTCCACGGTCGTCGCTGCTCTACATCTGCTCGGTCGCCTGACATTTGTTCGTCACTAGGCTAGACGAGATCCGCCGCCGCTGGGACCAACGTCGTCGAGCGCCGCTGGGGCCGCTAGGCTTGATGATCACCGTTGTTCCAGACTCGCTCACTGGCCGTCGCTGGGACCGTTAGGCTGCCGGAGTTGGGGGAGGGATGCACGAGAGGGAGCGGGCGAGCGCGTGAAGGTGGGATTTCTCATAGGTATGCAGCCAAACACATACGAGAATTGAGTTGGGTTGTAATTTATGTTTGCAATTTTGTTGCCATCCAAACACTAGAAGTGAAATCATAAACCAATTCCATTTCAACACGATATTGAATCGGAGCTTCAATTCGTTGACCCAATTCAATTCCGTAGTCCGAACGGATCCTGAAAATCAAACTAGCAACCCGGTAGCGAGTATATTTGGTGTGCTTACATTTTTAAGCGCTATGTGCAAGGCTTGGATCAGTTGAGTTACAATACTTTGAAGCAAGGCTAATAAATTAGAAAAAATTCTATGAAACAAAAGAAAAGTCCCTTACAATGATCGAAGTTTTTTTGGCACTTAAAATGAACAGAAGGCGCTGGTTTTTATTGAGGTGTTGTGAAAACTGTCCAACACTGCTTTATAACGGTGAGCAGGTAATCAAGCAAACATACATCATAGTACTAAAAACTAATACTAACTGCAGTGGAATCAAATACTTCATACCGGTAATCAAGAAAGGAAGAAAGTTTAGAAGGCATACGGATATTTCGAACACTGGCACTAATCGTTGAAGTACTAATATCGTACTCTAAATCCACAGTAGGACTGTAACTATTCCGGAGAAAACAGGTGCACGGCTACAATATGCAATCCAAACTAGCCATTCTCTTCTAAAAAATAATAAAAAAGAAAAGAAAATGTATAGCCATTCAACTTACAAGTCCGTGCAGAACCGCGACGTCCGCCCGCACGGCAGCAGCCCGCCGAACCGTCCGCCGACGTAGCGGCACGCCGAGTCCGCCACCTCGAACTCTACAAAAGCACAACGAAACTGCCACGATTCACGAAAATTTCCATTTCCCATGTCTAATTAGGTTGCACGGGCTGGTGTGAAGATGCGAAATTATCTGTGGTTACCGTAGGATTTGTATTTGGTGATGATGGTGTAGGTGTTAAGAGTTATGGTACACTTTGCCATGTTTCACTTCGACGCCACAACAAGTTGGATCAACAATGACAAACTATCAGACTTCACATAGACTTGGGTAATCAAATTTGTACCGGGGCAAATCCAGCAGGTGGCCTTAGGTGGACTCAAGCCCACGCTCCATCAGCGTCTGGCCCCCTCCCCCCGACCCTAGCCGGCTATGGCGTGGAGCGGTTAACTCGAAGGTGCGTTGCCACTGTGCGAGATGAATTGAAGGAAGAAGACAAGGCGGTATAGGGGTGCTCTGTGCTCACATTTCAGGGAACAAGTCCACAATCATAAGACCCAACTGGCAGTGGCGAAGTCAGGATAAAAATGAAGGAGCGGCTCATAGACCAAATCTTCCCTAGCTACCCACATCGACAGCGTAGATCGACACACACATGGCAGTGGCAGAGCTAGGATTTTAGCGATGGGGGTGCGAACTTAAAGCACATCTGCTCTAACATAAATTCAAATACAACAAATTACATGTTCACACTACAACCAACATCACAAAATATTTTTAGAAAATTACAACTTGATATGACGTTCATTCATGCTTTGAAAGCAATTGATAACAGCATCATCACTAACTTGTAGAAAAACTCACGCTCAATGCATGTAACTAAACAATCATTCAAGTATTGTTCACCCATATTATTTCTTAGCTTGTTCTTTACAAAATTCATTGTCAAAAATACCCTCTCTACACTTGCATACCTCCAATTTGTCTTTGTGGAAAATCATGTGTCCTTGGCTGACATGGCCTTTTTGCAATATATTCTCTTCTCAATGCATTTTGCTCATTTATAAAATATAAAGTGATGGGGCTTCTCTTTCCTGGATCATGTGGAAGAAGATCAACATCATATCATGGTTCCTTAAGCTCCTCACTATTAATGTTTGTTTGAGCCTCAACAATTGAAGGCAAAATACTATTTGTCCTGCTTTCTCTGTTTGAGCACGAAGTTGAAGAAGAAGATATCTTCTGTGCCTTTTCAGCTTGAGTAGAATGAGCACTCCATAAAGAGGTTAGATCTTTATTCTTCTTCATATTTTAGTTCTTTGTAATAATAATATTGTAATAAAAATTATCATTCCCTTTCTTCATACCGATTACCGAAGGAAAGAAAATTAGAATTTCTAGTTATATGTAACAACATTGCAAATGAATCAAGTTGACCAACAGACCAAGCTGGCATCACGGTAAGTCCAATCAGAGCAAGTAGCTTAAATCAACTCAGATCACCTAATCAAAATAAATGAAGGCTAATTTAACTGCTCAAAATAACTAAATAGGTAAATATCCCAATATCGCATCAGTCATCACTAGAGAACAATAGAACATTAGAACAAATCTACGCTTGCCGCTTGCGAGCTAAAACTAAAAGGAAAACAACTAGATGGACTAGAGAGTACAGTAGAGAAATTCGGATCTAGTGATCTACCGTGCCGTGATGCGCTGAGGAGATGAGACCTGGTCGCATGGGCGCCGGTCGTCACGCTGATGCCGTGGCCCATGGAGTCCCTTATATTCTCTTTTGCCATGTTATTATTGAAATATGCATAATAATTTAATACCAGATTTTACTAAAAGGCAAATATCATAAATATAGTTGGGTCTGATGAAGAACAGAAAGTAGTGTATGCTTGATGCACTGTAAAACATAAATGAAGCACTGAAGCGAGTAGTCATGCAGATATAAGCTGACTAGAAACCTTATTACGGCCTCGTGCTGGTCTTCACGGCAACAATGGCTCAGAGATACCTCTTCTCTCCTTCACGATACATACTGGGCAGAAGAGTCGATGAGGTTCATGTGGCACAACACAGGTTTATAGGGGGAAGAAAACAGATAGAGGAGGCAGTGATTTGAGACACTCTGCTCTGGACGTCTCTAAGCATATATATATATATATATATATAGATGCAGTTTGTTAACTGATGTGATTAATCAACCATTTACCAACTCGTAACTGACGTAATTAATCAAACCATTTATCCACTGGTAACTGTCTGTCATCGATATCTAATAAAACCTTAAATTCAAACTTTTGAATCTCATTCAAGCATAGAGAGATACACGGTTCAGCAAAAATAAGGTATACTTGGTCTACCAAGTGGCATGCCAAGTCACGCGATTTACAACACAAAAAATACGTGAATATGTGCGAACAAGGTAGCCGTACTAGAAGGTGCGGCTGGATCACCTCCTTTTTAGGGAGAGCTAATGCTTATGCTTGTTAGGTATTTTGGTTTGACAGTCTTCATTTATGGGGAAAGAATCAATATACTTTTAATGTCGGCATGGAGATGGCATGAGAAGGACTTTGGGTAAATACACATGCGTATTCATGCAAAAAAATTGTGTGACTTGTGATTTGCAACGCGTCATTTGGTAGACCAAGTTCACCTTATTTTTGTTGAACTACACATCTATCTCTATTTGAATGAGATTCGAACGCTTGAATTTGAGGTTTTATTGGGTATTGATGACAGACTGTTACCAATAGGTAAATGGCTAGTTAAATATATCAGTTCACAGTTTGCATCTATATATATAGATATCTCCGTATTAGTGAGGGTGGATTTGAGAATATAGGATGCACAAGGAGAGACTTGCAGAATTATCATAAAGAGTTGAGAAGTTGTATTAAGTCATCGGATGCTCAGATGTTTATTGATAACCTGAGTAAGAAGAACGACATAAATCCTTCATTCTACTTTGATTATGTTGTTGATGACAAGGGCAGATTGGTGCATGCATTTTGGGCGGATAGTACATGTCGGAAGAATTATGTCCATTTTGGAGATCTTGTATCGTTTGATTCTACATATAACACCAACCATTATAACATGATCTTCACACCATTCACTGGAGTAAATCATCATAAGGCATGTGTCTTACTTGGGGCTGTACTATTAAGTAATGAGAAGACTGAGACATATATATGGTTGTTTCGTACATTTTTGAAAGCAATGGGCGGAGTTGCACCTAGACTCATCATAACTGATGAAGATACTGGAATGAAGACTGCAATTTTCACTGTCTTCCCTACTAGCATGCATAGGTTATGCATGTGGCACATTTTGCAAAAGCTTCCAATGAAGGTACCACCACATTTGAGAGAAAACCCTTTATTGTACCAACGTGTTAACTCATGTGTATGGGCCTCAGAAACTCCAGAGGAATTTGAGGAACAGTTTTCTTCCATTATTTCTGATTTTGGCTTGGAATCCAATGAGTGGTTGGCTACTCGGTACCGATGAAAGCATCTAGGCCCCTAAAATTATTGGTTTTGGTAATTAATGAAATTATGTGAATATGGGACTAATGTGTGCATTAAGTGTTTGAAAGGATAAGTTCAAATGGCAAAGAAAGAGGCTCTCAAAATATCCCATGAAGATTCAAAGATCTCTAGGGCGACAAGGTAAATAGTTTAGGTATCTATTTTATTTTTACCGGTCTTGGAGATAGGTTGGAAGACCGGATTATAGGATAGACGCCGTACTATTAAGAGGGATCATGGTGATTGCTTGATCATGTTCAAATGTGCCCTATGGATCAATTTAGGATCATGCATGCACTTAGAAATTAAAATCAAATCAAATCTGTGCATTGTCAGAAAATCCGGTAGTTCCGGTGTTAATTGGGCGGAACTACCGCAGGGCCGGAAGTACCGGGCGCCCGGGCGGAACGTTTTTTCCAGAGAGCGCCCGATCTCAGACTTAGTCTCTCGGAAAATGGAAGTACCGCGGGTTGAACTGCGGAACTACCGGGTGGCCGGTAGTACCGGATACCCGAGCGGAACTTTATTTCCAGAGAGCGCCCGGAGTTTAACTTAGCCTCTCGGAAAACGGAAGTACCGAGCATTGACCTGCGGAACTACCGCATGTGCGGAAGTTCCGGATACCCGTGCGGAACTTTATTTCCAGAGAGCGCCGGAAATAAAACTTAAACTCGCTGAGATCGGAAGTACCGGGTCATGGAGCGGAACTTCCGGACTTCCGGAAGTACCGCGATTTCAACGGCGGTAGTACCGCTCTCATTGACCAACGGTCACTTCTGACTCACTGACATAGCCGTTCTGACCGGTCAGCGAAAATCCGGAAGTACCGCGGTTATACCTGCGGTAGTTCCGGATTTCCTGATTTTTCAGGATTGTTTATTGTAACGGCTATTTGAGGTTGGTGGGGGTATAAATACATCCCCACCAGAACTTGTAAATGTTGTTGACCTTCCATTGAACTCATTTGAGCCTAGTGCAACCTCTCACACCTCATTCTCACACTTGTGCATTCAATTGAGGTAGTTGAGACAAAATTCAAGTGCATTGCATTCTAGTTGATCCATTAGGCACTTGAGTGTGATCAAGCCATCGTGGTTCATTCTCTTGGTGTTTGCCGACACCTAGACGGCTTGGCGGAGGTCCGGTGATCTTCTCAAGAGGATTGTGAGAAGGTCTGGAAGATTGTGAAGGCTCGGAGCTCGCCTACCCGGAGAGGGAAAGGGCTACCGCTAGTGACCGAGGTGATTAGGCTCATTCGTGGAGCCGGTCCGATTTATTCGGGCTTACCTCAACGTGGACTAGGGGAGACCGGCAAGTCTCCGATCACCACGGTAAAAAGTAATCGTGTCAATTGTGGTTTGCTCTCTTGTGATCATTTTCACTCAAGCAACGCTCTTCATTCATATTACTTGATTGCTTGCTTAGTTAGAGTAGCAATTGTTGATCTCTACTATTTGATATTGCTCTTAGTCGATTACTTGTGCTAGTGATTATTTGAGCCTTACTAGGTTGATTAGTGGTGTTATTGTTATCTTGCTCTAGTATATCCATTAAGTTTAAAATTGCTCATTAGAATTAGACAAAAATTTTAAAACCGCCTATTCACCCCCCCTCTAGTCGGCCTCATCGATCTTACAAGTGGTATCAGAGTTTGGTCTCTCAATTTTAGACTTAACCGTCTAGAGAGAAAAGGATGGCTAGTGAGGGTATAGCAATAGGAAAGGCACCTCTCTTTGATGGCTCAAATTATGCATATTGGAAAATTAGGATGTCCATTTATTTAAAGGCCATGAGTCCTCAAATTTGGAAAGTCGTAAATGAGGGTTACGTTATGGCTCTTGATTCGGATCACCCAACGGAACAAGACGGGCGTAATGCTCATTTAGACGCCCAAGCTATGAATGCTTTATTTGGAGCCTTGAACGCGGATGAGTTCAATAGGGTGAGCAATCTTGAGACGGCTCACGCTATTTGGACTACCCTTTCGGAAATACACGAAGGGACATCCACGGTCAAGGAGGCCAAATTGCATCGGCTTAGGATCAAATATGAGACATTCACAATGTTGCCCCATGAAGACATCAATGAGATGTACTCAAGGCTCAACAACATTGTGAATGAGCTTAAGGGCCTTGGAACTAACCTTTCCGATCTTGATATTGTTCAAAAGATGCTTAGGGCCTTGCCACAGAAATATGAAGTGTTGGTGACTCTCTTCCTCAACTCACCGGAGTTGGCAAGAATGACACCAACGCAATTGTTGGGCAACCTCATCACCAACGAGCTCTACAAGAAAGACAAGGAAGAGCTCTTGGAGCAATCTTCTTCCAAGAGTAAGAAGATCACCGCCTTCAAGGCTAAAGCGGTGATCAGTGAAGAATCCGAAGAAGATGATGAGGAGAACTCCGAAGAAGAATTTGCGCTTCTAGTGAGGAGAATGAAGAAGTTCATGAGAAGGCGCCCATATCGAAGCACAAGCCATGAGAAGACCAAGAAAGGGCAATCTTCCTCCTACAAGAAGTATAGCAACATTCGTTGCTATGAATGTGATGAAAAGGGGCACATTGCCTCTCAATGTCCTACGAAGAAGGATGACAAGGAGAAGTCATCAAAGAAGAAGAACTACAACGGCAAGAAGAAACTCTTCAAGAAGCTTCACAAGAATGGCAAGAATGAAGCTCATATTGGTGAGTGGAACTCCGAAGAGGAGTATTCGGACTCCGACTCAAGCGAGGACGAATCTCCCAAGAAGAAGGGGCTTGTGGGCATCGCCATCAAGGAGGCTCCATCACTATTCTCCACTCCTACATGCCTTATGGCTAAAGGAGAAAAGGTAAAATTGTTTGATGATGATGAGCCCTCATATGATGACTTGATGGATATGTTAGTTGAGTTGAATGAATTTCTTGGAAAAGAAAAATCAAAGTTTAAGGTCTTAAAGAGAGAACACATCTCTCTCAAAGACTCTTATGAGGAGCTAAAAAAAGCTCATGATTTGCTTCTCCAAGAAAATCACAAATCTAGTACTAGCATTGGAGTTACTTGCAATATCTTGAATGAAATGTCTAGTATAGAAATTTCAAAGTCTAGCATATCTACTTGTTGTGATGATTTACTTGCCATGCCTTGTTCATCTAGAGTAGACTCTGGAAATGCTTTAAATCTTGTTCATGATGATGTTATTGTTAATGAAAACAAAAATTTAAAGGAACAAGTGCTAAAATTAAACAAAAGTTTAGAGAGGGCTTACAAGGGAAAGGAAACCCTTGATAAGTTGCTAAGTGATCAAAGATGCTCTTTTAACAAATAGGGACTTGGATATGTCCCCCAAAAGGGTAAGAAGCCGGTATACAAGTCTCCAAGGTTTGTAAAGGAGAGTGGTAAGTATTGCACAAAATGCCGGTGTGTTGGACATGCCCAAGATGATTGTTCTAAGAATAACATGCTTTCCATTGGTCTATATGATTCTTGTTATATGCTTAGAAAATCTAAAAATGGAAATATTGTTGCTCATTTCATTGGCACCTCGATTTTGGGTGCTAAAAAGAAATCCATTTGGGTACCCAAAACCTTGATCACTAACCTCCAAGGACCCAAACAAATTTGGGTACCTAAAAGAGCTTGATTTTCTTTTGTAGGTGAACTACAAAACCGGTGGAAGGCATTGGGTGTTGGATAGCGGTTGCACTCAACACATGACCGAAGACCGGAAGATGTTCACCACATTTGAGAAT
The DNA here is from genome assembly GCA_017311315.1 of Dendrocalamus latiflorus. Taxonomy (NCBI): domain Eukaryota; kingdom Viridiplantae; phylum Streptophyta; class Magnoliopsida; order Poales; family Poaceae; genus Dendrocalamus; species Dendrocalamus latiflorus. Next base: position 40,301,107 of record CM029651.1, read on the forward strand.
GGAAGCAACGACAAGATCACATTTGGAGATAATAGCAAAGGAAAGGTATTGGGATTGGGTAAAATCGCTATCTCAAACGACCTTTCAATTTCTAATGTATCTCTAGTTGAAACATTAAATTTCAATTTGCTATCTGTTGCTCAATTATGTGATCTAGGGTTAACTTGCTCATTCTCAAAAGAAGATGTTGTAATCTCAAAAGATAATAATAATGAACTAGTCTTTAAAGGCTTTAGATTTGGGAATCTCTATTTGGTAGATTTTTCTTCAAATGAGTCTTGTTTAAAAACTTGTTTAATTGCAAAAACTTCTTTGGGTTGGTTGTGGCATAGAAGGCTAGGTCATGTGGGAATGATTCAACTCAAAAAGCTTTTTAAGCATGACTTAGTAGTTGGCTTGAAAGATGTGAAGTTTGAGAAGAATCGACTTTGTAGTGCTTGTCAAGCCGGAAAACAAGTCGCTAATTCTCATCCTTCCAAAAGTATCATGTCAACTTCTAGGCCATTAGAGCTCTTACATATGGATTTGTTCGGGCCAACAACCTATAAGAGCATTGGAGGTAATAGCTATTGTTTAGTCATTGTGGATGATTACTCTAGATATACATGGGTCTTCTTCCTAAATGACAAAAGTGAAACCTCCGGGATTTTCAAAAGTTTTTCAAAAAGGGCCCAAAATGAATTTGATTTTAAAATAAAGAAAATTAGAAGTGACAATGGTTCCGAGTTAAAAAATACAAAAGTTGAAGACTTTTGTGATGAATTTGGAATAAAGCACGAGCTTTCCACTACCTACACTCCGGAGCAAAATGGAGTTGTAGAGAGGAAAAATCGAACATTAATTGAAATGGCTAGGACAATGCTTGATGAATATAATACTTCCGACAAGTTTTGGGCGGAAGCTATCAACACCGCATGTCATGCCATAAATCGCCTCTATTTACACCGACTCTTGAAAAAGACTTCCTATGAGCTTCTTGTTGGAAGGAGACCGAACATCTCTTACTTCAGAGTATTTGGTTGCAAATGCTATATTCTAAGAAAAAGTGTTCGGCTCTCAAAATTTCAAAGTCGATGTGATGAAGGCTTCCTTTTAGGGTATTCCTCAAATAGTAAAGCCTATAGGGTCTTTAACAAAAATTCGGGTTTAGTAGAAGAATCGTGTGATGTTCAATTTGATGAAACTAATGGCTCACAAGAAAAGCATGAGAACTTGGATGATGTAGGAGATGAAAGTCTTCGCAAGGCAATGGAGAACATGCAAATCGGAGACATCAAGCCAAAAGAGGATCCAACGTCACCAAGCTCATCAAGACAAGTGGAACCACCCTCCTCTTCCACAACAAACGATGTTCAAGTTATAGAAGATGAAGAAAAGGATCAACCGCAAAATATCTTCAAGATTCACAATGCCATAGCCAAGGATCATCCAATTGACCAAATATTGGGTGACGTGAGTAAGGGTGTTCAAACTCGCTCTAGAGTAGCTTCATTTTGTGAACACTATTCCTTTGTATCTTCACTTGAACCTAAGCGTGTAGAAGAAGCATTAGATGACCCGGATTGGATAAATGCTATGCATGAAGAGTTGAATAATTTTGCTCAAAACGATGTTTGGACTTTGGTGGAGAGACCCAAGGAGCACAATGTCATTGGCACAAAATGGGTCTTCCGGAACAAACAAGATGAAAACGGAATTGTGGTAAGAAATAAAGCAAGGTTAGTAGCTCAAGGTTATACTCAAGTCGAGGGCTTAGATTATGATGAGACCTTTGCGCCTGTTGCTAGACTTGAATCAATTAGAATCTTGCTTGCTTTTGCATCATGCTTTGACATTAAATTGTTTCAAATGGATGTCAAAAGTGCATTTCTTAATGGTACAATTTCCGAATTAGTATTTGTAGAACAACCCCCGGGATTTGAAGATGCTAAATATCCTAATCATGTGTATAGATTATCAAAGGTGCTATATGGTTTAAAGCAAGCTCCTAGAGCTTGGTATGAGCGCCTTCGTAACTTTCTTGTACCAAAAGGCTTTAAAATTGGTAAAGTAGATACAACTCTTTTCACAAAAATTATTGGAGATGATTTCTTTGTATGTCAAATCTATGTTGATGATTGTCGTAGGGGTGGCCCCCACCTAAACCCAGCAGGCCTGGTAGGAAGTATAAGGCCCAGAATAGATCACATGTAATGACACAAATACCCCTGAAGGGGATAATCAGCTGTAAGGGCATAATTGTAAAAGCACTCCCCATGTATATATATATAGAACACCGACCATGGGGAGGAGGTAGGCCATTACATTCATCTTCATCACTCTCCACTACCATCTCTCTCTATTTGGTCTGTAGCCACAACAGTTGGCGCCGTCCGTGGGGAGGACAAGGACAAGCCTGAAGACCGAAGAAGAAGGATGGCACCGAAAAAAGCTTCGTCAGCGGCGGCGAAGGGAAAGAAGGCGGCCGGGCCGGAGCGTCGTATGAGTACCAGGGCTTCGGCATCGGCAGCGGCGGGCGCGGGTAGCGACGCAGGCGCGGTGGCCGAAGACGTCGACGTCCGCGCGGTGACGACCGCGACGACCAACCTTGTCACCGGCACCGCGACGACCAACCTCGTCACTGGCACCGCGACGACCAACCCCGTCACCGGCACCACGTCGACCCACCCCGGCACCGGCGCGGTCGAAGACGTCGACGCTGGTGCGGCGACAACCGACCCCGCCGACGCAACGACAGCCGACCTCGCCGCCCCCGCCGCAACCCTCTCCGGCAGCGCGGACCGGGCGGTTCGAGGTAGCCACGACGGAGCGACCGGCAGCCCGGGACCTCGCGACGCGGTCGTGCCCGCGCCGATCCGCCCGTTGGGAGTACCGGCGACCCCGCCTGCACAGGCGGCAGAAAGCGCCCTGCTGGCGGCCCTCAACGCGTTCCAGCGGGAGCTAGGGGACCTTCGCGGAGCCGTCCGAGATATGCAAGAGACTCGGAGCCAGCAGGCCGCGCCAGTAATCGCGCCCGAGCCCACGCCGGAGAGGGCGGACAGTCGCGAAGCCCCCACGTCTAGCCGCGTGCCGCTGCGGCGCGTAGATCCGGAGTCCCCGCTTTCGGCGGGGCTGCAGCAAGCGGCATGGCCCGAAGACTTCAAGTTTCCTAGCGCCATCGACTCGTACAAAGGCGACACGGACCCCCGCGAGTTCGTGCGCGTGTACGAAACCGCGATCGAAGCCGCGGGCGGAGACGACACCACGAAGGTGAAGGGACTCCCCCTCGCGCTGCAAGGAGTGGCGCTCTCTTGGTTCTTTACCATAGAGCCGGGCTCCATCTACGCGTGGGAGCAGCTCCGCGTCCGCCTTCACAACAACTTCCAAGGAAACTACGTCGACCGAGTCGACGCGGACCAGCTCTTTGCTGTGAAGCAAAAACCCTCGGAGAAGCTCCGGGACTACTTCAAACGCTTCGCCAAGATTCGATGCCAAGTAAAAGACGTTAACGAAACCACCATCGTTAATGCAGCCATACAGGGCCTTCGTCCGGGCCCGATGGCCGAGTACAATGCGCGAAAGCCAATCAAGACGGTGGCGAAGCTCTTCGACAAAATGGAGGAATACGCCAGGGCGGAAGAAGACGCGCGGCGCAGGCAAGGGGACGACTCCGACACCAACCAGGCCGGAGCCTCGGCAAAAGCCGAAGATCCGCCGAAGAGCGGCTCTTCGAAGGGAAAACGCAAGCAGGAGTCGTCCAGGGACACGCCCGACTGCAGGGACGCCTCGCATAAGGAGTCGTCCGATCAGCCCAAGCGCGGCCAGCAGAGGTCGAGGCGAAACCGGTACGTCCTCGACATTGAGGGTGGTTCCGACGAGGGCGCTCCTGCGGGCCGAGGCGGTCGGGGGCATCGTAGCCGCGGGCGTGGCCGTGGCCGGGGCCGCGACGATAAAGGTCGCGGAGATTACGACGACCAGCACCAGGGACTGTGGTGTGTAGTCCACGGCCGCGACAACCATGATACCCGCACCTGCACCTCCATCGCGGCGCTCCGCGATAGCGTCGCTAGGGACAGGAACCTAGAGACGCGACCGCCTGCGGTGGCCCACGTCCAATTCCCGTACGAGGCCCCCGTGCAGGTACAGGCGCAAGGGATGCAACCCCAGGAAGGCACCTTACGGATCCAGGCTCATGTACAGCAACCTCAGGAGGGCCTCCTGTCGCTGCAGGCTCCGGAGGCAACCCACCGCAGGATCATTAACGTCATATCCGGAGGTTCTGCGCTGGAATTCGCCTCAGCACGGCAGCAGAAGGCCTATGCGCGAAGACTACATCATGTGGCGGCATACCCAGCGCAAGCACCCCCGGATTGGGCGCGGCACGAAGTCACATTCACACCCGGCGACGCCCAAGGCGTGGACTTCCCTCACCAGGACCCCCTGGTCATCCGGGTCACTATCGCGGGATGCGACGTGGGGCGTGCCCTGGTGGACGGCGGTAGCTCCGCAAACGTATTGTTTGCGGCGGCCTTCGACCAGATGGGGATCCCTCGAAGCCGCCTAGGGCCCTCGGGAGTCCCACTGCAGGGCTTTGGGGGACAACCCCTGCGGGCGCTGGGACAAGTAGGTCTTCAAGTCTCCTTCGGACGAGATGACAATGTGCGGGCCGAAGATGCCACCTTCGACGTGGTCGACCTTCCGTACCCCTACAATGCCATATTAGGGCGCCCAATCCTCAACTCCTTCGGCGCGGTACCACATCACGGCTATCTATGCATGAAGATCCCGGGTCCCCGGGCCATCATCACCGTCCGAGGCGACCAGGATATGGCCCGGCGCATCGAGCCAGGTACCAGGTGCCCGCGTCGCGAAGCCCAACGGCGCTCCTAGAGCCGGCGCCGGCGTCACAACGCGGTGGTCCGCGGGGCTAGTCGGAGGCGCCTTGGCGGGCCCTGCAGAGGTCTAGCGACTAGAGGCTTCGGCTGCACCAAGGAAAAACGGTTAGTACATCCGCCCGTTGTAATTGCTTGCCCGCGCAAACGGGGATGTAATGAAGATCGCCGTTTGTCGCTAATATTTCTTCATCGTGCGCAAGCACGTGGCGGAGGTGCGCGCAGGCTTCGCCAGCGCGCGCGCTCCCGCAGTATAAATCAAAGACGCACGTTCGCGTGTGCACTCGCCGTAGCCAAAGGTGACGGGCCTGAGTATAAACAAAGACGCACGTTCGCGTGTGCACTCGCCGTAGCCAGGGGTACGGGACTGAGTATAAATCGAAGTCGCACGTTCGCGTATGCACTCGCCGTAGCCAAAGGTGACGGGCCTGAGTATAAACAAAGATGCACGTTCGCGTGTGCACTCGCCGTAGCCAGGGGTACGGGACTGAGTATAAATCGAAGTCGCACGTTCGCGTGTGCACTCACCGTAGCCAAAGGTGACGGGCCTGAGTATAAACAAAGACGCACATTCGCGTGTGCACTCGCCGTAGCCAGGGGTACGGGACTGAGTATAAATCGAAGTCGCACGTTCGCGTGTGCACTCGCCGTAGCCAAAGGTGACGGGCCTGAGTATAAACAAAGACGCACGTTCGCATGTGCACTCGCCGTAGCCAGGGGTACGGGACTGAGTATAAATCGAAGTCGCACGTTCGCGTGTGCACTCGCCGTAGCCAAAGGTGACGGGCCTGAGTATAAACAAAAGACGTAGCGGGGGGACGCCTCCGCGCGCACTCTACGGAGTATAAATAAGACGTAGCGTTGAGCTTAGCTTCCGCACGCACCAGTCCACGGACTTTAAATAAGACGTAGCGTCGAGCCTAGCTCCGCACGCAACAGTCTACGGACTATAAATAAGACGTAGCGTCGAGCCTAGCTCCGCACGCAACAGTCTACGGACTATAAATAAGACGTAGCGTCGAGCCTAGCTCCGCGCGCACCAGTCTACGGACTTTAAATAAGACGTAGCGTCGAGGTCCGCCTCCGCACGCGTGAGTCTCCGGACTATAAATAAGACGCAGCGTCGAGCCTAGCTCCGCACGCACTAGTCTACGGACTTTAAATAAGACGTAGCGTCGAGGTCCGCCTCCGCACGCGCGAGTCTCCGGACTATAAAGGAAGTCGTAGCGTCGAGGTCCGCCTCCGCGCGCACCAGTCTACGGACTTTAAATAAGACGTAGCGTCGAGGTCCGCCTCCGCACGCGCGAGTCTCCGGACTATAAAGGAAGTCGTAGCGTCGAGGTCCGCCTCCGCGCGCACCAGTCTACGGACTTTAAATAAGACGTAGCGAGCGGAGCGGACGGCACCGGACATTACTCCGGCCCCGCCGGGCATCTCCAGCTGGGGGTCATCCAGCCCGGCGACGTGCGTGCAGCCGCGGTGCTGCAGGAGCGCGCACACCAAGCAGGCCGACGTGTACGCGCAGTGGGTGCCAAAGGACGTCGCCGCATCGCGCGCAACGTTGGCGGCATCCCCGATCCAGCGGAGCGTCCAGGACAACTCCTCCGGGCCGAAGGCGCGCTCCGGCACCTCAGTCACCAGCCCTTGAAGATGGCTCTCCAGCGCTTGCATGGCGTCCCACGCAACCACCGAGGCGTCGCCAAGCGTCTGGTTGCGCCCCGCTAGAGTCAAGGCAAGCTCGCCTTTTTCCTTCTCTAGCGAGGCGACCTGTTCCAGGAACCCGACCCGCTCCGCCGCAAACTCCTGTTCAGCAGCTGCCGCGGCCGACTCCCGCGCTGACGCGACAAGTACCTCGGCGTGTGCCCTCGCCTCGGCGCATTCCGCTTCCAGCTGGCGGATGCGGGCGTCCTGGGCAGAGCGGGCTCCAGAGGCTTCGCGTAGCTCCTACTCGACGGCCCGCAGCCTATCCTCGAGGGTCGTGCGGCCGCGAGCATAGGCCGTTTGCAAGGCCTGCCCCAGCACCAGTGTCTGCAGAAGGGAAAGGCTTAGCAAGCTCAGCCAGCTCAGGCGTCGTCGTATGAAGTACTTACCCTCACCCCAGACACCTCGAAGGCGTCCTGGAGGTGCCCCGCCCCATAGACCTGCAGCACTTGCGGGTCGACACTGGTGGCCGCGTCACTCACAATTCCGCGCCATGCCCTCAGCGTCTCCGGGGGCGGCACGAAGTCCGCAGGGCTTACGCATGCGGAGGTCCCGTGTTCTGCCAAGCGCTCCTCCTCCGGAATGAGCAACGCTGTAAACAGGAATACAGGTGAGCACCGCAAGGCATAAAAGCGTACACCAGAGTAAGCTACGCCACCCTACCTTCGGTAGCAGAAGGAATGGTCCCGTCGCGGGCCGAAGCCTCCGCGTTCGGGGAGGGTGACGGCTGTCCCTGCGCGGCGGGAGGCGTGGCCAGAGGGGCAGAAGGCACGTATGCCGCAGGGCCCCCGGCGCTTGCGCTGGAGTCCCACAAGCTTCTGATGCCCGTGGCCACGACGAATCCCCGCGGCGTCCGGTGGAGCTCCGGCCGCACACACGGCCGTTTAGCCGGGGCGGCCTGCAGCGAAACCACCCCGCAGTCGCGGCTGGGGAAGCCCCCGCGGTCGCACCGCCCGGGGGCGAAGGTTCCGCGGTGACGATTGTCGAAGGGGGCACCTCGGTTCCTGCCGTTGTCGTTAAGGGCAGCATGGCTTCGTGCGCCCCCGTGGAGGGCGCCTCCGGCACCATAACAGCCACGGCCAAAGGGTCCACGTCAGCATCGCCGGTCCGCACGGGTTCCGCCTCGACGACTTCGGTGGGCGGCGAGGCTTCCCCCCTCCGGCTGCTTGTGGCAAGCCCACCGTCCGGGGCGCTTGCCGAAGATACCTCGCCTTCGACGTCTGCCCCACCCAAGCCTGAATCGGCATACCTCGCCGAGTCTGACTCCGCGTCCGCCGCGCCCTCCGAAACACTAGCAGCAGTAGTAGCAGCTGCCGCGCTAAGCGCAGCAGGTGCCCCGCTGCGGCCCCTCTTCCGAGACGGGGCCTTCTTCTTCTTCGCTGCACCGTCGTCTGGAGCGGCACGGTCCGGCACGGCAATGCCCAGGGCCTCGCACACGCGGTTTATTCACCCTGCCCCGCCTCGGCGATAGCAGACACGCGCTGCTCATGCTCCCTGGCGGTGTACAGCCCCAGGAATACGCGCGCGGCCTGCTCCGCCTCCTCCAAGGAAATCCCTGAAGCAAAGGAGAATGGCATCAGCATCTAACGCATTTTGCGTGAACAAAGGCGGGACGCGATCGAGGCTCACGAAGACCGGGCGGCGCCGGCAGCGAGCAGACCCATGGCGAAACATTGTCGTCTCGACGCCTCTCGGTGGCAAGACACCAGTCGTAGGCAAGCGGTGCCACGCCGTACATCACGTACTCTTCGGCGAGGTCGCGCATGTTGAAGCGGGTGCCCATGCCTACGAGCCGCTTGACCCTCCGCCTGTCCTCAGCATCGAGCGTTCGGCCGGGCGAGGGCTTGAACGCGATCGGTCGGCCTGTGCACTCAAGGCCGCTCCCGCTCTCCACACGGTGGTAGAACCACCGCTTCATCCAGTAAGACTCCCACTTCCCGCGAGTTGAGTTCGCAGGGAAGAGCTTCTGGCATGACGGACGAAGAATAAAAGTGACGCTACCGAAGCTCGACAGCGTCCCGTCCTTCCGACCCTCGTGGAGATAGGTGAACAACGACGCGCTGGGCCAACACGCCCCCGAACGCAAGGCCCAGCTGTACACCGCAAGCCGGGCCACGGCGTTCGGAGTCAGTTGCGCCAGCTCCAGCCTGAAGGTCCGCAGCACGTCGCCCACCATAGCCGCCGCTGGGATCCGGAGCCCCGCGTCGAAAAAGGCAACGAACACGACCGCCTCCGACCTCTCGGGATGAGGTTCCGTCTCGTCGGCGGCGGGCAATCATACCTCCTGGCGCCCGGACAACTTCCCCGCGCGCAGGAGCCCTTGGATCGTCTTCTCGGTCACGAGCGAGGGGCCTAGCTCGCCGGAGAACGTACCTTCCTCCTCCGCCACCAGCCGCTCCTGGTCCGCCGCCGCTGGGTCGCGCTCTTGGAGCGCGTATTTCACCTTCAACAGCGAGGACCGCCGGCGAATGTCAGGGCCACCAACCGCCTGGCCGCGCTCGCTACTGGAGGCCATCGCTTCCCACGGAGAGACTGAAGCGGTGAAGATAGCGCGAAGGTGTAGAAGGCGGAGCAGACAAGAAAGAGGGCGTAAAGGTGCGGGGACACTGTTACGGGGGGGGGCTATTTCAAGCCACCTCGCCCATACCGCCGCTGCCGAAGCGTCACAACGATTCGTGTGCCGGATGCAACCGCAGCGGTGTAAAGGCCCGCCCCACACGATTCCCCGTAACTGAAAGCGAAGAGTCGCGACGCAGTCGTACACGCGCCCGTCCAGCGCGACGCCTCACACCCAACGCTGGAAGGTCACGACCACAGGCGCCAAGGACAGCCACAGCACGGCATTACCTAGCCGCGGTTATGGGTGCACCAATGGGCCAGGGGATCACAACAGCCCCGGCGCCGCGCCATTCACTACCCGCCCCGTGTCCCCCTCGCCTAGGGAAAAGGCGAGTGGCCGCAAGCACGCAACCGTCCACATCCCGCCGCCCACCAGTCGTAGGCCGCCACGTGCCCCAGGCGCGTCGGGTCGCACGGTACGGGAACCTAACCCTGGCAGACCAGGGGCCGGCGTGATTCCAGGAACCTTTACAGCGCAAGATCGCCTCGCAAGATCCCAAGTCACCGCCCACCCATGCGATGGGTAGAGGACGGAGCGCGCGCGTCTACTTCGACTAGGCGCCAGCTTCGCTGCCACCCATGCGATGGGTAGAGGACGGAGCGCGCACGTCTACTTCGACTAGGCGCCAGCTTCGCTGCCACCCATGCGATGCGTAGAGGACGGAGCGCGCGCGTCTACTTCAACTAGGCGCCAGCTTCGCTGCCACCCGTTCGAAGGGTAGGGGACGGAGCGCGCGCGTCTACTTCGACTAGGCGCCAGCTTCGCTGCCACCTGTTCGAAGGGTAGGGGACGGAGCGCGCGCGTCTACTTCGACTAGGCGCCAGCTTCGCTGCCACCCATTCGATGGGTAGGGGACGGAGCGCGCGCGTCTACTTCGACTAGGCGCCAGCTTCGCTACCACCCATGCGATGGGTAGAGGACGGAGCGCGCACGTCTACTTCAACTAGGCGCCAGCTTCGCTGCCACCCGTTCGAAGGGTAGGGGACGGAGCGCGCGCGTCTACTTCGACTAGGCGCCAACTTCGCTGCCACCCATTCGATGGGTAGGGGACGGAGCGCGCGCGTCTACTTCGACTAGGCGCCAGCTTCGCTGCCACCCATGCGATGGGTAGAGGACGGAGCGCGCGCGTCTACTTCGACTAGACGCCAGCTTCGCTGCCACCCATTCGATGGGTAGGGGACGGAGCGCGCGCGTCTACTTCGACTAGGCGCCAGCTTCGCTGCCACCCATGCGATGGGTAGAGGACGGAGCGCGCGCGTCTACTTCGACTAGGCGCCAGCTTCGCTGCCACCTGTTCGAAGGGTAGGGGACGGAGCGCGCGCGTCTACTTCGACTAGGCGCCAGCTTCGCTGCCACCCGTTCGAAGGGTAGGGGACGGAGCGCGCGCGTCTACTTCGACTAGGCGCCAGCTTCGCTGCCACCCGTGCAATGGGTAGAGGACGGAGTGCGCGCGTCTACTTCGACTAGGCGCCAGCTTCGCAGCCACCCGTTCGAAGGGTAGGGGACGGAGCGCGCGCGTCTACTAGGCGAGGGGATGGAGCGAGCTTGAAGAACGGAGAACAGCACATACGACCACCATAACTCGAACATGCAAAGGTCAATTTGTGGCAAGAGCAGACATGATCTCGTAAACAGATATGCGTCGCCACACCAGCATATGCTCGTTCGCACGAGCAGAGCGTATGGATGACTTCATATCTATCTACGAGAGCAAGTCAGGCCTCGCCATTTCCGCGTCAAGCTGTGATGCATTTCCGCAAATATGACGTATTTTGTTCACCGGCGCTCGCGGGCATTGACGCCGGTCGACGCAGTCATCAAACGCAGGTGAACAAAATTTTCCCCACATATGAGAAGCTAACCATGAACAGGTACGGGAGGTGCAGCAAGGGATGTCTAAAGAGCGGCCCCCGGCGCCAACATATTTATACTCGCCCTCACCAGGCGAAGAGCCGCCAGCATGGAGGGATGCCAATCGGCGGCACGCCAACCGATGGAAGCACAAGCGGGGGGGCGTCGGGCAGTTCAGCTACCAGGGGTGCGTGAGTGCAACCGTCCGCACCCCACCGTATGCACACCGGGAACCGTCGCACGCTCCACTCACGAGAAGACGCACTACACGATGCGACAGCCTGCCCCCGGCAAGCCAACCGTCATTAAAAAGCACACCACCGGGCGGCAAGGTCGCAACGACTGTGGAGCGCGCGCGCCTCAGAAGTCCACATGTCGGGAGTCCGCCGTCACATTGATGGTCACGACGCCTCAAGGCCCGCACCGCGCCAAGCACGCTTCACCACGTGGACGGCCGGAAGAGCACGCATCTGCTTCGGCCACAGCGCAGCCCCGGGTCAAGTCTGGAGAAGTTCACAGGCCGCGGGGACGGAGGGGGCCAAAGGACTCGGCGACATGGCTTCGGCCCTGTGAAGCCCTTCACCATGAGAGGCTCCTGTCGTAGGGGTGGCCCCCACCTAAACCCAGCAGGCCTGGTAGGAAGTATAAGGCCCAGAATAGGCCACATGTAATGACACAAATACCCCTGAAGGGGATAATCAGCTGTAAGGGCATAATTGTAAAAGCACTCCCCATGTATATATATAGAACACCGACCATGAGGAGGAGGTAGGCCATTACATTCATCTTCATCACTCTCCACTACCATCTCTCTCTCTGTTTGGTCTGTAGCCACAACAATGATATTATATTTGGTTCTACTAATCAAGACTTTTGCAAAGAATTTGGTGAGATGATGTCTAGGGAATTCGAGATGTCGATGATTGGTAAGCTAAGCTACTTCCTATGACTTCAAATCAAACAACTTAAAGACGGGACATTTATAAGTCAAACGAAGTATGTGAAGGATCTACTCAAGAGATTCGGAATGGAAGAAGCCAAACCCATCAAAACACCTATGGCAACAAACGGGCATCTAGACCTCAACGAAGAAGGTAAGTCGGTAGATTTAAAGCTTTATAGATCCATGATTAGTAGTTTGCTTTATCTTACCGCATCTAGGCCCGACATTATGTTTAGTGTTTGCATGTGTGCACGTTTTCAAGCTTCTCCAAAAGAATGTCATTTAGTGGCCGTAAAGAGGATTCTAAGATATTTAAAGCATTCCTCAAGCATAGGGCTTTGGTATCCCAAAGGTGCAAAATTTGAATTAATTGGATATTCGAATTCCGATTATGCGGGATGCAAAGTGGATAGAAAAAGCACCTCAGGTAGTTGCCAATTTCTAGGAAGGTCTCAAGTGTGTTGGTCATCCAAGAAACAAAATTCCGTAGCACTTTCAACCGCCGAAGCTGAATATATTTCCGCAGGAAGTTGTTATGCTCAATTGCTTTGGATGAGGCAAACATTGTTGGATTATGGGATTAAATTCGAAAAAATGCCCCTTTTGTGTGATAATGATAGTGCTGTCAAAATATCCAATAATCCCGTTCAACACTCAAGAACCAAGCATATAGATATACGTCACCATTTCTTGAGAGATCACGTGAGCAAGGGAGATATTGAAATTAGCCACATCCGAACCGAAAATCAACTAGCGGACATTCTCACCAAACCATTAGATGAAAGCCGATTTTGCAAATTGAGGAATGAATTAAATGTCATAGATTACTCAAATGTAGCTTGAAATTAAATTTCATTCATTTCTGCTCATTTGATGCTCTTGTGTGAAATTTCAATGGATTTTCTCCTATTTTGGTCAAAAATTTGATTATTTTCATAAAAATTAGTTTCAAAGTATAGCAATAGCTAAATTGATGCACAATGATCCTAAATGACTTTATTTGGATGCAAAACTAGGGATCATTTGCATAATTTCAAGTTCTAAAAGTCAAATCCTAAAAAGTTCCAGAAAATCCGGAACTACCGCAGTTCATTGTGCGGTACTTCCGCTCTTGACAGAAAAACCGGAACTACCGCAATGTAATCTGCGGAACATCCGAAATTTCTGTGAAAACGGAACTACCGGCGTGTTACGCGCGGTACTACCGTTTTCTGCGGGATTTGTTGCGGTTTCCAAAACCGTCGACTGCCTTTACTCCTCCCTCTTAACTCCTGCTGTTTCTCTCTCTCTCTCTCTCTCCTCTCCCACTCCCAAACCGCAGCCGCCTCCTTCTCCTCCTCCTCTCCTCTCTTCAAACCCTCTCTCTCCCAAAAACTCCTCCTCCTCTCCCGATCTTCGAATCCGAGTGGAGTTTTTCTTTTTTGGGCGATTCCTTGCACTCCCAGGGTTCCTCTCCTTCGACTCCACAAGGTAAATCGGATCAAATCCCTCTTTATCTTGTTCTAAGGACCCTAGGGTTGAAATTAGGTTAAATTTGAAATGTAGCGATTTTTGCTGTAGTTTCTTCGGGCAAAATAGTATGTTTGGGGTATTAGAATGCTCTTACAAGCATGCATTGGATTCAATCCAAGAAACACCCCAAAAAGATTCAATTTTTAACATGCCCTAGAAATGCCCAGAAAAACCGGAACTACCGGTCGAGCGGCCGGAACTACCGGGGTCACGGTAGTTCCGCATGTTTAATGCCGGAACTACCGGATTTCCCAGAAGTACCGCCATTTTGCCGCCGGAACTTCCGTTTTTCCTGGAACAGCAGAAAGTTATTACTTTCAATTTCAAACCTATTTCTTGCGTATCTCTTCTCACTCCTTGTTTATCCTGATCTGTAATTGAAGATGCCGAGGATGAAGAATGTCTCCCACAAGACCTATGGGGGCACTGCTGGCTAATCCTCCTCCTCGATTCCTGCCTCTCAGACGGCCGAGCATGAGGATAGGGGCAAGGGTCCCGCCCCCGACTCTGAGAGTGACTCAGAGGGTTCGCATGAGAGTGGATCCGAGGCCTCGCATGAGAGCGAGGAGTATGCAGTTTCAGATGAGGAGATGCCTGCGGCAACTGCAGATGAAGAAGTGGACCTCTCCAAAATCTCCAATGAGGACTATGCCATCCTTCGTCGTCGCAGTCAGTATGTCCGCCCTCGCAACTCCAAGAACCCCCAGTTTCATTCCAAGTTTCAGGAGCAAGTGTACCAAGAGATGTATGGTCCTGCTCGCAAGTTTGCTGCACACAAGTATGTGGATTGGGATCACTTGTCACAGATTGACAAGTTTAACGGTGCATATCAGCTTTTTCAGCAAGCCGGGATCCATCACCTTGTTGCGTTCAAGTGCAACTACATGGACAATATGATTCGGCAGTTTTATGCTACCTTGTATATCTCTCCCAACTTCGAGCACTTGTGTTGGATGACTGGAACGCAGCTCATTGAGTGCACCAGGCACGAGTTTGAGTTGGCACTTGGGACGGAAACCAATGCCTATGAGAAGGTGTACAGCAAGCGTGCTCTTCCCATTGCTGCATATTCAGAGTATTATGATCAAGCAGCTGAACGAACGCTGGGGACGACAATTGGTCTACTTCCTATTCCCAGCCTTGTCAACAGGATCATCAACCACACCATTTTTCCCAAGAGTGGAAATTATGATGCTATTCGTGGCCATGCTTGGAATGTGATTGACTACATTATGCGCGGCCAAAATTTTGATGTGGTGGATCTAATCATTAGGGGGATTGACGCCAATAAGAATGACAAACAGAAAAGGATTAACTTTGCACCATTCATTATGGCTTTGATCATTCGCACGACTGGATACCGAGGAGCACTCTGCACCCCGCACAAGCCGTATAAGCCTCGCGCAGAGGCCCCTGTTCCTGCTCCTGCTTGTCCCCGTGCACAGCCTCAGCCTCAGCCTTAGGCAGCTGCTGATCCTCCTCCCCAGGGCGAGGGTGATGTCTCTTTGTCCCAGATTTACTCCGCCATTCTCAGGCTTGAGGAGCACCAGATTGAGACTACGGGCCAGGTTGCCACGTTGATCACTTCTGTTTCTTCTCTTGGTGATCGCGTCTCGTCCCTTGAGAGTGCTGTGGATCCAATTCGCTATTCTCGTCACACTCGTCGCCGCGGTCCTCCTTCTCCCAGTGCAGCTCAGGACTAGCTCCTCTTTTTGGTACTTCGATGCCAAAGGGGGAGAATGAAGCAAGGAGAAGTTTAAGACTTTTATCTATCTATTTGGCTATGTAATAAAATATGGTGAAATGAACCATGTGATGCGTATGTGTTGCTTAAACTCTGTGGATGTTTAGTATTTTAATTTCTGATGCATTGTAATGAACTATGTTATGCCCTTAATGCAATGCTTATTTACTTGTCTATTGCGTATCTTTGAATTTTGGTGAATGTGCTGTAATGCTATGGTGTGATCATGCCTGATTTCATTTTCAGAATTCATATAAATTCTTATAAAATTTGATGCACATGTTTAGGGGGAGCTCTTTCTTATTAGTTTCTAATTTGCAAAAATTCCTCTTGTTCTAAACTGCTAAAATTTCAAAGACCTTGTGATATACAACTTGCAAACTAGGAGTATATCCAAATCTTAAATTCTTCTCAAAATTTGCTCTTGTTGTCATCAATTACCAAAAAGGGGGAGATTGAAAGCATCTAGGCCCCTAAAATTATTGGTTTTGGTAATTAATGAAATTATGTGAATATGGGACTAATGTGTGCATTAAGTGTTTGAAAGGATAAGTTCAAATGGCAAAGAAAGAGGCTCTCAAAATATCCCATGAAGATTCAAAGATCTCTAGGGCGACAAGGTAAATAGTTTAGGTATCTATTTTATTTTTACCGGTCTTGGAGATAGGTTGGAAGACCGGATTATAGGATAGACGCCGTACTATTAAGAGGGATCATGGTGATTGCTTGATCATGTTCAAATGTGCCCTATGGATCAATTTAGGATCATGCATGCACTTAGAAATTAAAATCAAATCAAATCTGTGAATTGTCAGAAAATCCGGTAGTTCCGGTGTTAATTGGGCGGAACTACCGCAGGGCCGGAAGTACCGGGCGCCCGGGCGGAACGTTTTTTCCAGAGAGCGCCCGATCTCAGACTTAGTCTCTCGGAAAACGGAAGTACCGCGGGTTGAACTGCGGAACTACCGGGTGGCCGGTAGTACCGGATACCCGAGCGGAACTTTATTTCCAGAGAGCGCCCGGAGTTTAACTTAGCCTCTCGGAAAACGGAAGTACCGAGCATTGACCTGCGGAACTACCGCATGTGCGGAAGTTCCGGATACCCGTGCGGAACTTTATTTCCAGAGAGCGCCGGGAATAAAACTTAAACTTGCTGAGATCGGAAGTACCGGGTCATGGAGCGGAATTTCCGGACTTCCGGAAGTACCGCGATTTCAACGGCGGTAGTACCGCACTCATTGACCAACGGTCACTTCTGACTCACTGACATAGCCGTTCTGACCGGTCAGCGAAAATCCGGAAGTACCGCGGTTATACCTGCGGTAGTTCCGGATTTCCTGATTTTTCAGGATTGTTTATTGTAACGGCTATTTGAGGTTGGTGGGGGTATAAATACATCCCCACCAGAACTTGTAAATGTTGTTGACCTTCCATTGAACTCATTTGAGCCTAGTGCAACCTCTCACACCTCATTCTCACACTTGTGCATTCAATTGAGGTAGTTGAGACAAAATTCAAGTGCATTGCATTCTAGTTGATCCATTAGGCACTTGAGTGTGATCAAGCCATCGTGGTTCATTCTCTTGGTGTTTGCCGACACCTAGACGGCTTGGCGGAGGTCCGGTGATCTTCTCAAGAGGATTGTGAGAAGGCCTGGAAGATTGTGAAGGCTCGGAGCTCGCCTACCCGGAGAGGAAAAGGGCTACCGCTAGTGACCGAGGTGATTAGGCTCATTCGTGGAGCCGGTCCGATTTGTTCGGGCTTACCTCAACGTGGACTAGGGGAGACCGGCAAGTCTCCGATCACCACGGTAAAAAGTAATCATGTCAATTGTGGTTTGCTCTCTTGTGATCATTTTCACTCAAGCAACGCTCTTCATTCATATTACTTGATTGCTTGCTTAGTTAGAGTAGCAATTGTTGATCTCTACTATTTGATATTGCTCTTAGTCGATTACTTGTGCTAGTGATTATTTGAGCCTTACTAGGTTGATTAGTGGTGTTATTGTTATCTTGCTCTAGTATATCCATTAAGTTTAAAATTGCTCATTAGAATTAGACGAAAATTTTAAAACCGCCTATTCACCCCCCCTCTAGTCGGCCTCCTCGATCTTAGAACCGAATCCGTGCATCATGGGTACCCGC
Source organism: Dendrocalamus latiflorus (assembly GCA_017311315.1). Lineage (NCBI taxonomy): Eukaryota > Viridiplantae > Streptophyta > Magnoliopsida > Poales > Poaceae > Dendrocalamus > Dendrocalamus latiflorus. The sequence goes on from CM029651.1 coordinate 40,318,493, forward strand.
TTACTTCAAAGATATATTTTTAGCGGGAATCCTTAGAACCACTTCTAGGTCAGAGAGTTCGAACTCTTTCTTAAATCAGTTTATTGGATTCAAAAATACTTTGGTGGAGTTTTGGATCAGATTTGTTAATGCAGTGGAAGAACAACGTCAGAATGAGTTGGAAGCTGACAATGCCACGTTGCACACAATGCCTATGTTGCAGACTACTTGGGTAATAGAGAAGCATGGAAGTGAGGTCTTCACGTTCGCTGTGTTCACTGACTTTCAGAAAGAAGTGTGTGCTGCTCGGGAGCATTGTAATGTGGAGAACATGGAAACCGTAGGACAGTACAAAATCTCAATAGTTAGTGATGGATCAAACAAGGTCAGAGAGGTACGCTTAAACCTTACAACAAAAGATGCCAAATGCTCCTGCATGTTCTTTGAGTCATTTGGAATCCCTTGCCGCCATATTATTCGTGTGTTGCAGAGTCCATCACTTAAGGAGCTACCAAGCCCATTTGTGTTGAAGAGGTGGACCAAAATGGTAACTAAGAAGGATGTCTTTAATGGACAAGGCAATTTGTTACAAGAAAAACCGAGGAGTGCAATGGAAATAGCTAAAGACAAGTTGGCATCAGAAATACGTATGAACATGGAGGAATTAATTCATCGTGCTAGAGGAACAGACGAGGGCTTAAAATTTCTTAGTGATCAGTTTGTCAAATTTAGGGAAGAAGTGACTCCTTTGATTCCTGAGAATGTGGTAAGTAAGGCTGAAAAGATTGAAGCATTTGCAGGTTGTCCCATCCCTAAGGAAGTCAATATAAAGCCACCAAACGATGTTAACTCTAAGGGTAGATGCAAGAGAATAAAGCCGGGGCGGAAGAAAAATGACAATGTTGAGAACAAAACAAAGGTGCCACGCTTGTGTAGGTCATGCAAGGAGATTGTGTACCATGACAGCCGTAATTGCCCTTTGAGGACGACAACACATTGACCACATTCTTAAGGTTGTACATCTTCTTAACAAAAATATTTGTCACATTTTATCTGACTCATATACTTTTTCTGATTTACATTTTCTAACCATGCAGTTTCCACTTTGTGCTGGAATGCAAGGAAGCCGTGGAGAAGTAACCATTCTCAGCTAGAACCTTTATCTAATAATAGCTATATCAGCTAGAACTTGAGCTAGAACTTGAACATTCATATCTCATGCTTTGTGTCCCATTCCTTTTGTTAAGGCCTTGCTAGCCAATGTGTGAAGAGATAATAGTGAAGAGTCTTTTATGGGTGCTCTTGTTATGAGTTGTAACTTGTAAGTGTGTCTAGTTTGAATAAGTACAGGATCCTGGTGTGGTCTCTTATTTTTATTTAGAATGCAAGAGGATATCCTGCTCCAAAGATCACATAAATGTTGTCCTTTATATGTAAGTAACACCTAATTTTGTCAAAAATCCACTTCAACAAAGACAACCAACTGAGCGACCTTGTGTTCTCATACAAACTCTGGTTTCGGTACATAGCCAGCTGAGAAATGCAAGAGGATATATGTAAATAGATGATCAGTAACACATCTAAACTTCCTCACAAATTCACTTCAACAAACATAGCCAGCTGAGAAACCATGTATTCTGATAGAAACTCCAGTTCATCCACAGTTTACTTGCTTACAAGTTGGTAGGAAAAAAACATGGGTAAAAATGGAAGCACTTGAGTAGCACAAGTGTTCTCATTAACAACATTACAACAGCATGTAGTTTTAGCAACAATCAAAAGATGGACTAAGAAAACATGAATCCAAATTCACTGCTAATTCAGTATCGCCAGAGCGTTGAATACTTATTTTGGAGGCATGCAAACATTCAGAGATCACTTTGGCTGTAGGGAAAATTACTGACGATGCAAGCTAAGCTGGTTAATTTGGCCCACAAACTTCTTAAGCCTGGATTAGTCATTGTTGGAGATTCATGTGCTCATCTTTAACCATCACGGCGGCGCGCGGGGAAGGAGCTCGGGGAGGAGGCCGTCGACGCGTGGGGAGGAGGCTAGGTGGCGGCGGGGCTCGGGGAGGCCGGCTCGGGGAAGGAGCTCGGGGAGGAGGCCGTCGATGCGCGGGGGGGGGGGGGAGGCTAGGCGGCGGCGGGGCTCGGGGAGGCCGGCTCGAACGGCTCGGGTCGGGGAGGGCAGCGCCGCGCGGGGAAGGAGCTCGGGGAGGAGGCCGTCGACGCGCGGGGAGGAGGCTAGGCGGCGGCGGGGCTCGGGGAGGGCGGCGGCGCGCGGGGAAGGAGCTCGGGGAGGAGGCCGGGTCGGACGGCGTTGACGCGCGGGGAGGAGGCTAGGCGGCGGGGGGGGGGGCTCGGGGAGGCCGGCTCCGATGACTCGGGGAGGGCGGCGCCGCGCGGGGAAGGACGGCTGCGGTCGGAGGGAGGCCCGCCGCCCCTTTCACCTAACCCTATCCCTAGCGCGCCGGACGGGTTCGTCTTTGGCTGGGAAGGAACTTCTCTGGGGTCTGTCCCCTTTTCCTCTCAATGGGGACTGCCTTAGATTTTTTCCACGTGGTCACGCGCAGATCTCCGTGCAGGGCTCCCTCCCTCCCCTTTTCACCAAAAAGCTTCCACGCGCAGTGCCCAAAACAGCAGAGAATGGCGGAGAAAGGAAAATGAGAGGCGGGCTGAGCCATGGCGAGCTCGCGGCCGGCCGGCGGCGGCTGCGTCGCCGGGGACGAGGCTATCTGGAGGAAGCTCCGGGAGGCCGGCTTCGCAAGGTACGGAGCGCGCCCGCGGCGACGTGCTTGGCAGCGCCGGCGGTGTCGTCGAAGGCCTCGCGGGCGACGTTGAGGCCCATGGCGTTGAGGGTGAGCTCGCACTGCGCAAGCGCCTGCGGGTGGGAGATGACGCAAGTGAGGAGCTCCTTGCGGACGCCCGGGAGCGCGAGGAGGCAGTAGTGGACGGGGAGCTGGACCTCGCCGACGATGTGGAGGCGGTGGCGGAGGAGGTCATAGTTGCGGTGGATGCCGCCGCCGAGGGAGTTCTCGACTGGGAGGACGGCGCGGTCGGCGATCCAGAGCTCGACGGCCTGGAAGGCGACCTCGAACTGGTCGCGGGGATGGCGTCGCAGCCCGGGTAGGCCTTGGCGGCAGCGACCTCGCTGTAGGCGCCGGGCACCCCTTGGTACGCCACCCGCAGCTGGCTCCCGTGCATCGGCGCCGGCGACAGGTCGCTGATGCTCAGCGGCCGCGGAAGGTTGGAGACGGGCACCAAATCTAGCGCATCCGCCGCGGCAGGCCCTTCGGCGCGGGCGCGGGCGGGCCTGTCGGAGCTTCCTCCAGATAGCCTCGTCCCCGGCGACGCAGCCGCCGCCGGCCGGCCGCGAGCTCGCCATGGCTCGGCCCGCCTCTCCTTTTCCTTTCTCCGCCATTCTCTGCTGTTTTGGGCGCTGCACGTGGAAGCTTTTTGGTGAAAAGGGGAGGGAGGGAGCCCTGCACGGAGATCTGCGCGTGACCACGTGGAAGAAATCTAAGGCAGTCCCCATTGAGAGGAAAAGGGGATAGACCCTAGAGAAGTTCCTTCCCTCTGGCTGCGGGTGCGAGTGGGAGGCGTGGGGGAAAAACGGCGCGGGGCAGGGAAAAAAGACGGGAAGGCGGGGGGTTTTTTGCAAAACGTATAAGTAAATTTGGTGCTTCCACCTTCACAGATCCAGGCCGCAGGAGACAGATCTAACAGTCCTGAGCGGCTTTAGTATTTTAGCACCCAAATGGGCTTTAGCACTAGATATGTTCCCCAGATCTAACAGTCCTGAGCGACTTTAGCATTTTAGCACCCAAATGGGCTTTAGCACTATATATATATATATATATATATATATATATATATATATATATATATATATATATATATATATATATATATATATATATATATATATATATATATATATATATATATATGTCTAGAGATGTCTAGAGCAGAGAGTCCTGAATCACTATCTCCTCCATTCTTTTCCTTTCTTCTGCAAACATGTGTTGTTATGTCACGCTACTTGAACATCGTTGACTCTTTTTCCTGGCGTGCACCACGAAGAATGGGAGTGGTATCTTCGAGTTGTTGTTGCCATGAAAACCTGCACGAGGGGCGGCAATATGGTTTCTAGGCAGCGCACATCTACACGACTGCTTGCTTTGCTGCTTCATCTATGTTCTACACTACATCGAATCTTCACTACTTTCTGTTCTTCATTAGACTCAACTCTAAGTTGTTCGTGTGACCGATCAATTTCATTTAAATTCTGTTTCTACATATATTTAGACATACAAAATATTGCCTTTTGTTAATATTGATTTATGCATCACTAGTTATTTACAATATTTATCTTCTAATAAAATATGTAATTAAAACGTTGCCACATTTTCAACATTACGCTCCTCTCGCTTGACATTTCTCGAGGTGACATCGTCACCTCTCATTAGTGAGGCCCTCACACGAGTGGCAATCCAAAACGGCACCTCGTTTCACTCTACTGGCTTGGCTCGCCATGTTTGCCGGCATTTGCGTTGCTGGCGCTGATCTGCCGGCAGCCTTCGTCTTCGGCGACTCGCTTGTCGACGCCGGCAACAACTACATCGTCCCCGTTGAACGCGAATCCCCCTCCCCCCGAACGACATCGATTTTAACGGCCACCATTCTACCGGCCGGACCATTGTCGACATACTAGGTGACAGGCACATCTTGTTTCTTAACTTTACTGTTACCTTGCCTCTATTGTATTACCCCCCTGAAAATTTCCATGCGCTTACTCAGTGCAGAATAGCCATGTCTGTGCTCATAAAACTCTGATGTTTCAGGGCAAGAGATGGGGCTGCAAGGGTTTGTGATGCCCTACATGGCCAAGGCCGGCTCAACGTTTTCAAGGGTCTTAGAGCGAATTTGGCTCTATGGGCTCTATACTATAATTTTTTTCTACTTATAAAATATACAGTTTAAACTTTATATTGTCTAAAGTGATACAAATCAATAGTTCTAACATGATAAACTAATTAGGTACTAACTAGTTCATAAACTAAATGTAACTAGTAAGAATTAATTTACCTCAAATTATGATCAGATTCTTGTTCTTGATCTTGCGTATCATCCACCTCCTCAGGATTATCACCGGGAACAACACTACTTGAAGCTGAAAAGAACTTATGTACAGCTCCCTTTTGCGATTCAATAAACCGTTCTTCTCGTTTTCTTTTGTTTCTTTTTTGAGCACCCGACATATGCTTCTTAGGCAACATTCTAAATCCTGTAATTTACAAAGTAAAGTAAACAACAAGAACATAAATCCTAACCTAATTTTTGAAGTAAATGTAGATGAGTTCATGAGTAGATCACTAGATGTAAATTGTTGCCTACTTGCCTGACCTCGGCGATGCGATGGATGTAGATGGAATCAAGAATTCAGAGAAACCAGACGGCGACTGAGATCCAAGAGGTGACGAGCAAATAAGCAATCGGGAGGCAGGGCGACGGATGCAGATGGCAAAGTGAATCGCCTGGCGCGACCGCGCGAGGAAGCAGAGCAGAACTGCAGCACGGATTACGGATGGACGGATCACTGATGGCAATCACGGGACACGGATGGAGTATTGCTGTATTGCCGTATTGGAGTCTCTGGTCTCGCCGTAACGGATCACGCAGTCACGCCTCACGGCCACGATTCCGGCGCTGGCGGCGCAGCGCGCAGGAGTCTTCACGATCGGCAGCACTTCGCCACTTCTGACTTCGGCGAATCGGCGCGAGTAGCGAGTAGCGACGGCGCGGCGTTCTTCTGCCTTCTGGGAACCGCAGCCCCGCACGCATGCATCATGCATGCAGCCATGCAGGCTTCTGCCGAACTGGGCTCTCCCGTACCGTGCAGCCATCAGCCATGCAGGCTTCTGCCGTAGGCCCGTACCGTATTCTGGCGCCGGGGGGGGGGGGGGCCTCCCTGGCCCGGGCCCTAGGTCGGCGCCCCTCCGGCCCACCCCTAGAGCCGGCCCTGTACATGGCCAAGGAGACCACCGGCGCCGTCGTGCTCAGAGGCGTCAACTACACGCCCGGCAGCGGAGGCATCCTGAACCAAACCTGGAGCATCTTCGTCAGTACCCTAAACTGGTCATTTTTGTGTGAAATCCTTATTTGTTTTTTCAATAAACTAGTTACATGTCCATGCGTTGTAACGGATAAAAAAATAATACTATTCCAACATATCAAGACACCGTGACCAACTTAAATACCACACCGTACAAATCTATCAAGGAAAAGACAATTCTTCCATAAATTATTCTCATGCCTGCTCGCGGACATCCCTGCTCGCGGACATCCTCGCTGGGTGAGCTGAGCTTGACTAAAATGGGCTGAATTTGTCTGAAGAGAGAATAGAAGAGTAAGAAATTGAGCACCACAAAGGAAACTACCTACACGACCTGCACATCACTGGATATCTGAAATGCCATCACAGATCCCTGTTGGCTTTGGAAACAACTAACACAATTCAAACCGAATTAGATCAAGAGGGATCAAGTAGGAACGAATTGTAGCTGATCATGAATAAACCCTAACAAAGTAGGAACGAATTGTAGCTGATCATGAATAAGCCCTGACAAAAAAGGCCAATTATGGAAAACAATGAGATAACTAAGTACAAATAAAACAGTTCAAAAGTCACAAGTCGCAACCAAAAGCCATAAGCCTCAGCAAAAAAGAACATACCCTTAGTTTAGTCAAATTAAAAACTAATGAGAACATCTGATTTTTTTAAATAACTTCTTTACTTTTTTCATTACCGTCTCGTTTAAAAATAATATAGAGGTCATAGATATATTACGCACTCACTCTTTTCATTCTTATCACGCATTATAAATCACGACCAAAATTCATCAATAAAAATTAATACGAACAACCCTGAGCAGCAGTTGCAACACATGAATCAGCCGAGCCTTTTTTAGGCTTCTAGAAGAAAAACTACGCTTAACATATGCGTCCTTGATTGCCTTCTCTTCCGTTTGAGCTGGCACAGAACTGACACGTGACACGTCACAACTTATCAACATGACATGCCCCTCTTTTTCTTTCAGAAGAAAAAAGAACTTAATCCGCGCGACCAGCAGGTCCAGCACGTCGTGGGCACCTCGTGCAGTGAATCACACGTCTACAAGTCAAAAGGGCCGCTTGCGCGGACGCAAACTTCGCAAGCTACCCACCCTGACATCTCACCGGTACACCAAACCGAAACGCTAGCCCGACTCAAATCGCCCAGCTCGATGGGCGCCACATCACCGGACTCCGGCGACCTCATCTTGGTCGAGCCGGCAAGGCCGGGGTCCCCGGTCGTCGTGGTGACCATCAACCGCCCCGCGGCGCTGAACGCGCTGACACGGCCGATGATGATCTCCCTGGCCGCGGCGTTCCGGCGGCTGGACGCCGACGACGGCGTGGCGGCGGTGGTGCTCGCGGGGCGCGGCCGCGCGTTCTGCTCCGGCGTGGACCTCACGGCGGCGGAGGAGGTGTTCAAGGGCGACGTGAAGGACCCCGCCGCCAACCCCGTCGCTCAGATGGAGCTCTGCCGCAAGCCCATCGTCGGCGCCGTTGCCGGGTTCGCTGTCACGGCGGGGTTCGAGATCGCCCTCGCCTGCGACCTCCTAGTCGCCGGCCGCTCCGCCAAGTTCCTCGACACCCACGCCAAGTGCGTTCTCCTCACACTTCTCTCATGATTTGCTCGAAATTAGTACACTACAACACTAGTATTGTTGATTCTTGCAAGGCAACAACTTCAACTTGGCTGTTCTTGCGAATAGGATTACAATTTATAAGTGTTCTTCCCAGTCTGTTCAATTATTTCTCCGTCACACAGTAATTTTTCCATTAAAACTTGGTGCTATTTGAGGTCGACACCTATCTCACTCAATACCACGGTAAGATTCTTTTGTGCTAGTGCTAGTATGTGATGTACTTGGAAAATTCATAGATTTTGGATAGTGTCTGCTATTCGTATTGTTTGGAGCATGGGGAGAACACGGGGAACTTGGAAGGTTCAGATTCCAATGTTTTCTTTTCATAACGCACTCCGCTGTTTGGAACATGGGGATTATCTTCAAAGAATTCGCAGTCCTGCAATTCAGAAGGGGGGAAATTGATATTGGACTTTTCCCTTTGTTTGGCCATAGTTCAACGCATTGAAATCCTGCAAATGTTCTGTACTATCTTCAAACAATACTTCTGCACTCTCCTACTGTCCTACAACTACAACCTATAAATCCTGCTTGGATTCATGGCATTGCCATCTCACTTGTGCACTTCGCATTCTGTTCTTTAATCAGCTGTTGGTCAATCTGATGTAGGTTTGGGATATTTCCTTCATGGGGCCTTTCGCAGAAGCTCTCTCGGGTCATTGGGCCGAATAGAGCACGGGAAGTGTCACTAACTTGCATGCCGATCACTGCTGAAATGGCGGAGAAGTGGGGACTTGTTAACCACATTGTGGATGATAATCAGGTGCTGAGTAAGGCAATAGAGGTAGCCGAGGCCATTGCGAGGAACAACCGCAACTTAGTTGTGTTGTACAAATCGGTTATAAATGATGGGCTCCAACTGGACATGGAACATGCTCGAGCCCTTGAAAAGGTGAGAACTTATAAATTGCATGGTACATAATACTTATATGTAGCTTAATGTTGTTACAATCAACCTTTATTGTTTAAATTCTACATGGTGTTCAAATTATTTAACTTTGAGTAGATTTGGTGAATAATAGGTGGGTTCTTTTGGGCAGTGGCTTTTGAATTCTGATTGTTTGCGAGAGAGTATGAAGAGAGACAGTCGCATACAATTTTGGCCGGTATATCTGAAGTTGATACAATGTCAACTACAATTGATTTGTAGACTTCATCTTAAAAAGACGCACTGTTTGAAAGCTAGTTATTGTAACAAAAACCATAAGTATGAAACCCGAAAGAACCCAGCCAACTTTAACCACAAAATGTTAATGGCAAACAAGGCAGAAATATGACACTTAATATCCTTAACACCATTTTTTGCCTTAAAATTCTTTTTTGGGTTATTTAGATATATGCCATTGTAGGGTTGCAGCTTTTGAAATTTGCCTCTGCAAAGTTCATCTTAGACATATGCCACACTAGAGTTGCATAATTTTGAGATATGCCATTATGAACTTTTCCGGACCAAATTACCCCTCTCCTTCCTCCTCATATCCAACCCTCCCATGGCCGCTGTTGTGCAGTGCGACACTGACTTGTTGGGGAGAGTGTCGAAGTGGCGGTGGAGGTCGGTGACGAGCTTCTCTGGTAGGTGTTACATGGTGGCTCTGCGGGAGTAGAGCTGTGCGAGGCCGCAGAGGAGCGGTGGCTTTTCACCGTCGATGCACAGGGATGGGTTGTAGGGAGCGGGTTCTTGAATTCTGCGATGGTGCCGATGAAGTTGTGCCCTAGCCGCTGCCGCTTATTGGGCGCCGCCAGCGCATGCAGAATCAGCTCGTCGTTGCACGGCCTCCCCGGCAGTGGAGGTAGAGGAGTTAGGTGGCGTCGGTGAGGAGGTGAAATTCGGTAGGAGCCATGGTCTTCACCTCCATGAGCAAGAGGAAGAATTAGATCGGGTGGATAGGAGGGGGAGGAGGAAGACGGTAGGGAGGAGGAAGGAGGGGTAATTTGGTCCAAAAAATCCATAATGGCATATCTCAAAATTATGCAACTCTAGAGTGGCATATATCTAAATATTAACTTTGTAGTGGCAGATTTCAAAACCTATAACTCTAGAGTGTCATGTACATAAATAACCCTTCTTTTGTTGGTTATAACGAGCAAGCATTCTAGCCTTATATGGTGTTTGCTGGGTATGATCCTTGAAGCTGGCTATGGTCTGTGGGACTAATCCCTATTAGGATTGGAAACAGAAAAAGAAATGGAAATTGCTTTTATTTCTGTTGCTACATTCAGCACACGCATCCCTCTTATGTTAGCATTGCTATGATTCCAGGAAAGAGCTCACAACTATTACAATGGCATGACAAAGGAGCAATTTGCAAATATGCAGAAATTTATACAAGGCCGGAGTTCTAAAGCACCATCAAAGCTGTAGATCCCGTGCTATGTATGTATTGAAAGACCAATGTACTTTTATTCAGCTGCTGAAGGTGTTCAATAACCTGAAAAAAAAAAACACTGCCAATGTGGCATACTCAGAGAGTATCTTCTCATGTATTACTGGAAAAGCCACGTTCTTTTACATCTGAAGTCTCCGGTCACCATGATCTGAACTTGTTTTGTAATTCGCTGCCAACTTCTGCTGCATTCTGTTTCCTCTTTGTGATGCAAAAAATAGACAGCCACGGGAATACCTTGTATCCCCCCTTTTCGCCCTCGTGTGTTATACTGCCTGTAGTTTGATGATAAAATGGCGTCGCGAGTTGTACGCTATAGCTAAGGTCTCATGTGTGTCAGTGTTTTGTTGTGTAGGTAGAGAAGCACTTCAACTGGTACATATCTGTTGATGCTGCTCTGAACTGGTAACTTTCTGTTGCTACTGCTTCCCTTGTTAATATGTTATTATTGGTGCTGTATGATCCCAACTAGTCAGAGATTCTTTTATCCCGAGGATCGAGTTCAATTATCTAATTTGAATGAACTAGTCAGTCCTACTGTCGAAGCAGAAGCAATGAGCAACGGTTGCAGCAGGATTGTCATAGAGAGACGCACGACAACAGGTCTCTAGGTGAGTGAAAGACATGCATAAAAAAATTACAACGAAGGCGCTGTGCATACCTTTCCTCCATGACTCGAGAAGCATGAACTCGTCCTTTACTTAGGTACACTATCGAAGAGAAGCTAGCGAGGATTCGTTTGGAAGACAGTGATCTCGTGTTAATCATGCAGAAACTGTAATGTTTTGCCGCAAATTTTTTGCCAAATTCAAGTTTGTACGTTCCAAACACACCATAACATGGTAGCACATAGCCACCTTCGGTAGAGATATGCATGTTCAGAGCAGTTGGACTGAGGCAGCCTCTTGGGTTCCTCATCGAAATTCTTGCAAACAATTTTTCTTCAGGTATAATGCAACGATCTGATCACCTGAATTTCTGCAGAGAAGAAAAGAAGCAGAAAAATCTAGAAACAGCCACGGAGAAAGAGAAAAAGGCCATCGCGGCCTGAGGCAGCTCGGTAAGATGAAGATCTACTGCAGTCCACATAGGTCAAAACATCGCTAATCTGAAAGCAAGTCCGAGATTTGATCATTTGCCTCGTCTTATATTGTATTTAATAAAATATTCTATCATGTATTATTTACATGTGGACTTTAGATCTATATTTAAATGAGATATCACAGGGTATTTTATCAAATACATATGAAAGATGCGGCAGGATTAAATATTTCCCCAAGGCCGAGAGAGCAAACGCACACACTCGCCGTGGACCGTGGTGCCGCCGCCCGCGCCGCTCCCTCCTCCGCCTACCCTGCTCCACACTACCTCGTAGGCGGCGACGGCGACGCTTCGTGACTGAAACCCCAGCCTGGGGTTTCTCCGCACCTCCCCTTCCCCCTCCTCCCATGACGCGTTCGCTCCTTGTACGCACCCTCCTCCTCCTCGTGGCCGCCGAGGCCTCGTCGGTAGCGGCGCGGCGGGAGGCGTTCCGCCGAGACCCCGGTCACCCGCAGTGGCACCACGGCGCCTTCCACGACGTCGAGGACAGCGTCCGCGCCAACATCCGGCGCATGCTACACACTCGCGCAGAGGTACACCCCATCACTGCCCCCTGCCTCGCTTCCCCAGCTAAACCTCTCCCAACCCCCCACCCCCCCCCCCCCCCCCCCCCCCAACGCGTGGCGCATGTCTGCAAATGCGATCAGCGCGGAGGTATTGAGTTCGAATGGATTCGAGATGGGTCGGGGCCGCGGTGCGGTGAAATCGACTCCCTGTGTATGGGATCTGCGTCTGCATGTGGATTTCGTTTCTCTTCATTGGTGGGATCGAGAGATATTTTGATGAAGTGGGGCATGCCAAATGTTCGGATATTGGATTTTTTGATGCGTATAAGTAGAATTCTGCCTGCGAGAATGTGTGAGAGTTACGAATTATGCCTGTGATTTGGTCATCACAGATTACATTGAACTTGCCATAAGTTTTATGTTATATTGACCGGTTGTTAAGGTCACGCTTGTGCTTGTACAACCCGGGGAATTAAACAAACTGTAGTGATATTTACTTCCTGTAATCATTTATTGTTGCTCTGTTCCCTTTCTCTGTCTAAAACATGAATCATGTTACTTTTTTGAGGTTTTCAGTGTTTATGTAACACATTGGAGCATTTTGCAGGTTCCGTTTCAAGTGCCTCTCGAGGTTAATGTTGTTTTGATTGGGTTCAATGGTGATGGAGGGTACAGATACCCTTTGGATGGTCACAAGCTTGAACAATTCCTAAAAATGAGCTTCCCGCTTCATAGGCCCTCATGTTTCGAGACAGAGGAGCCAATTGATATTGAGCATCATATCATGTATAATGTCATAGCGGTAAGTCTTCATTTAAGATGGTTTTGTAATTTATTTTTCACAACCATGTTGTTTTTATTTTCATCCGGTGCTATTATGAAAATTATACTTCATTAGGCTGGACAACCGGAGCTGATTTCTCTTGAGAAGTCACTAAAGGAAGCGATGGTTCCTGCAGGAACTGCGAGAGAGGTAACCAGAAATATGTTATTTTCCTACAACTAACGTTAACTGCTGTTAAGATCATAAATTCATAACTGGCACAAGTCATAGCACTAACTATTTTTTGTCCCTCGCAGAGTGAATATGGTAGGGAATTCCCTCTCTTTGAGGTAGAAGCAACTATGGTAGAGCCTATATTCCAGAGGCTATACTCATTTATCTTTGACATGGAGCTTGGTTATTCTGCAACTGAGATGACTAGGCCTGTACCTGTTGCAATATTTGTTGTTAATGTTGATAAGGTACAGGGACTTGTATCTAGCATTGTCCATTTCTGTGAGCATATTATGTTGATTGCTTATTTTCTAATTCCTTTAATATCTGCATGCAAATTCTAGATTATAGAGGCTGTAGTCCTTCATGGTAATATTGTAGTCAAGAGCCTTTGTGTTTGTTCATCTTCCTTTTTTAGGGAAACAGTAGGGGATTACCCTACTGAAACATATCTGGAAAACAATTGTACAAAGGAATTTACAAAAGAAGAAAAAACAAAATAAGTTAACCTAACCAGTGGGAAGTTATGTCCTCAACAAAAACTCACTTTTGACAGATCCAAGTCCAAAGCAATTTCCTCCATGTAAAATTATTGGGTGGTATATTATAAAAAAATGCCTTTGTTTCTTTTTAACTAAGTATCAACTTCTCGAAAACATTTTAGAGAGTCATGCAGCATCCTTAGCCTTCTGTAACAATTGGAAAGTATCCAGAGATGAGTCCCAAAAGCAATTGACAAGAGCCCAACAATCCCTTATTAAACTGACTGGAGAAAAACGCGTGCTTTTGACTCATCTTCCTATCTTCTACATTATACTTTGAGAATGCTAATAACATCAATACAGCTTTTCCTTGGCAGGTTAGAATGGATCCTCGAAATAAAGAAGTTGACCTTGATAATCTAATGTATGGTACAATTGGTGGACTAATGGAACAAGAGCTAAAAAAACAAGAAGCAGATTACATCTACCGGTACCGTTATAATGGAGGTGGATCAACTCAAGTTTGGCTGAGTTCTGGAAGGTGATAGTTATTCTAATGTACCGCTTTTGTTATAAGGAAGCTTGGCAGCTTCTCTATCAAGAAGTCACATTTTTAACAGCCACTAAAGTGACCTAAATCAACCCCCTCTGGCCAGAAGATCAGTATAGGAGCGATCCAAATAGTAATCTGTGGAGTAACAACCATACCAATGTTCTAAACTATTGGTTGCTTCATTTTATAATAACCATTGCACTTCACCTTGCCAGATCCCCCCTTTAATCACATGTTCCTTTCTGTTTTCGTATTTCTACCATTGGATTTATGTGCTTTCACGTTAGTACACTAATTAACACATAAAAATCTTTTTGCGCCAATCTTTGGTGAACACTCAAAACAGATCTATCCCCTTGCTTTCTGTTCTGTGAAAACAGTTAAGCTGTAACAGACAAAGCTATTGAATCTGGGCATCCTTATTTTCGTATATATATGAATAAGTTCTTGGCTTTGTGTGATTAGGTTGTAGCCATGGTTGTCACGGCGGAGTCGGCGACCACGGCGAGCGAGAGGCGCCTGGACGCCTAGGCGAGGGCCCGGCGACGCCTAGGCGACGGGCACGGCGACGGATTTGAGTCTCGCGTATACACTCTGCTGATGCCGACTCACTCTCTCGCGGTATATACAGCCAACGCCGACTCTCTCGCCTCAGTCTGAGTCTTCCGCCTCTCTCTCGCGTCGCGTCTCGCGACTCCCTCTCTCTCGCGACGTCTCCCTCGACTTCGGTCTCCCCGACGGCCGACTCCGACTCCCGGCGCCGATCTCCCCTCCCCAAAGCTTCCTCCCCCCCCCCGGCGTGTTGTGGTAGATTGGATGCTAGGGCAGAGAGGCTCGCCCTCCGTGAGGAGGCTCTGAGGTAATCCCTCTTTTCTTTATTAATTCCTTGATGCCCTATGAATCAGGCTTACACCATTATATATAGGCCTTTAGGCCATACTTCCTAAACAATAACTCTTCTCCTTATCAAACTAGGATTCTAACTCTTCTCCTTATCAAACTAGGATTCTAATGTAAACAAACTAACTCAGCTGGACTCTGTTGTGGGCGCCTGAGCAGATTGCTTTATGCGGCGTTTATAGTATTGACCAACAAAAGCGTCCACAACACTTCCGCCCTCCTGGAGAAACAGCTCGTCCTCGAGCTGGAACGTTGGATGCTCCTCCTTGAAGGCCTCAAGTTGCTCCCAGGTAGCCTCCGAGTCGGGACGCCCGACCCAACGCACAAGCAGTTCCCATGTGCCACGGTTGAGGCGCGCGCGAGCAATGGAAGCCGGAGTGGGAATTACTCGGCCGCGAACCAGTGAGGGAAGAGGCGCCATGCTAGGTGGGGGGCGCCATGGTACGGCTTGAGAAAGGTGACGTGGAAGACGTCGTGAATTTGGCCTTGGGCGGAAGCTGAAGGCGACATGCCACCGTGCCTATCCGTTCCACCACCTGATAAGGACCGTAGTAGCGAGGAGCAAGTTTGCCTCCGCACTTGTCATTGATGCCAGCAGCCGAGCGGTGGTGAAGACGCAACCATACCCAGTCATCCTCCTTGTACTGAACGTCTCTGTGTTTGGAGTCATAGTACTGCTTCATTAGATCTTGCGCATGGAGAAGACGGTCGCGGATGTCGGTCAAGAAGGCGTCGCGATCGGCCAGCTGCTTGTCGAGGGCAGCTACCCGTGCCAAGCCGGGCTGATAGCTGGCTATCGTCGGAGGCGGGCGACCGTAGATCACCTGAAACGGGGTCGTATGCAGAGCCGTCTGGTATGATGTGTTGTAGCAGTACTCCGCCCATGGGAGCCATCGCAGCCAGCTACGTGGGCGGTCGCCGGCAAGGCATCTTAGGTAGACTCCCAGAATGCGATTCGTCACTTCGGATTGGCCATCTGTTTGAGGATGGAATGCGGAGCTCAGACGAAGTTCGACCCCAGAGAGAGCAAAAAGCTCTGTCCAGAAGGCGCTGGTGAAGACCGGGTCGCGATCGCTGACGATGGAGCACGGAATACCATGAAGCCTGACGATGTTGTCGAAGAAAACACGGGCCACCGAAATTGCCGTGTATGGGTGACTGAGGGCGATGAAGTGGGCGTACTTTGAGAAGCGGTCAACCACCGTGAGCACCACTGATTTGCCGGCCACCTTGGGAAAACCTTCGACAAAGTCAAGAGCGATGTCTGCCCAGACCGAGCTTGGTACGGTCAGAGGTTGAAGAAGACCGGCCGGGTGAAGATGGTCTGTCTTGTGTTGCTGGCACACGGAGCAGCCCTGCACAAATTCACGCACCCGCCGATTGGAATGAGGGTTATAAAATGAAGCTCGGAGGCGATGCAGCGTCTTTTGTACTCCTTCATGTCCGGTGCCATGGGCCGTGGCAAGAATCTGTGGCCATAGTGCTGAAGAGTCCGGCACGTAAATGCGGCCGCGGTGGAGTACAAACCCGTCGACCGTGGTCCAGGAGGTGCCTGCACAATCCTGCGCAATTTCTGGGAGTTTGGCGACCAGCTCGGGAAGGTGCGCCGCCTCACGCCGAAGGTCGTCGAACAGCTCCAAGTCAGGACGTGAGAGAGCACAGGCGGCCATCGCGGTAGTGTCCTCATCCCGGCGAGACAACGCATCAGCAACCGTGTTCAAACGACCGGGACGGAATTCCACCTGGAAGTCATACCCAAAGAGACGGCTCACCCATGTATGCTGCGGGATTGTAGAGAGCCGCTGGTCGAGAAGGTACTTGAGGGCGAAGTGGTCCGTGCGTACAGTGAAGGAACGCCCCCAGAGGTAGGGGCACCAATGGCGCACCGCCTTGACCAGTCCTATGAGCTCGCGCTCATAGGCAGCTAATTTGGCATGCTGTGGTGCGATGGCCCTGCTGAAGAAGGCGATAGGACCGGCACCTTGGTGGAGGACAGCACCAAACCCAGAGCCCGATGCGTCACAATCGACGGTGAATCCTTTGGAGAAATCCGGGAGCTGCAGGACGGGACCGGTCGTCAAGGCTGTTTTCAGCGCCATGAAAGCGTCCGAAGCCGCTGAGGACCAGCCGAATGCATCCTTTTTTAAGAGCGCGGTCAATGGGGAGGCAATCGCGCCGTAGTTGCTGATGAAGCGGCGGTAATAGCCGGTGAGGCCGAGGAAGCCTCGCAGCGCCTTGAGAGTTCGAGGTTGAGGCCATTGCTGGACTGCTTCAACCTTGGATGGATCCATGGCCACCCCGTCCATGGAGATAACATGGCCCAAATAAGCCACGCTGCGCTCGGCGAAGGTGCACGTGGACCGCTTGAGAAAGAGCTTGTGAGAGCGAAGGGTGGTGAAGACCGCGCGCACATGCCGCAAGTGTTCCGACCAGGAGGAACTGAAAATCAGGATGTCATCAAAGAAAACGAGTACCGAGCGTCGGAGAAAGGGCTGCAGAACCTCGTTCATTAAAGCCTGGAACGTGGAGGGCGCGTTGGAGAGGCCGAAGGACATCACGACGAATTCGAAGTGGCCATGATGTGTGCGGAATGCTGTCTTGTCGATGTCTGCCGGGTGCATACGGACTTGATGATACCCACTGCGGAGATCCAGCTTGGTGAAAAAAGTAGCCCCCTTGAGTTCGTCGAGGAGCTCGTCGACGACCGGAATCGGGAAGACGTCGCGCACGGTTTTGGCGTTAAGGGCGCGGTAGTCAACGCAGAAACGCCAGCTCGCATCCTTCTTGCGCACCAGAAGAACGGGGGAGGAGAATGCCGACGTGCTGGGCCTGATGATGCCTTGGCGGAGCATATCAGCGCACTGTTTCTCGATCTCGTCCTTGAGGAGCTGTGGATAGCGGTAGGGGCGCACCGCAATTGGTGGAGTCCCGGGCAGTAGTGTGATGCGGTGGTCCATGTGGCGTTGTGGAGGCAGACCGGTTGGTTCCGCAAAGAGGTCGACAAACTCAGTCAGGAGGAGTGACATCAAGTCCTGTTGTCCCATGGCATTGAGCTGAGGCGCGGTTGACGCATCCAAACCATGCCATGTGACACGGTGAGCGTTGCGCCAGAACGCCATCGAATGTCGCTCAAAGTCCCAGAGTATGGGACCGAGCGTCTTGAGCCACCGGCAACCAAGGACCAACTCGTAGTCGTCCAGTGGTAAGACGTAGAGATCGATGCCGAACCGCTCTCCCCCGATGGTCACCGGAACTTGCTGGCAGACGCCTTCCGAAGGAACACGGTCGCCGTTGGCCACACCCACGGTGAGGCCTGGGCGCGGTTCTGGCACCAGGCCGAGGCGGCGTGCCGTGGTGGATGCGACGAAGGAGTGGGTGGAGCCGGAATCGACCAGGGCGCGAAGCGTCTCCGCGGCGATGGTGACCGGCAGCCGCATCGTGTCCGCGGTCTTGATGCCGGTGAGGGCGTGAAGCGAAATCTCGACGTTGTCGGTGGGAGCCGATTCCTCATCGACGGCGTCGTCCCCAAGAATATCTTCATCCAATTCCATGAGATAAAGGCCCTTCATGGTGCACTGCTTGACGTGTTCACGGGAGAACTTCTCCGGACAATTGAAGCAGAGACCATCCATGCGGCGCTGCGCCATCTCTTGAGGGGAGAGACGTTTGAAACGCGCGCCTGGGGGCGGAGCCGTCTTGGTCGGAGCCGGAGGTGTGGGAAGAGGGAGCCTGGACGTCGGGGCGCCGAACGGTGTGCGCGGCGTGGCGATGACCGGAACAGCCGGCGCGGACGCCGCCCGTGGGGGAGCCTGGGCCGCAGGATGGGTCTCCTCGTCGTCCAATTGGAGGCGTCGTTCGAAGGCCCTGGAGAGCGCCATCGCGTCGTCGAGGGTCGCCGGACATTGGAGCTCGACATCGGTTTGGAGGGGATTCCGGAGGCCGGCAGTGTATATGTCTATTTGTTGCTGCTCGGTGACGTTCTTACAGCGGGCCAACAGAGGCAAGAATTGTGCTTGGTATTCTTCCACCGTCCCAGTTCGGCGGAGTTGCATCAGAGCGCCCAGCGCATTGGAGCGGACCGGCGGACCAAACCGGCGCTGCACACGATCGACGAACTGCGCCCAGGTGGGTACACCGCTGTTCTGCTCCAGACGGTAATACCAATCTTGTGCCCCATCCTCCATGTAAAACGAAGCAAGCCACACCTTCTCCTCTTCCGGCGTGCGATGTGCACGAAAAAATTGTTCAGCCTTGTGTAGCCACCCAACCAGATCGGCGGAGCCATCGTAGCGTGGGAATCGCAGCTTGTGGTTTGATTGGAAAGGAGGAAGCGGTGGCTCCGGCACAGGTTTCGTCACTTCGTGGCCGCTGTAGGAGCCGCCGGTGTCGAGCTTCTCGGACTGCAGCCGATTGACAGCCACGGTGAGGCGGGATTGGTCGCCTTTCATCGTCGACATCTCAGTCTTGATGGAGGAAAGATCAGCGAGTATGGCGTCCATGGCGGCCTTGAGATCGGTTGCTGTGAAGGAGTCGCCCATGATCAGGTCGGATGATGAGGAGTGCTGCGCAGGAGCGGAAGTCCGGGCGCAAGATCGGAAGTCCGGGCGCCGGGCGCAGAGCAGGGGCGGATGTAGTCCGGGCGCCGGGCGCCGAGCAGGGGCGGAAGTTCGGGCGCAAAAATCCGGGCGCAGGATCAGAAGTCTGATACCAAAGATGTTGTGGTAGATTGGATGCTAGGGCAGAGAGGCTCGCCCTCCGTGAGGAGGCTCTGAGGTAATCCCTCTTTTCTTTATTAATTCCTTGATGCCCTATGAATCAGGCTTACACCATTATATATAGGCCTTTAGGCCATACTTCCTAAACAATAACTCTTCTCCTTATCAAACTAGGATTCTAACTCTTCTCCTTATCAAACTAGGATTCTAATGTAAACAAACTAACTCAGCTGGACTCTGTTGTGGGCGCCTGAGCAGATTGCTTTATGCGGCGTTTATAGTATTTACCAACAAAAGCGTCCACAACACGGCGCCTACCCTCCCCGACGCCTCCCCCTGCCGCCGCCTCCCCCCGTCGCCTCCCTCGGCGGCGGGAGCACGCCGGAGCACGGGAGAGAGACGGCGGCGGGAGGGAGGAAGGCGGCGCGGCGGGAGGGAGGGAGGCGGCGCGGCGGGAGGGAGGCGGCGCGGCCGGAGAGGAGAAGGGCGGACGGCGTACCTGGGCTGGCGGTGAAGCTAGGGTTCAGGCAAGGCGAGGCGATCCTCTGCGGCGTCGCCTCCCCGGCGCCTAGGCGACGCCGTGACATCAATGGTTGTAGCTATATCTACTCACCACTAAGATAGCTATTCCAAAGAGTGTACTTTGTAGTAGAAATAATATTCATATTGTCTTTCTTCACTACTACTTTAAAAAATCTATGCATTTTGCTTTTTTTTTTATTGTTTGTTTGTCAGTTGCCATCAGGATTCCAAATCCTGGTGGGAATTGGCCGGTTCCCACCAATTTTATGTATTCCCAGCTTGAACCTTGTATTTTAATACTAGTCAGAATTCGGATTTATTGTGTGTTATTTTGGAGGTAAGCATGTAGTTGTGGACTTGTGGTTATGGGAAATGAGGGAAACAGAAAAGCTTAAGAAATATACAAAGAGAAAAAGAAAAGTATCGAGTCGGCCGGAAAACAATTGTTCTGGGGCATACTGGACAGGTCCAAGGTTTTTTAAAAAAAAACAGAAATGGTACCCTGGTTGCTATGAATCATTGAATTACATGCCATAGATTATTTGATGTGCATGATTTTATATGTAAAGAAGGCTCCATATATAGCGTTATCATACTGTACTCTTAACCATAGCATACTGGAGTTATTTTCCTTTATGGTGCACTAGAACCATTTAAGCAACTGCAATTAAGTTATGTATGCTCTAAACCAGCACTGCATTGGTCCTTGCAGATTTGTTGTAATAGATCTGTCAGCAGGCCCTTGTACATACGGGAAAATAGAAACCGAAGAAGGCAGTGTTGGTTATAGGTCATTGCCTCGGCTATCACAGATAATCTTCCCAAGAGGACTTGCTGCTCCTAGTGCTACTTCAACACAAGATATATTTATTGGGCAGCTTGGAGGTTTAATTTCAACTACCATTGAGCATGTGATAGCTCCTGATGTCAGGTATTACTAGAGATTTCTCGTTTTGCTCATAGTTTGTTTATAATTTGGTGTATGACTAAAAAAAGTCAAATGTTTTATCCAGATATGAAAAAGTTACTGGCAGTTACGGTAACCAATTGGTTATCTGAAGTATTCACCTTTCAGCATACTTAGTAAAACAGGAGTTAAACCAAGTAACCAAGTATTCAGGAATATCCAAGTTAAAACACCTCACTACCTGAGTGTGGTCAGTTGTCTCTTCAATTCCTCATGCACATGTTTGTCTGTTTCCTTGGAGGCTGCACCATAAACTAGGCTACTGTGTTTCCTGTACTATATGTCAACACTCAACAGTTTATCGCCTATCCTTGAAAAAAGAGATGTGCATTAGTTTTTTTCCCTTCTTCTCTGGACAGGGAAGTATGGACAGATAATTAATAATTTGAACTATGAGCCATGTTTACATGGCGATTCATTTTCGATGTTCTACACTAGGTTTCATGGATACTGACAAGTGAAATCATTCAAAACCGAGCTGTTTGTGTTTGAACTTAAAGCATAAAATTTGACATACAGTTAAGAAGTGGCAAGGAAATAGCAGTACACTAATATTTTTACAATTCTAATACTCTCCTCTCTCGTTTATTTTATGTAATTCAACTTCAACAACTAAGCTAAATTTACGAATCAGAGGAACAGATTAACCAGCTGTAAATGAAGTACAAACAGTATCAATTGAACTTGTTGTGGAAGGGTTTCACTGCCATGCAAAACAAGTATATTTTAAGATAGAAAATAGTCTGATGCTCTGGAATGCATGTCAAGGCCTCAAAGCCATGTCAGGATGATATTGTCCATCAGAAACATGATGTCTACTGGAACCTATGTATGCACAGTTTAAGCATTGAATTTTTCTAGTTTTCCTGTTATTCTAATGCTACCTTTTTTTGTTAAAAAAATCTAGGTTTGAAACTGTTGACATGACAGTGAGGTTGCTTATACCTATCATTGTGCTACAGAACCACAATAGGTACAACATTCTTCAAGCAGGTCACAACTACAGCATTGATGTTCAAGCTATTGAAAGAGAGGTTAGTTGACTTTCTTGCATGAATACATCTGTAAGTCGCTGAAGCCACATAATTTGTAGTGAACTTTTTCCCATAGAAAAATGTAGTGAATTTACTGGTTTTTATTGTTTCTTCATGCGCTAGTTAAGAGTTTGTTTAGAGCACCATATAGCATTGTAAATTATATTGGACAAAAACATACCTTAGCATCAACATAAAATATCATCTCAACTCTCAAGAGTGTCCAGGAACATTAAGGAAATGCAATTTAACATTTGGAGGAATTGCCATGCTAAAAATAAGAAACAGTTGTAGATACTCCATTGTACCTAGTTTCATTTTTGTGAAATAGGAACAAGGCAAAAAGAAATACTAAATATATACATATACGGTTACAGTAACTTTTTTGAATAGTGATGCAAACAAAGCTTTCCCAATCAGTACTAGTGGCAGCATTGTTGACTGTTCATGGCCACCACACAATCCATAGTGCTAATGGAATATCATCGTCAATGCCACTTTGCAGGCAGTTAGGTACCTGTTGCAAACTCCGGTAAATTGTTTCTTGCCTTTCTTCCCTGATCCGTGTAGGATAATTAGAAATTGCAAGTAGAGAATGAAGATCTGTCTTACAGATACTGCAGTCTTGTTGGAAGCTGTGCTATACATATTATAGGCCAAGCAGTTCAATTTAGGAAGCTGAGGACCATCATGCTTCAATATTAGTTGAAAAGGAATAGCAATACCATTAAATGGCTTAACCTAATGTCTGTCTGATGTATTCCAGATCAAAATATGTTTGTGCCAGTTTTATACAATTACGAAGTATGTATGGTTTATTGATCAGTGGCCTATAGAGCATATATAAATCTATTTCTTTGACCTAGTGAATTGGATTGTTACATATCACCAATTCACCATGCATACTCCAAATTTGCTTAACATTCCGTGTTTTTCAGGTTAAAAAGATGGTTCACTCTGGGCAGGAGGTTATAATAATTTCTGGTTCGCATGCACTGCATCAACATGAAAAGTTAGCTGTTGCAGTTTTGAAAGCAATGCGTAGCCATTCTCTTCATGAAACAAAGACCGATGGTCGATTTCACGTTCGTACCAAAACTTACTTGGATGGCGCAATACTCAAAGAGGTTTGTTGGATTTTGGCTTCATCTAAATAGTAAATACTGCATGTTTGAATTGCAAGAATACATTTGCCATTATGGTAGCTTAATAGACCTACAGGCCTTGTGTGTACAGTTCGTACTTGGGATTGAAGGGCCCCTTGTGGCAATCTTCAGTTCTTCATGTATTTCTATTGTAGAAAGATCATCATCCAATTTTCATATTTAGTAAATATGGCTGCATGAGAGTTTGGTATGTAGAGAACTATACTTCAGACTTCACCTAGCCTGTTAGCCATACCTTTCAGATAACTGGTTAGTGATACCTTATTATAAAGAAGCACAGCTGTATGATTCATCATAATCTTCATGAACCTTCTGCTTGTGTATGAAAAACAGAAAAAGGGCTTAATCAAGTGCAAGATAGCATACATTTTTGCATGAAGTGTTTAAGATTATGCTGAATGTGTTTGTGGTGAACCATAGTTCATCGGGATAAACACCATCGGGAGGAAGGCCGGACGGCATCGGCTTGATAGGATGAGAGATTACACTATAAATGAGAGTGAAGAATCTTTGGGAGAGAGATTAGACTAATTCATCTTCTTTGCTTAATTCATAATGGGTACATGTTGTCTTTTTTATTGGATGATTTACTTGACCCTTAAGAAAGCAATTTTTAATTTAAAAGAACTAATCTTATCTAACGGAAACTAATTTTATCTCAACCCTAACTAATCTAATCATGCCATGTGCGGCCGCTACAGCACCGCATATACTGTTCACGTGCATAAATAGTGCGCATGAACAGTAGTTCCAGCACGACAGCGTTACTTACCTTTTATGAAATGAAACCTGTAGCAGCATGGAGAAGAGTACTAGTCGCAGAGATGAATCCAAAATGCTTGTTTAATCTTTAATTTCAAATGCATGATTCCAATGCTTATCAACTGGTACAGGAAATGGAGCGTTCTGCTGATGTGCTCTCGGCTGGTTTATTAGAAGTCGCGGATCCTTCCCTCTCAAGTCGATTCTTCCTGAAGCAGGTTTGTAATGAAATATCCTGCAATTTAACATCAGTTTCATGAATCTCCATACGTGATGTATTTTTTATTTTATGGGTGGTGTTATGGATTTTTTATTGTGATTTTTTTTGTTGAAAATAACAGCATTGGATGGATAAACAAGATGATGCACAAGATTCTATCAAGCACAGGCCTATATGGGAATCTTACATGCCCAGAAATAGGAAAGAAAAGAGAGGAACTGGAAAGAAGAACCATGGAAATCTGCTCAGGACTTATGGAACCAGAGTGATTCCAGTGTAAGCCTACCCACCCACCCACAAGTACAAAATTTTGATCTCAAATTGTGCTACCAGAAACAGGGGAAAAAAAGATAAAACTGGCAAGTGATAAATTAAGAAAGAAAGAAAGAGACAGACAAAGGCAAACGATATAGTTCACATCAATTACCTCTTTTTTTTTCGTTTTTCCTTAAACGTATAAAGTTAAGATATGCCCCCCTTCTGAAATAATGCACTAGACAATTAAGAAGGATCACTTGGGCATAGTGCTATTCACAGTACATTTGAAGAAGAATACATTGCTTAGACAGAAGGTACTCCACTGCTGTTGTTGATTTGTTTTTAACTAAATCAACAGCTTTGTATTGTCATTGGCTGATGTTGATGCTGAGCTTCTGATGGAAGAGGAAAGTCTTGTTTGGACAAGTAAAGATGTTGTCATTGTTCTTGAGCATAATAACGAAAAGATTCCTCTAAGGTATGTTAAAGTTTCTGTACAGATAAAATTGTTCTATGGATTCTTACATGTACTTCATGGATTCAAGTTGCTGCTGTGTTTATAGCATCCCTTTGATGTTGCAGCTATGTGTCAGAAACAACTAGGCAGTTTGCTTTTCCTTCTCTAGCACAGCGTCACATTTTGGCTGGTTTGGCTTCAGCAGTTGGAAGTCTGAGTGCACCATACGAACGGGCATCACATATTCATGAAAGACCTATTGTAAATTGGCTTTGGGCAGCAGGATGTCATCCTTTTGGGCCATTCTCAAACTCCTCTCAGATCAGTCAAATCCTTCAGGATGTTGCACTGGTAATGTTATCAACAATTCTGTTCCATTGTCCTGAAATGTACAGCGAGAGTGGGGGAGGGAGGGTGATGCTCGTATGTCATAGTGAGGCGTCGTTAGAATAGTTGTTGACGCCTTCTATGGTTTGTACAGTGCATTGGAACACAAACTATCAAAAATTGAGTTCAATCTATGCCCTCCATTGCTTGTTAGGAGCATGATAGCTCGGCCATTTCTTCTCTACCTACTGTTGTGTTGTGATCTGCATCCCGACAATCTTTGGTATTATGCATACTGCATAATCAGCTTCACCAGGATTTTGTGATATTTTACCAATGTAAATTTTCGTTCCTAAAGCTGTCACATGCTTTATTCATCTGTGCTAATCTTTGATTATTTTTAATGTGCATAGAGAACTACAATTTATGCGCGAGTTGATGCTGCTCTTCGCAAAATAAGGGACACATCGGAGGTCCTTTGAACTTTTAATTGAATTTCCCTTCATTTGCTTGTTCTCTCGACATGCACAGAAAAGTAAAACTGTGGTCTGTGGTTTGGTGCAGTTCGTTCAATCTTTTGCATCGGAGCATCTTAAGACACCGTTAGGAGAACTTGTTAAAGGTAACAAAAACAAGTCCAGCACTGAGTTATGGGTAGAGAAATTCTATAAGAAGGTAACCACGATGCCGGAACCTTTCCCTCACGATCTTGTTGAACGGCTGGAAGAGTACCTGGATGTAAGTATATGGTTCATATATTGCAATAGTGTACTTTTTGTGTGAAAGTTCTGTCCGTTTCTGATTCTTTCTTTTGCATCCATTTCAGAGGCTTGAAGGACAACTTGCGGATTTATCTTCCTTGCTCTATGACCATCGTCTGGTCGATGCGTATCAAAACAGTTCTGACATCCTGCAGAGCACTATATTTACACAACAGTACGTTACTTTATCTGGAGATAAAAGATTTCCAACTATCTAATTCGTTCGTTTTGTTCTGTCTGACTTCCTGGAACTGAAAGTTCCCCCTTTTTTCTCCCCTTCAGTTTACTCTCTTTTTTTTTGCTATTAGTTCGCTTCATAATTGACCTTTTATTGGAATCATTTTTACCATGTGTCGATTGTACAGATATGTAGAACGTGTTTTGTCTGCGGAGAGAGACAAGATGAAGTGCTGTGGCATTGAATATAGTCACCCAAGGCAGTCATCCCAGGCTTTTGTCTATGGAGGGATCCTTCTGGGTGGATTTCTTGTGTACTCGTTGGTTATTTTCTTCTCTTCACCAGTTCGCTAACTAACATACCACTGGATGAAGGCACTTGTGGATTCTCTCTCATGGTGACAAGAGGCTAAACTAACACTGCTGTGTGCCTAGGCTGTCAATCTTCATTAATGCATGAACTAACACTGTGTTGTCTATTTGAGTTTTACCCGTAGTATGTCTTTAATTCAATTTGCCCATTGTAACTAGTTTGAAGCATAATGATTTGCTGTTGCAACTGGTAAAGTGTAATAGAAATGTTACATATAGGAGCCTGGAGATCGGAGTCGATATTTTTGTTGATATATGGGACCCAGAGGTAAGTAATGTTGATTTCTTGAATGCTATTCTTAGGCCAAATATCCTTTTAAAAATAGGCTAAACATTGAAGAGCCGTGAAACTTAAGTTTTAAAAAATTACAAGACGTATAGGAGGCCATGTTCTATATCCTTGTAAAATTATAAGGTTAATCTCAACAAATTTGTGAGATATAAAAAGGACACTTCTGTATGAGTGGTGATTTTGTGCATAATTTGCCTTTTTTTAATACCTTGCAAATTCCATTGAGTTTAATCTTGAACATTTGCATGGCTATAGCATACGCCCTCACAGCCTCACTACATCTAATAATGTTGTGAGAATTTGTAGAAAGTTTTATGTCTTGGTTTCACATATATTTAATAATTAGTTGGCTTTCACTATATATATTGCCATTCTTATATGTTGCTTTTAGGGAAATTTGTTTGTCTCAGCGTTATGTGAGATTATCTTGCATTTGCATGATTGCATTTAGCATAAACAGGAATGGGCGTCATTAAGATCTCAAGTAAAAGGAAAAAATAAATAAAATGAGGTTAAGTACACAATCAGATTGCTTGCATACTGGCAATTGGATGGTGGATGTTTGTCCTATTATTTGGGCTACAAATGGTATACCATTTCGAAGTTTTTGTCTGAATAATTCCATCCTGTTTGCCTACTAAAAACATTAGTAAATGAACATGAATAAATGTGATATTATCGGTTTGCCTCTAACCAAGGTTCCAAATACCGGCGGTAACTGGCCGGTTACCGCCGGTAACCGGTTTTACCGGTGTTGACTAGAAGAAAAAAACCGTTGGTTTTTGTATTTAATTTAAAATTTTGAATGTAAAAATTAGTTTCTCTAATGATATTTACATTGTTTAACACTAATAGAATATATTAGGAAGATCCATGCATCTCCCATGCTTGACTTCATACTTTTTGACATGAATGTGTTAGGAATTTTTAATTTCAAATTTGAAAACCCGGGTTTTAGCGGTTTTTCTCCGGTTTTTTGGGCGGTTATCGGCCGGTTTTTCCGGTTACCGATTTCAAATTCAAATTTTAACGCATAAAATTCAATCGGTTTTTTCTGTTTACCGGCCGGTAACCGGTATCGGCCCCGCGGCGGGATTTACCCCGGTAGCGATATTTGGAACCTCGCCTCCAACAGTGTCTATCTCAGTAGTCTTATATATCACATTACTCAAGATCCTAGATGGTGGGGGAGAGATAAGAGAGAGAATATGCTGTATATATCTTATGCAGAGATAATCTGTGCACGTAAATTAATATAAATGGTGAGGGGGTATGAGGAGGAAGTTGTGAAAATAATAGAAAATAGTTAGAGAAATAATTTTAGAAAAACTGTTGGACATATTGTCTCTTATTATGTTGAAATCCTTAAAAGACAACCTTAAAAGGTGCTATTGTGGATGCCATGAAAACAATACAAACTCAGGTAAAAGGCAAAAATATGTGATGAACAAAGATACAAAGCAGGAAGAAAACAAATGGAGACGTAACGGGACAGCAAGAAGCGTTGAGATGATTCCTTCAATTCGATTATCGGTTCCAGTGGCAGTGCTCCAGGATGTCTCGGAACAGGCGGCCGAGGAGGTGCCGGTCGTAGTCCATGGGTCGTGTACTGCACGACGTGGCTGAAGTAGCCCACGGCGCGTCGTCGTCGGTGACCATGCAGTGCATGACCCCGCAGCGGCGGCGCACCTTCACGTTCCTCCGCGCGTTCACCAGCGACCCCACCAGCGCCTCGAACCCCGTCACCAGGCTTCCCCCGTCAAGCTGCCACGCGGCGCGGCCGCCGCCCTGCTCGAACGGCACCTTGGCGTCCTCGTCCACCACGAACCGGCATGTCCTGTAGGGCGGATCCAGAAATTTTAAAATAAGTATTTGAAATTATAAAAATATTATCCAGTAAAAAACATAAAAATCTATAATAGCGAAAATTAAAGTAGAAATGCTCATACTACAGACAACGTCTCAAATAATACAAAGAAATTAAAAAATAATTAAAAAATTACAAATTAACTCAACGATTCTTTGTA
This sequence comes from Dendrocalamus latiflorus, assembly GCA_017311315.1. Lineage (NCBI taxonomy): Eukaryota > Viridiplantae > Streptophyta > Magnoliopsida > Poales > Poaceae > Dendrocalamus > Dendrocalamus latiflorus. The sequence continues at coordinate 40,347,208 of CM029651.1, forward strand.
CCTTGGAACCGATTGAAAGATTACAATTAGTTCCACTAATATACAATTCCACTTAGCTCCTATTATCCCTTCTAAAACTATCTATATTTACTATTCACATTAGGATAGTGAAAATCGATTTGAAACTATTTATTCGCACTTGTGAAATACTTGGTAATTGAAAAAGAATCACAAGTAAGAGGTGGAGAATATGTATTTCAATAATTCATAAGCAATAATTTGTTTGCTGCTAAAGATCTTATTTCACAGATTCACAGTAAAGTGCTTAGATGAAGGTATGACATGAAACTCAGTAGCTCACACCTCTGAAATACTTGGCATATAGATATAGGCTACTCAAATTTAAAGATGTGGAGAGCATGGATTTCAATTCATACGGCATAACCACTAATTTATAGATAATTGAGCCAAATACAGTAATTCATCACATCTAAACACGATCTAAGCACCGAAAGTGAAACAAAGAAGAAACATATGCCAAATCCACATTTATTTAGTCATCCACGGATCTGTCATCCACTTAGCTCGGAAGTATAAAACTACAAACTCTAGGGGCACACAAGCAGAGCAGATCTACCATCACACATCTAGATTCTACAGCATGGGGGTCGTCGGGCCGAAGAGGATGAACCTGCCCCGGTGCTGCAGGCCCGTAGTGCGGCAGTGCCTACTTGGCCGGTGACCACTCCGACCTCCAGCGCTCCTACCACCTACGCAGTGTTCAGCCCCCTTGCCACCTACGCCGCCTCCAGAAGACCAGAACCAGGGGCACAGACACCCACCGCCGCTAGGTGCTAGCCGAGTGCCGAGAGATGGAGAGACAATTAGACGCTAGATGAAGAGAGGAGAGACTGAGTGAGACACGGTCTCACAACTAGGTATAAATAGGATGACAGTGGGTCTGAGCCAGTGTCGATGGGAGGGGAAATGGGCCAAAAGGATATGGCATCAATTTAGGCTAACTGGGTGTGAATAAAATGAATTTAGCCCAACTACTAGTATATATATGTATTATATCTTGTATATAGTGGTTTGTTTGCCAAACATTTTGGGTATTCGATTGAATACCCATGAATAAAGCTGGGTCCGCCCATGATGCGCCGCACGTCGTACCAGAAGCTCAAGTCAAACATGCAGCGCCGGGTCATGGGCAGATCTACAATGGGTCAAGGGTGTTCAGCTGAACACCTAAATTTTTTTATAAAATACCATTTATATAATAGGTATATTAGATGTATATACTATTAGTTATGTTAAAACTATATTTTTATGTCTGCAAATAAATTCAGCCCACACTCTCTGTATCTCGCGCGCAGCCCATGTAATACATTAGACCCATTTTTCTTTCCACCTCTGCCCTCCTCATGCCCAAAGAGGTAAAAATATAAACAAAATCCTAACATTTGTTCCATTTCTCATCTTCTGATTGTCTGTGTGGGAGGCGGCTTTAGCCTTCGAGTGGCGAGCAGGCAGAGGTGTAGGCTAGAGGCGAGTGATGACCGGCGGACGCAGACGTGGTGCCATAATGTGACGACAATCATGTGTGAGGTGGCGCGTGGCGCAAGGTGAGCATGTGGCAGCGCAGGCGAGCAGAGAGGTGTCGCGGGCAAGCGGGCAGTGGCACAACGAACACGGAGGTAGGGAGCGGGCGATAGAAAGGGAGCAGCGCGGTAGCCAGGAGGGAGCGTGGCATTGGAAAGTGAGTAGCACCTCCAATTTATTGTCATCGTCATCTCTTCATATCTAGGTGTGCTCCAACCCTCCACTTATTTTCTTTCTTGGTCTATTTTGCTCAATGGAAAGAACATACAATTTTCTCTTAGATGGACAGTTCTTGCTGATGAAGAAATAGCAAAAAAAGGCAAGATCAATAAGATATACAACTCTCATTTATCTATATAATTTGTTGTTTAATTCATATAATTATGGTCGCCTTATGTCGCCCATTTCCTCATATGAAATTATTAATTTCTGTATTTTATGTATTTTTATTATATCTGCATACACGTATCGTTGTATCGGTGTTTTGCAGGGGGACGGTGCGTTGTGGTATCGACATATTTGAGCAACTTAGCTCTAAAATCCGAACACCTATCCTAAAAATCCTGGATGCTCCACTGCGCCGGGTCGCCTTTCGCTTGAACATCACGCCAGCCTCCCATCTTGGCCACCGGCGAGATCATCGACGTTAGCCGGCCTGCCAGCGCCGTCGCTGTAGCGCGGGGATGGCACTAGTGGCTGCTTCCAGATGGCCAGAGATGCGCCGTTGGCGTCCATGCCGTTGCCGTTGCGCACCTTGTCGCTGTCAGCTGCCGGGTTGCGAACATTGCACTCGTAGTGTAGGTGCAGCAGGTGGCCTTGCAGAAGATGTCGAGGAACGCGTCACGGTCAGTGCCATCCGCGCCAGCGACGCCGTGCGGCTTCTTGACGACGAAGGAGGGTATCTGGTCCTCCAGGAGGAGCAAGTCGTGGTACATGTGGTGCCACGCCGACTTGGCGCCCCCAGGCGCGGCGAGCTACCCCTCGCTCTTCCTAAAAAATAACTCGAGCAGGAAGCAGCAGTCGAGCACCAACATCTCTACGAAGTCGTTGGCGCCCATGTCGAAGCCCTCCGCGTAGCACCGGCGCACGTCGGCGTTGAGCGCGCACACGGCGCGTAGAGACCCCCAGCATGAAAAGCCCCTAAAAATTTCAAAATTTTTTGAGCCTTTCCCTGAATTTTTGAGTGTTTTCGGAAACTTTCCTTTTTGGGAAAGTCTTCCCCGTTTCCGCTTTCCCTTTTCGGCAGGGCGCTCCTCCTCTCCGTTGGCGCCCCGTTTTTTTTCCGCCTTCGCTTCGCCCCAGCGCCCCGCGCCCTTCCCTCGCGCGCTGGCGCCTTCCTCCCTTCCCCGCACCGCCTCAACGCCGCCCTCGGATCCCCCTCGCGCCCCCGCCGTCCCGACCGCCCCGGACCGAAGCTGGCAGCATCTCCGCTCCACGTGTCGCCGTTCTTCTGCCCCGACCCCACCTGCCAGCGGCCGTCTCCTCCCTCTCCGCGCGCGGACGCGCTCCTCCGCCCATGCCGCAGCTCCACCTACTCCCTCTCCCGTCCAGTCGCCATTACTCCCCTGGCAGCACCCCGTCACCTCCATCCCGCGGAGAAGACTCCCCACCAGCTCCTGTTGGCCTCCGGCCGCGCCCGTTGCCTTCTCCCCGAAGTTTTCCTCCTCCCTCGCTCGGGTATAAAAACCCCTCCCCGCTGCTCTCCTACCTCCTTTGCTCCCCGAGCTCCCCCACTGCCTCCATTCACCTTCCGCCACCCCAGAGAGCCTCCCCGAGCATCCAATTGAGCCCACGTTGTCCGGAGCTCCGCCGCCGTCTCCCCTTGCGCCGGCGACTCCCTGGAGTCAATCCCCTGCTCCCCTCCCTCATTCTCCAATTGCTCGCACCCCGAGCTTCCCCTCAGCTCACTGACCCTCCTCATGCTCTCCCCTGGACAGGAGGACCTTCGAGGAGCCTTGACGCCGACGACCTCCGCCGCCCCAGCCGTGCCCCCGTGGCCAGCCCTCCTCGAAGCTCCCCAGCTCACACCGCCACCGCCAGTGTAATCCCCTCACTCCCCAGATGGTGAAACCACCCCCGTTCGGCCCCTCTCGCCGCCGGCGACCTCCCTCTTCGCCAAAAAGCCGAACTTCCCCCTTCCCACTCCTGCCTTCCCCCATTAGCCCCCTCACCTCCCAAGCTCCAAAAATGGGATCCCCTCGTCAAGCCGCACTCGCCGGTGCCCTTGGTCGCCGCCGCCGACCCTCCATGCGCCCGGACCACCGTCGCAGCTGTGACCCGGTCCCGGTGGCGCTATAGCGGACGGAGGAGGAAGACGACCTACGTGGCCCCTCCTCCGTCGCCCGATTGCTCCCGTTGCCGTCTAATTTGGATCGTCGGATGGCCGCTCTCCTCGACCGTCGGATCTTCATAAAACCCCCTCTTCGCCTCCGTCCGATCCCTCCCTTACCGCTTCGCCCCCTCCGTTGTATCCCCACCGTCCGATCTCCGGCCAGCCCAATCCAGTCCGCCCGTTCCCCGCCATCTCGTCCGCCCGCCCGAGCCACGCGCCAGCCATCTGAGCCGCATGGGCGTGCGCTGGCTGGGCCGCCTCCCCTCGGCCCGCTCGTCTCCCGCGCAATCGCACGCGCGCTGGGCCGCGCCGGCCTCCCGGCCGCGCGGGCCGTTCCCCGGGCCAGGCAGCACTGTAGCACAGGCTGGGCCGGTTACTGTTCATTTGATTTTCCCGTGATTTATTAATTTCTAAAATCCGAAAAAATCCAAATAAATCCTAGAAAATCACAGGAAATCCCAAAAATTCCCAAATTTCACCATCTTGCTCAGAATGATATTCTGAACCCATTGTTGGTTTCCATTTCCACGGAATCATTCCCAATAAATTCCTAAAATTCCATTTGAAGGATTTATGCATTTTACTCCTTTTTAAATAGTTTATTTTTCCTCGCTTGATTAGTCTCAAGCTGGATTTAATTTGTTTTATATGTTTGCGCTAGTGTCGGAGTCTCCGGAAGTTCAAGTGCAGTCACAGGAGCCAGGAGGTTCTTCGTTCGAGCTAGCGGAAATCATTCGGATTGACGGCAAGTCCTAAATCCTTTGATCATGTTGCAACCCATGTTATTTAATTATGTTATTACGTTATTTGCATTGAGCTAGTTCTGAAATGTTAGTTCAAAATAAAATAAAATGTTTAGAATGACATGTTATATAGTTAACCCTACCACCGATAAATACCATGTTAAACTCGTAGCCATGCCTTTGTAACCCTAGAATTAATTATCTGTTATTCTAGATAATTGTAAGTTATTATTATCGTGCAAAGTCTTACACTAATAAGGTTGTGGCTGTGGGCCAATAGAATTTGGAAAACCCGGCTCTAGGGCAGGGTGGTATGGGACACCGTGCCCTAGGGCGGAGATTGTCGGCATGCGCAGGATAGGGTAAGGGGGGCTGCGGTGCGCCGCAAGACGGTTTTCGCCCGCCTCTTACCCTATGTTGCAGGTCACGGACCTGGTAGGGGTTGCGGACCCCTAAGGAAAAAATATAAGGACCAGACCCTTACGCTGAGCAAATGACATGGTGATCGCTCAACCACAGGAGTTGACTTGTCAACACTGGTTTAGTAGCTGCTCAACTCGATTGAAACTCTACAGGTGTTGTGGAGTAGGTGTTTGGGTAACAAAGGTTAGGCAGGCCGTGCTGCGGGTGCCTAACAACGGTAGAGTTCACTCGAAGCGGCACCGTTTTCTTTTTCTTTGTGTGTGTGTGTGTGAGCGAGCCAGACCCGAGTGAATTCTACCGGGTAGAGCCTATATAAAGAGTTGAGCAGTGAAACGACTTGGCTTTCTTAACCCGGACGCGGGAGTTAAGAAATCGTGTGGGTAAAGCTGAGCAAACTCTGCAGAGTCAAATAAATGGTATTCGAATACGCCGTGCTCCCGGTTATTGGAGCTGTGTCACTTGGGTGATTCCAGCAGCGAAGCTTAAGTAGTTTTGTACATGATTAACTTGTTTAGGTTGGTTAATGAACTCTTGTTGAAAACCCCTAAGTTCTTGAGGAGTAGTTTTGGGTCCGTCTTCTAAAATGTTTGCAAATAAAACTGCATCCACTCAAATTAATAAACCAAGTATACTCCCTTCCTTTGATGTTCCGTGCATGTAATAAGTTAGGGTCCCTTTGGGATTTGCTGAGCCGGTTGATTGGCTCACGGCTTGCTTTTGCCCTTCTTTAGAGGATCAAGACGAAGGTGTTTGCCTCCCCGTTGAGGAAGTCCCGGAAGGTCGCTTCTTCGACGAGGATCCGTGGCTTTAGGTCTTGGCCGCGCTCAAGCGGATCTTGGAGCTTCTGTAATGTAATTATACTTTGGGCTTGCACGCCCCGCTGTTGAAAATGGATGTTAATCCGTATGTGAAATATATGCTGAACTTTTGTTGTAGGCATGCAATGGTATACTCTTGCGCGACACTCCATAACTGTTTATGCGTGGATAGTTGCAGGGTGCCGTGTCCGGACGCGCCCCTGGAAACGGGGGCGTTACACAGCATTCTTGTTCCGCGACAGGAAGTAGCGCAGGAGGCACCACTTGTGCTGCTACGCGGCGTCGAGGCCGCCACGGCTGTGGTAGTACGGCCCAACGGAGTTACGGACACAACCTTGGGCTCGTAGAGGTCGCGGTGGCGCTTGCGCACTGCTGCAGGGAATCGGAAGATGGTGTAGGGGTCATTGGGCTCCGACGACACCGCGTTGATGCACCACTGCATGGCAACAACCCGCGCGTCGGTTCTCCTCGGCCGCGGCGGCAGCCGCCTTGCTGCTGCTTTCCTCCCCCATGGTGAGCGAGCGAACAAGCCAAGCGGCCGCAGATAAGCGAGCGCGGGGTGGTGAACAGCTATGCCGCGCATGGCGACAAGGACTTTTAAAAGGGAGATTGGATCATATACCATCCCTTTAGTTGGGAAATTAAGGATTTACCCTCCACATCTCAATGACACGTGGAGTCATCATAAGTCACTGACACGTGGACCAGGACGGTAAATCATCGATTTCCATCTAAATGGAGGGTATATGATCAATTGCCAGCTTTTAAAGAGGGAAGCGCGCGGCTGAAACAGATTAGTTTTTTATGGCTTATAGACGTGGGTTTTGATTTTTGTCTCTACCGCAAGTACTTGTGTAAATGAATTAAATATTGATAATTCGCTTTAAAAAGACTGATAACTGCTTCCAGACAGTGATAAAAAACAATCTTATTTATTTATTTAAGAAAAAACATAAGCTATACTAACCCAACGGCTTTGACCACGATAGGATGCTTCATGCGTTGAACAATAAGGCATTGCGGGAGCGAAGTTTACCTAACCTGGCCGTGCAAGTGATGAAAAACGCCTTGTTTGTTACGATGTCCGTGCTCTCCTGGCTATGCTTCCAATTTCATGTCTGTAGCGTAGTAAACACAAATGTACATGAAAAAGTTGCAGCTCTCTACACTTGTGAGTGGATTTTTTTGGACTGTAGCTTATAACTGTGGTTTTTGAATTCTAGCCTATTCGCGAGAGAAAGTATGTATAGAGAAATAGTCGTATACAATTTTGACCGGTACATTTATACAATTTCAACTATATGAAGTTATACATCATAAGATTAGAAAAAGGTTAAACAGTCTATGGATGACATGTTTCTCACCTAGAATTCGATCAGTTATCATGAGGCAAAAGAAGAATATGCAAATAGGTCATTTAGCACAACCAGATACAAACTTGTCATATGGGTATATTGACTTCTCGTGAGCTAATCAGACAAATCACAAACTGGTCTGCGAACTGATCATAACTACATACAAATTGGTTATAAGGAGTTACAAACTGATCGTAAGTTACTAAGACATAGGTCAAGATTATATTGCATAAGGTTCGTCCAGATTAAACTTTGTGTATATTTGGGGATCGATATGTCCTGTTAGAGATCGCTATCGACTAGTGATGGGAAAGATGTTTCTGGGTTTTAGCCAAATATACACGAAGCTACATGGTTACACACTTAATGGGTTGAAATAGTTAAGGATCCGGTCGAAGTCTTTTAGATTGGAATACTATCTCTACACGTGTTGGATTAGGATTCGGCTGAAGGCTCTATATAGGAGGGAGCATCGTGGTTATGGGCGGTGATGAGCGAGATAGAGAAATACATCGCACCACCCACCAAAACCCTAGCCACCTCCTTTCGAAGAATCTATTGTGTGCGCTGGTGTAAGCACACCGACACATGACATTCCATTCGTAGATGTGTGGACTTTGGTAGAGGCGCTGCTATGACTACAGTTCTGATCGGGACAATTCGAGATTTCAATTGGCCCCATGGAAATCGACTACCGCTAGAGGATGATCAACAACTTCCACTACATCGACGCGAGCTACATTGAACCGGGTTGCTTTAACTCTTTTTCTATTACATTGCACATCTAGTGGTAATGATTCATAATATCGTATTCACATGGCTTCCTGGTTTACACTGTAAAAATTTTAATTTACGTTAGTGTAGCCTACCTATATCCCAACAACTGCGGACCTACAGGCTACGGTGATTGCTTGTAAGAGTCCATGATCACGACGCAGCGGAGTGCCAAATTCCAACAGTCTAAGGCATGTTCATTTCTGCTTCTAACTTCTATTTGGAGAAACTAGAAACTAATATGAACATCTTCCATCTCGCACACGCATCTCTCACTTTCCCCACTACTCGCACCTCCTTCTAAAATCTACTTCATTTAGCCACTTAATTTTTAGCTAAAAATTATAGCCACAATCAAAATCATCGGCCAATATAAACATGCCCTTAGCATGGGTGGGCCCGAGTGCCGTTCCAATTGGCGGGTCGTTTAACACTAGTAACTTCTTAAAGTAATGAAAATCAAATCGCACTCCATGTGGGCACCCAACTAGTCATCGAAGCCTTTCTTCCTTGAACAAAGGTTTAATAAGCATATAGGCACATGACTTGCTTGCACATTTAAGAAAAATCAACAAAACTGGGTTAAACGCATTCATAATTAGTTTGAAAGAACAATAAACACCCCAAATCCCAATGAGTTTAAGATTGACTCTGGGCATGGATCAGTTGGGCTTTTTTTTGGTAGCTTATGGCTGAAAACACTGTAGCTAGCTGAAAAAAACACTATAGCTGACAGAGGATTATTTAGCATAATTAAATTTAAAAATATAAAAAATATGTTAGCCTATTACGTATAATACAAACATATACGGGAAAAAAGAACCGACAAAAAAGCTCAACAAAAAGCCAAAAGTTCAGAAAAAGACGAAATTTATGAATAGTGAAAAATAAGCTGAAAGCCAGAAGCTGAAGCCCAACCGATCGGGGCCGTAATATCGAATGCCAACTACTCCCTCTGTAGAAAAATGTATGGTGTGGTTTGACTTGATGTGGTCTTTAAGACTCAGCTTTGACTGTTAATTTCTTTTACAATACTCTGTTCATAAGAAAGTGTTTTTAAATATGAATCCAACACTATCACTTTTGTGTAATATAACATATATATTATTGGATTAGCTATTAATCAAACTTTATAAACTTTAAATCTCGAAACACGTGAACACCTTACATTTTTCTTCGTTAATCCCGTACCCTCCTCACAGAAAAAAAAAGCCCATACCCAATCAGGGCCACAAACTCAACTACTTGTGCTCAAAACCAGGTTTGCCTATGCGAATCTAACCAAAATCAAAACGCAAGAAAAAGATTAACCACAACTTGTGAAATTAGCCCATGGACCTGACTTGACCAGCCCATCCAAACAAGCGTGCCGTAAGTCGGTGCGGTAGTTTCAGCAGTTTAAACAAGCTGTGGTTTCAGGAATGCACCCCGCCGCCTTTCCCTCCCAGCCCTTCCCCTGCCCCTCGGCAGCGAGCGGCCAGAAACAGAGCACCCTGTTAAGAGCCCCCCCTCCCCTGCATTGCCCCAGGAACTAGCTGAGCTATTCTCGCCGAACCCGCACTGATGGCCCGGCCGAGCCTCCCCGTCCTCCTCGCCGCCGCGGTGGTGCTCTTTTCGCCGCTCGGCGGCGCGCTCGCCAAAACGGCAAAGAAGAGCGACGACATCGTCAACGGGCCCCTCCTAACCAGCAAGATCAACGCCAAGCGCATGCTGATCGTCGGGCCGAATGACGAGTTCAAGACCGTGCAATCCGCTATCGACGCCGTGCCCGCCGGGAACGCCGGGTGGGTCATCGTCCACCTCCGCTCCGGCGTGTACAGGTATGCGTGTGCGTCTGTAGTTCGTGCACGTAGCGCGCATGTTTGGTTGCTCTGGATGGGTTGTGAACGCGTTTGCATGCCATGCGCGCAGGGAGAAAGTTGTGATCCCGGAGAACAAGCCGTTCATCTTCGTGAGGGGCAACGGCAAGGGCCGGACCTCCATCACCCACGAGTCCGCCTCCGCCCACAACTCCGAGTCTGCCGCCTTCGCCGTGCACGCGGACAACGTCATCGTCTTTGGCATCAGCTTCAGGGTTCGTTCCTCCTCGTCCTTTCTTTCTTTTTCCTAACCTGGATCGCCGGCCTGCGGCCATTTTATCTGAACCCTGATTGGTATTGATACGATCCATGCGCCAATTACGATATCACAGAACAGCGCGCGCGCGGGGCTGCCCAACACCCCGGAGATCCGCACGGTGGCGGCCATGGTCGGCGGCGACAAGGTGGCCTTCTACCACTGCGCGTTCTACAGCCCCCACCACACCCTCTTCGACCACGCTGGCCGCCACTACTACGAGAGCTGCTACATCCAGGGCAACATCGACTTCATCTTCGGCGGCGGCCAGTCCATGTTCCAGGCAAGCACGCACCCTACCACACGCATGCCTACATGATACGAATGAACACATTTCCACGGTTTACACATGAAACGTACGTCGCCGTGCGTCGCTCGCGGATGCGTTTAATCGTGCAGTGCCCGGAGATCTTCGTGAAGCCTGACCGAAGGTCGGCGATCCTGGGGTCCATCACGGCGCAGAATCGCAAGGAGGAGGACAGCAGCGGCTTCGTGTTCCTCAAGGGCAAGGTGTACGGCGTCGGGGAGGTCTACCTGGGTCGCGCCAACGAGGCCTACTCGCGCGTCATCTTCGCCGACACCTACCTCTCCAAGACCATCCAACCGGCTGGGTGGACCAGCTACGGCTACGAGGGCAGCACCGAGTAAGCGCAAGAAAACACGACGTGACCTCGGAACTGATTGATGCACATCGAAATGATATTACTTGTTTGTCATCGTCTGGTGATGTTGTTGCATGCATGCGTGCAGCCATGTGATGCTCGGGGAGTTCAACTGCACCGGGCCGGGCGCCGACGCGTCGAAGCGCGTGCCGTGGGTGCGGAAGTTCACCAAGGAGGAGGCGGCCAAGTTCCTCACCGTCGACTTCATCAACGGCAAGGAGTGGCTCCCGGCGTACTACTACTGATCGAACTGAAACAATATTCACGCATTCTTTGGGAACTTCTCTCCCCTGATGTGATCGAAATTCTGATCAGAGACTGAACGATCGATTTCTTGTAATAGGACCGTGGAAGATTTAATTTGTTGATTCTGACTCGAACTTAATTTAATTTGTTGATTCTGAGTCGAACTGAACTTGTGCATGTTGTTGCTTAGAAGTAAGAACTGAGGCACCTTATTCGTTGTACGTACGATTATCCAGTGGACCATCACATTTAATTTATGTGAATCATAAGTTCATAACATTTGTAACAGCCAGTGTGTGTTGTGTTGTATCCTCCATTCTACGTTCGAACCCCCAAGTGCTTCATTGTTTTCTGAGCAAATATCATCAACTATATAGCTCTTAATCTGTTTATTTAGACAAAGTACAAGTAATAACGTCCACGTTTAACAGTATACCTTTACTGTATACAACATAATACAATTATCACCAACTCAACATGTTAGCCACATTTCATTAAAAAACATCTCTGCCACATTATTGTGCCGTTATGGTGCGGTTACGTAGGCGGCCAGTACAAAAGTATAATCACGGTATAGCACACATGCATAAAGTTTTATACGTATATCAAGCCAGTGGCGGAGGACGGGAAAAAATGAGGTGGGGCAGATCAAAAGCAATACCATTCAAACTCCTCCAACCTTGTCAACGCCGGAGTTTGCGCGCCGGTGGCTGCTGCCCGCCCGCCGGCTACGCCACTACCCAGCGCGGCAGCGCCCAGCGCCACTGCCCACCGGTGGCTACCGCCCGCCACCGGCTACGCCCAGGGTCCAGCCATCCAGGGAGGCAGGGAGCAACCGAGGCAGGGAGCAGGGAGCAGTCTAGGGTTTACATTTACATTGACTAGCTAGTAGCTATTAGGCTATTGGATACTGGATAGGGGGTATATAGGGGCCTGCGGCAAAAAAAATCAAGGTATGGCCCAAGCCTTACCTTGCCCTATCGGGCCCTCCGCCACTGTATCAAGCATGTGCATAGAACAACCATGCATACTCCCGCGCTTCTAAAAGGCTGCCACCTCCACCAATTCCATCGAAGCCCACACCACCCCGCCACCATAAATACCACCACCGAAAATATCACCACCGACGAACGGGCCTCTAGCATAATGGCTAAGGGCTCTAGTAGCACCTCCAGGTCCTGGGTTCGACTCCCAGTGGGAGCGAATTTCAGGCTGGAGCAGGGTAAGGGTGGAGCAGGGGTTCGAAGGTTTTCTCGATCTGCGTGAGAGGATCTTCTTCTTAAGCAAAATGCTCGGGGGGCCGTCTTACCCCCCGGCCCCTGCAGGTCGAGTTTTTTAAAATATCACCACCGGAACCAGCACCACCATAGCTACCTCCAACTCCTCCACTATTGCCCCATCGGTGCCACCTCCAGCATCGGCACCTCCACCATAGCCACCACCATCACCGGCACCTCCACCATAGCCACCGCCGGCACCACCACTAGCTCCTCCTCCGTAGCCCCACTAGCTCTCGCTCCCCAACCGGCGCCACCACCAAGGCCACCTCTTGTACCACTGCCTCTACCTAGGGATGCAAATGGATCGAATATGGACGGATAATACTTCTATCATATTTTTTTTATATTTTTTCTCAGATACGAATACGAATACAAATACGAATAATATCGAATACATACACGAAGCTAATACGAATCGAAATGAATAGGTCACGAATATTTATCGGAACATGAAAACCCCTTAAACTCTACGTCCAAAATTGACAAAAACAGATAAATAGTTTATCTTGTCAAAACATTCAAGATATTTGATCAGTACATATTGCAGCGGTTTGTTCTCGCTTATGAACAGTATAGTTAAGATAGACAAGTGAACAAAAGGTGATTAAGTGAGCTTTCAACCTCTCATAGTTCACATATACTGATGATGATGCATCATGAAAGGCTGAAAGGATAAACGGTCACCGCCTTCTGAGTTCCGAGCATGCAAGCACCCAACTAAGTAGAATGGAATTCAAGAGAAGGGTTACTAGTTAGGACTGACTGTAATAAACATAAACATGAGATAAAATGGGCTCAAATATAAACAGGATAACTAGAACACCTTATTTTACATAGACCTAAACATTTTTAGTGTCGGACACAATCTGCCAAACGATCATTGTGGTAGAAATCCTTGTCCAATGGTATTAACAGACGTGTACGACAACAATACTAGAAATCAAAAACTTAGGGATGAACAAATTTAGTTAACATTTAGTTTCCATTTAGCTCCTTGACAACCAACAGTGAAAGACTCACCAAAATCTCCACTCCTCCATGATGCATCCTATCCCTAGGAAAAGAAATGTCTGCTAATGTCCCTTTTGTTCTGTAAGGTAAAACCACCCCGATAAGTCTTGATTCAAGCAGGCCAAATTGCTTTCAACTAGAAGATTTTCTTTCGATGCATCTAACAACGGGGGCTGCCCAGGGAGATGCATTATGTGCGATATCAAGGGAAGAGCTACAACAGTACAACACTTTACTTGCCTTCGCTACCTCTCAAGTGCTAGATTTCTTATGCGTAATACAATGAACCAAGAAAACCATCAACTGCATGTATTTACTTCTGGCAAGCGAGACGACCAGACGACTGGCGCGGCGGTGGAGGGCAGGGCGGTGCCGACGATCTGGACTGGGAGGAGTTGAACGGACGGGCGGTTCAGTGACCGGCGGTGCCTTCTCTCTCTGGATCGCCTGGGGCTAGAGCCTAGAGGGGTTTAGAACTTTAGATGAGATCTGGAATCAAGATCGCCTGGAGCACGTACCAGTGTGTTGCTTACCTCCACGCCTTAAGAGAATCTATGACACGGGTGGCGTGCAGGAACACGGTGAGCCACCACAGGTTGGCGTTCCGGAGAAAGTCGGCGGTGGTGTGATGCAGGCCGGAGCTGTCGAAGATGGTGCCGCCAATCTTCGTGCCGGGGACGTGGCCAAACGTGTAGCCATTGTCCGGCGTGAGTGACCGGTGAGTCTTAAGAGTCTTGACTCGAGTCTTGAGTACAGATATGATACTGTTTATTACCAGAATTCTAAATTTAGTCTCAAACAGCAGATATGACACTGTTTATTACCAGAATTCTAAATTTAGTCTCAAACAGCAGGAATTTCATTTCTAGCCCTCTTCTGACGGCACGATTGTTTTCGAGGGGATACATGACAAATCATGCGGTCCCCGACTGCATGACCACTGTTCACATACTAATCGTGCGGTCGGGGACCGCACGATTAGTACGTGAACAGTGGTCGTGACTATTCATTCGTACCCGCCTAATTTTTTTCCCAATTAGTGTTTGCTTGAATTTTCTAAATATATTAAATGAGATCAAAAAATTACAAAAATTTATGTACAACCTCCTGACACAACGTTCCATGCGGTGTAATTTTTGGAGAATTTTATCCATGATGAATGTCGCTCAAAAATTCATACAATTTTGATATTTTTATGAGTTTTTACATATAGCAAACAAGCTCCAAAAATTACAAAATTTTATATGAAGCCTTCCAATGCATTAATAGTTATTATGTAATTTTTTGAGAATTTTATGCGGTCCGATTTAGCCACTGTTTATCCGATTTGGTCCGATTTGAGAATTGTATGAATTTTTGAAAATTCATAAAATTTTGATATTTTTATGAGTTTTTACATATAGCAAACGAGCTCCAAAAATTACGAAATTTTATATGAAGCCTCCCAATACATTAATAGTTATTATGTAATTTTTTTTGAGAATTTTATGCGGTCCGATTTAGCCACTATTCATCCGATTTGAGAATTTTATGAATTACACCGCATGGAACGTTGTGTCGAGAGGCTGTACATAAATTTTTGTAATTTTTTAGCTCATTTGATATATTTAAAAAAATTCAAACAAACACTAAATGGAAAAAATTAGACAGGTACGGATCAATAGTCACGACAACTGTTCACGTACTAATCGTGTGGTCTCCGACCGCACGATTAGTACGTGAACAGTGGTCGTGCGGTCGGGGACCGCACGATTTGCCACTTGTTGCCTTGAA
Organism: Dendrocalamus latiflorus; assembly: GCA_017311315.1. NCBI lineage: Eukaryota > Viridiplantae > Streptophyta > Magnoliopsida > Poales > Poaceae > Dendrocalamus > Dendrocalamus latiflorus. Next base: position 40,362,282 of record CM029651.1, read on the forward strand.
AAAAATCGTGCGATCGGGAGGGGGCTAGAAATGGAATTCTTGCTGTTTGAAGGTTAAATTTGGAATTCTGGTAATAAACCGTGCCATATCTATCCAAGACCGCACGATTAGTACGTGAACAGTGGCCGTGCGGTCGAGGACCGTACGATTTGTCACGTGTCACCTCGAAAAAAATCGTGCGGTCGGGAAGAGGCTAGAAATAGAATTCCTGCTGTTTGAAAGCTAAATTTGAAATTCTGATAATAAACAGCATTATATGTATCCAAAATTCACCGCATTAGATGTAGACCAATGGGCAGCGCAGTGGTAGTGTGGTACTGGTCCAGCCCCCGAGGCTGCGAAGACCACAAGGAGGGCATAACCGCACGGCGCGAACGGCGTGCGAGCGAAGAGGCGGCGACGGAACGATTAGCGTCCGAAGAAGCCACGCGGCGCACGGGGGAACGCGGCCAAGGCGTACGGAGTTGCTGAGAGCGCCCGAATTCTTCCGCCCATAAGAGCTCTTATATTTGTCGTTTAGAGCGAATTAGAAAATGCGGAACCTCATGCTTAAGTTCTCAAGTTAATGGAGCCAAGGTGATGATCGATGTGTATAGGTTTTTGCCAATGTAACCAAAGCGGGGGTGATAGCTATAATAATGCTAGGATCATTGAACTTAAAAAAATGCTATAGCGAAGTACGTATAGTACTTCGTACTCTTCGTCTGGTTAGCTAAAGTTTTGCAATTATACATAGAGAAGCTCAAATACACTCCATCATTTTCATAAGCAAGCTTTGAGGGAAAAAAAGAGCTTAAGCTCTTCGAATCCCCTTGGTAGCTGGAGCTAGACTAGAATGCATGCCAGAGCCAAATACGACGAGGGCTGGCCGGGTCATTAGTTTGTTTATTATTTGTGCGCCCTTCTGGACCTTCTAGACACGGTCGTGCCTAAAATGGCCAAGTCCCTTTTAGAACATGGGAATTTGACGGTCTCATGAAATTCCTATGAAACTTATGTGTTCCAAGCGGGGGTAAATAGCAATTGGCAAGACATGCATATAACTCCAGCCGTGCATACAGATTAGAAGGCATGATTCTCTTCCTAAGAATTGCCCATTGGTCATATGACTAAGCAAGCATTTGTGAACAGAATAAAATTAAAACACTTTCATTCTAGCCACTCTGGATGGAAAATATCGAAGTCTATACACAGTGCAAGAAACAGAATAGCTGGGAGAGGCGAGCTGGATCGAAAGTAATAAGGCCCTTAATATGGCCCGTGACGCGAGGAACCGGATGCAGTATTCCAGTTTCCGAAAGCACATTTGCGCTTGTGTGTGTGTGTGTGTGTGTGTGTGTGTGTGTGTGTGTGTGTGGAGTTAGTTTCTTCTTTTCCCTTAATTTCCTGTCGCCGCGCGAAGCCATCAACTGTTGCAGCCGGCGATACACGCTGCACAAGCACAACCTCCACCCCTTCACAGGCACGCCTCACGCACACCAGTGCAACGGTTCAGCCAAGTCTCACGCGGTCACGCCAGCACTGCTGCACCCAAGCGCTGAAGCGCATCGCGCATCCATGCCCTCAGTCACATACAGGTCTAACAAAGCTAGGCAAACACGTATAAGAATTCTTGAGTTAAAACTAAAATGTAAATGCCAAAATTCCAAGGGAACCAAATGCTTTTATGTTGGATTAAGGTGCAATGGGCTTGGAAAGCCCTACAAAATACAATCATGGGAGCTGCACAGCTCTCCTTATGCATAGTACACAACGCATATATACACAGCTAAGAACATATGTACTTCATCCGAATGGTCATGGGCCTATGCTACGAGTTACATTACCGTCAGTGTACATTACTCGCCGCCATAGAACTCTAATCGAACAATATCGTCCACACCTGGACTTACAATCGGCGTGCCAGGAGTGACAACCTACCGAGAATCACAATTGCAGTTCGAACGTGCTTCATCCGAGTCTCATGTTGGTTTCTGGGCTTCTCACGAACTAGGTTCCCTCCAAGCTGGGGATCTCAGGTCACCTGATTGACCGAAAAGTTAGGTGAGGTCAGCGTTGAGCTTACCATATCAGCTGGTCTCCCTACTTGCTGCTTGCTGAGGCTGGGGCAGCTCGAGGACAATGTCGAAGAAACTCCGCTCTGACCCCCTGATGTATTGGACCTCACCACCCATCAATTTCAGGATCTTCCTGCATATGCTTAGTCCAATGCCTTCTTGGGTTGTCCAGCGGGAGTTGCTGAACATGTCTTGGACAATGTCAGGGGGAAGGCCCTCACCAGGGCAGGCGAACCTGGAGAACCATACACACATGAAAGACGATAAATTTAAGGCTTTGTTAAGCTCTTCCAACTGACATGTTAGGTTCTCTATTATCAATAACAGCGAGAACTGGTACAAACACAATACAGAAATTCACATTTCTCATGTATCATTCATGTCGTCAAGCCAATTACGACCATCTTTTAGTGCAACCCTCTCCCCCAAAAACCACAAGTAGAATGCATGAATTATATCAATTATTGTGATACTGCAACAAAAGTAGATTGCTCTAATAACATGAATACATGATTTACAGAAAGTAATCGGTTGGTCTTTCTCCCATGGTCGAGTCAAAAGACCATAATGCTACCGATAAAACCAGATGAGTATGGTTCATGGCAGCATATGCTTAGGCTAATCTAAATTATTTTTGTACTGAAGATTTTTTTTTTTTGGTGCATACTATAGAGTAGAGGTGGTTACTGTCAGGAGAATGAAGAAATATATTCATAGAATAGGGGAACAGAGGCCAAGTTGGCGACATGAAACCAATTTATCTCAGTTCTTTGGTTCAGTGCGATATAGATATGATTTACTAGGAAATTCAAATTCTTAAACTTAATTGTATTCTGGAATTTGAATTTCTTAGTAAAAAGTGCTACATAATAAAAACAAAGTTATAACAGATAAGATTTCATTCTTGTTGTTGGAATGAATTCTCTCATCTATTCCATGGACCAAAAAGCTAGAATAGTCACCTACAAATAGCATAAAACACCCTATACAAAGGACTAATACATACTTCTAACACCCCCTCAAACTCATGGTGGATTAATCACACTGAGTTTAGAGAGATAAAAGTTATATTGAGCTCTAATTTGCGCCTTCATGAAAAAATCAGCTAGCTGAAGTTTTGAAGGCACATACTAAACAGGGAAAACCTGCTGTTGCACCTACGACCTCATGTAGGAAGCATCAAACCCAACGTGCTTGGTGAGCCCCAGCTTCACTGGATCTCGAGCAATGTTGATCGCACCAGTGCTATCAGACAATAAAGTAGTAGGTACAGGCACTAAAACACCAAAGTCCTCAAGAAGTCCCTGTAGCCAGATGACCTTAGGTGTCACCGACGCAAGAGCCCTCAACTCAGCCTCAACCAAGGTTGTCATGGCGTCACTTAGGCGTCCTGGCGGCTGGAGGGTGATGTCAAGGCCGTTCGCCTAGGCTTGAGGAGTTAGGCGAGCGCTTGGGATCATTGGGCGTCGCCCAACTATTTCTGGCGGGTGGGGGTGGGGGTGGGGGGACCCTTGAAGGGTAGAGTTTCAACCGAGACTAGTAGTCTTCACTCACTTCGGTTGCTGCTCCTTGAAAGGGTAGGGTTTCATGGAGATCCCAGCTTACTCCCACCGCCGGCGCCCTTCTCCAGCCCGCTCCCGCCGTCGGCACCCCGATCCAGCCTGCTCCCGCCGTCGGCGCAGCTCTCCCCCACGACTGCCGCCCCTCTCCACCGCGAATCCCTCCCCTCTCCGCCGTTAGCTCAGCTTAGGTGAGCCTCCTCTCCATTCTTCTTCTCCCTTTGCTCGGCTTTCTTCTTCCTTTGCTTCTTGCTCTACTTTCTTCTTCTTCCTTGTGGCTTGCACTCCCTCTGCTTGATGCTGCCTTGTGCTGCTTCTGCCTGCTTGCTGATGCCAGTAAGTTTTGTTAACGTCCCCTGCTCTCTGATGTAGGTTTTTTTGGGGGGGAGGGGGTAAACAAAAGAAACTCCAGTGAGGATTTTGTGTTGGGAAATAACAAAATCCATTTGCGGACCCTTTAGTGACTTGTTGCAGTTTTTGGGAGAAGCCTGTAAGGTTTAGATTGGGTTGTGCACATTAATAGTATTTGGTGGAGAGAATTCTGTTCAAGGACAGGGGCTTTCAGGAATTATGTTCACAAACTTATCCCCATTAGAGCTATTAAGAAGTCTAGACAGTCTTAGAACTATAAGAGAAGACATTTATAGTTTAGAAATAACATGCTCTACTTTAGTTGTCTTCTGCAGATAATCTAGATTAGTTACAAAGTTACTAGATTCATGTGCTTACGGCTTGTGTGTTTGTGCTCTTATGTGCTTACAGATGTCTATGAAAGCTAGGGAGGGCGGTGAGACTTATGATCCATCCAAGGATCCGAAGAGAAAGGCTAAGTCAAAGGACCCAAGATGAAAATATGCACTTTGGCCAATTTTTTTTCTCGAATACGCAGGAGAGCTGCGTACCTTTGTATTAAGAGAGGGAAACCGGCCCCTTACAAAGATCACCACCTCACTCCGGGCCGAACCGTGAGGGGTGAGAAAAACATGATAAAGAAAAAAAACTAGAAAAGAAAAGAAATCACTCTGAGCCTTGACCGAATAGGACAAGCTGAGCATTTTGGCCAATTGAAGACAAGGATCTGGTGGAATGTTCCCTTTGCGGGAAGCATGTGCACTTGGGCATCAAGAGGTTAAAGCAACATCTCATTGCGGGTTTTGGGGATATTGTTAAGTGCCGCGAGGCCACTACTGAGATCATGAGAGATGCAAGCATGGATGAACAAGACTGCACGAAAGGTGCTGGTCAACATTGAAGAAGATAGTGGAGGGGAGGAGGATGGTGTTGATGATGAAGTCTAGGAAGTAGAGCCACAAGAAGCATCATCATCCAAGGCATCTCATGTAGTGGCATCTTCAAGTCCACATACAAGTCTAACGTCTCCATCTACAAGGTTAACTCCAAGTTCCGAGACAGCCTCCAAAAGGAAGGCTGCAACTGCTGTCTTGTTCAAGAAGCCAGCGCTGCCGAAGCAAGCTGAAATCCCTGCAATGCTGTTGAAGTCTCCTGAAGTAGTAAGGCTAAGACATACCCAGGGGTTAACCAACTCAGCATGTATAGGAGTGGAAAGAATAAGGAAGAAAGACATATGGCGGCCAAGTACATTTAGTTAGTCAGTATTCGTTCAAATGGTATTCATTGTTAGGAACTGTGATTTTCAGCACTCATGAATTATAAACTTCAACTGCAGATGCTCCTGATCCTGGTGCACCAAGACAATGGTGGTTTGGAGGTGGCACTGATTTGACTCCTTAATATATCATTGAAGAGGATGTGAAGCATTCATTCTGTATGTTAGCACTTCCTACATATTTCAAAGTCAAGTTTCCTAGACTGGTATTGAGCATGCCTACTTAATTCTGCTGCTGAATTCTTGGATGGTCAGTAAAATAGCATGCCTAGTGACATTGATCTACCATGATTGCGGTTTAGTGGTGTTCAATGTTACTTGCATTAATTTGTTAAGATAGAATGCTATTGTGCATCACTGACTTAGGATACTATTGAATTATTAAAACCTTGAGGGTGTATTGTGCACTAATGTTAGTTAACCTAGTTGTTGTTTGGAGAAATTGTGATGTGCTTATTTAATTCCCTGCCAGATGAGGTATATTTATTTAATTCTCAGCCATATAAGGTATTATTTGTTATTTTTATTACCACCGTATAACTCTCGCCATGCCGAAACTTGCTAGAGCACCATGACAACCTTGGCCTCAACACTCGAATGGGAAAATGTAGTATGCTTCTTAATCTTCCAGACAATCAATGACGAGCCAAGGAAGACACAGAAGGGTGACAAAGACCAACGATCAGAAGAATTACTAGCCCAAGTCGCATCAAAATATGCCTAAAGCTGCAAGGAGTTGAAGCGAGGAAAGAAGACTTCGATGATGGTTCCATGAAGATATTGTAGAACTCAAGGTGACTATAGTGGATCTGAGTGGGAGCTAAAACGAACTAACTCAGAATGTGAACAGCATGAGAGATGTTAGGTTGAGTAGTGGCAAGGTAAACCAAACTTCCAACAAAATGACAATATCGAGTAGGATCCTCAAGAGGAGTACCATCAATGGACCGGAGTTGAAATTGGAGCTCCATAAGTGTCCACCATGCACTAATTAGTGAGACAAGCACGATCAAGAGATCCTAGATATACTTCTGCTGAGAGAGGTAATAGCCATCAGGAGTGGAGGTGACCTCAATCCCAAGGAAGTAGCTAAGAGGATCCAGATCAGACATCTGAAACTGCTCACTGGGACACCTCTTCACAAAGTCAATATACTGATGATCATCTCCAGTGATGAGCATATCATCCACATAGAGAAGGAGCGTCCAATCATGAGAGAAGGTGTGAACAAAGAGAGCAGGGCCATGATCACAAGCAGAGAAGCTGACAGTAGTGACAACAGAGGTAAAACGCTCAAACTGAGCACGAGGCGCTTGTTGGAGCCCATAGAGAGAACAACAGAGGTGACAAACCTGACCATTGAGGACAAAATACCTAGGAACGGGTGCATGTAGACCCCATCTCGCAACTCGCCATTGAGAAAGACATTCTTAACATCAAGTTGTGAGATAGTCCACTACCGAATAGAAGTAAAGGCAACAAGAGTGCGAACAGTGGTCATATGAGCAACAAGAACAAAAATCTCATAATCACGCCCATACTCCTGTTTGGAAACCCCCTGCAATGAGACACGTCTTGCTCAATGGTACCATCAGAATGAATCTTGGTCTTATAGGCCCACTTGCACGTGATGCGACTAACATAAGTAGGAAGGGGAACAAGATACCAAGTGCTAGTACGCTCCAAAGCAGCAATCTCCTTTGCCATACCGAGCCGCCACACAAGATGAGATGCAGCATCACGGTAAGAGGTAGGCTTAGTAAGAGAAGTAGCAAAAGCTGCAAAGCCATAGCAATCAGGATGCAAAATCGCACTTCGATCATGAAGAGTGTACCTCGGAGATGCTGGAGTAGGACCCAACAAGGGGAGAAGAAGGCACTGGAGCAGGACCCGACAAGGACGGAAGAGTAAAGGTAGAGGATAACAGAGCTGGTGGAGAAGGATCAGAATGAGAACGACGAGTTTAGTGGAAAGGAAAGGGGGAGACCTCAATAAAAGAGTTGGTAGGATCCTCCGGTGAGGAATCAACGGGAGCCAGGGGAAGAAGCCAAAGGTGAATCCAGTGGTGATGGAGACAAAAGCAAAACCAACGGAGTGGAGAGCTGATAATTAGAAAAAAGTCAGAAAAGGGATCGACTCAGCAAGAGAGTCTGGATTGGAAGTGGTGTCACAAGGATAGTAAGGCACGGACTCATCGAAAGTAACATTGCGCGAAATGTGCATCCGACGAGTACCAGGGTCATAACAGCGGTAACCCTTGTGCTCAGCATTGTACCTAAGGAAAACACACTCAACTGACTGAGCAGTCAGCTTCGTGCGTGATGAATAAGTCCCTGTACTGTGGTCTTTGTGGGCTGTGGTAGTTTTTGTTTTTTGACTGCTTTAGGACAGCATCTGCTTTTAGGACAGCATCTGCTTTTGCTTTAGAACAGCATCTGCTTTAGGACAGCATATTGACCGCTTTAGGACAGCATCTAGGATAGCATCTTAGCATATGCTTGACTGGTTCTCAGCCTATAAATTTGTATCCCCAACCCCTCAGGTTGGCATGGCATTGTGTGAGCAATAAACAAGAAAACTTGCCCCATCTCCTAGTGTCATCCTCTCCATGAGAGTAAGGATCTTGCTATCACCAACAGCAAGACTCCAGCGAGTAACAAGTGGTATCAGAGCCTTAATATCCTGTAGCCTGAGCATCTCCTGCTCATCTCCTTCTCCGGCCTCGCAGCAGCCCCAGCCAGTAGCAGCAGCAGCTCCGGCTGTCCCTGCTCACTCCTCTGCGGAGACGGGCAGCAGCTCGTCAGAAGCAGCCCTCTCTCCACGCAACAGCCCCCCAGTAGCGCGCCATGTCCGCAGGGCAGTCTCAGCGCTCGGTCGCCTCGAGCATGCGGCGTCAGCAGACGGCCGAGCTCGTCGCGGCAGAGCAGCGCGAGCGAGCGGCGGCAGAGACCGCTGCGACGGCGGAAAGGGCGTCAAGGCTGGCAGCGGCGGAGCTGGCAGCAGCCAGGGCGGAGGTGGAAGCAGCGGCGGCGGCAGATGCAGCGCGTGCGGCAGCAGCAGAGGTCAAGGCTCTGCACGGCAGCAACAGCAGCTCCGGCTCTGTTGATGACAGCGCCGACGCGGACCCTCAGCTGCTGGAGAGGGAGGCAGCGCAAGGGCGAACGGTGCAATGGGCAGCCACGCACGCCCACGAGCGCGGCGGCAGCCCAGACAGGCGCGGACGCGCCGGCGGCGCTCCTGAAGGAGGCGCACACGGCGGTGGCGCTCCTGGAGGAGGCACGCACGGCGGCGGCGTACGGGTCGACGGAGAGCGCGGCCCTCACAGGCAACGCGGCTCTCTCTCCCCGGTTCGGTACCGTGGTCACCACGAGTACCAGGCTGTCGTCAGGGACGTCGGCCCCGGCGGCGGGTGGCCTACCCTCACCAAGACCAACTACGTCAAGTGGGCTGCGGTGATGAGGGTAAAGCTCCAGGTGCGGCATATGTGGGATGCAGTCCGGTACGGCGACGTCGACTACGACCAGGATCGACGGGCGCTGGATGCTCTCATCGCTGCAGTCCCGCCCGAGATGCAGTTCTCGCTTACCAACAAGCGGACTGCCAAAGAGGCTTGGGACGCCATCGCTGCAGCACGCATCGGCAGCGACCGCGCCCGCAAGTCTACACTGCAGGCACTACGCACGGAGTGGGAGCACCTGGCCTTCAAGCCAGGTTAGGACGTTGATGACTTTGCTCTCCGTCTCAACACTCTGTTGCACAAGTTGGTGCAGTTCGGCGACACCTACGGCGAAGAGAGAGCTGTGGAGAAGCTCTTCCGCTGCGTCCCCGAGAAGTACAAGCAGATGGCTCGCTCGATCGGGTCTCTGCTGGACCTCTCCACGATGACCATCGAGGAGGCGTTGGGTCGCCTCAAGGTCGTCGACATCGATAAGCCACAGCGCCCCTCGGGACCCGTCACCATTGGCGGGAAGCTCCTCCTCACTCGGGAGCAGTGGGATGCCGGCCAAGGTGACAAGAAGAAGGGGGAGCCTTCTTCCACGACAGGCGGCCGCAAGAGTGGCAAGCGCGGCAAGCCGCGCAAAGGCGCCCAGGGCGGCGGTGCTGGCAAGCAAAAGCCGGCACGAGACGACTCTTGCCACAACTGCGGCAAGCTTGGTCATTGGGCCAAGGAGTGTCGACAGCCACGACGCGGCCAGGCCCACGTCGCGCAAGCGGAGGAGGAGCAGCCGGTCCTGTTCATTGCTCATGCGAGCATCGAACTACCTCCAGCGGCACCGGCCGCAGTGGCTCTCCTCCACCTTGACGAGCCAAAAGCACACGCCCTCCTCGGCGACAGTTCCAGTAATGACAAGACCGACGGGTGGTGCCTCGACACCGGCGCCACCCACCACATGACCGGGCGGCGGGAGTTCTTCTCCGAGCTCGACTCAGGCGTTCGAGGCACCGTCAAGTTCGGCGACGCCTCCGCCGTGGAGATCAAGGGCGTCGGCTCTGTCGTCTTCGTCGCCAAGACTGGCGAGCACCGGCTGCTCACCGGCGTCTACTACATCCCCGATCTGCGGAACTCCATCATCAGCTTGGGACAGCTGGATGAGAACGGCTCGCGTGTCGAGATCGAGCACGGGGTGCTGCGGATTTGGGATCTTCGACGCCGCCTCCTTGCCAAGGTAACCAGAGGCGCAAATCGACTCTACACTCTTCACGTGCAGGTGGCACAACCCCTCTGTCTCGCAGCTCGTCAGGACGACGAGGCGTGGCAGTGGCACGAGCGCTTTGGGCACCTTCACTTCTAGGCCCTGAAGCGGCTCAGTGCCACGGAAATGGTGCTAGGCCTGCCGTGCCTTGACCATGTGGAGCAGCTCTGCGACGTCTGCGTGTTGACGAAGCAGAGGCGACTCCCCTTTCCCCAGCAGGCGAGTTTCCGAGCCAAGGAGAGGCTCGAGCTCGTGCACGGGGACTTGTGTGGCCCGGTGACACCGGCCACACCGGGAGGACGACGCTACTTCCTGCTGCTCGTCGACGACCTCTCCCGCTACATGTGGGTGATGGTCCTCGGCAGCAAGGGAGAGGCTGCGGACGCCATCAAGCGCAGCAAGGGAGAGGCTGCGGAGGCGGAGTGCGGCCGCAAGCTGCGCGTGCTGCGCACAGACAACGGCGGCGAATTCACGGCGGCTGAATTCGCGTCGTACTGCGCTGATGAGGGCATTCAGCGCCACTACTCCGCGCCGTACAGCCCGCAGCAGAACGGCGTCGTCGAGCGGCGCAACCAGACGGTTGTGGGGATGGCTCGGGCCCTCCTCAAGCAGAGGGGGATGCCGGCTGTCTTCTGGGGAGAGGCGGTGGTGACGGCCGTCTACATCCTCAACCGCTCGCCTACCAAGGCGCTCGACGGCAGGACGCCGTACAAGGCTTGGCATGGGCGCAAGCCGGCGGTCTCCCACTTGCGGGTCTTCGGCTCCCTCGCGTTCGCCAAGGAGCTTGGCCACATCGGTAAGCTCGACGACAGGAGCACTCCGGGAGTGTTCATCGGCTACGCGGAGGGCTCGAAGGCCTACCGCATCCTCGACCCTGACACACAGCGAGTCCGCATCTCGCGTGACGTTGTGTTCGACGAAGGGCGAGGCTGGACGTGGGACAAGGCGGTGGACGACGGTTCGACTTCGACTCTCAGGGACTTTGTTGTCGACTACGTCCACTTCGAGAGAGCCGGGGGAGCTAGCAGCTCGTCTTCACCGAGCTCGTCCACCTCGACACCTTGCTCGCCACCAGCTCCGGCGAGTGCTCCACCACCTTCGGCACCGGCTACGCCCCACTCTTCACCACCGGCCACTCCACGCTCTCCCGCACCGGCTCACCACTCTCCTGCACCGGCGGCCACACCACCGGAATCGGCCCCAACAGTTTCGGTCCACGACGAGCAACGCATGGTGGAGTTCGCTACTCCGCTGTCCCACGACGAGGACCGCGTCGACGCCTACCACGACGACGAGCCTCTGCGCTATCGTACCATGGACAACATCCTCGGCGAGCTGCCCGTCCCTGGACTGGCGCAGCGCGACTGCGAGGCGGAGCTGCACTTGGCATGCGACGACGGCGAGCCCCGCTCCTTCGCTGAGGCGGAGGGAGACGCGGCGTGGCGTGTCGCGATGAAGCAGGAGATGGACGCCGTCGAGCGGAACCGGACGTGGGAGCTGGCGGATCTTCCTGCCGGTCACCGCGCGATCACCCTTAAGTGGGTGTTCAAGCTGAAGCGGGATGAAGCCGGCGCCATCGTCAAGCACAAGGCTCGCTTGGTGGCACGAGGATTCGTGCAGCAGGAGGGGGTCGACTTCGATGACGCCTTTGCACCCGTCGCACGGATGGAGTCCGTGCGACTCCTCCTTGCGCTAGCTGCCCAGGAAGGCTGGCGTGTTCATCACATGGATGTCAAGTCGGCATTTCTTAACGGCGACTTGAAGGAGGAGGTCTACGTGCATCAGCCGCCGGGATTTGCGATCCCCGGCAAGGAGGGCAAGGTGCTCCGCCTGCGCAAGGCCCTCTATGGCTTGCGACAGGCACCGAGGGCGTGGAACGCCAAGTTGGACTCCACGCTGAAAGGGATGGACTTCGAGCAAAGTCCGCACGAGGCGGCCATCTACCGGCGGGGCAGTGGAGAAAACGCCCTGCTGGTGGGTGTCTACGTCGACGACTTGGTGATCACCGGCACCAAGGATGCGGAGGTGGCGGCATTCAAGGAAGAGATGAAGGCCACCTTCCAGATGAGTGACCTGGGGCCCCTCTCCTTCTACTTAGGGATCGAGGTGCACCAGGATGATTCCGGGATCACGCTTCGACAGACCGCCTACGCCAAGCGCGTCGTTGAGCTAGCTGGGCTCACCGACTGCAACCCAGCTCTCACTCCAATGGAGGAGAGGCTGAAGCTGAGCCGCGACAGCACGACGGAGGAGGTGGACGCTTCGCAGTACCGGCGTCTTGTGGGGAGCCTTCGCTACCTCGCCCACACACGACCGGACTTGGCATTCTCCGTCGGCTACGTTAGTCGGTTCATGCAACGACCGACGACGGAGCATCAGCAGGCTGTGAAGAGGATCATCCGCTACGTTGCGGGGACTCTTGACCACGGCCTCCATTACCCGAGGTGTCCCGGCGCGGCACACTTCGTCGGGTACAGCGACAGCGACCACGCGGGCGACATCGACACCAGCAAGAGCACAAGCGGGATTCTCTTCTTCCTCGGCAAGTGTCTCGTTCACTGGCAGTCAGTCAAGCAGCAAGTGGTGGCCCTGTCCAGCTGTGAGGCCGAGTACATAGCGGCTTCCACCGCTTCGACTCAGGCACTCTGGCTCGCTCGACTGCTTGGTGATCTCCTCGGCAGGGACACTGAAGTAGTGGAGCTCAGGGTGGACAGCAAGTCCGCTCTAGCCCTGGCAAAGAACCCCGTTTTTCATGAACGGAGCAAGCACATCCGGGTGAAGTACCATTTCATCCGAGGCTGCTTGGATGAAGGAAGCATCAAGGCAAGCTACATCAACACCACGGATCAGCTTGCGGATCTGCTCACCAAGCCTCTTGGAAGGATCAAGTTCCTTGAGCTCTGCTCCAAGATCAGGATGGTTCAACCCTCCCACAAGACGACGCACAAGACTTAGGGGGAGAATGATGAATAAGTCCCTGTACTGTGGTCTTTGTGGGGCTGTGGTAGTTTTTGTTTTTTGACTGCTTTAGGACAGCATCTGCTTTTAGGACAGCATCTGCTTTTGCTTTAGGACAGCATCTGCTTTTAGGACAGCATCTGCTTTAGGACAGCATATTGACCGCTTTAGGACAGCATCTAGGATAGCATCTTAGCATATGCTTGACTGGTTCTCAGCCTATAAATTTGTATCCCCAACCCCTCAGGTTGGCATGGCATTGTGTGAGCAATAAACAAGAAAACTTGCCCCATCTCCTAGTGTCATCCTCTCCATGAGAGTAAGGATCTTGCTATCACCAACAGCAAGACTCCAGCGAGTAACAGTGCGCTCATGGGATGGAAGAACAAAGCAGATGCAGCTACAGGCACAAAGATGAGTGTACTAAGAAGACCTACAGTAGAGACGCTCAACAGGAGTAGAACCTTGAATAGCAGTGGATGGTTGTAGGTTAACAAGGTAGGCAGCGGCAGAAATGGCCTCAGCCTGGAAGTGAGGTGGAACAGAAGAGGCCAGCATCAGAGTGCGAGCAGTCTCTAACAATGCTTGCACTCAGAAACACCGTTCTGAGTGTGAGCACCAGGATAGGAGTACTGAGGAAGAGTGCCCTGCGCGGAAAGGAACTAACGAAAAGCAGTAGACATGTACTCACCAACAGAATCAGCATGAAAGACAAATGGCTGAATCAAATTGAGTACGAACCATAGTAGCAAAAGACTGATAAATAGAAAGGACCTGGCTACGAGAAGACATAAAATAAATCCAAGTATGGTGAGAGTAGTCATCAATGAAGATTGCATATTATTGATGACCCCTTTCGAAACTAAGGGGGGCTGACCCCATACATCAGAGTGAATCAAATCAAAAGGACGAGCAGGAAGAGAAGTACCATCTGCAGTCTAAATGGAAACTGGTAGAACGGAAGGACTCAAAGGGGTGAGGTGAATGAAATCTAGTGTCATGTGGAAGGAAGCACCAAAGTCCAAGATCCAAGGATATGATATACCTGAAGTAAGAGACTAAGTGGCTGGAGGCTAAGTGGCAAGACTGGCATCAGTCGAAGAGCCCGAGGTAGGGCTGATGACAAGACGTTGAAGAAGAGAGACCAGTTGCTAAGAGGTGTCTGGCTAGCGAGGAGAACCAACACCTCCTGACTGAGCAGAGCCACGTTGAGGGCGACCAACTCTGCAGCCCTAGCTCCGCCTCCTAGAGTAGCAGGTCTGGTAGGTATGACCATCACGCTGATACTAGGTGCAGTTGAGGCCACAAGTAGAGGCACTCGCAGTAGCCACTGGTGCTGGAGGAGCAGTAGTAGACGCTACCGCCATAGGAGCTGTAAGAGTAGTCGGTGTACGAGCAACCAGAGTGGCAGAAGACAGCTGCTGAGTCATGCCACGGAGACGAGTCTCCTCGAAACGAACAAAAGTGAGTGCCTCCACCAGAGACGGTCGCGGTGAGTGGGCTAGAAGGTGAGCACGAACCGGCTTGAACTCTAGTCGAAGACGCGTCAGGAAGTCGTAGAGACTGTGAGTCTCCTGGTGAGCCCAGGACTGACACAATAAGGACAAGTTCGACAGACATCTGGTCCCAAAGAGCCAAGCTAATGTAACACTCCAGTGATCTACTAATAGAAGTCATCAAAAGTGGCGTCAAGCTGCTGGAGAGAATGTGTCTGGTGTACCATAGCGAGGTAGAGGGCATCACTGCTCAGCTGATATTGTGCTTGGACATGCTCCCACAGCAATTGTGACAACGGAAGCACGACAAAGTCAATAGAGATGTCGACAGTCATGCTCCCAATCAGGATGGCGATGACACAAGCTTCATCACCCTGACACCTCTCATAGGCATGAAGATCAAGTTGGTACACCTCCACGACATCATCAAATGCGACAACGACATCAGGATCAGCTAGGCCAGCACCCACACCGACAGGTGGCCCAGCTGGCGGAATAGAGAGAGGTGGGCAAGGCCGCTCGCCGGTGAGGTGATCCCAGTGGCGCTGACTATTGAGGCAAATCCGCATATGCACTGACCACTTCCAAAAGTTCATCCCATTGAACACGACCTTTAGGAGCAGGATGGAGACGTAGGAGCTGGCGGCGACCATCAACTCGGTGCTCACGAGCGGAGCTTAGGGAGAGGCGGCCGGAGCTTGGGGTAGCACGGGCGACGCCTCCTTCCTCCGGCGTGGATTGAACTCAAGGCAGCATGGATCCGGCTAGATTCGGGCGAGGTGAGGGCGCCGGCGGCTGAATCCGAGCGGGCGAAGCTCGCGAATTCAGGTGGCAGAAGCACTGCACAAGCAAGCAACGGCCTCAATCCGGGCGACGGTGGCCTCGATCTGGGCCGCAGTGACGTCAAGTCAGGCCATGGTGGCATCAAGCCAGAAGCTCCTGAGCAGATCCACCCGATCCGAGCGGCGGCAGCCTTGAGAAGGCGGCGCGAGAAGGGTTCAACCGCCTGGTGAGCCCACGGTGGGCTCCAGGCGCGAGAAGGGTCCGAACGTGAGAAGAGAAGGGACTCTCGACGGCAACGCAAAGCAGAGAGAAGGGAAGGGGAGTGGAGGCGGCGGCGCTCAAACAGCGACAGCGGTGGCCTGAGGGCGGCGACTGAAGTTTTAGGGTTTTGGTGGTGGGAAGAGTCATGGCTCTAATACCATGTTGTTGGAATGAATTCACTCATCTATTCCACAGGCCAAACGGTTAGAATATGGTCAAGTACAAACAGCAGAGAACACCCTATACAAAGGACTAAGAGGAGGAAATATAGATATATATACATATACTTCTATAAATTCTGACTTTCCTAGTTTCTATATTTAGAGCATGAATAGTTCATGATAACTGCATATTACCAATAGCAAGGAGCAACTGCGTCATAAATGTGACAAACAAATCTGAATTTAAGTAATTGTTTTCTTCTTTATTCTGTATCAATTTTTAAAAAAAAATCTGCTAAAAATTCAAGAAACGTTATTCCTTTAAGAAACAATAAATCGTTTTATGGTATGGTGTAAATAGAGAGGAAAGCGGTTAACCTGAAGAGGAAAAGCATTGTATCTGTTCCATCAGAATTTTGTTTTAAATTTGGTCTGACTTGTATCTCTACCCAGCCGTTTTCAGCTGGAGCAAACCGCACCATACTTAGCAAAAAGCCAGACAACACTTGTTGAATTCTATATTGGTCACCATATGCCAAGGCTTCTTTGATTTCATCAGGGATATCTCGTATAAGTTGCAAATCTCTTTCTTTCAGCGATATCATCACTTGGCTGACAACAGCATTCATAACACTTCCAAGCGAAAATTCACTTTTATCAAGCACCAGAGAGCTGTTAAATAAACAAAAAAGAAATTTAATAATTTTTCAGCTAACCAATTATTAAAATATTGATAGTATGTCGATCTTAAAAACAAAGAGGTGTGTGTTGGGGGGGGGGGGATGTCTTCAGATTACGAAAAAGTGAGGTAATACTTCTACATACACACCAGTAAATCTAGAATGAAATTAAACCAAGTAAATGGTACAAGAAAATACTGGAGTAGACAAATAATAAGTTCATATTTGGAATGATACTCATATTAGTTTGTGTTTGGACTTTGCAAAATGACATGGAAAGATTATGCATGCCGCAAATTAATTCGCATTCATCGTCCGTAAATAAAGCTGAGAGGAATTGATGGAGTGTGCAAGGCAACCAGAATGATATTTGAATTTTCAAACAAGCAAATGAAGCGCAACATTTGGAAAAATAGTTACCAAGTTTATAAAACAAGACTAGGTTTACTGTGGGCTCACCAAGGGCCAGGACCTGGTTCACTCCTAGGATCAACATTTGTAAAAGGAACATACGCCTTGAATCCCTACTAGGCTACTACCATGAAACTGTTTGGGTTTATGTGAACTGTGGAGCTTACTTTGTAGTTTTGTAGGATGTGATAAAGTCATAATGCTATTCTTTTATTTTAACACGATCCTAGATTTCTAGTATATATAGTATTTGAAGTAGCAAGGTTCAGAATCCCGTCAAATAAAGCAAGCTAACAATGGTAGGCAGAAAACCAGAGTACACACTTTTTTTCAAACGACAGCCTTAAAAAACAGTTCAGGATATAGGAGTAATGGCTTTCTGGCCCAAGTAACACCAATGTACAAACTATTATTGCTTACTCTTGCTGATTTTCCCATGGTTCTTGCATGTAAAAGCATAATTTTCTCGCTATTCTTTAAAAATATTTTTTAAAAAAAACACAATTTCGCCTAGCTCTACTGGGAATCGTACAAACCACCAATTTCTAGCTTGGTCGCCCTTTTTATTGGCCATGGGCTTGGTCCCAATTGAGTAACTGTCTATCATTTTGTGAACCACCAGGAAATATCAGACCAGTGACTGGCATAACAAGCCAGACGTGTTCCAGCCATCATGCAGAAAGCTAGTACATAATCCAGTAAAAGGTTCTATAAACCCTGCAGCAGTCTATGAAGTATTAATAATCTGGATTAGATGCAACAGAATATCTTGGGAAAGTTATTGGTCATCTATTCACCTGATCCACTGATGTACACTTCACATTCAAGCAAGAACAGAAATCAAGGAACTCAATACTCTTCTCACCTAGATTAAAGTAACTAGACTCAGTTCATCTCTGCAATGGCCTTACTACAATATGCAATATTTTGTTTTTTGTGGTACTTGCTGGTCTTAATTAGTAGTGTTTTAAAATATTTCCCGAGCAAAGAAAGTGTTCAGTATATAGATGCAAAGGATGGTAATAGTATAATTGTCATGAAGGGTTGGTTCATTTGCACAGAAAAATTTAGCATTCATCCAAAATTGATAGAACTTGAGTTGCAAGAGCGAAAATATTCAGAGAAATGCAAAGACAGTGGACCAGAGCTGTCAGTCTGATGGACTTTTCTAATTCCTTATCTGACTTTCATACTTTAACAAGATTAGTGCTGAGTGGCTGAAATTCAAGTTATGCATAGTCTTAGAACGCAAGCTAAAGATCGTCAAATGATTACAAGACATACTCAGACATTATTGTGAACCAGTGAAGTTAAAAAGGTTAAGATCATAATACCAACCCGTCCTCGATACTTTGGAGGCTGGTATCCTTTACAATCTTAGACAACTGCTTCTCACAAGCAGTGCTTGTTTCAAGAAACTGCCTTTGGTCATCCTTTAAATCAGTCATCTCCAACAGGGAGTTTGTAAATCGGATACCACTGAGAGGGTTCTTTATCTCCTGGCAAATGTAAGCCAATTCCTTCATCCTTGCATAGCACTTCTTTTCTTCTTGTCTCTGAATCTCGAAGGCTTGCTGTAATTCAGGGCTTGCAATCTGCAAGAAGCAAAAGGCTCCTATGGCCTCACCATCCAGTTTGCTCCTAGTATTTGCGGTCAATAAGGACTGTACATATTTGCCATTCTTGTCGAAAAATGAAAAGGGGAACTTCTCAGAATCCTGCCCTCCTATAGCGTTGTGAAGGACAATCATGAACTTTGTCAATGCATCTGGCCCCTTAAGTCTGCAACAACTGCCAAATACCTCTCCAACCAGAAGCTTACCGACAACTTCTCCTCTCGACCATCCTGTAAGTTTTTCCATTGCCGTGTTCCATTCTGAGCAACAAGTATTCTCATCTGAAGCAAATATTGGGGGTATTAGAGGATTAGGGTTGTGTACAATAGCCTTGTAATCCCCTTGTATGTTGACAAATTTATCCATGACCACCTTTTGCCCCGTGACATCTTGACCAACAAAACAAACACCAACAATATTTTTAGTGTAATCCCTACTAGAACAGGCATTGACAATAACAAATATCGGTCCTTTATATTGCTCTGGCCCAAATGCCTTCAACTTTATCTCTACATTTTTGTCTTCCTCACCTGCATGAGCAACAAGTTCATAAATCATGGCTCCCCAATCCCACTACTTTCCCTTCATGATAGCATGACTTCACTGTGTGTATTGAACAAGTAATTTACAATATTATAAACAGTATCGAAAAAGCAATTTACAATAATATAAACAGTATGGAAAATCCATCTACTCCTGGGAGCAATTACTCCCACCTTTGATACACTTACTAAATGAGTTTCATATACATTTGCCACTTTGAGTATACTTATCTACTAATTCTAAGATACTTCAATGTGAAATACAAGTAAAATTATCTAATGAACAGTATTATGTAGATGATTTATACAGAACATAAAATCAAGGCAAAGGCAACCAAATCCAAATGAGCATGACTAGTGAGGGATACCTCTTAAAGCTCGTGAGAGTAGCTTATCAACTATTTCCTCGGATTCCTTGAAGATAAGATCATTTACCAATGATTTGCCCATTGCTTCCTCAACTGAGAGGCCTGTCAGCTCAGCAACTTTTGCATTCCACCCATTTATACATCCATCAGTATCGACTGCAAAGATGGGTACTGTTGCTGTCTCTATCAACCGAACCATCTCCCTTGCTACTGAACTAAGCTCATCTATTCCTCGCAATTCCAGTTCCCCAAGCTGAACCTGACCATTGACAATGGCTTTTGAGTTACTCGTACCCTCAGCAGCATCTCTGAAGGAGTCGCGCAATATGAGCTGCAAGGAATGTATTGCATCCATCTCTGCATTGTCCCACGGTAAGCTCCTGCTCTTCACCACTTCAAGAAATGCCTTGAATGATGATCGTGGGTGCATCCGCTGCCCATCATCCTTATCCTCTGGATGATGCTTTGCACCACCCCATTTTATCTCTTTAGCTGTGTGTGACCGGAACCAAAATAAATAATCACTCGGCGTGATATAAGCTACTGCCATTCCACACACTGCATCCCCTAATGCAGCAGCACCAGGGTAGCCTGCATCAGCTAGGCTATCTGTGCTAAGCCCAGTTGAGTCTCCATGGCACAGCGTCAACCACTCAATGATATCCTTAATCTGAGCCTCCGTGGGAGTCACACCCAGAGGGTAGTACTTCCCATGGTAATACAGAGCAGTACCATCACACTTCACAAGGTCCATGATGCTGGGGCTCTGTGTGACAATGCCAGTTGGCGAATCCCGAAGTAGCATGTCACACAGTAGCGTTTGCGTTCGCAGGATGTGTTTCTCTGACAGCTGGTGCGCAAGCTGCAACTCCATGTTGAGCTGCAGCCCGAAGGCCTGCATGAGGAACTCACATGCATACCGCAGTGGGAATGGGATGCACCGGGGAGATGTATGGTGGCACACCACCAATCCCCATAACTTCATTGCCGATGGGATGCCTCCCCGGGTCATGTTGTGCTCGTCATCCCCACCACTACTAATGATCACCGCCATAACCAGCGATGCAATGGACCCCATGTTTGCCATGTACTGCGCATGGCACCCGTGTGGCGCGCGCAGCGTGGACCCAACCAGGCACAGCGGCTGTGGCAGCGTGGGGTCCTGGATGACCCTCACCTGCGCGGCGTGGCAATCAGCAATCATCCGCACGCGGTTCTGCCTGAACAGGAAGCGCGACGCCTGCGGGATATCTGTGGCAGGATAATGTAATCCAAGGTAGGGCTCAAGGTCAGCACGCCGGCTCTCGGCGACAACTTCGCCGTGCTCGTCATCGTGGAACCTATACACCATGACGCGGTCGTAGCCCGTGAGCTCGCGGACGTGCTCGACGACGGTGTCGCAGAGCAGCTTGACGTCCCCGCCGGGGAGCGCCTGGAGGCGGGAGATGGCGCGGACGGCGAGCTTCTGGGACTGGACTGCGCCGGCGATGGAGAGGGCGGGGTCCTCGGTGCGGGCGGGCTCGAGGTCGATTACAACGCCAACGTCGATGCGGTGGAGAATGGCGTAAAAGGGCTTGGAGGAGACCCTGGAGTGGATCCAGAGCGGGTTGAGCAGCGAAATCTCGCGCGCGGCGAAGGCGCGCTCGAGGAGGACGGCGGACGATGGGGAGAAGAGGAGGCGCGCGTCGGCGCCGAGCGAGACGGGGGGAGGCGCCGCGGAGGAGTCGAGCGATGGGACGGAGTGGTGGGGCAACAGGTCGAGCAGGTCGGCGGCGTTCTCGGAGAAGGCGAGGAGGCGGAAGGAGGAGTCGTCGGCGACGGCGAGCGTGCAGCCGAAGGGTTGGATGTGGCCGCCGCGCTGGATGCGGGAGAGGTAGGCGGCGATCTGCTGCTCAGAGGAGGGGGTGGGCGGCGCGCGGAGCGACTGGGAGTAGTCGAAGCTGCGGCCCGACGCGCCCGACTGCTCGAACACCGCGTGAAGCCGCGCGTCCAGCGTGTACTGCGCCACGGCCTTGGAGACCGACTCCGTGGCCGCCGCGCTCCCACCCGCGCCGCCTCCGCCACCCCCTCCCCCTCCGGCGCGGGACGTGCTCCCGCCCGAGGACTGCGGGTGGTGGTGCTGCGCGTGCCGCGGCGCCGCGGGCCGCGCGGAGGACGGGGAGCGCGTGGGCGTGGCACGGCTACCCGAGGCCATGGCGGGGGTGGGAGAAAGGTCTGGATTAGGCGGCCGCGTCCGTTTGTGCTCGCACGCTCGGGTTCGTCCGATTGCCTCACCGGCTCACCGCTCTCCGGTTATTGGAGTCATTGTTTTGGACTTGGGAGTTGGGACTTCGGAGTGGGAGGATAAAAAGGAGATGGGTGCGAGTTACAAAGGATATTTTGCGCGAGGCGCTGAGTCGATGGCAATGCGTGGCTGGAAAGGGCAGGAAGCGAGGGGATCAGCGGGTAGAAAGAGCGTGCCCTCGCGAAGAAGACGAGCTGAGCGTCGGGCTACGGGCCCGCTTGGCTGGCCGGAAAAGTTATGACTTATAATTAAAAATATGTTATAACGATTAAAATTTTATTATAACTGAAGATGACTTATTTAATATAATTAAATTTTAAAAATTAAAAAAATATTAGCTCATCATAGATAATACAAATAAATACGGAAAAAAAGAACTGGGAAAAAGTCAAAAAAAGTCAAACGCTCAGAAAAAGACGAAATTTATAAATAGTAAAAAATAAGCCAGAAACTGAAGCTGAAATGAGCGGGACCTAAAGGCACCGCTTATTTTGACTTAATCTTTTGATTTCTCATTTATTTTTTATTATTTCTAAATTTTGTCTTTTTTATTTTTTTGAGTTTTTTTTGCCGGTTCTTTTTTCCATATTCATTTGTATTATTCATCATGAGTTAACATATTTTTTCTATTTTTAATTTTTTTTAAATTTAATCACACTAAATAAGTCACCATCAGCTACAGTATAATTTTAACCGGCTACAGTTAAATTTTAGCTATAACTCACTTTTTCCGATCCAAATGAGCGGCCCAAAGTGAAGCTAGCTTGTCTGAATCTTTTTTTCTTCACGTGGATATTGGACGACGTGCGGATGCTGCAGTGGTACGTGATGTTGTAGTATAACCTTCTGCATTTGTACAATTTTTACTAACATTTTCAAATAGCTTTAAACAATGTTTCGATTGAACTAGTGCATATTTGAATTGATTGTTGTAACCAGCGTCGATACTTTCAGCATTAACATTGAAGATTTTTCAGTGTTGCTGAGAATAATTTATTCCTTCACTAATGGACCCGCTCCATCGAAGACACCTAGATACAGATCAAAGGACTGTAATTATACTTAGCAAAGAATGTAATACCCATCGCTTGTACTCATAGGATAGCTATCCTCTCAAGGAGTGTTCTGGTCATTTGTACAGGCCAAGAGCCTATAATTACACTATGTATGAGGAACTCTTTTGAGCTTTCATGAGTAATAAAAAAGTATATTCAAACTAGTGAGCCCTCAGGAGCTCTCTCCCTAGAAGTAACCCCCGTTGGCTCACCGACAGGAGTAGAGCGATCCTCTTGGACCATCGAACCTATATAAATCCCCGTATCATTTTTACTCTCGTGGACGATGGCCAATCAAAAAGCCGACGTCTACCTCCTCACTTGTGTTTGGATTTCACACCTTCAACATTGGCGTCATACGTAGGGACCGTAGCTAATTGACAAAAGGCTATAGCCCTTACCAAGAAATACTCTAAGTCCACGAAGCCCCCTCCAGCTCTAGAGTGCAATGAGCTCGTGGACGACGCATCCACTTCCCGGAGGAGCCCTAGGCATGCACAATCGTTAGGGATCAGGGCCCTCCACCCAGGGATGGACAACATCCTATGTACCCCAGGATTCCCCAGTGCGTCCTCCTCCCTTGTGCGGGCCACTGTAAGGTCCAGCCAAGGGCGAAAAACTCAAAGCACCCTCGCCAATAGAGGGCTAGGTGTGCTGGGGTCAATTATCGCCCCCGGGACTCTTGACGTCACTAACTGCAAGACGATGAAGGTAAGCTACGAGAGCTGCCCCCTAATGCATACTGTTAGGAGATAATCCTAACCTACAAATCTCGTTGCCCTCACTTGGGCTCTTGAGACACTTTCCTTGCATGGGATTTCACCCCCGCTGCGCATAGGGCGTATGACCTCCGTGGTCTCCCCTAACAAAAGTTCAAGGTGGTTTGTGCATTTGTCGCCTCGACTAATGCGGCTCGTGTCTTGCTGGACTTAGGGCATGAGTGACAACTTAGGCCCCGTGCCCAAATTAATGGATGTGCTGAGGACTCATCCCTCTTAGAATATAGGTCGAGCGTTGAATGACCTTTGGGTCACCATATGCCTCGCTCCGTTGCTTTGCAAGAGTTAAACATTCTTATGCATTTCTGATCACCAAAGAAAAACCCCTACCTATGGGGTAAAAGGGCTCCACATCCCTCATATTTCGGTGCCCCATGACTTAGTCTCACGGGCACCCCTCTGGTGTGCCTACGACCTAGTGTCGTGGGCATGCATCTGAGGTGCCTATGAGTAAGCCTCATGGGCACCTCTAAGCCCATTGGAAGCTACCACCCCTAGTGACCATTCAGTGCCACACGAGTTAACCTCGTGAGCACACCTCCAAGGTGTCCATGAGTAACCCTTATGGGTGCCCCCAAGTCTACTGGGGGACTATCACCCTTAATGGCTATTCGGTGTTCCACGACTTAGCCTCGTAGGCACCCCTTCGGTGTGCTTATGTCTTAGTGTTGTGGACACACCTAAGGTGTTCATGAGTAAGCCTCATGGTCATCTCCAAGCCCACTGGGAGGTACCACCCCTAATAGCCATTCAGTGCTCCACGACTTAGCCTTATCAACACCCCTCTGGTGTGTCCATGACTTAGTGTCATGGGCACACCTCAAAAGTACCTATGAGTTAGCCTCATGGACGCCTCCAAGCTCACCGAGGGCTACTAACCCTGGTGGCTATTCGATGTCACATGACTTAGCCTCGTGTGCACCCCTCTAGTATGCTCGCAACTTAGTGTCATAGGCACACCTCCAAGATGCCCATGAGTTAGCCTCATGGGTGCCTCCAAGTTCTCTATGGTCTACCACCCCAAGTGGTCATTCGGTGCCTCATGACTTAGTCTCATGGGCATTCCTCCGATATGTCCATGACTCAGTCTCGTGAATGCACCACCAAGGTGCCCTGTGATTTAATCTCATAAGCACTCTTAAGCCTACCAAAGAATGCAACCCCTAATAACGTTATGTTGTTTTTTAACAACACACGTACATCTCTCCCAGATAGCTCAAATCATTTATCATCGACCTGGCTCAAATATCTATCAAGGGCTACCATGCCTATATAAGGCTATCAGCTTAAAGATCTCAGTATCTAAAGTAATAGGATTGTACCTATCCCACAGCAACGACTTCGATCGTCTATCATATCGAATGAACATTATATTGCTATGAGAAATGAGTGTTGATCATTTTATCTCTCACTTCTGATCTCATGTTATCTATCTGTCTCCACAACGTTCCTTACTCGAGTGTTGTTCATTATCCTGGAACATTTTCGAGCTCGCGTTCACTTGGCAGATTATCTTTGTCTTCCCCTCGGAAACATCTAGCTTATCCTCAATTGCCCTTAATTTCTTTTTGGTGCCTTACAACCTATTTTCAATGTCTCTTAGCTTCTCTTTTTTGCAGCCGTTAGTCTCTCATTGCCTTCATAGGAATCACTCAGACACACCTCCTACCTTTAAAGGCAGTGCCTTAATAGGGCGGCACTGTGTCGACGACCTTCACAGGCTTTGCTCTGACGTGTCGCCTGTCTCGAAGATTGTGCCTCGATAGGGCAGTCACATGTCGAATACTTTGCCTTTATAGGCTTCTCTCCGACATGCTGCCAATCTCGAAGGTTGTGCCTCAGTGGGGTGGTCTCGTGCTGACTACGTTGTCAACTGGCTTCACTCTATATGCACCAACCGCCTCAAAGGCTGCACCTCAGCAGGGCGGTCCCACGTCGACTACTTCGCTTTCACAGGTTTCTCTCCGATGTGTTGCCCATCTTAAAGGCTGTGCCTCGGCAGGGCGGTCATGTGTCAAATACTTTGCCTTTGCAGGCTTCACTCCGATGTGCCACCCACCTCGAAGGCTATGCCTCGGCGGGGTGGTCTCGCTTTGACTACGTCGTCGACCAGCTTCGCTCTATACGCATTGTTTGCCTCCAAGGCTGCACCTCAGTAGGGCGGTCCCGTGTCGACTACTTCTCTTTCACAACCTTCGCTCCGACGTGTCGCATGTCTCGAAGGCTGTGCCCTGACAAGGTAGTCACATGTCGAATACTTTGCCTTCGTAGGATTTTCTCCGACATGTCATCTACCTTGAAGGCTATGCCTCAGTGAGGCAGTCTTGTGTTGACTGCATCGTTAACCATCTTTGCTTTGTACACATTGCTCGTCTCGAACGCTGTGCCTCGGTTGGGCGATCCCGTGGTGACTACTTCACCTTCAAAGGCTTTGTGCCAACGAGCCGCCGGCCGCATGTGCCGACGCCTGATCTGCCGGTCGCCCACACCGCCGCTCCTGCACGAGCCCCCGTTGCCGGCGCCGTTGCTCCCGCATGAGCTCCGTCCGAATGCGCCGCCGCCGACATGTGTGTACAGGGGTAGGGAAACCCTACCCCTCCCCCATTTTAGTCGGCTTGCCGTGGGCTATGGGCAGGGTTGGGCCAAATAAAGGAAAAGAAAAAAGGGGGCAGGCCGGCACCCGGAATTTTGCAAAAGGCTTCTAATTCTGGAAATTATGGGAGGGTCCTCAATAAGCCTTCAAAAATTACAAAATTCACTGAAAATTCGTATTCCAGCATAAAAGGGCCTTAGAAATTCAAATTTTGAATTATTTTTTGCATTTGAAACATATTTAGTATTGTTATTATTAATTTATATGTTTTCTATATTTATTTACCGTTTTGATTAATCATAATTGTTTAAATTGCCTTTAATAGAAAATACATAAAAATTCTAAAACATTACAAGAATCCTTTTGTATCATTGTCCAATTTATTTTATGCATATTTACTTGCAATAAATTTATACATTCCTTTCATGCATATGTAGATAACTGGCATCACGAACTGGGAGTTCGAGGAGCTGGCCCAGCATGGT
This sequence comes from Dendrocalamus latiflorus, assembly GCA_017311315.1. Lineage (NCBI taxonomy): Eukaryota > Viridiplantae > Streptophyta > Magnoliopsida > Poales > Poaceae > Dendrocalamus > Dendrocalamus latiflorus. The sequence continues at coordinate 40,388,691 of CM029651.1, forward strand.
CAAAATTACTTAACTTGGGCTTCTGATGTCGAGATCGTACTTGGAGCCAGGAAGCTCTACGCTTCTATTGGGATTAGTGCACCACAGGATGCCAAACCCACACCTGAGGAGAATGACCAGGCACTTCACTTCCTCAGGCACCACCTCTGTCTCACTCTCAATAATAAATATATGGCAGAGAAGAGCGCGCTAGCATTGTGGACTACACTCAAGAAGCGGTTCGAGAAGCTAAAATACACTATTCTTCCTTAGGCAGAGTAAGAGAGAATTCAACTGAGGTTTGCTGATTTCAAAACAATCAAGGAGGACAACTCTACTCTGCACAAAATTTGTACCAATCTTCAACTTTGTAGCAGGCAGATTACAGATAAGTAGAAGATTGAGAAGACCCTCTCAACCTTCCACTCCAATACAGTGCAATTTGTGCATAATTATCGTCAAGACGGCTACAAGGAGTACGCTGAATTGATTGATATTATGCAGGTTGCAGAGGCTCAGGATGAAGTTCTCTGTAAGAGCTTTATCGCACAACCACCTAGAAGCTCCGCTGACTGTGAGGACAACGCTGGGAGCTACAAGGTGCGGAAGCCTATAATGAAGAAAAGGGAAAGGAAGGGTAAGACAGAGCCCAGAAAGGCAAGTCAAATACTTCACAAGAGACTAAGGCCAGCAAATCAAAGCGGGATGACAAGCCCTATGATCAACAAGACCAAACCTGCTACAAGTGAGGCAAGTGGGGGCACTGGTCGTGGATCTGTAAAAAGCTGTAACATGTCATCGATGCCTTCTAGGCCAAGAAAAAGAAGGGCGGCATGAAACCCACTTTGCCTTTATTGAGGGGGAGAGTTCTAAGCAACTGCCTGCACCAACGGAGATTGACTCCACTCCTATAGCAGCTCCCCCTCTTGACATTGCAACCGCCGTGGCTATGACTTCCCAAGAAGAGCATCTTACCCCTGAGAAGATCCTAGTCGAAGTCTTTGGTTTTTTAGTAGACTCAGTATAATGCACATAATGTATTTAGACTTTAATTATCATTTATTTAATGTGTGGAAGGAATAAGTTAGATTTTTGCATTGTCGGTTGTCAAACAATTTATTTTCTCATGATGGTTGGATGATATTGAATAATTCATTCATTTATTCAGTTAATAATGGCATGATATGTTCTGATATTCGAAATATTTTATTTATGTGTTGAATATCTTCTACTACATATTAATAAAGTACTTTATATTAGAACGCGTGTAGCGCCCTATGGAGGAAGTGTGCTTAGCTGACAGCGGCACAACGAATACCATCTTGAGATAGACAAAATTGTTTCAGTCGATTAGCAAGAATGCTGGCAACCTTACAACAATCGCCGATAGCGATGCTTGTATAATAGGCTCAGGAAGAGTCACAATTATACTCCCAATGGTCACAATTTTGGTCATTCAAGAAGCCCTATTGTACCCAGAATCGACTAGAACTCTTCTAAGTTTCAAGGATATTTGCACTGATGGTTTCTATGTGAAGACTGAAGAAGATTATGGTAAGGAATACCTCTCATTACAAAGCTTGAGGTAAATGGGAAAAGAATATTAGAAAGACTTCCTTCATTTGGGACTGGGCTATACTATATTAATATTAATGCACCTGCAGCTTATACTACCTTGAAAACAATATTTAAAAGCTCTAAACTCTTCTGTCTCTGGCATGATATATTAGGCCACCTAAGTCTTATGATGATGAGAAATATAATTAACAATTCATAGGGATATAATATTGATGTAAAGAATTTTTCGAATCAAGAAAATTTTGTGTGCCACCAGGAAGTTAATTATTAGACCTTCTGCTCTGAAAGTGAAGTATGAAGTACTTGCATTTCTAGAACACATCCAAAGAGATATTTGTGGACCTATACAGCCCCTGTCAGGGCTATTTAAATATTTTATGGTACTCATCGATGCTTCCTCGAAATGGTCGCACATATGTTTATTATCTACAAGAAACCATACTTTTCGCAAAGCTGATTTCGCAGATAATTCAAATTAAGAATAATTTCCCTAACCATCACATAAAGTCCATCAGAATGGACAATGCCGAAGAATTTAATTCAAATGCATTCGATGATTATTGTATGGCAATAGGAATTAAAGTTAAGTATTCAGAATGGACTAGCAGAAGCATTAATTAAGAAAATTAAATTCATTGTCCGACCTCTTTTGCAGAATTGTAGTTTACCATCTACATGTTGAGGACACGCAATCTTGCATGCAGCAACTCTCATCAACTTTAGACCATCAGCATATAAAAACCATTCACCAATGCAACTGGCACAAGGGTCAACATCGAAAATTTCTTATCTCCGGAGGTTTGGGTGTAAGGTTTATGTACCTATAACCCCTCCACAGCGTACTGCAATAGGCCCTCTTTGAAAGTCTGGGATATACGTTGGTTATCAGACAATATCCATAATAAGGTATTTAGACCCCATGACAAGAGATTTGCTAACTGCCCGTTTCGCTGATAGTATATTTAATGACGATAGTTTCCCGACATTAGGGGGAGGAAATCAACCCTTTGATAAAAAATATCGAGAAATTACGTGGCAAACCACGGGAATTCATGCACACGTCCCGCGCACTAGTGAAACAAATAGAGAAGTACAGAAGATCATTGACCTGCAAGCATTAACAAACTAACTGCCGGACCACTTTAGTGATTTAAAAAGCATGACCAAGTCACATGTGCCTGAACGCAATGCACTGGAGAGGGTTGAAATACCAAAGAAATCTGAAGGTATCCCTAATCCGGTACAAAGGCCTCAGAATAAAAGGATGAGAACTCCAGCCCTTCAAATCCTAAGTAACCTGGACGCCTGGTGAAAAAGGATAAGAAGGACTGCTGTAAGATCGAAGAGGTCGACTAGAGGGGGATGAATAGGCGGTCTAAAAATTTTCTTCAAATTAATATTAGCAATTCAAAACCTTTTCTATTTGCCTAAGCCAAGTATATAATGTGGAACCTAAAAATAATTTGATTTAGCTCAAATAGTGCCCAAGTCAAGCAAATTCGCCTAAGTGCACCAACAATACTAATCTTGGTCAAGGTTTGCAATCCTAGGTTTACAAGCAATCAAAATAATGCTAAGTAAGTAAATTGCTTGAATGTAAAAAGAGCACAAGAAAGCAAACCACAAATGACTTGTTCTCTTTTTACCGTGGTGTTCAGAGACTTGCCAGTCTCCCCTAGTCTACGTTGAGGTTAGACCAAACGAATTGGTCCGGCTCCACGAATTAAGCCTTCCACTTCAAATCCACTAGTGGTAGCTCTTTTCCGCTCCGGGTAGGCGAGCTCCAACCTTCACACACGCCGGGCCTTCTCACAAGCTTGTTTGAGAAGATCACCGGGTACGACACCTTCAACGCCGTCTAGGAGTCGGCAAACTTCGAGAGTAATAAGTCAAGTCCCTTGCTTGACTCTTACCACGTGCAACGAATGCACAAGCTCAAGTGGATACAAAATTCACCTCTAGATACAACACATGCTACTAGAGACCTCTCTCCTTGCTCACAAGGTGCAACACATGCACAAATGAGAGGAGAAGCTCACACTAGCTCAAAAGAGTGAAATGAAGTGTCAAAAACCTTATCCCAACTGGCCACAAGGGAGTATTTATAGCCCACACCTCGAAACTAGGCGTTGGAGTCAAAAACAAGATTTTGCGGAACTACCGCTGTTATAGGAGCGGTACTACCGCTCCCCATCATAACGGCTAGAAAAATAGCCGTTAGTCAGTCATTTGCGAAACTACCGCAGTTATAAAATGCGGAACTACCGTTCTCCGGTAGTTCCGGGAAGTCGGCGCGGTAGTTCCGTTTTCGGTTTTTCAGCACAGACAGCACTCGGAAAATGATCATAACTACATATATATATATATATATATATATATATATATATATATATATATATATATATATATATATATATATATATATGTATGTATGTATAGTTAGACCAAATTAGCTGTTTATAGCTACAATTCGGCCTGAGAGCCCGAGAAAAATGCAGCAGCCCGCCAGGCGCGACTGCGCGTGAAGCCAGGGCCCAGCCCAACTTCTGTCCGCGCGGCCTGCCTACCCGAGGTCCCGGTCCCCCCTCCCCGGCTCCCCGCGATCCCCATCCGCAAATCGCGCCGACCCTCATGGCCTAATGTAGGAGCCCAGATATTAACATCCGGATTCCTCTGTGATTCCACCGCACTATTCCCTGGATCAGTAGATAGTGCTCACAGATTACAGTTCTGATTATCAAAGTACATATCATGCGGAAGCGTAAATATAATAGTAAACTTACTCATGGGCCGATTAGGCCGAAATCATGAAATTGCAGCAGCGGAAGAACGAAGCACACAGGTGGGACCTTCAGGACATGCCCACAGGCAGCCAACTGGAGGTTCGCGACCTAGCCCTTGACATCTTCATCTTCTCGGCCAGCTTGTCCAATCTTGTTGTTGCGGCGAGGTGATTTGATTCCTGATTCTGAATTTTGTTGCAAAAGCGAGCGTGAGCACTCCGACCCTGTGCTCCGCGAGCCAATACACGGAATGCAAATAAATAGTATGCATGGCTTAACAAAGGAGAGGCTCGGGCTGTTTTATTTTGCGAAAAGTGCTTTTGAATACAATTACTTAAAATTTCCTGAGACCTAGCAGCTTTGGAACAAAACATAATGTTCAAGGAATATTAACATGATTATTCATACATATGGCATCACACCATATGCCTAATATCACCATAATTTTTCCATATATACGGCATCACACCGTATAACATCTTTCAGCGTTATAGCCGCTTAACTTACCACTGGGGCGACACCCAGGACAACTCAAATCAGGGCTTTCCGCTGCCCTCCACTTTTCCATTCCCATTTTTCAAACATTTTTAAATAGAACTATCTTGAGTAAGTTCCCATGTCCGCTCTTGACCGTGGGCACGGCTATTCGAATAGTTTTGACTCTGCAGAGTTTATACACTTTCACCACAAGAGATGAATTATCTTTGTTGCCAACATGCTTCCTTAGGCATGAGACCCAGATAATTTATCACAAAGCCTTTACCTTACTCCGATCTAGCTAGACACCACCCACGCTGAGGTTTCACCGCTGAAGGGTTACACCACCACAGTCAGAAGCCCCCTCTTGCGCCGTGCGAGTACAGTACACCCTGTGCCTCACTGTGAGTAAACCAGTACACCCTGGCACCCACTTTCCTCGGTGATATCTGAACTAAACCCATGCAAGTTATTCAGCTAGGTCGTACCCATTATAGACTTGTGGTTGTACTGTTTTACATCAGGAGGTCATCACAAGATTCAGTCCTTAGTATTATCTGAGCGGTTCTACCACACTCCATAATTTTTGCTCCCACCGCACCACATACCAGCCCCCAAGCCATCCGCTCAGATATTTAAGCAAGTTAGGATTTTTGGGAGCATAAAATAATCATGTAAAAATATACCAGTCATTCCCACCATGACTGCCCAAACCAGTTTCTCATGATTCAAAATGACAATAATGTTTGGGGCATTTCAGTGCCCCTGAGTACTTATGCAGTACTAAGCATGGCATACACTTAAGGACTTATTTTCGAAAGGTTACCATTATAATTTTGCTAGGGCGACAAGGTTCACACATTCAACTATTCCAAAGGAGGTATAATATTATTCAAGGTAAACATTGGGTATATAGCTAGAATATCAAGTTAAACATGTATTTGCATATAAATAGCAGCATGCAATTTGATAATTTAAGACAAAGTAATTTGCAGAAAATGTAAGTTCAACATGATCAAAGTATTGACTCGCCTGGCGCGGTTTACCGCTGTCTTGAGCTCACACAATGCTTTCTCTTGAGCTTTTGGTCTCTATCTTCACTTCGAGCTTGATCTCGCTTGATCCATTGAATCTTCACAACTCCCGATTTTTAATTACGTGACAAACGACTGAATCCAAATAAAGCAAATAACTCAAAAAGATCCGAATAAATCCGAATAAACTCAATTTAGTTTTATTACGAGTTAATGGGTGATTTGGTGAGTTGAGGCAAGGTTGGTAATCCCATTATCATATTTTATGTATCTACATTCATAGTTAGGCTAAATTTAAGTGGAATTAGAATCCACTGGCATGGTTCCCAGCTTGCTCTATATACAATTACGCTTACCATATTACATACTAAGCCTAATGTTAAGATTTAGTTAAAGATACCTTTGCTATTATTATTAGACTCGGCTCTATTTACTTATCTAGCAAGGCTTGTTTTATAAAGTTATATTTCAAGATTTGCTATTTAGCAAAATCTAACACTAAAATTTATTTGTCGATAGCACGCTAGTGATAACTATTATTTACGTAACTACATTAGGCAGCTTACTTTTAATCACCCGATTACCTAAAGGGCTACCTTATTACTATTGCCACATATACATATTTTTCTAACAGGACATTTCTACTTAAGAACACCCTTTTTGACTAAAGGTTGTTATCATTTTAGGTATCTTTACACTAGTATGACCCCTTTTATTTGGAAATATTTGGAGGACCAACTGTCATTATTGTTTTATCCTTTGAATCAACATCTTGCATATCTTAATCGCACTTTTATTTACATAGGACCAAGCTCACTTTACACCATTCTATTCCGCTAAACTCACCGGGGAGATTTGTTTACTAGTGACATGCTAACGGCGGGGATTATATTAGGACCTTCAAATTTAATTGTCTATGGTCATGGCCTATCGTTTAACTAATTTTATGAAACAGCCTTTGTTATCTAATTAAATTTACTGTTGAGATTTATTTAATAACGGCATGTTAAATGTTCGGACATACATTTTATTTATAATTAAGGGTAATCCTTTTAAATTAAAACCTTGCTTTTATGGCTATAAACTTTACGTACCTTTAGTTGTTGTTTAGTGCCATTTAAACCTTAAAGAAAAGGTTGTATAATTTTTAATTCAAACCCTTATATTACTATTATTTTTATAACTAACATGATATCTAATATCTTTTATGAAATTTTGGGTAATTTAACCAGAGTCATCTTTTACTAATACCTCTGATTTATAAGAGAGAATCTTTTACTTATGCCTTTAATTAAAATCTAAATTTTAATTAAATGTTCCAAACTACATTAGTTACTCATACATGACATTTAATCCAAAGTATTTTTCTCTATCCATGTCCTTAACTAATATTTAGTCTTTTAGATTATTGCTCAAACCATATTAATTAATCATATCTGAATTATTCCAAATTTAAATCCTCAGATAATCTCACTTATACTCTAATTAAAATTTTCTAGCCTTCCTAGATTATTCCCTAAATTTACCCACAAATTTCTGGATTTAAAACGGGTTGCAAAAATAAAATAAAAACACAATAAAAAAATACGGCCGGCTGAATCGAACTCGGGACTGCATGCTTATCTAGCGGCTGGGCTAACCAACCGAGCTGCCGCTCGTTTCTGACAGCAGAGGGGGGGAGATAATAGAGAAACGGAGCTCCAAAACAGAGCTTCCTTTCAGCCGAACAGGGGAGGTGACGGCTTTGGGGAAGATGGTGGCGTCGCCGGCGAGGGGGCAGCCGGAGGGAGGCGGTGACCGGTGAAATGGAATCCTGAGAACACAAGGGACCCGAGAGAGGCGCCGGCGTGAACCGAGAGGCTTCAAGATAGACCGGCGGCGAGGCTCGGCGGCCGGAGGCGGAGGTGGAACGGGGCGGCGGCGCCAGCGTGGAGGAGGGGAAGAATTGACGGGTGCATGAGCAGTAGGGGATCATGGGGATGCTTACCGCGCGATTGTCCGGACCAGAGGGGGTTCGAGGCGGGCCGGCACCGTGAGCCTGCGGCGGCGCGGGTCATGCGCACGACGCCGGTGAGCTGGGGCGGTCCGTAGCTCCGGCCGGTGGCGGGGAAGGCTTCAGGGAGGCGTGGAGGTGCTCTCCCATGGAGGAATCGGGCCGAGGAGTCACGGAGGAGGAATGGCGCTGGCGGTGGCGGCAACGGCCGGAAATGAGGAAGAACGGCGGTACGCGAGCCCCTGTGCATGAGAATCCAATTAACTTGGCAAGGGAGTAGAGGGGGAGCGAGGACACGGTATGACGCGGTCACCTTGGCCGGAGCTTCAACGGGCGGCCGAAATCACACGGGAGCACGGCGGCGGCCGGCTTGCGCGCGGGCGGACGGGGAATGGAGGGAAGGAGGAGGAAGAAGGGCGCGGAGGAGCTTCTTATGGTCACGGAGGGGGAATAGAGAAACGGTGGGCGGCACGGGGAAAACCATGGGCGGGGGCTGCGCATGGAGGCCACGGGGCGATGGGGAGCTGCGCGCGGCAGAGATGGCGCGGGCGCGGCGACTGACTACGACGGGTCCGGGTGGAGGGGACGTGACGGAGGAGGCGCGGTGATGATGGGTGAGCAGGCGCACATCAAGCGATGCTGGTGCATGGCTGCCACGCGGAGAGGAGAGGCAGAGCGCAGCAGAGGGGAGAGCGCGGCGCGGGCGCGCACGGGCGAAGGGAAGGAGAAGGGGAGAGGGCGGTCCCGCACGACAGAGGGGGAGGGGCGTGCGGGAGCGCGGGCCCGCAGGGCCAGAGAAACCGTCGGGAGGAAAGAAGAAAAAGAAAGGGAGAAAAGAAAAGAGGAGTGGGGCCCACCTGTAAGTGAGAGAGGAAAATAGGGAAAGAAAAAGGAAGAGAGGCCCAAGCATTTTTCTGGATTTTGGATTTTGTTTTTAAATTTTAATTCTCATTAGGTCCTGTTGATTTTTGGAGTTTGCATGTTTGGCTCAATTATCTTGATACAAAATATAATAGTCCTCTATTTTGATTTTATTAAATTTTTGCTATAAATTGTATATATAAATTTTGGAATGCCCAAATTTGGGTTTTGTATGCTTTTTATGCTAGTCTTTCCAAAATAAGATTTTATATTTCCGCTCGGGTTTCTCTTTCTTCATGCTGGATCATCTTTTCAGATTCTTATTTTAAATTTCAATTCTCTATTATTTAAACATGTTTGTTTTCTTCTTGATCCTTTTGTTCTCTGGAACTTTCACCCAAATTCTCAGAAAAATACCGTAACTCCAAATTCAAATAAAACATATTGCAAAAATAATTCAAAAGTTTCACATTTTCAAATTTCAAAATTTTGGGATGTTACACCTAACCCTAGCCTCGCCACCTCCGCCCTCCGCTCCGCCTCACCGCCTACGCTCCGCCTCGCCGCCGCTGCCCTCCGCCTCGCCGCCTACGCTCCGCCCCAACATGTTTGCTCGTGGTGTATGCATATAAATGGTCTTCTTTCTACTCATTTTCTTTGCTTGCATGAGTCTAAGGCTATCCAACCGAACAGCCAAAGTGAGAATTATTAGCGGGAACATCATGGTGGGGCTGAATCTCTAAAGCTCTTACTATTGTTTCCATTCAATTTAGCCATAAGATTTTACCTCATTGCTTCAATTGATATTCTACTTCACTACAAGTGCAATAGATCCAGATGTCTTGCTGATTACAATATGAGATACATGAAAGGCGAAAACCAGCCCCTAAAGTGGAGTGATTACAAGTCAATGCCATTCACTCAACAATATCAGATTAAAAGTTGGAAATGGGCATAACACACTTGTACTAGGAAGACAACTAGATTAATGGAGCCCCTAGTACTTGTGTGTTCTGTGGTAGAGATGAAAGTATTAAGCATTTTTTCTTTGGTTGTTCTGTTGCAAAATATATGTGGACTGTTGTGCAATGTGCTTTTGGAATTTCTATCCTACCTAGTAAATATTGAGTTGCTTATCAACATTTTGTATTTTATGATTTTGTAGATCTTTGAGTTTTAAAAAATGAAGGAGTCTGTAAATTTGGAATCTTTATGGGGAGAGAGCTGGAAAGAGCAAAAAAAGGGACAGGATCAGAAAGGTACATAACTATCATTAATATCTATAATTTGCTATTTAATTCATGTCATTATGCTAGCTTTATATCGGCTATTGTCTCATAAGAAATCGTTAATTTCTATATTTTTTTATTTTTATTACATCTATATACACGTATCCTTCGGTATTTTGAGAGAAATAACGTGTCACAGTATCGACGTATCCGAATAACCTAGATCTAAAGTTCAAACACCCATCTTAAAAATCCTGGTCCGCCACTGCCGATCACCGTACACGCGATCGGGGAAACGTTTTCGCCTTTCCAACTTGCAAATCTACCGAGTTAGGGCGGTCAAACGGCCAGATCTCGCGTGTCCGGTCGACGCCGTGCGAATACCCAAATCACCCCCATCCCTCGGGCCGCGGCCGCACATCAAAAGGCCAAAGGGAAACCTTCAGGGGCAATATCGTCAATTAAGCCGTTCACGGGAGATGCAAAAAAAGTCCAAGCTCCCACAACCTGGCCGGGGAGGGGGGACGCCTTCTTGTACACGCCGCCGCCGCGCGGGCAAGCCCGAATCAAACCAGCATCGCGATTGTCGCCGTCCCGACTACGCGGGCGCCTCCTCTCCGACGCCTCGATCCCGCGTCTTCCCCGCATGAGGTTCCTCGCGCTCCTGGTGGCCGCGGCAGCCCTCCTCGCCGCCGCCGACGCGCACGAGCACCACGGCCAGGCTCCCACCTGCGCCGGCGGCGGCGGGCGCGTGCTCGCGGAGTTCCGCCCCGGGGAGGTGACCGTGGATGGGCACACCGCCGACTGGGACGGCGTGGAGGCCTCGGAGTTCGCGCTGCTGCCGGCGCTCGACCCCGACGAGGACAAGGCCTACTCCGGCGGCAAGGTCGCCGTCAAGGTGCGCCCCCTGTCACGCTCCTATTCTCTCTCTATATCGCTCCCCGTAGGGAAACACGCGGATCTCGAGAATTTAGGTGGATCGTTGAATAGAAATATTGGTGACTGGTGAGCCGTCTCATGAACCTTGATGTTATACTGTACCATTTGGCGAAGTAAATCTTGTATTTACCAGGAAGTATCATGTATAGGCAGTTCCTGTCTGAATATTGTATATTCAGTTTGCAATGGAAGAGGCAAGTTATGCGTCTGATGTCTCGGAAATGGTGGCTTCGGTTAACTTTTGGAATGGGCTGTGCAGGCTGTGCATGATGGCGTCAACGTCTTCTTCATGCTGAAAGTTGATGGGGATTACGCTTACACTAAAGGGTACTTTCGCCTTCTTTCTCTGTTACACACGATACTAGTGTGTATAGAGGCTATTTGCCTATTGGTCTGCATCATAGTTAGTGGAAATTGTAATGCTCTTTGTGGCCTCTCTTTTAGTTCAGAGACGTTACATTGGATTGGAGACATTGGACAGCCATATTGTTTTGTTGCACTAACTCACCAGCAAACTGCCAAAGTGCCAAGCTTATCTCTCTTTTATTTTTATCCAGACAGTCTATTTCTTGCTATATCGTTCTACTTCAACTGTTACCATGTTAGTGATTGGGGCAGAGAGATTTATACATGGATCTCAATTAGTTGTACTACATGGCCACGGCATGACAGTTTCTCCCATTGCCTTAGTCTTCTTTAAGGCCTGATGGTGATTTGATTTGAGAGTGCCTCATGATTTCACTTATGGAGAAAATAGTTTCGTTCTCTAAACAATGCATTTTAGCCTTCTACCATTACTTTTCAGCTATACAGTTCTGAAGTAAGTAATCTGTGCTTTCGATTGGCTTGTTGAACATTGCAGCGAAAGTCATAAGTGCCCTTCTGTTGCTCTGATGTTCCAAGTTGGAGAGAAAGCCACATACTATAATGTAAGTTTGGATTTCCCCTCATTATTCCCACTCTCAAGTCATGGTGCTAAATGCTAACCACTGTAGGTGTCAGTTTAGTACTCCTGTAATGTCACTAAAGTTGTTAGCTTTGTTTCTTCTTATATTGTGTACTGAGTACCTTTTTGGGTATATGTGGATTATGTTATGTGACAGTTTCTGCTCTATTATTACGTCATATATCTCAGATGTGGAGATTTTTTATTTTTTAGATGGGAGGGTGCAAAGATATGCCTACTTCTTGCACAAGTAAAAGTTGCAGAGGTCATGAGGTTGACATTATGCACTTTTCTGTTGGAAATGCTATTCCTGGGCGTCTTTATGGTGGCAATCACATTGATAATGCAGCTGGATATGGAGGTGATAGGTAACTCTATCATGTCTTTCTTGCATGGCTGTTGTGTAGTTATGAGTAATAGCACTTCAAAACTTGCTGCTGAAATACTTCATTTATGTAGGTTTGGTCATCTTGTTGATGTTTATGCATGGAATCCACATTGCCGCTACCTCGATGGGATAGGCCCTAAAGGTACTCATGCTTTAAAGATGCAGAAACTCTCATATTTTTATTTTACATTTTTCATTTTTGGATTAGAATATTAGATATATTTTGTTTATTTTCTTCATCAACCTTCTGTGACTGAACCCTGTGCAATTATTCACATTTCAGAGAACAATTCAAATGCTCAAAATGATTGGCATGGGGCATGGTGGCACAGTTCACTGACCTTCCATTCAGGTAAGCCCATTGAACATTATCACCAGATTCACCATTGTAGCATACCTTTATATTGTCTCCTTAATGTCATGATATCCAAACCTTTACGCATGCACATGGTGTTAGGAGAATCTGAGAAATATATATGCTCTCTGCAGTAGCAAATAACATATGGAAGACATGTTCTCATCTTCTTAATGCCCACATTTCTCACCCTCCTAGAGCTTGCGAAGGCCTGTAGAGAAGCTTGTAGAGAGAGACACCTGCGGTTTTGACTGATATAAATGAAGTCGCTGCAGTATGTAATACAATTGACTAATAGACTCCGTCTTAAAAAGACTATCCGTTTGAAAGTTAGGTACTGTAAAAAAAACAGCTTTTAGAAGTTAATATGAACATGGCCGCATATGAAAACACTATCTGTGGAAACATTCAACCAGTCATCAAAATCAACTTTTTGGTCATTACATAAAATCATAAACTTTGATTGAACGGCAAATCCACCCAAGTAAAACTCCATCATCTGACTATCATGTGAACTCCTCTTCAGGCTTTGTGGATGATGACAGTCCTTATGGAAAACAAGATGAGAAGGGCACATATTATTTTGAGTTCTCAAGGCCCCTAAGAACAATGGATCAGTTTCAGCAGGTGCTTATCTACTATTTTCTTTCGTTCTTCCATGAACACCTGCATGCCCAGGGAGAAATAAAGTTAGTGGGTCAACAAACATTCATAACTATCACATTTCTGTTACTCTGACAACTACATCTGCAATTTGCCAGTCATGCAAGGAAACTGCACCCAAATAACATTGGCCATAGTTGGGCGATTATCCTAGTTGTCTGGTTTCTAGAAAGATGCATGCACCTCATTATCACACGTTAGTGCCTTAGTACTTTGAAGGCACATAACCCTATTAAAACCGGTACACTATGCCAAGACTTGTTGGGTGCTTGGACAATGTATGCACTGTCACAGCATATAGACGTCTTCAGCTCCTCAAGTTCAAGCAGATGTGCTCTTATCATGAGTCAATTTGTGCGGATCTACTTTGGGCATGAAAACTGACATTCACAAGACTTCCATGCATCTCAATTGGACTACATTAAGATATATGCCAATAACTAACATATTTTCTGTACCAAATCTAGCACTGAAATGCTCCTTTGGCAATGCAGGATGCACAATTCACAATAGGTGAGCCCGGCAATATGGCCGTAGCTTTCTGGTACCCGACTGATGGCAAACCATGGAGCGACTCCCAGCATTACTCAGCCAGCTGCGACTGGTTGGTTCTGGATATACAACCTTCCTTTGAAGCATCTCATTACCGCCCAGCTCCTAATCGTACTTGGGATGCTGCTACCGCCTTCGCCTTGCTCCTTTCAGTAGTAGCCGTTTGCCTGTCTGTCTTTGTGGGCTACTCGGCTTCTAAGCACAAGAACAGCGTCCAGTTTACACCACTTGAACAGATCTAGTTTGCTGGAGAAAAAAATTTGATTGGACTTAAAAGAGTTTCTCAATTTGTGAGGCAGCAAGGGACACAATTTCATCTGTATGTGTTGTTGATGCACATTTTAATATCCTTTCTACACTTCGAGGTCTAGAGATTGCTGCATTGCAGTTTTGAACTTGGGATTGTTGTAATCTAGTGTAGGACACTGAAAGTACATACGATACACACTGCCGATTTTATTGTAAGGTACATTTTCTGTAAATGATGTACGGCAGCTCTGTTTTAGTGGTACTCCCCTTATCATGCAACATGTGCATCTAGTAGTTGTTCACTATTCATATCTTAAACTTTGAATATAGCTAAATTTGGCGCAAATGTTAACGTGTTTTATCATGCGAGCAGCAATCTTGCTTTTCCAAGGAAGGCAAAGTTTTTTTTAAGTAACAACAGTTTTTACCATTTAACAAGCAGTTAGTAACTTCATTGGATTGAAAGCATGTTTGCAAATTTAAACAGGCGGCGTAGTTTCTATTTTAACTGTTCAATGTTCAAATTTGCAAAACGCTGTAGCACTTACCAGATCCCCAGAAAATCCGAACCAGTGTGGCTGCGGCCCGTGAGAACACGGGAAGTTACAGCTTGCAAGTTCCATCACCAACCAGTGCTGGCTCCCTGGGCTCCTCGAATTTTAGGGCTTTAGGCTTTGAGCATCGGCGCTCCAAGGTTTTTGCGCAGCCTGAGCCACCAATGGCTTAGCAGTTAGCGCTCACTCGTGTAGTCGTGTTCCCTCTGCTCCCCCATGACCGACCCAGTGGATGCCCACCGCCGCCGCCGCGGCGAACGACGACGACGTCGATGACCTCGGCGATCAGGTAGCTGCCGCGCTTGCCGCCGCGGGGGAGAGCGGAGGCTCCAATGCCAGGGACTCCGACCCGGCCACCGACGGCGAGGGGGAGGTGCCGGCGCCAGCGCCGACACCGAGGGCAACGCGAACGAGGGGTGGATTTGGGCGACGGGCCCGCGGGCTACAGCAGCAGCGACGAGGAGAGCGAGGATGACCTCCACATCGTGCTCAACGAGGACGTCGGCACGCCTCCGCTGCCTCCCCCTGCCGGCCGATGCGAGGAGGGAGGGGGGGGGGGGGGGTGGAGAGTGAGGAGGGGGAGGTTTCGGGCAGCCTTGTGAAGGGTCCATCTATTAACGGCGGCGGCCGGGGCAAGGTATGCTTCGTGAATTTGTGAAGAATTGCTATTTGCTAGTGTCAATTTCGTAGAAACGTTAGCTAATTTGTGAATTTTTTGTACGGATAATCCATTTTTATTCGAAATTACATAAATATACCCGCGGGAAAATTTTTTACAAAAATAGGCTCCAGTCGCCTAATGGTTGGGCGACTGGAGGCGTTCGCCCAACCACACGGCGACACAATATATCTCGCTGCACAGTAGAGCGATTGCATTAAATCGCTCTTCCGTATGGCGACTGGCATGCAGTCGCCATACCGTTAGGCGACTGCCATGCAGTCGCCATCCCGTTAAGCGACTTCAGGTAGCCACCCGTGATTGTTTTAGAATTTGTGAATTTTGTAACGTTGAACCGGTAAAAAATACGGTGAAGTTGTAATAAAAGTTTATGTTCATTGTATATTGTAGGTGTGTAAAAAGTTTTTTAATTTTTTTTTTTGAAAGATTGAGTAGAGAACGATCGATACATACACTGTTAAGTGAGATAGTTTATATGCGGAAAGAGATGATAGACTTATGTAAATATAAATAAACTTCATAATATAACTGTGAGTAACATGGCGCATGTATTTTCATTACATGCATAACATATATAGCATCTGCAGCACGCCTCACTGGTCACCCTGCTGTGCCCCGTCACCGCGCCCGCGTCCTCCCATACGGCCTCGCTTGGCCCTCCTCCGGTGCAACGGATTAGGACGATCCGAAAAGGTAAAACGAGGAGGAGGGTGTCTATCCCGCCCCTGCGCTGGTGGAGTCAGCTGCACCTCTGGCTGTGTAATCTCCGGTGCACCGGGGAGGGCACTGGCAGAAAGAACCTGCGGTGCGACGTCGGGCGACGGCGCGAAAAACTGGTCCACATCCTCCTGGCCTGGGGAGACGCCGTGCTGGTAAGTACCTGCAATATTAATATCGTTAGTGCGTTGCATGTCGTCTTCGGATAAACACGGTATAAGACCCTATGCGTACCCGTAGCTGGCACCATGGAGGAGGCGTACACCCCCTGCGTGGGGAAGACAGGGGTCTGCGTAGGAGGCGTGAAGTGAACCGGTGTAGGAGGCCCTGCCCAGGCTGAACCCCCTGGCTGCTCCGGGTGAGGTGGTGGAGGACGTGTCCACGTAGGTGCACCATAGTAGTGCCACGCTGGTGGAGGTGGCACAGGTGGAGGTGGCACTGGTGGACGAATTTTCTAAACTAAATTTTGAAACTACATTTTCTAAACTAAATTTGTAAACTAATTTTCTACACTACATTTTCTAAACGAATTTTCTAAACTAAATTTGTAAACTAATTTTCTACACTACATTTTCTAAACTAATTTTCTAAACAATATTTCTAAACTAATTTTCTACACTACATTTTCTAAACTAATTTTCTAAACTAAATCTCTAAACTAATTCTCTACACTACATTTTCTAAACTAATTTTCTAAACTAATTTTCTACACTACATTTTCTAAACTAATTTTCTACACTAACAAAAAATATAACACGAAAAATTACCTGAAAATCGCGCACTCCCCCTCCTCTTCTCCTCCTCTCCCTCTCCTTCTCTTCTCCTCCTCTCCCTCTCCTTCTCTTCCCCTCCTCTTCTCCTCCTCTCCCTCTCTTCTCTGCGACGGCGGCCGAACGAAGGACCGCGCTCGGCCTGGCCGAGCGCGGTATATATCTCACTACAAGTCGCCGAACCGTTGAGCGACTGAAATGCAGTCGCCTAACGGTTGGGCGACTGGATGGAAGTCGCCCAACCGTGGGGCGACTGCAATTAATCGCCCAACGGTTAGTAGATTCATTAAATGTCGCCGTGTGGTTGGGCGAACGCCTCCAGTCGCCCAACCATTAGGCGACTGGAGCCTATTTTTGTAAAAAATTTTCCCGCGGGTATATTTATGTAATTTCGAATAAAAAATGGATTATCCGTACAAAAAATTCGCTAATTTGTGCTCTTTTACTCATATTTTTATTGGTGTTATAATGTGCTGGGGACTTGGGAACTGTAACGTGCCGGGGGAGTGCCAGATTTGTCAGTACTGGTCTCGACACGATCCATAGATGCATAGACTATGCGGGTTCCTAGCATTCTTATCCAAACCTCTTGTAAGCCATGAGTCAAAGTAGGATCCAATTTCTGCTGCTCTGACTTCTGGTACAATGGCTAGTAGCTTGAGATAGCTGTTTTGTGGTAGTAAGAGTAACTCCAAGAGATTAGCCAAAAGAAGTATCTAAGAGGGTGTTTGGGACTGCTCCACTCCACGTTTTTCAGCTCCGCTCCACGTTTTTTAGCCAAACAGGTTCAGCTCCACGCACTCTGTTCGAAGAAAAAAAGGTGGAGTTGTGAGAGCACCTAAAGGGGTACTCCACAAACTCCAGATTTTTTGTGGAGCTGCTCCACGGTAGAGTTTGTGGAGCAGAATTTGTGGAGCAGTCCCAAACACCCCAATTTAGTGATTTAGCTATTCTCTAAAATGAATCTCACCCAAAAAAACAAGACTACTCCAACAGGCTATCTAAACTAGAGGGCGCGCGGTGGGTCGCGTACGCGCGGGAATGGGGCGCAGCGTGCGGGAAGGAAACGCCGACCGCGCCAAGAGGCTGGATGGTGAGCGAGGTAGGCTATCCAAAAATAGAGAGCGAAGGAGGAGGGATGGAGAGCTACTAAATTTGGAGAGTCATTTACAGAGTCTATTGGAGACGTTTTTTCTCCAATAATAGCCAAATTTACCTTTAGAAAATGATTTAGCTCTTCTCTTGGAGTTGCTCTAATGGTATCTGTTGTTATGAATATTGTGCATGTATTCATAAGGCCCAAAGGGCAATATATATAGAGGTATAAGGGAGATGTACAGAAGGAATACAAGGCATATTAGGAAACAAATAACAGACCTAATCTATTTCATATTCTATCCTTAACAACCCCCCTCAAACTCATGGTGGATCACACACACTGAGTTTGGAGAGAAAATACAAATGTTGTGCCCTAGTCTGTGGCTTCGTGAAGAAGTCAGCAATCTGTAACTCTGAGGACACAAACTGAAGAGCAAGTACACCCTCCTGCACCTGGGAGCGAGTATATGAAGCATCCACACCAATGTGCTTGGTGAGCTCATGCTTCACTGGATCACGAGCAATGCTGATAGCTCTTGTACTGTCAGTCATAAGAGTAGTAGATCCCCTCACAGGTACGCCAAAGTCTGCAAGTAACCATCTCAACCAAGTAATCTCTGTTGTCACAGCTGCCATAGCTCTCAACTCAGCCTCTGCACTCGAACGGGAAACTGCAGTCTGCTTCTTTGTCTTCCAGGCAATCAGGGAGGAGCCAAGAAAAACACAGTATGCAGAAAGAGAACGACGATCAGAAGGATCACTAGCCCAGGTCGCATCAGAGTACGCCTGAAGCTGGAGTGAGGTAGAGCTAGGGAAAAACAAGCGACGAGAGATGGTCCCACGCAAGTAGCGAAGAACACGAAGAAGATGACTGTAGTGAAGATGAGTAGGACAAGACATGAACTGACTCAAGATATGAACAACATGAGCAATATCAGGACGAGTGCTCACAAGATATACCAAACTGCCAACAAGATGGCGATACCGAGTAGGATCCTCAAGAGGATCACCATCAGTAGCACGAAGCTGAAGAGAGAGTTCCATAGGAGTCTCAGCAGTGCGAGTATCAGTCAGACCAGATCGATCAAGAAGATCCTGGACATACTTCTGTTGGGAGAGATAGTAACCCTCAGGCGTGACAGAAACCTCAATCCCAAGAAAGTATGTAAGCAAGCCAAGATCAGTCATCAGAAACTGCTCACTGAGATGCTTCTTCACATATGCAATGAACGAGGGATCGTCACCAGTAAAGAGCATATCATCCACATATAGAAGAAGCAGTGTCCTACCGCGAGGTGAGACATGGATAAATAGAGCAGGATCATGGGCACTGACAGTGAAACCGACAGCGGTGATCACTGAGGTGAAACGCACAAACCAGGCACGAGGGGCCTGCTTGAGACCATAAAGAGCACGACGAAGACGACAAACATGACCCGCTGGAACAGAATACCCGGGTGGTGGCTGCATGTAAACCTCCTCATGCAAGACGCCATTAAGAAAAGCATTCTTAACATCCAACTGAGAGATAGACCACCGGCGAACAGAAGCAACCGCAACAAGAGTGCGAACAGTGGTCATATGAGCAACAGGAGCAAATGTCTCATCGTAATCTCGACCATACTCCTGCTGAAAACCACGAGCCACAAGACGAGCCTTGTAGCGCTCGATAGTACCGTCAGACCTGGTCTTAATCTTGTACACCCACTTGCACGTGATAGGACGAGCATGCACCGGTGTCGGGACAATATCCCAAGTCTCCGTACGACGAAGCGCATCAAGCTCCTCTGCCATAGCGAGCTGCCACTCAGAATGAGAAGCAGCCTCACGATAAGAACTAGGCTCAGTGACAGAGAGAGCATGAGCTGTCGAAATAAAACCAAGACGATCAGGAGGCCGAATGGTTGCGCGGTCACGAAGGGCGTAACGAGGAGCATCATCAGATGAATCAGATATCAGTGTCGGCAAAAGACCAGGTAAGGGATCTGGTGAAGGACGAGAACGTCTGGAGTAGTGCACCCCAGAGAAACGAGACGGTGGTGCCATAGGAGCAGGAGGCGGTGCTGCAGGAGGCAACACAGGAGGTGAAGGTACCGAAGGCGGGGAAAGGGGGGAAATGGGTGAGGAGTCAGGGAGAGACAACTATGAGATCATCTCGATGGTGGAAGCAGTAGGAGGAGCCGAATCTCGATAGAAGAAAGGCCGAGATTCGTCAAAGACAACATCTCGTGAGATCCTAATCCGTTGAGTAGAAGGATCATAGCAACGATAACCCTTATGCTCAGAACTGTACCCAAGAAACACACACTCGACTGACTGGGCTGGCAGCAGGACAAAACAGGTGCAGCCAAAAACACGAAGGTGATCGTACTGGGGGGCTCTAGAGTAGAGACGCTCTATAGGACTGACATCCTTAAGAGTAGTGGAAGGCTGCATATTAATGAGATAGGCAGCCGTAGAAACAGCCTCAGCCCAGAACTGTGGTGGAACGTGAGAAGCAGGAAGAAGGGTGCGAGCAGTCTCAATCAGATGACGATGTTTGCGTTCAGCAACCCCATTCTGAGCATGGGCACCAGGGCAAGAAGACTGGTAAAGAGTGCTCTGCTCAGAAAGAAAATGTCTGAACGCACTAGAACAATACTCACCAGCAGAATCACAACGAAAGGTACGAATAGAGGACTCAAATTGAGTACGAACCATCATGGCAAAGCTACGATAGATCGCAAGAAACTGACCACGATTAGACATAGGGAAAAGCCAAGTAAAACGGGAATAGTCATCAATGAAAATAACATAGAATTTATGCCCGCCTTTAGAGATAATAGGCGCAGGTCCCCATACATCTGAATGAACTAAATCAAAAGTACGAGAAGACAATGACTCACTAGAATGATAGGGAAGTTGTAGCTGCTTGCCCAGCTTACAACCTTGACAAAACATGGACGTGTCAACAGTAACACGTCCAAGGACACCCTGACGAACTAATGACGAAAGACGAGACCCACACAGGTGACCTAAACGGTGATGCCACTGCGCAAAAACTCCAGAGGTGGTGGCAGCAATGGCAGTGGAGGTAGACGTGGCAGGAGACGTGATAGGAGCAGCTGAAACGGACAGAAGATGAAGACGGTCGAGAATGTAGAGACCCTGACGATCCCTACGGCGCCGGCCAGTCCCAAGTATCATCCTTGTCTGTCGATCCTGAACGAAACATGTGTGAGAGTCAAAACCAACCCTACAACCAAGGTCAGTGAGCTGTCCCGCTGAAAGAAGCTGCATGGTTAGTTGGGGAACATGAGAAACAGCTGGAACAGAAAAATCAGTGGACAAAAGAGTGCCCTGGCAGCTAACAGACAAGGAAGTACCATCAGCAATCTGAACAGATATAGGAAGGGCAGGAGGTCCTACTGAAGTGAGAGATGTGAAATCTGGTGTCATGTGGAAAGAGGCACCAGAATCAAGAACCCAAGAGGTACCTGGGGGAGACATCTGAGCTAGACTAGCAGAACCCACGGAGCTGTGAGAGAGCTGCTGAAGAAGAGCCTGGCAAAGCTGCTGAACAGAGTCACCTCGCTGAGATCCTGATGAGCTGGTCTGTCCTCCTGTGAAGGAAGGGCCTCCCTGCCCCCCTTGGATCGTCCATCCCCACGCGCCTTATTCCGCTTTTTTCGCACCGCACAACGCTGGTAGTCATGCCCGAAGTTCTTGCAGTAGTTGCATTGAACTCCAGTTGGTGCAAAAGCAGGAGCGACAACAGGCACCTGGGAAGGAACCGTAGTCGTAGCAGGAACCGTCGATGTAGTGGAAGAAGGAGCAACAAGCACAGTCGGAACGGACTGTGCTGCTAGCCCGAGACGAAGCTCCTCAGCCCGAAGTGTCGAAAGAGCCTCGGTGACAGTCGGTCGTGGCGAGCGGCTCAGCAGCTGAGCTCTGGCAGGCTCAAACTCTGGGCGAAGACGGCAGACGAAATCATAAAGACGAAGGCGATCATGATCCGCCTTCTGAACTTTGTGGCACTCCTAGCACAGTGGAGAAGCCAGCTCATCTATCTGGCGCCAGAGACTAGCCAGAGCTCGGAAGAAGTCGTTGACGGAAGAATCTCCCTGGCGAAGCGTCTCCAACTCACGCTGAAGCGAAAAGAACTGAGCATCACTGCTCTGCTGATAGCGCTCACGCAAGTACTCCCAGATCTGTCGAGTAGACCGCAGACCAACAATATCTGGCTGAATGGAGTCGTCAACGCTGACCACCAGGATGGCACGAACACGAGCCTCATCAACACACCAGCGCTCGAAAGCGTCAATGGCATACTGAAAAACCTCATCAGCAGCATCAGCCTCTACCTTCTGTTTAGCAGCGTCATCTGCCCTAGGAGGTGCAGAAGTAGGCTGCCTAGGGGGAGGCTGAATCGGCGGTGGCGGAGAAGGACAAGCACGGTAACATGTCCCCAAAGGCGGAGACCATCAAGCGTGATCTCCATGAGGGAAGACCATAACCTGTAGTTCGTTCCATGAAGCTTTGTTCCCGAGAATGGGATCGCAGCAGACGGAACAGAAGCCATCGGTAGGCGGCGCTGGACGGCGCGGCGACCAAGGCAACGAAGTCTAACAGGCGGCGCTGGACGGCGCGGCGGTTAGAACACCATTTTTTTAATTTTTTTTAGACTATATAAGAGGGGCTCTCTTTAGTGGCTCTCTTGGAACCGACAGAAGAAAGCAAGAAGCAGCGACTCTAGACGGCTGGCGGCGGCCAGCAGCGGCAGCGTCAGCAGGCAGCGACGGCGGCAGCAGCCGACCACCCGAGCGGCGACGGCAGTGCGGGTGACGCGGCCGGGAGGCGGCAGCGGCGAATCCGCCTGGATCTAGCGTCGGCGACTCCGGGAAGGGCGGAGGCGCGGTCGGCGACGGCAGTGCGGGCGACGTGGCCGGGAGGCGGTAGCGGCGAATCCGCCTGGATCTAGCGTCGGCGACTCCGGGAAAGGCGGAGGCGCGGTCGTCGGCGAGTCTGGAGGAACGACGGACGGCGGTCCCCGGAGAAGCGCGGACTGGTAACGAGGAGGCCTCCCAGACGGGGGGGAGCTGAGCGGCGGCGGCGGCTGAAGACGAACAGACCGGCGGCGGCGGCGGTAGCAGACCACCCGAGCGGCGGCAGACAGCGGGTAGGGACGGCCCAGCCGGTGACAGCGGCGGCGGCACGGGTAGAGGCCCGGGCGGCGGCAGCGTCAGCGGCCTGGACAGACGGAGGCAACCCAAGCGGCGGCAGCACAAGCAGCGGAAGAATAGATCAGATTAGGGTTTTAACCCTAGCTCTGATACGATGTTATGAATATTGTGCATGTATTCATAAGGCCCAAAGGGCAATATATATAGAGGTACAAGGGAGATGTACAGAAGGAATACAAGGCATATTAGGAAACAAATAACAGACCTAATCTATTTCCTATTCTATCCTTAACATCTGTAACTAAGTTTTTGTTTTTAGACTGAATGTTGAAATTCCATTAGACATCAGGACCAGGCAAATTTCTGGTAACCAAGACATCAACAAAAGTAGGAGGGTGGTCCAACCACATGGAAGGACCCTGACCCTCTAAACAAGCACCGAAAGCAGCAATAGAGTCTGCAACCTTATTACAAGTTCTTTGACACGGAGACAACTCACACAACGTAAACTCAGAGATCATAGAACTACGTCACTCTTTAATCAGAACTTCAATGTATGAAAGATCATACTCTGTGCTTTTAAGTGCTGCAACCACATTTGCCGAATCAATTTCCAAAACAATTCTTTCCATACCAAGTTGGGATGCACACCGAAGCGCATTAGAACAAGCCTCCAGTTCTTCATGAAAAGCATCGTATAATCTCTTCAATCGCCCAGCTCCGGCTGCCATTACCTTGCCACTGTCATCTCTAACGACAAAGCCCCATCCTCCTTCATGAGAGACTGAATGGAAAGCTCCATCACAGTTTACCTTGAGGATTGACTATGCCGGAGGCCGCCATTTTTCCACTCTGCTTATTTCAGGTTTCTGATTCTTTTCAGCCAGCTTCTCAAACTCCTGACAGAAAAATATTGTCGAGTGGCATATATCCTCTGTTCGTCGCATTCGTTCTCCAACATTCGCCTTGTTTCTTGCTGACCACCATTGTCATAGCAAAACAAAAACAGTCATCTGCCTCTTCTTCTCCAGTTGCCAAATAGTATCAAAGACTTCCCTTACTGATGCACACTGCACAAGCTTTGTTCGAACATCCTCCATATTCAATTCCCGCCAACAAACTTCAGCCATTTTGCATTTGAAAAAAGAGTGAGCACCATCCTCATCCATTCTTCAACAAACTGGGCACCTTGTGTCCAAAACCACACCTCTGCGGTGCACGTCAAACGAAGCGGCAAACTATTATGAGCCATCCTCCATAAGAACATTTTCAGTTTATTTGGCACTTCCACGTTCCAAATCTGGGTCCAAGGAAAATCTAGCATGTCCATGTTTGAGGTAGAGGCATATCTGCAGGTTCTCTGATCTTTCAGCTTTATTCCGAGTTTATAAGCAGATTTCACCGAGAATTTCCCTTTTGTATCACAAAACCGGGACGACACATCCTCCATCTGATCTCTAACAGGGATTGCAAGGATGCGATGCACATGCACATCTTCATTACAGAAAACATCTTGTACTAGCTCACTGTCCCAGGCTCCCAGCTACCTGTTCCCGGATCAATTAAATCACAGACCTTATCTACCCTACTCTATAATACACCAAAATTTTCTTTACTAAATCCACCCTCCTCAACCACCCCCACAGTCATGCCAAATCTAAGTCCACCCAGATTTGTGTACCAAAGTAGTCCAACTTCATACAAATGAATGGCCTGGATCTCTCCTCAAGCCTTCTTCTCTTACTCATTGAAGATCCTATGGCCAAAATCATCTGGATCATGCACATCATTGAACCTCCCACGAATCCCTTCCCTCCCCACCCGCCGCCGCCGCGGCCTCCTTCCCTCCCTATCCCGCACCGCCTCCTCTTCCGCCCCCATGCGCCGGCACCTCCTCCTTCCTCCTCCTCTTCCCTCCCCACGCGCCGCCTCCTTCTCCTTCCCTCCCCACCCCGCATCGCCCCTCCTCCCCTGCCCTGCCATCCCGCACCGCCGCCTCCTCCCCCGCGCCTCCACTCCCGCCGCTTCCCCCGTCCTCCACCGCGCCGCCACTCCCTCCGCTCCCCCCGTCCTCCACCGCACCGCCGCTCCCCCATCTCCACCTCTCCCCCGCGCCTCCACTCCCTCCGCTCCCCCCATCCTCCCCCGCGCCGCCGCTCCCCTCACCTCCTCCTCCCCACTCCGCACCGCCGCTCCCCTCACCTCCTCCCCACTCCGCACCGCCGCCGCCTCCTCCTCCCCACCCCGCGAAGTCATGCCTAATCTAAGTCCACACAGATTTGTGTACGCCTTGATGGCCACCGCGCCACCATCAAGGGTGCCCGCGCCGCCCGCGTGCAGCGGAGCAAGGCGGTGAGATTTCAGCACCGTGCACCTTCTGCCATATGTTTCAAAAAAAGAAGAAAAAAACCTTTACTTGTGTTAATACTGCTCCTCTTTTGCTTCTCTTGAAAGAATGCTCATATCTTTGGTATCTTTTATGTAGATTTGTCTGATATTCCGGAGCAGGTTCATGATTCCTTGAAGCAACTATGCAATATTGATGTTGTGCCTTACACATTGACCCTTTCTTATTCTTATTGGAGCGCAGGTTGGTTTGTATCTATTCTTTGTCACCTGATTTCTGTTTTGTTGTTGCAATGTGTTACTTTGTCGTGATCAATCAGTCTACAAAGTGTAGTAGAGGGTAAATCATTTTTCTGAATTGAAATCAACCACTGCGTTCTAAATATTCTGGTTTTCTCATTGTGAATGCTGCTAATGTACTTCATGTCATTAGTTGAATGTTTGTAGTATTTCGTTGACAAAGCTATTTTCCTGTTAATGTACTTCATGTCGTTAGTTGGATGTTTGTCTCTTTTATTTCCTGTAGATCATATCCTGAAGCAAATCTTACCTGCTGGAGTGGAGGTACCCTCTTCTTTTGAAACAATTGTTAAGTATACTAAACTTCATGATGCTTCTTTTGTTGTTCCATTTTTGGTGTAATCTTGTTACTAATAGTAATTTGTATGATATGTACAGGCCATGTTGCTCATCTGAACATATCGGATGACTTGCTAGCATATAAAGATGTCATAGCAAAGGTTATCTATGATGTAAGGACGCTATCTTGGCCTTTTCTTTCTGAGTAACTTGCTCATTTCCTAATTCCTACATCTACATGTCTTCATCAATGTGAACTACAGCTAGAATTTGCTTCTGAACGTAAAAGGACAAGACACTCTTGAGCAATACTAGACATAATGAGCAAGCACAAATTTTCATTTAGAATTCCGTTGCACACACACCCTTAATATATCATATATTCATATAAGTTCAAGGTCCTGCTCATGATTTTACTTTTGTGCTGCCCCTAAATGTTTTTCAACGTGTGAGCAGAGGACCATGCAATTTTCACATGAAAGTAAGCTAAAATGAAATTGGCACCCAGACTTGTAAGCAATCGGCACTGTTAAAAAATATAATAAACATATGAAAATGTGGTCGTCTGTCTCTTCCCTGTTGGATTGGTTATGGTCATAATAATTCAGAACCTGCTGGAATATTCTGCTTATTTCCATGATTCAACTAACATTTTCTGTCATGGTTATATGTAGAAAAATTATCCAAGAATTCAAACAGTGGTGAATAAAGTTGGGACAATTACAAATGAATTTAGAGTTCCAAAGTTTGAAATTTTAGCTGGGAAAAATGATATGGTCACTGAAGTCAAACAATATGGTGCTACATTTAGACTTGATTATGGTTTGGTCTACTGGAATTCAAGACTTGAGCATGAACACATCAGATTGGTTTCCCTTTTCAAGAAAGGAGATGTAATATGTGACATGTTTGCGGGTATTGGTCCATTTTCAATCCCAGCTGCGCAGAAAGGATGTATTATATATGCAAATGATTTAAATTCAGACAGCGTTCATTATCTAAGAACAAATGCAAAGATTAACAAAGTGGAAGATTATGTCTTTACATATAACATGGATGCTAGAGTGTTCATGCAAAATTTAGTGAGAGTACCTGGTTCAGATACTAATTTTGAGTCCCAACTTGCTGCTGCTAATTCTTCTAACAAAGACATGGTCCTTGCTAATGAAAATTCTACTTCAAATGGACATCGTAGTGGTACTTTCTTGCCCCCATCCTCCTTTATACTGGTTTATTGTGTATTTGTGCTTCACACATGCTGAAGCTACTGTTTCCTGAACTCATGTAGATGTTCAAGAGAGCTGCCAAAGGAGTTTGAATGACTCCCCCATGATAACCACTACTACCAAAAGGCGACAAGAAACCTCAAATGAAGGTAACTACATTGTGTGAAGGAATCTTGCAAGAATTCCATTTGTCTGTTTGAAGCTCCAAAGTTTTTTATAGCCTGATAGTTTTTTCATTGAAACTACTGTATGACTGTATGAGTGACGGCAGCATGTTCATCCTATTGATAACAAGCTTGATAAGCATGAGAATTTAGCTACACTGTGATGCTTCCTATAGGTCATCCTAACTGCCAAGAGAAAATGCCAGTCAAACCAAAAAGAGGAACAATAAGAGAGTAAAAGGCTCAGGACCACCACCTGTCAAGCCATGGGAACACTTTGATCATGTAGTAATGAATCTACCTGCTTCTGCTCTGCAGTTTCTTGGTAATATTTTATCCTTTCCATTAAGCTTTCCTGTTAAATTCTAATTAATGATCACATTGAGTGGTGCGCATTTGAGCATGTTAGGTACCATGCCACTTTAGCAGTTAAGTTAGCTATTGAGCATTTCTAGACAGCAGGGTTTGTTTTTCTTTTTTTTTTTTACTAAAAAACTAGCACCTCTTCTTCATAGATACATTTTCCCTGCTTCTTGAAGTCCAAAACTATAATAGTTTATCTTGCATATTTTCGATAAATTGCTGGCATACAGAAATGATTTAGATCACTACAGAGAACATGCGATTCTTCTCGGAGAACTGTGGTATCATAATTGCATCTGGAAAAATCTCTCAACCTTTCATCCACTTTCACCTCCTAGATCCTTGTCATGTGTCAATATGTATCATGCATTTCAGCCAACTGGCAACGGAAGGGTTGTCCATAGAAGAGGGGATTTTCTTTTCTACATAAAATACCTTTGGGTTGATGTAATGATGTCTATAAGTTGTAAACATTTAGTTGTTCACTTGTGCTATTGTAAACATTTGGTATTCGATTTTCATGTTATTGAGCAGTTACAGTTGCTCTGTGTTTAGTTCATTATTTCCAGATCTGTTGTGCAGATTGTTTCAGTGGTCTTGTCCAAAAGAAATACTGGACAGGATCATTACCTTGGATTCATTGTTACTGTTTCATCCGTTCAAGTGAATCCGAAGAATTGATATTATCTGTAAGTCTATCCCTCTTCGATTATTTCTCAATATGTGATAAATTGTTCCACTTGATCATACCATAACATGCAACCGAATTGACAGTTTTTATATGCTGATATGTATGTTGTGAGGCATCAAAATAACCATTCCATACTGTAGTTCCAAGTTAACAAAGCATGAGATTCTGATACCAAGATAAATAAGATGTTCTTAGGGACCTATGCAGAATATAGTTACATTTTGGTTATGAGTTGGGGTTTTTTTTATATTTTTGAAAGATAGTAATATGTAAAAACAAAATTTGCTGCTAAATACAATTAGTTACAGAGAAAAAAATGTTTTGCCCCCTTTGTGCTGAGGTCTGTCATCACCTTGTTATTTTGCCTGTGCAGTTGCTGATTCGGATGTTGCCTAGCTACTACCAACATGTTAGTCAATATGGGGACTCTCTAATCACAAGGTTCTATATGTGATATTTTTTTGTTGTCACTGTTTTGGAATAGGACACTCAAGGAGTTGCCATGGAGCTCATGTTTCATATTAAGTATCTAACACTTTGGTATGGCATAATTGGGTGCAGTTTTATTATTAGTTTCAGGCTCTTATAGGTCAGCCTGGGGCATAGACATTTTCTGGTTCCACCAGTGCTCGTTAATCTGAGCTTTGCACACCTTTTCTGTTAGCATAACTTGAGTATTGCATATAGCAAATCTATTTGCATATTTTTTTTGGGGCGGAGGTAGGAGGAGGCACGGCTGCGGCGGGGGAGAGGAAGGAGGCGACGGCGGGGGCGGGGGCGGCGCCGGTTGGGGGCGGAGGAAGGAGGCAGCGCGACCTCCATCTCACCGGTTGGGGGTGGAGGTAGGAGGAGGCGCGGCTGCGGCGGCGGGTGGCTTGGATAGGAAGGGGGCGGAGGAAGGAGGAGGGAACCAGAAGATCCGGGCTGTCCAGATCGAGCTGGATGACCTGTTCCACGTACGAATTCACCACCTCGACAAGATTTAATTTTCTTTTGAGCTATACCTGTGGGTGCAAGATCTAATTTTGGGTGTGGAATTGGGCGTGTTGCACAGTACAAGGATGTGGACGAGGAGTTCTTGCAGAGGGTCACCGAGAACACGAGGCGCTACATCGGCATATTCGCGGAGGCCGTGGACGAGCTCATGCCGGAGCCCACGGAGGCGTTCACCGTCGATGAGGACCGGGACATCTTGATGACGCAGCGTGTGGACGAGGGGGCCGATGGCAACGCTGATGGCACTGACCCTCTCCAGAGGATGACGCCGGAGATCAAATGGTTCTTGTGAGTATACTGCTCCTAAAAACTCCTCATGGCGCTTTGTTTCAGAAAAATTTGTTAGCAAAATGGACTGGTGATTGTGATTCACATGGAAGGAAAAGAGTCTCACATGTTCTGAAGTTGAGCAAGCAAATTATTGCTGAATTACAGAATTTAAACAGTTCTTTCAAAGATGCTGCGCGATGTGCGCATAGGTGCTTTAGGCATATCTGGTTTGGTAGACCATGTTAACAATAGTAGCCTTCCCCAGCTGACTGATTGAAAGAATTCGTACATGTCCTGCAATAGTTTGTGCTTCCATGGATATTGTATAATGCAATGTGATAAGCATTCTGATGTGATCTGGACATTTGCCACCTTATGTTCTTGCTAGAACTTTCTTTGTGCTCTTATATATGCTTTTTCTAATGCTATCCGTTGATTGGGCTGCGTTGATATCTAAAAGTAAAGTGTTTTTTGACATTGCAGTGAGGTCTACATCAAGGCATTCTCAAAGGTGACTCCACTCACCATCAGGCAAGTGAAGGCATCCAACATCGGGCAGCTTGTGAAAATATCTGGAATTGTGACTCGCTGCTCGGATGTGAAGCCCTTAATGCAGGTGGCTGTTTATACATGTGAAGAATGTGGTTTTGAGATATACCAGGTATTTTATCTCGTTTTAGGTTCTCATTTCTGATATGACTATTCGTCAACCCTTGTGACAAATCTTCCTAGACTGGTTCAGAACGTAGTACTCTTGAGAATGTTAGACAGCATTCTTCCTAATACATGATAGAATCAAGTGTACTGTTGTGAGTAGCGAGCTGCACATTGTGGATTTGTCGTTGCTTGTTTCATGCATATTAGTATATAAATTGAACTTATTGTTGACTTGCTAAGCATTGCACTGTCTGCAATATGAGACGTGAATCTTAATGAATCTGATTGTTCGTTTTATTTTTTACAAATTTTATCTCGTTTTGTATTTTACCGTAGCGTTAGTACGGGCACACTACTAGTCAAGAATAGTTTGCCCTCTAATTGTGACTGGTCTTCTAGTAGATTTCTGTGGCAACCAAGGATCAGTCCATATATTAATACCGGAACCATTACCTACTCTCCAAATAATTCCTTCCTTCAGCAGATTTACCCCTTTCATTATACTCCGCCACGGATACGACACATCTGCAGATAAACTGGCACGGAGGATATCAGACTTCGGAAAATATTTAGCACAAAGGACTTGAGCACACAGAGATTCGGGACGTGAGCAACCTCCAGGCCTGACAGGCTAGCATTGCCAAATTAAAGACATGGAGATCCCTGAAGCCCAAACCTCCCATTCTCTTTGCTTTTGTTAATCATGGATATGGGTACAATTCAATGCTAAGCTTTCTGATGACATTGATGGACGGATGTACAGAGAAAGCTATTATCAGGAAACGAGAAGAGTCAGACACGGCCTTAGTGAGGATGACGAATTTCTCCATTACACTGACTACAGATTTGGCAAGTTGCAGGGTCCTGTGGTCAGAGGCAAATACAGAAACAGAAGAAGATCTGCG
Organism: Dendrocalamus latiflorus; assembly: GCA_017311315.1. NCBI lineage: Eukaryota > Viridiplantae > Streptophyta > Magnoliopsida > Poales > Poaceae > Dendrocalamus > Dendrocalamus latiflorus. Next base: position 40,419,894 of record CM029651.1, read on the forward strand.
GAAATCAATTAGGAGCATTTGATACATCCTGACCATCTTATGTTGTCTCCTCGGGCAAATGATTACCTTAAGAATTCTGAGAGGGACTGGCCTGATGCAACATTATCGTGATGGGTATTATCAAAAGAACAAGCACCATGATTCTTCATTTCGCGTTGACTACATTCAACAATCTGCTTTATACACTGGTGCTGCTGCTGAGACTGGTAATTCTATTCTGCCAGTCAAGAGGAAGCTTCATGCTGATCTGGCTTCCATGAACCGTAAAGATCTTGTAGGTCTTTTATTTTCAAAGGGGAGAAGATTGATGCATTACTAATCCATGATCAGTGAAAGGAAGCTTTATGCTGCGAAGGTTCACAATTCTTCAAAGGAAATTGATAGAAAAGCCATTTGTAGTTTCAGTGATATGAGGTGGGTTCTTTTGGGTTGTGGCTTATGACTTTTGAATTCTAGCTGTGCGAGAGAGAGTACAAAGAGAGAGATAGTCGCATGTGATTTTGGCCGGTATAGCTGAAGTTTGTATAATATGTACTACAATCGACTAGTAGATCTCGTTTTTTTTTTAAAATACATTGTTTGAATGCTAGTTACAGTAGCTCCATGCAAAAGCCAATAAGCCAAAGCACTTTCGAACCCGTCCATGAGACAAAGTAGTACTATTTCAAACATTTATGATGAGAGAAGGCATATGCTCGTGAATTTACAGCCCAAGGACACAGATAGCATCCACTTGAACGATAGGAAGAGAAAGATAAACTTTGAGGAGACAAAATCAGAAATATATATACACACACATATACATATATATGTATATATAAGTTCTGTGCTATTATGCGCCTGCGCGCACTGTCCCCATCAGAAAGTTATTGCCATGTGTGAGTGAAGTTACTGCTAAACACATGTAGAGTTACTGTTAATTGTGTAGTGTTACAACTGACATAACTCTACATGTGTTTGGCAGTAATTTTACGCACACACGGTAGTAACTTTCTAGCTATCATTTTCAATAGATCTGCTCCTTTACATCTTTTCTTAAATTATTCTTTGTGGCATGATGGTGAATTCAGCCAACATACACATGTTGAGGGGGGGGGAGATTTTTTTAAAGGAGGGTAGAATTCAAGGGGATGGGAGAGAATTTATGGCCATTGGATCTCTAATCCAACAGTTTTAAATCTGGATGATAGTTAGGAAGAAAATATCTAGATGATGTTTAACAAAACCCAATTTGAAAACCCCACCATATACAGCAGCAGCTCGAAGGTTGTAAGGCTTTGCAAATTTCTTAGCTTCAATATATATCTGATGTGCCAATTCTCGTCGGTGCACATATGACTCCTATTGGACCTCCTTCTTTCTCAAGCTCAGGCTGATCCATAATGTGGACAACATAGGGAGTACGAGCACTGCAGTTTTGCCTGAACCAGTTTTCGCAATACCGATGATATCTCTGCCTGAAAGTACAATAGGTAAAGCTTGGCACTGAATTGTTGTTGGTTTTTCATAGCCCTGCTTGGCAATAGCATTCATTAATGGTACAGGCAACCGGCAATCCTCAAGTGTTTGATTGACTTTGGTGCATCAAAGCCAGAAACCCGAATTGCCAAACTTTTCATGTAATCAGCCACCTCTCGCTCACTCATCCCTACAAGAGAAAAGTAAGATTTCAATACATAACTCATATCATAAAGAATGAGGAACAACCACCTGTAAATATTGTAATCAAATATCACCAAAATCCAAATAGCTGCACGACTCCAGTTGCATTGGCTCATTACCATAAAGAAACTCCATGTCTCCATTACACTTGGTTCATTTAGAAAGATAGAACAGGAAACAAAAGAGGCACAACTAACTGACAAATTTGTTCCTTCCTATGTACTCCAGCAATTAGGGCAAGTTCTGTACAGAAACAGGAAAGCAATATTACGTGCCTAATACTGCTGTCTGCATGAAGGGCAATAAAGTCGGGACATTCAGGACTGTTGACACTGAGTTCCCCTGCAAGTGGTCCCCTCCCGTTGAATTCAACACTATGAAGAACCTCACAAACTGGTGAAAATTGGAGCAAGTTATATAGGATGTTAAAATAAACTACTGCAGATTTTCTACTTGAATGCAAACGCTGTTAAGATGGACATTTAGCGCATTGCAACCAGGTTAGTGCATAATAAGCTCAGTCACAATAAGGATATATATATGTCATTTTCTATGTATCTGAGTTGGCCAGACCAATTGTTGATACTGAGCTAGACAAGACACGTGCGTTCGGAACACTAGCAAGTGCTTTCACAAGCCAGAAAGTGAAAGATGGCTTCACTCCAAGACAGTGCCAGAGTGCTTAACTAACAAATCTAATGCATTGTGCCACAAGAATGATGCAATGAAACATTCGTAGGTGCATATGCATCAAAATAATAGAAAGTAATAACCCGGTGCATGCCATATTGCCATCCCAACATAACAAACGTGCGGAGGTATACATCCTAATTTCCAACAGTGAAACTATAAGCACGCCATCAAAATAATTAATAGTGATCCCGAAACTACACATGGCACCATTTCCATTTCAAGATAAAGAACATTCGGATTTAGCTATCCAATCAAAATAGCTGATGCTTGGTTCATCACATATTTTACTAAACAGAGCAAAGAAGCTAGAGCACTGGTCAGATTTCCTAGCGCAAGTTCAAAGAGTAGTAGTTCGATGGTATAAGCTTTAGCAGTTAACAGCATATATGCAGAATCAAATGGTGTCATAAATTCATTGAAGCATGCTATCATGGGGCGTCCAAGTGCTTCACCTGAAACCGACAGCTTCTCCTCGTAGAAATCCTTGTTGAATGCGTCGTACTCTGTAGCGCCTAAGATTTGAAAGGTGCATATTATCTCTAATCTCTTTTTCATCCTTATCTCTAACCTCTCTCTCCCATCTTCAATATTTCTCTCTCCTATCCTCATGAATGAATCTTCCATCTCTCTCTTTCTTCCTCTTCCACATGGCCGACGGCTCGTCACGGCAGGTGGCGACGGCACTGACGACGTGGCTGGCGTGCGGCGGCGGCAGACAGCGCGGCACGCGCCTGCAGCGGGAAGCAGCGCGGCGGGCGCGTGCGGTAGGGCGACAACTGCGGCACCCCAAGCGGCGGCGGTGGCGGTCAGTGTGGCGTGCGACGGAGGCGTGGTGGGCACCAGGGCCGGCGGTGGTGGCCGGAAATGATTCCACGACCGTGGGATTCGGTTGGTCCGGAACCGCAGTTGAATCATATTTCGCACCATGTTTTTGTGATATCGTGTTGTGGGCGTGGTTCGCATGGCCGAACAGCAAATTGCATAACCAAATGGTGATTCGCATGATGAAAGCTTAGCGAACGCGAACTTTTCAAGACGAATGCAGTTCCATTTGTCCTTTAGTGTAGGTCCAACCTAACACTAACCTATCCATGGATATCAAATCTAAACCATCTTTTTTAAAAGATCTTATTTTCTTTCACTTAATCAAGTTTTTGAAAAATAAAGTCTAATTCGTGAAAAACTCTAGTCGACTTGCCCATGACCATTGGCACAACTATCTAGGATAGTTTATACACTCTGTAAAAGTTATACAATTTTATCCACAAGAGATAATTAACTTATGTGATAGCCATACACACTTCCTTAGACGTGCAACTAACTAATTATCATAAGGCTTTTACAATGTGAAGTTCTCAATCTGGTCGCACCCCACTAAGGTTTCACCACAACATAAAATATACTAAGTTAGGAGCTCTTTTTGTGCCGTGTGAGACTTCACGTAGCCTACTCTATGCCCACATTCAACTTGTATTGAAACAAAGGTTGGGACTGATAAATTAGTTAACTAGGTCTATCCTATATCAGACTTATGATAGTGCGATGTGTCTTCATAGTAGTAGCTCACAAACCGGTTCTCAAATACCCATCTTGTGCCACCAAGCACCCATGTCATGCTACCAAGCACCATACGTTGTGCCTCCAACACCCACCATAATAATTAAAAACAAAATATAAATAATTTGAAATATGGGGTTCAACATGATCAATGATATAGGTTGCCTTGCTCAGTGTATTGGTGGTGAGATTCATCGTCGATGTCACACTCTTCAGAAATGTTGAAGTCTACACGTAAAAAGCGATCAAAACAAAATAAACTCAAATAATATTTAAAAAATAAAAAATAAAATAGGTACTACGAGGTAGATTATGAATTTAGGAATCGAATCACTTGATTCGGAGTTCAGATAGTGGACAGACGTTTTTTACTGCATGTAATTTCTTTAGGTGAGGAGAGTTTGATTTTTGGCCTGCATGGGTAGCTCTACATAGAACAAAGGAGAGAGAAGCACTTCAGCTAGAAAGAAAGAACAACCGAATAGGAACGAAAAAGGAGAGGAAAAAGAAAAAGAGAGAAAAGAAAGGAAAGAGAGAGATGGGCCAAGAAAATGGGGTCGACATAGAAATTTTTTTGATATTTTTCTGAAGATTTGAATTTGAATTTTGGACTTGAATTGGGAATTTGGAATTGGGATTAGAAAATAATTCCAATATTACACATAGAATCCAAAAATCTAAATGCCCTAAAATAATAATTTTTACAGGAAATCAAAATATTGGGATGTTACGTGGTGGGGCTAACCACGCGGTAACATCAAGCCGTTGGAGCTTAGAGGTGACATGGAAAGGCTGTAGGAATAGAAGGTGTGGTTAATCAAAATATACAACAAATGAGTTCTCAAGTGAAGGGTCTGGTCAAACTAGCCTGAAGACTGACACACACATTGAGGTGATGTCCATGTGATAAGGACACTCCCAAATGTAGAAGGAAAAAAAGAAGGTGGAGATGACTTGAAGCGAGTTGTTGGAAGTGCACAATGACTTCAACGGATAAGAGTCAAAATAGAGATCGTTGAGTTATGATGACTCATATCTAGTCTTTTAATATTTGAAAAGATGTGCTATAAAGAATCATAGATAATCCTACTAGAATTATGATTCCTAATTTAAATTAGAGAAGGGCTAGTAGGGACTATGTAGACTATAGGAGAGGAACTAAGCAACCAAGTGATAATGCATAATCATCTAAAGCAAAGAACGCACGAGAGGATTAGCAACTAGGATATTGTTTGGCACTAGATTCTTATATATGGTAAGAATCTGATGGCCCTAAAAGATTCGAAAGGATTGTGAGTGAGCAACAATCTTTTGTACTCTTTTGAAGTTATGTTTAAAGAATTTACGATCTGCTTCGCAAAATCTTTTCTCTCTCATTGTAGTTGTTGCAATGTCATTATTTTGGTTTTCTCTATGAGATTTATTTTTTCATTCTTAATACCATGCATGCTCATACTATATCTTATAAACTCTAATATAATTTAAAGGCTACTGCGTATAAGAAGGACTATCAGAGTGTAACATCACGTAAAGTTATAGCACTGTTGAGAGCTATTGACACACACACACGAAAACACAATATTACCAAGGGCCAATGATTTGGTGAGAGGGGAGAGGTTGGTTTCGACAGTGTGGACAACCTGAGCATAGGGCTGGCAAAAAAGCTCGAAGCTCACAAATTGCTTGAACTTGGCTTGTTATGAGCTCGGCTCGAGCTCAGCTCGTAAAATTAATGAGCCGAGTTGAGTCACCTACCCAGCTCGATAGCTTAACAAGCTGAGCTTGAGCTAACTCATGAACTGATTGTTAGCTCGTTAAGGCTCAGTTATTAAATACTCATGGGCTCGGTGACTAAATACTCATGAACTAAATGGGAATTGCAACAAAACAGAAAATTGGACTTCATAAATGTTCTTTTTGTAAGACTTAAACATGACACTAAACTAACCATTTTTTCAAGGACGCCACTCAACTAACTTAGAAGATAAACTCAAACTCATGAGCTTGTTGGAACATACTAAGCTCAAAAGTGTGAGTGCATTACATTTTTCTCCTGAACATACTAAGTTCAGACATTTGACTGTAAGTATAGAAGTGCAGAGCAAACACAAATGGCGCTGACAACAACACGGCGACACCGTTACATGACAGAATTAATAAGGATCTGATACCACTAGCTAAGAACAGCTGCTTTCAATAGAAGGGGTTAGCTTCCCTTCAGGTTCAGAATAGCATCTTCAAGTAGAGAGGTTCCAGTCTCATACTCTCATTCAGTCCCTCACACAGTCTCCTCCCCCTCCCAATTAATTGATAAAAAATAGATACGTTGAAGATGTTACAATTGCAATGCTTAATTCTTTTTTCCCAATCAAGTCTCCTTTGTACTTTATATTAGCAGTCAGAGTTGTCAGTGGTTGAGTTTACTAAACCTTCTCTAGTATATGTACATCTTGGCTCACGTAGCTCGTGAACTGCTAACGAGCAACTCAAGCTTTTTATCCAGAGCCAAGCTAGTTTTTAAATTGTTAGCTTAACAAGTTAAAGCAAGCCGAGCTATTTTTTCGGGCGAAGCTTACACGAGCCAAGCTAAGGCTCTACTCATTTCGATTTGAGTTTTTGGCTTCTGGTTTATTTTTCACTATTCATAAATTTTATCTTTTTCTAGTTTTTTGAGTTTTTTTACTGGTTCTTTTTTTTATTCATTTGTATATCCGTGAAGCTCTAACCTATTTTTTCTATTTTTAAATTTTTAAATCTAATTATACCAAATAAAATACCATCAACTATAATATATTTACAGTCATAAGTCACTATTTTTTTTACTCCAAATAAGCGGCACTTAGTCGGCTTGATAGCCAGCTCGACCTCAGCGGCACCTACGTTGGATTTGAACGGATGTTGCGAGATGCGGGAGAAGAATAATAAAGGACGAGTTTGTGGGTCCCATATAGAGGCTATGCACATTGCAGTGGACATCGCTAAGCATACGCTTTTTCCATCGCTTTTTCATAAGGCGTGCTGCCCCACAAGCTTCCAGTTATAGGGTCTAGGCCATGGTCCAATAGGGTCTAATCCATGGCAATATTAAACAAAACATAGCTTTTAGATGTCAATCGGTTAGGCTGAACAACATACTTAGGGCCTGTTTGGTTCATGCCTAATCTTGCCACGCCTAACCTTAGTCGAGTGTGGCGTGCCACACTTTTTGTGGCGTCCAAATTCCACGCCACACCTTAGGCAAAGTTAGGCAAAAGACTGAGTCTATGTCGCGTGGGCCATATGGCTAACAAAGTGTGGCAAGCCACAACTGTGGCAATGAACCAAAGACTCACCTAAGAAATTGTGGCGCGGCTAAGGCTAGGCATTAAAATTTTGGCTGCCAACCAAACAGGCCCTTAGGCCCTGTTTGGAATGCGGGAATTTTTCTCGATTCCTGCGGGAATTGAACTGTTTCCTGCAAAATTTCTGCAAAATTCCTGTGAAATTCCTCTGTTCCAAACAGGCCCTTAAGCTATACATGGTAGCATCAAGAGCACACCAAACCTGAGGCGACCAGGAGCTTATCAACAATTGCGTAGGATGCATCAACAATGTCTTAATCTAACGAATAGTATTCCAGTATACTGTAAGGAGCTTTACATACTTGATCTAAGTCCATCTGTCTCTAAACTTTTATAAAAGTCTAGGTTTCAATCTCTAGTTATAAAACGGATATTTGATACCCCTTATATATCAATACTGTGTATTTTATCTCTAAGACCATTCACCCAGGTTTTCATTCGCTTAGAGCTGAATAGCTGATATGGCGCTAAAGTCATCAAAAGTGTACAAGCGTGGCGCACCCAACTCATCACTGATGTCCCAGTGGACCTCTTGTGATTCAGAAATAAATTGCAAAAATGCCCCTGCGTTCTTTTTTAGGATTATTGATGACAATTAAAAGGGTGTGAATGATTGCAATGTTTACTGAAAGCTTTTTTTTAAAATTTATTATTATTTTTAAACCTGCAAATCACAGAAACACACAGAAAAATATCCAGCCACAATGCATGCAAAACAATCTATTTTTTCGGTGATACATGCATGAATCACAAGCTTAAAAACTAAATGCCAAAAAAACAAAAAACCCTAATTAGCCTTACTTAATTACCTTACACTAATTACCTTTTCTTCTCTCCTCATTGCACAAAAAGTCACGGCATCTATGCTTTTAGAAGCCCCCAAAAGCCACGGCCAGCGCTGCCCACTTGTAAGGGAGAGTAGCCAGGTCAGCTAAAACATGTAATGACATATGGGCCCCACTATTTTTAAAAATTTTATTTGTTTATTCTCCTGACTAAACTGCTTACATGTTAAAATCGCTTACACGTTGACGCCACAACAGCTAAAATTGTCTTCAATCAGCATCAGGGGTAATATATCCGGTATTGTGAAATGAGGATTGTAAGGCGTCTGATTTTGTACTTTAAGATTGAAACTTAGATGTTGTGAGGGTGACACAGCCCCCATAATTGGGTCTTGCAATAGGCCAATAATATAGGGATATATGTATAAAGGAATGATACTAATGTATCCTCACCTTTTGTAATTATTAAGAGATATGATGTAAATTTTCTATCATATCCCATTCATATATAAAAATCTCTAAGAGGGGTATGAGATAGCCAGATTCACTATTTTTTATCACTAGCTCTCTCTCTTTAGTTTTTTTGGTGCTATACCTCTTTATGGAGAAGGATTCTTTGTACCCATAATTATATTCATACTATAGTAGTTGGTGTCATCTGTGATGACCGCATAATAAAAGAAAAGAAGCTGGAGACAATCACCACGGAAGGACTCATTTGGTGTTAGCCATATCTCCCAAAGGGAGGAAACTGACAAGTTGTTGTCAAAGTCTGGAACCGAGCATGGCGTTACTGTTCCAGCACATTCTTGCGTGTATTCTACCATATTTGAGTCGCCCTGTGGACAGCGACAACTACTCGTAGTATTGCATGCATGCAAGCAACCATTTAGCACGCATGCATGGTATGAGAAAATAGGCAGGCACTAATGGAAACATTGAGTCCCTTGACTGCAATCTGCTGTAGATGAATCTAGACTCTAGAGCTCTTTCTCTATGTCCCAGCGGCGGCGCCAGCGGTACTCGGCCTTCGTGCGGCCAAGGCGTCCGACCTCGTCGTCTCTGCGCCCGTCGACTAGCTCCATAGCTCCTGGCCTTCGCACGTGGCCTTCGTCGGCATGGTCTCTGCGAGTCGACCTCCTCCGTCCTCTCTCATGCCTCGGCTCCGCCCGCCGCTGGGCCTCTGCGTACCTCGAACTCCGCCTCTGCCGTGGCCCCGCGCGCCTTGGCTACGCGCGCCTCGCCGCATCAGCGTCCCCCATGGCCTCCATGCGACTCGACTACACTCGCTGTGGCGTCGGGTCCACGATGAATGCTAGCGTTAATGAAGACACCGTGTCCGCTTACTCAATGCGATGTCAAGGGACGGCGGACTCAGGGACGAAACACAACGGAGAGGATAATCAGTTTTTGGTGATGTGTCGGAGTTCGAACTGCTACGCAACGGAGTCATTATCGATTGATGACTTCGCCATCCAATTGATAACAATCGTCAACAAAATTCAAGATCTCGGTGACAAGATGGAGGAGAGCTACACGGTAAGAAATTTTCTTTGTGCAATTTTCGCCAAGTTTCTACCGATAGTCTCCCTACTCGAGCAATTTGGGAACCTCAAGGCAATGACGATCGAAGAGTTGATCAGCCATTTGAAGGCGCATAAAGAACGGTGGGTATCTCATGGTGTAAGCATAGGGGATCAGCACCTATTGTTGACAAGGGGCGAGTGGAAGGCCCAATCTAAGAAGAGCAATAGTTTCGGCAAGAAAAAGAGCGTCTTTGACAAAGCAAAGGTGCACTACTACAACTGCCATGAGTTCGAGCATTTTGTAAAGGAATGCCGCAAGCCAAAGAAGGAGGTGGATCTTCTTGCTGTAGTAGATGTGTAGGTGTGCGTTGTCCTGTATCCGTTAACTTTTGTAAAATGGCGCCCCATGGCCCCTTTTATCAATGAAATGAGAATTTTGCTCAAGTGTTTTGATCATATATGTTATTCTACTGCGGGCAGGTGCTTGACAGGGGGTGCCTGCTAATTTCGGACCTCATGGTCCGGTGGCGCCTTCGGCATTGGGGGTGGACGGAGGACTCGTTGCGCTTCTGGGAGCCCAAAGGTCAGAGGGGGAGACTTTGGCGTGAGAGCATGTTAAGGTAGAAGAGCTAGGCGAGGAGTAACCCTGATTGCTCTAAGTCATTTGTAAATGTTGCCCCGCGCAAATGTAATAACCGAACGTCTCTGTAATCATTATTTCATAAGTGCAATAAAAACCTTTGTTGAAGTAAACACGTGTCCTTGTCGTTCTTGCGATCGCACTTGTGTTTGACTAACGCGTAGAACTTTGGGCGTGAAGCGGCCTCCGCTAGCCCTGCCCTCAGCGCACGATACGCACAAGCTAGGGTAGGAACGAAGGGCCGATGACCCTGCCCGAGAAGGCATAGACCTCGCGAGTAGAGATGGCAATGGGTACCCGATACCCGAATACCCGACGGATTTTACCCGATAAAGAGACGGGTATGGAAAATTTTATGTACCCATGGGTACGTTATTGGGCGAAATCCTCTACCCGCCGGGTAGGCGAGTGCGGGTGTGGGTATATACTACCCATACCCGCCTACCCGTGGGTAATGAATACCCGCATTAGACAACTAGACATCCCACTCAAATGTTAATTTTATTATCTACTTGTTGTTGATTGTTTATTTGTTTGTCATATGTTGATATGGTCATGTCAAGTATGTTTATGTGATGTACTAATTTTGATCATTAGACGCTTTTGTGCTTGGCATGTATGATTAATGAATGTCTAAATTGATGATATTCTTATGTGTTGAACCGGGTATGCTTGCGGGTACGGGTTACCCGTTGGGTAGTAATACCCGCGCGGGTACGGGTATGGGTAAATTTTTCTACCCGCGTGCGGATACGGGTAACCCGACGGGTAAATTTACACCTAGCGGGTACGGGTATGGAATGGCAATACCCGATGGGTATTTACCCGTTGCCATCTCTACTCGCGAGCATTCCCAAGCGCTCCGTTCCCTACCTCTCGAAGTGGCGGCAGCGGAGCTGGCGATTAGCCAAAGTAGATGCTTGAGCGCTCCATCCCCTACCCCTCGAAGTGGCGACAAGGGAGCTGGTGACTATCCGAAGTAGACGCTCGAGCGCTCCGTCCCCTACCCCTTGAAGTGACGGCAGTGGAGCTGGCGACTAGCCAAAGTAGACGCTCGGCCCTGCGAAGATTCGCCAGCTCACGCTGCAGCGTGCCAAGGGCCGTCAGCAGAGCATTCTCCACCGTCAAGGTGGTCGCCCCAGCTTGAGCACCGGCACGAACCCTCGGGTTGGCGGCAACTACGGCTTGTGCTCCGGAGCTACTCGGCGCGCCGGTGCGGTGGACTCCGGGGTCGGTGACGAGGCCGACGTCGCCGCCGGAGCCACTCGTCGCTCCCACGCCGGGTGCGGGGCAGTGGCCGTGCCAGCGCGGGCATCGGCGTCACCGCTCCCGGTAACCCGGCCAGTACTACTAGCGCCGATCGCCGCGCCAGCGGTGGGGTCGGCCGTCATGCTGCGGGTGTCGACGTCGGCGGTCACAACACCAGCTTTGCCATCCGCGCCAGTTGCTGATGCAGAGGCTCTAGCATTGACGAGCGCCGCCGTTGTGCTCCTTTTCTTCTTTGCTGCCGATGATGAAGCATTCTTGGGTGCCATCCTTCCTCAGATCTCAAGGATTGCTCAGTCGTTCCCACGGACGGCGCCAACTGTTGTGGTTATAGACCAAACAGTAAAGTGAGAGTATGATAGTGGAGATAACAAATGAACAATGATTGCCCCCTTCCCCATGTCTAGGGCAGCCATATATATATAATATTCATATGAGGAGTATTTTACAATTATATCATTACACTCAAGTACCATTCGTAGGGGCATTTATGTCATTATACATGTCCCATTTTGGGCTTTACAATCCTTTAGCAGGTCGGCTGGGCTTAGGTGGGGGCCATCCCTACAATAAATACATTTCAAAATATTTCAAGGGCTACACATTTTCCAAAATTCAAAATTTCTGGTTGCTACAAGACTTTCATTAAGAGTTCGGAAAAATAAAATAGACTTATTTCTAAACAAAAGATCCTTTTCAAACGATACAAATTTCAACTCGGTCCAGTCCCCCCTCAGCCCATCAATCGACGATAGTTACAATAGTTAATGATCATTTGGTAGCAAGTCAGCAACATGCCACCATCCATGCCGTTCTTTTTCCTAAAATAATAATACGAGGTGTGAAGGTTGAGTTCGTTTCGGTTGATAACTTATAGTTTAAATATTTAAATTTTGATTATTTATGAGAGGTAGTATATGGAAGAAAAATAGTCGCATATGATTTTGGTCAGTATAGCTGAACTTAGTATACTTTTTACTATAATATTTCTATTGACCACATCTTAAAAAATATACTATTTAAAAGTTAGTTACTGTAGATAATATAGGTCAAAATTAAATCTGGCCGAAGCCAGGCCATATCCTCGTTTGTAAAAATTCTAGAGAGTCCTCGTTTGTAAAAATAATGATGTGTCAAACTCGCATAAGAAATATATATTGAATTTGTATCTCTTGCTATTCCATTAAACTTGTTCCTTTGGTGAACAATACCACTAGTTCTTGTGACCAATGAACAAAATTTTTAGGCTTGCTTAAATAAATTATTCTACATTAAATGGGGCTAGTAGAAGGATTTGATGTCTGAATTTTCAGCAAAATTTACCCCTAATAAGGCAAAAACGTTTTAACTCGATTACCATAATAAGAGTTCTAATACGATCTTATTATCTTTCTGAAGAAGCCCCAGAGGCGCACTCACGAAGTCAAAATTCAAAACCCACTCCCTGTCCTGTCCGTCACTGTGTTGGGCAGTCCGGTCTGTATGGAAAAGCGCTCGCGAGGGACGGAGGAAAGGCTCCCGCCCCGCTGCAATTGGCCCTGCCACCGAGGCCGCGCGGCCTCCCCGTCCTTGCGACCCCTCCGCCTCCATCCCCATTCCCCCACCCTCCCAACCCCAAACTTCCCCTTCCCTTCGGTCTGGGGGCGTCTCCGGGTTGGGTTAGGAGGGGGTCTGGACGGCGAGGCGGTGGAGTTTGGAGGGTAACGTCTGCCTCTCTCTCTGCTGCGGTTTTTGTAACGTCTGCCTCTCTCTCTCTGCTGCGGTTTTTCTCGCTGTTGGTGCTTCGTTTCGAGTAGTACTTTGGTTTTGCCGGTGAGGCGCTATGATTTGGAGGGCTTTGAGGTTGGTTTTGGGGCCGGGTTTTTGGTGTTGTGGTGTCGATTTGGGTCTTATAGCGGTACTGCAGCCGCCGGCTTCTCGTTCTAGTGCTTCTTCGTGGTGTTTTTTCTTTCGAGTTTTGGTTGGGTTTGTGCGGATTTGGGTTTATTACTTGTTACCTCGCTTTTCTTAGGTTAGGTTTGGGACTCGGGATGTTATGTTTGCTGAATGCGCAGCGCTGTCTTGGTAGCTGCTGTTTCGATCTAGTGGGTAGTATTTTAGTTTGGTGATTTCTTGGCTGCTCGCTTACTGCGTAACATCTCGCCTTTTGTTTTAGCTTTTTGTCTTAGTTTTTTTGCCTGTTTTTGGAGGGCGTCTCAATCCCAGGCCTTAGTTTGTTGCCATGAGTGGTAGCCTTAGGTCGCTGAGCTAATGTTGTTTAGGTGCTTTGCTTCCACATTGTTTAGGAATCAGGATAGTGTGCTTGGCATCTTGCTCTTATTCTATTGGTATCCTGCCATATTTTGCTAAAAACAAGTGCGCAGCTTGCCTTTTATGCCTTTGTGCAGGTGGAGGGGGTGAGATCCAGGCGGTTGCTGCTCCAACCTCTGCGGGCTACGGAATATGGGGTTCTTGTCGGCGACTCTCTTCCCTTCGTGCGAGAGCATGTGCGTGTGCTGCCCCGCGCTGCGCCCGAGCTCGCGGCGCCCCGTCAAGCGTTACAAGAAGCTGCTTGCTGAGATATTCCCCAAGACGCCTGTAAGTGTTTTGTTCTTGCTTCAGTCGGCGCGAGTTTAGTTTAGCAGGTTCAATGGTGACATTGTTGCTGCAATCGTTTAATACGTTGTGCTGCTTTTGATATGTAAGTTGTTAACATCCTTTCTGCCTTCCTTAACATGCTCTATGGAATGTTGCGCTATCACGCGGTTATCTTCTGCCTCAGAGCATATTTTTGTGGAGAATGTAGCTTTCACTGTTAATTGTAAATGACACTAATATGGTAGTACTCATACTTCGGTTGTCAAGTTAATTCTAAATGGCACTAATACGGTAGTACTCATACTTCGGTTGTCAAGTGTAGTGCTGCTTACGTTGCAGAATTTACTTTTGCAGGATGGCCCTCCAAATGAGAGGAAAATCATGAAGTTATGTGAATATGCTGCGAAGAATCCCCTGCGCATTCCGAAGGCATGTGATGTTGCCATTTTGTTTCCTTTTATTGTATTGCTAAAATATACCTGAGGAGTATGTGGTTAATCATTGCATGTTTTCCTAATTCTCTTCACTGCTTGCTTGTCAGATTGCCAAGTTTCTGGAACAGAGGAGTCACAAGGAGCTGCGCTCTGCTCATGTGAACTTTGTCAAAATTATTACTGAAGCGTACAGCAAGCTACTCTTCATTTGCAAGGAGCAGATGTGAGTTTGTGAATCTGCCACTTATGTTTCCTATATCAAATTTTTCAGTGAAGTTATATGGCAGAGCTTTTATGTTGTGTTACTGTGTGCATGCAATGGTATAGGGCATATTTTGCCATCAGCCTACTGAACGTCCTTACTGAGCTTCTGGAGAGCAAGCAAGAGAACATTCATATTCTTGGATGTCAAACTTTAGCGAGTTTTATCTACAGCCAGGTGGGCATTACAAACAATTCGACATGTTCTGTGTTATAAACATTCATATTCTTATTTTGAGGGGTTAAACGTTCATATTCTTGGTTGTGTCGTATTTTACTCTGTTCCTGCTAATCATCAAAGAGACAAAGACGGCTTCTCTTGAGTCATTTATTTTCTTTGAGGGATGCATTAGGATTGATTATTTTGGCAACAGGTAGACAACACATATGCACGCAATACTGAAAGCTTGGTTCGCAAAGTGTGTGCACTTTCACGGCAACAGGGAGTGGAAAATAGTCTTCTGCGGGCAGCAAGCCTGCAGTGTCTGTCAGCAATGGTAATATATGGTTTTTCAGTTCCTTTCTTTTCCCTGTTATTTCCTGACATTTTCTGGTAATTTTGTTCAAAAACTCAGTTCTGTTTACTACTATTATAATACTTGTGCAGATCTGGTTCATGAAGGAACATTCATACATATTTGCTGATTTTGATGAGGTAACTACAATTGGTTCTTTTTATGGCTTTGCTTGTGCAGAACCAATTGGAAATTAAACTTCCCAATTGCTCAACCTGCTCGCTCGCTTGTTTGTACCAGGTTATTTCCATACTTAGATAACACCATCTTATCTCATCTGCTTAGAAATGCTTTGTGTCAATTTCTTGGTTGGGTTGGGGACTTGGGGCTATCCATTTCCACCAAGTTTAAACTACCAGTTCAGGCCACACATTAAAGCCTTGTTTGTCTTCTGTGCAAACACCATTAACTTATTCAATTTTGTGGTGTCTTGCTATTCTGATCTCCACCTAAATGATTAGATTATGATACATCAAATAAAAAATCTAAATGGTTCAGTTTAAGCTTTCTCTCTCTCTTTAGGGGAGTTTAAGCTTCATACAGTGCTGTTTTAGTTTTGCGTTGTTCATGAATGTACCGACCTTTTATATCTCTCAAGTTTAATGCGATCACAATGGTTAAGAGCTCAACTTTCCTTGAATGTGGCAGATGGTGCAATCGGTCTTGGAAAATTATAGGATAGAGGAATCTGTTGGTGGTGATGATGACAGACTTGCATCGCAGCATAACTGGGTTGATGAAATAGTAAGGCGTGAGGGAAGAGCTGGCTTAGGTGGAGTTAATGACGTGAATCTCAGCAGTACAACTATTAGGCTGCGATCGGCAAGGGATTCTTCAGCTCTGACCAGGTGAAGTATCATTTCTATATGTTGCTATACCACCTTGTCCTAAACTTCGTGCAGAAAATGTATGCTTTTGTACATCATATTAGTTTTGCTGCACTGCAGTCTTTCAGTTTATTTCAGACTTATATATTGTCATGCAATAGGGTACAGACCTGCTAGGAGTGGAGATTTGCTAGCACATTTAAAAGGTGTTATGTATTTCGACTATTATTTGACAACTTGTTTGTTTGTCTAATGTAATCTTACTACATTAGTACTGTGTATCAAGAATTCAAGATGCAGGAAAAGAGCATGAAAGAAATTATCTATCAAAAGAATAGTGGAGTAACCTAGATTTTGTGACATGTTTCTTCTTTTCATATTTTGATATGTCGTGTGGAAATATTTGTGAAACATCTTATCCATCCACACCCCTATCCCCACCAACCGAACACACACACTTAACCAAGATCTGCACCTAACAAATTACGATTTATTTAAATGGCATTGCAGGGATGAGTGTGAAGCTCCAGAAGTATGGGCACATATTTGCGTTCAGAAGCTTGCAGAATTGGCCAAAGAGAGTACATCTCTTCGGCGCATCCTAGATCCAATGCTTTCTTACTTTGATATGAAAAAACAATGGGCTCCTTGCCATGGATTGGCTTTGCTTGTTTTGTCTGATATGTCTTATCTAGAGAAGAGATCAGGTAAACCTTTTATTCCCAATAATATTTGAAATATCATAATTGATTGCATAATAAAAATAGTAATATGCACAAACCACATTATATTCTATATAAAGTTTCTACGACGATCTTATTCTTCTATTAATAGAGAATGTGTTACTAATATCCTTTTTTTCTTACACAAAGCCAGTCTATTTAAATATCTTTGAGCAAGTACTTTTTTTGGTGACTTAAATTGTGAGGATGGATTATTTATCTTGTTACAAAGCTTTCTTTCAACTTTATTACTGAATACGTTGCAATCTGCAGTGCATTTTTCTTTTCCTCTGTACTGTTTTTCAGGGGCTTGTCCTTGTCTGCTAATACATTTTTCTTTTGCAGGCAACGAACAATTGATTTTGACTGCTGTCATCCGGCACATGGACCACAAGAATGTTTTACATGATCCTCAGACTAAATCTGCTATTATTCAGACAGCAACATCCTTGGCACGACAGCTGCGATCACGAGGAGTTGCTCCTGAACTTGTAGTAGCAAGTGACTTGTGCAGGCACTTGAGGAAGACTCTAGAGGCTGTGGAGTCAGCCAGTGTTGAAGAGCTGAACTTGAATGAATCTCTTCAAAATTTCCTGGAGGACTGTCTTCTGGAAGCTGTTAGAGGAGTATGTCCTGCACTATTCCAGTCACATGCTAACATTTGTCAACTGCCATGGATGCTTTTGGTGCATCTTTCGTAGCAATGTTCAATTGCATGAACTCCCATGCCATAAACTTGACATCAGTATCATGCCAGTTGACAACTATATTACCATACATACACATAATTTCCCCACTTCTGTTAACTTTTGGAACTTCTTGTAGATTAATGATGTGCGACCACTCTATGACATGATGGCAATTACATTGGAGAATTTGCCTTCTATGCCTGCTGTTGCCAGAGCATCTATTGGAAGCTTGCTGATCCTTTCTCACATAATCTCTTTGACATCAATGTCTTCGAACGCTCCTATGGTCAGTTATGAATTTATACTATCCATTCATTATTTGAGCTATCTGATAGGTATCAGAATAAATAGGATCCACATCAAGTTCAGGAACTGTGTATCTCTGCTGCTCATTAACAAAATTACTGCCCTGCCTACTTTCCTTCTCTTATCTTTTACAAAATGCTATTCTGTGACCAATGTTCAGCGGACCAATGCTATAATTTTGCTAGTTTTTTTAACTCATTACTCTTGGCAGGTGTTTCCAGAAGCACTCCTCCAGCAGATACTGAAGTCCATGATACATCCAGACGTCGACACTCGTGTGGGGGCGCATCACATGTTTTCTGTTGTTATTGTTCGAGGCCCAAGCCATCTGAGGAGCCAATCAGAGTACCTACATGAAACAAGAAAATGGCAGTCTCAGACTACATCAGTATTTGCTTCAGCTACTGCTTTACTTGAGAAGCTAAGGAGAGAGAAAGAAAGTTTAGGATCAGATAAGCCTGGAAATATGATGCATGATGATGGAAAGGATGGAAACACACACGAAGAGGATAATAAACATGTTTGGGCACGGAAAAATTCGGCATATTTTTCGAAGTTGGGTTTCTCTTTTGTTGATCGATGTGCAACACTAACTAGTTCTGCAGAGGTATTTCTCCCCCTTTTGGTAATTTTCCCTTCTCTTTTCATCAATGACTTCGATCATTAGAGCAGCTCAAAGTAAAGGGCATTTTCACTACTTGTAGAATAGAGAGATTGGCTCAATCACCACACACGCCAAGAGGCAAGGGGTGGTCTTGTATTAATAGTCATGAGAGGGATTACATACCTCAATTAGAGGAGCTAAGCTAGGCAATTACAATAATAGAAGGAAGGGTCTAATATACATTCCAAATACTCTAATACCCGCCCGCAGTCGTAGCGGGAGGAGTCCGGACGCAAAGACTGGACCGAAACTCCTGAAAAAGCTGTGTCGGAAGCCCCTTGGTCATGATGTCCGCAAATTGATGAGAGGATGGAACGTGCAAGACGCGGACTTCGCCGAGGGAGACTTTCTCGCGGACAAAATGAATGTCTATCTCGATGTGCTTCGTCCGTCGATGATGGACTGGATTGGTGGACATGTATATGGCACTAACGTTGTCGCAGTACACCACGGTGGCCGAAGCAAGGGGAACATGAAGTTCCTGAAGAAGTTGCCGCAGCCAGCAGCACTCGGCGACGGCATGTGCAACGACTCGGTATTCGGCCTCGGCACTCGAGCGGGACACCGTAGTCTGGCGCTTGGAGGACCAAGACACAAGGTTGTCACCGAGGAAAATGCAGTAGCCAGACGTAGAACGACGCGAGTCTGGGCAACCGGCCCAGTCGGCGTCGGAGTAGGCGGTGATGGAGGTCACCGGCGAAAGGCCGATGTGGAGACCAGCGTCGAGGGTGCCTTTGACATACCGCAGGATGCGCTTGATCAGCGCGAGGTGAGGCTCCCGTGGAGCATGCATGAAGAGGCACACCTGCTGAACGGCGTATGCCAAGTCAGGACGGGTGAGCGTGAGGTACTGCAATGCTCCTACAAGGCTCCGGTACTCTGATGGATCAGTAACAGGTGCACCGTCAAGGCCGGAGAGCTTGGCATTAGTGTCCACGGGCGTAGTAGTGGAGTGACACTCAGCCATGCCCGCCCGTTGGAGAAGATCGACGGCGTATTGTCGCTGAGATAAGAACAAACCGTCCGAAGAGCGTGTGTCGGAGATGCCGAGGAAGAAATACAGGGCGCCGAGGTCCGTCATGGCGAACTTGGCTGATGATGCGCTCAAGGAGTGTTGTAGACGAGGCAGTGAGGACAATGTCATCGACGTACAGCAGGAGATAAGCCATGGCGGTCCCCTGGTGTAGGACAAACAGGGACGTGTCGGAGGAGGATGCAACGAAACCGAGCTGGCGTATGTAGGTGGCGAAGCGGTGGTACCACGCCCGAGGAGCCTGCTTCAAGCCATAAAGCGACTTCTGAAGAAGACACACATGATCAGGGTGAGGATCCACAAAACCGGAGGGCTGCTGACAGTAAACTGTCTCATCAAGCGTGCCGTGGAGGAAGGCATTCTTGACGTCGAGCTGATGAATCGGCCAGGAGCGCGACGTGGCAATGGAGAGAACGGTGCGGATAGTTGCCGGCTTGACGACTGGACTGAAGGTCTCATCATAGTCGACGCCGTGCTGCTGGGAGAAACCACGAACAACCCAGCGCGCTTTATAGCGAGCTAAACGACCATCGGAGTGGAACTTGTGCTTGAAGATCCATTTGCTAGAGACGATGTTGGCACTAGGTGTACGAGGAACGAGACGCCAAGTGTGATTGTCCATGAGGGCCTGGTACTCATCTCCCATCGCAGCGCGCCAATGAGGATCGGCTAGAGCGCTACGGTAGTTGGCCGGGATGGCAGACACAGGAGCATGCTGGGCCGTCAGGGAGAAGAAGTCCACAGAAGGATCAGAGGCAGCCCGAGACCGCGTGACCATCTGAGGTAGCGCCGGTGCAGCTGCAGTAGGGGGAACAATTGGCGGTGCTGCAGGCTCGTCCGGGCGAACCACCACAGCCGGTGGTGCAGCAGGAGCGGTGGAGGCCGCACATGACCGTCGGGTGTAGACCAGCGGGGCTGCAGAAGGCTCGTTCGGGCGTACCACCACAGCTGGCGGGGCGGCAGAGACTGTAGTGGCCGCAGAAGGCCGTCGAGTGTATACCAGACGCACGGGCGGTCGTGACGCCGCCGTCTGGAGGGGTAGCGAGCGCTCAACACCCGAAGGTGGAGCTGTCGTCGGGGAGACCTGCAGGGGTGCCATGGCAGCAGTGCAAGGCACCGGCACGGCACAGTCATCAACTAGGAAATCCAAGTCGGCGTTAGTGGCAGGAGAGGATATAGGCGGATGACTACTGTTGGCAAACGGAAAAGTACTCTCATCGAAGACAACATGACGTGAGATGATGACTTTGTTGGTGGCGAGGTCAAGGCAACGATATCCTTTGTGGTGAGGAGGGTAGCCAAGAAAGACGCAGGTCGTAGAGCGAGGAGCAAGTTTGTGAGCGGCAGTGGCGGATATGTTGGGAAAACAGAGACAACCAAATACGCGAAGATGAGTGTATTGTGGTGGCTTCTGGTGGAGAAGTGTGTAAGGAATGGCACCGCCAATGGAGGAGGAGGGACACCGGTTAAGGAGGTAGGTGGCGGTAGCTAAGGCCTATGCCCAGAACCTAGGCGGCATATGAGCATGAAGAAGAAGAGTGCGGACCATATTGTTAAGGGTGCGAAGCATCCGTTCAGCTTTACCATTCTGCGGTGAGGTGTATGGGCAAGAGAGACGCAGGGCGATGCCGCGGGAGGCAAAGAAGGATGTGTTGGCGTGGTTAACAAATTCACGGCCATTGTCAGCCTGAACGGACTTGAGGTGGAGGCCGAACTGCGTGCTGGCATAAGCAGCAAGGTCGACTATATGTTGGTGAACATCAGATTTTGCTTTAAGTGGAAAGGTCCAGCAAAAATGAGAGAAATCATCGACAACCACCAAATAATACAGTGAACCAGATATGCTAGCCACATGTGAGGTCCACACATCACAATGAATGAGCTCAAAGGGTGCAGAAGTGCGAGTAACAGAGGGAGCAAAAGGTAGACGCGCATGTTTACCAAGCTGACAAGAATGGCAAAGTGAGCGAGCTACATTATTACATGCAATATGCGAATCTTTATGTAAGGCTGTGATAGAAGCAATGCCGGGATGACCAAGACGCTGGTGCCAAAGGTGGGAGGAGACGGCGAGGTGGGCACTGGCAGTGGAGGGTGACTCGGCAGCAGGAATGGTGTAGATATCGCCCTCGCTATTGCAGCGAAGCATCACTCGTTGCGTCGGGAGATCCTTAACAGAGAAACCAAAGGCATCAAACTCCAGAGAGCAGTGGTTATCTCGGGTGAATTTGCGAACAGATAGTAAGTTGCGAACTAAATGAGGAACAACAAGAACATCGCGAAGAGACAATTGCATGGTGGGTGTACGGAGAAAGGAATGGCCGCTAGAAGAGATGGGTAAACGAGAGCCATTGCCAACAGTGACAGCCGTATTAGGAGGGGGGGGGTGAGAGGAGAGCAATGTACCGCCGTGAGATGTCATGTGGGAAGTAGCGCCGCTGTCGATGACCCAGCCGCCGTGCCCCTGGACAGCAAGCTGGTTCAGGGCAGTGATGAGTCCCTGCTAGTCCCATGTCGAGGCAGGAGGCGGCTGGAGGGGCGTGAAGGCAGCATGTGCCTGCAGCAGGGCGCCGAACAGGCCTGGAGCTGGCGAGGGGCGCCACTGTCCACCAGGAGCATTCCACTGGCCGGCGTTGGGAGTGGACTATGGATTGAAGCAGAACTAGGGGCCGGCCGGCTGAGGTGCGCGACCACCCTGGGAACCGGCGCCTTGCTTGCCACGGCGATTGCGCCCGTTGCGACGACCATCACGGTTCCCAGCATTGGAGGCATGAGAACCGGTCTGGGCGGAGGGAGCGGACGCCGTGGTGGAGCCGCCGGTGAGGAGGGCCGTCTCGGCGGCGACTTTGGTCTCATTGGCGAGACGTGTTTCCTTGAGAGCAAGCATGGAGCGGGCCCGAGCGAAGGAGGGGAAGGGCGTCGAGTTGGCGATGTCATCGGCAGTGTTGGAGTAGCGAGGGTTGAGGCCGCGCAGCAGGTTGAGGACGAGCTGCGAGTCGGAGACAGGGTGGCCGACGTCGCGAAGAGCATCGGCCAAGGTTTTGACGCGCTGGCTGTATTCAGCAATGGTCTGGTCACCCTGCATCAAGGAGTGGAACTAACTGCTGAGGAAGACAACACGAGATTCCTTGTTGTCGCGGAAGAGGCCTTCAATCGCGAGCCACAAATCGCGCGCAGTCTCGTCGTCGGCCATTGCTGAGTCCAGGATGTCGTCGGCGATGGAGCCATACAACCAGCTGAGGACGGCAGAGTCGGCGAGTGTCCAGGCGGGGTCGTCCGGATGTGCAACGTCGGAGCCATCGATGTGAGAGAGGAGGCCAAACTTGATGCACATGGTCCGGAAGAACTTGGACCAGCGGGAGTAATTGGCCGCCTTCATGTCGAGAGTGGTCGGGACGTGAGACTTGACGGCGACCGTGCAGTAGGGGTTGAGGACGACCGGCGGCGGCGCAGCGGGCACACCGGCGCTGAAGTCAGAGCCGTTGTCGGCGGTGCCCGGGAAGGCAGAGGCGGCGGCAGTAGCAGCGGCGGCGGCCGAAGCGTCGACGGGAGCCGACATGGTGGAAGCGGTGGACGGGAGCCAGCGGGGGGGGGGAGGCGAGGTAGTCGCGAGCGGCGGCGGAGAAAACAGAGGAGCAGCGGAGCGGAGGGCAAGGCGAGCGGCGGCGGGGAAAACAGAGGAGCAAGCGAGCAGCGGAGGACGGCTGGAGGTGGAGGCGGCGCGGCCTGGGGGAAGCGGCGGCGGGAGGAGGCCGGCGGCGGGTCAGCGGCCTGTCACCCTGGGCGTTCGGTACTACCGAACCGATCGGTTCGGTTCCTCGGTACCCATACAAATTCGATTCCTGAGAATCTCGGTACCGTTCGGTTCCTGAAAAGACTCAGTACCGAAGAAATTCGGTATCGGTTCTTTCGGTTCGGTTCCGGTATTTACCGAATTTACCGAACAGGGTACAGCAGCATGTAACATCAAGTTCAATAGCCAATTTTGACATAAATGTAACATGATTTCATATAGAATAAGTGCCAAATCATACAGAGAAAAAGCCACAAATACATAATATAACTGTCCACAATAGACCCATCAATAATATTACATATTACTTAGTACTCACTACTCAAATACAACATGTAAATTCGGTTTTTCGGTATTTCGGTAAACCGAGGCACCGAACCGAATTTCCTCGGTAAATTCGGTTCCTGAGAACCTGGAACCGAACCTGGAACCGAAATTTTCGGTTTCGGTACTTTCGGTTCGGTTCTCGGTAAATTCGGTTCGGTACTCGGTTTTCGGTTTTTCGTGCCCAGGGTTAGCGGCCTGCACTTCGGCCAGGAGAGAGGAGCAGCGGAGGAAGGCTCAGAGATCGCAAAAGAAATCTGATACCATGTAGAATAGAGAGATTGGCTCAATCACCACACACGCCAAGAGGCAAGGGGTGGCCTTGTATTAATAGTCATGAGAGGGATTACATACCTCAATTAGAGGAGCTAAGCTAGGCAATTACAACAATAGAAGGAAGGATCTAATATACATTCCAAATACTCTAATACTACTGACTCATGTCACATCCCTTGTTTATTTCTTGCTTTCTTATGATGTTTTCCCTTGATTTTGTTGGCAGTGTTTGTTTTTCGATGTCAGGTGAGTTTAGAGGGATGTGCATCTCCGTAATCCTGATCGCTGAGAAAGTTTCCTTTTATGTATCTTTCAGGAGACCAATATTGTTATGTTAACTGAAGATCAAACAAATCAATTGCTGTCTGCATTCTGGATACAGGCCAATCAGACAGATAACACTCCTTTTAATTATGAAGCGATTGGTCATTCGTATAGCCTCACGGTTCTTTCTTCCCGCCTTAAGGTACGGGCTTCTTTGGAAAATACAACTTCAATTTCAATTATATTAGGGAAAATTTTATCACAAGGTTGGATAGCAGTTTTTTTTATATTATAATAAAAGGATTTACTTAGCCATGTCAGTGGTCTCTTTTTTTGCACTGTAATAAATATCCTTGCATGCAGTGGAAGTTCAGATAATTTTGACTAAGCTATTTTCTCCTTATGGAAATAATGTTTTTGGTGCTGCAGAATTCAAGCAACAGTAATAACATCCATTTTTTCCAGTTGCCACTGTCCCTTCGAAGTATTGCTTTAACCCCAAGTGGTAAGATCTGCATAATGAAATTTATGATTGTCTCTGTCCTGCATCATGAAAGTCACTTGTCTTTGTTTGTGCAATTTTTCCAGGAGTCTTGTCCCCATCTTGGCAATGGTCTATTTTTACCTTAGCAACGAGCATGCTGGCTTTCGCTGGAAAAGTCTGTCACATTACTGAATTGGCAGAGTTGCTAAGGTGTTTTACATCGTCCAATGTAAGTACTAAGTTCTAGTACAGGGGCTAATAGGATACTATGTTCTTTCATGTGAAAATGTACTTTAAAATTTTTAATTTTGTATGCTTGCAATGATTTTTTGGTGATGCGACATGCGCGCTGTCATGAACCTTAGTTCATGAGGGATAAACACCACCGAGAAGATGGCCGGATGGCGTCGGCGTAGAAGGAGAGAGAGACTCTAGATGAGGAAGACTTTGTTATTACTCTGATTGATCCCAATAGCATCTGGTAGTCTCCTTATATAGATGGCTTCGCCTAACAGAAAGAATCTAATCCCAATTATCTCTCTAACTCATATCATATCTCTAACAATATCTCTAATACAAGGAAACTAATCTCTAACTCAAATAGAAACCAATCTCTAATTCCTAATAATAACCCGACTGGCCCAAGGCCCACGTCTATGACATTACACCCCTCCCGGACATGCAGCTCGTCCTCGAACTGCTAGGCGGCGGTCATGGCGCCAATGGAAGACCTCCGATGCTGGTGTAGAAGACGAACGGTGGCGGGGTCCTGTAGCGGATGGAGACGACCGACCAGATCCAAGCGGAACAAGGCTAAATGATGCCTGCAAATTTTTTTTTATTTTTTTGAATTGTTATTATTATTTTCTCTCTTTTCCTTCTTTTTTTTCTCTTTTTTCCCCTTCATTGGCTGCTGGCTCCTATTAAAGACTTCACGCAGAACAATTGAAGCAGAGGAGGCAGCGCTGGCAGAAGCGCCGCAACGGCGTTGGCGATCGGGCGACGGCGGCCGGCGGAACGGGCGGCCGGCGTAGCGGCGACCGGAGGAGCGGTGGCCAGTGGAGCGGCGGGCGACAGAGCGGCAGCGGCGCAGCGGAGGTGGCCCGGGCGGAGGCGGATCTGGAGTGGTGGCCGTCGGGGTTCGGTGGCGGCGGAGCGGCTGCAGGGACGGCTCGGGCGGAGGCGGACCGGGCGGCGGAGCTGCTACGGCGCGACGGAGGTGGCCCGGGCGGAGGCAGACCAGGCGGCGGCACAACGGAGACGGCCCGGGCGACTGCAACCTAGGCGGCGGCGGCTCGGGCGGAGCGGGTGGCCCAGGCGGCGGCAGATCAGGCGACGGCTTGGGCGACCACGACCGGGGCGACGGCGGATCTGGCGAGGTGGCCTAGGCGTTGGCGGCGGCTGCACGAGCAAGGGTGGCCCGAGCGGCGGCGGCGGAACGGCTCAGGCGGCGGCGGTCCATGCGGCGGCGGCGGTGACGCCAGATCCAGCGCAGGCGGCGTCGATCCCGGCGAAGCAAGAGCGCATGCGGTCGGCGCCGACGGTGTGGACGGCCTGTGCGAGGCGGCGGGGGCCTGCGGCCGATAGCTGAGACCAACGGCATGAGGCTCCCCTCGCGTCTGCGCGGGAAGCGCGTGGAGCGGTAGTAGCGGCGCAGGGGAGGGCGTGCAGTAGCGGCGCAGGAGACGGTCGGATCTGATGGCGACCGTAATCTCCTGGGTTGACTGCCTTTCACCTCCCGGTCTAACCGCCCTTCTCCTTCCGGTCTGACCGCCGAGTCGTCTTCTTCATCGGCAGGGGCGAGAGACCAGCCGTTGGGGGAGAAGGGGAGGTTGGCGTCCTTGCCGTGGCCAGTGATCTCAACGACGGCGGCAAGGTCAGCCTCGTCCTCATCGTTAGAGGGAGGCAAGTCGACGGGGGCGAGGTCAGCCTCGTCCTCCTCGTCGCTAACAGCCGGCAGATCAATATCTGCCGTTTCTTCTGCTCTGCGAGCGGCCTCTTGCTGCGCCTTCTCCCGCTCCTTCCAGATCTTCTCCAAGAGGGCATGCATGTTGAGGAAGGCGTCCCCCATCTCTTTGCCGAAGCTGCTGCTGGCCATCTCAATAGCACTAGCTTTTATTATGGCCAATGACTCGGAAACAGGACGAACCATGGTAGCAGAAGTGGTGGGAAGGGATCGACTGCTCTGATACCAAGTTGTCATGAACCGGACACGCGCTCACCAATGTTCATGAATGTGCTTCACTTTGATGGTAGCTTTCTTGTGGCTTTTTTCTTTTGTGCCAATTGCCCAGTTGTCTGTATACCAACTTTTGCTAGTTTTACTATTTAGCAATTAGAAAAGTAGTTTGTATTTCATGACTGTTTAGTGAAAATGATGTTTTGAATTACTTTGCAGATTGATCCTTATCTAAGAATTGGAGAAGACTACCAACTTTATGTAAGGTTGCAATCGGATCTAGGCAACTATGGTTCTGAAAGCGATCAAGAAGTTGCTAGATTTGTACTTTTTGACTGTAGGACGAAAGTGGGGATTAATGATCAGCGAGTACTTGATGTAATTGCTTGTGCACTTTCTAATCTAACTGAGGTTCGTCCTGTGAGAGTGGTTTGATTTTGCCATCTGTTTGCTGTTCACACTGCGTGTTATGGTCTTATTGTGGTAAAATTGCATTACCAGATGGACAAGGATGCACTGGGAAAGGAGCTCACAGAGATGTTTACACCTGAAGAAGTGCCCTTGCTTGGGTCAAATTCAGCACTTGACTGGGCCAACTTTCACATGCAGGCATTTTCTGATGAATCTCTTTCTTTCGATGAGGTAGGTCACCTACATCAATTGGTGTCCTTGGTGATTCATTAGGTGGAGGCAATTGCAAGAGTTTGCGATACTGCAATATTCCTTACTGTATCTGTACCTTGCCATCTTTGATTTTTTAATATCTTCTCACGAATTCTTTTGCAGGAGTGTTCAAGAAACTCATCGGTAGATGGTGGATTGCACGAGTCACCGATTACCAATACTGCTAGCTCCATATCAAAGATTACTCTACCACAATCCGTTCCCCATGTCTTAGGTGTTGGTCAGTTGCTTGAATCGGTGAGTACTTATCTTGAAATTCAGCTGCCCTTGCACATGATTTTCTACTGAGCTAGCACCCATTTGCCCTAATCATGTCAAGTGTTGGCAGTTTGCCACCATAACACATGACTTTTTTTCCCCTTTCTACCTCTATTGTCATCATAATATTGTATCATGCGGTGAAGCTGGCTATAATTGTTCGAAGTATATATCCGTGTTAGTCCTTTGTGTAGGATGTTTCCTGCTGTTTGTACATGACTATATATTCTAAGCTTTTGGCATGTGGAATACAATTAGTCAATTCATTCTAACGACTTGGTATCGGAGACATGGCCCTCGCCGCTGTTTGAGCGCCGCCACCTCCACTTCAGCCTCCCTCTCCCTTCTCTCCGCCTCCTCCCACCATAGAGAGTCCCTTTTCTTCTCACGCCTGGACCCGTCTCGCCCTGTCTTCTCCTTGAGGCCGCCGTCGCTCGGATTGGGTGGATCCGATTGGGAGCTTTCGGCTTGATGCTGCTGCAGCCTTGCTCAATGTTGTCGTGGCTCGGATCAAGGCCGCCACCACACGAATATAGGCCGCTGCTGTAACACCCCGCCCACCCTCTGGGTCAGAATGTTACCACCACTGCATACTCATACCATTTCATCAACACTAAGAATTTAAGCCAATACTAGATTTATTTATACTGCTGCGTTCAGATACAACATAGCATTTTTAGCGATTACTCTAGCATACTAGTAAGGCTAAGATACACTGAAAGGTAGTACAAAGAGTGCCGTTGATTCGTGCCAATTATTCATGTGCTACTCCCGCCCGTGCAAGACGTCCTCAACAGTCACCTAAAAACAACAACGAAGCAAGGGTGAGTCCACCGACTCAGCAAGTACAAAGCAAAACAGCAAATAACAGGTTCATTCATTAGACCATAATCATTCCAGTTTCATTAACCATTTTCCCCTTTAACCACTTCAAGTTCTGATGAACCATTCATCATGTATATGCACATGCACTTCTCTCTTAACTCTTTAGCCTATACCGGTATAGCAGAGCGAGCACCCGTCGATGCTCACCCAGGCTCGCCTGTTTCCATGCGGGGATCACAAGTCTGTCCTTTTTCATATGGGGATCACAGTAGCCCGTCATTCTCATATGGGGACCTCAAACTCCACTCTCGTGGAGCGTCCACTCAACGTGGACCAACTCTTTCTCTTTTCATGACATGCAATGCAAGTTCTCCATTTATGCATATCAACATGCCATGTTTCAACATCCATCATTCATCATCTCTCATAATGCACCCGAAAATGGTAAACTTACCCCAACATGGTAAGCAATGCATCACCCAGAAATAGTAAACTTACCCCCAACACGGTAAGCAATGCATCATCATTCATTTAACCGAAATCACTACCCGGATTCACCGCTTTACAATGCACTTGCCTGGTTAGCCTCGGGGATGACGCGTGGACGGCTCCGACCCGGGACCTTCACCTGTGCACATATCAACCCGACTCAACGGCAAAACAGAAACCAGAGTTTAAACGGATATCAACGATCCTACGCGCTGACTCGACTTGAGCGTAGACTGTACGGGGTCAAGGTCCCGTCGCGCGGGTACCACCCCATCTTTTTTTCTCTTTTCTTTTCTCTTCTTTTCTTCTCTTTTCTCTTTTTTCTTCCTTTTCTTTCTTTCCTTTCTTTCTCTTTTCTTTCCTTCTTACCCAACCGGCCCCTTTCTCTTTTTTTCCCCTCACCTAATTCTCTCTCTCTCTCTCTCCATACTCCAACCGGCCGAATGGCCTCTCTCCTTCCTCCCATTCTGACCGGGCGGCACGGCGGCGTGCGGCCAGTCACCGGGGCGCAGCCCGCCGCCGATGGCTCTGCCGGCCCCCCGCCGTTCGCCTTCTCCTCTTCCCCTCTCTCTGCGCGCTCGGCTGACCGGCTGGCCCCTTCCAGGCGGCGCACGGGCGCGCCGACCCCTCCCTCGCTGCCGGCCATCGGGCCGTCGCCGGCCCTCTCCTCCACAGCCCCCACTCTCTCTCTTCCTCTCTTTCTTGCGCGCGGCGCTCCTCCGGGCGGCGAGATGGCGCGCGGGCGGCTCGGCTCACCGGCCCTCGGGCTCTTCGCCGGCCGCCCCCTACTCGCCTCCCTTACCGCACCGCCTCCCTCACTCCTCCCCGCACGCCGATCCGGCGGCGCCTCCCCCAGATACGGCCACCCACGGCCGGAACCGGCTGGCCACCTCCCCTACGCGCGCGCGATGGTGGAGCGCTGGGTGCCGCGGCCCGGCCGGCATGGCCAACGGCCGTCGGTTGCCTCCTCCACCCTTGGTTATCTGTGCCACCACACGCCACCGTCCCCCGGCTTCCTCTCAATGGCACTTGGCCTCGCCCCCAATGGAGCCGAGCTCGCCGTTTCAACTCTCTCTCTCTCTCCCTATGTGTCTGTGTTGTGCCATGGGGTCGAGGGAAGGTTGACATACTCAGTGGGCAGCTTGGCGCGTGTTCGGCGGTCGACGACGTCCTCTGTTGTCGTTGGCGCTGTCCTCGCGTTCTAGCCTTCTGAGCTCCTTCTCCTTCGGGCTCCCTCTTCTCCTTCTACCTTCTGTGGTGAGCTGGGTGGATGTGCTTGTGCTCTGGAGTGGCTTTCGACCTTGGCAGTGAGAAGGATTGGGGAGTGGCTTCCCCTGGTTTGGCTCTTACTTTGGTTGAGGAGATGAGGTGGGAAATGTGAGCTTGGATGCATGGTGCTAGCTTATAAGGGCACGGTTGGGGGCTGCCCTTTGCATTTGTGAAATGACCAGCATGCCCTCGCTTAATGCCCATGCCCTTCTCTCATAATTGATTGCCTAAGGGCATTTTGGTCCAAGGCTGTGTTGGCTTTGAGGTTTCTACTGCAGCGGTAAGTCGGTAAAAAGGTAAGGTGGAATTCTCGCCGGATGATGAAAACCTGAAATGCGAGATGGTGCCGACTAGCCCTGGGCAGTCCGGGAACCTCTGAGAGCGCTACTCGGCTCTCTAGACGGTGCCAACTACCCCAGGGCGGTCTGGGAACCTCTGCGAGTGTTCAATATTCAGCACTATTAACGCCGATGGGTTTGACGGCAAAACTACACTCTTCCCTTTATTTACCCTTTGCATATCTGTGGTCTTACAGTTGCTTGCCCGTGCGGTGCTTCCGCAGCTTGAATCTGGCCAAATACGTAAGCCTTCCTGCCAGGATTCAGCCGCCGCTAGCCTCGCCTCGCCCGAATCCTGCTGTCTCTGGCGTCGCTGCTCAGATCCAGCTAGATCCATGTCGCCCTGAGCTCGATCCATGCTGGAGGAAGGGAGGCGCTGCCCCTACTGCCCCAAGCTCTGGCTGCCTGACCTTGAGCTCCGCTCGTGA
Organism: Dendrocalamus latiflorus; assembly: GCA_017311315.1. Classification (NCBI taxonomy): domain Eukaryota; kingdom Viridiplantae; phylum Streptophyta; class Magnoliopsida; order Poales; family Poaceae; genus Dendrocalamus; species Dendrocalamus latiflorus. Next base: position 40,451,003 of record CM029651.1, read on the forward strand.
GCACCGAGCTGATGGCCGCTGCTAGCTCCTCCGTCTCCATTCCACTCCCAAAGGTGGTGTTCAATGGGACAAACTTTCGGGAGCGGTTTGTGCATTTGTGGATCCGCTTCAATAGTTAGTGCCTTTGGGATCACCTCATCGACGAGCGGCCTTGTCCGCCTCTCCCTGCTTCGCCGTTTTGGCCACCTGTTGATGTGGGTGCTGCCTCGGCTGATCTTGATGCTGTTGTTGCATTTGAGGATGTTGTGGAGGTGTACCTCGGCTGATCTTGATGTTGTTGTTGCATTTGAGGATGTTGTGGAGGTGTACCGGTCTGACCTTCGTGCCTATGAGAGGTACTAGGCTGATGAAGCTCATGCCATCGCCATCCTAATTAGGAGCATGACTGTCGACATCTCTATGGACTTCACCGAGCTTCGGTCGTCACAGCTAATGTGGGAGCGCGTTCGGGCACAGTATCAGCTGAGCAGTGATGCACTCTACCTCTTTGTGGTACACCAGGCGCACTTTCTCCAGTAGCTTGACACCATTGTTGACTTGTGTGCAGACTCGGGCTCACTAGGACTCACTGTCTCTATGACTTCCTGACGCGCCTTCGACCAGAGTTCAAGCCAGTTCGTGCTCACCTTCTAGCCCGCTCACCGCGTCTATCTCTAGTGAAGGCACACACTTTTGTTCGTTTTGAGGAGACTCGTCTTCGTGGCATGACTTAGCAGTCGTCTTCTATCGGCCTGGCTGCTCGTGTGCCCACTACTCCTACAGCTCATGTGGTAGTAGCGTCTACTGCTGCTCCTCTAGCACCGATGGGTGCACCAGTGACTACTGCTAGTACCTCTACTAGTGGCCTTCGCGGCTTCGCTGCACTTGGTGTCAGCGTGATGGCCACACCTACCAGACCTGTTACTTCAGGAGGCGGGGCCAGGGCAATAGAGGTGGTCACCCTTAGCGTGGCTCTGCCAATGTCTTGTGGTGTGAATAAATAAAAACGGTTGAAGATTTTGCTTGATCAAGTGTCTTTTTGTACTTTGCCATGGTACCAATTCCTTGAAGCATCAAGATTATGGTGTGTATTCCGCATGAGCTTCAAAAGATAGTTAGGCTTTTGGCCCTCAATAATTCTTTTGCTCTTATATTGTTAGAAGCATTATTCGTCACTACTTGCACAACATTTTGGGGACTTATTTTTTCAATACAAGCATCTACATACTCCAAGATGTACTCACTTGTGTGTGCATCTTACGAAGTCTCCTTTGGTTCTTGGAAACATGTCCCCATTGAGGAATGCACACATAAGTTCATTATGCTCCTATGATCCGTCCAAGCATCGGTTATAATAGAACACCCGGTCATGACTCTCTTCATGCGCCTTCAACAAACCACTTGTTCTTGCCACTTCCTCTTTCAACAATGGTTCCCGTCATTCATATTGAGGACTTAAGAATCTCGGGCCAAATCGACCAACGACTTACATCATTTGCTTGAATTCATCATTGTTTATGGCATTAAATGATACACCTAAAGAATAAAAAAGGAAACATGGTACAAGGTTAATACAAACATGAATTACTATTTAATGGCAAATGCATATCGAGATATCAATAAATTTACTATGTATGTTGCAAGCTATACCTGATACGTAAAGCCATCTCGCCACATATTGCTTCACCTTATGAATCCTCTCTTTCCAAATTGCCTTTGTAATTTTTTGTTGCCGCTTGAGCTCTTGAGTGGTAAAATTTCTATCTTGAGGATCAATTGGATTGACAAACTTACCAATATGGCCTAACTTTCGAGGTGCCGATAATCCAATCTCTTCGAGCCCTTCGTCATCCTCACCATCACCTTGAATGATCACATCATCTATAACCTCATAGTCATGTGATTTCTTGTTCTTCTTGTTCCTTGCCTCTGCAATAGACTTTTGCCATTTCTCTTGGTCTTCCTTTGTGGATTTGGGACATTTGTAAACATTCCCACTAATATGTGCAATATGTTGCTTCATTCTATAGATCCCATCGGAAACAACTTTATCACATAAAATGCATTTCACCTTGTCCAAGTTGTCTGGATTCACCAATACATCATAATCCCACCCTACGTTACCCGACTTCCTCTTAAGACTATCTTCGGTGGTGCTCACCTTGGGCGCCAATTCAATGGACGACTTTCTAATTAGTAAAGTAATCAGTAATTACAATTCACAAATAAATGAATTACTGAAATGCTATGCAATCATACATTCCTAAATAATAAGATCACTATATCAAATAAGTAAACCACTGAAACAAGCACTGCAGTATAAACTCTCGCCGTCGGTGCCTTGGTGTCCATCTCTGCCACTCTCTCTCTCGCCAGTTGCTCCACTCCACTCGGCCACTTCTCCCTCGCCATCTCCTCTTCTTGCCTTCTCCACTGACTACCATTGCCTTCTTCGCCCTTGCCATCTCCGCCCCCTAAAGTCACGGCGTGGAATGGAGCAGGGCCGTGGAGGGGAGGCGGAGATGCGGAGTGGAGCAGAGCCGCGGAGGGGAGGCGGACCTGCGGAGGGGAAGCGGAGATGCGGAGGGGGAGGCGGAGATGCGGAGGGGAACGCTGCCAGGCGGAGGGGATGTAGAGAAGAAGGCGGATGAGAGGAGGGAAGACGGTGAACGAGAGGGTAGGCAGAGAAGACGATGAAGGGGAGGGGAACGCACTTGGGCAATGCAAAATTCGACGAGATGGCTATGCGACGCTAACCGATGAGGTGGAATCCGGTGAATCAGCGACGGCGGACCCGTGCGCGCGCGCGAAGAAATCCTAATGCATCAGACGCCCTGACTCCAAAAGTCCAAAGTGGTAATCCCCTCCGTTCCCATCCTCATATGTTATCCAACTTCTTTGTCTTGTGCGCCTAGTCGATCGACACAATCGCTTAGGCGTTGCCCGCCTGCCTTGCCTGCCTGACCAACCGCCGCGCCGAGGTTGCTTTCCGTTGACTTTGACCTCCTTGGACCGCCTCCCCACCTAGCCGCCCACTCAGCCGACTACTGCTCGAGGCCCAGCGGTCCCCTGCCGCCTAGCGCCTACATGGCGCTTGGGCGGCAACCCAGCTCGATTTCTTGATCATTGCCGTCCTTGCTATCCTTGTGACACCACTTCTAGTCCAGAACCTCGTTTTGACTTTTCTTGATCCTCAGCTCTCTACTCCGTTGGTTTCGCTTCCATTTCCTCTACCAACTCCGTTGGTTTCACCTTTGGCTCCTTCCCCTCTGGCTCCTATTGCTTCCCTATCGGAGGATCCCACCAGCTCTTTTTTTGAGGTCTCCCCCTTTCCTTTCCAGTACACTCGTCATCCTTGTTCTGATCCTTCTCTGCTAGCTCTGTCATCCTATACCTTTACTCCATCCTTGTTGGGTCCTGCTCCAGTCTCCTTTGTTGGGTCTACTCTAGCATCTTCTCTGAGGTACGCTCTTTATGATCGGAGTGTGATCGCTATTGGTTTGCAGCTTCTGCTACTTCTCTTACCAAGCCTACCTCTTATCATGATGTTGTATCTCATCCTGAGTTGTAGCTCGCTATAGCCGATATTGCTGCTTTGGAGCATACTAGCACTTGGGACTTTGTTCCCCTTCTTGCTTGTGTTACTCCTATTATGTGCAAGTGGGTTTATAAAATCAAGACTTGTTCTGATGGTACCATTGATTATTACAAAGCGCGTCTTATTGCACATAGTTTTTAGCAGGAGTATGGGCGTGATTATGATGAGACTTTTGCTCATGGTGCTCATATGACCATTGTTCACACTCTTGTTGCTGTTGTTTCTGTTTGTCAGTAGACTATCTCATAGCTTGATGTTTAGAATGCCTTTCTCAATGGCGAGCTGCGAGATGTCTACATGCACTTGCCTCCTGGGTATTCTATAACTGTCTCAATGGCGAGCTGCGAGATGTCTACATGCACTTGCCTCCTGGGTAATCTATAACTGATGATCATGTTTGTTGCCTCTGTCGTTCTCTTTTTGGGCTCAAACAAGCCTCTTGTGTTTGTTTTGAGCATTTTACCTTTATTGTCACTTCTGCCGGCTTCTCTGCCAGTGACCATGACCCTGCTTTCTTTGTTCACACCTCATGGTCGGATGCTCCTTCTCTATGTAGATGACATGCTCATCACTGGAGATGATCATCAGTATGTTGGCTTTGTGAAGAGGCTTCTTAGTGAGCAGTTTTAGATGTTTGATTTGGGTCCTCTTAGCTATTTCCTTGGGATTGAGGTCACCTTTATACCTTTATTCCTGATGGCAACTACTTTTCCAGTAGAAGTATATTTAGGACCTCCTTGATCGTGCTTATCTCACTGACCAGCGCACGGAGGACAATCCTATGGAGCTCCACCTTCGACTTCAGTCCATTAATGGTACTTCTCTTGAAGATCTCACTCAATATCATCACCTTGTTGGGAGTTTGGTTTATCTTGCTACTACTTGACTTGACATCTCATGCTGTTCACATACTGAGTCAGTTCGTTTCAACTTTTACTTAGATTCACTACAATCACTGCCTTCGGGTTCTACGATATCCTTATGGAACCATCACTCGAATTCTCTTTACTCGCTTCAACTCTTTGCAGCTTCAGGCGTATTCTGATGCGACATGGGCTAGTGATTCTTCTGATCATTGGTCTTTGTCGGCCTTCTGTGTCTTTCTTGGTTTTTCCTTGATTGTCTCGAAGACTAAGAAGCAAATTGCAGTTTTTTGTTTGAGTGTTAAGGTTGAGTTGAGGGTTCCTGTGTCGTTGACGGCCGAGTTCACCTAACTATGGTGGCTTCTCGAGGATTTTTATGTTTCAGTGCCTGCATCTACTACTTTACTGTCTGATATCACTAGTGCGATCAGCATTACTTAGATCCAGTGAAGCATGAGCTCACCAAGCACTTTGAGGTTGATGCTTTCTACATGAGGTCGTAGGTGCAGAGCATGTTGTCACTCTTCAGTATATGCATTCAGAGTTTTAGCTAGTTTTCTTCACGAAGGTGTAGGCTAGGGCTCAGCATAATTTCTATCTTTTCAAACTCAGTGTGGTTGATCCACCATGAGTTTGAGGGGTGTTAGAAGTATATGTCTGTACTAGTCCTTGTATATGGCGTTTCCTGCTATTTGTACATGACTATATATTTTCCTTTTGGCCAGTGGAATACAGTCATTCAATTCATTCTAACAACAATAACTACAGCAAACATCGTTATTATTCATTTGATTTTTTTTTTGTATCGGTTTCTCAATAGCAGACTCTGTTTCTTTGATCAGGCGCTACAAGTAGCTGGCCAAGTTGCAGGTGCATCTGTTTCAACCTCCCCCCTCCCTTACGGCACAATGACTAGTCAATGCGAAGCCCTGGGATCGGGCACTAGGAAGAAGCTATCAAGCTGGCTTGTCAACGGCCACGACTCGACTCCAGACAATCCCGTGCCAAGCCTTCCAACTGCCCAGCATTTCGTCATTCCAAAGGTACGAAGATTTAGTGATTGACGAATCCCAAATGTTTTCTTTATCATGTGGTCTCAATCTACATTTGTCTAGGTAAATTCCTGTGGCTTCGATATCAACCGCACGTCGTCAGAGCCGTGCTCCATGGTGAAGCTTCCACCCGCCAGCCCCTTCGATAACTTCCTAAAGGCTGCGTATCGCACCCAGCAGGAGCTGTGATCAGCCTTGGGGATTACACCTAACCGTTTTCAGGAGTGCTAGACTGTAGTATCTAAGCATCGGACACTAGACTTGGCCGCTCTGGCTAAGTAACGTGGCTTTTGTTGTAGTAGCGTATGTACGACCATGTGTATCTCAATGTTCTAAACGGCTGTAGCGTATGCATGATCATGTGTATCTCAGTATTAGACACCTGTAACCTCGCGGGTGGTTTCTCTATTGTTTGTCTCGAAGTTCTAAGCTGTAGGCAGAACACTTTTATCTGTAGCTTCTGTAATGTTACTCATGTTATGCCTTTCCGTGTCACATATATCACCTAAGGTCCTATCAAACACCAAATGATATTTTGGTCTAATTATGAAGCAGACGTGCATGAGGGCAAAACAAAACAAGCACTAGTTATAGCATATCGTGTACTCATGTAGTTAACATCCCTGAATATACTCATTACAAATTTGCAAACCTTTGGAGTTTTGAATGCTGATGAGTTCAATTGAGTGAGCAATTTAGAAACAGCTCATGAGATTTAGGGTGTCTTTGGTTGGGCTTCCCAACCTGCTTTTGCTTCCCAAAAAGCCAAAAGCCAACCAAAGGGACAGACTTCCTCCTAGGTTCTACAAAGAAAGCAGCTTTTCCCTAGTACAAATTTCACAGCACCTAGAGACCTGCTTCCAGTGGTTGTGGGATCAAAGTTTTCATGAAAATTACCCACCTGCCACTGGTTATGATGTGTACCGATTCGTTTTTCCCCGATCCCTTACCCATCCGCGTGAGAACCAGGGGCTGGTGGCTACGCTCCCTCGCGCACCTCGGGGCCAGCGGCGGCGCTCCCTCCCGCTCCTCCAAGGCCGGCGGCGCTACCTCGCGCACCTCAGGGCCGGCGAGGGCCACGACCACGAGCACGAGGAGGAAGCGGAGGCGGCCGTCTGCCTGGATGGCGACTCCGAGGAGGGTGAAGCGCGCGGCGCGGGGCGTGTGCCGCCGTGGCGGGACCAGCTGACGGCGCGCGGGATGGTGGCGAGCCTCGCTGTCGGCGCCGTGGCGGGACCAGCCGTCAGCGCGCGGGATGGCTGGATGACCGGGAAGCTTCGTGTGGAAGAGAGAAGAGACTGACATGTGGGGTCATGAATGACATGTGGGGCTGCTGACAACAGCTTTTTCAGAAGCCACAGCTGTTCAACCAAATGGCTTTCAGCTTTCTCACAGCCCATAATCCACAGCAGCTTTTTCACAGCCCATAGCTCACAGCAGCTTTTCCAGAAGCCACAGCTCAACCAAACACACCCTTAGATTATGCTCTTGGAAATTTATGAGGGTACATCCACGGTCAAAGAGGTTAAATTGCATAGACTTAGGATCAAATATGAGACATTCATAGTGTTGATGTATGAAAATATTAATGAGATACACTTAAAGCTCAACAACATTGTGAATGAGCTGAAGAGTCTAGGTATTACACTAACCGATGTTGATATTGTTCGAAGGATGCTTAGGGAGGGTCTTGTTGGAGAAGTAGGAGACGATGTGTTGTTCCTCAACTTATTTGAATTGCAAGTATGACACAAATTGACTTCTTAGGCAAACCCATCATAAATGAGTTGTGCAAGGAGGACAAGAAGAAACTTTTAGAACAATTCTTCTCTAAGAAAGAGATTACCGCTTTCAAGGCGAAAGCGAAATCAAGTGATGAGATGGAGGAAGATGAAAATGACTTCAAAGAGATGGCTCTCCTTGTGAGGAAAATGAATAGATTCATGAAGAGGCGTTTAAATCGGAGCGCTAGTGATGACTAGAGCAAGAGGGGGCAATTCTCATGCAACAAGTGCTATAACAACATTCATTGTTATGAGTGCGATGAGAAGGACCACGTTGCTTCTATTGCCCAACAACACTATAACAATATTCGTTGCTATGAGTGCGTTGAGAAGGACCACATTGCTTCTATTGCCCAACAACAATATAACAATATTCGTTGTTATGAGTGCGTTGAGAAGGACCACATTGCTTCTCACTGTCCAACCAAAAAAGGATGACAAGGCCAATTCCATGATTGGAGATCTTAGCTATTTTCTTGGACTCCAAATGAAACAACTCAAGGATAAGATGTTCGTGAGCTAAACCAAGTATACGAAGAACTTCAAAGATTTGGCATGGAGGACGCAAAACTCATCGACCTTAATGATGGAGGTAAACCGGTTGATTTAGAGCTTTATAGATCTATGATTGGTAGCTTACTTTATCTTACATCATCTAGGTCCGTTATCATGTTTATCGTTTGCATGTGTGTGCACGTTTTCAAACTTCTCCAAAAGAGTGCCATTTAGTGGCCGTTAAAAAAATTATTAAATATTTAAAACATTCCTTTAACATTGGTTTATTATATTCTAAAGGTACTAAATTCGATTTAATTGGATATTCAGATTCCGATTATGAGGGTTACAGAGTGGATAGAAATATACATCCAGTAGTTGTCAACTACTAGAAAGATCTTTAGTTTCATAGTCCTCTGAGAAACAAAATTTTGTTGCCCTATCTATCATGTGCTCAATTGCTTTGGATGAGGCAAATATTGATGGACTGTGAAATTGAATTCAAAAGCATGTCTCTTTTATGTGATAACGATAATGCCGTGAAGATAGCCAATAATCTGATCCAACATTCTAGAACTAAACATATAGATATCTATCATCATTTTCTAAGAGATTATACAAGTAAGGGTGACATTGTTATTAGTCACATAAGGACCGATGATCAAGTAGGGACATTGTAAATTGAGAAATAAATTAAATGACATAGATTCTTCTAATGTTGCTTGAACTCTGCATCATGTATTTGTTCTCATTTGGATTTTTTGATGTTCTTGTGAAGAACTTGTTTTAAAATCATTTTCAAACTATCAAAAATCTCTAATTTGTTAAAAACTATGTTATGTAGAGTTTTATTGTCATATCTCATGCATAATGATCCGGAAAAAGTGTTTATTTGAGTGTTATATTAAGGATCATTTGCATCCCTATTTCGTCCCTGCTTTCTCAGAAAAATTGGTACTATTTGGTCATACAACCGGTGCTATCGCTCCTCAAGTGCGGTACTACCACATTTGGCTGGTGGTCCTAGAAATGGTTGTGCCTGACTCCTTATCCTCTTTAACTTCTCCTTCGGTCCAACTGGTTTCTTTCTCTCAAAACCACCAAAGCCACCATCTCTCTCACTTCTCTCTTATTTCCTCAAATTCCAAGCCTCAAATCCTCAAGGAACTTGGAGCAAGAACTCAATCTTACCAAAATCAAGTTCTTGGTGTCATTACCTCTATTCCATTAGGTAAACCATTTGGAATCACTCTTTTTCCTCTTCTAGGGTTCAAGTAAAATATATATGAAAAAGTCAAAATCTTTTGGGCAAAATGGTTGAATCTTGTATTTGGTGACCTTTCATGTCTTTTTCATGGATTAATCCATACCAAATATAAGCGAAACTTAAAATTAATCAAATGCCCTAAGAGTATCTTGCAGGTGTGGTACTACCACACAAGGCACCGTGGTATTCCTGCACTCTGGTACTACCATCATGCCAAGCGCGGTACTACTGCCCCTATAGAGATTTTCAAATCTTGTATGCATGATTACTTATGTCATATCCTCTCCTTTCCTAATTGTCTCTTATCTTTGATGCGACTCATGTGCCTCAAGTGGACAGTGATCCGGAGATCGCCATATTTTTTTGCAAGAGATACGAGACCGTGATGGAGGGCAAGCTTCAAGGTAAGGGCAAGCTAGAGAAAGGCATGTTGAAGAAAGTGAAGAAGAAGATGAAAGCTTTGCTTAAGGCAACAATGATGATGACGACGGTGATGAGGATAATGATGACATTGACATGGCCAATGCCGAAGAGCCAAGGTTCAACCTCATGCATATTTCAAGTGACAAGTATGCATAACTCTTGTCTTCCGATCAATTTGAGAAACTGGCAAGATCAACGGATCCTCACTTTCATACTAAATTTTAAGAAGTGTTCAACCAAATTTACAACTATCACAAACAGTTTGCCAATCATAAGTATATGGATTGGAGACATTTGAAGACTCTTGAGCACTTTGCCGGAGCATACAATCTCTTCCATGGAGCAGGTCTTCAAAATAATGTGGCATTGAACTGTGATTACCAAGAGGATATCATCTGCGAATTCTACACCACCGCCTATGTGTCATATGAATTCTACTACTTGGCATGGACGACTGGAAGCCAAAGGTATGAGGCTTCAAAGGCGAATTTTGAACAAGCTCTTGAACATATTTAAGCCAATACGAGAAGGTGTACTCTTGTGGAGCACTCCAAACCCTGGCATGGTGTGAGTTCTATGACACCAGCGTAAGGCACACCCTTGGGAAGCTAGCAGGACTTCTTCCATTTCCAACTTGATCAATAGAGTCATCAACCATACCTTCTTCCTGAAGAGTGGAAACTTCGATGCAATCCATGGACACGCTCAGAACATAATTGACTATATCATGCATGGAAGAAAGTTCAATGTAGTTGATTTAATCATAATTGAAATTGCATCATCGAAGAATGCTAGGGTAAAGCATATCTACTATGCTCCCTACATTATGGTGCTCATCATGAGGAGATCGGGCTTCCGAGGGGCTAGACCGTCAGTGCATAAGCCAAACAAGCCCCGTGAAGGCCCTCCAATGCTAACTCCTGCTCCTCCATTAGCACAAGCATCCGATCCTGTTCTCCTTGCACTCACTCAAATCAACAATACCCTTATGGAGATTCGGAATGCACAACATGAGGTTAACTATCAATTGGCAGCCTTGTCTCAGCGTGTGAGTGCACTTGAGCACCCTCCTTCTTTGTCTTCATAACCGGCGCAACCGTCATCACCACTTCACTATTGTTGTCGCCATTGTCGTGATCCTTCTCGCAACTAGATGATTTTTGGTACTTGATGTCAAATGGGGAGAGATGGAGAGGTGAAGATGAAGATGAGGAGGACAAGAAAAGATGACGTCAAGCATCAAGCAATTATCTATGTATAGCTATCTAGGATTTTGGATCTTTTGCTTGTATGAACTTCATTTGCTTGTATGAACCTTATTTGATATTTAGTCTTTTACTTGTATGAGCTTCGTGTGAAGGACTTATAATAGTTGCTATGCTACTTTGCTATGTTTTAAATGCTTATGCTACCATGTTTATGATTGCAATGCCATATTACATTGTTCAATTCATATTACTTGTGCTCATATTGAATATCATTGATTATCCACTTGATTTCCTCAAGATCAATAAATAAAGGAAACTCTGCCAAATTTTCCTGAAAAATCCACAAATGTGCATCAAAATCACTTCATGAGTTTATATGCACATTTTTAGGGGGCAGTTTTGTTTATTTGTTGTAGACTTTGAGAACAACTGATTCTTTATCTCCTTTGATTTTATCTCAAGAATTATTTGCTAATCAAAAGTCAAAATCTAAAATATGCACCTCGTTCTTGAACTAGATGTATATAAAAACTTTCAATTCATTCATATTGTCTAGGTTGTCATCAATTACCAAAAAAGAGGAGATTGAACCATCTAGTCCTCTAAAGATGATTTTGATAATTAATGATGATAATGTTTAAAGGGACTAACATGTTTGTTAAGACGATTAAAATGTTTAATCCTAGATCCTGATGGCATCATGGAAAAAGCATGCAAAGATAACCAATGATTGACATGGATAAACATAACCAATATTGACATGGATCAAGTTTTGGCTCAAGGTATATTGCAGTCTAAGGACCTCTTTTATAGATTTTACTGGTCTCGGCGTTTGATGAAAAAGATCAGGTTGGTAAAATAGATGCCGTACTATACCTAGGAGTCATGACTAGTAGTTTGAAGCTAATCTTGTGCTACTTTGATTATGTTGGACCGAAGTGGCGACAGAGGGGGGTGAATGTCGCTCAATTTAAAAATCCTCCACAAGTACACACCTTATGCTTTCTCCAATAGCAACCAATGCTATGAAGAAAATGGTGAGAATTGCTCTCTGGAAACTAGAGTACTCAAAGGAAATAAGCCCTGCAAAAAGGGAGAACACAAACGGAGCCAAAAACTCATCAAACTGCAAGCAACACAAGAGCGGCAGAGGAAGGCCGGTCAGACCGGTGTACCCGGGCCGGTCAGACCGCCCAGGTCGGTCAGACCGCCATGCCCCATCCGGTCTGACCGCTCGACGGGATTTCGGACAACACAGAATCAGATTTTTCAGATTGAAAAACCGAGGGCTTTACTCAAATAAGAAATCTGTGATCTTCTTTTGAGATTCTCTGCCCAGAAGGAAAGGAATACAACCCAAATACCCAGAGGGGCCTTGAGGACCAAGAAATTTCAACTCAAAAACAAGAATTTGGGATTTGACCCAAAAACTGAAAATATTCAGAGGGCTGCACAGAAACTTAAATTCCCAACTCAACTTTGATCCTTTGACCAAGATACTTTGCAGAAAGATACTTAATAGCCACTGGACTTCACATGCCAAGAATCAGGCCATCTCAAGAAGGGGAACAAGAAAAGCATCAAAACCCTAGAGAGAAAAAGGAAGAACAGAGAAGGCCAGATTGTCAAAACAGAGATTAAACTTGATTTGCTCTTGGGAAAAATCGATCAAATGACCTTGAGGCACCATCCCATCAAAGAGCAACCCATTTTGGACCTTCTCGGCAATAAACAACTCCAAAACACGAAAAGAAGAAAATCGCTCAAATGAAGAACGAAGAACACAGGAGCACGGGAGAAACAAACTTCAGATTTTCATTCCAATCAACCAAGGATTACAAGGAGTCCCGATACCCCGATTACAAACAGAGGAATGATTATATGGGCATCAACTCATCCTCTCCTTCCCTCAAGCACAAGAACACACACACACACACACACACACACACACACACACACACACACACACACACACTCTACATGCTTGGAGGAGAAGATGAACACAACACAGAGAAGAGATGAATGTGGGAGACACTCCCTGCTGCCCACACCAACTCTCCAACCACTAAAGCCTAAAGCCAAAACAAACTCCCAAAGCTTCTTTTGACTCTAGCAAACCCTAACTCTCTCCCAAAGCCTTGGGATACATGCAGCCACTCACTCCTATTTATAGCCCTTGGCTAACGGGTCTCCAGCCCGTTACGCCCGCTAAATCCAATGGAACCTGCTCCCGCTTGTGCAGCCTCGCGAAATTACCAATTCGCCCCTCCTGCACCTTCCGGGAAGCTTCCGCGTCTCTTGTCGTCCAAGCCTCGCAACCACCTCAAGTCTCCGCCGTCTTCGACACATCTCGACCGTTCTGACCTCGACACCGCCCGTGTCTAGTCCGGTCACCTCGTGTCTCACCACGACTCCGCCTCGACGTCCTGCAGCCATCACGGACAAGAAACACATCACATAGCACCGCTCGATACATGTAAGCATAAATGCATTAATGAAACCACATTAAGCATGAAATAGCCCAAACCTGACAAGTCGACATAATATGCATCCTAACCACTTTGACCAGGTTTGACCAAGTCCGACCGAGCCCGATTGCACCACGCAACGTCAAGGTTCGAACCAACCAAATCAAACTCGACTTTCCCAAACCGATGTCAATTACTCATCACACATATGGGATGACCTCCACATGGTCTCTCAATCTCCCCCTTGATGAGTAAATTGACAAACCCAGAAAAAGCGCAAAGTTGAGTTTGAAGAGAAAGTCAAACATGGTCCAAAGGAAGAAAATGATACTAATGACCATGTCGACACAAGGAGCAAAAGAAAGAACAAGTTTTCCCTCAAAGCTCCCAAAATGGCTTTTTCTCTGCTATTCTCCCCCTCTTGGCAATAAACACATCAATGATGCAAAAGAGAGAATAAGGCATAGATATAGATGAAATGGTTGAAGTTTGTTTATTTTAAGCATTTAGAGCCATAAGAATTATCCAAGATGACCAACAAGTATTACACCAAGCCATAACACATAAACATGCTATCTAGATCATGACAAGACATGTATAAGCCAACTAAACCAATTAAGTCACAATCTGAAATTTTAGTGCAAAGTCTTAGCATGTTAAGTCATCCATGATCATAGTCTAGCTAGAGGTATCCAAGGATGATGCAAACCATGTCAATAAACTAAGCGGAACCAAGAAGCTAGTATTGAGTCAAATTAGAGTGCTACAAGCTCAAGAGTGAAACATTTGTTAAAGTACTTGTAACCTTTGAAATTTTAGCAAATTGAGTACAAACGACATGTTTTTCTTTGGAAATCTCATGATTGTTGCCAACCAGATTTTTGTTTAGTCATGTGCTAGATCTCAAGTCTTATGCGACCACTCCAAGCAATAAGCTTAAGAAGATAGTCTTGGTCATCCAAAACTCCCCCTGAGTTCATGCCTAGTGCAATGGCAAGCCGTCTCATGAGAAAGAATTGGTGAGATCAGTTTTTTCGCACAAAAGAGATCTTTTTGCTTTCATAAAAGATTGCACTAACTTATGCATCATCAAGAACTAACATAGCTCAATCTAAAGCTCAATAGAGATTCAACGCTCAACTCAGCCTATTTGATATGGTATGAATCATAAAAGGATAACTCAAGAAAGACTAGTCTCGAGTGCTAACATGACAAGTTTTAGTTCAATTTGAGCAAGTTTAATTAATTTATCATGGGAAAAGCTAGTCTACACATATGAAGTCATGATAAATCTAGCAAATAAGCACAAGTCATGGCAAGGTGTAAAGCATTGTAAACATGTCATAATAGGATAATAATCAATGCTCAATGTAGTTATATTACAATGCAGAATGCTAAAAATGCAAGAAAATCCAGCTCCCCGTCAACATGTGATGCAACTTTTAGTTCAAGTTGAGTTATGTCAAAATTAAGCTCCAGAAGCTCCCAAATGAACTCCCCCTGAACCAAAGCAAAAAATCGAGAAGCTGGCAAGAAAATCAGAAAAGGCAGTCCTTAAAGCATAGATAAGATATAGAGGAAACTATGACTCAGACTGACTCTCATCTACCCCATGTGACTCTAGGACTATCAACTAGTCATCTAACAGACTATCAACTAGTCATTCCATGCCTAGCATAGTGGTCTATTAAAAATTCAATTGACTTTGCTATTTGTCTTTTTCGAACTATAGCTGTTGATTGACTGAGGAAGCATTTGAACAGAACGGAAGGGTGATGCTTGTTAAACGAAGCTGCGTGTGGGGCCGCCACGTATAGCTGTAGTTTTTGCCGTAGCATTGATTATTTCCGTTATTGCTCAAGTTACAAATGACCATTAATGAACCTTAAGTAACCATTGAACAATTAGTGCGGTAGTATAGGCCATTACATGGTGGTAGTACTGCATCCCCTGATTTTTAGGGATTTCGATCCCAATAGTCATCCTAGTGAGTGGAGACTATAAATACCTCCTCACTAGCAGCAAGCAAGTCTTCTTGGGCCTCATTGAATACACTTGAGCTCTTGCCACTTTCTCATCAACTCACTTGCTCCTTTTTCTCATTTTGAGCTTGTTGAGAGCATTCAAGTGCATTGCATGATCGAGTTGATCATTATGATACTTGAAAACCATCAAGTAAGTGTAATTAGTTTATTACTCTTGGTGGTTGTGAACACCTAGACAGCTTGGAGAAATTTGCGTGGTGATCTCTTCAAAGAAGATTGTAAAGAGACCCAACACGATTGTGAAAGGTCGGAGCTCATCTCCTAGAGTGGAAAAGAGTTACCATAGTTTATTGAGGAAAGGCTCAAGATTGCACAAGGAGCTGACTTGATTAGTTCAAGCTCTCTCAACATGGACTATGGGAGACCGACAAGTCTTCGAGACCAAGGGAAAACATCGTGTGTCATATATGTGGTTTAATTCTCTTACCTTTACTTTCTGCACTTACATTTCTAGTAATTACCTGATTGTTTTGTTTAACTAGAATTGCATCTCGTCTATATATAGGTTTGTAGTACCTTAGTAAGATAGAGAATTTATGCCTTGACTTCAACAAGACATTTTTAATTAGCTCATACTTGTTATAAAATTGTGTTTTAGCCACAAAAAAAATAAAATAAAAATCTCGTATTCACCCCCTTCTAGTCGGTTATCCTTTATCTTACATTGTTTACAAGTACTTTTGTTGTCTGTCATAAGTAATTTTATTGTTCATCACAAGTAATTTTATTGGCCATTCAAAAGTAATCTTTTTGTAAAAGGTCAAAAATTTTAGAAATCTGTGCCCAACGATGCCTTAGCGTGCCCAAAGGCTAAATGAGCTGTGCCAAACCATGCCATCCAATCTACTACCACTAGTAACCTTACTACCATTCTCAAGTATTTACTGCCAGTTTTTCACTGCTAGTAGATTTACTGCCCTGCTAGTAAATTTACGGCCAATTTTCCCCATTTTGTCTCCAGCCTATCCGCCCTCAGCGCTAGTGACCTCGTCACTCTTTCTCGCACATGCCTACTCCATTGCTACCACCCAGCTCTAGGGTAGACGCGCCGCCACCTCCTTCGCCTCCGGTAAGGACCACGGGCGTGCTGGCGAGTGGCGAATCCCTCTACACCCGCCCTAGCATTCGTCTGGGTCAGTTCCGTCCTGTCCATCGAGGAGGTCGGGGTCTAGATCTGCGTTGCCTGCTGCCACACACTCCTTGACTCCCAGTTAGCCGCGTAGGGTTGTGGCAGAGCCCTCGTGGGAAAGCGTCGATCACAAGTATTTTTACTACGGGTCGCAAGTTATTTTACTATGGGGCGCAAGTAACTTTAATGTCAACTGAAAGTATTTTTACTGCCATTCACAAGAAACTTTACCGCAAGTCGCTAGCAATTTTACGGCCAAGTCGCTTGTGCGCACTCAAAAGAGTGCATTAACCATAACACAAGTAATTTGACTGTCATCCTCGTGTATTTTTACTGCACTGTGATAGGACAATTACTGCACTCTTTTGACCAAACATAGCCTCTTGGGAGTGGGTCCAGTAGGAGATTAGGGGCAAATGGTGCGCTGTGCCATACTGGGCCAGGTCATGCGTCGACATGGTACTGTGCGTATCATGCTGAGGTTCTGGCAGAAGCATGACGCACCTAGTCATGCATGACCCAAGATTTTACGATCGTAAGATTTTACGATCCAAGATTGACTAGACCAATCCGATTCTATGGTAGAGTCTTAATATGATAGAATTTTAATGTTCTTATGATTCTGCCCAAACTTTTGTACGATCATGGTCAAAATTTTCATGCGATCCTATTCGATTATGCTGATTCTATTGTTTTATTATAAATAATTACTTGTATACTTCATTTTAATTGAAAATTTTAACTTTTACCTCTTTATGTTCACTATAATTATTATAAAATAACACATGATCTTACCTTTGCTCTGCAATTTGTAAAGAAAAATTCAATAGACATAATTTTAAAAATACAGTAGTGTTATAATACACTGTAAATTTTTTAAAATATTTCTTTGGTAAAATCAAGTTAGATCTTAGATTCTACATTGATCCTACCAAAAACCTACAATCCGATTCAGGATCACGATTCTGACAACCTTGAGTTGGCCTGACCCATATGGCCAGGTCTGACGAGCACTATCATTACAAACTTTTTTGAACCTTAGCATGCACTCCATAAAATCCCAGGACTATGACTCGCATCGTCTTAGTGCTGTCCAGTGGGCCATGCTAGGTCGGCATGGGCCTGGTCCAGGCATGACCCGTTTAGGCATGGCAAATAAATGGGTCATGTTGTGCCGACCCATGGGTTGAGGTTTGAGCCCAGACATGGTCCACGACCGTGCCGTGATGGCACGAGCATGGTTAGGCCTTAATAGGCTGTGCCAGCATGGTTGGCCCGTTAAGCCGGGAAAAAGAGAAAAAAATCAGAAAATTGTAGAAAATTAAGTCAGAAAATTGTAAATCATTAAGGTTTTCTCGAGTTAAATTTTTGCTTAGTAAACTTTACTAAGTAAAAATTTAACTTGAGAAAACATTGTTAAAGAAAAAAGTATAGCCTATAAAGCTCACTTGTGACTACATCTAAAGAAAAATATTGGAAATCCTATTCATTGCTATCTAGGTACAAATTCTCAAAAGATTCTTCTAATCTCTATTCTCTATAGTATGTTGGAGTCTTGATTCAGCTTATTCCTAGTCTTTGACAGTCAGAAGGAATTCGGCCATCTCGTTCGAGAGACTTGTTTGCTGCTCGTCAATTATTCTTCCAGATAGACTGAAGGCTAACTCTAAGGAGACCGTAGATCTAGGAACAGTCAACACATCCCGTGCTAATATGGATAGCACTAGATATGTTACTTTCTAAGTTTGCCACTATGAAAGGATGTTCAACTCTTGCTTGAAGCTGACGCTATCATTGTTGAGATAGCTTGATTGGTCTCCAGTACTTTGCCGCCTTCCTCTTCCTGACTGAAGTGTACCTGCATAAGAACCTCGAGAATCTCTAGAGGAATAACAAAAAATCATGCCCCATTGCATAGTCTCCACAGAGGTGCTAGGGGCTACCGAGGGTCTTTCCAAATGCATGGACCTAAACTTATTTTCGTATTTCTCATATGCCTTATATAATTTATCATTATTTACTCTATAGTATGTACAATAATCTAAACCAGTAGAATCACTTAACAGTCGCGAGTTCCCTTTTCATATGAGCGTAAACAGGGGGTCACGACCATAGACCACTGTGAAAGGTGTAGTCTGAAGAGCGGAGTAATATGAAGTGTTGTACAAATACTCTGCCCACAGAAGCCAGCAGACCCATTGCTTTGGCCGATCTCTGGTAAAGCAACAAAAATACATAGCGATCACCTTGTTGGCGGCCTCGGACTGGCCATCAGACTGTGGGTGGTACACATTGCTCATGTGCAAGAGAACATCAGCCAAGCGGAAAAGCTCCTACCAAAATAAGCTAGTAAAAACTTGTTAGACCATGTGGCCAGGTCTAGGTTATTTTGGATGATGAATAATTGGCAACGTTGGTTATGGTATTACTGTATTATTTATGGTGTGTTGTTTCTTTATATGCTTGTGATAGCATGGTGATATGATAGGTTGCATGGTACGCTCATGTGCGGTATTGTGCGGATTGACTTGAGTCAAGTCGTAGACTTGTGCTCGTACGCGGTTGTTTGTTTATTCATGTGCAGATGTTGCTTGAGGCGTAGCATGGTCGATGACGGGACTGAAACTAGGTTCGGGTGGAACTGAGGTTTCGGGACTAAGTTCAGGGAGGAACTGAGGTCCTATCGGTCAAGGATGTCATGCGGGATGTTCAGGCTAGAGAACAATACGTATGGAGATGATGCGTGGAGAAGATACAGGAGGTGCGGTCCTGGAGGCTTCGACACGTGGAAGGCTGAAATAATCGGAAGCGTGAAAAGAATTAAAAAAACCCATGTTATGAAGGGTTTTGGTCCCTTGAAAAGTAGTGGGCCAAAAAGTCTGGTTGAGTTAAAGGCCTAGGCCCAATTAGATGAGTGGTATTAGGGTTTCTAGTAGATTGAAAAGAGGAAATAAGTTTGTATTAGAGGTAGCAGCGTCTAGGCATGGAATAGGTTTAGAAGACGGTTTTGGAAAAGGAAACGGAGCGTGGGTTTTGGAAAAAGGAAACAGAGTGTGCCGGCCGTATAAAAAGGGATCAGGCCTCAGGGAGATGGGTGTGCGAACGGCAAGAGGCTGTTGGTTTTTGCCGAGACTTGAGATTTATAAAAAAGAGCATCTCGGTTTTGGAATTCTATGCGTGAGTCTTTGTTGGCTTTTTGTTGATCCCATGACTACATGATTGGAGGTTCTTTGATGGTTGGAGTGCTGACGTGAAGTTTGGAGAAAAAGCTCTCGTTGGCATGCATGAGCTTATAGTTTTTTTTGTCGAGACTATTGATTGAAGCAAGCAGGCTGCCGTGATTTTCTTTTTTGTGTTCGGATGCTGTGGGCGGCGGCATTTTTCTCTCTTCGGATCGTTTCGCTGGAGTCTCAAATTCGTCAGGTATGCCGTATGCATGCATAATTGATTACGGCTTTGTGCATGGTGGCGGTGACTTTTGAGATTGGATTAGAAGACAAGGTAATTAGATTTTTTTGGGAATTAAATCTTAAATTTTGTGATCTGGAAAGTTTGGTTAATTAATTCCTTACGGTTTTTGCTTAGTTGCATAATTAGGGCTTAATTTATTTTCGTCACTATCTGCATCAGTGATCTTGTTTATTTTATATCTCAAGTTCTAGACCTCCGATTGACGTAATTCCAGTTGAGTTAGTTCAATAATTTTGTCTAGTTTATTCTGTCAAAATTTGAGGTAAATCAGAGTTACGGTTTTTAATCGGGATCAGTTTTAGTGAGAGTACATTATTCTGTCCAGAATTATTAAACGAGGCTTAAATAGATTTTGTGTTTAGGGAAGAGTCTTAAAATTTATTTTTAGCTTCCGCAATCATTCACCCCCCTCTCTGATTGCCTATCTTAGTGTGAATCGATCCTACAAAACTACATCCCAGTTGTTGACAATGGAACTGGGTATGCCGTGGAACCGCACGACCTCTGCAAAGAAAACTCTACTGACCGAGGCTGCAGCATATGGGTGAGTGAGAGGAATAAAATGTGCAAATTTAGAGAAACGATCAATGACGATCAGAATGTCTGTTTTTCCTCCAACGCGCGGCTAACCCTCGATGAAATCCATAGCCACATCCGTCCAAACCAGAGAAGGGACCTCCAGTGGTTGAAGACGGCTGGCCGAATGGAGATGCTTTGACACTTTGTCTTGTTGCGCTGACACAACGTGCAATCTTTAATGAAAGTCTGTGCTAGCTGTCGAGCCCCTGAAGTATAAAAGTCTACACGGAAATGTTGTAAAGTCTTTTGAACCCCATCATGGCTGGCGTGTGCTGCCGTCAGCACCGACTGCAGGAGTGGTGACATTGGTGGGAGGTAGATGCGGTTATTTAACAACACCAATCCGTCCCTGACCGCCCAATGTTTGTCGCGCTGCCCCGCTGCAATTTCTTCCCGGAGTGCCACCAAACTGGGGTCTGTCGTGGCCACCTGACGGAGCTCATCGAATAGTGTCAATGATGGCGTGAACATGGCATGAAGATCGGTTGCTGGACTGTCGGGCGTAGTGGTTGGCAATGGAGGAAGCCGCTGATCATCGTCATGCCAAGAGAGGGCGTCCACCACTGTGTTGAGGCAACCAGGTCTATATTTCACCATGAAGTCATACCCCACCAATTTTCTCACCCACTAATGTTGTGGAATAGTCGATAAACGCTAATCCAATACAAACTTGTGGCTGGTGCGGATGAGGAAGGTGCGTCCCCATAGATATGGACGCTAATGATGGATAGCCTAGACAAACCCGATCAACTCCTGCTCGTATGCCGCCATCGGACGACTGAAGAAGGCGAGTAGGCCCTCGCCTTGATGGAGTACCACCCCAACCCTAGAGCCCGACGCATCGCACTCGACGATGAAGGGCTTGCCAAAATCTGGTAGTTGCAAAACTGGTGCAGACGACAGATCGGCTTTCAATGCTTTGAAGGTGGCGGTGGCCTCCGTCCACCGGAAGGCCTCTTTGCGAAGAAGACACGTGAGAGGAGCAGCAACGGTGCCATAGTCCTTGATAAAGCGATGATAATATCCAGCCAACCCCAAGAAGGCGCGGACTGCATGGATGGACGCCGGTTGCGGCCACTCCTTAATGGCCACGACCTTCTGCTGGTCCATCGCCACTCTTGTTGCTGTGATTACATGCCCAAAGTAAGAGACGGAGGTGGTGCCAAATAAACACTTGGACTGCTTGAGGACGAGATGATAGTGACGTAGCTCCTGGAAGACCATGCAAACATGATAGAGGTGCTCGGCCCAGGAGGAGCTATAAATCAAAATATCATTAAAAAAGACAAGGATGAAACGACGAAGAAAGGAGCCGAGTATGTCGCTCATAGGTGCCTAAAACTTGGTTGGTGCGTTGGTCAGACCAAACAGCATGACCAAGAACTCATAGTGTCCTTGATGAGTGCGAAAAGCTGTCTTCTGGATATTGTCAGGGTGCATACGGACTTGGTGGTAGCCAGTGCAAAGAACTAGTTTGGTGAAGAATCTGGTGCTGTGTAGTTCATCCAATAGTTCCTCCACCACAGGTATGGGAAACTCATCTTTGATGGTCTTGTCATTGAGGGCGCGGTAGTCGACGCAGAAACGCCATGAATTATCCTTCTTGCGCACCAAAAGGACAGGCGACAAGAATGCTGACGTGCTGATGCGAATGGTGCCTTGTTGAAGCATCTCCTGACTTTGGCGTTCGAGCTCATTCTTTTGAAGTTGTGGGTAGTGATATAGCCCAACCACCACCGAGTCTACTAGGTGAATGCGGTGGTCGTAGGGTCGCGCTGGTGGTAATCCACTGGGTAGTGTGAATAAGTAGGCGAACTCTGCCAGAAGTGTCTCCTGAACCTCTCCATTACTGTCCACCATGTTGCGGATGGCCGCCCCATGTGCAGCGCGACCGTGGAGGAACACCCGGCGAGATTGGCTCCCGAAGGACATGGACAGGCTGGCGAAATCCCATGTGATTGACCCTAGAGTTGCGAGCCATTGGATGCCCAGGACGACGTCAAAGCCGGCGAATGGCAATGAGCAGAAATCCAGGGTGAAATCTTTGGGTCCAATCTATACTGGCAGCCGATGGCAAGACCCTACGCTGGATAGGTGGTCGCCATTTGCTACGATGACCCGCAGGCCTTGCTGTGCCGATTGCAATGGCAGTACCAAGCGGGCGGCTGATCCTGAGTCCACCAACGCGCCAAGGTGCTGATCACCGATCTTGAAGTCCAGCTGCATGGTGCGTCTTGTGCTAATCCCCGTGAGCGCATGCAGTGAAATTTCAGGATCAGCTTCCTCCGACTCCTCCCTGGCAGCCTCAACTTTGGAAATCTCCGGCGCCAACTCAATGTAGAACAGTTGTTTGCAAACATGTTGTGGCGTGTATGGATCTTCGCAATTGTAGCAGAGGCTGAGACACCGTCAATCCTCTATCTGGGCTCTCGTCAATTTGCGACTGAATTGCTACGTCATGGCACCCGATGTGCTGCCTATTGCACCAATCAATGCGCCCCCTTCCCCCCACGTTTGGCGAGGTGGTCTGGGAGGCCGCGGGCGCTGACCCTCCTGGTCGCGTGGCAAAGCTTCCTCAGCTGGTCGGTTTAGGCATCACGGTCAGCCGGGCTGCCTCGAAGGTGACCTACGCCCGTCGTTCGTATGCACGAGCGAGGCTCATGGCAACCTCCAAGCTGTGGGGCACTTCTAGCTCGATGTCAATGCGCGGGAGCTCAGACAAGCCTACCGTGAACATGTGTGTCTGCTGTTCTTGAGTCAAATTCGCTCGGGTCAACAGGGCCAAGAATTGGGATTGATATTCAGCCACTGTGTCCGTCTGATGGAGATGCATGAGTTCTCCCAAGGGGTTGTGGCGCAGAGAGGGCCCAAAACGCATGTGCACCATCTCCGAGAAACGACGCCAACTAGGTGTCCCCTCATTGCGCTTGACATTGTAGTACTATTGTTGTGCGGTGCCGTGCATATGATACGATGCTAACCATACTTTTTCCACCTCAAGCGTGCCCTGTCCCTGAAAAATTGTTCACAATGATTTAGCCACGACAATGGGTCTTTTTCTCTGTTGAACACCAGGAACTCCAGTTGGTGAAAATGCGGGGGCTTGACGTCGGCCGCAGGTTTGGACGTGCGGGCAGATGAGGCACCGGCTCCTTGCTGCTACTGCCCACTCCTTCCAGGGATGCCAGCCGTGCATCACGGTGATCAAGCGGCTAGACAACGTCGCCAACTGCGTGATGATCTGGTCTAGCTTCTGGTCAGTCGGATTGACCTCATCATCGTCTCCAGTCATGATGTCAAAGGCAGCGAGTGGCTCTGATACCAAATTATTATGACCCGAGCTCAAGCTGTGAAGAATGAGTGGCTGGAGGACAGGGGTGGAGCGGCTGCCGATGAGAAGACACCGTGCCGACCGCGGATGGCTGTGCGCTGGCAAGCACACAGCCCGCAAGGGAGAAGACAGAGGAAAAGCAAACTCCTCGATTTTCTTTATTCATCCGAAAGCCCATATATGGGTAGACTCCTAACAATCCTTTTCTAATTCAAAAGGCAAGCAATATCTCTAATACCATATCTGCTGCTAATTGGATTGGAAAGCAAACATTAAAAACGGAAAGTCCAGCCTCAAACCGATCGGATTCCATCTGTTCCGCCTGAACCTGTAGCGTGTCCGGCACGGGCTGCTGTCCCGCCGCCGCAGCGCCCTCCTGTGCACCCGCAGCTCCCTCCTGCGCAGCGCCTGACCCCTGCTCCTCTGACGCGCCCGCCCTTTTGTGTCGCCGGAAGTAGTGCTGTCCGACCATAACAGTGTTCCCTTTTATTTTTTGAGATGCCGCGCTGAACAGTTAGCACCAGTGCTTTTGTTCATAAACTGATAGTCAGATCGTGTTATCCTAGTGCTTAATTATCTCAAGGCGTAAGCCAAGTCTGTTCCACGTCGCCAGCTGAAGCCATTTACGAGCAGAGCTGGCACTCATTCAGTCATTTCAATCCTGAACACAATCACCATAATGCTGGATACCATCGAGGATCTTTTTAGGTCCCTTCATCTAAAAAGAAAACACTGTGAAGTGGCAAGACAACACAAAACCGAACACTGCAACCACAGCATATGCACACATATAATGCAAGATCTTGTAACCATTTCCGTCATGTGTACTACATACAATAGTGTACGTAGCAGCACCATCCCACTTTAACCTCATCTATAGCTAGACAACCACCATTTACAATTCTTTGGGGTTTATAAATTACAGTAAGCACAATTAGCATCTCAGACGCAGAATGGGTAGCTCTTATACAGCTTATGCACAAACCTACCTAAAACTTACCCTCAATGTTGTAACCAGCCAGACCATTGATTTTTAAAAACTTCTTGATCACAAGGGCCATAATAGCAAGAGTCAGCCCAAATGCAGCCCAGGTCAACAATCTGTCATGCTTTGGCTTCTGGATTGCAACAGCAGGATTCTGCGGTGCTGCAGGAACTCTTGGAATGCTTTCTGTGCGGCTTGGGTCAACCATAGAATCGTTGGTAACCCTGTCTGGCCGAGCTTCGGCAATGTTTTCTGCAACTTCTGACTCGGGCTTTGGAAGATCACTATTAACAGAATCTGAGCTGGACCCAGATGTGTTGACACCTTCAACTGTCTTGTCCACATGCTCACCAGAAGCGTCAGGTAGGGTTAATTGGTTAGTCTCCTCATTAGAGCCATTTGTCAGCAGTTGAGGAACAGGTGGGGCTTTACTGAGCATTTGCTCATGGATCTGTGGTTGCAACAGTTGTGTGTCAAAGAAACAGAAAGTGCATGTATTATGTTATTAAGGGTGTGTTGGGAATTTACCTCATCAATTAGGTTTTGACGTTCTGGGGAGCCAAATTTTGGTGGTGATTCAAGTGATTTGATAGCTAGTGCCCGTCTATCTTCCTTTTTGTAGTCCAATGAGCCCAATGCCCCACCAGGATTTGTTGGCATGAACGCAATCAAGGCTACTAGCGCTGTGCGCACTGCAACAAGAATAGTTTAGCTTATCTGTGGATAATTCTTATGAATAAGAAAAGAAATGGAGCAAACCCTATCCAATTGTACATGAGATAATTCTTATAAATAAGAAAAAAAATTGAGCAAACCCTATCCAATTGTACATACATGAGAAGAAAACATTGTATGGGCCAAAAATAACAATCAAGAAAATGAAAATGGTATATACTGGAAGATCGTTGAAAACTAATGGTTTGTGAGCATCAGTCAAATAATTATCAAAGCAAATAAATCAAGAAAATAACAATTTATGAATTTGCAAATATAGTGAAGATCCTCCAGAAATAAGAATAATCAATTCCTACATCTAATACGACTAACCATTTAACCTACTCCAAACAAAATGTAAACAAACTAAAACACCGTTATTTGAGAGGGACAGGTTCACAACTGAATGCCCAAAACCAGGTTCTCCAACATTGCATTTGCTTCACAACAAAAAGCATACATAACAGATGAGATAGATATAATAGAGACTACATGTTCCTCCTTTGGCCTGGTCGTTGCGCTAAACAATTGCCACGACAATCCTCAAAGAACCAAAGAACCATTTCCTTTAGCACCATGCTCGTATAGCGTACACAATATATATTTGTATACTATGAAAAATGGTGCCCAACATATGGAGTAGCAAATGATTGTATGCCATCTCTCGCTCTTGTTTTAAATTCAAGGATTTGCAGGATGCAGGGCTTATCCTAGCAATTAGCTTCTATATATACCCCCTACAAAGGGAGTTCTGATGCATTTAGATAAAGGAAAAGAAGATGGGAAAAAGGTAAATGCAACATTGAAACACCCAATATACGCCAGATGCCTCTGACATAACAGCATTTAAAACATGTTGCTAAACAGACTAACCCTACTACTCAGATCCACCTTGAGAATCATGGGAAGGAGAAATGCATGTTTTATTTTGGTCTGGCCATAGGGTAAGGACTTGTCCCATGAAATAACAAAGACCCAGAGAAAAAGAATGTAATTACTTTTACACCATGCTCGTATAGCCCACAAGACCAAATCACTATGGACTATGAATAATGGTGCTACTCAACGCATTTGGGTTGTCCTTTATTGTAAGAGCTTACTTGGGCAGTTTACAAACAAATGGACACTCACCACTCCATGATGGCTGCCAGTGCTCGGGGTGATAATTGGATATGCTCAAACATATCTTCTTCTGAACCTCAAATCTTCCACTTGGCTGCAGCACATAGATAAGAAAACGCAAAGCACGATTTAGCAACAGCTCACAAACACCATATTGAGCTAACGCAGGCAAATTAGGGTACAGCAATTGCAGACCGTGAGCAGCATGAAGGATGGTGGCTTGAAAGGGTAGTCCGAGGGCAGCTGGATCCTCCCGTGGTAAATTCCACCCTCAAACTCGCTGTCTCGTGGCCCCAGGATCGCAAATTGCCACTCGAAGATGTCCTCCTACTCAAGCGCACACACCATAAATCATAATGAGCCTATCAATATCAACCAAATTACCATAATAAATACCCGAATCTAACATCAAAACGCTAAGTACTTGTCAGGTCCCAAGGATTCCACTAGATTCACACTCAGCTCCTCGAAATGTCTAGAATCTACACAATCTCTACCGCTACATGGATCTAACGAGGATATTGTTAGATTGATCAGATTGCACTAATTACATGAATAGTGCAATCAGATCTACAAGAAAATGCAGATACACCTAAATGTCACGGCTTAAATCAAGACCCTAAATTTCCGCATCCCAGAAAATCCAATCTTCCCCAGCTAACGTTCGATTTAGACCTCAACCAGATCAGATCGGATAAAACACATGGTAAAGTTAGGGTTCGGGGTTGGGATCGAGACCTCGAGGGGCAGGGCCATGAAGTCAGGGGAGGGGTTGGACTGCATCTCCTTCACCTCCTGCAGGATCCGCTTCACCGCTGGGTTGCTCCGGTTGTACTTCGCCTCCGCCGCCATCGCCTCCGCCGCAGGGAATCCCTTAGCCTAGCCGCCGCTTACCGGCGCAGGGTTTGCCTCCGGATTGGGAATAGAAGAGGAGGGACGGGAAGAAATGAAGCGCGTGGGGGTATTAAAAGGAGGGGTTGATGTATCTCTGGCTCGTGGGGCAGGTGAATAATATGGGCCCACTTGTCGGTGAGGGTTGAGGTGGGAGTGACGTGGATGGGTTCACGTGGCGGGTTGCTATTGGTGGGTGGGTCGTGGCTGAGCGGGTGGGTTGGAGGAAACTTCCGACTGGCTGGGGGTTGGGCACGCTGGGCTGCCGACACTGGGCCTGAAAATTGGAAGAGTAGTATATATTGGGCTGGGCCTGTTTTATTATTTTGGATTCGATGCATATTTTTTATTTGGCAAAATTGATATATACTTTTAGAAAAAATGAAAATAAGCCACCTGTAGAACATGGACCTGTTTAATACAGTGATGGACCTAGAACTAAATTTTAGCTAGGGCAAAGTCACTAGCGTCCAATTAGTTACTAAGCAATGTGTGATCTCTTGCACAATCACTAAGCAAGTAGTACACAACATGCGTTATGGTAGTCAAAGTCACCCAACACGATAGTGCCAACATCTCTAAAAATGCTCGCCGCAATACCCAAAAGGGATGTAAGCATCTCATATCAATATGTGACATAAGTTGCATGGTTTTACTACTTTACCATCAAGTATCAGCAATGTATCACAATCAAAGCACATGATTACCAAATTAGAACATCTTACTTATTTCTATCCATACGAATATGCAAAGCAAATGAGAGAAGAACCATACCCAAATCCTTATAAGCATCAGGATTCCCAGCAACGACCTGCATCCCCTCAGCTCTGCTTGACAGCTTCTCCTCGGCTTGATGGCTTCTCAAATCACCCGGTCGCTGCAGACTGCTCCTCGCCTCCTCAAATCCGCCGACGCCGACCCGCTCTCCTCAAATCCGCCGGCCGCTCCTTCCGCCGTTCCGTGCCTCAGCCCTCCCCCGTCCCCCGGCCACCGCGTCGCTCCCTCGTTCCCCAGCCACTGCCTCCCAGTCTCCCCTGCCCCTGGGCCCTGGTCGGCGGCCGCTGCGCTCCCCAGCTACCGCCTCCCGGCCTCCTCTAGCCGCCTGGGCGCCGCCGCGCCGCGCCGTCCTACGACTCCACCGCCTAGGTGCCGCCGCGCCGCGCCGTCCTCCGACTCCTCCGCCTGGGCACCGCCGCGCCGTCCTCCGACTTCTCCGCCTGGGCGCCGCCGCTGCGCCATCCTCCGCCTCTACCGCCCGGGAGGCCGGGATCTAGGTTAGCGCCGGCGGGGGGCGATGGCGAGGGGGGGTCCGGCCGGCGAGGGGAGCTCGGGCGGCCGCCCGGGCTCGCCTGAATGGTAGGTCCGCCCCTGGTTTAATATGACTATCGTTTATAATGTTTGACTGAAATTTTTGAATTTTAACTATCTGCAACAAAGATTATAAAGAGATATACTTATTTGCGATTTTGGTTGATACAAATTTTGAGCTTTTAACGTATACTATAATTAATTTATAGATCTCATCTTAAGGAAATACTTTATTTAAAAATTAGATATTGTAATAAAAACAAAAAATCAATTTTAAACACCGTTAAAAGAACATACCCCATACCACTTCAGAACCACATTTTCTAGTTTCCCATCATTCCCTTTTCTTTTCCCCTCTTCCCATTCTCTAGCGAACTACCACTCTCCTCTTTTCCCATTCTCTACCGGCCACCAAGGCCGCCATGCATCGAACAAAACCCAGCCCATTCGATTGAACCACACCGGCCACCAACGCAGCAAAGAACGAACGAACGAGAACAGGGACAATACACGGCGGCCGACGGGCGGGGCTGACGGGAGCAGCGACGAGGCGGCCGACTGGAGCGGCCACAAGGACGGCGAAGACGCGCCGGCCGACGTACGTAACTACCGGCACTCCAGCGACGGCGGGGCAGGCCGACGGCAACCTGGCGGTGGTGGCGTGGGATAGGGCCAGAGTTATTTGTGTTTGTCGGTTTGGGATCCTATCTGTGGTTCTTTGTTTAGACGGCATCCTGTTACGGGAAGATTCGTTGATAATAGATGGAGATGAATTGAAAAGAATAGGAAATGGTGGAAAGTCAAAGCAAATAGCATATTTCAAAGATGCAAGAAACTGGACTGGTATATCTTTCTTTATCTTTACTTCTTTACTATTATAAAAATGTGAGTTAGTGGCCGTCGGTTCGTTCTCCTTTCACTTTTCACAGCCGTCTGATTAAAAATAAGCCGTCCAGATTTACATATAGGTAGTTATTCCGCTCCTCATAGAAAAGGTCAGGCCGACACGTGGGCCGCGCTCGCTCCTCTTCTCTTCCCCGCATCCTCCGCCTTCTGCAACCACTTCACCTCCTGTAACCGCCGCCTCCTTCTTTCCCTCGAGCCCTCATGCCGCGCCTACTCCTCAGCGTCGCCACCAATTCCTTCTTTGTGCGGCAGCGTCTGGTTGCAGTCCCCCAACAGCGTCGCACCCCCCCCCCCCCCCGTCGCCGCCTCCCCAACGCATTTGCCCGCTGCCTCCTCTCCCCATTCGCCCACCGCCGCCTCCCCACCTCCACTTCCCGCAACCGCCGCCTTCTTCTCCCACGAACCCTTGTGCCGTGCCTCCTCCTCCTCCTCGGCGCCGCCACCAATTCTTTCCCCGTGCGGCAGCGTCTGGTCGCAGTCCACCAACTTTCCCCAGAGCACCGCAACCAAATCCATCTCTCATCGCCCCTCCAACCAGCAGTACGATGCTCGGCGAGAGCAGTCGGTGGATTGGAGAAAATGGCGCTCGGCGATAGCGGATGGTGGATCAGAGAGAACGGCACTCGACGATGGCGACGGTGGCTTCCCCTTACTACACCCGCCCACGTGGCTCTCCCCCGCCGTCGCCGCCCAACAGTCGCTCACCTGATGAGCCTCTCTACCTCCTCCTGCTCTTTGCTCGGAGACGGTCGTCGAAGTCGGTGCCATGGTCGAATGGGGCCGTGGTCGAGGGGTTATGGCCGAAGTCGAGAGCCGTGTTCAAAGTCGAAACTGTGGTTGAAGGGAGTCGTGCCCGAAGTCGAAGATCCGTAGTCGAAGTCGAAACTGTGGTCAAAGGGGTGGTTGTCGAAGTCTAAGGGCCATGGTTGAAGTCAGGTCGTAGTCGAAGTCCAAGCCGTGGTCGAAGGGGACAATGGTCGAAGGTGACAGTGGTCAAAGTCGAAGGGCCGTGGACGAAGTTGGTCCGTGATCAAAGTTGAAAGGCTATGGTCAATGTTAGGTCATAGTCGAAGTCGAAGGGTCATGGTCGAAGTCCAAACCCTGATCGAAGGGGGAAGTGGTTGAAGTCGAAGGGTCGTGGACGAAGTCGATCCACAGTTGAAGTTCAAGTGCCGTGGTCGAAGGGGACAGTGGTATAAGGGGCAGTGGTCGAAGTCGAAGGGCCGTAGACGAAGTCGGTCCATGGTCGAAGTCGAAGGGCCGTGGTCGACGTTAGAGATGTGGTTGAAGGGGGGCGTGGTTGATGTCAGGGCTGTGGTCAAAGGGGGTTGTGGTTAAGGCGTGGCCGAAGTCGAAGATCCATGGTCAAAATCGATGTCGTGGTTGAAGGGCACGGTGGTCGAAAGGGGAAGTGGTCAACGTCGAAGGGCCGTGGTCATCGAAGGGGATAGTGGTCGAAGTCAAAGCTATGGTCGACATCGAAGGGCCATGGTCGTAGGGGATAGTGGTCGACATTGAAGGGTCGTGGTCGAAGGGGACAGTGGTCGAAGGGAACGGTGGTCAAAGGGGGAAGTGATCGACGTTGAAGGGTCGTGGTCATCGAAGTGTTGTGGCCGAAGTGGATAGTGGTCGAAGAGGGCAGTGGTCGAAGTTGAAGATCCATAGTCGAAGTCGAAGATCCATGGTCGAAGTCGAAGGCATGGTCGAAGGGGGCCGTGGTCGAAACGGAGAAATGGTCGACATCAAAGGGCCATGGTCGAAGGGGACAGTGATCGAAGGAGGCGGTGGTCGAAGGGGGAAGTGGTGACATCGAAGGGTCGTGGTCGAAGGGGGTCATGGTTGAAGTTGCAGAACCGTGGTTGAAGTCAAAGATCTGTGGTCGAAGGGGGTCGTGGTCGGTGTCGAAGGACCGTGGTCGAAGGGGACAGTGGTCGAAGGGAGCAGTGGTCGAAGTTAAAGATCCATGGTTAAAGTCGAAGATCCTTGGTTGAAGGGGGAAGTGGTCGGCGTCGAAGGGTCGTGGTCGAAGGGAACAGTGGTCGAAGTTGAAGGGGCCACAAGGTCAACGGCAAGACCCACAAGTTCTTGTACTCTCCATGGATTGTAACATGCTTTTGACAACGAGGTGTAATTGACGGCTTTCGATTTACGACCACGAGCACTAGTCGATGTGTTCCGACTTACGACCACGAGGTGTGGTCGATGTCTTCCGACTCACGACCACGAGCGCTGGTCGAAGTTGAAGATCCGTGGTAAAAGTTGAAGCCATGGTTGAAGGGGGTCGTGGTCGAAGTGGGAAGTAGTCGACATCGAAGGGTCATGGATGAAGGGGATAGTGATTGAAGGGGGGCAGTGATCGAAGTCGAAGGGGGCAATGGTTGAAGTTGAAGGGGCAGTGGTCGAAGTCGGAACACATCGACCAGTCTTGTAAGCAAAGTCTTGTAACGACTTCGACGAACCACTCAGAAATCATAGCACTGTATGAAGCCGCACGAGAATGTGCTTGGCTCCGACGAATGATTCACCACATCCAATAGTCATGTGGGATGAATATTATGCAAGCTCCCACAATAATCTATGAAGATAATGCAGCTTGTGTTGCATAGTGCATACAGGCTATGTGAAGAGTCATCTCACAAAGTATATCAACCCCAAGTTCTTCTATACCCATGAATTGCAAAATATGGACGAAATTAAGGTACTGCATACTAAGTCATGTGAGAATCTTGTAGATCTATTCACTAAGTCACTTCCAGCATCTGGTTTTGAAAGATGTATATGAGGAATTGGAGTGATGAGACTTAGAGAAGTGCAGAATTCAGGGGGGAATTTTCTCAAACTCGTTATTAAATCTTGATCGTGAAGATCAAGTACCCAAAGAATAAGTCCTAAAGATTGTACTCTTTTTTCCTTGACGAGTTTTCATGAAGTTTCTCGACCATGGTTTTTAATTAGGCAATTCATGCAGCGCATCATAAAATGTATAATGTACTCTTTCTCTACAATTTTTTCACTGGGTTTTTATGGAGTTTTGATGAGGCTTGAACATGTCGGATGAGTGCCCAAGGGGGAGTGTTAGGAAACCTGGGACTAGGTTTGAAGCCTTGGCCCATGGTGGGCACCTCATCACTAGGCTATAAATAGGGAGTACTATTGGCTGTTTTATATACGAAATTAGAAAGAAAGCAATAAAGAAAGATCAGGAGTTCTCTATATCTCTTTGTGTTTTAAATCTACTATTTTCTGTTTTCTGTGATTGATCTAGTTTTGCATTAGCAGAGAAATCGATCGGACTAGTTGCCAACGACGGTTCCTCAACAGGATCCTCCGTTGTCCCTTTACCTCCACGCCCACGTGTATTGAGTCAATGTTGTTGTTCTCAACTATTGGATTATTTGCTCCCTCACAAGCTCTCCTTTTCTCAGTGCATTCTGCTTTCCCAATCTCTATGTCTGGGAGACTAATTATGTCCAGTTGTGTCGTCGGTTGCTGCTCAGGAGAACCAAGCTAAGAGACATGTTGCTAATATTTCTAGGGCCCTTCCAAAACAAGGTTACTCCTCTCTTTTATCGATGTCCCACCGGTTGCTTTTGCTTAACAAATACCTTTTTTTGATTCCATTGTTCCTTGTACGAAATCCCCTTGCATAGATTAAAAAAGAAATTAATGAATTCTTACAAGGAATTGAGAAATCGAGAATACCTTAATACTGATGTAGCAAATTGTTTGGTTCTCCTATTCTCCCTCCCTCCTGACTGTTAGACCATTATAATGACCAATCTGCAAAGAATGAGAGAATAAATAAATACATGTATACAAATAAATAACAGAATCATAGTCACAGATAGTTAGATGGCAAGTATTCAACAGACCATAAACTTAGTACATAATCTGATAAACTAATAATCATAAAGCACACAAGTCCAAAAGAGTAAAAGACCACAACTAGTGCAAGTGTTCAAGTTCAACGGGCCATATGACCATAACTATTACATTATAAGAGAGGAGTGAACAAGCATCTCCCTACAGGAACTTCTACGCGACTCACCTAGAAATTCAGATAAAGCAGGTGTAGGATATAATGCTGAGGAACCAATGGAAGCTCTGTTTAGTCAATTTGGGAAATTATTGAGCATTTGAAGAATTTGTTGCATGACCGTCATTCTTTGCTATCAAACAACGCTGACCTAGAGTCAAGATTGTTGGGCAAATGTGAAGAAGTTGAAGAGCTCAGCATGAGATGCAGTTCTCTAACAAAAATATGAATGACATTTGCTTGTTGAATGAGGAGCTGAAGTCAATTTCTTCAAGTAAAAATACAGCGCTAGATTAACTGCATGGTACATGCCTCACTATAGCAGAAAAATTGATTCACCACTCTGCAAATCATTCCTCAATAGTTTTTTCCTTTGAATCTAGTAGTGGTGAAGCTGAAATGTTTAGCAAGGAACATCATATTCTTACCACATTACTGCCATGTATCGAGGAGGGTGTGGCTTCATACATCGAGAAGTTTGAAAATGGAGTTGAAGAAATCCACTTATCAAAGACATGCTTGCAAGAGACCAATATTTTCGACCAAATTTCATTTGACAGGTGGTCTACTGGTCTTTGCCCTTGCCTGCGTTGATCAAAGAAGATATTGTACCCAAGTTTTGTGACTTGCAGGGTAGAATTGACCAGCTCAATGCATTAAATATTTAGTTAGAAACTGAAGTTCCAGTCCTCAGGGATGGCTTGAGAAAGTTGGACGAAGCTCTTGAAACTTCACATACTAAGCTTCACAAAAAGTCATCTGAACTTGAACAATCAGAGCAGAAACTTTCTTCTTTCAAGGAAAAGCTTAGTATTGCTGTTGCAAAAGGCAAGGGTTTGATAGTGCAATGTGATAGCCTTAAGCAGTCTGTGTTGGAGAAGTCTAGTGAGCTTGGAAAGCTCTAGTAAGAACTACAGTTGAAGGATGCATTACTTAAAGAGTTGGAAGCCAAGCTCAAATCCTATATAGAAGGAGATCGAATTGAAGCTTTGGAGTCGGAGCTCTCATATATACCTAGTATGGAGATCCCCTAAACAAAGTGAGGCTCATCGAGGGGGTTGGCCAACGTCGAGGATCCAGGCGCCAGCTTCTTGGCAGGGAGGGAAGGAGATTGGGCGTGGAGGCGGTGGGCTGAGGCCAGGGTGGGAAGGAGAGCCGGCGACCAGATGGAGGAGGAAGCGGCCGACCGGATGGAGTGGGCGACCGGAGGGAGCGGCGGCACCGAGGGGACGGCGGCGTGGAGGCGGTGGGCCGAGTCCAGGGCGGGAAAGGGAGCTGATGACCAGATTGATGAGGGAGCTGGCGCCGAGGGGACGGTGGCGCCGAGGATGCCGCCTGCACTCGTGACTTCTGAGATACGGATGTGGGGTGGCCGACTAGATCTGTGTGTGTGATGAAGGATGGATGTTATTAGGTCAAATGTATCAGCGAAGTATTGAAGAAGTTTCAAAATTTATTTTCTTTTTTGAATAATTATAAATTCAGGGATACGTGCATGATATACATCGAAGCGTATCAGGATAGTATTTGTATCTGATACTGATATACGACTTTTATGAAGTATTCGCGTAATGTAGCTTACAATTCACCCTAACCCTCAGGATTCACCAATATTAGAATAACTGAGAGAAACATACCGGGCTGCTCTTCCCCTGTCCCCAAACCAGCTTTCATCGACCAGCTCCCCACAGATCCACTGACAGCCGAACTTGTCCCCTCCATACTAGATCACTTGCTCAGCGTTCCCCTGCTAGTAGTTAATAGCACGGCATCTTCTAGACGCACCCGCACTACACAGGCATCACAAAAAAAAACAGTTTGTAGCGGCCGTAGACCCCATCCACGTAATCGATGCACGCACAACACCCAGGTGTGCACGAAGGCCCATTCAGGGCCTGTTTGGGACTGCTCTGCTCCCACTTTTGTAGCTCCGCTCCTAAACTACTCAGCTAAACAGGTTCAGCTCCAGAAACTCCACTCCAAGAAAAAGATGGAGTTGAGGGCCAACTCCACGTTTTTCCTGGAGCTCCTCAAGGGGTACTCCAGAAACCAGCGCTTTGTATCTTCTTATGGAGTTGGGGGGTAATTACCCACCACTGCCACTAGTACACAAGGTAACGCTTCGTTCTTTTTTTCCATTCTCCCACCCGACCCTCTGTTCTCTCGACCGAGCGGCTCCCTGTGAGTTCGTCCTTCCCCAACCCTAGCCTACGCCGCCACTGATTCCGGCCGCAACGGCGAGCTCTGCGACGAGGTGATGGACGGAGGTGATGGATCCAGTGATCCTCTAACGGATGACCTCTTTTCTGGCCCCCAAATCTCCTCCGTCTTGTCTTCCCCAACTGCGCACGAAGCTGCTGGTGCCGCCGCCGCGACTTGAGGAAGCTCGCCGGCGCCGAGGGTCGGGCTGTCGCGGCCTCCTCAGGCGGTGCCGCCGGCCGCCCCCATCCAGCCAGGACCGTGGCTGCCCTGTGCGCGCTCTCCAGCCAGGCCCCGGCTGCTGGCCGCCCAGGGCCGGCCGCCCCGCACCTGGTGGCCACGGGTGGCCACCCAACAGGCGCCCAGGCTCCTGCCGCCCAAGCCACGGCCGGCCACCCAACAGGCGCCCAGGCTACTGCCGCCCAAGCGAAGAAGAAACACGCACCACCAGCGAAGACGAAAGAGGAACAGGTATTGCTCCTTCCTGTATGATCTTCATGAAGCCAGGATCCTACACAATGTTCTTCAGGCATCTGTGCTTGTTTTGATGATCCACAGAGCTGTATGCTTCTTAAGGTTTCATACACATAAGAAATTGTAATGGACACACATAAGAAAATCATATCCTTCTGTTTGTTTAACACAGATGTCTAGACTCTAGACTATAGTTCAATCTTGTTGGTAGAATTTAAAGTTTAACCTCATGTTATACTTGTCAACAGAGAATGGTAGCATTTAAACTAATTCTCAACAAATCAAATACAGGTTAGCGTCAGTTTTTTGCACAGAGAATGGATTTTATATATGGGCTTGACTTCAACAGAGAGGCTTCAACTTGTGTAGACCTCATGTTATCCTTCTGTTTGTTTATATACTTGTGTAGACCACATGACAATACAAGGACAAAAATATTATCAAGACATTAGCTCCAAGAAACAAATACCTTGACAATGTCTGAAGAAGTATAGCAATACTTAGAGCAAAGTAACTCAAAGTTACATTAGAACACTTTAAGAACAGCAAATATGATTTAGGTTCATAGTGGTTCTGCAGTGAAATGAGGTTTCTTATCCAGATGACTAGCTACGGCAACAAGTGAATGTTTTTTTAAAAAAAAACTACAACATGTGAATGCCTACTTTCCTATTTTGAAGTACAGATTTTTCTTCATTCATACAGTCGTTATCAAGGATAAGAGGTCACTAAAATACAATGTCAGCACTAGTGAATAGCATATTAGGGATGGTTTGTGCATTTAGGTTGTTTAGTTCCATATAATTTATACAGTATGTAACCGTGTCACATAGTGCTTGCATAATTCAATAGATCGTCTTGAATGCTTGAACATACTGTTTCAATATCATGGTCAGGGTGATCAAATGGAATGGACTGATGCACATGTCACAATAGCTTGTGAGTTGATGGCTGAACAAGTTAGTAGAGGCAATCGCCCAAATACTCATTTGAACTCTGTAGGTTACACCGAGGTGTCAGATAGGTTTTTACAGCTGACCGATATCTTATTATCAAAGACTCAAATAAAGAACAAGTGAGATAAATTAAAGGCTGATTGGTCCATTTGGCTAAAGTTGAAGAGGAGGCAAACAAGTACTGGTTGGAACAATGCGACAAAAACAATTGACATGGAGAATGAGTGGTGGAAGAAGGCAAGAAATGTGAGTGTTGTCAAACTGTCAATAATTATGTACTGATGTACTGATATATGTACTGATGTATGTGTTTTTATTTTTACAGGATATTCCAGGGTGTGGCAAGTTTAGGAAAAAGCCTCTCCAAAATGAGGATTTGCTTAGGGAAATGTTTAGAAATATTACAAATGAGGAAAGAAGATCATTGGAACTCTATGAGTGACAATCCTATTATCCCTAGTACTCAAGAGCAACCTTTTGATGTAGACAGTGAATATGGAGGTGGAGAGAATAATGCCCATGGTGACCCATTTGATGCCAACAATTTGGGGGATGAGGAGGTCCAGGAGGTCACTCCAAGCGCGCTTCCAAATAAAAAACCTCGTGTTGCTGCTGTTGATAGGAAAAAGGCAAAGTCAAGCACAACACTTCTTATTCATGAAGCAATTTCGAAGATATCTGATTGTTCAAGTTCCTTTACAGCAAAGAAGCAAGAAGGGGGTCACAATCAGGGAAGTAATGGAGCATGTTCTGGATTGTGGTGCGGAGTATGGCTCAGATGAGCATGACATTGCCACCCAGCTGTTTGTGAAGAAGGATTTTAGGGAAATGTTCATGACCCTTCCTACTAGAGAAATTAGGTTCAATTGGCTTAGGAAGAGGCACAATGACAAATATGGAAGCTAGAATTTTTTTATTAGGTTCAATTGGCAACCTGTATGCAATTTGAACCTGTATGCTATTTGAACAATTATTTGGCAACCTGTATGCTATTTGAACCATTAATTGGATCTATGTATTGCTATTTGAACCATGATTTGTCTCTAATTGGCAACCTGTATGACCTTTTTTGTCTCTGTATTGCTATTTGTCTCTATTTGGCAACCTGTTTTGCCATTTTTTGTCTCTGTATTGCTATTGTCTCTAATTGGCAACCTGTATGGCCATTTTTTGTCTCTATGTGCAGAGTGACGAAACTGGTAGTGACCAAAGCGACTCTGACAATGAGAGCATGGCATTTTGGAATCTTGCAATGGGTGGTGCTAAACTTGCTGCAGCTTATGTTGAATTATACTTTGACAAAAATCCACCTAGGACATCAAACCTTAGTGGTATGGGGTGGTTGCTAGAGACATTGAACACACCGGGTGAGTGTCATTCGCAGCTTCGGATGAGCACAGAGATGTTCTACGACCTTCATGATTTATTGGTTGGAAGGTATGGTCTGAAACCATCCCTACATATGAACACTCATGAGATGTTGGCAATGTTCTTATTTACATGTGCTAGAAATGAATCTAATAGAAAAGTACAAAACCGGTTCAAGCACTCGGGTGAAACTGTTCATAGGAAATTTGATGAGGTCCTCAATGCTTTGATGGAAATGGCTAAAGATTTTATTTGACCAAAGAACCACAACTTCCCAACTGTTCATAGGAGGATAAGAGATGACCGTAGAGCATATCCACATTTCAAAGATTGCATCGGTGCTCTAGATGGCACTCATATTCGAGTTTCCTTACCACCTGATGATCAAGTAAGATATACTGGAAAGTCTGGTATACCTACTCAAAATGTTCTAGCAGTTTGTGACTTTGATATGAGGTTCACTTATGTGTCGGCGGGACAACCAGGATCTATGCATGATACTAGTGTCCTGTACAATGCAATAAGAGTGGACGAAAGCTTTTTTCCACACCCTCCAAAAGGTATTACGAATATGAACATGCACTTTATTTTTTGTTCAAATGCTTATAAATGTGACCTGATAATTTTTTTGCTCCAAAATTATAGGCAAATATGTTGCCGATGCGGGATATCCTAATCGTCCAGGGTACCTCTGTCCTTATAAAGGTGAGAGGTATCATATGCCGGAGTGGCATAGAGGAATGAAACCAAAGACTCCTAAAGAAAGGTTCAATCATGTTCACTCATCCATCCGCAATGTTATTGAGCGATCATTTGGAGTGCTAAAAATGAAATGGCAAATTCTTTACAAAATGCCGCCCTTCCCGATGTTCAAGCAAAAAATGATTGTTGTGGCTACTATGGTCCTTCACAACTTCATTCGTGAGCATGGCGGTGAAGACTTGGACTTTGCTCGGCTCGACCGAGATCCAAATTTTGTTCCAACGATACCTGAAAGGTATCACAAATATGTAGCTACATCAAATGGGTCTACTACAGAACCGAATGCTCCTACTATGGATGTATTCCGTGATGAGTTGGCCACCGCTTTTTCTCTAGCTTGGAACTAGAATTATGTATTGGCCACTACTCTCTAGTTATTTATGGACAATTATTTGTATTCGAATGATGTGCTTTGTTAATTATCTATCATTAGTCTATGGACATTTATTTGTATTCGAATTATGGACTTCGTTAATTATCTATCAAGCACGTTGTAATTTATGGGACAAAAGTACGAAATTATTTGATCAAAATATTTGTTTTTTTGTTTTCTCCAATAAATTAAATGCAATTATGATATTTTACATCATATTTAAATTGGCAAAAAAAATAATCAGTTACATATGATCCGCATACATCAAAACATATACCAAACATCATTTAGGGGCATATTAGACCTTTCTCAGAGAAACTTCATGTTCCTGGAGCTGGAGCTAGGCTGCGTGCCAAACAGGACCACCTGCTTTAGGAACTCCACAGTGGAGCTGCTCCATGGTGGAGTTGGTGGAGCAGAGCAGTCCCAAACAGGCCCTCAATACCCAAACAACTGATCCACACTGCACACAACATGAGCCCACCGTTGACACATATACGACGATACACGTAGACGAGTGTTTGCTGTCGCTGATCCTATCCAAAACGGCGCGGCGTAGCGCACAACCTTTTCTAGTGTTATATATATGAAGCCTATTTCTATTTCTGATAGAACATACTTTCACTTCTAATATATCACTTCAATAAATATTTTATACTTTTTTTATCACTTTCGGTATACTTAAATACTAATTATAAGATACTCTAATACTAGTTAATTGAAAAATCTTTATCAGAACTTTTTATTTTTGCTACATATCCTTTTTCATACATAAAAGGAATATATACACAAATTATGCTATAAAAGTAAAATTTTATGAAAATTTTTATGGAACTCACTTTGGAGTATATTATAATCATTATTAGAGTATGCTCAAATAGATAAAGAAGTATAACAACACCATTAAAACAGTATATGAGAAGTGGGAGTACATATTCCCAAGAGTATGCAACCATTTTCCCATACATACATACATGCATGCATAGCATACATACATACATACATACATACATACATACATACATACATACATACATACATACATACATACATACATACATACATACATACATACATACATACATACATACATACATACATACATACATACATACATACATACATACATACATACATGCATACATTCATTTCTATACTTTTGAAAGTACGTCCTTACATTTCTCATATACTGCTTAAATAATATTGTTATGCCTTCTTACCATTTTGAGCATACTCTAATAATGGATTGTAAGATACATAAAGTGAGTTCTATGAAAAATATCATTAAACTCCAATTTTTATAGTATAATTTGCATATATACTCCTTTTACGTGTGAAAAATGGTATATACAAAAATAAAGAGCTCTGATGAAAAGTTTTCAACCAAGTCGTATTAGAGTATTTTAGAATTAGTATTTAAGTATACCGAAAGTGGTAAAGAGGTATACCCTATTTGTTTAAGTGGTATATTAAAAATGAAAGTATATATAGTGCTAATGGCTATTTCAGTGTTAAAGTGCTAGTAGCGACGTGGACCATTCGATCTAAATTATGTAGCTCGGATGGTGGTGAGTGAAAACCCATCTCACTTTTCACAAAAAGTACACATACATACATACATACATACATACATACATACATACATACATACATACATACATACATACATACATACATACATACATACATACATACATACATACATACATACATATATATACGTACATATATATATATATGTGTGTGTGTTAGTGTGTGTATCTACTGACTCAAAAGGTGGAAAAGTACGATCAGACTCACCGTCACCATCGATCAAATTCATGAAAATCGTTGCCTAGCCTCTTCCATGATTGGTTACGCTTATCCACCTCCTCGTGACATTCGTCGAGCTTTGCCCACGATGTAACTGTTGAGGAACCGTCGCTGGCGACCAGTCCGAGTGATTCCTTTGTTTGGAACAAGAACGAATCAATCACAGAATCACAGAATAATAGATTGAAGACACAGAGAGAGATAGAGAGAACTCCTGGTCTTTCTTTATTGCTTTCATTCATGTGTACATAATATGCTGGTATGGCTCCCTATTTATAGACTACAATGAGGTGCCCACCATGGGCCGCGGGCTGCTGGCCTAGGCCCAGGTTTCTTAACACTCCCCATTGGGCACTCATCCGACACATTCATGCCTCACTAAAACTCCATAAAAACCCAGTGGGAAAATTTTGGAGAAAGAGCACATGATACATGTGATGCTGCGATGCACGAATTGCCTCATTAAAAACCTTGGTCGAGAAACTTCATGGAAAACTCGTCAAGGGAAAAAGAGTACAATTCACCCAATTTCATTTGGTCTTCAGGACTTTATTCCTTTGGGTACTTAATCTTCATGATCAAGATTTAATAACGGGCTTGAGAGAATTCTCCCCCTGAATTTTGCACTTCTCTAAATCTCATCATTCCAATCCCTCACACGCACTTTTCAAAGCTAGATGCGGGGAGTGACTTAGTGAACAAGTCTACATGACTTAGTGTGCAGTACTTTAATCTTGTCCATCTTTGCAATTCATGAGCATAGAGGAATTTGGAGTTGATATGCTTACATAGCCCGTCTGCACTTGTGCAACGCAAGCTGCATTATCTTCATGGATAATTATGGGGGTTTGCACAATGTTCATTCCA
This sequence comes from Dendrocalamus latiflorus, assembly GCA_017311315.1. Taxonomy (NCBI): domain Eukaryota; kingdom Viridiplantae; phylum Streptophyta; class Magnoliopsida; order Poales; family Poaceae; genus Dendrocalamus; species Dendrocalamus latiflorus. The sequence continues at coordinate 40,493,468 of CM029651.1, forward strand.
CATGACTGCTGGATGTGGTGAACCGTTCAGCGGAACCAAGCGCACTCTCGTGCGGCTTCATACAGTGCTATAATTTCTGAGTGGTTCGTCGAAGTAGCTACAAGGCTTTGCTTAGACGATTTCTAGGAAATTGCAGTTCCACCACATGGAAATACATAGCATGTTTGCGACTTAGCGGTATGCGAGTCAGATAGGTACCTAGCATCTGCATAGTCAATCAAGTTTAGATCTTGATTCTTTCTGTAAGACAATCCAAGGTCTTTGCTTCCTTCGAGGTATCGGAAGGTGTCCTTTATGCCCTGCCAATGCCTGTTGGTGGGCTCTGCACTGTACCTTGCTAACAGGTACACGGCAAATGCAATGTCCAATCTAGCGCAGTTTGCTAAGTACATGAATGCTACCACTGCACTCAAGTATGGATATTCCGGTCCCAGGACTTCCTCCCCCTCTTCCCTAGGTCAGAAAGGATCTTTTTTTTTCTTGTTGTAAAGACCTCCCGATCATCGGTACTTTCGATGGGAATGCCTTCTCGAAGCCAAACCTTTCAAGCACCTTCTGGGTGTAGGTCGACTGATGTACCAAGATTCCTTCAGGAACATGCTAAAGCTACAGGCCTAAGCAAAACTTGGTCTTGCCCAAATCTTTCATTTCAAATTCTGACTCAAAGTAGGAGATTGCTTCTTTTATGTCTTCGGCTGTTCCGATGATGTTCAGATCATCTACATACACAGAGATTATATAGAATCCTTTCTGGGATCGCCGTATAAACACACAAGGACAGTCTTCATTGTTCATGTAGCCTTTCTTGCAGAGAAAGTCGCTCAAGCGATTATACCACATTCTTCCAGATTGTTTCAGTCCATACTGTGACTTTCTGAGTTTCACACTGTATAGATTTCTATTTGCTCTGTCTTAGTTCGGGAGAGGGATTCCTTCAGGGACTCTCATATAAATCTCCGAATCCAAGTTACCGTAAAGGTATGCAGTCACAACATCCATCAATTTTATTTCTAAGTTCAAGTTCACTGCCATTGAGATCAAATATCTAAAGATAATTCAACTCATGACTGGAGAGTAGGTTTCTTCATAATCAACTCCAGGATGTTAAGTGAAACCTTGGGCTACTAGCCTTGCTTTGTATCTCACTACTTCATTTCTTTCATTTCTCTTTCGAACAAATACCCACTTGTGCCCAACGGGGTGCACATGGGGAGGCGTGCGGCATACGGGTCCAAACACCTCTCTTTTGTTCAGAGATAGCAATTCAGTTGCTATTGCCTTCTTCCAATTTTCCAAATCTGATCTTTTCTTACATTCAGTGAGCGATGTAGGCTCGGGATCAAGATCGATGATTGAGGCAATTTTCTTTGCGAAGTAGATATCGATATTAGCTGTTGTCCTATTCAGGGACTCTCCCGTGTGCACATAATTTATAGCTATTTCTTCATGAGTTGCTTCTTCTGGAGCTTCACCTTGCACATCGCTTCTGTCAATTGCGGTGGCAAGTCCCTTTAGTTTTTCAGCTCCGATGTGTGCGCACACATCCATACCGATGGGGATATTCAGATCCGGTATGCCCTCTTCTGGAGGTGTCATACTTGTGCCAGGTCTCAACTGGCTCCCCTTCTCATTCTGGGGGACTTCAATGATCGGCTGTGATAAGTCCTTCTTATCCTTTTTCACCAAGCGTCCCCGGTTACTAAGGATTCGAGGAATTAGAGTTCTCGTCCTTTATTATTTTTCTGAGGCCTCTGGACGAGATTAGGGATACCTTCTACTTTCTTTTGGTATTTCAACCCTCTCCGGTGCAGTGCGTGCTGGCACATGCGACTTAGTCACGCTCTTCAAATCACTAAAGTGATCAGGCAGTTGATTTGCTAGTTCTTGCAAATCGATTGTCTTCTGGACTTCTCTTGTCTTCTGAACTTCTATTGTCTTTTGGACTTCTATTGTCTTCTGGACTTTTCTTGTGCGCGGGTCATTTGCATGGATTCCCGGGGCTTGCCACGTAATTTTCCGACATTCTTCATCAAGGGGTTGATTTCCTCCCCCTAATGTTGGAAAATCTTCGGTGCTGACTCTTGCGCTAGTTGCATAGGTGAATGGATGTTGTAGGCCGAAGGTCTAAGGTTGATGAGATTCGCTGCATGCAGGACTGCGTGTCCCCAACATGTAGCTGACAAATTATAATTACGCAAAAGGGGTCGGGCAATAAATTTAATTTTCTTGATTAAAACTTCTGCCAAACCATTCTGGGTATGGACATGCGGTACCGAATGCTCAACTACAATTCCCATCGCCATGCAATAATTATCAAATGCCTTCGAAGTAAATTCTCCGGCGTTGTCCATTTTGATGGACTTGATATGATGATCTGGAAACACATTTATGATGCGAATGATTTGCGAGATCAATTTTGCAAAGGCGTGGTTTCTTGTGTACAACAAACCCACATATGACAACTTCGAGAAAGCGTCAATGAGCACCATAAAATACTTAAATGAATGGGACCGCAAATGTCTCCCTGGATGCGTTCCAGGAATGCAGGTACTTCTTCCTTCACTTTCAGAGTGGAGGGTCTAGTTATTAGTTTCCCAGTGGCACATGCAGGGCACACAAAATCTTCATGATTTGGGAAATTCTTGACATTGATATTATGCCCTTAGGAGTTGTTAATTATGTTTCTTATCATCCTAAGACCTGGATGGCCTAATCTGTCATGCGAGAGACGGAATGGTTCAGAGCTTTTAAATACCGTCTTCAGGACAGTGTACGCTGCAGGCGCCTTAATGTTGTTATAATATAGCCCAGTTTCTAGTGAAGTTTTTTTTCTATTCATTCTCTTCGCGCTTCATAATGAACAGGTATTCCTTACCGTACTCTTCTTCAGTCTCAACGTGGAAACCATTTGCACGAATATCCTTAAAACTTAGGAGAGTTCTAGTCGATTCTGGGTACAATAAGGCTTCTTCAATGACCAAAGTTGTGCCCATTATGGCTCTTCCGGAACCAATTATACATGCATCGCTTCCGGCGATTGTCGTAAGGCTGCCAATGCTCTTACGGATCGACTGAAAACACTTAATCTCTCTTAAGATGATATTTATTGTGCCGCTGCTGGCTAAGCACACTTCCTTTATAGGGCGCTACACGTGTTCTAATATAGGGTATTTTATTAACATGCATGAGAGGGCAATCACCACATAAATAAAATACTCCAGTATCAGAACATATCATGCCATCATAAACTGAATAAATAAATGAATTCTTCCAAAAATCATCCAACCATCACGAGAAAATAACAATTCTTAAGTACCATCCATGTAAATTCTAACATATTCTTCCACACAAAATAAATGATAATTAAAGTCTAAATGCATTCTGTGCACTAGACTTCTTCTGCTATTCTCTCGGGGGTGACATTCTCTTCAAGAGAAATCATGACGTTGGCTGCTTCTAGGTCGAAAGGAGTTGCTGCTATCGTAAAGATTTCAACCTCCATCAGTGCAGGCAGCTACTCAGAACTCTCCCTCTCAACCGATGCAAAGTGGGCTTCATGTTGCCCTTTGTCATCCCGCTTTGGCTTGCTAGCCTTATTCTCTCATGGAGCAACGGATTCGCCTTTCTAGGCTGTGGCCTTACCCTTCCTTCCCCTTTTCTTCATCAAGGGCTTTCGCACCTTGTAGCTCCCAGCGTTGGCTTCCCGGCCAGCGGAGCTGCCTGGTGGCTGAGTGACGTAATTCTTGCGGAGAAGTTCGTCCTGAGCCTCCACAACCTGCATCATGTCAATCAATTCGGCGTACTCCTTGTAGCCGTCTTGCGGGCGGATTATATAACATTGGGGTGAAAGGTGGACAGGGTCTTCTCGATTTTCTGCTCATCTGTGATCTTTTTGCCACAGAGTTGCAGATTAGTACAAATCCTGTGCAAGGCAGAATTGTACTCCCCGACCGTTTTAAAGTAGGCAAACCTCAGTCTGATCCACTCCTACTCTGCTTGAGGAAGAATGGTGTACTTTAGCCTCTTAAACTGCTTCTAGAGTGCGGTCTAGAGTGCTAGCGCGTTCTTCTCTGCCATGTACTCATTCTAGATAGTGAGACAGAGGTTGGACGTCATGCGGTCCGCCAATCCCAATAGTTGCGCGGAGCTTCTTGGCTCCAAGTACTATCTCGACATCGGATGCCCATGTCAGATAGTTTTGGCCATGCTGGGCCAGCTCCTCGAACTCCCGGTTCGTGATGCTAGTCATCTAAATGTGTATAAGTTTACTACTGGTAAACATGCATGGAATAATTTACTGCGGGTAAATAAATGGTACAAATGGTTCTCGTATTGTTCCAGAATTTTCTATGCATTTTCTATAATTTTACTGCTATTTTCAGTGATTAAAAGCAATTTAAAAAATTACAATTAACCAAAAACAGTAAATAAATACAGAAAATAAAGAGAATAAAATGGCATAAATAATAAGCTTCAAATGCTAAAAATAATTCAAAATTCGGATTTTCGAGGCCCTTTTATGCAAGAATATAAATTTTCAGCGAATTCTGCAATTTCTGGGGGTTTCTACGCAAATTTTCAGTTCAGAGAAAAATCCGCGCAATTTTCTGATTTACCGAGGGGTTTTCTGCAAAATTATGGACCCGCTCGTAAATTTGAGGGCTCATTTGTAATTTTTGGAATTACCGAGACCTTTCTGCAAAATTCGGGACTTATACATAATTTTAAGGGCCTTTCCGTAATATACATGCATTCGGGGGCTTTTCTGCAATTTCGCCGCAACCCCTACTGGCCGAGCCCTTTTTCTTTTTCTTTTCTCCCCCCCGCTCGGCCCATTCGCTCCCCCCCGGCCCACTTATCCAGCTGGCCTATCCGGTCCGTTTCCTTTCCGCGGCCCATCACGTGATGGCCCAAGAGGGCCCGTCTGACCGCACTAAACCGGGGTAGGGTTTCCCTACCCGGTATCCCTTTTGGTGGCGGCGGCCCGGCCGACCAGCTTGGGCGGAGCGAGCGGTGGGCGGTGGCGGCTGCAGGCCGTCGTGCGACCGGCGGTGAGTAGTGGTTCGCGGAAGAGGGCGGTGGCCGGGGGAGGCGTGCGGCTGCCGACTTCGGGCGGCGGCGTATCGGCGTGGGTGCAGCCACGGTAACGCCTTTCGGGGCAGCGCAAGGGAGGCGATAGCGGCTGGGGCGGGCGCGTGGACCGGCCGAGTCGCGCACGTGGCTGCGGGCCAGCGGCGAACTACGGCGGACGAACCGGCTTCGGGCCGGGGCAGCGCAAGGCGGTTTCGGGTGTGGTGGCTGGCGGCGGTGGCGCCAAGGAGCCCGGGCCAGCGCGGAGAAGCCGGTGCAGCGTGCGGCAAAGTCGAGGTGGTTGGGCGTTCCGCGTGCGGGCGGCGAAGCCTAGGCGGCCAGGCGACTCGTGGCGACTTCGGGTCGGGGCCGCACGTGGCAACTTCGGGTGCGCACGGCGAGGGGCCGGATCGGCGGCTCCACTGGCGGCTTCGGGAGCACACAGTGATGGAAGCCGGAGCTCCAAGGCTGCATGAGCACGGGAACCGAGAGGGTTCGGGGAAGCAGCGTGCTTTGAGCGTGGCGCACTACAGGGCGGCAGCGGTGCTTTGGACACGTCTACCCCGGGTGGTGGCGTGCGGTTCTTCGGGCCGGTGGCCGAAGGCAGCGTGAGTCGGCCATGGCTTCAGGCCAGGGCTGGACCGGCGAGTTGCGGGCTGCCCGCAGGCCGGCGCCATGCAGCAGGCAGGCGACGCCGTACGGGGCATGCACCCCGAGCGGGTTTGAGGTTTGGCGCATGCGAGACCGGCCACATGCGGGCGGCGAACGGTGACCGACGACCCATGGCGGCTTCAGGCCAGCGCTTGGTTTTTTTTCATGCAGAGGCCGAACAGGAACATGCAAATCAAAATTTTCGTTTCGTTCCTAATCTACGATGCAATCAACATCTACCCCTTTTCGCAATCCACCGATCGACATTGTACTGGCGACTTCAAGTCTGCTCACGGTAGATTAGGGTAGATTTGCATCGTTTTTCTTTTCTAATCTACAGTGCAATCAACATCTACCTTTTGATGCAATCTACCGATCGACATTGTGCCGACGACTTCAGATCTGCTCGCGGTAGATTAGGGCGGATTTGCACCGTAGAATTTCAATCTAGAACGCGAAAAGAAAATACAGATTCAAAGTGATCTAGAAAATCAATATGTGCTTCGATGATTACCTCGTTCACTAGAGCGAAGTCGTGCTGATAACGTGTTGAGGAACCGTCGCTGGCGACCAGTCCGAGCGATTCCTCAGTTTGGAACAAGAACGAATCAATCACAGAATCACAGAATAATAGATTGAACACACAGAGAGAGATAGCGAGAACTTCTGGTCTTTCTTTATTGCTTTCATTCATGTGTACATAATATGCTGGTATGGCTCCCTATTTATAGACTATAATGAGGTGTCCACCATGGGCCGCGGGCTGCTGGCCCAGGCCCAGGCCCAGGTTTCTTAACAGTAACACCCATGACGCGCCAAGCATAAATACTTTGTAGAAACACCCATGTATATTTTGTGAGCCTGTTTCAAGTGAACACATTTTATTAAATAACTCTCTTGTTAAAAGTATTTGAAAAGTGACCTCTACCGTGACTTATTTTAAAAAAATAACCCATGCTTACGATGCCACCGAAGATGGCGTAGCAAATGAACATTGCTATACCATGGGTAAATCCAAATTTATTGTCAAAAATGACCCTTACGTGACAGTGTTGTTTGCCCATGAATCATTTGTAAAATAAGTTGCATGTTAGGTTATTTTTAGAATATTATTAAATAAGATTGATCAAGTACTACCAGATAAATACTTATGAGTTTTTGTGATAGTGTATACCAAATTGGAACACCATCCTCCATTCCTCCTCGAGAAAACAAACATTGAAACACGTTTCCAAAACATTAACCAAAAAAAAAAAGAATATATAAAAAAACATTTTGGATCGACCTGGTTCCCGCCGGCGCGATCTAAGCAACATCGGACGGGTCATCGCGCACCAGACCCCGAAGCCTTGTGCCACGCCGGATAACATAAGGGTTAATGTATTTACTAATTGAATAACAATAATTAATTAAAGCGGGAAATGATCTACTTTCTGTAGTAGATTGTTGTCATGGACGCACCTGAGCCGCACGTGACGCGCGGACGCCCAAACCGGCAGCCATCACCGGCAGCCCATAACGGAGCCACGTGAGGCCAACGAAAAGCCCGCGCAGCAAGCGGCCCCACGTGTCAGCAAGCTACCCTCCTCGCACTGACACGTAGGCCTATCCTTCCGATCCGCCCCTCTTGCCACCGACACGTGCACGCCCCATCGCATAGAAGAGAGCCTGCCTTGGCTGCAACAGCACAACCATCGCATCGCATCGACAAGGGAGAAGGAAAAGAAGAGTCTCCTGGCGTCGCGTCGCGGAGGGGCGTTGGTCTCTCGCGGCTCGCGCCATCGCCATGGCGTCGTCGTCCAAGGCCTCCGAGTACGACTCCTCCTCCCACCGGGGCCCCAAGGTGCGTGCGGCCTCTCGATTCCCTACCCCGATCTCCCCGATCCGATCGGTTTCGATCTTCTTCGCTAACTTTTTTTCCGCTGTGTTCTGCAGCGGCCGGATCAGGGGTTGGGCAAGGACACCTCCGGCCTCGTCGCGCTCCACGGGAAGCTGAAGCAGCTGAGGCGCCAAATCCAATCCGCCCGCCTCGCCTCGATCAAGGTAAAGCACCGATCACATCTAAAATTTTGCGGGGAAGTGCGAGTTTGGGTTACTCAATCCGGTGGTGGGTTGGATTGGTTTTTTGGCAGGAGAAGGTGGAGGCGAACAGGAAGGCGCTGCAGAGGCACACATGCGCGCTGTTCGATGTGGCCGCGGCGGCGGAGGCGGCGTCGAGGGGCGCGGAGGGCGGCAACGCGCTGTCGCAGCGCGCGGCGGAGGGGCAGTCCAGGCTCGTGGGGTGGGACCTCACGGGCGCGTCGGGGGAGAGGGAGGTGGTGCACCTGCAGGAGGAGAACCTGGCGGCCGGGACCCTCGTGCTCTCGAGCTCCGGCGGCAGCACCGCGCAGGCGCAGAGGACCGTCGTTTGGTTTGTGAAGCTGCCGTTGGTTGAGAAGATTCCGCCGTACACCACGTGGATCTTCTTGGACAAGTATAGTGCTGCTGCTCTTCTCCTTGCCCCAATTTGATTACTTATTATTAGGTTGCTTTGCAGTTTTAGAGTTCATATGCCATGTATGTGTTACGACTCACGATGATTTGAGATTTTGGAGAGAATACTCGAATGTGCATGTGTTTGTATGATGCATCAAGCCAATCTGAATCCTTAAGTCATACAAGCCATATGTAGGAGATTGAATTTTGGGCAATACAGAGCAAGCTTTCACGCACAGTTTAGCTTGGAGAGCTGCATAAGCATATCATATGTTTGCCGGCTCAAACATGGCACCTCAGATAGTGGCATTCGTGTATTCATATGTGTGCTCGGGATTGAGCAAGGGAACTAGTTTGTGATATTTATGATTTTTTTGAGAAGATTTGACTGTACGACTGATGGGTCAGGTACTTGGCTTATGTTTATTCGCACGATTCATTCCGAGAGTAGTTTACTTTGCATATAAGGTATATTGATGTAGAACAAATATTCCATCCCTTTTGTCTTTGATATTTCACTCTTTTTTAAACAACACAGCGCAGAAACCAAAGAATGGCCGACGATCAGTCAGTTGTTGGTAGGAGGAGGATTTACTATGATCCAGTTGGCAATGAGGCTCTGATCTGCAGCGAAAGTGATGATGACATTCCAGAGCCTGAGGAAGAGAAGCATGTTTTCACAGGAGGAGAAGATCAGCTAATATGGTAATAATACAAACAAACCTAAATTTCTCCTATTTCTCCATTTGAGTAGCTTGTGCTATTCCCTTATTATGTGCTCTTATTGTGTCAACAATTGCAAGTATTTTCAGTTGAGATATTAAACATATCAGAACCAGAACATTACATTCACAGAACAAATCAGCTGTGCCACCATGATTAGTTTCAATTGTCTATACAGTTATTTTGCACATCCTACATGACTATTCCAATTCTTTGGCGCCTTAAGAATTGTGCATAGCCTACAACTTTCAACTTTCATTTATCTTGTTCATTATAAAGTGGAAGTGGAAGCTAGTATTTTGTTTTTACAAAAATTATTGCCAACTGTGATATGCAATTGTTATATACTCCCTCCGACTGCAAATATATTAATAGTCTCCAAGGTACCACTTTGATTGCTATTTCCATTATATTATGTTAAATGTACAAAAAATGTATTATGAAAGTATATCTCATGAAAAATCTAGTGATATTAATTTCAAGTGGTCTATCTAGATACTATTTTTTATATATTTGATGGTCAAACCTGGAAATTTTTTACTGGCATGGATTCTAGAAAGACTTACATTTGCAATTCGAAGGCATAGTATGCAAAACCGAACCGATGATCGACCTGGTAATTTTGTCGGTTCAGCGGTTCGCTGGTCCGACCACTGGTTCACTAGTTCGACCAACGGTTCGATAAAACATAATAAATAATAGTTGGTGGTAGCTAGTGCAGAAAAACAGGCTCAAGTACAAGTATTTTCCATCCTAAGGCAACAAACCAATGTTGCATGGTTGGTCACATGGGTCATAGGGGCTATGCGTGCGGCAGCGGGCAGCCTGGTGGTCTCAGGTTCGAATCCCAGCAAGCTCATATAATTTTTCGTGCGTGGGTGTGGTCGGTCCGACCGTGTTTTCATTGGTTTAGAGCGGCACACTTGCTTGTTCGGTCTTTGCTCTAAATCAGACTAGGCATCGGTCTTATTTTTCTTTCCAGTTGAACCGCTGGTTCGATCCTTTTTTGTATTATGCTTGGAGTAGTTGGGTAAACTATTCTTTAGTTTGGTCATGAATGCTTGCCATTTTCACTTTTCACAGTATGTGAGATGCAACTTTGACCCCTACTTTTGAGAGGTGCTTCAGCGCTTCTAAATGGCACAAATCTTAAAGCTGATTGAGAGTTGTAATGTCATAGAGATGGGTCGTGGGCCTAGTCGGGTTATTATTAGGAATTAGAGATTGGTTTCTATTTGAGTTAGAGATTAGTTTCTATTTGAGTTAGAGATTAGTTTCCTTGTGTTAGAGATAGAGTTAGAGATATGATTGGATTTAGAGTCGATCTGTTAGGGGGAGCTCATCTATATAAAGAGGATTACCGTATGCTATTGTAATGAATCAGAGAATTATCATAGTCTTCCTCGCCTAAACATCTAGTCTCTCTCCCTCTCGTTCTACGCCGACGCCATCCGGCCATCTTCTTGGTGGCGTTTACCCCGGTTCATGACAACTTGGTATCAGAGCGATCGATCCCTTCCCACGACTTCTGCTACCATGGTTCCTACGACTCGTCCTCTCGCTGAGTCAATGGCCATGATAAAAGCTAGCGCTGATAAGATGGCCAGCTACAACAAAGAGTGGGCGGACGACTACCTCAACATGTATGCCTTCTTTGAGAAGATTTTGAAGAAGCGGGAGAAGGCGCAGCAAGAGGCCGCTCGCAGAGCAGAGGAGGTGCAACAAGAAACAAAGAGCAAGACTCATCATCCAATACCAGATCCTCCACAACAACAACAAGAACCACCGCCACAGCCATCACCAGAGCCTCCCCTACCCCTCTGCAGCCCGCCAGATCCCGACGAACCCGTCGCTGCAGCATCTTCTCCGGTGCCTCCGTCCAGCGCCTCACCCACCGTCGCCCAGCGTCGGCCGCCACCGAGAAAACGTCTGTCGCCGCTGGCGCCCTTCCGCTCTCTGGCGCCCTTCCGCTCTCCGCCATCTCCGGTCGCCGGTCGTCATCGCCGCCGGACTGCAAGTCACCGCCCCCATCGCTCGGGTCGCCTCTGCCCGCGCGCCGCCGCCAGATCTGGCTGTTGCCAGAGCCGCCACCACCGAGAGAGCCGTCGCCGCATCCGTTGCCGGTGCTGCATCTGGCCGTGCCGCCGCCGCCGTGGATCCGTCGCCACCGGATCCGGCGTCCTACGCCGCCGAGCCACCTGGATTTGTCGCCGTCTGCTGCCAGATCCACGCCGGAGCCGCCTTCGCGCGAGCCGCCGCTTCTGCAGACCGCCGCCCCTCCGGCCGCTCCGTCGGATCCATGCGAGCAGCCGTCGCCGCCCGGGCTTCCTCCGCCGGTCGCAGCCGCCGCCGCCCGACCCGCCTCCGCATGTGTCGCAGCTGCGACCGCGGCCGCTCCACCGACCACCGGCCGCTCCGCCTCTGTTTCCGCCGCTCGGTCGCCATCCCCCGCCCGAAGCCGCGCCGCCGTCTCCGCCCGTGCCACCGCATCCGCGCGAAGCCGCCTCGCCGTCTTCGCCCGGGCCGCCGTCGCCCGGGGCACTTTCGGCCGCGTCGCCGCCGCCTGGTCCGCCTCCGCCCCCACCCGTGCCGCCGCTTCCTCCGCCCGCGTAGCCACCGCCGCATCCCGGGCCGCCGTCGCTGCCGGTCTGCACCGGCCGCCGCTTCTTCAGCCGCCAGGCCGTCGCCGCCCGGAGCCGCGCTCTACTTGTTTGCGTGGTTCGGATGGTTCGAGTGTGGAGAAGCTTCTTTTTGTAAAGGGCTGACTGGATAGGTTGGCAAAAAAAACAACAACAACAAAAAATCAAAAAAAAATAAAAAATAAAAAATAATTTTAAAAAAAAACTAAAAAAACCAGAAAAAAATTATTATGTTGCAGGCATTATATAACTGAAGGCGCTAAACTTCGTCTAGCCTTGTTCCGTTTGGATTTGGCCGGTCGTCTCCATCCGCTGCAGCACCCCGCCACCGTTCGTCTTGCGTCAGAAGTCGTCTATTGGCGCCATGACCACCGCATAGCAGCACGAGGATGAGCTGCATGTCCGGGAGGGGTGTAATGTCATAGAGATGGGTCGTGGGCCTAGTCGGGTTATTATTAGGAATTAGAGATTGGTTTCTATTTGAGTTAGAGATTAGTTTCTATTTGAGTTAGAGATTAGTTTCCTTGTGTTAGAGATAGAGTTAGAGATATGATTGGATTTAGAGTCGATCTGTTAGGGGGAGCCCATCTATATAAAGAGAGTTACCGCATGCTATTGTAATGAATCGAAGAATTATCATAGTCTTCCTCGCCTAAACATCTAGTCTCTCTCCCTCTCGTTCTACGCCGACGCCATCCGGCCATCTTCTTGGTGGCGTTTACTCTGGTTCATGACATGTAAGGTCAAGGAGGCTGACTAGAGGGGTGAATAGGCGCTTTTAAAAATCTTTCTTTGATTAAAACCAAGTTTATGTGCGAAAGGGTAAATCAAATCGGTTTTACACAATTAAGACATAAATCATTTCGGTTTACCTAAGTGTACCAACATCCTAAGTCTATGTCATGGTTGCAAATAAGTAAATTAAGCTCAAGAATACAAGCCATAATTGACACACGATGTTTTATTGTGGTGTTCAAAAACTTGTCGGTTTCCTCTAGTCCACGTTGAAATAAAGTCTAAATGAATTGGATCGGCTTTACGAATTAAACCAATCACCTCAATTCCACTAGTGGTAGCTCTTTCTCCGTTTGAGTAGGTGAGCTCCAATCTTCACAATACACATTGGGCCTCCTCACAAGCTTCTTTGAGAAGATCACCGGACACGACGTCTCCAAGACTTCTAGAAGTCGGCAATCTCCAAGAGTAACAAGTCAAGCCCTTTGCTTAACTCTCACCACGTGCAACAAATACATAAACTCAATGTGGATAAGAAATTCACCTCTAGATGCAGCACATGCAACTAGAGACCTCTTTTTTTGCTCACATGATGAAATGCACAATTGAGAGGATAATCTCGTACTAGCTCAAGAATGAAGTGCCGAAAGCTCTTCTCCCACCAGCCAATTGATTACTTATAACTCTTACCTCAAAAACTAGCTGTTAGGATGAAATCAGCAGGAAGCTGGTAGTACCGCAGGCAAACGGCCAGTACTACTGCGACCTTCGCAACGACTAAAAAACTAGCCTTTACAAGTCTTGGCCGGTCTAATCGCCCTCACAGAGACCGATTAGACCGCACACCAGTCGGACTGCCACACAGGCTGGTCTTACTGCATCAATCACGACCAGAAAATAGAGCTTATTGGCAACAAATGCCTAGCAGTACCGCAAGGCCGGTCTTACCATGCTGTTTTGACCGCTCGCCAGGAACTAGTCTGACCGTGCGGCCAGTCAGACCGACTACAAAGGGCCAGCCAGATTGCCCCGATCATACCGTCACACTCAGAGCAGTCATACCGCTAGCCGGTTTGACTGCTCACACAGAGCTGGCTAGACCGCCATGGTTATACTGCCACACAAAGTACAGTCATACCATAGGTCATTTTCCAGCAGAGGGGTTCATATACATCAACAAATTTGCAAAATACATTCGTAAATTATAGTGCCATGCACACAACGATTAAGGCATGATTCACAACAAGTTGTAAAATATATTTGCACACTTTAGAATCATGACACAAGGATTGGGTATATGTACTCAACACATTTGCAAGCCTAAGTCATATGTTATAAGGATTATGCATGTGCTTTAACTATTTGCAAAACACATTTGCAAATCTAAGCATCATGCCACAAAGAGTATGAAATATGAACTTCAACCATTTATAAATCACATTTGCAAATCTAAGTCACATATAACAAGGAATATGCATGAGCTACAAATATTTACAAAACATATTTACAAATACTAGTATCATGCTAAAGATAGCTAGAGCAAATGAGATTGAGCTATCAACACATGATGAAACTCAAGCTACTAGACATGACCCTTTTAATAATACGATAAGCTATACTAGCAATCCGGTTTTCAACTATTAGTGATATGCCATAAAGGCAATCATGGAGATGATTGTATCATTTTTATGTTTATGAACTTTTGAATAATATGTTATTTTGTTCTTTGAATAAATGTCTTTCGTATTGATCAATAAGTATTCTAACAACTTGTTCGTGGAACTCTTTATTCACGTTTTGATGTTATTCTAAATTATCCCCGATCTTATGTCATTATGTAGGACAATTATGATTTACAGATCAACACATGTATTAATTGATAATTGTGTTTCACAGATCATGGATATGGGATATCAAATCAATAATGTGGACACATATTAGAGAACATGGTGTTGGATTGACGCACCATGAGGCACTGCGGGAATTGTTAATTCTTAAGTATCATCAGTTGGTCTCATATATAGTATATGTATAATCCTTAGACCTGAGATTATCATTGTTTCCTATATGTGTAATAGTTTACTTATGGGTTACCAAACACTACTTCGTAACTGGGTGGTCATAAAGATAGCTTTCAGGTTTATTATGAAACATGCGGAGGAATATGAGCGATTAAGATGGAATTTGTCCACCCTATATAACAGGAGAGATATCTCTGGGCTCCTCGATGTGGTTGGATTAATGAAGTGCATGGCCTTGCCAAATGTGGTTGAGGTGTCAATCACAATAGAGTAATTCACTACAGATTCGTGCGAAGGATCGAGCTATTATAGAATGGCACGCTTCTCGTTTTAAGTTTAATATGATATCATGAGGCAAAGAGATCGGTACATAAGCACTATATAGGTTTGTCCGATACGATCTTTATGTATGTTTGGGAGGCGTTATGTCTTACTAGGGACTGCTACCGATTTATGGACCGGAAAGGAGTTTTCGGCCCATGTCCAAATATACATGAACCTACATAGTCACATACTTAATAGGCTGGAACGATAAGGGTCCGAATGATAGTCTCCGAGTGGGATATTATCTTTACTCGTATTGGATTAAGATCCAGCCTGAGACTTTCCGAGTTGGATACTATATCTCATCGTATCAAATAAGAATCGAATTGGAGGCTATATAAAGGAGGTGCGGGGGCTGAGAGAGGTATCCCGAAACACACCCATCGAAATCTTAGCCACCACCTCTCATAACCCCCGCCATGCACGCTAGTGCTAGTACGTCGACGCAAGGTGTTCCATCCTTGGACGTGTGGATCTCTTTAGAGGTGCTACTGCGACTGCGACGCTAATCGGGACGATCATGAGGAGACGGTTGGCCAGAGAACGATTGCTTACTTCCACTACACCAACGCACTATTCGTTATACCAGTTGCTTCAACTCTATTTCTGCTGCATTACGCGTCTAGTATGGTCTCTTACTTGTATGACTTCTTGATTTACGCGGTAGAAAATTTTGATCTGCGCTAATGTAGCCTACTTGTATTCTAACACCAACCAAACACCAAGATCCGTAAAAAACTAGAAACACATTCTTAGTCCATGTTAGTTATACCGCTTCAATATTTTTGTAATTTAGTTTTGGGGGAGCATAGAAGCACTACTCTATTTCCATTACATCGAAATTATTTTTTATGATGAATCTACTTTGATTATTTTCATGTGGTGAATCTAAATATTTAGATGCTATTATTGGTGAAATGCTGACAAGTTTGTTTGTACACTTGCTACGGTGACAAGTATTTGTGACCAATGGGTATACTCGTTGGGCAAAAGCATGAACATGAATTTAAGTTGCTTGTACACACTGGGATAAGAATTTGAACATCAGCTTAATTAGATCTGATCAACTTTATCACAATTCTCCTGCTAGGAAATTTTCTACTTTGCACATTGTTCCTGTAATGTGCAACCATGCTGATACCATTCACATATCTGTTCACAATCAAATCTTACCAAAAAACAAATCTATGCTTATCTGATCCTGCCTAACTGCTACAGGAAAGCTACTCAAGAGTATGGGTTAAGCCGAGAGGTCGTTAATGTTCTCTGCCAGTTTATTGATGCATCTCCTTCAGAAATTGAGGTTATCCATCTCTTTTAGCATGATTTCAGTCAGTGATGTCACTATTAAACCATACATGTTTTTGACCCTACAATTGTTTTTGTTTTACTTGCTATACCCTGGAATATGATTGTGAGTCTGTTCATTTCATTAAAATGCCAGGATAGATCTGAAGTTCTTTTTGAGAAAAATGAGAAGCACTCTGGATCTTCGGATAAGATAGAGAGCCAACTTTTTCTTGACAAGACTATGGATATGGTTTTAGATTCTTTTGATAATCTCTTCTGCCGCAGATGTTTGGTATATTCTACTTCTGGCAATCTGTCACTTTTAGTCCTTTTTCTTAAAGGATGTTTTTCTCTGTTTGTTCAACTGCACTAGAGGGTGTGATTTACTTGATAATATCTGTTCATTCAGGTTTTTGATTGCCGTCTCCATGGCTGCTCTCAGAACTTAGTATTCCCAGTAAGTCACAACTCACAAGCCATTTTATGTTGAATGAAAATCTTTTTCCCCCTGCTAAGTATTCAACATCTTTTGCTTGTCAGAGTGAGAAGCAACCCTATGGCTTTGAACTTGATGAAAACAAGAGGCCATGTGGTGATCAGTGCTACCTTCGAGTATGCCTCCCTCACAATATACAGTTATATCCATTAAGGCATTACATATATTTTTTAATCCTCAAGTTTTCATTGAAATTGCACCTTTTCCCCGTGGCCAATTTAAGAACTACTGGAAGTTTTATTGGTATGAAACATTGGCACCATGCAGAACACTTTACTGCGAGTTTTGATGCCCAAGGGTTCCCGTGTAGCCGTTTGCAGAAAGTTCATGATGCACTGTTCCAAAAATACCCAAAAAAATTCCATGGATGTTGCACACACAATGTTATGCACACCTGCAAAATTTCAATATCAAATTCTTCCTTGGTATTGAAAACCAAAAAAGACAAGGGTCAAAAAAAATTTGATCCAAAGTACAGTCAAATTTGACATGGAAACATGGTTCAAAAACCCGGTAGTTACCAGCTGGTAACCGCCGGTTACCGGTTTTACCAGTGGGGACCGGTAACCGAAAAATCGGCCGAATTCAAATTTTGATTTTCGAAATTTGACCATTTTTTTTTTCTGTTTTTTCCGTTTACCGGCCAGTTTTTCCGGTTACCGGTTTCAAAACAGCTCAAACTTTAAATTGTGATTGACCGGTTTTCCGGTTACCGGCCGATGGGCGAGTTTTCTCCCGGTTTCGAGATTTGTATCCTTGTATGGAAATATTGTTGGTGTGCATACCATTACGTGTGCTACATGTATGATTTTCTCTAAGGCTTTGTTCGCTTTGGCTTCTATAAATTGTTTTCTGTAGTAAATAACTTTTCTACAGTACTTAAATTTCAAACGGAGTGTCATTTCAAGGTGGGATCTAATAATCTATTGTAGTATATATTGTAGTGACTTCATTTTTATCGGCCAAAATCTCATGTGAGCCTCTCTTTACAAGCTTCTCTATAAGTTGTTACTATTCATAAGTCAAAACCAAAAGTCAGCAGCAAAAGCCAATATGAACGTCCTTTAGTCTTTTTTTAAATAGTGCATCATGCACTGTTTGCAAATGGGGAAACAGAGACCCGTGGGCACCAACGAATTCACTTTGTTAATATACTTTAGGCAATTTGCTGATCAGTTTTTAATAACCTTTCAATTATTTTGATTTCTACTAATTACTTAGTACATTCGTCCCTTGAAGTGAGCTTATGTATTCCGCGCTGAGGCTAATTTTGATTTTAGTTTGTCCTCAGAGGAGAGAAGGATTTCAAGATATACGCGAGGATGACCATGATGGTTGTGCAACATATAATATGGAATCAATAACTGCCTCACACAAAGCTGGTATTAATATACTGTCTGAATCAGAAGATTCAAACCGAGAGGAAGACAACGTTAAATCCAGTGTATTTGTTGGAACCAGCAGATCAAAAATAGCTTCTTCTGAGAGTGCTGAAAAAAGTACTACACCACCTTCGGGGGATACTTCTGAAACTGAAAATGTGTCCACTGACATGCTCCTAAGAAGTTTAGGGAAGTGCAAGATTTCAAAGCTTGGACCCATGTCCAGTGATGATTCTCCTGATAAAAAGCAAAAGATGTTTACTGCAGATATTTCATTTGCAAGCAATATACTGAACAAGCATTCCATTCCGGAGACTGGTGACACAAGACCAGATTTGAGAGAATCTGGTGGTGATCAACTACCAAGTCTGGATGACCCCAATAAGAAAACTTCTGACAAAGATATGTGTGGTGGAAGCCCAACTAGTACTACCGAGGATGCGGCAAGAGATAGCAATAAAGTATGGTCAGCAAAGAATTCCTTAAGTTGCAGCAGGGAACATACTCTTTCTCATTGGAGTACCTTAGAGAGAGATTTATACTTGAAGGGAATAGATATATTTGGGAAAAATAGGTAATTTTACTACATATATAAGGAAACAATTTTCTAAGGGTCATTTCCCCTTGGACCTTTTTTTTAAATAGAGTTCCCTGATTAATTCAATTTGAAATCCTAAATATATTTAACATTTATGTTAATTGGCCACAGTTGTTTAATAGCCAGAAATCTATTATCTGGCCTCAAGACATGCATGGAAGTGGCCAGCTACATGTACAACAATGGTGCAGCAATGACAAAGAGACCACTCTTGAGAAAATCCATCTTGGGTGACTTTGCAGGGGCTGAACAAGATTACATGGTACGTGTTGACTTGCATTGTTAGCTTATGTGCTCTATCCCACTATTTGGTATGTATTCAGATTAGGAATGTTGAAAGAATCTAAAATGATGGTAGTGATATCGTTCTGAATTCGGTCGCTGCTGCTGCAGTATGTTTGTTATGATTTGCTACAGAGCAGGAATTACATGCTTTGATTGGTAGTTATTGCAAGGTTTGTTGTTCCTGAATTTGAGGTTCTGTTTCTTTCTAATAGATTAAGTTTTCTTCAGCACACAAGTGAAGTTTCTTGGACATGGTTCTTATAACTGGTGATAGCCTGGTGATAGCCAGAGCCGTTGGTGGGTCCAGGCTTTCAGAGATGGGCAGATAGGGATTACAAATTAGGGCATTTTATCATGAATTAAATACTGGTTCCACTGATCCTGTGAGCTTTGCACTGTTTTTGCTTCTAGGCACAACATTTGTAATATTATTTTGCTAGAGGGGAAATTAAAAGAATTTGCTAGTTTACATAGTGACAGAAAACTGTGGGAGTGCATCGCATGGTTTTTCCATTTGGAACCAGACCTATTATTAGTTACTACTATTTACCACCGTTAATCAGCCAAAAAAGTTTTCAAACCCTGCCTTCACAAATGAATCAACTAAGATATAGGTTTAGTACTACTGCACAGTCAAAAGTCAAAACATAAACAAATTCTGGCTTTGTTTTAAATCGGCATTGCTATGCTAGTGATGTAATTGTTTGTCCATGTATTTGTAGGAGCAGGACATGGTTGCAAGAACAAGAATCTGTCGTCGGAGGGGTCGAACTCGAAAGCTCAAATATACTTGGAAGTCCGCAGGGCATCCAACTGTTAGGAAAAGAATTGGTGATGGGAAGCAATGGTACACACAGTATACTCCATGTGGGTGCCAGCAAATGTGTGGCAAAGATTGCCCCTGTGTGGATAACGGGACTTGCTGTGAGAAGTACTGTGGGTATGTTCCAACATATGCTTATTTGCCGTTTTTATTAGCAGAAATATGATGTTCCCTTACCTCTGTTCTACAAATATTAGTATGAACATGTACTGAGCTATTTGATGCACAAAGTAAATGAAAAATTATGTCAATTCACTTATGTAGTTTGCTTATATCATTGTATCAATGTAAATGCAAAGCAAAAACTTGACACTGACTTCACTTGTGAATTCTCGTGATTATCAATAGGTGTTCAAAGAGCTGCAAAAACAGGTTTAGAGGTTGTCATTGTGCAAAAAGTCAATGCAGAAGCAGACAATGCCCATGTTTTGCTGCCAGTCGTGAATGTGATCCGGATGTTTGCAGAAACTGCTGGGTGAGGTAATCAGCACTGGTACAATTAAATCTTCTTGAAGTCTGATGAAATAATTGTGCAATGCGATTGACATAAAAATATTTTGTTAACTGCCTATCATGCATTAGCATTAGCTTATTCAGATTTCTGATGTGTACTGATGAAATAATTGTGCAATGGGATTGACTTAAAAATATTTTGTTAACTACCTATCATGCATTAGTATTAGCTTATTCAGATTTCTGATGTGTACTAGTTTATCACACTTGACATGATGTTCATTATCTTCAGCTGTGGAGACGGTTCACTAGGCGAGCCACCGGCAAGAGGCGATGGTTATCAGTGTGGAAACATGAAGCTCCTTTTGAAACAACAACAAAGGGTTAGACTTGTACTCCCGAATTATTGTCCTCTTCACATCATTGTGCTGT
This sequence comes from Dendrocalamus latiflorus, assembly GCA_017311315.1. Classification (NCBI taxonomy): domain Eukaryota; kingdom Viridiplantae; phylum Streptophyta; class Magnoliopsida; order Poales; family Poaceae; genus Dendrocalamus; species Dendrocalamus latiflorus. The sequence goes on from CM029651.1 coordinate 40,513,865, forward strand.
ACCTGTCTTAACTGTGTTAATTGTCGATCATGATTCAGATTTTGCTTGGAAGATCTGATGTTGCAGGTTGGGGTGCATTCATTAAGGTCAGATCACTGAAGAAGCACCTTTTGAGTGTGATAGTTGTGATACTTTTCCTTTTCTTTCGGCTAATTTTATTTTTATTTCTTGCGATATGTAGAACCCTGTACATAAAAATGACTATCTTGGAGAATACACTGGTGAATTGATTTCTCACAAAGAAGCAGACAAGCGTGGCAAAATCTATGACCGGGCAAACTCGTCATTCCTGTTTGATTTAAATGACCAGGTGCCCCCCTTTTCTCTGTGCATGTTTTTTTGGTTGCACTGTTTGTTTGGTTGGGAGGTTAAGTCAAGCATTAAGCTTTAATTTGATTGCTACACGCAGTATGTATTGGATGCCTATCGCAAGGGGGACAAATTGAAGTTCGCAAATCACTCGTCTAACCCCAACTGCTATGCAAAGGTAAACTGGTAATTACTGAATACCGCCTCATGCTTTATTGCCTTCATTTTAATTTCATCCTCCTGTCCAGGTGATGTTGGTGGCTGGCGACCATCGGGTCGGTATCTATGCAAAGGAGCATATTGAGGCAAGCGAGGAACTCTTCTATGATTATCGCTATGGACCTGACCAAGCCCCAGCCTGGGCTAGGAGACCAGAAGGGTCAAAAAGGGATGAAGCATCTGTCTCTCACCGTCGAGCACACAAAGTTGCTTGACAGTCGAAGAGCAGCTCCGGATGATACAATCTGCTGAAAATATGATAATTAATACATAATTTAGTCCGAGTCCATTGTACAAGGACCATTCGTTGGCACGATAAACATATTCTGTGTTCCTTAGTAAATAAACTCTCAGATATCGAGCTTGTGAATAAATGAAAAATAAGCATTCACGGATTTACTTTGTAGAAAGTCTGAATGAGAACATCATTAATTTGTGAAGATTTTTGCCTTTAACCTTTAGGAAGTTATGCCAGGTCCTCAAACTGGAGCTGCTATAGCATCTACTAGGAGAGGTGGACTGAGATGGCTACTCATTCATAGAAAATTATCTCTTTTTTAAAAAAAAAAAGCTCATAGAAGGTTATCTTTTGGTGTTTTAAGGATAGAAGAATTTTACTTTCCAACTGTAAGGTAATTCAATTAATCAGTTCAATCATAGATTCTTCATTGTAATGTACAGGAGAGTCTTTTTTTTTTCAGATCAATGTACACAGTAGTGTCGGTAATGGGCAAATGATAAGGTGTGTTTCTGGATCCATACGGCAATTGACAATTTACTTGACACATTATCAGCTGGGGTAAGGATGCAAACAGAAGGAACATGATTGGGCGTGCTCTTTTCGCAATCAAATTACATTTGCAGAAGAAGATATGAGGCCCATTCTAGAAAAAAAGCAAGGTGCCAAAATAAATTAATCACTAACTTGTTACATAACTTTCTTGTGAGGACACTAAATGGCAGAACAAGAGCTCATTCCATGTATCTGGCACTCAAGGCGCCAGTAGCTGCAATCCTGGATGCTCGATGCTGTTAAATCTTCCGCCTTCCTCCCATACACGGGTGGTGAGTGGCCATCTATCCTAAGCTCATATAGATTGGTAATGTTCAGAATTGTTACAGGAGTCTTCATTTGCTTCGCTACTTGTTCCAGGATCATGTTTCTATCAGGTACCGGCCTTGCACACGACTGTCATCAAGGGGCAGTGTGCTTTCTCTGCGGTGCCCCCCCTGAAATCCACTCCCCGCCGCTGAAATCAGCGACAGTTATTTATGTTGTCAGGACTGCTTACAGCAGATTGCAGCAAGTCGAAGTTGCACGTGTTAGATTGAACAAATGAGATTTGAGGGAGCAAACCTGAAATGTGATGGGGCTGAGCTTCGGAAGAACGCCTTGAGTTTTCCGTGGACTGATGTAATGGTCGACCCATGATGCCCATGTGGTCAGTTCTTTATGGAAAGCTGTGGTAACATCGAGATGGGGATGAACAGTATCCCCTTCTTAATAATAATTCAGCCTGCAAACAAATGCAGTTATTGGATGTAATCATTATGCTGCTACACCTACAGAATAACATAATCTCTCTGTAGTTTCTCTGCAACTTCTAAGTTTTGTAAGAACCAACAAGATACATTCCTTGCTAGCTCTTCTGAAACTAAATAACTAGATGTGTGCTGTGTCAAATGTTGCATTTTTGTTACTCAATTTGATTCGAAGATATAAAAAGACATTGTTCACATCTAAGGTGGCAATTCACATTCATCAACACTCACCCAGCTTTTGTTTTGTGATGCGACCACCAATGAGCAGTGTTAAGTACATTGGCCCCTCTCCATCTTGATGAGCTCCGATCAACGGTATTGATCCGCAGTATCTTTTTGCATTTCTGGCCAATTCTTGCTTTGCCTTCATGCATCAAGAAATGTGCCACATGGTACTCCACGCTGCAATTGTAGTCCTGCAGCAACCCTACCATGCCTCTTTCCTCGTAGCATCTCAAGCATTTTCCTAGCACCAAAACTAAAACTACATTGCATGTCAAAGTTAGCAAATGACAAACTTCCGGTCATAAGTAACCAAGAGACTGGCAAATGCAGCACCTTGGGATATTGCAATGCTTTGGCTGCCACCTCCACTTTGTGTAGCTTCGATCCATTCTTCCATTTGCCTCGCAGCTGAATCCTTTATCTATGAATGGGCACGAATTGCTTGTGTAAAGTGGATAGCTTTCATCGAACACCCACCTCCCATCATAAACATCGCACTGTGCTGCATTGCTTCTTGCCAAATCCATGTTGCTGACAACTGCATCCCGAATTAGATTAGCATCATTAGGGATGGCAATCGGGCGCAGTGGGCACGGGTAGTGCTCACCCATACCCATGCCCGCGACCCCGATTTACACCCACAGGCATGCCTGCAAAGGATGACGGGCGAAGAACCTCACCCATACCGGTCGCCCGCGGGTACCAGTGGGCATGCCCATTTACCCGCGAACTGAAAGTCAATATCTAAGAGTTGAACTAATGACAGATACATATAAGCAGCAGCTGTTGCTAGTAAATATAATAGCTATCATTTTTGGTTCTATTTAAATTCAATTTCAAACTAGTAGATTTCCTTACTAGGATCCTTTCCAAACTTATTATGAAAATCAATTATCCCCTAGGTCAGAAACTAAATAGTCTAGGATCAGTTCTAAGTAACAGCAATAGAGAAGGGAATTGCACAATTGAAGAAGATCCCCTTAATTGAAGTATTAAAAATATGCATGTACAAGCAAGCATGCACCAGGTAATTGCAAACAAGGAGTGCTTTTAATAAGTCAAGGGAAAAAACTAACAAACTAAATGTTTGATCAGAAAGCAATAGCAATAACTGTGCCATCTGTCAATCTATATCGTGGGTAAATGGGCAAGATGGGTACGGGCGAAGCCTACCCATGCCCATGCCCGTTTATCCAACGGGTAGAGCGTCCCTCCATTTTCATGCCTGTTGGTAAAAAAAAGATCCTATATCCAGCTCCATTAGAGTATTTACTCGTGGGCACGTGGGTAAACGAGCACAATTGCCATCCCTAAGCATCTTCCTTTGGACAGATTAGTGCTGCTCCTTAGTTGCTGTGTACCATCGAATGATATGAGCTTTCTCATTCTCCCCTTGTTGAGAAGCATAAGCTCCTTGTAGAGAGGAATGCCACTTTGTGACGACCCGTATCATTATCAAGGGGTAATAACACTAGTTAATGAATTATTATTCGTTTGTTTGGTAGAACACCGCTCCAATGAATAATAAATAATCAGAATGTTGTAGCAGAGTAATAATCAGAGATGGTACAACACTATTACAATATCATTGTCTCACAGAGTTACTGTCTGAAACATTACTTAACTAGTTCTGCCCAATCATTATAATACTCGGAAAGGAAATGATTCTATTAATAATTATACAAATACTAAGACAAGTAGATAGCTACATACTAGTTTACTTGGGTTCACGAAAATCACTCCTGACTATCACCTACTCATCCCGACCTTCATACGAGGCGTCCATCTCATACTCATCGAACTAGGTAAATCTCTAAACTGACCTACTTTTAAACAAGGGAAGATAATAGTAAGCGTGAGTATAAAATTACTCAGCAAGTATTAATAGTAACAGCACTTCTATGCCAACAATTCCTCCTCTCAACAATTTCTATCCGACTCCTTATCATTTTGAAAATAAGTTTTTATGTGGTAAAAATGTCTAACTATAATTTATAAATCTACTAATCACTCGCATTCAGAGAAAAGGCACTTATAGGCTACCATAAATCTACATGCATGAATTCATGATTTTTACCTTGCGTAGGCTAGTATCACTTTACCCATAGCTACTCTGACTTTAATTACCATCGATTTCCTCGCATTTCCTTAGATGTGATGCTCAAATTAGAGTATAGAACTGTTTCCCTCATTTTTGTATACTATACCTTCACCCAGCTAGTCATAGTTGTTGGCTCCAGGCAGTTTCTTACCCTTACCCAAAGCTAGTCGTTGGTCAAGCCGGACTCACCTTCACTTGACACTCCACCGTGCTACTTATAGGCACTCAGGTCTTGCCCTTTTTAGCCTTACTCAATCCTCACTATTATATACTCCTTACCCATGTTGAGTGTATAGTAACTTGATAAGGTAATTGAGCTTTGCCTGTCTTAGACGAGACCATAACTGATATGATTAATACAGGCCGTTACAAGAGTGAAAGTTGGTTCATCCTTATATAATATCCATATATAGAGGGTCCCACACCTACCACTATTATTCCTTTCCAAGGCATCCTCTGCCTACCTCTTATTTATCAGTACGATAGTTGCTTCTCCAACTGCCTACCTTTTTATATTCATCATCATTATTAACCTTTAGCACATGTTCATCATTATCATCATCAAGCACATCATTTCTTTTAAAATTCATTTCATGCATGGAGTGATATTATCTTAGCATAAAAATAGTTTTTAGGCAAAATTACTCTAATTCAATGGTCAAAGGCATACTTGCCTGGGTATAGATTAGAAATCTCGGTTTTAGGTTCCTTCAGGTGAAATTCTCCCTCTAGTCCTAGTTCTTTTCTTGCAATTATCATGTTAGGACTGGTTCAAGGCAAGTACTTCGCGGCCGTAACCTGTTCTTTCACACATTACTGTTTCATGATTTACTTGTTGCCATTCGCGTGGTGTTCGATTATTGCATTGTATTGATTGCCAGTTGTGTGTTGCTTGTAGAATTAGTTAGATTTTAATATGCTGGGCTAGTTAGTGTTAAACGCTGGTAGTTGGTATAACGCTCAGCCATAGAACTCATGCTTAGTTAGGGATTGAAATAAATGCTTAAATTATGGATAGGGTAGCGTATAAGCATGTTCAAATCTAAGGTTAACCACTAGTAATCTTTTAAAATTGAGCAACTTGTTATATGTCTTGCTCCTGTAATTCTTTAACTGTTCATTATTAACGGTGAGCCTTGGCTGATATAGTTGTGGTACATTAATTTGACTAATAATCACTTATCACAAAATAAAAATTGTATGATTGACAACCCTTGTGTGACTTCTTCTAGTATCCTTTTGTTAGGACTGGTTCTAGTACACTATCATCAGATCTTCGCTCTCCACCCCTTGTATCACAAATCATGTATCTCTAGTCTCAACTACATCACACCATTATTCTCATAATTTTACCTTAATTTACTCTTGACTTTCTAATTACATCATGAATAATTCACTAAATAAAGAATTGACGGTTACCTGGCCCGGGATTACCCACATATAGGGGAGATTTCCGCCCAACCTGGTAACGTATGGGGGCATGTATATTCTCGTTACACAGGATATTACATTCCATCGGCGGTTATACAGTCGAGGATAATGATGTGCCTGACTATTCTCGTATAACCGGGGTATGTGGGATGAGATCGCTGGCACCTTTGCTATAACTTGCTATAACTTGTCAAATAACAATTATCTTTAATTACACAGTTTCTATGATATATGTCTCTAATCTATATCAGTGCTTCCGGTAACCTGAGTTGTTGCCTTTATTCTGTATCAATTGCTTGCTTACACTACTTGTCCCTTAATTCTCTTGGTTGCATTACCTGTCTTTACTCATTGTGTTGCGACCGTTGTTGGGTACTTGCTAAGATTTTTAAATCTCACGCTTGCCCTTTCCCTTCTCAGGTAAAAGGCCAGTGGAGGTGATAGCAATATGCATGGGTGGAAGCACTCGAGTTTCAGCACTGTGGCTTGCCACTACTTTTGGCATTTTATTTTATTCTTCATTTGATTAGAAGTGGACCGATCCCATGTTTCAAACATTTATTTCAGCTTCCGTTGATTATCGAAATAAAGTACCTTAAAGGTTTTAATTTTCTTATGATTTCTATTGTTTCTTTTATTATTCCCTCTTTACTTTGGCGATGACGTTCCATAGTAGTATCCTAGTTTGGTTGTATGTGGGGTGCTACAGACTCGATGTGCCACGATGGGGCTCGGGCCCGCATGTACCAAGGCACACACGGTCATGCCCCTGGACACGCACTTGTGCTCAGGGGTGCGGTGGTGGCCGTGCTGCCGTGGGCTTGCTGGTGCGAGTATGCATGCTTATGGCTGTGCGGTCATGGGCCCATCGGTGTTTGGTTGCATGGCTATGGCTGCGCGGCTGTGAGCCCGCCTATCCCTTCTCTTGGCTTCAACCACTACAATAAGGTTCCTTCCCCCTTCCTTTGTATGTTCTACATGTGTTGTTCATGGTGCCTACCAAGTCTCTCATTTTAGTCTTCCGATCTATTCATGGGCTTAGGTATGGAATTACATGTTTATTACTTGTTCTAGCAATTTATCTTTGCCATGTGCTAGCCATTGTCTGAACTGCTTGTGGTCCATGCTGTGTATTCATGCTAGTCCTTACCCTAATTGCTTGTGGTGTATACTGTTTATTCATGCTATTTTTTGCCCTAATTGCTTGTGGTCTATACTATGTATTCATGCTAGTTCCGTCTAGATCTCTAGTAATTTATCCTCACCATGCCGCCTATTCTCTCTATTTTCTTACTGGGTGTTAGACCCTCTATGCTATTAGTCCCATAACACTAGTTTGTTTATTTTAGTTCCATTTTCATATCTACTAGCTTCTCATGCTCTCGGCTATTACTGTGTCCAATTCATGCTCTTTTCATGTTATTTTCATGGTTTGTGTTGTTGGTGAGGTGTAGTTTACTTGGTTATCTTTCTATGCCCGATTGCTAGATCGTGATATGTGAATGCTCTAAAGAATAAGTGGTGAGCAGGGGAATAACCTTTTGTAGCTATTGATGATCTTTTCCTCTATCTGGTGATTGTCCCTGCGTGTTCACGGCTTCTTGCCCTCTTCCCCCTCCTTCATTGGCTTGGCTCCTTAATTGGCTTTCCTCCTCCTCCTGGTCTTCTAGTCTTGGTGGATTATGTCACCATTGTGATTGTGGGTAAGGACCACTGGTCCTAGTGGGCAGTGGATGGTTGTGCTTCCTAGTTGAAGATTCCTAGTACTAGTGCTTCTACTTCTCTAATTTGGTTTGTATATGAATGGATCTTTGCTCTACCTCCTTTCAAGTGTTACTGTGCCTCTTCTTTTATATTCCCTTCCCCCTTCTCTCCCCCTTGCTGCCCCTTGTTGCTGTTGATCTCCCATTGGCCCTAGGTTTGGCACCGTGTGATGTTGAGCTCCTATTGATTGGTTGGGGGTGTGGAGGGCCCTCAAATGATCATTTGCTGGTGCTGGTTTGTGTTGGTTAAGGTTGTGCATAGCCCATTGACATCCCAGCTGTGGTTTACGGCATGTCTTTGGTTGTCCAGAAGAGGAATATTCCTCCAAGGGCTTTTTGCCTATCCTTGTGGCATTATGTGTTCCTCTTGCAACTGGTTGGCTCTCAAAAGGTATTGTATTGGCTTTTTCGGCTATCTGATGGTGGCTTTCGGGGCTTGTTTATTTATGATTTTGCCAAATGATGAACCCATATTAGTGAGAGGTGACGGCCGACTCCGGACGGTCTTAGCATCTCCGTGAGCTAAAAGAACAGATTCTATAAGAAAGGTTGGGTCTGATGGCACTTTACTAACACTTAACTTTTACTTGTTTTGTTTTCTCTTTTGTAGGGTCAAAATGTATTTTGTCTCTTGTTTTTAATTATCCATGTATTTTATCAAGTTTATAATCTGAGTATTTTCCCTTTTGTAAAGTAATTATATTTGTGTCGACAAGACAAGTGATAGTACATTTGTGAACTAATTACGGATTGTTATGAATTTTAGTTACCCTCTTTGTAAGGTTCACTGTGATTTGCATTTACAAGACAATATCTCTGATCTCGTGTTTATGGATGGTTAATACGTCAATTGGTAATTAAAGTTTAACAAAAATGCGGGTCGTTTCACACTTCCTCCCACATAGCCACAATGCAAACATTCGCCTTTCATCCCCATTGCGGGAACTGAAGCTTCCATGTTGAAATTGGCAGCTTGCACAGACTCTGGTCCCTCCAATTTCTTCACTGACGTAGCTGCCCTTAGGAAGCAGAAGAATTGCCCACACTTTAACAGTGTCTCCGGTGCCGAGCTCACAGCTTTTTTGCTAAGGTTCTTGCCTTCTGCAGAGTTGGGTTCCTCCAAAACCAAATCTTTCGTCAACTTTTCACCATCTCCACCTCAAGAGCAACATCTTTCACGAGATAATTAGTTTTTTAGGACTGTAAACGTTGGGCTTCGCATATTTAGAACTCCAAACGTTGGCTTCGCAAAATTAGTATTTATATCGTTGATACTTTGATTTCTATGGTATTATACCTTATTTATTATTTCTTAATCTCTTTTCTTAATGCTTGGCACCTAATATGACTCTTATGTCCCTCTTCTCTTCTCTCGCACCTAATAGAGTCCTAAAAAACCAATTATCTCGCCATTTCTCACGCCTCCACGGATCGACAGACAGGATCACACCGCGGCCTCGCGTCGTCTCTCCAGTTCTCCCCCACCGCGACTCGTCTCCCGCCTGCCAAGGAGTGCAGCCCAACGCAAGGTGCTTTCCATTTTCATCCTCCAATGTTTTGCTGTTGTGTGATTTTTTTACCTGTTCTTCCATCCAGTCTGTATTTCGGTTTAGTGAGAATGTTTTTTGGCCTATTCTTCTATCTATTTTTTCCCTTCCTGGTACTATTTTGGTTCAACGATTTCTGTTCCTCCAATTTTTTGTTGTTGTGTGATTTTTTAACCTTTTCTTCCATTCTGTATTTCGGTTTGGTGAGAATGTTTTTTTCCTATTCTTCCATCTGCGAGAGAAGAGGGGCATAATAGTCATATTAGGTGCCAAGCATTAAGAAAAGAGGTTAAGAAATAATAAATAAGGTATAATACCATAGAAATCAAAGTGTCAATGATATAAGTACTAATTTTGCGAAGCCAACGTTTGGAGTCCTAAATATACGAAGCTCAACGTTTAGAGTCTAAAAAACCAATTATCTTCATCTTTCACCTCCATGGCCGAATCCAAACTTCTCATAGAATAGTTTCCAGATTCCGCGAACTCCGACCCGTCCAAAACCGCACCATTCGCGTGAGTTCCACCATTTCCACCTCCAAGAACCGCTTCTTCCACCTCCATTGCTGAGCCCACAGGCAAATCCCCATCACCAGCGCAGCGGGCTCCCTCCACAGCCGAATCTTTCCTCAAATCCCCGCTACCGCCCCACTAAGAATCGCCTCGTCTTCAACCTCCACCCCCACACCGCTCCTCGAACCCCCGCCTCCAAGACCCGGCGCCGGCGCAATGGCGGAGGCGTTGGCGCCAAGGGAGGCGGCGAGGGGGAGGTGGAGGGCGCGACCGAAGCGGAGGGCGAAGAGGGAGAATAGGAAGGAGAAGAGGAGGGAAGAGGAGGTTCTTGGGGCTCATGAGGTGGTAGGAAGAGGAGGGGGAGGAGCAGGGGCGAAGCTACGTTATACCGTCGGGGTCAGCCGACCCCGATGACTTGGCGACTGCCTCCCGTACTAGGCAATTTTTGGCCAGCGTAGACCCCGGCAAAAAAATTGTTTGACCCCGGCGGGCACCTAGCAGCCCAGCGCGGCAGAGCCCAATTGGCCAGCCTTGTGATGCAACTATGCAAACTGCAGGTACCAACGGCAAGCGGCATGCCCAGTACGCTTGGCCTTAGGCCTTCGGCCTTCGTGGACGTGCAGCAACATCACAGCTGCCAAGGCTTGGTCTTTGGCCTTTTGCACTGATTGAGAATTTCTCTCCCTGACTCGCCCCGTCTATTGGTCTGATTCCATTCCGCGTCGTAGTTATCTGCTTCTCGCCTGCTCATATCGTCATCCACTACTATTTTTAGACCAAAAGGATACCACCTTACAGCACAGGCGCAGAAAAACACTTTCGACTCTTACAAGCACGTCATCCACTACTATTAATTTATAATAGTTTATAGTAATATACTCCCTCAGTCCAGTTACGTAGGTCAAGAGTCGGACTTTATAATCATTGACTAATAATTCAGCTAACAACTTTTAGCTATTGTAATAAAAATTTGATTCTATTAAATTTATAATCAAATATATTATCCAGTAATTATAATTTTATAATCTGTATAAATAAGTGGTTAAATTACAATTTAGAAGATCGTGTCATGTCAAAATGTTTTATAAAGTGGACCTATCAGAGGCCTGCCGACCCCGGCGACGTTTTATCCTGGCTTCGCCCCTGGGGAGGAGCTCCTCTGCCTCTCCATTACTGCGGGGGAGAGAGCAACGGCTGCTGTAGTAATAAAGGCGGCGAGGCAAGGAGGGGTTGGTGCAACGGAAATGGAACGGCAACCTCACGTGTTGTGGAGTAAGGCCGTGTTCTTCTTTTAGTCGGAGGGGGGGTGTTAGGCTGTGGATTTAGTTTTTGGTTTATTGTTTTAAATTTTGACTTTTTGTAAGAGACAGTACGTAAAGAGAAACAGTCATATGTAATTTTAGTTGATATAACTAAATTCGGTACAATATCTACTATAATATATCTGTAGAGTCTATCTTGAAAAACACATCGACTAAAAACTAGTTACTATAGCAATTAAAGTCAAAGTCTAAGCCTAACCGAATGCAGCTAATTAATAGTTGTGGTTGAAAAAAATAACTTTTGTAGGGGGACGAGCGGTAGACAAAATGAAGAGATGTGTATGTGAGAGAGAGCCATAGGAGTATGGGCATGATGTATCCGTAACCTTCTATCTTATCCTTTAAGATAAGACAGGAGTGAGAAGAATAAAGATCATGTTTCAACAAGTCATATGATTATATTTACTTATATAAGTAGAAGACAAAAACATGTGACTTGTTGCCGTACCGGCTGAGCTCTGACCGCTGTTTTCCTTTCTTTTTTTTTTTTGTAAAGATAAGATTGGACAATGGCAAGTACTCCTGCTCCAACCTTCTGTTGATCTCCAAGGGCTACAAGGAAGTAATCAGTGCGTTGCATCCATCTTACACAAATGCCGAGTAAAAAACGATCACTAGAGATGAGCAATACAAAGTTTGCAGTTGCGGATGCGTTTCCCCGGTCTGAAAAGTGAAAACATACAATTGCCCCTAGCAAACTGAAGCATAAGGCCTTATTCGGAACTGTGAGAATTTTTTCTGATTCCTATACCAGTTAAACTATTCTTACGAGTTTCCTGTACAATTTTTATGTTCTAAATAGGCCTTAAGGTTGAACTACTGTTTAACCATCGCAGTCCACAGCACGACCACACCTATGTTCCAGTACCACCTCCTGAAGCCCTGGCAATTGGAAGCAACAGGGTTTTCTTGCAGCCAATTTTGCCTTCAGCTTCAGCATATGGCAACACACCCTAGCAATTTTGGACCAGAGAATCTAGCACATTTTTGTACCCTCCTTTACAGAGTTACTGGCCGATCTCAATGCAGCAGCTAGCTCAGAATTGACCAAAGACACGACTGTTCAGGAACATCCTTCGCATCACACAAGCACTTTTGCAAATGCAGTCTGTATAGATTGTACAAAGAAAGGTAGAAGCATACCACCCGTCTACCATACTACTGTGAACTCTGTATGTCTGCCGATCTGTAAAAGTTTTGCAGGGGAGGCAACAAGGCATCATCAACAATTCTATAAAGGCGAGAACACAGCCTTTGCAATAACGTGCGTCTTCTTCTTGCCGATCCCGAACCCGAAGATGTGGTTGACGTACACGTCCCCGTCCTTCACCGTCGCCGACGACCCGACCCGGTGCATCGGCCCCACGTACCGGCCCGTGACGCTCGCGGTCTCCCAGTCGTCGGAGCTCTCGACCAGCCGGCTCGGCATGCCGGCGACGGCCAGCCTCGTCGGGGAGAGAAGCTCCAGCCCGTCCCCCCTCTTCAGCGAGCCCCGCACCGCGACGACGCGCACGTCCCCCGTCTTGGGGTCAACCTTGAAGAGGTCGCCGCCGGAGGTGTGGACGACAAGGAGGTAGCCGTTGGGGTGGTATACGATGCCGTTCAGGCCGACGAAGTTGTTCAGCGTCCCCGCCCGCTGGGAGAAGGTGGCGTTCTTGATGACCGAGAGCGGCTCGCCGTCCGGGCCGACCTTCCAGATCTTGTTGCCCCTGGCGTCTGTCACGTAGGCGTTGCCGTCCTCGTCGGCGGCCACGTCGTCGGCGAATGAAGACTCGCCTGCGGATTAAACAGCGATCGAGCCAATTAGTTAAGCACTTAAGCACTACTCGTCCTGTAATAGCTCATGAAGGTGATTTCTGTCCGTAACAAAAAGATTAACTATGCGAGGCTCGATGTAATAATAAATTGAAGCAAAATCTATGCATCATTACTTTTTTTAACCTAGTCTATGCATGACTGTTGAGGCGAGGCGCAATTAACAATTAAAAACATGAACCAAGCAACACTGGCCTTTACACAGTACGATGATGTAACGTTTTTCCTTCATGAGTATTGAGTAGTGACAGGATCGATGCAGGATGCTTGTCATGGTTTTTAATATCAGGATATTACCCGTTTCTACACGAACAAAACGAATAGGTTCGACCATCCTAGCGAGTTAATTGTAGTAGGGGGTTTAGATGACGTTTGGTGCTTACTTAGAGGTTACGACTACTAGTAGTAGTTTCAACCTTAGGCTCCATTTGGAACTCGGCCTCGACGAAAACGAAGAGAAAAATAAGACAACACGTTAAAGTTTAGGGCCTGCTTGGGAGTTTTGTAATTTTGTTCCCGTCCGACATGGAAATCCGCATGTAATTTGTTGGACACAAGAAGCTCCAACGGATTCCATTGTATTAGCTTACCCTTGTAATAACTATTATATGGTGTTTGGATAGAGAAGTAAACAGGAAAGAAACGTGAAAAACTATCGGCTAAGAAAATGAAACCATCCTAATAGCACAGCAACATGGAATTGATCCCTCTCACTGATAGCGCAGCAACCCAGTCCTAATGGTGAACAACTCAAAGTAGAGCAATCACTACAACACGAGCACTGGAATAGATCCCAAATTCCAACCATAATCTCTTGAAACCACAATAATCACAACAGAGGAGACAGAGATTACCTCTAATATAAGCCCAAGAGGCGTTCCATCAACAGCTGGTGGGCATGAATGAGTACATAATAGCAAAGACCCGAAAAGAAGAAGAACAAGTATTCCATCACACAGCTAGTAAAGAAAGGCCAATGGAAATGGAAAGGGAGCACAAGAGGGAGGGATTACGGCCGGCGAGGAAGCGATGAAGCAGCCCAAGCCGATTTTTTGGGGCTAGCATGGAAAAAAAATTTGGGCTGCTATTTTACCAGAGTTTTGGACCCAAAATCAGTCTTCCAAACTGGCCCTAAGGAAAAAAGAAGAGTGTGAGACCATGTGAAAGTCACCTCATGATTGTGATAAGTAATTAACTTTTAGTTTGAGAGAGTTTGCGGAGTTTGAGTTTGGTTTTTGAGATTTTGCAATTGAGGAGTTGCTGTCAGGGTTGTTGGTCAGACCGCCATTGGGGCTACAATCAGACCGGACAGGAGTGGTATGGTCGACCCTTCACCGACGGTCAAGCCGATGATGTGCCTTTTTTGGAAAATGGACAACGAACACTTGTGTATGTGTGTTTGAGTATATCTTTACACTAAGTATCACCCAATTTGAAGTTCTAAGCAAAATCTAGATAGAGTTTAACTAAAATTCCAAACAAGGTATTTTGGGTGCCTTTAAGCGGCCAGACCAACCACGGCGGTCTAAATAGCTAGGTATAATGGTCAAGCCAATGTTTGGCCAATTGGTGCTGAAACTATGCATTTTGGTTCAAGGTTTGGTCTTAGGGTTAGAATCAGTATATGAGCATGGTTGAGTGTGTGCACGGCATGGGTGCCGGCATTTTTGTTGTGGTGTGTCGCATGATGCATTGCTTCAACTAACGCGGATCAAATTCATAAAACTTGTACTCAACATGGTTGCTTAGTCTTTTGATGTACAGGTGGCTTGGAGGACATAATAGTCAGTGGCAATGAACCGGGACTAGGTGGGGGTGCTAAGATCCAGTGCACTCATGTAAGTTCGAGTGGAGCTACGTGGCTCAAGCGGGAGCACAGAGAAGACAAGGATTGTGGAAAAGCATGTTCATGCATGTGGTGCGCCAAGTGACGAGGCCGATGCACGTAGAGACGATTCGGGGGAGTCCGAATACATGAAGACATGATGGCTAGTCATTAAGCACTACGAGCTGCGTATCAAAGCATACAGATATGATTTGAGGTGAAGGTAAGGATTCTTGGCTCATCTAATGTGCCAATTGATGATTTTGTATCGTGCGTTGCTATGTGATAGTTTCCTTATTGTTTTTGGTTATAAGACTCCAAGAGGTATCGGGATTAAACTAAGGGAGTTGAGGTCCAAAGCGATTAAGGTGCCGCTAAAAGATGACTGAGGTTAGCGGAGTGGTTACAAGCTAGAAAAACAAGGAACCGGAGAGGAAGCTACCGGTGGTGGACATGATAGGCAATGGCAAGGGACTGGGACTAAGCTCAGGGAAGAGTTGAGGTCCGTGTGGTCGGGTAAGTCCAGGTGCTGTCATGGTATGAGGACAGGCGTGTGGCGTGTTAAGTGACTTGGGCTGTTTGAAAGCGATGATGGTTTGGTGGGATCCAATTGCGTGAAAGATTTGGCAGCAAGTTATTAGGGCCACATGGAGTTGAAGATGAAGCTTGCACAAAACTTTGTGGAAGGTGGTAGAAGGGCATTATGGTAAATTGCCTAATACCGAAAAAGACACGGTGTGCGAAACTGCGGTGGTGGCTTAAGTGGATTAGGTCATGGAGTCTTCATGGACATAGTGGAATGGCGAATTTAGGCTATTGGACCCAAGTGGAAGTCCCACTTTGAGAAGCGTGCATGTATGAGTGTAAACGCGATATGGTATTGGGTTAATAAGTTAGCCCATATAAGAATGAATGAATTCCAACTAGAGGTGCTGGTTAGAGTTTCTTGTAAGACTCCACTACATAAGGAGGTGTGGGGAGAGAGTTAGACTGAGCTCTAATGGAAGCAAAGTAGATGAGGATAGGGTTTTTGGAGGGAACCTTTGGGAGATGAGTCATGTATCTTTGTCTTGAGTTTGCTATCATCCTTAGGCATATAAAGTGGCTATAAATATTAATTTCCAAGTATCAATAGATATCGAAATTTGTCCAAGTCTTTTTTCTCTTTGCTCAAGTGTTGAAATCTTGCTTTGTGCTAAAAACGTGTAAAGTAATGAACCATCTAGGTATCTTACATAGCAAGTTCTTATGATTGCCAGATTTTGATTGAAGAAATGACGATTTTGAGGGTTTTGATCTTGAGGGCTTTTGACTTGGATTCTTGCTGTTGTTAGACTTGCTAGGATATATGGAAATAGATCCAAGGTCATCTTGACCATTATTTACTCACGAGCAAATCTTGATGTAAGTTTATGTGTTTTGCCCGATTTCGATGCAATATTTCTTCAAATGGAAAAAAGGTCAGAACTTTAGTAATGATTTTCTTGATCTTTGATTGAAATAAGTTTCTGATATCCTAGGGAAGATATGTGCAAAGTTTCAAGTCATTTAGAATTGTGGATCAAAAGTTCCATTAATTGTCGGATTTAAAATCGTGCTGATTTTCAGCTCTGCCGTGAGGGAGCGATCAGACTGTCCAAGGCCAATCGAACGACCCTTGTGGGAGTGACCAAACCATCCAAGAGAGGTTAGACCGGTCTAAGTTAAAGGCCTGACCAGTCTAAGTTGAAGATCTGATCAGCTATGGGTGAAAAGGCTCATTTGGTTCGGTTTTTGTTGGAGCTTTTCTTGTGGGTACTTAGTCTTTGATCTATATAGCTTCGTATAGTTATTAAAATGAAGAGTTTTGATATCTCTTTTGAAGAGAAGATTTAGAAAAGAGGTTTGATTGTGTTGGCTCTACTCAGCCGTTGCTGTTTACGGTCCCTTCGAACAGGGGAAAAATGATTGAGACGTTGTGGAAAATTTTCTCACCAATCGATGTTCAAGACAACACGTTAACCTAGCAGTTAGATCAAAACAAGCATGTTTTTCACTGTGTAGGCTGTTTTTGACTTGATTTGTACTGACACAGGTTCGATGGTTTCTACAAAGGAATTAGTAATCGAGTGACGACAGGGTCCAAAAATGTGGTTTGGTTTCTACTGTTCTTAAGCAAAACCACCAAGCGCAAGCGCAACCCATCTCTGCCTTCATTCATTCATGGGCGTCTCGACAGAATTAATGCCCATGCGGCCATGCGCAATCATGGGAGTATGGGACGTTCCTTCCATACCATACTCATATCACGTCGAATGACCTTTTGGTGGCGGCTCAAACAGAGGCCCACCGGTCAGTAACCACCCGATGGCTCCCTCCGGCCGAACACCACTACCGATCACCCTAATCGGACGGCTAGAACACGAGGAGGAATCCATGGAGGTAAGAGGGGGATCGTCCGGCGGAGAGAGGAGGCCGTCGATCACGGGGACGCACCTGGCCCGTCGAGGCGGGTGAGGAAGAGGCGGCGCCACGAGCCGAGCTCGTACGCGCCCACGGCGGCGTACCCGAACCGCGGCGGCCGGTCGGCGTAGACCACGAGCACGCGTCGCCTCGGCGCGTCCACGGCGAGCCCCAGCGCCACCCTCCCGGCCGCGTCGGGGTCCGTCACGACCACCCGCTCCTCCCACTTTCCCTCCCCGGCGAGCACCTCGGCCACGCCGCCGCCGAAGAAGGTGGACGCCAAGAACCGCCCGCCCTCGGCGTCCCACTTGGCGCACTCGTGGAGCCACCCGTCGCCCGCGTAGGAGACGCCGCCGGCGGTGCCCTCCAGGAACGCGACCACCGCGGAGGCCGCCAGGGCCGCGACGGCGAGCGCGGTCGCGCATGACCCCCAGCCGCCGGCGGCCCCCGCCTCGGAGCCGCGGCGACGGCGGCAGCAGCCACCGCACATGGTGACTAAGTAGCAGCAACGTCCGGAGAGCGCACAGGGGCGAGCGGTTTTCCTTTTCCTTTCCTTAGGTTATTGTTTGTTCGCCCTTGGTTTGACCGATTGATTCGGTTTTATCACTGGAGGAGCATGGTTTTCTCCGGTGGCGGCTGGCGGAGCCATAATTTAATTACGCTCCAAATTTAGTGATAAAATGATCTAAACTATTTAAATTAGACTATAAAAATATTACCTAAATTAGATTGAATTTACTTAAATTATACATTAGATATTTTTTTACTCTAGACTAAAGTCACTTCGTCTAAGGTGTGGCTACGCCCTGGTTTTCCCAGTATTAAAACTGCGTTTTAGGTGGGGGTTTTCGGTGGATGTTTGGCGAGCGGCACAGCGGACTTGGGGAGAGGAATCTTTCGGCCTTGTCACTATTGGCACCAGCACCGCTGGCTCCCGGCCGGAAAGTGTCGTGGGGCTGGGCGCAGACGCGCGCGCGCGCTGGGTCCCGCGAAGGAGAGGGAGGAGACAAGGTGTGCTGGGGCCGGCGAGTGGGTGGGAGTGGCTTTGACGGACCGGCACCTGATGCCGCCTGCAATTGCCAGGACGGACGGCAGACGCATAGGGAATCATGGGATAGGATTCCGGTAGTACGACCTCCGCTGCTACGGCTTTAACGCTGGCGGATACCCTTGCTTTCTCCCTGTCTGGGTCGCTGACCGAGCGGGCCGCGTGGCGCGGACCAAAATATGGAATGGGAAGATAAATGACGCTTCTGTTGAACCAAATGTGCAATCGGTAACTATGGAATGAATAGGGCCACGTGCACTCCATACCTTATCTATTCCCCCCTTTCTGTCAACCACACACTCGACCGCAGCCTCAACGGCAAGCCATCGGAGCAAGCTCTGGCGAGTGTCTCCGCCCCACCGCGTCTCCGGCGACCTCTACCACGAGTTTCTCCCCCGTCACCACCCCTACAGCCGTCTCAGCCCTTGCCCCTCTTCTTCCACTTCGGCACCCCACTAGCTCTGCCTCTACCATCGTCTTCTACTTTGACGAGCTCCATGTGTCTCCACTAGGATTGCGAAGACCGTTTAGAGGGGTGTGAATAGGTGATTTTAAAATTCTCTTTAGTTAAAACCGAGTTTTAGATGCAAAAGTATAAATTAAATCAGTTTTACACAAATAAAACATAAATTATCTAGTTTCACTAAGTGCACCACCAACCTAAGTCAATGCTAAAATTTGTTGTTATGGTTATAAGCCAAACAGTGAACAATGGAGGCTATGGAGAGGCAATTGAGGGGTTGCTCGAAGCCTTTGCTCGAAGCCTGACTCTTCTAAAAAAATAAATCCCCTCTCCATGGCGTCCTTTGACACATATTTATAGCCATGAGGAGGTTGCTTACATAAATGTTCCTATCGGGATCTATAATCATAGAGACAAACATGTCTTTTCCTCTGTAACAACCCTTTTTAAGCTGCCACGTGGTTACATGCGTAATAGGTCTCTTGGTGTAGTGGGCGGATTAGACCAAGGTGGAGGCCTTTCTCCCAACAATAGCATCTCATGTTAAAGGACCTCGATTCCGATGGCCGAAACCATGTCGCTTGTTCTTTGGCCCCTCCATCTCTTCGACTCACTGGATGATTGCCTCTTCAATTTCCCACCTTTTTGCCGCCGATGGCATTGGCGCGCATGATAGCCGCGAGCAAGTTACATGTGGCGACGCTATCGCTTCCGGTTGTGCAACATGGGTCAATGCACCGATTACAAGGTCGCACACGTTCCTTGGATTCTCGCGCCAGACGTGCCAGCATTTAATGACCCTATCACAATTGGTACTTAAGCACCGTGGCGATTCCCTTTTTGGTTATTTGCTCCCTCTCTGTTGCGTCTGCTAATCGTTGCTTGTAATTTCTTTGGTCGTTGTCGTTTGTTCCCCGTTGTGCTTGAGCCGTTCGTCTTCTCCCTGTCACATATTCGCTGCTTGAGATGGGCCATGGAAGTGACCGAAGTGGTCGCATTAGCGTGTCGGTTCGCTTGAGCAGCCATGGTGGTGAAGACGAGTACTCTGAGGTTGTCGCCGGCAAGCCATGGAAGGCGTTGGCATGTACATGAACACACTTGGCCCATCGATTGCGACGGACGAGCTAGTGGAGTCCCTCATGCACAACGACAAGCTTTCTTCCTATGAGTTCATTCGCTTCCCTGGCAATGATGACGTTGTCCCGCGGCCGTGGGAGGGTGAGACATTGGTTTTTGTGGTTTGGCATTCTTATTAAAACAAACAATGAATGCTCTGGGATTTAGAATATGACAATTCGCAAGAAGGGAATCCAATCCTCTATTTTCGTTTTTATATCCCAAACCAATTTGTGAACATAGTCATCGCCTTACTATGGATTTGATTCTTCACATGAATAGAATCCAATTCGATTTCATATTTTTGCAAACATATTGTTCAGATTTGATTCTAGGGCTGAAGCGTTAATATTGCTATGGAAAAACGGATCTGAAGCAGCAATACTCAGTCATGTATACTCGCACCTTGTTGGTTATCGCTGCTGTCGTCAATTACCGGGAAGAGAAGAATGGAGGTCGATCGGATGAGAAGACGAACCGGTGGCCGCTTGAAGCGGTGAAGTACCTGGTGAGATGGGAAGATGACTCAAGGGTGCTTTGAGATTGCTTTTAACAGGTGTCCTGTGCAGAATAAAGGTCTTGCGTGATGGCGAAAGACCCGGGTCCTGCATAAGTGATGATTATCTAAACCAAAAAAAAAAAAAGAATACCCGAGTATACTATGATTGGCTCGTTGTCTCAATACGCCAATCTTCCTGTAGAACTCCTACTCGATTCACTCCCTAGTTGCGACCTGTGTCGGATTTTTTCAAACGATACAGCGAATGGGTCCCGTTGAAGCGGTTTGACTGTGCAATAACAGGCGATGTGAATGGGATATTCCCGTACCGTATCATAGGAGAGGCATGAAACCAGCCATGTTGGGCACGGACGCGTGAAGCGCGCCATGCATGCTCCTTTCCAGCTTCCTGATCGGTCCAGGCGTAGGGGTGGGCATTCGGGTTACCCGATTTTTTCGGGTCGGGTAGTTCGGGTAATTCGAAATTCGGGTAATGAAAACTGCTACCCGATATTAGCCCCAAAAAAACACTACCCGCAATTTCGGGTACCCGATAATTCGGGTTCGGGTTCGGGTATACCCGATATACCCGAATTCACAAAAAACTAGCAAACTGCACAGAATTTGCATAGAATTTCAGCAGCAATTTCGGGGTTCGGGTTCGGGTAATTCGGGTACGGGTAATAAAGTGATAAGTTCAAGTGTATTTCGGGGTAGTTCGGGTAATTCGAGTAGTTCGGGTACCGGGGGATATTACCCGAACTACCCAAACTAATTTCGGGTAATCAGAATCGCTATCCGAATTTGGGATCGGGTACCTCGGGTTCGGGTATTTCGGGTTCGGGTCCGGGTAATTCGGGTACGGGTAACGGGTAGCGGGTATTTTGCCCACCCCTATCCAGGCGTGAAACCGGACGCACACGACGTTTAAGATAGCCAATGATCGAGGTCGTGCCACTGCTATATATAACCCATTCGGACCCATTCCAGAGCTCATCATGCAGCTCGAGCACTCCTGTCCATTGCCATTTCCCTGTGCTTCATATCAGATCGGGCATCAGTAACAAGAAGTAATATGGACCCCCAAAACGAGGAGGTTGCTGCCCTGGTTCAGAAGATCGCGGGCCTCCACACCGCCATCTCCAAGCTGCCGTCATTGAGCCCATCTGCTGACGTCGACGCGCTGTTCACCGACCTCGTCATGGCGTGCGTTCCGCCGAGCCCCGTCGACGTGAGTAAGCTCGGCCCTGAGGCGCAGAAGATGCGAGAGGAGCTCATCCGCCTCTGCTCTGATGCCGAGGGGCAGCTCGAGGCGCACTACTCCGACATGCTCGCCGCCTTCGACGACCCGCTCGACCACCTCGGCCGCTTCCCTTACTACAACAACTACATCAACCTCAGCAAGCTGGAGTACGAGCTCTTGGCCCGCTACGTGCCCGGCATTGCACCGGCCCGCGTCGCGTTCGTCGGGTCGGGCCCCTTGCCGTTCAGCTCGCTCGTACTCGCCGCGCGCCACCTGCCGAACACACTGTTTGACAACTACGATCTGTGCGGTGCGGCCAACGAGCGGGCCAGGAAGCTGGTCCGCGCGGACAAGGAGTTGGGCGCGCGCATGTCGTTCCACACGGCCGACGTCGCTAACCTGACGCACGAGCTCGGTGCGTACGACGTGGTCTTCCTGGCCGCGCTCGTCGGCATGGCGGCCGAGGAGAAGGCCAAGGTGATAGCGCACCTGGGTACGCACATGGAGGACGGGGCAGCCCTTGTTGTGCGGAGCGCGCACGGTGCGCGCGGGTTCCTGTATCCCATCGTTGATCCCGAGGACATCTGTCGAGGCGGGTTCGACGTGCTGGCCGTCTACCATCCCGACGACGAGGTGATCAACTCCATGATCATCGCGCGCAAGGTGGACACGCACGCGAACGGACGCCAAAATGGGCAGGTGCACGCGCGCGGCGCGGTGCCGGTGGTGAGCCCGCCGTGCAGGTGCTGCAAGATGGAGGCGAGCGTGCTCCAGAAGAGGGAGGAGTTTGCCACCAAGGAGCTGTCCTTCTGATGCGACGAAACGAATGCGCGTGGTGATCATTCAATTCGTCGCTGTTTTATCAGGTGCAGTCGTGGTAATTTGAGGTTCATGTGTTATTGTATCTTGTAACGTACTACACTACTACATGTGCTGTTCACACGTATATGTCTGTACACCCGGCGTGCATTGAAAGGCATGGATAAGGGTAGTGTGCGAAGGAATATTATACATGTGTTTGTATCCTCCGTTGAATTAAAATAAAATTAAAGGAATTTTCCTTCAAGAAGATAACAACTAATTTTGTGTAATCCTTCCGTGGTTACTTAACAAACTTTAAAGCTTGGCCTGTTCTTAATAAAAAAATTGTAAACAATTGTTTTCACATCAATTTAGTACACGCGTGGCCCCTTGGCTTCATTTCAGTGCTCTGGGATGTTTATCTGTTTATGCTAGTAAGCAAGCACTGCATGGCATTCATATTTAACAACTTCATGTCATTTGCACAACTAATCCGATTAGGCCGGGTCATTGCGCGGTGTAGTACATGAGTGCTACTTGCCTATCTTTTATATATATATATATATATATATATATATAGGACGAGTGTTTCATGCACCATGGTGCCTAGGCACCAATATCAATACCCGTTGATTTGCTTCGAGATTCGCAGCGTTTGATGCGAGTATCTTCACATACCCATAAAAAAGTATATTTGAGATGTCAAACTCCGAAAAAATTTAAATTCAACTTCAGTTTAATTAGTTTGAACTATTTTTATGGTATATACTCACTGTAGTTGCATTGAACTCAAAAGTACTTCAAATTAGTTTGAACTGAGTTCAAAACTAACTTACCATAAATATATCAAGGGTATAAAATATTTTCATACCCAAACTCAAAAAAATTATCAATCATACACGTGTATCGGATGTTGGTGCCTAGGCACCATGGTGCATTATGTAATTTTCCCTATATATATATATATGTGTGTGTGTGTGTGCGCGCGCGCGCGCATGTGTGTGCGTGTGTGTGTGTGCGTGTGTGTGTATGTATGTATATATGTATATATATGTGTGTGTGTGTCTATATATATACATACTCCAACTATCAAACTAAGCCTCTAAAATTTGGGTCTACCAAATTAGGAGATATATTTTTTGTTGATAATTATTTCAAATTAATACATATCTAATGCAACTATGAAATCTAGGCCTTCAAAATTAAGACCATCCAAATCAAGGGCTAGATGTTTCTATTTTTATAATTATTTCAAATTCTTATATATCTAACTCAATTATGAAATCTAAGCCTTTAAAATTAGGACCCACCAATTTAATTAAGTACTGAAGTTTTACTTTTGTATGAGGATTTATAAGATATTTATCTTTTTTCTTAGCAGCTATAAAGTACATGTCATCAACTTTTAGTATATAATAGATGTAGGTGAGGAAATCCAACTATCCTCGATGATGTAGTCGAGAGCTAGAGCTGAGGCTATACGTTGACTTACAAAAACCTTTGTTCATGTGCTACAAGTCAAAATACACGAGGTTGTCAGCCGTGCTTAAGCTGCTGAAATTGAAGGCAAGCAATGGTTGGTCCGACAAAAGTTTCACAGCACTGTTAGGTGTTTTGGCAGATATACTTCTGTAGGGAAATGAGTTGCCCAAAACCACATATAAAGCCAAGAAGATTCTTTGTCTATTGGAAATGGTAGTAGAAAGAATACATACATATCCGAATGACTGCATCCTGTATTGTAAAGAGTATGCAAACATGCATGCATGTCCGGTGTACAACGCCTCCTGATACAAGCATAAAAAATCAATCAGATGATGGTGAGGAAATAGAGGTGAAGAGAGGATCTCCTGCTAAGGGGGTATGGTATCTTCCTATAATTCCCCATTTGAAGCGATTTTTTGAGAGCCCAAAGGAGGCAAAACTGCTACATTGGCACTCAGAGGAGCGTAAGAATGATGGAATGCTAAGACGCCTTGTTGATTCTACCTAGTGGAGAAACATTGATAGGAGGTTTGTAGACTTCGGTGCAAAACCGAGGAATATAAGGTTCGGATTGAGTACAGATGGGATGAATCCTTTCGGTAACATGAGCAGCCGGCATAGCACTTGGTTGTGACTCTCTGCATGTACAACCTTCCTCCTTGATTGTTTATGAAGCGAATGTATATTTTGTTATCGATACTTATCCAAGGGCCAAAATAACCTAGGAACTTAGCAGCATCGTCAAAGGTTATATGCAACCAAAGAGGTCATTGAGTTCTGTGTCGATTACATAGCTTAGATTGAACCGATAGGTGTACCTCGATCTCGCCATGAGGGAAGGCTCAAGGGTATCGGGACTGTCGCAAGGGAAGCAATCACTCTAGATATATATGCGTATGGGCAAGCTCATTTCACAGTCTTGCAATACATGACTGAAGTGTCCCCATATATAGACCAGCACAAGGACGTGCTTTGGCAGCAGAATCTAAAGTGGCAAGATGTTTGGATCACATGATAACACAACAGTCGGTTCAACCAATGGTTGAAGAAACGACTCGCTAGGAGCTCGTCAAGTGATATGCTGACATGGTTGGCAAAAGGTCCAACATTTACAGTTATGATATGGCAAGGATATGACATAAATGGGTACACAATCTATAAGCAGGCTCATAATGTAAAGAGCACTAACTAGAATAGCGGTGTTCGCGTAGATGCGTTCAGTACCAATAGGTTAAGGACTACTATTATAGGTTCATAGAGGACATTTGAGAGCTTGACTATATGCTTTCTCGGATCCCCTTGTTTCGTTGCTATTGGTTCCATATCCCACAGGTGAAGGTCGACAAGTACGGTGTCAATACCGTTGACCTAAAACGTGTCAAGTATAAAGACTAAACATTCGTACTAGCTAACTAAGTTGTTTAAGTTTTCTATGTAACTGACCAGGCAAATAAGAAGCGCCATGTAGTTCTTTATGGAAAAAGAAGGATATTCGGAGTTGAGAATGTAGAAGATGAGGAAAAATACAATCAATTTGATGAGTTGTCTCCTTTCAAAAACGGCATAAGGGTAGGGAAAAAGCGTGACGAAAGTGGCTACATACGCATTGATCATCATGAAGGACTAATTTTTAAAGGAAATAAGCAAGTGGACTGATGAATGAAATGTTTATGTGTCATATATTCTCTATTTGCATTTATATATGTATATGAGAATGAGTGATATATATGTGAATTTGCATATTTGTATATAAGAATGTGTGATATATATGTGAATTTGTATTTATGTATATGAGCATCCATATCTAGTGCTAATGGCTATTTCAGTGCTAAAGTGCTAATAGCGATGTAGACCGTACGATCTAGATTGTGTGATTTAGATGGAGGTGGGTGGAAACCCCATCCCACTTAATCGCTTTTACAGAAAATCCTCTGCTCCTTTAACAAAAACCCATCAAGTCCACCATTGTTGTTGTATATTGTAGCGTTTCCATCTAAGTGCAAAACGAAGGGGGTTTTCTGCAAAAGCTTTTAAGTGGAATGGAGTTCCCACCCACCTCCATCTGAGCCACGCAATCTAGATCGGACGGTCCACGCCGCCATTAGCATCTTAGCACTGAAATAGCCATTAGCACTAGATATGCTTCCTATATATATATATATATATATCTACACTAATAATCCACCAGTTTTAATTATCCTACATCCACCCAATAATTACCTGCTCCACAGTCATAACCTTAACTACGTCCACACCACAATATACACCCAGAAATACACCATCCTAAAAACGTGTGCACTAGATTAACTCTCCTCTATTCTCTCTCCTTACTCAACCATATCCGACGGTCACCCTTCAATGTATCTGCAGTACCCCTCCCGCGTCCCCCTTCTTCCGCGACCTCGCCTCCCCCATCCCGTCCCATCGCGCCGCCTCGCGCTTCGCCTCAATCGCCCCCGCCGCCGCCCCCTCCGCCACGCCGCCCCCGCCCCTCTTCACCCTCGGCGACCGGTTCGCCGCCACCGACTTCTCCCCCGACCCCACCGCCTTCGACCTTCGACCCGTCGCCTCCTCCCCCTCCCCCCGCGTCGCCGCCAGCCGCTCGCCGTCCTGGGACCGCTCCCGCGGCAAGGCCTCGGCCCCGGGGTCCCCCATGGATGGGGTCGTGGAGCCGCCCCGGAAGGAGGTGCTCGCGCTGCCCCCGCCGTCGAGTCCTGGTACTCCTCGTTTAACCTAGAAACCACCCCGCTGTGCCGCCGCCACCTCCCGCTACGTCTCCCTCCGCCTCCCCCGCGCCTCCTCCGCTCCCTCCGCCTCCCCCTCCTCCCCCGCGCCTCCCCTCCCTCCGCCTCCCCCCATCCTCCCCCGTGCCTCCCCTCCCTCCGCCTCCCCCATCCTCCCCCGCGCCTCCCCCCATCCTCCACCGCGCCTCCCCCCATCCTCCACCGTGCCACCCCCATCCTCCACCGTGCCACCCCCATCCTCCCCCATCTCCGCCTCCCCCGCGCCTCCGCTCCCGCCGCTCCCCCGCGCCTCCGCTCCCTCGCCTTCCCCGCGTCTCCGCTCCCCCGCACCTCCGCTCCCCCATCCTCCCCGATCTCCGCTCCCGCCGCTCCCCCGCGCCTCCCCGATCTTCTCACTGCCGCTTGCCATCTCGATTCCCATGTCCTCGTCGGCAGCGGTGGAGGAGGAGGGCGCTGCCGTAGCGATGGGTGGCGAAGAGGCAGTGGCGGAGACGAAGCCTGCCTCCTCGAGTTCCAAGGATGAGGACTCCTCCTCCTCCTCCGCCCCCACCCGGCCGCCGGCCTCCTCCCCCTGGGCCGTCCACTTCGCGCCCCAGGGCTCCGACCAGGTACCTGCTCACGACTCTGGATCAGGTGGATTACTTTGTTTCCTAAAGACACCATTTTACTAAACTTTTGTTATTACCTTTCAGGGTGCTGAAGTTTTGAAGGATTTTAACATTCAAGATGAGGCTGGTGGTGTTCATTGTGCACTCACAAAGAATTTCACAGAGAATACATTGGAAATTCACTTCTACTGGGGAGGCAAAGGTACTACAGCTATACCTAACCGGGGTGTTTATGGTCCATTGATCTCAGCCATATCTGTGACACAAAGTAAGTACTTCGCACTCCAGCTAAACCTTTCTCCTGGCAATTTTTTACGTTTGGGTTTCTTACCTCTCGAAATAGATACTGTACAACCGAATCTTCTCATTTGCTTGGAAGTTAGCTAACTGAATATTAGTACAGTACACAGGAACCACCATGGAGTCTCTACTGCAGTGATGATTATCATAATAGCAGCATCATTTTTTTAGTTGCCATACTTCTGCTAATACCCTGCTATATCATTGTCTTCCCAAAAAAGAATCTAAAAGGAAACGGTGAGTTGATCTTATTCTAATTTTTCATCGTTCTTTCTACATATATGTTATAGGTCATTTTCTCTTTCAGTTGTCACTGGGTTAGCATGCTTCTCATCAATTTAGAATTCATGTAGTAGTATGTGGAGTTACTATTGAAACAAATAACTTGAGCAACCTTGGAGATACTACCTTTTCCGCCGTGTATTATACAGTTGAAACTTCAAAGTTATAATTATATCTAGAAAACCAGAACAATGTTAGTATTCATAATAAACATAAAATACCTTTTTAAATCCCTGCTAGCTAATATTGAAGATTACATTTTCTGATCTTGCAATATAAAATATTGCTGAAGTTTGTTGTGCTGAATTATTGCTTTTTGGTATGCTCCCCACTCCTTCTATGCTATAACATTCATAAAGATAGTTCGATGTTCCTCTGTAAGTTGGGTATTTGCAGTTTGATACTAAAACCCTCTCTTTTCATGTCAGGAAGCATAAAGATAGAGCTTGTCAGGAAGCATGGGTTAAGATAAAATCAGTGTAAGATACAAGATAAAATTTGTAAAAAGTGGAAGATTTGTAAAACGCTACAGTATAACCAAATATATTGTAAAAAATAATTTTTGATTATTTTTTACAAATTTTGTCTTGTTTTGTAAAAGTGGAAGACATTCATTATAGTGGATAAATTTTTAATGAATCTTAAGATATACCAAAGTGGAAGATTTTTGTGTTTTAATCAGTGTAGTTTGCCTCCAAAGGTATGTGTTATAGCTCTTAAATTTTATCTTAAAGTTAATCGTTTTTTAGAATTGTGTTATAGCTCTTAAATTCCTGTTTAGCCACATCCTAACATTCATTTCTAACATTCAGCACAAATTTGAATTGGATTAACTACTGTTTGCAAGTGAGAGAATGTGGTTGAATTACTATAAACGTTAATTGCAGATGTTGGCTTATCTCCTGTTATCAGCATCTTCAGCAGCACTTTCTCGTAATGATGTTTGGGTGTCTCGATTTGGAGTGGATCAGTTCGCCAAACTGATCAATGCTTCAGCCTCGATGGCATTCTTATCTTTGATTGCACTTGTTCTTAGCTCCATCATCTCGGCTTACTATGTCTTCAGCTCAGTTTCTTGAACCTATTTATGTACATTACTTGATGTAAATACTATGTGTAGGTGTATCCTGCCAACCTTGATTTTTCTTTGTTTGTAGCTTGTACTACCCTTAATCCCCACAATTCTGGTTTCTCTACATGAGAGCCTTTATTCTCTTATTTCAGTTATTTCTAACATCCATACATCAGAAATATACCCTTCTAACGATAGGACATGATCAGTTTAAGTTTGCTCATGATGACACTACTTCATTTAAAATATAGACACCCCTGTGCAATTGCCTTCTGCGGACCATACTGTTCATGCACTGGATTTGTAATTAATACTCTCTATTTGTGGCGACAACCACAGTCTACAAGTTTGCATCACAAACCTAGCAATTTACAGTACCGTATAACAGTTTGCAATTACCTAATATTAAAGCTAAGTTCATTTAATTTTTGGATATCTTTGAAATGGAAGCCTATAATAATTTACAGTACCTGGTTCCATGGATATTTGATTTTGTAGCTCATGATTATGTGCTGATGCCATTTTTAGACAGGTAATTCACGTTATACTCTTTCATGCCTATTAATTTGCTGCCAGAAAGCTAGAGCTGTAACTATAATGTCAATTGAGGCAGCGACAATCATGGCTGTTCATGCTTTCACGATAGTGCAAATTGATAGAATTGATTACATGACTGTCTACTATCTCTAGGTATGTCCAGAAGGTGCCACTTGCTGCTGAGTTGTTTGATGTAAGAAGAAGCCAGAAGCTTCAGATGGTACAGGACCTAAAAGTCGACAAAGCAAGATTTCATTTTGAAATGGAGATCGGTAAATCTCCCCCTCTTTCTGATGATGAGATCTGGTTGGAGTTGAGGGAAAAAGCGTAAGAAAAATGCTTCCGTTATACTTCCTTGCCAAAGTTGTCGATTCTACAATCTGCACCTATACACTGGCATCTTTTTTTACATGAATGAGATCTTTCCTGTGCTCATCTGGTAAAGACTTTTTTAAAAATTTTGATGCTTCACTATGCTACTTTATCAGGATAGAATTGAGAGATGAATGGAGACTGGAAAACAGAAAAGCATTTGCTAACATCTTGTCCGACATGGTTTACGGGATAGTCCTATTCCTTCTTATTTGCTTCAATGAAAGCAAGGCAAGTATCCATCAGATGACAGTTCTTTTTCAATTTTTTATTATTACATTTGTATTATTAGATCTGAGTAGCATTCTTTTTTAGTGTTTTTTAATAATTCGTATGCCTAAAAATTGACAAGTTTAGTGCACCGTTAGGTTTACAGATATTCAGATACTGATACAAATAATACCAGACACTGCTATATGGCTTTTGGTTGAAATAGTACTGTAGCGACTGTTAACTTTTTCTAAAGAATTCAATTAAAGGAAAATGAATAAAATGAAAAACACAGCTATATATCCATGGACAGTGCAAAGGAAAAGGAAAAAAAAACTTTGCCTTGGCCTGATAGCTTTGCCAGACAGTCAAATTACCCACATTCTTCTTGCTACATGTACCAAAATACAGGATATGCACAGTGGTTTAGCTAGGATGCTTGCAAACTACTTCTCAAATAGTAGAGCTATTTATTTTGTTTGATCTATTTCTATATGTATAATTCTGCTCTGAAGCGCTTGCAGTATTTCTAGCAATTCCTGAGTCGTAGATATTTCATGTCTTCTTGTCTTATATCTGGTAATGCAAAATATTTGTTCTGAGCACCTGCAATAACAATGCCTGTACTAAAAGCACCTTAATATCAAACTTTTTTTGTGATCAACACCTTGATATTGGTTTATGTTGATGTCTATTATCTTCAGCAGACAGCCATGTTTTCTTTGCTCAATAGAAAAGTAATATGATATCTTCATACTTGTCAATCATCTTATGTTTTAGTTATGATCAGGTTCTATTGCTTTCTGTAGAATTTAAGTGTAGATGATGTGCATCTTAATCTCAATGCTTTCTGTATGGTCAGGTTGCACTGCTCAAGTTCACAGGATACAAGTTATCTACACTAATAATCCACCAGTTGTAATTATCCTACATCCACCCAACAATTATCTGCTCCACAGTCATAACCTTAACTACGTCCACACCACAATATGCACCCATAAATACACCATCATAAAAACATGCGCACCAGATTAACTCTCCTCCATTCTCTCTCCTTACTCAACTATATCCAACGGTCATCCTTCAATGTATCTGCAGTACCCCTCCACCCCGCGCCCCCGCTCGACCTGCGCTGCCCCCTCCCTCCGCCTCCCCCTCCTCCCCCGCGCCTCCTCCGCTCCCTCCGCCTCCCCCGCGCCTCCCCCTCCTCCCCCGCGCCTCCCCTCCCTCCGCCTCCCCCCATCCTCCCCCGCGCCTCCCCTCCCTCCGCCTCCCCCATCCTCCCCCGCGCCTCCCCTCCCTCCGCCTCCCCCCTTCCTCCCCGCCCCAGCCTTAACCCTAGCCCCGCTTCCCCCTCCTCCCCGTGCCGCTCGCCGCCACCCCGCCCCGCTCGCCGCCTCCTCCAAGCCCACGCCGCGCCGGCCCTACCGCAGCCGCCCCGGCCCGGCCCCGGCGCCGCCGCAGCGACCCCAGAATGCGGCCCCGCAGGCCTCGTTCCGGGCCCGCAGCGAGGATGAGCTCCAAGTGGCGATCTACGACTTCATGCGCCGCTCCGACAAGCCCGGGGCGTTCCCTACCCGCGCCGAGCTCCTCGCCGCGGGCCGCGCCGACCTCGCCGCCGCCGTGGAGTCAAGCGGAGGGTGGCTCTCCCTCGGCTGGTCCTCTGATTCCCATGCAGGGCCGGCCTCATCGAGCGGCGGCGTGCACCCCGACTACCCGCCCGAGCCGGCCTCATCGGGCGGAGGCATGCACCCTGACTACCCGCCCGGGGCGGGCTGCTCTGACCTAGCACCGGCAGCGGGGGCTTCTGGGAGGTGGGTAACCGAGTTGCTCTGTGCTGTGTCCGCCTATTGATTGCTCTGTTGTGCTCTTTCCGTGTAACGTCTTGCTGAATTCGGCGCGTTGCAGGGAGGAAGCGTCGCCGTCCGGGAGGCAGCCGGGGACAGAAGAGAAGGCGTGGGTTTCTGCTAAATCTCTTTGCTTTATTTGTTCTCTGGGTGTTCCCTTAGTTCCTGATGATGGTTTTTGTGTTCTGATCGTCTGCAGGATACTAATAAGATACATCTTATTAATGTTCTGAAGGTAAGTCTTTTAAAATTTTTAGGAGTCGATACCAGGGCTTGACTGCTGTGATATATGACATTGAAGACTATGGTTGATCTAAATTTCTGTCAACTTTGCAACACACACCTTTATTACAGAGGCATTTTTGTTTCTCTATGGGAAAATTGGGAAAATTTTCTGTCAAATTGAGAAAAGAATAAATTACTTGGGAACTGCATTGAACTCGGAACTGCAATTGAACTCCCATCTTGAAATTCTGCCACCTATATCCTTTGTAACATATAATATTTGTCCTAACATTTGGTACATGCAGGGACAATTTTACTGTGTTATGGTTTGAAATTACACTGCTATCAATAGTTGCTCTTTGAAATCTTCACTGTCAAGCATGGGCTTATGATCTTAAACCATGAGGCAGTAGCAAAATTCGTGCTTATGATCTAGAACATTTATTAGCAACAAGTCATTCTTATATTAACATTTGAAATATAGCCTTTTCTCACATTATTTTGGAACCACATTTTAGAAAATTTCTTCAGTCCATTTGATTGTAGTTCATATTGCATCTTAAAGTTCAGCAAAGTTCATCCTAGAATATCAATTTTTTTCTTCAGCTGCTATCATCACATCGAATACTCCTTACATGTTGATCATGCTGTTTTGTCATGTTTTGTTCAGGTATTCAATTTGCAGCTATACAGGTTGATCAAGGTATATATATGTATTGCTCTTTTGCATGCTCTCTAAACAACAATCAAATTTCTCAATTTGTGTATCTCAGCATAGATATCTAGGCATCAATTTGTTAAGTCTAATATATGTAAGAGAATTTCTATGCAAGGTTAATTATTCATCATTTGCTCCTGGCTCTCTTCAATCACAGGTGGTTTATTAGTTTAGATGTGTTCAGTGTTTCCTTTCTCTGACTGAAAAATCGTTGCGACCATAACTAACATAATGTTTTGCAGAGCATGATGAACCCTCTGTACTCTCAATCATATGCTCACTATAACACCCAGCCCCAGTCCCTTCAATCTCCTCCTCAGTGATCAGGAAAGCTTGTGATATAATGGCCGAAGCCGCATTAAATTTTTGAAGTTTGATGGATTGCATCCTTTGCCCACAGCTGCTTGGTTGTGCCTCTCTGCATTACTATGCAGAAGTGATGGTGCGCAGGCATCAGTTGCAAGCAATCAGCACAAGCATATTTTAGATCATATAAAACATATCACAAATAAACTAATTTATTTTTTGGTTATACAATATATGAGACATGAATCTTAATGAATCTGATTGTTCGTTTTATTTTTTACAAATTTTATCTTGTTTTGTATTTTTGGTTATACAATCTATTCCGTGCAGGGTTGTGCGCATTGCCCCATTCTCAAATAGATTAGCTCAGTCAGTTCCATCGAATATCCATGCCTTGAGGTGTTTAGTAAACTACCATGCATTGAGATTTGCAGAGCCAATAAGAACTCTTGCAGAGGATATGGTTAACCGAATGATCAAAAAGAGCTCTTTGACTGGTGGGAAGTATGTCTCGGTGCATCTTCGCTTCGAAGAGGTGTTAATGCACTCAACACTTTTGGTTTAACAATTATAGTGTTCGCATCTATTCTACTGAGGTACAATGTTTTCTTCCATCCTACTAAGATTTTGTGCACACTGTAGGATATGGTAGCTTTTTCATGCTGTACATATGATGGTGGCTGGAAGGAGAAAATTGAAATGGAAAATGCTCATGAAAGGAGCTGGAGAGGGAAGTTTCATCGACCTGGTCGAGTGATAAATCCTGAGGCAAACAGAAGGGATGAAAAATGTCCTCTTACTCCTCTAGAGGTTAGGATCTCTTTTTTTTCGTTTCCTTCTCTTTGTGTATTGGTCTACTGTAAAAATTGTTGAGTCTAGGCTTGTTTTGGCCCTTTAGGAGATCATCTCATGTTGTTCAAGCATTGTTGTGTTGGACAGACAGTTGCACATGTGCACTGAAGCATGCATTCAGTATTTCACATCATTACTTCAGATCACTTTTGGCTTGTTTACCTTATTTTTACTTGCTTCTTTATATTGAACTATAGAGTGTGCTTAGTTGGTGAAGCTTCAAGTTGTTACTAACAACCTGTAATTTCAATGACATTTATTAAATTTCCTTTTTAGAAGCATCTAAATATGTAAAAAAGTTCACTGAGATAAGGCGCTCACTGAATGATTTTTTTGCAGGTTGTTATGATGCTACGGGGCATGGGATTTGACAATACCACCTCCCTCTACGTTGCTTCTGGTAAAATATACAATGATGCAAAATACATGGCTCCTCTTAGCCAGATGTTCCCTCTTTTAGCGACGAAAGATACTCTTGCTTTGCCCTGAAGAGCTTGCTGAGTTTGAGGTATTGTTTGCCCCAGCCATTCGAATGTTCTTCTCACTGTTCAATGAATACGTATGCATGAAACTGTTCACCATTTTTACACTGAATTTTGCATTGTTTAATGTTTGGGAGTATATATTTGACATAAGTTGGATCAGAAATGTTGTTCAACATGATGTACTATCTCCCACTCACCAACCTTTTCTGTGTAGGGGCACTCATCTCGACTAGCAACATTAGATTACACTGTCTGTGCTCAGAGTGCAGTGTTTGTGACAACTCAAGGGGGGAATTTCCCTCACTTTCTAATAGGACACAGGCGTTACATGTTTGGAGGGAATGCAAAGACAATAAAACCAGATAAATGGAAGCTGGTCTTATCTTTCGATGATCCAAACATCAGGTCAGTTTTGAGCTGCTATCATACATTAACTAAGTAATCACATGTGTAAGTGGTCAATGAACCTAGGAAGGACCCGATTTGTCACTGACAGTCATTCCATAACAAATCGCACCAAGCCAGTTTCCATTTTGACCGTCTGCTGGAATTTTTTACCAAATCCACCTGCTTTAAACAATATGTTTTGGCCCAAGACTGGTCCATTTTAGCTATAGTTGCCCTTGTTATTCTCCCAACAACTTATATTTGAATCGATCTGCATAAACTCGTGGCCCTATGGTAGTTACCTACTTTTCTCAATACATTAGTCCTTTGAAAAAAAATTCTAACACAGCTCTGAGTTAACCTTAAACATATGATCTGATCTTGTTATCTTTGTTAAAGGCATAAACTGCTTTAGGACTATATTGAACTCTTGTTTTTTTACTGCAGATGGGATCAATTCAAGCGCCACATGCAGGAAATACTACACCACAGTGACCTGAGGGGAACTGCATTCAGGAAACCTAACGATTCCATATACGCCTTCCCAATGCCTGATTGCCTGTGTCAGCAAGATGGAATGATGTAGGCTTAGCATACATACACGTCTGGGAGTAGAATTTTGTACACAGTATAGCAATCTCCGTTGGAAATTTGTTAATTTTTGGTGTGTATATGTTGTAAAGATGAGAGTTGCGAAATTGGCTTTTTCTGTAGATATGAACATGTTCCACAGAGAGCTCTTGACAAGCGACAACCTGCCTCCTCAGTGTATATGTAAAAAAGAACGCGGCTAACAGCCATAAAGAAAGGAATTTCCAGATATATCATCAAATTATTTGTTATGCAGTAACACATACGGATGATTTTCTAGATGAGCAGTTCAACATTAGGGTATCTGCCAAAGATGCACTGATTATGACATCAGAAATTGGTTCAGTAAAGGAATCTATCGCCTTACAGTCCAAGGATAGTTCCAAGGAGAATTCTGTACCTGCTGAGCATGAGGTTGATCTTCAGCTGTGGTAACTTTATAGGGTACTGTGAACAATCAAAAGGAAATTGCATCTCCAGCATTGGTCGTGGTCGGAAGTGAATCCAACCACGTTGTATGGAAGTGAACGTGGTCAAAAGAGTGTTTCGACTATGGGGAACAGTTATCGCTAGCATCACTGCGTGCAATCACGGTAAATCGTTCGCGGTTGTAGAAAGGATAGCGTGGCGACGTAGAAGAGCGATCGAACGGCTGCCTAAGTGGTCGATTGGCAGCAGTAGGCGGTCGGAAGCGGTTGGTAGCAGTCGAACCCGGTCGTAGGCGATCATGAGAGGTCGTAAAGGTTCTGGGCAAAGTTTAAACAATGTGGGGATGGAGAAAGTCGTCGGTGGGTGAGTCCAATGATGTTGTCGCCTCCTCAAAGGATCAGTCGTTATGTGACATTCATTATGTGACAAAAATATTTGGTTATACAATATATGAGACGTGAATCTTAATGAATCTGATTGTTCGTTTTATTTTTTACAAATTTTATCTTGTTTTGTATTTTACCGTAGCGTTAGCACGGGCACTATACTAGTGTATATATATATATAGAGAGAGAGTAAATATCAGGGGCACCATGGTGCCCAGGCTCTATGAGTGAGACTTTCCATCTATGTTAATGACTTCCTTTCCCTACTTTTGTACTAGCATGCAATCCAAAGGCAGGGAGGCTTGGTGCCCGGGCACCCTGGTGTCCTATTCTGAAATGGGGCACCATGGTGCCCGGGCACCAAGTCTCTCTGCCTTTGGATTGCTTTTAGATATGTGCAAATGCAATGATATATATATATATATATATATATTTATTTATTTATTTCTTAGAAAAAAAGATAGACAAGCTGCGCACATGTACTACACCGCGCAATGACCCGGCCTAATCGGATTAGTTGTGCAAATGACATGAAGTTGTTAAATATGAATGCCATGCAATGCTTGCTTACTAGCATAAACAGATAAACATCCCAGAGCACTTAAATGAAGCCAAGGGGCCGTCTACTAAATTGATGTGAAAACAATTGTTTACAATTTTTTTATTAAGAACAGGCCAAGATTTAAAGTTTGTTAAGTAACCACGGAAGGATTACACAAAATTAGTTCTTGATATCTTCTTGAAGGAAAATTCCTTTTATTTTAATTCAACGGAGGATACAAACACATATGTAGTATTCCTTCGCACACTACACTTATCTATGCACGCCGGGTGTACAGACATGTACGTGTGAACAGCACATGTAGTAGTGTAGTACGTTACAAGATACAATAACACATGAACCTCAAATTACCACGACTGCACCTGATAAAACAGCGACGAATTGAATGATCACCACGCGCATTCGTTTCGTCGCATCAGAAGGACAGCTCCTTGGTGGCAAACTCCTCCCTCTTCTGGAGCACGCTCGCCTCCATCTTGCAGCACCTGCACGGCGGGCTCACCACCGGCACCGCGCCGCGCGCGTGCACCTGCCCATTTTGGCGTCCGTTCGCGTGCGTGTCCACCTTGCGCGCGATGATCACGGAGTTGATCACCTCGTCGTCGGGATGGTAGACGGCCAGCACGTCGAACCCGCCTCGACAGATGTCCTCGGGATCAACGATGGGATACAGGAACCCGCGCGCACCGTGCGCGCTCCGCACAACAAGGGCTGCCCCGTCCTCCATGTGCGTACCCAGGTGCGCTATCACCTTGGCCTTCTCCTCGGCCGCCATGCCGACGAGCGCGGCCAGGAAGACCACGTCGTACGCACCGAGCTCGTGCGTCAGGTTAGCGACGTCGGCCGTGTGGAACGACATGCGCGCGCCCAACTCCTTGTCCGCGCGGACCAGCTTCCTGGCCCGCTCGTTGGCCGCACCGCACAGATCGTAGTTGTCAAACAGTGTGTTCGGCAGGTGGCGCGCGGCGAGTACGAGCGAGCTGAACGGCAAGGGGCCCGACCCGACGAACGCGACGCGGGCCGGTGCAATGCCGGGCACGTAGCGGGCCAAGAGCTCGTACTCCAGCTTGCTGAGGTTGATGTAGTTGTTGTAGTAAGGGAAGCGGCCGAGGTGGTCGAGCGGGTCGTCGAAGGCGGCGAGCATGTCGGAGTAGTGCGCCTCGAGCTGCCCCTCGGCATCAGAGCAGAGGCGGATGAGCTCCTCTCGCATCTTCTGCGCCTCAGGGCCGAGCTTACTCACGTCGACGGGGCTCGGCGGAACGCACGCCATGACGAGGTCGGTGAACAGCGCGTCGACGTCAGCAGATGGGCTCAATGACGGCAGCTTGGAGATGGCGGTGTGGAGGCCCGCGATCTTCTGAACCAGGGCAGCAACCTCCTCGTTTTGGGCCTCCATATTACTTCTTGTTACTGATGCCCGAGATGATATGAAGCACAGGGAAATGGCAATGGACAGGAGTGCTCGAGCTGCTTGATGAGCTCTGGAATGGGTCCGAATGGGTTATATATAGCAGTGGCACGGCCTCGATCATTGGCTATCTTAAACGTCGTGTGCGTCCGGTTTCACGCCTGGACCGATCAGGAAGCTGGAAAGGAGCATGCATGGCGCGCTTCACGCGTCCGTGCCCAACATGGCTGGTTTCATGCCTCTCCTATGATACGGTACGGGAATATCCCATTCACATCGCTTGTTATTGCACAGTCAAACCGCTTCAACGGGACCCATTGGCTGTATCGTTTGAAAAAATCCGACACAGGTCGCAACTAGGGAGTGAATCGAGTAGGAGTTCTACAGGAAGATTGGCGTATTGAGACAACGAGCCAATCATAGTATACTCGGGTATTCTTTTTTTTTGTTTGGATAGACTATTGTACAGCGACTGAAATTTTTTTATCTTTCAGTCATCTAAAGTTGCACTTTGAATCACCTGAAGTTGCACATATTTTTTTAGAGGGGGGCTGCAATTTTAGTTGATTGAGAGTGCAATTTCAGGTCACCTGAAGATGCACTCTGAATCACCTAAAGTTGCAGCTGTTTTTTTGGAGGAGGGCTGCAATTTTAGTTCATTAAAAGTGCAATTTCAGGTGACTGAAATATAAAAAAATTTCAGTCGCCTGTGCAATAGCAAAATTGTTTTTTTGGTTTAGATAATCATCACTTATGCAGGACCCGGGTCTTTCGCCATCACGTAAGACCTTTATTCTGCACAGGACACCTGGCAAAAGCAATCTCAAAGCACCCTTTGAGTCATCTTCCCATCTCACCAGGCACTTCGCCGCTTCAAGCGGCCACAGGTTCGTCTTCTCATCCGACCTCCATTCTTCTCTTCCCGGTAATTGACGACAGCAGCGATAACCAACAAGGTGCGAGTATACATGACTGAGTATTGCTGCTTCAGATCCGTTTTTCCATAGCAATATTAACGCTTCAGCCCTAGAATCAAATCCGAACAATATGTTTGCAAAAATATGAAATCGAATTGGATTCTATTCATGTGAAGAATCAAATCCATAGTAAGGCGATGACTTATGTTCACAAATTGGTTTGGGATATAAAAACGAAAATAGGGGATTGGATTCCTTTCTTGCGAATTGTCATATTCTAAATCCCAAAGCATTCATTGTTTGTTTTAATAAGAATGCCAAACCATTCTTAGGTGAAAGAATGCATTCCAAGGTGCTCTTGCCGGAGGCTGTTGCGACTTGTGTTGCAACAGGAGCACCATGTTCGCATCCCCTCGTGCCACTGAGTAGCTATCGCGGGTGCACCCATTCCGGCGATCTGAAATCTTTGTACGCGAGAACCTCATCACCCCACCACTGCGTGCCTGCGGCTTGACCGCCGTGGCGCCTGCCTTTGATGCTCTCGTCAACGGTGAAGAGCGAACAGCTTGTAACGCCCCCATTTTTGGGAACAGGGACGTGGTACGGCCCGCAACAGCCCAAGAGTTCTGTTGCGGTTTAACAGTGAATCATGCCTGCTCACGAACAATTAAAAGATGTTAATTTCATTGAAATAAGACCTAATGGTTAACTTTAGTAACAATACGGGCGTCCGAGCCCAAAACTTAACTTACATACAAAAGAGCCGAAGAAACCTCCACAGGAACGCTTGAGTGCAGACGTAACCCTAACACGAACACTCGCAGCCTCTTCTTTTCTTCTGGTATCTGGTGGGGGGGGATTTTTGCAAGTCTGAGTACTCCAACCCCGTACTCAGCAAATCATATGTGGAAAATAATATATAACTATATGCCAGGATTCTCAAGGGAAGGGAGTATAGTTGTTTTATTAAGTGGTGGATGCAATTTTATTTGCAAACAAATAAAATTTTAAAACAATTGCTCCTTAAGATTAGGGGTTTTCTGTTATCAGATAAAGTCTCATCATTACCCAAATTAACAACATCAGAAACACTCCTTATGCCTCATTGTTGGAATCACCCAATTAACATAGCTTCATTAACCGGAAGCACGGCGTATTCGAATACCATTTATTTCACTCTGCAGAGTTGCTCAACTTTATCCACACGATCCCTTAACTCCCGCTAAAGAGTTAAGAAAGCCAGGTCGTTTCACTGCTCAATTTTCTATATAGGCTCTACCCGATAGCATCACTCAGTCACGGCCACAAATTAAACAACAACTTCTCCCTGCCGTTTTAAGTGTCTACTACCGTTGTTAGGTACCCGCAGCATACCTAACTCCCCGGCGTCCTGTCATCTCATCCTGTAGAGTTTCAATCAAATTGAGCAGCTACTAAACCAGTGTTGACAAGTCAACTCCTGTGGTTTGAGCGATCACTATGTCTGTTACTTGGCACAAGGTTCTTGTCCTTATATTTTTCACCTGAGGCACTCAACCATAGCTTCCCCTGTGCTCAACAGCACTCACCACCACCAACTCAAACCAGCCTCCATCCCCGGGTAAAGCGATGGGCTAAATCCGTTACCCGGAGCCCCACCAACCTCTCTACCCGAAGTCCAATTCCAAGATAAAGCGGTGGGCTAAATCCGCCACTCGGAGCCCCACCAACCTCTTTACCTTAGATCCAAGTCTTTTTAAAACTCTACCGGCCCACGGCCAAAGTCACTTATTAGTGTACAATGTTGAATGCGATGGTCTTATATATATATATATATATATATATATATATATATATATATATATATATATATATATATATATATGCTTGTACAATATTTTAATTCTTACTAAGGTTTTCAAGGTGAATGTGGCCGTCAAAGTAAATAGGGCTTTTATCAATGGTAGGATTTATCTAATTAGCATGTCATTCTAAACATTTATTTTAAGCAATTATCATTTCGCAACTATCAATAATGAAAATACATTAAATAAATAATGTAAATCTCATAGGATTCAATATGATCAAAAACATGTGACTTGCCTTCCTTTTGTTGTCCTTGATCTTCTTGACCAGCTTCACACTTACTTCATCTACCTTTGCTGGCCTTCCGTTGACCAACTCGCTTGGTCCGTTCACTAGCGTAGAAAACGAAATCAAATAAGCTCCTGCTTTGCGAGATGCAAGCTGAGAACAAAATGCAATTAAAAACAAGAAATAGCATAAAAAAATGGGCTGGGTTGGTGGTTGGAGCTTAGTAGGACTTAGTTGATTAACAAGGCGAGGATTGGATTTGATGAGTTCAAAACGATCGAAGGGTGATAGGTGTTGGATAAATTTTGGGAATAAGGGATGAATATTTAGAAATGGATGGTCGCCTTTTGATTTGGATGAATTTGAGGTTTTATTAGGATTTAATTTGAATAACGGAAGGGTCTGAATTTATTTGGAGCTGATTATGTCATAAGGGTTAAATTTGAATTAATGACATTTAAATTTATAAAATTTGAATTTATAATGTTTGAACTGGGTGGAAATGGGATTTAAGGAATTAAGTTTGTGAAATGGTGAAATTTAAATTTGGAAGAATGGATGCCAAATTTAAATTTGGGATATTAAACTGGTCAAAATAGTGTATTTTGGTATTGTTGGGATTTTTGGGAATTTTCTGGGATTTTTATTAATTTTTCTGAATTTTTAAACCCTTATGAACAGTAACCGGCTGGCCTGATGAACAGTGAAGCCCAGTCGGTCGAACAGCGTCGGGCTCAGCCCAACCACTCGTGAGGCCGAAGGCCTCAACCCGCGCCCGCATGGCCGCTTGGGCCGGCAGGCCGAGGCCCATGTGCGCGCGTGCGCTCGTTCGTCCGATGGGCGACACGTCCACAGCACGGGCGGCCCGGATGCACGCGGAATGGACGTTCGGATGGGCGGTGCTAACAGGCGCCGATGGCTGCGATTGAACCGAAACTGACGCTCGGATGAAGAGGTATCGACGGCGGTGCTTCATCTTCTACCTCCGGACGTCTCTCTCCCGGCCGAAACAGAGAAGCGGCAGCTTCAACGGGGTGACGCCGGTGAGGTTTCTCCGAAGAAAAGAGTGGCGCAGAGAGGGGCGGCTTAGGCTTAAGAACCCATTTTAGGGTTTTAGGGAGGTTGGGGATGGGCAGAGACGGCAGGCGGCGGCCGAGAAGATGATGACTCTCACGGCGGCGCCTAGGGACTCCGGTGGCTCTCCGGCAAAATTGGAAGCCATTCACCCATCTAAGGGATGTCAGGATCATTAGGGTGGCAGTGGTTTGGGTCGGGGAATTCCCTAGGGGGCTGTCCACGAAGAGGTGGTTTGGGCCGGCAGTGGACTTCGTCGGCAAAGCTCTACGGGAATGCTCACGTTCAATTGAGCTTACCCAGGTGTTCGCCATGTTAAGGATATGCTAGGGTTACAAGTAATTGAGATTTAGCGGTTGATTAAGGAAGATAGGGCGAGCGGCTTACCGGGCCCAGGGAGACGATCGGCGGCGAAGCGACAGTCTTGGCTTGAAATTAGCGAGTCCAGGAGGTGTGTGGGAGTACCAGGGAGCTTATGGAAGTGAGAGTTGGGCTCTAAAGGCGGTGGAGATCGATTATTGCAGAAGGGCGGTTCGGGATTGAGCTTCTAGGGCAAGGGGAGGGGAATGAGGCGGCCTCTACTGCTGCGCACAGGATGGGGGAGAGGTGGCACTGTGACTCTCTGCAAAAAGTACAGCTCTTTGACTTGGACGCTCAGAGAAGAGGGTTCGAGAGGGGAAGGAGCTACGGCAGGGGGGGTGAACGCAGAGGAGGTTGCGGCGGGGCAAGAAAGGGGCGGAGATGAGAAGCTGAGTAGGGGGGCTGGCTTGACCGAAAACTCCCGAAGGTAGACCGCAGCAAAATATCTCGTTTGAAAGCGGCAGCGCGTGCGGCGAGCGGAGCGCAGAAGCAAGGGGAAGGTGCGCGCACGCGGGAGCGCCAGAGGAGGGAAGGAAGCCGGAATTCCCGAAATGGAAAGCGTATTTCCAGGAAAACTGCCAAATTGGGAAAGAAAACAGAAATTCAAGCAAATTGAAAATTTTGAATTTTTCGGGGTGTTTCACAGTTTGTAGGCCAGGACCAGATCTTTTTGCGGCGTCCACTGCCATGAGATTGGAAACGGAGAGAAGGCGGGGTTCTGGAGTTCTTCTTGGGTGGGAGGATTGCACCTACCGTTTTCAGGGTCTCAGGAAAAATAACCGCACCTTACGAGCTTCGCTAGCAGGAACGGTTGGCTGCATGACCTTTGACTGGCTAGCTAGCCTAACCACTCAGTTCATACACAAGCTCATTTTTATTAGGGGCACATCTCTGTCATTAACCTGCACGAAGGAGTATACATGGCGGTCTCGACTTACAAAGCACAGTTTCTTGAAGCAGTAAATACCACTATGAACCATCTTGTCTGGAAAACTTAGGTGCCTCAGGAATGCAAAATCTTCGCCTGGCTTGCCATCCAGAATAGGCTATAGACGATGGATCGATTGACCATGCGAGGGTGGCCCAATCAGTACACTTGTCCCCTCTGTACATAAGTGCCAGAATCTGCCATCCACCTATTGACGGAGTGCCACTACACAAAGACGATTTGGAGATCCACGTGTAATGGATCACTCGCGATTCCATCAACCCGAATTCTTGGCGCACCTTCTCTTCGACTCCATAATGGTAGGAATCGGTCATTTTCGCACATGGATCTCCACAGAAGGCAATTGCCACTTGGGTTATGCTTGTCACTTGGCATATATGGAAGAAGAGGAATGCTCGAATTTTCTGGCAAACGGCGTTTTCACTAGTTGAAAGGAGCTCTTATACTATCAATAGAGTATAAACTATAGTAAACCCTTTATATCAAGTTGTGACAACTGAAAAACATTATAATATACACACAAAAAGCAAACTCATTCTTGCACTCAAATCCTTCCACTACTACAGACAGCCCTATCACAGACGGTTCGGAACCGTCATCACAGACGGTTCCTGAACCGTCAGTGTTTAGGTGTCAGTGATAGTTGGTGGTTATCACAGACGGTTCCCGAGCCGTCTGTGATAACTCACATTACAGATGGTCTTTATTACTAACCGTCTGTGATAGACGAGTATCACAGACGGTTGTTTATAAAAAAAACCGTCTGTGATAGTCTCGTATCACATACGGTTTTTGTAAAAAACCGTCTGTGATACGAGACTATCACAGACGGTTTTTT
Organism: Dendrocalamus latiflorus; assembly: GCA_017311315.1. NCBI lineage: Eukaryota > Viridiplantae > Streptophyta > Magnoliopsida > Poales > Poaceae > Dendrocalamus > Dendrocalamus latiflorus. Next base: position 40,558,106 of record CM029651.1, read on the forward strand.
ATAAACAACCGTCTGTGATACTCGTTTATCACAGACGGTTAGTAATAAAGACCGTCTGTGATATACACAATATCACAGACGGTTTTTATTACTAACCGTCTGTGATATTGTGTATATCATAGACGGTTAGTAGTAAAGACCGTCTGTGATATCATTCACACCACAGACGACACTCTTTGAAACCGTCTGTGATATTGTATCACAGACGGTTTTTAACAACGAACCGTCTGTGATACCAAGTGCATCATCCATTTTATTTGCTATTTTTTGGCTAGCCTCAGGATATGCTAGCCATGCCCTCTGAAAGCAAGCAAGCAAGCAGATTACAGATAAATGACAGATATAAGTTAATTGCAACTCATAGTAAATTACAACAAAATTCGATACACAGATGAATGTAACAAACGGCCAGCAGATCACATACATATATAGAATGAAAATCGTTACACCAAATCTAACAAATGAATTCAATTGAAGGAATTGTTTGATTTGTACAATTGAATCCAATGTTTCAACATCTAATTATCACCATTGCTGGCGTGGAACTCTCCCCTCTTATTTATGACCTCTGCTAGCAAGAATTGGGAGATGATTGCACAAATGTCCACGAGATTGTCAAGATCATATGCACTTTCGTCGAAGTCCACCCGCTGTCGCTAGGAGCAATGTTAAGTCATTAATTAGCATGTGTGTGTAATATAAATACATATATATAATCAGAAAATAATAATTATTGGAAGGACCTGACAAACCTCTGGATCATTGATATTAGTATCCATGATTTCCTTCATATGGCGGCAAACGTAGAATCCACATACGTTGCCCTGTAGCTGCTGGTGGCACTGCAAAAATAGAATTACATACATCGGTATTGTTAATTCTAAAGACATTATAACAAAGTATGATATAGGATTGTTGTGTTGTAGCGGGTACCGAAAATCGCGTGTTGTGTCGTAGCGTGTCACTGGATTAGTCGTGTCTTCCTCCTTGGGCAACATAATCGGCAAACGCCCTACGTGATTCAAAAAATTTAGCCTCGGCCGTGGCAAACAAAAGAAATATTACAATAGAGTTATGTATGGAGGAAATGAGTTTACCTGTTAAGTACTTCTTGCACACGATTGAAGTCGTGGTATGTATGGAGGAAATGAGTTTACCTGTTAAGTACTTCTTGCACACGACTGAAGTCGTGGTTGCTCCTAAAGAGGGAATCAAGGTATATTACCTTGCTCCACTTTGGTACAATCACAATCAAAATCCAGTGATACCTAGTCATGTTTGTCGCCATAGTGATTAATCCTAAGTTCATGCTGCATGTAAAGTGCAAATGAAACATATGTGTGGCAACTAGTAAAGCACTTACCCTTGGTTGAAGGGTACCATGACGTAGTCCTTGTCGGTGTGAGCAATCAATCCCCTCGTTATGTAACCTTGCACGAAGGATGCATCTGCGTTGATACATTGCTCGGAGACCAAGTGAGGGTCGAGGAAACCCACCGGTCGTCGCGATCGTCGGACTTCTTGGATCATGTATCTATACATAAAGAAAGAGTAATGACATTTATCTGTATAACATGAATGTATTCATTGTACAGTACACTTACAGTGTCCAGCATCGTAGAAGTGAGGCGTCGAGTTCGTCGAGATTGAATAGTAAGAATAAATCTTCGAATGTCACGACGATGTAGCCCGAGTCGTGGAGGAAATGCGTCTCCTTATATTTCAGAGTGAATGCACTCTGCCGGATTGGCTTCATGTTGGACTTCTCCATGTACCAAGCATGCAATGTATTGCAAATCAAACCAAGCTGGGATAATTGTGACTCGGGCACCAACGACACTCCTAGAGTAAACTTCCATGACACAGGACGTGGCTTAATTTTCTTCGCATGAGCCTTGGAGGCCTTGGAGCCTCGCTTATGATATGTTCTCGGTGGCGTCTCGGTGGGAGCCGATGCAACAGAGTTTACTGGATTTGGAGGTGGAGGTGGAGCCACCGGAGCCGATGTGCCAGGTCCAGGGCGACGTCCCTCTTGGGCCACTAGATGTGAAGATTGTGGCATGGACATATCGAGGATGATGTCCCTCTTGGGCCACTGAATGAATGTGTGGACGGCATCCCCTAATGTCTTAATCTCTTTGTTTGGGGGCTTCTCAAGAGGGACGGTCTTAAAATATCATTAATCATGTCCACCTGGACCTTTATGAAACCAGTGTCTACTTGTACACCGTGCACCAGCGTCCCTGGCAGCAATGGATATACCATGCCGCGCCTAGCGTCAACGGGAATAGAGCCAACAAGCCTGACTTTGAGGCTACAAGGCATGTGCTCCTACATAACGATATAAGATGAGTTAAGCGTCCACCAGAGAGATCTATGTACCATTCTAAAGAGGTACATTACCTGAATGTCATCAATACGTAAGTGGGTGTCGCTATGTTCAGAAATTGGTGTGGACGCGCAACTACTGCGACGTTGAGGGGGACTGGGTACCGCAGTAGTAGGAGTGGGTTGCGATTGGTTGCGGACTTGTCTCAGTTCTTCCCGCAACGAATCTATCTCTCCTCGAAGTGAGGCAGTCTGCTCTTGAAGTGAGGTAGATAGTTGTTCCTCAAGTTGAGCACGAAGCTCCTGTTTTATTTGTTCGCTGCGGTACGCCTTGGATCTCTTCCTACTCCTATATGTCTCGGAGTAATCTGGAAATCCGTGCCTCCAAGGTACATAAACCCCCATGCCTCGTGTGTGACCTGGGTGCTCCTTGTTTCCCAAGGCCTGTGATAGTAAATCTATCTCCCTATATTCTTCAAAGGAGCCACGAGAAGATTCGGTAGTCAATGATTGCTGCAAGAGACAATTAATCATGTTATTTTTGAACCCATGAAGTTCAAGAGGTGTTAACAACTATGTTGTTTAACATATTTTACCAGGCGTTGGGACACTTCCTCACCTGCGGGGTTTTTGAAAGAGACACCCGAAGATGTGTTTGATGACCTCACTCTTAACCAGTTTCGAGCGGGCTCGTTTGCGATCCCGGCAAATGGCCGAGAGGCCTCCGATCGGATTGCGACCTCATCCTGCATCCTCCATTGCGGGATTTGACCTGCGTACCTAGCAGTTCCAAGTCTGTGAGGTGCGTGTTTTGTGACTGGAGAGCCTTGTGCGTCGCACTTTGTTGTTCAAATTCGGTCGTCGTCTTCATCTGCACAAAGGCCTCCCATGTTTCTGGCGACACGAAAGGATACTTCATGAAGGGTGTGACATCCTTGGACACGTACTTCGTCACAAGAGTGCTCTTAAAATTCTTCCATGCTTTTCGCATCGCGAGGAGCGCCTGCCGTTGCACGAGTCCCTGTACTTCTGCTGGGATCTCGAACGAATTTGTAATTTCCTCCCATAGCTGATTTTTGTGATCCTTTGTCAAATCTTTCCAGCTTGGTATGGTGATGGGGACCCGTTGCGTTCCAATTATCCCGCAGGTATTCCGAAATGATGACGCTGCTTTCGTCGGTTCCAGAGGGATCCCATTCGGAGAGACCACCGTGATGGTCATTCGGCCCTCTGGCCTTTTCGATACTCCTCGGCCACGTTTAGTTTTCGCAATCTTGGGAGCGTGAGACCCAGATGACGACGACGAAGACTGTGTGGACGCTGTCTCTCTTCTAAGAAAAAACTAACTGCAGTGAGCTATGGTCCCAGCTTGTCAAAGTTCTATGAATCAAGTGACACAAACCAGTGCATCAAGTTCATTGAACAAGATACACTGGAGTGTGTCACTTGCTTTATGCCCTTTGACAAAGTTCTAACGATTAACTAACTGCAGTGAGCTATGGGCCTTCCAACATGTGAAGCATATAACATGAGCATATAACATGTGAAGCATATAACATAAAATACATGTGAAGCTCGGAGGGAGCGGCGTCGGGAGGGACCGGCGGCGTCGATCGGGAGGAAGCGGCGTCGGGAGGGACCGGCGGCGTCGGGAGGGACTGGCAGCGTCGGGAGGGAGCGGCGTCGGGAGGGACCGGCGGCGTCGATCGGGAGGAAGCGGCGTCGGGAGGGACCGGCGGCGTCGGGAGGGACCGGCGGCGTCGGGAGGGAGCAACGTCGGGAGGGACCGGCGTCGTCGGGAGGGAGCGGCGGTGGGAGGGACCAAAACCTAGCTAGCAGGGGCGCTGCAGAGTAGAGACAAGAGACTGCGCGAGAGCGGACTCCGCAGACCTAGCTGCGGGTATTTAAAGATAAGCTATCACAGACGGTTCCTTAAATGAACCGTCTGTGATAGTGGTATCACAGACGGTTCTATCGATATAACCGTTTGTGATATCATATTATCACAGACGGTTCTATAGATATAACCGTCTGTGATATCCATATTATCACAGACGGTTATATCGATAGAACCGTCTGTGATGTGTTATCACAGATGGTTTCTTTTGATAAACCGCCTGTGATAGTTCACTATAAATACTTGCAGCTAGCTAGGTTCCTATGTCATTTTACAATTACAATATGGAACATAGATACATTTATGAAAAACACAAGCATAACCATAAATATAACTATTTCTTAGTTCCTTAGTCATTTTACAATTACAATGGAACATACATACATTTATGAAAAACACAAGCATAACCAATATCATTTATTACACTTTGGCTATATCATTTTAAATAAAGCCCTTCACGATGATCGACATGCATATAGCTTGCTTCATCGCCTTGTTCTTCCTCGAGCCTGATGCCGTCTCCGAATGGAGGCAAATCATCAAATTGATTGTACTCTTCCTCATCCACAACATTCTCAACCCCGACAATCCTTCTTTTTCCCTGAAGAACTACATGGCGCTTCTTATTTGCCGGGTCGGTTACATAAAATACTTGAACAACTTGCCTCGCGAGTACGAATGGTTCGTCTTTGTATCCTATACATTCGAGGTCCACGGTAGTGACGCCGTACTTGTCAACCTTTACACCCCGTGGGAGTTGGACCCAACGGCACCAAAATAAAGGAATTTTAAAAATTACGTAGCCAAGCTCCCAAATCTCCTCTACAAGCCCGTAGTACGAGCTTGGGCCAGTGGTACTGCCGTGCGCATCATAGGCATCTATGCGGACACCTGAGTTCTGCACTGTGCTCTTTCTATCTTGATCTGTTGTATAAAATGTGTAGCCATTAATGTCGTATCCTTGCCATGTCACAATTGTAAATTTTGGCCCTTTTGCCAACCATTGTAGTGTTTCACTTGACGACCTCCTAGTCAATTGTGCCTTGAACCATTCGTTGAACTGACGGTTGTGTTGTCTCGTGATCCAAACTTCTGACTGGCCTGCATTCTCCTGACGTAGAATGTCCTTGTGCTCTTCAATATATGGGGTCACTTCAGTCATGTGTTGTAAAACCATGAAATGGGCTTGAGCATATGTATTTTGATCCGGAGTTATTGCTTTCCTCCCGATAGTCCCGATACCCTCTAGCCTCCCCTCGTGACGAGATAGAGGTACACCTATCGGCTCTACCTGAGCCATGTAGCCGATGCAGAATTCAGTGACCTCTTCTGTTGTATAACCTTCGATGATGCTACCCGGTCGAGATCGATTGCGTACATAGGACTTCAGAATCCCCATGTACCTCTCGAAAGGGTACATATGACGTAGAAATACGGGGCCGCATATTTTTATCTCTTTCACAAGGTGGACAATGAGATGGACCATGATATCAAAAAATGATGGAGGGAAATACATCTCTAGATGACATAGAGTTGTCACCACCTCGGTTTGCAGAGTATCTAGTCCATCCGGATCAATGACCTTCTGAGCAATTGCGTTGAAGAAATAACATAGTCTTATGATTATCACTCGAACCTTGTTCGGCAAAATACTTCTAATTGCAACAGGTAGCATTTGTGTCATTAGCACATGACAGTCGTGAGACTTCATGCCAATTAATTTTAAATGTTCCATGGAAACAAGTTTCTTCATGCTTGTGGAGTGACCGGATGGAACTTTCACACCATGTAAGGACTGGCACAGTTCAGTTCTCTCGGACTTAGACAGAGTGTAGCATGCTGGGGGAAGGTACGTCCGGCCTTTATCGGTCTCTATCGGTGCTAACTCGGTCCTGATGTTCATAGCGACCAAGTCACACCTTGCGTTAACACCATCCTTTGTTTTATCAGGAATGTTCAGTAAGAGACCAATCAAACTGTCACATACATTCTTCTCTACGTGTATGATATCGATGCAATTGCGAACTTCTAAGTGCTCCCAATAAGGCAAGTCCCAAAATATTGACCTCTTTTTCCACATGTTCTTCCTCAATTTACGTCCCTTTCCAACACAACATTTATATCCTTGACCATATCATACATCTCTTTCCCGCTAAAAGGTCTTGGTACTGAGTCATCCTCTTTTTTCCGTCAAATTATTTCTTCATCTTGCGGTATGGGTGATACTTTGGAAGGAACCTACGGTGACGTATGTACACAGTTTTTCGCAAGTTGTTCAACCACACACTCTCGGTATAATCTAAGTAGTGCGGACACGCTTTGGCTCCTTTTATAGTCAACCCTGACAGGTTACCAAGGGCAGGAAAATCATTAATGGTGTAGAACAACATGGCGCGTAGAGTGAAGTTCTCTCGTTTGTCCGCATCCCATACATGTACCCCTTTATTCCACAGTATTGCAAGATCTTCCACCAATGGGGCTAGAAACACATCAATATCGTTGCTAGGTTGCTTCGGCCCTTGGATAGGTAGTGACATCAAAATATATTTCCGCTTCATACACAACCAAGGAGGAAGGTTGTACATGCACAGAGTCACGGGCCAGGTGCTATGCCGGCTGCTCATGTTATCAAAAGGATTCATTCCATCTGTACTCAACCCAAACCTTATATTTCTCGGTTCCACACCGAAATCTACAAACATCCTATCGATGTTCCTCCACTGGGCAGAATCAGCAACATGTCTTTTCATTCCGTCTTTCTTACGTTGCTCGCAGTGCCAATGCATCAATCTTGCATCCTTGCGGTTTGCAAATAAGCGCTTCAAACGGGGGATTACAGGAAGATACTACATCACCTTAGCAGGAGGTCCTTGCTTCACCTCGATGCCCTTCCCATCATCAGAGTCATTTTTACGCTTGTATCGGGATGCTTTGCACACCGGGCAAACATGTAAGCTAGCATACTCTTTACGGTACAGGATACAATCATTCCGACATGCATGTATTCTTTCTACTTCCATTCCTAATGGACAAAGAATCTTCTTGGCTTGGTAGGTGGTTCTCGGCAACACATTTCCCGTTGGAAGCATGTCCACTAGGAGACCTAATAATGTCGTGAAACTCTTGTCGGACCAACCATTGCTTGCCTTCAATTTTAGCAGTTCTAGAACTGATGACAACCTCGTGTATTGCGGCTTGCAGCCCGGGAACAAAGGTTTCTCCGAGTCCTCCATCAAGCCCTCGAATTTACCAAACTCTCACTCACTATAGTTCCCTTCTGCATCACGTAACATCTGATCCAGATTGTCATCCTGCGACCTATCCTCATGATCGAAAGAACAGTCCACAACTGGCATATCGTTGTCTCCCTCGACTATGTCATAACTACCTTCTTGTGTACTCTTCTCTTCACCGTGACTGGTCCAACATTTGTACCCTTTTCTGAAACCCCTTCGAATCAAGTGAGCTTCAATATGCGCTGAGTTGCTAAACATCTTGAGATTATCACAATCAATATATGGGCAATACATATATTTCATCCCCTTCTTCAACATATCCAGCTCGGCCGCCCTTCTAAAAGCAAACACGCCAGTAATGTACTCTTCACTCACACGGTTCTCAATATACATCCAGCTTCGGTCCATCTACGCTACACAAGTGACAAATGGGTGTCAAAAATGATTATTACCCCTACTACTAACCTCTGATCAGATCACTAAGAATGTTAAGTAATTGAGTACTAATCTCTTATCAGATCACTAAGAATGTTAAGTAATTGAGTATACTAACCTCTGATCAGATCACTAAGAAGACGGTGATATTTTTTCACCCCCAACTCCCTAAAGTCGGCCGCCTTGCTCCACCGATGCAGCGCAATGAAGACAGATCGGTGTCGACATCCTTCAAGCAAGTACGCCAAGTAATTAATACGACGCAGAATATCACAGACGGTTCCAACCACAAACGGTCTGTGAAAATGATATATCACAGACGGTTCGTATTAATAACCGTCTGTGAATTATCACCGACAGTTATTAATATTAACCGTCTGTGATACAAACAATATCACATACGTTTCAACTTAATAACCGTTTGTGATTGTTGCCTATCATAGACGGTTCGCATAAATAACCGTCTGTGATAGTCTAAACATTATCACAGACGGTTCTTAACACGAACCGTCTGTGATGTCCATAATATCACAGACGGTTCGAAATACCAACCGTCTGTGATTTATGCGTATCACAGACGGTTCGTATATAGAACCATCTGTGATAGTTCACTCTGTACGCAAACAAGCAATAAAATAATGTTACCCATGCCCTCTGGAAAGAAGATGAAAAAGAGCAAATACAGAGGCAAGCACAACAACACATTCAGATCTATTACAGATAAGAACGAACCCTTCATGGCACGACGGTGCGGCTGAACAAGACACACTTACAACACTTACGGCAAGAGTGTGTTGTCCAGCCGCCCGCCGTGCAGCGACGGAGGCGCTAGCTCACGGCAGTAGTCGTCGTTGTGGAGGAACAAGCAAATACAGAGGCAAGCACAACAACACATTCAGATCGATCTATTACAGGATAACAAGCTAACGAACCCTTCATGGCACAACCGTGCGGCTGAACAAGACACACTTACGGCAAGAGTGTGTTGTCCAGCCGCCGGCCATGCCGTGACGGAGGCGCTAGCTCACAGCGGAGGGGAACCTAGCTAGTGGATGAACTCACGCGTGACTAGTACCGGTGGAAAGGTTGATGAGAAGTTAATAATAAGGGCCGAGCCGTGGGAGGAACTGGTGCTAGCCATTCGATGTGGAGAGAATGGATGGGTGAGATCGAAATCCTGGGTATACGCCAATTATTGGTAACATTTGCTTATCACAGACGGTTATTATAAAAAACCGTTTGTGATACTAAACAATCACAGACGGTTCATAACAATGACCGTCTGTGATATACACAATATCACAGACGGTTAATAACAACGGCCGTCTGTGATATATCACAGACGGCTCAGTATTTGAAACCGTCTGTGATATATATATCACAGACGGCTTGTAACAACGAACCGTCTGTGATAGAAATTGCAGCAGCCATTTCATTTGCTGTTTTTTGGCTAGATACATGGACCATTTGGGTGGAGAGATGAACTGTTTCATCAGGCGCATGACTGCCAATTCGAAGCATAGCATAGCATCCGAGGCACATTCGAGGCCTGCTGCTGTGTCTTGAGAGACCAGAGACCAGAGATGAAGAAAAGAAGTGGGAAGAAGCAGATGGATAGTCGTTCAGCGAAGAAGTCGGCTGCTCACCGAAGAATCTGGGAATGTCTTTTTTTTGAACTTTTGTAATAAAATTGACTTGAATTTTGCAAGAAAAAGAAGGATTGTCGGAGTTGACATCGCATCTCGGCAGTAGTCGGCATCGTCGAGGAACATGCAAATACAGAGGCAAGCACGACAACACATTTAGATCTATTACAGGATAACAAGCTAGTGAACTCTTCATGGAACGACGGTGCGGGTGAACAAGACACACTTACCACACTTACAGCTATATATGCTCACAGTGGATGAACTCACGCGTGACTAGTACCGGTGGAAAGGAAGATGGGGCGTTATTTATAAGGGCCGAGCAGAGGGAGGAACTGCTGCCTGCCATTCAATGTGGAGAGAATGGACGGGTGAGATCGAAATCCTGGGTATACGCCAATTATTGGTGACACGTGGTTATCACACGCCAATTATTGGTGATATGTGATTATCACAGACGGTTATTAATGCGAACCGTGTGTGATAATAAATATCACAGACGGTTCTTAATACGAGCCGTCTGTGATATTTCAGTTATCACAGACGGTTCGTATTACTAACCGTCTGTGAAAGTTCACAGACGGTTATTAACACGAACCGTCTGTGATAATTTTAAACATCACAGACGGTTCGTGTTAATAACCGTCTGTGAACTTTCACAGACGGTTAGTAATACGAACCGTCTGTGATGTCTCATTTATCACAGACTGTTCGTGTTAATAACCGTCTGTGAAAATATCACTGACGGTTGCGAGTATAAACCGTCTGTCATAAGCTTTATCTCAGAACGCTTCGTGTTTCGATTGTCTAATTAACGTCTCTCGATCGTTATACGAAGCGTCTATATCATTAATGTTTGGGTATACGAACCATCTGTGCTAAAGGTTAAATATGCGCGCCTAATCCAGGTCTCTTCTACGTACGTACAATATGGCCTCTACTATTCTTGTGATCATCTCCTTCCTCTCATCTGTTCATCAAGAATTGTTCGACCAGAACCTTACACAGGCGGCCAGCAATTTGCATCTGGAGCAGCTTCTCCGCACACGCCCTGCTCTCCTTCCCCGACTTTCTTGCATCCGTCAGCTCGACCTGATCATCCGCCGTCGACGGAGGCGTCTCGCTGCCGCTCAAGAAAGGGAAATAGCCCTTACCCTGGTTCTTCTCCACAATGTGTGCAAAGCGGAAGAAGCTCTACACGCATTGGAGAGACTGATGGATAGCCTTGCCGATCAAGCAGAAATGGCAGATTCTGAGGAATCTTTTCGTGCTATCCTCTACGACATTATGGGCTATGCTACTGATTATTTGCCCAGGCTGGAGGAGGAAGTGCTGAGGACAAGGACAATTTTAACGGCGTTCGAGAAGTCAGTGGCTGATCCTCCAAGTCCCAAAGTCGAAGAAGAAGCGTACGAAGCCCAAAAGATTACAATCTGGGAAACTCTTTACCTGTGCGACTTTTGTAATAAATTTGCCTCTAAATGAAATTAACAAATTTGCCTTTAATTTGTGATATCGACATTTGACATCGACAACTATGCACCTTTGTCACTCTAAACTTTCCTTGTCTCAGTATTGAGATTATTATGATATTTGTTAATTTTAGAATGGTAGTAATTGCTTAAAAAAGCTAGTCGGTCAGTATAACCCTTCAGGTGAAAACTTGATATTGCCTTCTTTAATCTTTTATTCAAGTAATTTAGTGGCAATAGGTATTGTTGCAGTTTTTAAAATAAAATAAAATGGTGAGAATTGGTTTAGACTTGGACGGATGGTCAGATTGGGTTGGTGCAGATTTAGTATGAGAACTTGTATTGTGAATGTGCCGCCCTAGTCAATTAAGGTCCGACGCTTGTGATTGCCCACAGTCAAGGGCGGGCGATGTGCGCATTCACTTTGTAGATCTTTGGTTTGGTTTCAATGTTAAAGATTTGGAAACTTGGGAGTGGATGGAACTTCGAGAGTGCTTGCTAGCGGATGGAGCTAGTGCGGGTGGATGGAACCCATAGTCTTGAACCTTGGTGGTTAAAGCCTGTCTGCTAGAGTTGATGGTTGGTACCTTCACTAGAAAATCTATTTAGTTTCAGTTATTGCAGTTGCTTTGTTAAATTGATGCTTTTGAGAATTTATTATAGTATTTGAAACATAATGCTGCTTTGTGCAAAAGAACCATATTATCCTTGTTTGTTAAGCCTTGCATCTACTCATTTTTTCCAAGACTTACGGAGTACTTTATGTACTCACATGCTACACTCAAAACAACTCTCAGAGGGTTATGAAGATAAAAAAGGAGCCTACGACTACTTCGCGTGTGGATTCGATGAAGGTTTCCTAAAGTACTAGGTTGCGCTTCCCCAGTCAATTGCCTGTGGCGTATTGATGGGTCATCGTTAGAGTTTTATTTTGCTTCCGCTGTATTTGTTAGTTTGAGAAGTCTTGTAAGCTCAGTTGTAATAAAGAGGCCATAAGGCCTGTACTCTCTTTTATTATAATAAAGTGTTGTTGGTTATGTGATCATCACTGTTTGACTGTGTGTACTAGCTTTGATTTAGGACTAGCGCAGTAATACATAGAGGGTTCAGATTCGGAAATTCGGTCTCGACAGAGATGATATTAGAGCCAATTTGACTGTAGGACATGACCTAATTAAAATGGTCGTTAGTAGAAAAGCTTCAAAATATATTTTATAAAATAAAAATTGAATAATGTGATATCCTTATCTTTTCTTGTCTTTCTATCCTTACCTACGTCATGGTATTCTTCCTTCTCTATCTGCTTATTTACTTTTTGGAATGGTAATTGCATCCACTTCCCTTTGTAATTTCTATAGATGGCTTAGTGAGATCGAGTCTGAGAAGCACCTGAAGAAGTGTGTCTTCATGAAAGAGTGAGGAGTAGTTCTTTAGTTGTAGTATCCAAGTAAAGTCCTATGATTTTAGAACACTTCTATATTACTTTTTGGTGTGCTAGGTGGACTGTACCAAGCCTTTGTGTACTTGTAGTACATCCATTCTTAAAAACCATTTTGATTTTGAGATAAGTTTCTCCTAGTCGTTGTTTGCTTCTCTCTTGTGTGTTTGTTTGGGATGTTATTTAGTCATTCCCCTGACCTCTTATCTATGCTACTTCCCTATTACCTGGAACAAATGATGGCTATGCAACTGCAACTTCTTCAAGCCGTTACTCAGAACCAAGTCAACTAAGTTCAGCAAACACCCATCCAAGCACCGCAGTCCAAGCTAGGAGAGTCTATGAGAACTAGACTGCCTACCTTTACCAGTTCAATACATCCGTTAGAGGCTAACGACTGTCTCAAGGATGTAGAGAAGAAGTTGATTTTGGCTTAGTGCAATGACTATGAGAAGATGTTGTACACCGCCCATCAACTAAAAGGATTTGCTGCTAATTGGTATGAAAATTTCTGTGCTGCTCACTAGGATGTGCAAACCATCATGTGGGTTGAATTTGTCGAGGCTTTTTGCACTGCACATATTCCTATGGGAATAATGGAGATGAAGAAGAAAGAGTTTCACAAGCTGCAGCTTGGAAACCTCAGTGTTTCTGAGTACCTGAGTTGTAATAAAGTGGCAATGAGGCATGCACTCTCTTTTATTATAATAAAGCATTGTTGGTTATGTGATTATCATTGTTTGATTGTGTGTACTAGTTTTGATCTAGGACTAGTGCAGTAGTACATAGAGGGTTCATATTCAGAAATATGGTCCCGAAAGGAGTTCTCTAAGAAACCATGTTTCCAAGGAATATAAAGACCAAGACCTTTGTTTCCTAGGGCTGAGAAGAGTATATCTCTCTCCTTGACTGCTTGGAATGAGCCTTCAAAAGATCCTACACTCAGCGCTTCCTGCAAGATCCTAACATGCCATTTCACTTTCTATGAAATTATAGAGTGATTACAAACAAGGTAGTTCGATATCTTACCAAGCGGTGGGACACTTCCTCGTCTATGAGGTTTTGAAAAGAGATGGCCTCTCACGACACGGTAGATGACCTTGCTCTTATCCAGTTTCAGGCACGCTCATCAGGAATCCTGGCAAATGGTGAGGCAGTGTCCTGCAAGATTGCCTGCTCGTCCTCCTTCCTCCATTGCAGGATTTTACCCGCATACCTAGCGGTGCCGAGTCTGTGTGGGTGCATATTTTTTGCCTGAAGAGCCCTGTGCGTCGCACTTTCACTCTTGAAATTATCTATTGTCTTTATCTACACAAACTCTTCTCATTGCGGTTCCAGGAATGGATACTTGTGGAACGGCGTTAGATCTTTCTCCACGTAATGTTTGACAAGTAGGCTCTTAAAGTTTTCCACGCTTTGCACACCGCTAGCAACGCAAATCGTCGCTTGGAGGCCTAGTGTTCTTCCGGGATCTTGAATGATTGAAAAACTTCCGTCAGTAGCTCACTTTTCTGAGCTCTAGTCACCTTCTTCCACGAATCTAACGTGATCTCAATCCGTTCCGATGCAACTATACCGACTATTCTTTGGAATGCGGACACTGCTCAGTGAGGATTGAGAGGGGTCCTAGACAGATCGACCTCTGTGATGGTAAACCGGCCCTCAGGCTTTTTCGATAACCATCTTCCTTTTCCTCTTCCTTTTCGAGATTTTCCAAAGGATGGTGCATCATACGCATTTAGCGATGATGTCGAAGAATGAGTGGACGACATCTTCAAAAGATAATAGAATTGAGCAATATGAAAATGACATGAATATATATGTATTATCTCTTAAAACATATAAACTATTCAGGTCATTAACATACGACAATATGCTGAATAGTACATAAAAGTAGGCATTAAAAATCTGCATAATACAAAGATTAAGAAGTGTGTTTTTGCTCTCAGGTGAGGAGTTGCACAAGTTCTAAACTTGGCCTTCTTCCACTCTTGTCAATGTTTCAATGATCACAGTGACAATTCCTCAAAAATTCTACTAGATTGTCCAATTGAAAGAGCATGCAGAACCAATATATATTCAGCAAAGCCAAAGGACAACAGTAAGCAATACTAAGTAGGAGACTAAGGACTACTTATTGACAAAGTTATCGACTGCACATAAGTATACAACTAGAAAATGTGAATTCAAACTAGCAGAATAATCCTAGATTGTCACTGAGATTTCAATCTTGATAAATTTCCTCACTAAGCAATGAAAAAGCCAAAATCTATCATGCAATAGTTCTCCCACTGCCAGCTGACAATCAAGAATATAAAGTAAAGCTAATTGTGCGGCTCAGGGAGGCGGTGTGCTCAGGGGAGGAGGAGTGCTCGGGGAGGCAGCGCGCTTGGGGGAGGCGGCATGCTCGGGGAGGCGGCGCTCTCTAGGAGGAGGAGAGCTTGGGTGTAGCGTTAGTACAATGGTGAAAACCCTAGAGCGTAATATATATAGGGGAATAATTATAGACGGCCTTCTTCAGAACCATCTGTGATATATATTATCATAGATGGTTCTAAATAAAAACCGTCTGTGATAATTAATTGTTATAGATGGTTCTAAAATAGAATTGTCTGTGATAGTAATCGTCATAGACGGTTCTAAATAAAAACTGTCTGTGATGATCCTCACAGCCATCACACATTCTCATATACATAAATGCAAATTCACAATATATATCACACATTCTCATACACATATATAAATGCAAATTCACACACACACACACACACATATAGGGAACATATCTAGTGCTAAAGCTCATTTGGGTGCTAACATGCTAAAGCCGCTTAGAAGCGTTAGATCTGTCCCCTACAGCCCAGATCTGTGAAGGTGGAAGCACCAAATCTACTTATGCATTTTGCGAAAACCCCCCCGCCTCCCTGTCTTTTTCCCCCGCCTCCCCGTCTTTCCCCCCGCCTCCCATCTCCCTCACGCGACCAGAAACCAAATCCCGTCCGGCGACCGCACTCACCATTCGCACCCATGCACTAGGGTTAGGGTTAGGCGAAAGGGGCGGCCGGCCTCCCTCCGTCCGCAGCACCACCACCTCCCCAAGCTCCGACAGCCTCCTCCCTGAGCTCCTTCCACGTGCGCACCATTTGCACCCGTCCGCTAGGGTTAGGGTTAGGCGAAAGGGGCGACCGACCTCCCTTCGTCCGTAGCACCACCACCTCCTCAAGCTCCGACGGCCTCCTCCCCGAGCTCCTTCCTCGCACGCTGCCGCCCTCTGACCCGGTGTGCTCCCCGAGCACCGACGCTGTCCGAGCCGGCCTCCCCGAGCCCCGCCGCCCCGGTGTGCTCCCTGAGCGCCGACGCCGTCCGAGCCGACCTCCTCCCCGAGCATCGACGCCCTCCGACCCGACCTCCTCCCCGAATTGTTCTGAATTGTGTACTGAGATTGTTTGTGTATGCTCTTCTGAATTGTTCCCCGAGATTGTGTATGCTCTTCTGAATTGTTTGTGTATGCTCTTCTGAATTGTTTGTGTATGCCCAGAATCAATTGTGTACTGAGATTCAGAATCAGTTCCCCGAGCTTGAAATTTTTGTTGAATGAATTTGTTGAATGAAACCTGGTTTGGCTGTGAGCCTGAGACATTCAGGGATTGTTGAATGAAACCTTTGTAGAAGTGGCAGAACTGGGAGAAACTATGGAAAATGTGTGTGTAGAACCTTTGTAGAAGTGGTAGAACTGGGAGAAACTGTGTATGCACTGCATGTCCAGTACTTGAGCCTAAAAGCTAGTCATACTGCTATACCACCCTTTGTGAACAATGCACACAAGCACACCCTAAACTTATTGTCGACAGTGCGTTTGACAGCTAGAATTGCCTCACATCCACAACTACTTAGCTTCCTAACATATTTCCTTTTCTTTGACTCCGTGTTATTATTCTTACATTTCTCAGATCGGAAACCTTATCTAGAACACATCCATCGCTTCCATCTCATGACACCATTGATAACCGTATGTGGACCAACACAGACTCCAAATCCGGCTGAATGTGCATATATCTTGTAGAATTCCTCCGCAGCTTCCAAGTCATCAAAAACCATCCCTTCATGTGGCTTCATAGTTACGTCAACACAAGGTGTATAAGAAGAACCCTGCAATGCAAAGATTAAGTATGAAGCATAATGGATTGACATATGGAGTAAAACACATGCATACAACATGATACTTACTACGAATGGAGTGATGTCGCTCTTTTTCGGGGTACCACAATGAATTAACTGATGGGAAGGTGAACTAATTTGAGCGATAGATTGTGTATCAAGATTTTCTTCTCTTGGCAATCCCAATGCCACGCTCTCATCGGCCACAGATTCTATGCCTCCTACAACGCTCTCATCGGCCATATATTCCATGCCTCCGAACATAATAAAGTGTCAGAGGAAACAATAAAAAATAATATAAATCTAATATAGGACATATATACGGCATCATCATGGAGGCGTTCAATACTAGTACCTCTTCATGATGAGATCATCTTGCAGGAACCATAACCATGCACGCATGCCTTATCGTCAAGAAAATGTATACAGAAAATACAGGACTGAATCTTACAAAAAAAAGAATATGTGCTGCGCCTGAATCCTGAATGCATGCGCGTTAGAGCTGCATGTTAAAGAACATGCATGCACACAGACAAATCGATCGATCTGATCGCGATCATGATGCTCGCGCGGAACAGCGTGGGGGAAGACAAACGGCGCGGAACGGTGCGAAAATCAGGTGTCGCACGAGGGAACGCCGCGGAACGGCGCGAAAATCAGGCGTCACGCGAGGGAACACCGCGGAACGGCGTGGAGATCAGGCAGAGTGGCAGATCAGGCGACGAGGGAGGTCAGGCGTCGCACGAGGGAGAGGGGAGGCGGGGGAAAAAAGCCAGGGAGGTGGGAGGGTCGCAAAACGCATAAGTAGATTTGGTGCTTCCACCTTCACAGATCCGGGCCGTAGGGGGCAGATCTAATACGCTGACTTACAAAGTGCCATTCAATTACCTGCTCCTGCAATAACTTTTACTAGCTAGTACTCCCATTTCTAAAAAACTTGTACTCCACATTAGCAAATACTCCCTCCTCACAACTACCTATCATTTTCGAATATGTGCAGTTAAAATTTTAAAACTTTGGCTATCGATATCTTTTTAAATTTTTAGATTGGATACTGAAAATCATATCTGTAGATTTATCTAAAAAATGCTTTCATGAGATTATAATTTTATTACATTTTATAAATATATCACAATATAAAATTGGAAAGAGTGATTGTAGATCCATTCATTTCTTGGCTACCTATTGTTAGTAATTTGTCCTAATTGCATTATAATTTAGATCTATAGCTTTTGGTGAAAGAAGAATTGAAGATGGTTTAAATCATGCTAGTTTGATATAGAGAGAAGTTTATTTACATCTAGAGAGAAGTTTGTTAACCATAGGTAATTTATTATCCATAGATTCGGATCTAAAGAGAAGTTTATTTGCATCTATCATGGTTTGGGATTTAGTCAATTCATAGTTCATGTATACTTAATTTAATTTAATTAATTATTCTTGCTAAACTGTTAATTATATGCGTAATGTAGGACCGAAGCTAGATGTGTGTTGGGAACCGTGTGAGTGAAGAGTACATTAATGACGTGTCTACTTTCACAAGAGTTGCTGAGGAAGATATGTTGAATAAGGGGTAGAATATATGTATTGTCCATGCATTGACTACGATAATCTAAAGACGTTTAAGAACCAAGCACATATTGAAGCACACTTGATTCGAGGAGTTTCAAAAAAGGGTATGCGCGTTGGACTAGTCATGACAAAGAGTAGACTACACAGGAATGTAGTAATAATGATATCACCGACGAAGTCAATGATATGCCACTGGATGATGTCGATTATGGTTCTGATTCAGATAGTTTGCGTGATGATAATCTGGATCAGATGCTTCAGGATGTGGAAGGGAACTATGATGAGAGAGTATGTTAAATTCTGGGGCTTGATAGAGGACTCGGAGAAACCTTGTTCATGTGCTGCAGGTCAAAATACACGAGATTGTCAGCCGTGCTTAAGCTGCTGATATTGAAGACAAGTAATGGTTGGTCCGACAAGGGTGTCACACCACTATTAGGTCTTTTGGCGGCCATACTTCCGGAGGGAAACGAGTTGCCCAAAACCACGTACAAAGCCAAGAAAGTTCTTTGTCTATTGGAAATGGAAGTAAAAAAAGAATACATACATGTCCGAATGACTGTATCCTCTATTGTAAAGAGTACAAACATGCATGCATGTCCGGTGTGCAACGCCTCCCGATACAAGTATAAAAATCAATCAGATGATGGTGAGGGAATAGAGGTGAAGGGAGGACCTCCTGCTAAGGTGGTATGATATCTTCCTATAATTCCCCATTTGAAGCAATTTTTGAGAGCCCAAAGGAGGCAAAAATGCTGTATTGGCACTCGGAGGAGCATAAAAATGATGGAATGCTAAGACACCTTGTTGATTCTACCCAGTGGAGAAACATTGATAGGAGGTTTGCAGACTTCGGTGCAAAGCTGAGGAATATAAGGTTCGGATTGAGTACAGATGAGATGAATCCATTCGATAACATGAGTAGCCGGCATAGCACTTGGTTGTGACTCTGTGCATGTACAGCCTTCCTCCTTAATTGTTTATGAAGCGAAAGTATATTTTGTTGTCGATACTTATCCAAGGGCCAAAATAACCTAGGAACTTAGCAGCATCGTCGAAGGTTATATGCAACCAAAGAGGTCATTAAGTTCTATGTCGATTACATAGCTCAGATTGAACCGATAGATGTTCCTCGATCTCGCCATGAGGGAAGGCTCAAGGGTATCGGGACTGTCAGAAGGGAAGCAATCACTCCAGATATAGATGCGTATGGTCAAGCCCATTTCATAGTCTTGCAATATATTACTGAAGTGTCTCGATATATCGACCAGCACAAGGACGTGCTTCGACAACAGAATCTAAAGTGGCCAGATGTTTGGATCACGTGACAACACAACAGTCGGTTCAACCAATGGTTGAAGGAGCGACTCACTAGGAGCTCGTCAAGTGATATGCTGACATGGTTGGCAAAAAGGTCAACATTTACAGTTGTGACATGGCAAGGATATGACATAAATGGGTACAAAATCTATACGCAGGCTCAGGATGTAAAGAGCACTAACTAGAATAGCGTTGTTCGCGTAGATGCGTTTAGTACCAATGGGTTAAGGAATTCCTATTATGGGTTCATAGAGGACATTTGGGAGCTTGACTATGTGTTTTTCCCGACCCCCTTGTTTAGGTGTTGTTGGTTCCATATCCCAAAGGTAAAGGTCGACAAGTACGGTATCAATATTGTTGACCTGAAACGTGTCAAGTATAAAGACGAAATATTCGTACTAGCTAACCAAATTGTTCAAGTTTTCTATATAACTGACCATGCAAATAAGAAGCGCCATGTAGTTCTTTATGGAAAAGGAAGGATAGTCAGTGTTGAGAATGTAGTATATGAGGAAGAATACAATCAATTTGATGAGTTGTCTCCTTTCAAAAACGGCATAAGCGTAGGGGAAGAGCGTGACGAAAGTGGCTGCATATGCATCGATCATCATGAATGGCTAATTTTAAAGGAAATAAACAAGTGGACTGATGAATGAAATGTTTATGTGTCATATGTTCTTTATTTGCATTTATATATGTATATGAGAATGTGTGATATATGTGTGAATTTGTATTTATGTATATGAGCATGCGTGATATATATATATATATGTGTGTGTGTGTGTGTGTGTGTGTGTGTGTGTGTGTGTGTGTGTGTGAATTTGCATTTATATATATGAGAATGTGTGATGGCTGTGAGGATCATCACAGGCAGTTTTTATTTAGAACTGTCTGTGACGATTACTATCACAGACGATTCTATTTTAGAATCATCTATAACACTTATTTATCACAGACAGTTTTTATTTAGAACCGTCTATGATAATATATATCACAAATGGTTCTGAACTAGAATCGTTTATAATTATTCCCCTATATATATATATTACGCTCTAGGGTTTTCACCACTGTACTAACACTATACCCAAGCTCTCCTCCTCCTAGAGAGCGCCGCCTCCCCGAGCACGCCGCCTCCACGAGTGCGCCTCCTCCCCGAGAGCGCCTCCTCCCCCGAGCGCACCACCTCCCTGAGCACGCTGCCTCCCTGAGCACGCTGCCTCCCCGAGTACTCCTCCTCCCCCGAGCATGCCGCCTCCCCTAAGCGTGCTGCCTCCCCGAGCACTCCTCCCCCGAGCACGCCGCCTCCAACTTTACTTTATGTTCTTAATTGTCAGCTGACAGTGGGAGAACTATTGCATGATAGATTGTGGCTTTTTGATTAATGAGGAAATTTATCAAGATTGATATACAAGTGACAATCTAAGAATATTCTGCTAGTTTGAATTCACATTTGCTAGTTGTATACTTATGTGCAGTCGATAGCTTTGTCAATAGCTAGTCCTTAGTCTCCTACTAAGGTAATATTCAATTAGACAATCTAGTAGAATTTTTGAGGAATTGTCACTATGATCATTGAAACATTGACAAGAGTGGAAGAAGACCAAGTTTAGAATTTGTGCAACTCCTCACCTGAGAGCAAAAACACACTTCTTAATCTTTGTATTATGCAGATTTTTAATGCCTACTTTTATGTACTATTCAGCATATTGCCGTATATTAATGTCCTGAATAGTTTATATGTTTTGAGAGATAATACATATATATTCATGTCATTTTCATTTTGCTCAATTCTATTATCTTTTGAAGATGTCGTCCGCTCATTCTTCGACATCATCGTCGAATGCGTGTGATGCACCATCCTCTGGAAAATCTCAAAAAGGAAGAGGACTATCAAAAAAGCCCGACCCCTCTCAATCCTCACCGAGCAGTGTCCACATTCTGGAGAATAGTTGGAATAGTTGCATGGGAACGGATTGAGATCACGTTCGATTCGTGGAAGAAGGTGACTAGAGCTCAGAAAAGTGAGCTGCTGACGGAAGTTTTTCAATCATTCAAGATCCCGGAAGAACACTAGGCCTCCAAGCAACAATATGCGTTGCTAGCGGTGTGCAAAGCGTGGAAAACTTTAAGAGCCTACTTGTCAAGCAATACGTGGAGAAGAATCTGACGCCCTTCTGTAAGTATCCATTCCTAGAACTGCAATGGGAATAGTTTGTACAGATAAAGACAATAGATAATTTTAAGAGCGAAAGTGCGACACACAGGGCTCTTCAGGCAAAAAACATGCACCCACACAGACTCGGCACCGCTAGGTATACGGGTAAAATCCTGCAATGGAGGAAGGAGCACAAGCAGGCAATCTTGCACGACACTGCCTCACCATTTGCCGGGATTCCTAATGAGCGTACCTGAAACTGGATAAGAGCAAGGTCATCTACCATGTCGTCAGAGGCCATCTCTTTCCAAAATCCCGTAGACAAGTAAGTGTCTCACTGCTGGGTAAGATATCGAACTACCTTGTTTGTAATTACTCTATAATTTCATAGAAAGTGAAATGGCATGTTAGGCTCTTGCAGGAAGCGCTGAGTGTAGAATATTCCGAAGGCTCATTCCAGGTAGTCAAGGAGAGTGATATACTGTCCTCAGCCCTAGGAAACAAAGAGCACCCAAATCGCATAAGAGGTCTTGATCTTTATATTCCTTGGAAACACGGTTTCTTAGAGGACTCCTATCGGGACCAGATTTTCGAATCTGAACCCTCTATGTATTACTGCACTAGTCCTAGATCAAAACTAATACACACAATCAAACAACGATGATCACATAACCAACAATGCTTTATTATAATAAAAGAGAGTACATGCCTCATGGCCACATTATTACAACTCAGGTACTCAGAAACACTGAGATTTCCATGCTGCAGCTTGTGAAACACCCTATTCTTCATCTCCATTATTCCCATAGGAATATGTGCAGTGAAAAAACCTCGACAAATTCAGCCCACATGATGGTCTGCACATCCTAGTGAGCACACAGAAGTTTTCCTACCAATTAGCAGCAATTCCTTTTAGTTGATGGGCGATGTACAACATCTTCTCATAGTCATTGCACTAAGCCAAAATCAGCTTCTTCTCCACATCCTTGACCCTGTCATTAGCCTCAAACGGATGTATTGAACTCGTAAAGGTAGGCGGTCTAGTTCTCATAAACTCTCCTAGCTTAGACTGTGGTGCTTGGATGGGTGTCTGCTGAACTTAGTTGACTTGGTTCTGAGTAAGGGCTGGAAGAAGTTGCAGTTGCATAGCCATCATTTGTTCCAAGTTAGGGGCTTGGGCTGGAGGTGGTGGGACTGATGCATTGGCACCATGGCTGTTGCCAGCATTGTTCCTTGGGTTCACCATCTGAAGCGGCAACCAGAGTTAGCAAAAGGTAAGAGGGAAGTAGCATAAATAAGAGATCAGGGGAATGACTAAACAACATCCCGAACAAACACACAAGAGAGAAGCAAACAATGACTAGGAGAAACTTAGCTCAAAATCAAAATGGTTTTTAAGGATGGCTGTACTACAAGTACACAAGGCTTGGTATAGTCCACCTAGCACACCAAAAAGTAATATACAAGTGTTCTAAAATCATAGGACTTTACTTGGATACTACAACTAAAGAACTACTCCTCACTCTTTCATGAAGACGCGCTTCTCCAGGTGCTTCTTAGACTCGATCTCACTAAGCCATCTATAGAAATTAAAAAGGGAAGTGGATGCAATTACCATTCCAAAAAGTAAATAAGCAGATAGAGAAGGAAGAATACCATGATGAAGGTAAGGATAGAAAGACAAG
Organism: Dendrocalamus latiflorus; assembly: GCA_017311315.1. Classification (NCBI taxonomy): domain Eukaryota; kingdom Viridiplantae; phylum Streptophyta; class Magnoliopsida; order Poales; family Poaceae; genus Dendrocalamus; species Dendrocalamus latiflorus. The sequence continues at coordinate 40,581,445 of CM029651.1, forward strand.
AAAAGATAAGGATATCACATTATTCAATTTTTATTTTATAAAATATATTTTGAAGCTTTTCTACTAATGACCATTTTAATTAGGTCATGTCCTACAGTCAAATTGGCTCTAATACCATCTCTGTTGGGACTGGATTTTCGAATCTGAACCCTCTATGTATTACTGCGCTAGTCCTAGATCAAAGCAAGTGCACACATTCAAACAGTGATGATCACATAACCAACAACACTGTATTATAATAAAATAGAGTACAGGCCTTATGGCCTCTTTATTACAACTGAGCTTACAAGACTTCTCAAACTAACAAATACGGCGGAAGCAAAATAAAACTCTAACAATGACCCATCAATACGCTACAGGCAATTGATTGGGGAATCGCAACCTAGAACTTTAGTAATCATCGAATCCACACGCGAAGTAGTCGTAGGCTCCTTTTTGATCTTCATAACCATCTGAGAGTTATTTTGAGTGTAGCATGTGAGTACATAAAGTACTCCGCAAGTTTTGAAAAAAATGAGTAGATGCAAGGCTTAACAAAGAAGGATAATATGGTTTTTTTGCACAAAGCAGCATTATGTTTCAAATACTATAATAAATTCACAAAAGCATCAATTTAACAAAGCAATTGCAATAACTGAAACTAAATAGATTTTCTAGTGAAGGTTGCAACTATCAACTCTAGCAGACAGGCTTTAACCACCAAGGTTCAAGACTATGGGTTCCATCCACCCGCAATGGCTCCATTCGCTTGGAAGCACTCTCGAAAGTCCCATCCACTCCCGAGTTTCCAAATCTTTAACATTGAAACCAAACCCGAAGATCTACCATGTGAAAGCACACATCGCCCGCCCTTGACTGTGGGCAATCACAAGTGTCGGACCTTAATTGACTAGGCCGACACATTCACAATACAAGTTCTCATGCTAAATCCGCACCAACCCAATCTGACCATCCATCCAAGTCTAAACCAATTCTCACTATTTTATTTTATTTTAAAATCTGCAACAATACGTATTGCCACTAAATTACTTGAATAAAAGATTAAAGAAGACAATATCAATTTTTCAACTAAAGGGTTTTACTGACCGACTAGCTTGTTTAAGCAATTATTACCATTCTAAAATTAACAAATATCATAATAATCTCAATACTGAGACAAGGAAAGTTTAGAGTGACAAAGGTGCATAGTTGTCGATGTCAAATGAGGGCATAATAATTGTTGGTTTAACTATTATTCTTAAAACAGAAGTTACCATTTCATGTAACATAACAATGCATTTAAATTTGAAATAATAAAAGGATTTTGGAAAACATAGGTACAAGATGATCAAAGGAGACTTGCCTTCTTACATGTTGTCTGGACCTTCCTGCTGTGGATCAGGAAACTCTTCAGTGTCGTCGGGTTCTATGCGCAAAAATGAGAAACACAAATAAATAAATAATACGATGATGGTCGGAGACTTAGAGTGATAGCGTTCGAAAGCTTAGAGCGAGAAACGACAGCGGTCGGAGGCCACTGTAGTCAAAAGTGACTATGGCCAAAATGTTCGGAGGGTCTGTTGAGGTCAGAGAGATCAAATGGTTCGGAGCAGTCGAAGGACTGGAACGGCTCGAGTGGTCGAATAGTTGTGATCGGATGGCTGAATGCGGTCGGAAATTTAGACGTGGTCGGTGATCGAAGTGGTTGTGAGTGGTCAATGGTCGATATGTGGTCAGAAGGAGTGGTTGAAAAGTTTGAAGTGGTCGAAGTATGTAACATGATCGAAAGGTATATGTTGTTGAAAGGTTCAGAGAGGTCGGAACCATTGCAAATCGAACATTACAGGAACTGATCCAAGAAGGCTGGAACTGGTCGAAGGCTTCAAAGTGATCGAATCTTGGTTATCGAAACCTAGTGATCGGAGGTTGAGAGTGGTCGAAGGCTTGATGCGGTTGAAACCTACGAGAATTGTCGGAACGCCGAGAGTGGTCGTAACCGATGAGGTTGTCGTGACTGACCATGGCGATTGCAACACCGAGGGTGGCCGAGAGGCCAGGAATGGTCAAAAACTATAAGGTGGTCGAAAGCGGCCATGGTCGTGAGTGACCGTGGACGAAAACAACTATGGTCATGAGCGACTGCTGTCGAAAGCGACCGTGGTTGAAAGTGGTTGCGGTCAAAAGCAACTGCGGCCGTGAGTGATCGTGGTCGGAAGCAGTCGCGGTCGAAAGCGGCGAACTAAATTTGGTGTTTCAATACCATTTGGATATGTTGCAATTTGGCTCGTTTGCGTGATCATCATGGAGGCTTTGGAAACATTACTTCTCAAAAATTTGATTGAACTTTAATGGTAGTTAGCATGATGCTTTTCAAAGTTTTGCTATTTAAAAGTGAAGGTTTTGCTCCAATTTTAATTCGATATGAAGGATTTGAGTGCAAGAATGAGTTTGCTTTTTGTGTGTATACTATAATGTTTTTCAGTTGTCATAACTTGATATAAAGGGTTTACTATAGTTTATACTCTATTGATAGTATAAGAGCTCCTTTCAACTAGTGAAAACACCGTTTGCCAGAAAATTCGAGCATTCCTCTTCTTCCATATATGCCAAGTGACAAGCATAACCCAAGTGGCAATTGCCTTCTGTGGAGATCCATGTGCGAAAATGACCGATTCCTACCATTATGGAGTCGAAGAGAAGGTGCACCAAGAATTCGGGTTGATGGAATCGCGAGTGATCCATTACGCGTGGATCTCCAAATCGTCTTTGTGTAGTGGCACTCCGTCAATAGGTGGATGGCAGATTCTGGCACTTATGTACAGAGGGGACAAGTGTACTGATTGGGCCACCCTCGCATGGTCAATCGATCCATCGTCTATAGCCTATTCTGGATGGCAAGCCAGGCGAAGATTTTGCATTCCTGAGGCACCTAAGTTTTCCAGACAAGATGGTTCATAGTGGTATTTACTGCTTTGAGAAACTGTGCTTTGTAAGTCGAGACCGCCATGTATACTCCTTCGTGCAGGTTAATGACAGAGATGTGCCCCTAATAAAAACTAGTAGTGTGCCCGTGCTAATGCTACGGTAAAATACAAAACAAGATAAAATTTGTAAAAAATAAAACGAACAATCAGATTCATTAAGATTCATATCTCATATATTGTATAACCAAATATTCATTAAGATGACACTGGAGCTGCAAGACAGCGGGATACACACCAAAAACATTGGGAATAGCTCTGGAACTTTAAGTTTCAAAGATGATCAAAGTGATATTACCCTTTTTTATCCTCTTAAGTGAAAAATGCACATCCATTCACTCTCGTGCAAACAAACGAAGGCCTAACGTAATTCAACAGTAGATATGCATGTACCTCCTACACGTCGATCATATATCAATGAAATGGATGAGTATTTAGCCTTGAAAGAAATAAGGATTTCAATCCATGGAAACTGGAGTGTAGGAGAAGAACACATACATTTCGAGGATTACTTCGGACAAGGTCAACTGCTTCCTGATTGCCGAGGTGCTCCCATAACCCATCAGAAGCAAATATAACAAACTGATCATTTGGTTGTATTTGGTGTACAGCAATTGCAGGTTAAGAACTAAGAATAGGCTTCTTCAAGGTTTCCCGAAGCCGAAACTTGCTATGAAGAGGTTCTCTGTTATACTCTGGTCTTTTAAGATATACATCTCCGATAGATCTCGAGATCTGCAGAATATCATTTTACCGCATAAGTTATATTATTTTGAAGAAAAACAGTAGGAGAGTATCCTACTGTATATATATTAATATAATATAAAAAAGAGGGGATTATTTACATGAAGAGATATAATATAAGTTGTATTGTGCATGCAAAGTAATATGATATGACAAAAATCCCCAACAGGTACTAAGTGATGTCGTTAATTAGTTAAGTGGAAAAATATATATTAATTACCTGTCCTCCAAAGAAAACTCCTTTCTTCCCATTCTATAACTATCCTAATTTAACACAGAAAACAACAAAATGGGAGCGATGCTAACAACTCTGAGCACACACATCATAGTTTAAGATGGATTTTGAGGTGTTACTTCCAAGATTTTTTCTTAGGTGGACCATGTCTAGTTTATGTTTGGAGGGCCCTGACTAAAAAGGCAGGATGATTCAATTGGAAAGATTTATGCTACTCAATTCAATAATTACAAAGTAGAGTGGAGTTAAAATATTTTGACACTATAGGGCAGCTTTCTAAGCTCTCATCAAGCTAACCAAATAGTATGTAATACATCAAACCACCTCTGACATCCAATTTTCCACTACAATAACAGCAAAAACTTACATACCCTCCCTCAAAATCACCCACTGATAAATGCAAGAGCAAACTCCATGTCACAATCACATCAGAAGTAAATGACAGAATTGTAACATATCCGTACCTTTCTTTTAGTAATTAAGTTCAGGAAATTCATAACCAAAAAAGACACATTTTGACATCTAAAATTGAATGGTCTTGCATTCAACTTATTCTAATTTACCAAATCTTCTATGTTGTCAGGAGCAGGAAGTGTAGTAATAAAAGGAAAACTGTATAACTAATCGCAAGGTATCAGAAAGGCATCAGTTTCTTTTAGCAAGGCTTTCATAGAAGAGTATATAGCCGTTATCAGTGTTACCACTGAACTCTTGTGTTGAGCCAAAGAATGTCTGCACCATGGACTCATAAGTCACCTCAACATTCTCGTCATCAAAGAACAACCAGTGATTGTGGCTCTTTACCAAGCTGATATAGTGGCCGTGATTTGGCCCACTTCCGACATGAACTACCACAGCAAAAAGGGAATATTCCAAGTCCGAGTTGTCAACAGTGTTGATGAGTTTAAGCTCGAGGGGGAAAACAACTCGGTATGATAGCTTTTTGTAGCGACCAAGCTGCTCAATGTACTTGAAGCGCTTGAGATGAATTACCAGGATGTTTGGTGGTTTCTTTATCTTCATCCTTTTCTATGCTTCTTGTAAACTGAAATTAAGAATAATTTCCATCAATCCAAGATAATTACAGATAATCCAAATATATGAAAATGCACAAAGTGATGCAACAATTTTGATGTTAGAATATCAGGGCAAAATATTACAGACAAAAGGAAAATGAAGTGTCTGCTAACTCTAAAAATACACAACTTTGCGAAGTAAACAGCTCATAAGTTCCATGCGCTAATGCATGGTTTATCAGAAGCTTTAAACACATAAAATCAAGCAAAACAAGCAGAGGTAATAACTAACATGACCAGAAGCCTCTGATGCTGCTCTATCGAAACATTATGTGTGCCATTTTTGGTGTATTATAGAGGGGTAGAGATTAGCTATCAACCATGATGTGTGCTTGATTTTTGGTGAGAAAACCTTGTCACCTCGCAAAGGTATGGAAGACCATACAGACATATGAAATGAAATAAAAGAGATGGCCTTGTCGAGATTTTAAGCTAGATGGCATTTCTCAAGTAAGAACCCAAAGACCGTGTTACAATAATAGATTTCATCTAAAAAATGATTACAACTGGTCCATATCAGAACAGATAAAGAAGTAGCAAGTATATTATATCTTTAAACACGATGGACCCTTGGGCTTACTGGAAATTCAAATTCCTCAAATTTAAGTTAAAGCAGCATAATATAAAACCAAACACTACGGTCTGTAAAAAACAGTGCCACTGAGCATTATTTACTTTTGCCTTTCCTTAATTACAAAACAGTCTGTAGCAGTAGCTATATGGATTCGAACTGGAGCATCCTAGCATTTCATGCAGTGGCCTATGAAAATGTGGCCTTTTTCAAAATGGCTCTCGTGGTAATCTGAATCTAGGGATATAAATCAAGAGAATACATCACAAAATTATATCTGACTTACCATCCCTAATAGGCTCATACAAACAACCTTCAGAATTGCTTTATACCAAGCATAGAGGTGTACTATAGTTTTGGAGGTATGTCAATCAAATGCACATAAAAAACTAAAATTTTCACCTAGCAGTAGCACTGTGGAAGAAAAATTCATTGCCAACAAAGCAAAACTTCTTCTAATGATAATGTGCGTACAAGAATAGCATATGTATGCAAAATACAATTAAATTTGAATACAGGAACAAGTAAGGCTGACCCAAACAGCTCATTCCATCATGATCATCTAAAGTATGATAGAAGCCACATCAGCAGCATAAGTACTTTATTGTACACTAAGGATGTACTACCAAATTATCCCAAATGGGGTTATGTTCCTTCCATTTGGTTTTTCTTTTTTATTTTTTGCATTATTGATGACAGACCATCGACAAGGCACGCATTAGACGCATCCATTTTAAATCTAAACACACACAGGGAGAAAGAAAAAGGAAAGATGGACGAAAGAAACATCTTTTACTAAGCCAACCAAAATATAAGTGTATTAATCAATGAAATGTTGTTTGCCTGTTTTCTTTCTTTGCAGATTATGTAGTATATACATTTGCTGGGCACAAAAAGCTGATCATACCAGTAGCATTGCCTCACAAACCCTAAACTGGCCCTTCGGAAAATATAAATTACTCACACTCACAACATCACACCATAATTCTGTTCGACTGTTCTACAGACTAATCATGAACAAAAACCAACCACCGAAGTGCTTAACATTACCAAACCAAACCAGATGAGAAGAATGAAACAATAATATTAGACCATTAGTACGAAGCACTGCCCAAGTAAGGATTCACAAGCTAGAAAGAAAAAAATCAAATAAAAAATAAAGAACTCAATTTATCAGAAGGCCACGCCTTTATGCAGACACATGTATATGTAGTTGCTAACTTACGCAGAGAAAAACTACCTCATTTCAATCGGTGGTGCGGCTGCATTTCACACAATGTTCAATCAAGCGGCATCACAACAAGCAACTGCCTACCTCTTCACTCAGTGTTGTGCGGCCTACTCAAGCTGTCAAGGATATCTGTCCGGGTGCACACAATCCGGTGGAACATCTCCCGCAGCTGCCGCTCAAGCGGGTCGAGCCCGTCCTTGAGGGACTCACACACCTGCACCAGCTCCTGCGCAGCCTCCCGCACCCCCGCATCCTTCTCCTCGGCCAAGGGGAACTGCGATGCGTCAGTGGTCTCCATGAGCTGCCGCGAACACCGCTCAATCTGGTGGATCTCCTTGAGCAGCCCGCATGAGTGCTTGCACTCCTTCTTCTTGGACTCCTCGAGGATGTGTTCGTACAGCGTTGTGACGGGGCCGGCCCAGGGGAAGCTCCTGGGCACTGAGAAGTGCGCCTGGAGGCCACGGTCCTGGCACGGGATGGTGGCCACAAGCGCCCAGACGACGACAAAGAGCACAGCACCCATGGTGTACACGGCGGAAGCGAGGCCTCCCGTGGCAGCGATATCGTGCGTGCGGGGCACCGGTAGGCCTCCTCCGATTGTCTGCAGCTGGCGCGCGGCTGACCACGATCGGGATACGCTCCACGAGAGCGACCTGAAATGGGAGCTGGAACCGGATCCTGAGCTGCCGCCGCTGCTGCTCCGGCGGTGGTGGCCGTGGCCGTGCCCATGGCCGTCCCTGTTCCCGCGGCCAAAGGATCGGTTGCGCTGGCCCACGACGCCGCCGCTGCCGCCCTTGTCGTCGAGCATGAGGATGGTCAGATCGGTGAGGGCCTTGCGGGCGCGGCGGATCTGGCCCTCTCCGAGAGGCGCGGCGGATCTGGCCCTCCCCGAGAGGCGCGGCGGGGGCAGGGGAGGCGAGCGCGGCGGCGGCGATGGCGAGGTGCTTGCACCACTGGCGGATGAGGTCGAGGCCGTCGCGGAGGGCGTTGCAGAGGTCGAGCGCCTTGACGGCGCGGTCGAGGAAGTCGGCTAATAGGCGATCGAGCGGGGGGCGCGAGGCGGCGGCCGCTCCGCCGCCGAAGAGGATGGCGCGGAACTCCTCGAGGCAGATGAGGAAGGAGTCGAGGAGGCTACGCGTCCAGGCGAGGGAGAGGATCTCCGGGGCGGCGCGGTCGGAGGAGGAGGGGTCAGGGAGGAGGTCGAGGAGGAGGTCGGCGGCGTGGCGCTGGAAGGCGTCGATCTCGAGGTCGGAGGAGTTGGCGTGGGTGTGGTGGTCGTGATTCGGTGGTGGGAGGCAGGAGGCGGCGGAGGAGGAGGAGGGAGGGGAGGAGGCGGCGGAGAATCAGAGGGGAGGAGCCGAGGAGCGCACGGGTTGAGTTGGGGGAGGCAGGAGCGAGGTCGTCGGGGGCGTGTGCGTGGGCGTCGGGTGGGTTCCGGGTTCAATGATGTGCATGATTCAAATAATTTTGGCCTTAGGATTTTCAATGAGTAAGAGAAGAAGGCTTGAGAAGAGATCCAGGCCATTCATTTGTATGAAGTTGGAACCCTTTGGTACACAAATCTGGGTGGACTTAGATTAGGCATGACTGTAGGGGTGGTTGAGGGGGTGGATTTAGTAAAGAAAATTTTGGTGAATTATAGAGTAGGGTAGATGAGCTCGTGTATGAACTGAGTGGTTAGGCTAGCTGGCCAGTCAAAGGTCACGCAGCCAACCGTTCCTGCTAGCGAAGCTCGTAAGGTGCGGTTATTTTTCCTGAGACCCTGAAAACGGTAGGTGCAATCCTCCCACCAAAGCAGAACTCCAGAACACCGCCTTCTCTCCGTTTCCAATCTCATGGCAGTGGACGCCGCAAAAAGATCCGGTCCTGGCCTACAAACTGTTCGCTCTTCACCGTTGACGTGAGCATCAAAGGCAGGCGCCACGGCGGTCATGCGTAGGCACGCACTGGTGGGGTGATGAGGTTCTCGCGTACAAAGATTTCAGATCGCCGGAATGGGTGCACCCGCGATAGCTACTCGGTGGCACGAGGGGATGCGAACATGGTGCTCCTGTTGCAACACAAGTCGCAACAGCCTCCGGCAAGAGCACCTTGGAATGCATTCTTTCACCTAAGAATGGTTTGGCATTCTTATTAAAACAAACAATGAATGCTTTGGGATTTAGAATATGACAATTCGCAAGAAAGGAATCCAATCCCCTATTTTCGTTTTTATATCCCAAACCAATTTGTGAACATAGTCATCGCCTTACTATGGATTTGATTCTTCACATGAATAGAATCCAATTCGATTTCATATTTTTGCAAACATATTGTTCGGATTTGATTCTAGGGCTGAAGCGTTAATATTGCTATGGAAAAACGGATCTGAAGCAGCAATACTTAGTCATGTATACTCGCACCTTGTTGGTTATCGCTGCTGTCGTCAATTACCGGGAAGAGAAGAATGGAGGTCGGATGAGAAGACGAACCTGTGGCCGCTTGAAGCGGCGAAGTGCCTGGTGAGATGGGAAGATGACTCAAAGGGTGCTTTGAGATTGCTTTTGCCAGGTGTCCTGTGCAGAATAAAGGTCTTACGTGATGGCGAAAGACCCGGGTCCTGCATAAGTGATGATTATCTAAACCAAAAAAAAAAAAGAATACCCGAGTATACTATGATTGGCTCGTTGTCTCAATACGCCAATCTTCCTGGAGAACTCCTACTCGATTCACTCCCTAGTTGCGACCTGTGTCGGATTTTTTCAAACGATACAGCGAATGGGTCCCGTTGAAGCGGTTTGACTGTGCAATAACAGGCGATGTGAATGGGATAATCCCGTACCGTATCATAGGAGAGGCATGAAACCAGCCATGTTGGGCACGGACGCGTGAAGCGCGCCATGCATGCTCCTTTCCAGCTTCCTGATCGGTCCAGGCGTGAAACCGGACGCACACGACGTTTAAGATAGCCAATGATCGAGGCCGTGCCACTGCTATATATAACCCATTCGGACCCATTCCAGAGCTCATCAAGCAGCTCGAGCACTCCTGTCCATTGCCATTTCCCTGTGCTTCATATCAGCTCGGGCATCAGTAACAAGAAGTAATATGGAGGCCCAAAACGAGGAGGTTGCTGCCCTGGTTCAGAAGATCGCGGGCCTCCACACCGCCATCTCCAAGAAGCCGTCATTGAGCCCATCTGCTGACGTCGACGCGCTGTTCACCGACCTCGTCATGGCGTGCGTTCCGCCGAGCCCCGTCGACGTGAGTAAGCTCGGCCCTGAGGCGCAGAAGATGCGAGAGGAGCTCATCCGCCTCTGCTCTGATGCCGAGGGGCAGCTCGAGGCGCACTACTCCGACATGCTCGCCGCCTTCGACGACCCGCTCGACCACCTCGGCCGCTTCCCTTACTACAACAACTACATCAACCTCAGCAAGCTGGAGTACGAGCTCTTGGCCCGCTACGTGCCCGGCATTGCACCGGCCCGCGTCGCGTTCGTCGGGTCGGGCCCCTTGCCGTTCAGCTCGCTCGTACTCGCCGCGCGCCACCTGCCGAACACACTGTTTGACAACTACGATCTGTGCGGTGCGGCCAACGAGCGGGCCAGGAAGCTGGTCCGCGCGGACAAGGAGTTGGGCGCGCGCATGTCCTTCCACACGGCCGACGTCGCTAACCTGACGCACGAGCTCGGTGCGTACGACGTGGTCTTCCTGGCCGCGCTCGTCGGCATGGCGGCCGAAGAGAAGGCCAAGGTGATAGCGCACCTGGGTACGCACATGGAGGACGGAGCAGCCCTTGTTGTGCGGAGCGCACACGGTGCGCGCGGGTTCCTGTATCCCATCGTTGATCCCGAGGACATCAGTCGAGGCGGGTTCGACGTGCTGGCCGTCTACCATCCCGACGACGAGGTGATCAACTCCGTGATCATCGCGCGCAAGGTGGACACGCACGCGGACGGACGCCAAAATGGGCAGGTGCACGCGCGCGGCGCGGTGCCGGTGGTGAGCCCGCCGTGCAGGTGCTGCAAGATGGAGGCGAGCGTGCTCCAGAAGAGGGAGGAGTTTGCCACCAAGGAGCTGTCCTTCTGATGCGACGAAACGAATGCGCGTGGTGATTATTCAATTCGTCGCTGTTTTATCAGGTGCAGTCGTGGTAATTTGAGGTTCATGTGTTATTGTATCTTGTAACGTACTACATTACCATATGTGCTGTTCACACGTACATGTCTGTACACCCGGTGTGCATAGATAAGGGTAGTGTGCGAAGGAATACTATATATGTGTTTGTATCCTCCGTTGAATTAAAATAAAAGGAATTTTCCTTCAAGAAGATATCAAGAACTAATTTTGTGTAATCCTTCCGTGGTTACTTAACAAACTTTAAATCTTGGCCTGTTCTTAATAAAAAAAATTGTAAACAATTGTTTTCACATCAATTTAGTAGACGGCCCCTTGGCTTCATTTAAGTGCTCTGGGATGTTTATCTGTTTATGCTAGTAAGCAAGCATTGCATGGCATTCATATTTAACAACTTCTTGTCATTTGCACAACTAATCCGATTAGGCCGGGTCATTGCGCGGTGTAGTACATGTGCGCTGCTTGTCTATCTTTTTTTCTAAGAATATATATATATATATATATATATATATATATATATATATATATATATATATATATATATATATATATATATATATATATATATATATATATATAATTGCATTTGCACATATCTAAAAGCAATCCAAAGGCAGAGAGACTTGGTGCCCGGGCACCATGGTGCCCCATTTCAGAATAGGACACCAGGGTGCCCGGGCACCAAGCCTCCCTGCCTTTGGATTGCATGCTAGTACAAAAGTATGGAAAGGAAGTCATTAACATAGATGGAAAGTCTTAATCATGGATGGAAAATCTCACTCATAGATGGAAAGTCTCACTCATGGAGCCTGGGCACCATGGTGCCCCTGTTATTTATACTCTCTCTCTCTCTCTCTCTATATATATATATATATATATATATATATATATATATATAGGAAGCATATCTAGTGCTAATGGCTATTTCAGTGCTAAGATGCTAATGGCGGCGTGGACCGTCCGATCTAGATTGCGTGGCTCAGATGGAGATGGGTGGGAACTCCATTCTACTTAAAAGCTTTTGCAGAAAACCCCCTTCGTTTTGCACTTAGATGGAAACGCTACAATATACAACAACAATGGTGGACTTGATGGGTTTTTGTTAAAGGAGCAGAGGATTTTCTGTAAAAGCGATTAAGTGGGATGGGGTTTCCACCCACCTCCATCTAAATCACACAATCTAGATCGTACGGTCTACATCGCTATTAGCACTTTAGCACTGAAATAGCCATTAGCACTAGATATGGATGCTCATATACATAAATACAAATTCACATATATATCACACATTTTTATATACATATATGCAAATTCACATATATATCACTCATTCTCATATACATATATAAATGCAAATAGAGAATATATGACACATAAACATTTCATTCATCAGTCCACTTGCTTGTTTCCTTTAAAAATTAGTCCTTTATGATGATCAATGCGTATGTAGCCACTTTCGTCACGCTTTTTCCCTACCCTTATGCCGTTTTTGAAAGGAGACAACTCATCAAATTGATTGTATTCTTCCTCATCTACTACATTCTCAACTCCGAATATCCTTCTTTTTCCATAAAGAACTACATGGCGCTTCTTATTTGCCTGGTCGGTTACATAGAAAACTTAAACAACTTAATTAGCTAGTACGAATGTTTAGTCTTTATACTTGACACGTTTTAGGTCAACGGTATTGACACCGTACTTGTCGACCTTCACCTGTGGGATATGGAACCAATAGCAACGAAACAAGGGGATCCGAGAAAGCATATAGTCAAGCTCCCAAATGTCCTCTATGAACCTATAATAGTAGTCCTTAACCTATTGGTACTGAACGCATCTACGCGAACACCGCTATTCTAGTTAGTGCTCTTTACATTATGAGCCTGCTTATAGATTGTGTACCCATTTATGTCATATCCTTGCCATGTCACAACTGTAAATGTTGGACCTTTTGCCAACCATGTCAGCATATCACTTGACGAGCTCCTAGCGAGTCGTTTCTTCAACTATTGGTTGAACCGACTGTTGTGTTATCATGTGATCCAAACATCTTGCCACTTTAGATTCTGCTGCCAAAGCACGTCCTTGTGCTGGTCTATATATGGGGACACTTCAGTCATGTATTGCAAGACTGTGAAATGAGCTTGACCATACGCATCTATATCTAGAGTGATTGCTTCCCTTGCGACAGTCCCGATACCCTTGAGCCTTCCCTCATGGCGAGATCGAGGTACACCTATCGGTTCAATCTCAGCTATGTAATCGACACAGAACTCAATGACCTCTTTGGTTGCATATAACCTTTGACGATGCTGCTAAGTTCCTAGGTTATTTTGGCCCTTGGATAAGTATCGATAACAAAATATACTTTCGCTTCATAAACAATCAAGGAGGAAGGTTGTACATGCAGAGAGTCACAACCAAGTGCTATGCCGGCTGCTCATGTTACCGAAAGGATTCATCCCATCTGTACTCAATCCGAACCTTATATTCCTCGGTTTTGCACCGAAGTCTGCAAACCTCCTATCAATGTTTCTCCACTGGGTAGAATCAACAAGGCGTCTTAGCATTCCATCATTCTTACGCTCCTCTGAGTGCCAATGTAGCAGTTTTGCCTCCTTTGGGCTGAAAAAAAATCGCTTCAAATGGGGAATTATAGGAAGATACCATACCCCCTTAGCAGGAGATCCTCTCATCACCTCTATTTCCTCACCATCATCTGATTGATTTTTTATGCTTGTATCAGGAGGCGTTGTACACCGGACATGCATGCATGTTTGCATACTCTTTACAATACAGGATGCAGTCATTCGGACATGTATGTATTCTTTCTACTACCATTTCCAATAGACAAAGAACCTTCTTGGCTTTATATGTGGTTTTGGGCAACTCATTTCCCTACAGAAGTATATCTGCCAAAACACCTAACAGTGGTGTGAAACTTTTGTCGGACCAACCATTGCTTGCCTTCAATTTCAGCAGCTTAAGCACGGCTGACAACCTCATGTATTTTGACTTGTAGCACATGAACAAAGGTTTTTGTAAGTCAACGTACAGCCTCAGCTCTAGCTCTCGACTACATCATCGAGGATAGTTGGATTTCCTCACCTACATCTATTATATACTAAAAGTTGATGACATGTACTTTATAGCTGCTAAGAAAAAAGATAAATATCTTATAAATCCTCATACAAAAGTAAAACTTCAGTACTTAATTAAATTTGTGGGTCCTAATTTTAAAGGCTTAGATTTCATAATTGAGTTAGATATATAAGAATTTGAAATAATTATAAAAATAGAAACATCTAGCCCTTGATTTGGATGGTCTTAATTTTGAAGGCCTAGATTTCATAGTTGCATTAGATATTTTGAAGGCCTAGATTTCATAGTTGCATTAGATATGTATTAATTTGAAATAATTATCAACAAAAAATATATCTCCTAATTTGGTAGACCCAAATTTTAGAGGCTTAGTTTGATAGTTGGAGTATGTATATATATATATAGACACACACACACACACACACACATATATATACACATATATACACACACATATATATATATATACATATATATATACATATATACATACACACACACGCACGCGCGCGCGCACACACACACACAGGCAGCGGCGGGCAAGGTGGGGGAGGAAGCGGCGGTGGTGGGGGAGGGAGGGGAAGGAGGGAGGGGCCCGGGGAGGTGGGGGGAGGAGGCGATGGCGATGGCAGGGGAGGTGCAGGGAGGAGGCGGCGGCGTCGGGGGAGGTGGGGGAGGATGCGGCGGCAGGGGAGGTGTGAGGAGGAGGTATTCGAATAGCCGTGCCCACGGTTAAGGGCGGACATGAGAACTTAACCAGATATAGTTCTATTTCAAAAGCTTGTGGGTGGAATTGGAAAAGTGGTGGGCAGTGGAAATCCTTGATTTGTGTTGCCCTGGGTGTCGCTCTAGTGATAAGGTAAACGGTTATAAAGCGGAAAGGTTAGCTTATGGTGTAGAAATCATGTAACGGTGGATAGAATCTGGATCGCTATTATTATTGCATTCCTTCACACATTTATAAAATCTTGTTTTAGTTCAAACTACTAAGTCTCAAGAAATTTCTATGTATCATATTTTAAAAGCAAGTTATGGCAAATAAAATAACCCCAGTCTTTCCTTGATAAGCCATGCATGTTATCTATTTGCATCTTGCGTATTGGCTCGTGGAGCACGGTGGTTTGTGCTCACCCTCGCTTACTCAATTAATCTAGAATCAGGAGTCAGATCGCTACGCTTCAGCAATACACTTGGTCATGATGGTGAAGAAGATGAAGATGTAAAGAACTAGGTCGTGCACCCCAGTTGGTTGCCTGTGGGCACGTCCTAAGGGTCCCACCTGTGTGCTTCATTTCTGCTGCTGCATTTTATTTATTTCGGCTTGATCGACCCATGAGTAAGTCTACTACTATATTTACGCTTCCGCATGATATGTATTTTGATGTTTAGTACTATATCTGTGAGCACTATCTACTGATCCAGGGAATAGTGCAGTGGAATCACAGAGGATTCTGGTTAAAAAATCCAAGTCCAACAGGGTTGGTATCAGAGCATATCGACTATAGGTCGTGACCTAGTTAACCTGTCCGTTAGTTTCATGACTAGAATTATTTCTTAAAAATCTATTTCTAAAAATATAAGTTGTATTGCTCATTCTTGTCTCTCTTAGATGATTCCCCTCATCTATATGCTTCCCTAGCTATTGATTTTGTTCTAAAACTCTCCTATCCCGAATTCAAAATGATAAAAATCTAATACTCCTCTTTTGAGCTCTCCTTGAAAAAGCTACTTTTGGCCAAAGTCACAAAAGCTTAAATTGGAAACTTATTTTCAAAAAAAATATTTTATCCTTGGAGGATCGATTATCAAATTGTTTATAAAATTCATTTTCAGACTCATTTCAATAAACATAATCTTTCGAGGAAATTTTCATAAATTTAACTATTTACCGGAATTTATTCCAAAATTTACTTTGGTTTCTCAAATAGTCCAAAAACAAAGTTATTTCTTGAAAAATTTCTCCGAAAAGGATTTTGTTTTTCACAAATAAAGCCTAAAGGTTAACCTTGAGATGTTACTTCTAAAAGTGTTATGTTAGTAAAAACATATCTTACATGTTTGGTTTTATTACCTATGGTTAGAAAAACACTTCTTGTCTTTAAAAAAAATGAATGGAGAAGGATACATAGAGTTGTAAATAAAGAAGATAGATGTTTGTGGTGAACACACAAAAATGTTGGTGGGTTTCATGTCGATCATCAGAAGGAAACAATAGGGTGAATTCTGGATGAATAAATTGGTGGAGCATGAATGAATAGATTGACTAGACAAATGAATTAATTGATTCTTGGAGAAATAGGAAGTGTGAAATAATTGATGGATTACGACATTGATAAATAGTATAATTCCTAGGAGATGCTTACAATAGTGGAATAATAGAATATGTTTAACTACTGGACGGATTCCCCCTCATCTATATGCTGCCCCCTCACCAGACGGCAGGCAGCCTGCTGCTCGATGGGGGGATGGCAGGCAAGCCTGCTGTCTGGTGAGGGGGCGGCAGGTAAAGCTGGCTAATTAGCTGACTTAATTACCTGCCCTAATTTTTTCAATCAATGTTTGTTTTATCCATTGCCCTAATTATCAAATGAGCTCAAAAAATTATGAAAATATATGTACAGCCTGTCGACACAATGTACCTCACAGTGTAATTTTTAGGTAATTTTATCCATTGCGAATGTTGCTAAAAAATTCATACAATTTAAACCTTTTGATGAGTTTTTACATATATCAAACGAGCTCCAAAAATTACAAAATTTTATGTGAAGCCTTTCAACATAGTCATAGTTATTGTGTAACATTTTGGAAATTTTATGTGGTTTGAATTTACTATGTTTATTCGGGTTAACTTAATCATGAATTTAATAATCCTCATGCATCTTTTGAAGTGGCATGTGTTGGCCAATCGTGTGCTCTCTCGTTCGCACTAATGTCATTATGTCTGTATCGTCCCCCTCGCCCACTCCCTTGTTTGCACATTTGTCAGTGTTATGATGCCAACCCCCCTCACCCACTCCCTCGTTTGCACAGTTGTCAGTGCTACTATGCCGCCTCCCCTCATCTGAAGCGCTGCTCATGATAATGGGACCTCAATGTATGGGATGAGCGCACCAGTTTCACCTTTTGCTCGGCCTTAAGTACGAACCTCTCGCAGTTCGTCGTTGCTCATCTTAGTCGCTCATCGCAGAAGGTCATTGTCACGCTCGTCGCTCAAAATTGGGAGTGTGTAGCTCATTACTTCGAAAAGGCAGTGCGTAGCTCAAAATTGGCAGTGCTGATTTCCTCTTCGGAAAGGTAGGTAATTTTTGATCGTATGCTTTTGATGTTATTCCCGTAATCCTTATCAATTAGTGTTATTTAGTTAGTCATGATTAATGTAGTTTATACTACAAAGAAAGTAGACCATAGTAATTTAGACATAGTTTATACTATTTTTTGTGTACGTACGGTACCCATAATTTGTTATTGAATGGAAATATGTAATTAAGTAGTCATAATTACTATAGTGGCAATTAGTTAGGGGTAAGTAATGAGTTGGTGCTAAGGACGACGGTAATGAATGGCTCATCATTTTTTCGGATGAGTAATCAAATTATTGGTAAGTAGTGAAGTATTTGTATGTAGTTACATGCACGCATGTAATCACTGACTTGTAGTATGTTGCTGTCATTATCAATCTTCACACTAATATTTCATCTATCCCATTTGTTGAAAGATACTCTTAAAATTATTTGGAGAAGGCAGTGCATAAGTCATTAAGGGCGCGATAGTGCTGATTAGTTATCCTAAAAGACTGGTAATTTTTTGTAGCATGCTTTCGACATTATTCCTGTAGTCGTAGTCGTAATTACTGTTATTTACTTAGTCATAATTAATATAGTTTGTACTATAAAGTAAGTTTTATAGTCATTATTAATCTTCACACTAATATTTGGTCTGTCCTATGTATTGGTAAGTATGGTTTTACCAGAGCTTCTAGAACACTCATACAATGAGAAACACTATTGTCCCTTATGGATGATAGGTGACGCGGCTGGCCCTTCACCGTTCAATTTGCGGGGAGGGATCCGTGGGCGTTGGACAAGCGTTACGTCACAATCCTATGGGCCACGGGCTTGTTGCCCTTTGCGAGGCTGGTCTCCACCAGGCATGAGTTCACCATCAGCAGCAGCCTGCTCGCGGCACTAGTGGACAAGTGGAGGCCCAAGACGCACACATTCCACTTTCGTTGGGGTGAGATGATGGTCACTCTGAAGGACTTCGCGTTCTTGACCGGTCTCCCTCTCGGGAGTGACACACTTGTTCCAGCCTCTGCACCAACTGACTGATGGGCCAGTTCTGCCGGCCTATCCCAGAGAGTACACGTGGTGTCCCTCGCACTTGACTGAACAATTTTAGCATGTGCATGCAGGATGCATTGCCAGATGTTGTCAAGACACACCTCATCGCATTCCTTATCCAGCTCTTTGGTTGGAGCATATTTCCAGCCACACACGGTGATATTTGCAACACTGAATTCATCGGCCTCGCTGAGTCTTTGATCGATGGAGAGTTTGGAGCGATGCCTCGGTACAGCTGGGGATCAGTGGTTCTATGCGCTACATATCGGGGGTTATGTAACGCTTGCCAGCGCGCCACTGTTGGTACCCCCAATCTAGCTATCTGCTATGTGCTCCTGTAGCTGTGGAGCTGGAAGCACTTCCTTATCGGGCGTTTGACCATCGTGATGCCAGTGCACTTGTTCGGTGAGTTCGCTGATCTGATAGATAGGCCCACTATGGGTATCCAATGGACTATTGCCTGTATGCGGCGGGCGAAGGGCAAACCGTCGAGGTGCTACTTGCTATGGCACAATGAGTTCGAGTCGTTGCATGACAACGATATCATCTGGGGTCCATGGACGGTATATTTTGTGCATCGTATATCGCCGTACGGGTTGTCCCTGCATTGCCTGGAGGATGCGGAGCTATGGATGACGACACATCATCTAGTGTTCTCGTACATTGTGAAGGCTTACATGTCATAGTGCGTGATGTGACAGTTTGGTTTGCACCAGACCATGCCCCCTCTGGATGGTAGGTTCCTACCACAAGCCATACAGTGAGTCAAACTTCATCTGACTAATGTGTACACTTTATATGTCTTTCTATCTAACGTCGATGATTTTGGAAATGCATGCAATCAAGGGCTGGTCGGTATGGTACCTACTGGCGGCCAAGCAGCAGCAGTGGACGATGGCATGGACGGACAGGGCGCATCTCGATGTCAACATGGAGCAACGTCAGTACGACATCGAGACGTACGACGAGTACCTGGAGTGGTACGTACCCCGATCACGTAGCAGACTCACCATTCCTCCACCAGATCACCCTGAGTAGATCACACACGAGGAAATCTACAATGCTCGATCGATCCCCACAGCACTTCATTGCGGTATGACAGCGTAAGATAGTTCAAATATATTATCGTTTCATTCAAGAAATTCATACTTCTTGTATTGAACCTGTTTTGTATTTCACTTCAGTTGGAGTGGGCGCATCACATCGCAAGCGCATCAGAGGCTGCCATCAGTAGCCAGGAGACACCACCGGCCATGCAGAAGACTATGAAGTTTATCCTAAAGCAGGCCAAAAAAATAGTGCACAACCTAAGCTGTGGCCGTTCCACGGATCATAGTGAGCACATGAGCTACCCAGTGGGGGCACCATGCTCACCCGCCAGGTCATCACGACCTAGCGAGTCCAGCCGGCCATCGCAATCTACTGAGTTTGCCTGATGTCATAGTACTAGCTACTGATCATCCATGCGCTGTACCGACGAGAAGGTAACTTACGTATGAACCTACATTTTGTTTTCCTATTAGGCCTTGCATTCTACTAACATCATGGCGTTCTCCCACTGCAGGTCCGTCGTCGAGATGCATTACTTTTGATGTCTGCACCACCTACATAGACTACCGCTCCTCGTTGTTCATCTTCGTTGCACATTCGGAAGGTATGAGATTCGCATTGTACATCTAGAATATTTGTTGTGACTAATCTCGTTTCATCTTGCAGCCTCCAATTCAATGTAGGGGTGACGACGAGTCCACCGATGATGACACAGGCCTCCCAGATGCTTCCAGAGAACAGTACACAGCGCCAGGGTTTGCAGCGTATGCAAGGTAGAGCTCAGCGTTCACAGCATACCCAGGGTTTAGACACTTCGGTGGGCAGAGCTCCTCCGGCTTCACTGCAACGTCGTACCGTCAAAGCGAGAACTCCTTCGTAGCACGAGGAGGATTTCTAGAGTCCTTCATGCACGACATTATTGCGAGCGGCTCGCAGTTCGGCATGTCTCAACTGGAGGACTTCGATCCTTACCGGACCCAATCTACTGTACCTGAGCCTACTTGACCACTGCCGGCCATTGAGCAGACATAACGGTCTCCATACCTCCTCCGACTCGAGACACAACCTCCGGATCGACTGACGTACCCAACGGGACATGCTCGTGCGCAACGGAAGATAAGGCCATGTACAAGGAGAGGCAGACGAAACGAGAAGATAGAAGTGGCTCAGATGGGTGAGCCATATCGCATCCAGTGTGATACATTTTTTGTACTATTAAAAGTTTAATTGTACAAGATTCGTAATGTATAAAATTGTAAAAAAATCATGAAATATTTGTAAATTCATGATTAAGTTAACCCAAATAAACGTGGCAAATTTGGACTACACAAAATTTTCAAAAAATTACACAATAACTATGACTGTGTCGGGAGGCTTCACATAAAATTTCGTAATTTTTGAAGCTTGTTTGCTATATATAAAAACTCATAAAATATCAAAATTATTTAAATTTTTTAGCAACATTTATAATGGATAAAAGTACTCAAAAATTACATTGCGAGGTACGTTGTGTCAGAAGGCTGTACATAAATTTTGTAATTTTTTGAGCACATTTATATATTTAAAAATTCTAAAAAACATTAAATAAAAAATTAGGGCAGGTAATTAAACTAGCCAATTAGCTGGTTTAATTACTTGCCGCCACCGGCCGTGCTGCGTGCCACACCCCCGGTGCTGCCGCCTGCCCACCGAACAGTAAAAGTGATATTTTTGCAAATATTGTGTGTATACGGCTATTTTTTAAATACGATACATGAATAGTGCCAATGTGGCTTTAACTCGTCATTTTACCGAATCACATGTTTTGAGTACAAACAAATTTGCTTTGATTTTTTTTTGTGAGGAACAACACCACTCTCAAGGTTATGATGCGGCCACAATTACTAACCATACTTCTGCAATTATTTCTTGTGAGAAATTTATGTCGCATAAATTAATTTCAGAATTTACTTTGAAAGGAGATGAAGCCCATCAATCGTGTGTATGCTGTGCGTGAGGAGCTGCGCATGTGTGGGGTCGGCGTGGTGGCAAATATTGCACACACGCACAGGTTTGCATGGAAACCAGCCCAAGAAGTTAGGAAGGTGGAACTCGCCTCCCCCTATTTGCATACATGCATAGGCAATACGTGGGATCAGGGAGAGATCGAGTCAAACTTGCATGCACGCACGCACGACAACTTTGGAAGGAGCTGTTAATTTATGTGCCAAGAAAAATGGAAGTCAGGAACGAATCATATTTGGTTGGTGTCCAACACGATGAGAAAGAAGCCACATTGTCTTCCTTTTTGAGCCACGCAAGGAAAAAGGATAGAAGTCAAGACTGCAGGAAAACGGTGTCCACGTGTTATGCGCAAGATGGAGGAACAACTCACGCCCCGTGTGTGGTTATCTCTCAAGTCGCTCGGAATCTCGGATGATGTCTTTATACTATACTAGCATGTGCTACAATGTGCAGGTAAACTGGAGAAATATAGCTGATGCCATAATGAGTCACCGGTACAATAGCCACTAGGATTCTAGATTGCCAAACAATGATTGGCTGAAATGGCGACAAGAGCTATTTATTGTCCATCACGCTGTGCTCCGTTATTGATTTATTTTGTCGTCAAACAATAACAATAACTTACAGAAATCCAATCAAATATATTGGCAATCAAGCCTTGCTTGGAAGAAGCACCAGTGCTGGTACAAGAGCCACGGCACATTTTATTTTTCCTTTTAGGCCTGTACATGCATGCTGTCCAGAGATTATTTCACGAACGGCCAATTGAGGCAACTTGATCTGTATGAAATAAAGAGAATATATTGTCACCTTCTTGACAGAAGCATAAATATTGACAAAACATCCATGTTAGCATGATGCAGACATAGCCAAAGCAGATACTGTCTATAAACAACACAAAATAAAACAAGTTACTGAAACTATTTGCTTCAGTATCATTTGGCGCTGTTCTGCTTAATTTATATAACGCATGTGCATGCGCAAAGTTCACACTTCACACATACAACCAAAACATCTGGCTGCTACATAGCCAGATGACATGTATTTGCAGTAGTTAAGACTTTTAAGACAAAATTGTTAACACCTTGCTCCATGTGGAAATTATGCCATTTGAATAAATTACAAGCGATATTCTTTCGTTTCATTCACAGTTTAGGGAATGAGAATGAACTTTGAAACAGACAACATAAATCTTAAAGAAAACATCAGGGGTGCCAATCAGCCACAATAAGCAAAGAAATGCATTTTCTCTTCATAAGAAAAGATAAAAAAAAGTTACCACAGCAACAGCAGCGATCGTGGTATTGATGAAGATCCCTCAGGGCTTAGACCTTCATGAGATGATACACCGCCACTAGCTGATAATGTTTTATTTTCACCGTCAGCCGCTGAATCTGAATCAACCTTGCTAGTACTGTTTATGCAATACTTCTGCAGCCACCTATCAGTCTCCCAAAGGACGTGCATAATGCTCTCCCTCGCAAAGTACCCATGGCTTTCGAAAGGGAGTATCACCAAACGAGACAGTGCACCATGACCCTTCAAGGCATTGAAGAATCGGTCTGACTGTAAGATAAGTATCATAAAAAAATTAGATGATACAAAGCCATTAGCTAAACAATAACCGTAAACTACTAATGATCTGCTGACTAGCAAATAAACATTACCATGAACATTTGAACAGAACATCAATTCATAACAATGTAGAGGTATTTCCCTCAAAAGACAATACAGGAGATAATCAGATGTAAGTCATTGTAGAGCCTAAACATTTCAGACCACGGTAACCAAAAGTATTAGTTTTCTACGTAAGACGTTGAAAATCAAGTAGACCTAATTACATGTATGTAAAATGAAACATGGTTAACTGGAATGACAATTCAAGATTTCTTAAGGTCTTGGTACAGTGAATTTATATTATTATAACTATCGTTGTAGAGGTTTTGGCCACTTGTATTACTTTCACAGGGAAACCAATAGCTGGTAAGATAAACTATACACATGTCTAAATGAATTTGGGATAAAAAAAGAAATTATTCAAACATCAGATATGCCCAGAAGTAGATAAAAGGTAGACACTTCTGACTCTTCTGCGGAGCAACTGATGTCTCACAGGTTAAAAGTTGGTGGTGTAGCACTTTACCTGCATTGTCAGTGTTCCAGAATTGTCGTCCTGCTCTCCATGAATAAGTAAAATTGGTTTCTTGATTTTGTTGACCGACATGAACGGGCTCATCTCAACGTAGGTGTTAGTTGCCTCCCAGAGTGTTCTGTCCTCACTCTGCAGACAAATGCACGCTGTTAATAAAGACTGAAAGTCTGAAAGACTACGCACTAGACAGGTAGTTACCTATACAGCATTTGCGTGTACCTGAAACCCAAATGGAGTTAGTGTCCTGTTGTAAGCTCCAGAACGAGCAATCCCACAGCAGAAAAGATGAGAAGCATGAGCTAAGAGATTAGCTGTCATGAATGCACCATATGAATGACCACCAACAGCAATTTTATCAGGATGAGCCACCTAAAGAACAGTTACAAAAAGAGAATATGCTCAACTCTTCGAAGGCATTGCCAGGATAGATGAAAATTTCAAGCAACGGAAAGGCTCCATATACGAGCTTTACAAGAGACTTCGTAACAGTCACTCACAGGTGGCCCTTGTGGCCTTGTGTAACTGTTACAAACCCATTTGTAAAAAAATCATTTGTATATATAAAATGGTTCTTTGCACAAAGAAGTAGAAAAGCTCACCCCTCTCCTAACAACTTCCTCAACTGCAGCCTCTGCACTGGCTACTAGTTGCTCCACAAACCTACAAAATAGTTTGCAATATTGAAAGAATAAATACCATGGTGCAAATGTAGTAAAGTTCAAAATTTTCTAGTCACATAGAAGGATATGGAATAGAGCAAAAGTAGCAAAAACACCTGTCGTTGGCCTCTTCATCACCTTCACCAATAATCGGGATAGTCGGATCTGAAAGAATGGCAAACCTGCAAGCCAAAGTGTTGAGTGAGAGTGTGTACCAGAGAGAAACATATTTGCGAGACATGCATTGGAATTTTCACTTTGGCTAAATTTGAAGGTTAAAGGAGCGGAGGAAATTCTTCTGTCCCTGATAAACAGAAATACAAAATAAATGGTATGCATGTTCTTGAATAGCAAGAAGAGAAACAATACCCTCTAGCCAACCAAAGCAGAGGGGATGCATCATCAATCTCTGGAAACTCATTAGGGGAACCACGAACTTGTCCAGCAGCATCTTTGCTTTTAAACTCACCAGGGTAGGACCAAACTAAACATGGCAAAGGTCCATCTTTTGATGGATCATAACCTGGAGGCAGATACAAGTCTGCTGTAAGTTGAACCCCATCCTTCCGCTTGTATCTTATCATTTCCTTATACAATGAAGCAAGCTGAGGATACGGATGGGGAAAATTTGTGATCTGAACTTGCTTCTTCTCTGGCCAAATTTGCAGGTAATATTGTCTATTTTCTGTTTTTGATTCTTTTGAAGTAAGTATCTTTAACTGATCAAGGGGAAGTTCCCCATCAGTTTTGTCTGACATCAGTCTAACAACAGTTTCGTAGTATTTTTCCTTGTCACTTTCCCATATTCGCTCTTTACTTCCAGTGTTTCTGCAAAAACAATGGCATCAATTGGCACCTGACATATATGATACAATTACATTATAATAGATAATAAATATAATAATTCGTAGTTATGAACATACATATCAAACAAATCAAGGAATGGAACATTTCCTTCTGGTGTGGCACCCATCCCGTTCAGCAAGATGTAAGTACTTTCCTCTTGTTTCTTAATCTTTGCAATAACATATGTTCCCATGGCAGTTCTTCGCAGCATTGGTGAGCCAGGATCAGAGTATACATCTTCTGAAGATCTATCAAATAAAATCCGTGGACTGACATCCATTTTATCAGGAGAGACCACCCATGTTCTTGTTTTCCGAGTTTTGTACCAAGATTCATACACTAAAGCAAGAGATTCGTCACACCAGTAGGTCCCTCTGCACCAACAGGATGGAAACATGATAACAATACAGTGGGAAGAATAAGTTACTAGGCACATAAATTGTTACAAAGGGATAGCATAACAAACATTGTAAAAGAAAGTGCCATCTTGTTATACCCAGCACCAAATACAATAGGTGATTTGGATGATATGACCTTATAAATATTTGTCAGGAGTCAGGACACATTATATCAATGTTCTTTATTCATTTGAAATTTCATGCTAGCAGTAATGTAACTATGTCAAATGCACAAAGATTAACCATGATATCAAGTGCAGTGAAGCAAAGTTTAGTGATCCTACTAAAGTAGGCTAGTGGAGTTCAAAGGACATACGCATATCGAAGGTTGAGTTTATGTAGGATCTCTGGTTGTTCACCATTTATAGGCTCAGCATTTTCCATGTAAACTATGTCACGAGGTGAAACTTCTACTTTTGCATCTCCACCATCCTGTGTCTCCACCCTGACAAAAAGAAGGATACAGCAACCCAGCAAGAACAAGGAATCACTCATGAAAACACTTGCATAGCATATCTTGACAAATGAAGTCACTCTCAACTCAAGTAAATGTAGCATATGAATATCATAAACCATCCAAAAGGTATAAGTGTATAACTGACACTGCAAGAACAAAGTTTGTACAGAAAAGATCTGATAATTAACAATGTATGCGTGTACCACTGCACTAGTAACCCAGATGCTATTTTGACCTAACAATACATTAAGATAAGCATCAGTGCCAGTATCAAATTGAGATGGGAAAAAATCTTTGTGGATGCTCTTAATAATGTGAGTGTTGTGGTTACAGACCAAACAGAGAGAGAGATGGTAGTGGAGAGGTGGGAGTGTTCTGCCTCCTCCCCATGGACTGTAATCATATATATGTACCCATGAGGAGTGCTTTTACAGTTATACCCTTACGTCTGGTTATCCCCTCTGGGGGCACATATGTCATTACACATGGCCTATTATGGGCCTTATAATCTCCTACCGGGCCTGCTGGGTTTAGGTGGGGGCCACCCCTACAACAGGAGCCTCTCATGGTAAAGGGCTTCACGGGGCCGAAGCCATGTCGCCGAGTCCTTTGGCCCCCTCCGTCCCCGCAGCCTGTGAACTTTTCCAAACTTGACCCGGGGCTGGGCTGCAGTCGAAGTAGACGCGCGCCGGGGGCGTTGCCCCGGCACAGGACAGCGTAGCGGGCCCCTGATCCGTCGTATGAGCCTTAAGTGATAAGGGACGTGCCGTGACGCTCGGTCTGCCGGCCGTCCACGCGGCGAAGCGTGCTTGGCGCGGTGCGGGCGTTTGAGGCGTCGTGACCATTAATA
The DNA here is from genome assembly GCA_017311315.1 of Dendrocalamus latiflorus. Taxonomy (NCBI): domain Eukaryota; kingdom Viridiplantae; phylum Streptophyta; class Magnoliopsida; order Poales; family Poaceae; genus Dendrocalamus; species Dendrocalamus latiflorus. The sequence continues at coordinate 40,608,233 of CM029651.1, forward strand.
TGGCGGCGGACTCCCGGCAGTTGGACTTCTGCCGATTGGCCTTCCGCCGGTTGGCTCCCCTGCTGATGGGGTATATATATGGCGCTGGTGCGGCACTGCTCCTGCGTATATTGTGATAGAAGCTGCTCCCCTAAAATGGGCCCCTGCCGTGCATCAACATTCCTGGGTGACGCTGAACGGCTTGGGGAATGTTGATGCATAGAAGGAGGTCCATTTTTCTTGGGAGCTCGATCAGCGCCGGTTGTCGACAGTTAGCCGCGCTTCCTGCCCCCGCACCGCGCTTCCGCAGGAGACAGCAAGGTCTGCCCTGTTTTTCTTAACAGGCCTACCTACAGTCGGCGTTCCTGATGGAGCCCGCCGGCATCACCTTTTACGTTGATGCACTGTAGGTGGTCTGTTAAGGAAAACGAGGCAGACTTTGCGGGATAAGACCCCCGCCTTTGCGGCGCCCAACCGGAGTAGACGCGCGCGCTCCGTCCCCTACCCTCCGAACGGGTGGCAGCGGAGCAGGCGTCCAGCCGGAGTAGACGCGCGCGCTCCGTCCCCTACCCTTCGAACGGGTGGCAGCGGAGCTGGCGCCCAGCCGGAGTAGACGCGCGCGCTCCGTCCCCTACCCTTCGAACGGGTGGCAGCGGAGCTGGCGCCCAGCCGGAGTAGACGCGCGCGCTCCGTCCACTACCCTTCGAACGGGTGGCAGCGGAGCTGGCGCCTTTGCGTCGCGGACATCGCCACGCGTGCGGTGACTTGAGATCTCGCGATGCGGTCTTGCGCTGTAAAGGTTCCTGTGCCATGCGACCCGCCTTGGCGCGCACGGGGCACGCGGCGGCTTACGACTGGTGGGCGTCGGGATGTGGACGGTTGCGTGTTCGCGACCGCTCGCCCCTTCCCTAGGCAAGGGGGACACGGGGGCGGGCGACGAATGGCGGGCGGATGCTGTTGTGATCCCCTGGCCCATTAGTGCGCCTTTAATAGCGGCTAGGGAGGGTCGTGCTGTGCCGGCCCTTGGTGCTTGTGGTCGTGGCTTTTTAGCTTTGGGTATGGGGAACAGCGCTGGACGGGCGTTTGTACGACTGCGGTCGTGTCCCGCACGCGGACCGTCGCGACGCTTCGGTACTGGGGCGAGGTGGCTTAAAGTAGCCCCCGCTGTTGTACGCCCCCTTCCTGCTTGCGCCGCCTTCCATACTCGCGTAGTATTTTTGTGCCGCTGGCCTCCTTCCCGGAGAAGCAATGGCGTCTGATGGCAAGCGTGGTCAGGCGGGTGGTGTCTGCGGCATTCGCCGGCGGTCTTTGCTGTTGGAGGTGAAATACGCGCTCCAAGAGCGCGACCCGGCGGCGGCGGACAAGGAGTGGCTGGTGGCGAAGGAGGAAGGCACGTTCTCCGGCGAGCTAGGCCCCTCGCTCGTGACCGAGAAGACGATCCAAGGGCATCTTCGCACCGGGAAGTTGTCCGAGCGCCAGGAGGTGCGATTGCCCGCCGCCGACGAGACGGAACCGCATCCCGAGAGGTCGGAGGCGGTCGTGTTCGTTGCCTTTTTCGACGCGGGACTCCGCATCCCAGCGGCGGATATCGTGGGCGACGTGCTGCGGACCTTCGGGCTGGAGCTGGCGCAACTGACTCCAAACGCCGTGGCGCGGCTCGCGGTGTACAGCTGGGCCTTGCGCTCGGGGGCGTGTTGGCCCAGCGCCTCGTTGTTCGCCTACCTTCACGAGGCACGGTGCTAGCCCAAGGACCGGAAGGACGGGACGCTGTCGAGCTTCGGTAGCGTCACCTTTATTCTTCGTCCGTCGTGCAGCCCTGCCGAAAGCGGGGACTCCGGATCTACGCGCCGCAGCGGCGCACGGCTAGACGTGGGGGCTTCGCGACTGTCCGCCCTCTCCGGCGTGGGCTCGGGCGCGATTACTGGCGCGGCCTGCTGGCTCCGAGCCTCTTGCATATCGCGGACGTCTCCGCGAAGGTCCCCTAGCTCCCGCTGGAACGCGTTGAGGGCTGCTAGTATGGCGCTTTCCACCGCAGGCGCTGTCGGGGCCGCCGGAACACCCAGCGGACGGGTCGGTGCAGGGACCATCGCTTCACGATCTCCAGATCCGCCGGATGCTTCATTGCGGCTACCCCCGGCCGCCTGATCCGTGCTGCCGGCGAGGGTGGCGGGGGCTATCGTTGCAGTGCCAGCGACGGGGTTGGGTGTCGTTGTAGCGGCGCTGGCGGGGTCAGTCGCTGTGGTGCCAGCGACGGGGTTGGGTGTCGTTGTAGCGGCGCTGGCGGGGTCGGTCGCTGTGGTGCCAGCGACGGGGTTGGGTGTCGTTGTAGCAGCGCTGGCGGGGTCGGTCGCTGTGGTGCCAGCGTCGACGTCCGCGACCATGGCGCCTGCGCTGCCGCCAGCTCCTTCGGCGGCCGATGCCGAAGCCCTGGTATTCACGCGCCGCTCCGACCCAGTCGTCTTCTTTCCCTTCGCCGCCGCTGATGAAGCTTTTTTCGGTGCCATCCTTCTTCTTCGGTCTTCGGGCTTGTCCTTGTCCTCCCCACGGACGGCGCCAACTGTTGTGGTTACAGACCAAACAGAGAGAGAGATGGTAGTGGAGAGGTGGGAGTGTTCTGCCTCCTCCCCATGGACTGTAATCATATATATGTACCCATGAGGAGTGCTTTTACAATTATACCCTTACGTCTGGTTATCCCCTCTGGGGGCACTTATCTCATTACACATGGCCTATTCTGGGCCTTATAATCTCCTACCGGGCCTGCTGGGTTTAGGTGGGGGCCACCCCTACAACAGTGAGCATGCTGAATACTACTGGCAATGATTCATAATCTTATATTGAGCTTGCCAGCTGACATTGTGGTAATTGGTAAATATGTTACTTAGTACAACATGGAAACAATCAGAACAGGATAATATTATACTAAAAAGGATGGAAGAATATTATTGCAATATAACAAACAACCCATATTTATTTTTGGTTAGCTAGATGCTACGAGGTCTAGTATCTGCTGATTATTGCAAACTTTTGTTCTCTCTTCTTGTCACTCTGTAAGAACTCTGTTTCCATTTTATAAATGGACAATGGGGAATAGCCTAAAAAAGTCATATTTATTTGCATAAAATCACATTTATCAGCAAAATCAAGTAAGTAAAATTGGTTCAAGTGGATTTTTATTTTTAAGCAAAAAGTATGGATAATAGAAAAACTCAAACCGTATTCATACCGCATCTATCAAGTATAGTCAGAATAAAAGGGCAAATCAGAAGTTATGACTGCAACAAAAGTTGATTTTATTATTTCATACTAACTCATTGATTGAAGATTGAAGGTTATGAAGGACAAGACAACAAGTGCTTGTTTTTTTACCAAGTACTCCCTACAGTTACAAAATAGTGCCATTTTGGACACCAACACGGTCCCTAAAAAGCAAACTTTGACAACTAGTTTCTATTTAATATATTTACAATGCCTAAAAAATTGTAATATTGTGAAAGTACTTTTCGAGAAAAATCTACATATCATTTTCATGTGTCCAATAGCCAAAGTTTAGAAAGTCAAAATATCACTCTTTTGTAACTGGAGGGAGTAGCATCCAAACTCCAGAGAGATAAAAAATGCAACTATACTACTACAAAAAGTACTAATTGATATTATTTCCTTTTGAGCTGATAAATCTAATCTCAATCATATGTCCTCCTGATGAAAGGCCAGGCTTAGTGAAACCATCCAAACAACCTAAACCATCTGATGAGATTGGATGCCTTGGCTCCCCTTCTAGTTCCCCTTGTATTGTCACGCATCTATTTATTCCTTCACTTATTGTCACTTAATTCAAGTGAACGCTATTATCACTTGTGCAAACTTAGACAATAAGGTTCAGTTCTTAAAAAACCACATTGTTACTCAATTATTCATTTTAGGATACATGAGTTTATTCGTTATTATTTCAAGTTTTTAGGGTGTGGAGTTCAAGCGTAAACTAATTAGTATAGATACAAAAGGATAAGGTACAACTGATTAATGGGAACCACCGAATACTGAGGAAGTCATGTACATAAATGAACAAACCACACTTTAAACCAATATAAATAATGCTTAAAATGTTGTTTTACATACCAACACAACATTGAAGGTTTTTCTGGCCTCCAATAGATTGAACGCTTTCCCTTGCGCACGCTGCTCATTGCAATTGGAATATCCTCGGCAAGGGGCAAATCACAAAGTTCCCTAATAAACTTCCCATCTACAGTCCATAATTCAACTTTCTTTGGAAATCTTACAAAAGGTACAATATAGGAATACGGACGGTGGAGAGAAGACATCATTAAATATTTGTCATCTGGTGATGGATCAATTGATGTATATACAGCAGGAAGGCCAATTGGCTTCACTGTTCCATCCAAAGAGGCAAACATGAGCTGCGAGGTTGCATAGTAATCAAACAGATCAGCATCATATTCATCTTTCAGCAGATCCTGGAAAGTTCTCACTTGGACCACATTCTTTGTCTCGTTAGACTGAATTTTTGGACCAGATGGAACTGATGGCTTCTGTGGTGGAGCTCCACGTGATAAAGGGATAGTGCAGACTAACAAAGTAGAATTGTTAACCCATACAAAGCTGCAATAATAGCAGAGACATTGTTTTTAGAAGTAGGAATAGAGAAAGATAGCAGGCATAGAATTATAGAAATTCATTTTCACCTGTCAAAGATAGCATTTAAGTATATCTCAGGAGATTTGAAAAGTGGTCTTGCTTTTCCAGATTCCATGTCCGCAACCCACACCCTTAGCTTGCCACTTTTGTTATCCTCCTGTTTGAAAAACAATAGTCCATTATAATTAAATATAAGTAATCATCAAAATACATCAACTCTCTCTATTTCAAAGCCTAGACAACCAATTACCTCATCAACTCGAACACTGAATGACAAATGACGACCATCTTTTGACCTAGCTCACATGGTTCAATACATGAAGTCAAGGTTGATGCAATCCATAATACAAGTAGAATTTTGTTTTTGAAATAGTTAAGACTGAAAACATGACAAATAAGTACCAAAAGAAATGACAGAAGTTGCTTAATCGAAAAATATGGAAATTTACCATTTGACGAAATTGATCCTTGCTCCCTCTGGGTATCCACAGACCTCTTTCTCTGGACCCAAGGTACCATCGTCCATCAGCTTATGGATACCTATTCCAGTGTAAAAGGACCTACAAAATAGGTTTATCAGATTTCCAATGATGGCATGCCATAAAATGCAACAATAAATTTGTCACAAATGAAAGGAAATGGTGCAAACAATGAAAATTTGGCCAAAGCATCAAGTATTACTTACATTCGACTCCTAGTATTAGAATGGCCATCAATCCTTTCGCCCGCAAGTTTCTCCTCAGGCTTTGCAAGATCCGATAGTGGTGGCAGTGCTGGACATTTGAGGAATAGAATCTTGTCCTTGCTTGGCGAGAATGACAAGCCAGGAAGTGGTGGTGCATCAACAATGTCCTGTATTTCTTTTGGAGGAAGGCAATAGCCCATCGTCTCGGATGAAAGATCTGCACAGTACACAAATACATTAACTGTTCATTGTACAAGTAGTCCACATTGTCCTTTCACATAGAGTTGAACCTAGGACAAAATATGCTCAAACAGCGAGTAATATAGATCTTCACTAGGCATACAAAAGAAACCATGTACGTTAAAAAAACAGTCACATTTGAAAGATTATTTACTATCATCAATACCCCAATACTAAAGGCATGTTCCTTTGTCACACTAATAGTCAGGGAAAGCCCTAGAACCCAATATCCACTTACATTTTACTCCTAAAATTAAAGGTACTATTGTCTTTCCTGGACAACCCAAAGCATCATTATCTTAAACTTGTTGAAACAGTTCTAGGATTATGTTACATTCCTGAAGTAGGAAAAAAAACCACAAACAATATTAAGGCAAGAAGAACAAGCGTCCAAATACTTCACAAGGAACAGGTATGACCTTTCCCAGACAAATAATACTTAGGAACTTAAGCTGCAACATTTACCGTAACAACGAGCTTAATTGAAGTGTCTCTTAACTTTGCCAAAAAAAAAGGAAAACAATCATCTATGTCATGTTGTCAACAAAAGATACGATATTTCCGTGAACAAACCAAGCAAAATGTATTAAGCTATACACAACTTAAATCAATTAAGAGCTTCAATAAGTTTCCCAAAAGAGAGAAAAAAAAGAAAAACAGGCTATGTGATGTTAGACTTAACCGCGTCGCACTTGGGTTAGTCGTTACATATATTCATAGTCGAATTGAGTTAGTACTGAGTTAGTGCGTGCGTTACGAGAATTCATGAATCGCTCAAACGTGGGATGGCACGTCATAAAGAGTTGGACATGAAGTGTGTTACTTGTATTCATGAATGTCATCAATTGCTCGGTCGTCGGATGGCACGTCGTAAAGAGCTGGATGTGGTGTGTAAGCCGGGTCAGTTACTGTGTTTTTGTAGTATAAATATCAACGAAGAAAACGCTACAATATGAGGAAAAAGCAGCACCAAAACTATCATGTGTTGTTCTCCAATGAGTCCAAGTTTTTCCCGTGTGTGTCCAGACATTCCTGAGTTTTCGCTACCTTCGTGGTCGTAAATACCTTCATGGTCATAAATTCCTTCGTGGTCGTAACTCATATCGAGTACATTCCTTCGTGGTCGTAACTCGCTTCAAGTACTTTCCTTCGTGGTTGTAACTTGCTTCGAGAAGCTACGACTTCTTGGTCGGAAGAAGCTACGACTTCCTGGTCAGAAGAAGCTACGACTTCCTAGTCAGAAGAAGCTATGACTTAGTTTGTGTTCTTGCGCTCCGACTTGCCACAACAAGTGGTATCAGAGCCTGCGTTGTGTTACCACAATGTCGGGGCAAGAGCATGAACCAAGGTCTCCACGAAGCACATGAGTCTGTTAAGAAGGCAATAGCAGCGGCAATAGCAGTTGTCAGTGGCAATGGAGGCTGCGAGATTGTATTGCAGCGCGTGAAGGAGACGGGTGGCACAGTGGTCTACCCCATGCTAACGCGCACAAACTACGGCGACTGGTCCCTCTTGATGAGGGTGTACCTATAGGCACAAGGACTCTGGGAGGTGATCGAGCCCAGAGATATTGTCAACTACCGTGATGACCGACTAGCACTGTCGGACATTCTTCACGCTGTGCCTTCCAAGATGTTAGCGACTCTCGCTGTCAAGGACATAGAAAACAGGCATGGGACGCCGTGAAGGTGATGCGCATGGGCGCCGAGCGTGTGAGCTAAGCCAAAGCGCAAATGTTGCGCTCGGAGTTCGAGTCTATGAAGTTTAAGGATGGAGAAACCATGAACGACTTCGCGATGTAGCTCATCAGGCTTGTTAACAACCTTAATCTGCTCAGTGACAAGATCGATGACGAAAGGGTGGTGAGGAAGTTTCTTTGTGTTGTTCCCTCACTGTACTCGCAAGTCACAGTCTCCATCGAAACGCTTGTCGACCTCAAGACAATCTCCATCAAAGAGCTGATGGGACATCTCAGGGTCGTGGAGGAACGCTATGACCTGGAGGGTGAAGTTGGCGTCCAAGGAGGGTGACTACTCCTCACATAGGAGTAGCTCACGCGCCAGAAGAAGGAGCACAGTGAAGGCTCTTCTAGTAATGAGAGGAACAGAGGTGGCAGCGGTGATCGACACCACGACAGACAATGCGGTCATGGGTGTGGCAACGGTAGCCGTAACAGCAAGGAAGCAATGCCGTCTGATGGCAACCGTGACATGACGAAGGTCAAGTGTTACAATTGTATAAACTATGAGCATTTCTCGAAGGACTACCGCAAGCCATGACGCGAGCGCAAGGAAACGGCGAACCTGGCGTAGGTGCAAGACAACGCATCGACGCTGTTGATGGCTGAGCATTGCGAGCTTGCTCAGGTGGCCATCGACACAACGCAAGTTGTGTATCTCAATGAAGAGAAGGTGGTTCCGGTCAATGCGAACGACAATGAGTGGTACCTCGACACAGGTGCGAGTAACCACATGATCGGCGACAAGAACAAGTTCACCTCGCTGGATGATCACGTGAAAGGCAAGGTGAAATTCGAAGCATCGAGTACTCACAGATGTATACTACATGCCTCAACTATAGTCTAACATCATTAGTCTTGGCCAACTCAAGGAGAGTGGTTGAAAGATTGTACTCGAGGATGGTGGTGAGCTCAGCATTTTTGACCGGCAGCGAGTATTGCTGGCACGAGTGCGATGGTCATGGAACAGGCTTTACGTACTTGGCCTGAACCTGACCGCACCAGTGTGCCTAAAGGCACAGGCAAGCGAGGGGGCATGGCGATGGCACGCGCACTACGGCCATCTCGGCTTTCGCGCCCTACACAACTTAGGCACCAAGAGGATGGTGGAGGCGTACCCATCATCAATCAAATGTAGCAGTTCTGTGATGGCTGCGTCCTCGGCAAACAACATTGAGCACCGTTCCCGCACGTCTCTTCGTATCACGCGGAGCACGGCCTGGAGCTGGCTCACGGCGATCTGTGCGGCCCGATTTCGCCAGTCACACCGGGCGGCGGGCGCTACTTCCTGTTGATCATTGATGATCACAGTCGTTTCATGTGGCTCAAGATAACCAAGTTGAAGGATAAGGCATTCAAGTTCTTCAAGAAAATCAAGGCCATCACCGAGAATGAGATTGGCTCTAAGTTGAAGGCGTTTCGAACCGATCGTGGTGGGGAGTTTAACTTCATCGACTTCAACAACTTCTACGACGAGTTTGGCATCAGGCGGTACACGACTGTGCCATACTCGCCACAACAAAATGGTGTCGTGGAACACAGGAACCAAACAGTTGTGGAGATGGCTCGCAGCATGTTGAAGAGCATGGCGATGCCTGCCATGATATGGGGTGAAGTAGTAAAGACTACAGTGCACATCCTGAATCGTGCACCAACTCGGAGTCTGGATGATGTAACGCCGTACAAAGCGTGGTACAAGAGGAGGCCAAAGGTTCACTACTTTTGCACATTCAGATGTGCGGCACACATGAAGGCTGGCCCAAGAGTCACCAACCTCTCCAACCACTCCAAGCCGATGGTATTCATTGGTTACGAGGAAGACTCAAAGGCCTACCATGTCTACGATCCAGCCACGAAGAAGCTCCATGTGACACGGGATGTCACGTTCGAAGAAGAGCGACAATGGGACTGGACATTGACATCTTCATCAACTGGCGTTAGCATATTTGACATGTTCACCATCGAGTACACCAATGTGACTAGTGACACTTCGATGGATTCTGACTACACCACGTCTTCGACAACGACGGAGAGGCCTATAACACCACAGGCGACGGAGCCACCCCAGCCCACAACACCGCATGGAGCTGTGGTATAATGGGCAACACCGTCGACCAGCGCATCGCATGATTCCAAAGGTGTGCCACAGAGGTATCGCTCGATATCAAATATCTATAGCACTACTGAGACAGTGCAGATTTACGACACCGAACCCACTGATCAAGAAGTCGAGTACGATGACCTCTGTCTCCTTGGTTCTGAGGAGCCCGCCAATGTATAGGAGGCGCTCTTGGACATGGCATGGAAGCAGGCCATGAACGAAGAGTTCAAGTCCATCTACGACAACAACACTTGGGAGTCGCTACACTCCCTGCTGATCATTGAGCAATCAGGCTCAAATAGGCATTCAAGGTAAAAAAAGATCTACAAGGTAACATTGTTAAGCATAAAGCTCGCTTGGTCGTAAAAGGATATGCATAACGACAGGGGGTGGACTTCGACGAGGTATTTGCACCGGTGGCTCGCATTGAGACGGTGTGAGTGCTGATCGCACTAGCAGTGCATAGTAGTTGGCAGATACATCATATGGACGCTAAGTCCGCATTCTTGAATGGTGATCTGGTCAAGGAGGTGTACGTGCAACAGCCTCCAGGGTATGTCGATGACAAGCACAAGAATAAAGTACTGAGGCTACGCAAGGCCTTATACGGGCTGCAGTAGGCGCCGCGAGCCTGGAACTCAAAGCTGGATGCCACTTGGTGTCACTCGAGTTCATGAGAAGTTCACTCAAGCATACGGTGTACCAGCGGGAAAAAGGTAGCACGTTCTTGCTCGTGGGGGTGTACGTCGATGACCTCATCATCATCGGCTCAAGCGTCAACGACATCATCGAGTTGAAGGCCCAGATGAAGGATCTGTTTAGTATGACCGATCTTGGTTTACTAAGTTACTATTTAGGCATCAAGGTCAAGTAAGAAGACGGGAAGATCACGTTGTCACAGAGTAGCTATGTGTGCAAGATTTTGGAAGCAGCGGGAATGGCGCGGTGTAATCCACGCTCGACGCCGATGGAGAACCGGTTGAAGTTGAGCAAGTATGATCGCAGCGCCGCCATCAACGCCACTAAGTACCGCAACATTATTGGAAGTCTTCGTTATCTTGTGAACACAAGGCTAGACATTGCTTATGCCGTAGGTACTGTTAGCAGGTACATGGAGGCACCAACGTCACAACATTTGGTCGCGGTGAAGCATATTCTTCACTATGTGAGAGGTACGACCGGATTCGTGTGCCGTTTCATGAGGGTAGGCACACCAGATCTTGGACTTATCGGCTATAGCAATAGTGATTTGGTGAGTGACATAGACGACCGCAAGAGCACCACGGGTACAACATTCTTTCTTTGTGCAAGTTTGATTACTTGGGTGTTGCAGAAGCAGAAGATTGTGGCGCTACCTTCGTGCGAAGCCGAGTACGTCGCGACAGCAACAGCAGCATGCCAGTCAATCTGGCTAAGTCGGCTCCTCGAAGACATGATGGGTTTGAAGCCTAAGAAGGCAAAGCTACTCGTAGACAACAAGTCGGCAATCACTTTATGCAAGAATCCCATGCTCCATGATCGCAGCAAACACATTGATGCGAGGTATCATTTCATTTGAGACTGCATTGAAGATAGCAAATTGGAAGTGGAGCATGTTGGCACAAACGAACAGCTGGTTGACATCCTCACAAAGGCTCTTGTTCGTGTCAAGTTCATCGAACTGAGGCAGAAGATCGGGGTGGTCAAGGTGAAGCTGGTGCGTCATGGTTAGAGGTGACTTGTTAGACTTAACCATGTCGCACCTGGGTTAGTCATTACATGTATTCATAGTCATACTGAGTTAGTGCGTGCGTTACAAGAATTCATGAATTGCTCGGATGTGGGATGGCACGTTGTAAGAGCTGGACATGAAGTGTGTTAATTGTATTCGTGAATGTCATGAATAGCTCGGTCATGGGATGGCACGTTGTAAAGAGCTGAACGTAGCTGTAAGCTGGGTCAGTTACTGTGTTTCTATAGTATAAATATTAACAAAGAAAACGCTGCAATATGAGGAAAAAGCAGCACCAAAACTACCGTGTGTTGTTCTCCAGCGAGTCCAAGTTTTTTCCCGTGTGTGTCTAGACATTCCTTTATGTTCGCTACCTTCGTGGTTCTTTGTGGTCGTAAATTCCTTCGTGGTCATACCTCATATCGAGTACGTTCCTTCGTTGTTGTAACTCTCTTTGAGTACCTTACTTGCTTCGAGGATGTTCCTGCGTGGTTGTAACTCGCTTCGAGAAGCTACGACTTCCTGATCGGAAGAAGCTACGATTTTTCTGGTCAGAAGTTCTTCTACGACTTAGTTTGTGTGTTTGTGCTCCGACTTGCCACAACAAATGATATGATCAATACCAGAACAAGCCGGACTGATCTATTTTTAACAGCCCTATCACGATCAAACCAAAACATAAATGAAGAAAACTAAAGAGAGCAAGTAACATGATCTTTACCGGAACAAGGCAACAAGCCAACCAATCTATCCAACTTTGATAATCCTATCAAGAGCAATCCAAATCATAATGAAGAAAACTACGATCGTTCCACCAATCAAGACCAGAGCTCCAATCTCGCCCCCGTCTAACCACTCAAGTCCACTAAACCCACAGCCTTCCCGCAATCCCACGACAAAAAGTAACAACTGAAGCAAAGATCTTTCCAAGAAAGGAGGCAGCACGGACCATCGTCTTCTTGGGCCAAACCGGATGCAGCCGGCGGCGGCTCATTGGACTCCCCGGCCGCGCCGGCGGCAGCGGCGGCGATGTGGGACAGCCTGGATGCGGTGGAGCTCATGGTGCTCCGGCGAGGCAGGCGGAGATGCCGAGGAGGAGGGCGAAGAGGAGCACACAGAGGTGGGACTGGGAGCAGGGCGAGGCGGAGGCAAGCCCTGTGGAGGTGTGGGGGATGATGGAAATGGAGGACATGATTTTGTGGTCTCTGTACCCTCTAATATAGATAGCATTAGAGTACGGTGATGGTGGGATACAGGACGGAAAAGGATATTTTATGCCCTTTTGCAATTAAATTGGCGAAATTCGTTGTTTTCGGGCGTGCCGGACATAGATGAACGGAACACACGCCTTCAAGCGCCGTCCGATTGACTGGATGGTCAGGGGAGACAACCCTTCTCTGTGCCTGGATCCCGTTCCTTTCAGTCTCTTCAAAACAGAAAAGCCCCTTCCGCTTATAATATTTCTTAACCAACCAATATCACAACAACTTGCATAGGAAGCTATGACCAACCGCACTAGGTGCAGTGCATCCATCCACCCCTGGCCGTCTGTAGTCTCTCTCCCATAGCTATCTCTCCCTTTCTCTTCGTCTCTTTCTTCTTTCTTTCTTGAGCTTCTCGGTGAAGAAAAACACATGATCTATCAGCACCACTTATTTTTTTAAAAGCATGTCTTTTTTGTCTCTCCTAAAACATCTTCTTGGCTGCTCTCTTGTTTTTCTCTTGCTTATGTTGTTCAACAGTTTGCAAAATTTTACACCAATTTTTCTCCTATGTTGCATTGATTTCTTTCGAATTGCCCTTAGATCTGATCTTAAATATACACGTATTTATACTGGTATTAATCAGCTCCTTTAAATTAGCATAGTTTTGCTCCCTATTTGATCTTGAATTTGCATATATTTGTACTAGTTTGCTCCTAAACTTGTATTAATCTACTCCCAAATTGTTCTCTAATTTGATCTTGAAATTACACATATTTATAAGGATTCTACTCCTAAATTTGTAATAATTTGCTCCTGAAATCAACAGAGTTTTTCTCCTGAAATTGCTCTCTAATTTGATAGTGAATTTACGCATGTTTGTATGGGTTTGCTTCTAGATATGCACCATCTTGCTCTCCAAATTTGCATCAACTTGCTCTCGAATTGCTCTTAGATTTGCCTTAGAAATTATAAAGATTTTCCTTTAGAATTATCCAGTTTATAGACGAGAAGCAAGAAGGTAAAAATAAAAAATAAAAACAGTGCTGCTAGTTTATTATTTTGTTAAAAATAAATGTATGTACCGGAATTAGGGGTGTAAAACGGTAACGGATAATTCGTTTTATCTGATATTCATATTTGAGAAAACGCGAATGTGGTAAGCAAAATCCGTATTAAAAAATGTTCGTATTCATATTTAAGAATATTTGTATCCGTATTAGAGAATATTTGTATTTGCATTCGTATTCGAGAATATTCGTATCCGTATTCGTATTCGAGACTATTCGATTCATATTCGATCCGTTTCTAGAACCCATGAAAAATCTGTACAAATTTTTTGATTCAAAATTTGAATTTAGGCGATTTAAAACCAGTAACCGGTGAAAAATCGGCAAAACCGCTAGGAATCCATTTTATCTGATATTTGTATCCGAGAAAATCCGTATTCAAAAATATCTGTATTCATATTCGAGAATATTCGTATCCGTATTTGAGAATATTTGAATTCATATTCATTTTAAAAATATGGATTCGTATTCGTATTTGAGACTATTTGATCGTATCCGATCCGTTTCCACCCCTAACCGGAATGTAGTCGTTTGTACACGCATAATGTAGCCAATTATGGAAATTAGGTGTGCATTCGATCGGATTGAGTTAAAACCACATTTGGCACTATTTTGCATCGTATTTACAAAAATAGCTGTATGCACACTGTACTTGACAAAAATGTTGTTTCTATCGTCCGGTGGGCAGACGGCAGCACCCGTGAGGCGACACGTAGCGCGGCCACCGCCGGCAGGCGCCTGCCACCCCCTCACCAAACGGTAGGCAGCCTACTGCCCGGTGGGCAAACAGCAGGCTTGCCTGCTGTCTAGTAAGGGGACGGCAGGTGATTAAGCTAGCTAATTAGCCGGCTTAATTACCTGCCCTAATCTCAGCCTACTCCCCCTCATGGTGCGAAGGAGCTCTCGCCCTAACCGTACAACATGGCAGTGACGCCGGAGAAGCTCTGCCCACCGATGTGTCCAAACCCTAGGTATGCTAAGAACGCTGAGATCTACTCTGTGTACACTGTAAACCCTAGCGTCATGTACTGCTCTCTGGAAGCATCTAGGAGGTCCGTGTCATCATTGGTGGACTCATTGTCACTCTCATGTTTAATTGGAGGCTGCAAGATGAAACGATATTAATCACAATAAATATTTCGGATGTAAAATGTGAATATCATACCTCCCAAATGTGCAGCAAAGATGAACAACGAGGAGCGGTAGTCTGTGCAGGTGGTGCGGACGGCAAAACGGATGCATCTTGACGATGGACCTATGACGAGAGAACGCCATGATGTTAGTGGAATGCAAGGCGTAATAGGAATACAAAATATAGGTTCGTACGTAAGTTACATCCTCATCGGTACGACGCACAGATAATCAGTGGCTAGTACTACGATGCCATGCGGACTCAGTAGATTGCAATGGCCAGTCGGATTCGCTAGGTCACGATGATCTGGCAGGTGAGCATGGTGCCCCCACTGGGTGGCCTATGTGCGCACTGTGATCCATGGAACAGCTGCAACTTAGGTTCTGCACTATTTTTTTGTCCTGCTTTAGGATGAAATACATAGTCTTCTGTAGGGCTGATGATGTCTCTGGGTTACTAATGGTAGCCTCCAACGCGCTTGCGATGCGCTATGCCCGCTCCAACTGAAGTGACATATGAAACAGGTTCAGTAACGAGCAGTATGAATTTCTTGAATGGAATGATAAGATATTTGAACTGTCTTATGCTATCATGCCGCCACAAAAGCTGTGGGGATCGATGGAGCATTGTAGACTATAAATAGAGAGGGTAGAGCTCGGGTACTCGGTGAGATTCTTCCCGAGTTGCTCTAGTTTTATTTCTATCTTTTGCGTGAGTTGTTCTCGGGGATGGAGCAAGTGTGCTTGTGTATCTCCCAGTTGGAGTGGCTGTAGAAACCTCCTTTGTAATCATTCATCTCTCTGTATCTATCTATCTAAGAAGTATTTTGTCTGAGATGTCTTGATTACTTGTGTTTTTCTTTCTCTATTTTGTCGATTCTTCTCGGGTGCTCTTGTTGGCTTTCCTGTCTCTTTTGTGTTGAGTTGTTGCTCAAGACTGCCTCGGTCCCTTCTGCTCTGATCTGGGGAATCAATCTCAAGGCCATTTGGCCAGTTCTTGCCAAGAGCAGCAAGTGGTCGGAGAAGGTCTCTTTGCCGAATGGTCGTGCGCCCCAAGTCCTCTGCTCTAGTTTTGACTTTGGCTTTCTTATTGGTCTCAGCAGAAAAGTTCTAATTTCTTTGCAAATCATCTTTTAGAGCATGAGTTCTTGAATCGTTCAAAGTCTTGTGACCAAAAGATCTATGAGTCAAAAGTTACTTGGAAATTAGATCTTGCGGTCAAGCTCTGAGTGACTCCTCTGTTTTCAGTATCGATCACGTTGTTCTTCTCGGTTGCAGTATAGAGACTTCGACCGCTCTGTGATTTCTCAACTTGAGGTCGTTCTGCTGCTGTGGTTGAAGTCTCCTGGTTATTTGACTCAAGACTATAAAGTTATTCGTTTTTGAGTCTTGTCGGTCGTGCACGCTTTCTCTGTTTTCGGCCATTACTGTGCAGTCCCTATTGTCGGTCGGATTTCTGGTTTTCAGTGGATCGTCTGTCTTGACCGAGTGACTCGATCGACCACGAGTTGGCGTTCGGTCTCTCTATCACAGACGATCTATCTCTCGATCAGATCGACCACAGTAGAACCATTCGAGAAGTCGATCTTGTTCTCGGTCGGAGGTTGTACTTGTTCTGTTGTCACCAAGTTTTCAGCTCTTATGTCTTTCTGTTTTTGATCTGCCTCTCGGTTTTCAGTGTGCATTTCATCTTCTTGCTTCTTTAGCTCTCATAGCTATTGGAGAAGAAGATCATGTGAATACTTGGGGAGTTTTAAAGGCACCATTCACCCCCCTCTGTTGCCATACCGGTCCTACAAAGTAGCACCTCGACAGTTTACTCTTAGCCCACTGCAGATGGGCAGCAGTCCACCAGATGGGAATTTTTTTACGAATAATCTATATTTTATTCGAAATTACAGAAATATACCCGCGGGAAAATTTTTACAAAAATAGGCTTTAGTCACCCAATGGAGGGGCGACTGGAGTCTATCGCCCAACCGAGAGGCGACATGTGGGGAATATGGCAACCGTTGGGCGAATTATTGCTGTCCCCCGAGCGCTGGGCGACTGCATTGCAGTCATTGCACGGTTGGGCGACTGTAATTGCAGTCGCTGTATGGGGGGCCTTAAGGCAGGTCACTCGGCCGCCGGCACTACTTACTCATTTTTTCACTCATTCTGCACCCGGAGAAGAAAGGAGAGAAGAAGAGAAAAGAAGAGGAGAGGAAGGAGGGGAAGAAAAGGAGGGGGAGAAAAGGAGAGGAAGAAGAGGAGAGGGAGAGGAGGACAGGGTAGGAGGAGATGAGGGAGGAAGAGTGGAAGCTATTCCATCCATTTAGATCATCAGATCCAGGTATTTTTTGATTATGTTGTATTTGCAGTATTATTTTTATAAAATGTTAGTGTTAGTAAAAATTGTAGATGTAGAAAATTTAGTACATTTTTAGTATAGAAATATTTTAGTATACATTTTTTAGTATGGAACAATTTGTAGTATAGAAATTTTAGCGCAATTTTTAGTATAGAAAGTTTAGTATTATGCGATGTTATTTGACATGTCGCAAGATTGAAACATATATGCAGGCCGACATCATCAATGACAGTAGACACTTCATTGAGAGTGCATTATGGTGCTGGAACCATTCGTGAAGGTCCGAATGGTGTGGATTTGAGCGGCTTTCCGCAAGTCACTCTCGTACTTTCGGATGGCGAGAATGCTCGAATCGGAGATGTGCTGTATTGGTTGACCCGGAGTTTTTCGTTGGACCCCGAGGTGTGTAGCGTCATCGTGCAAGGGCTTTGGAGCCGGTCTCCCAGGACATCAGATGGGAGTTGAAGACATTGGTGCGCACTGCTTCGTGGAAGGGTTTTGTGCAAGGGTGTCGGCGTCGTGGATACGAGTGTGTCCTGCTTGTGCAACCATGCTCACTAGAAGCAGCTGCGCAAGCTCATGCGTCTGCCCTTGCTTCGGGAGGTGCTAGCAGCTCGGGTGGGATGCATGTTGGCGAAGATGATCCAGTTGCTCGTGTTGAAGCCGATGCAGTACATGGAGGAGAGGTACAATGGTCAAGCCATATAGAGGGAACTGGACAAGCTGACGAAGGGGAGCATGTTGAGTACATTGTGCAGCAGATGGACTATGATGACCAGAGGGCATGGGCTGAAGATGTAGGATCGAAGTGGCGACAGAGGGGGGTGAATGTCGACTTTTAAAATCGCCCCCAAAAGTATTCACAAAAATCTCTACTCTCCGATGGCTATAAAAGCTATGAACGAGAAGAGATGATTGCTCACTCAAGCCAAAAAACAAACTGACAAGAGACTGAAATGGATCAAGAGAAAGAGACTGCAAAAACTGGGCACGGCAAGAAATCAACTGGAATCGGCTGCCACGGCAAGCAAATCGACCTCCACGGCTACCACGGCAGAGAAATTGCAGTCATATATTATCACGACACAACACTACAGACACGGCAAGAAAACTAGCAGAAATCGCTGCCACGGCAGGGAAATGATGCCACGGCAAAGTGAAAGTGCTGCCACGGCAGGTTATTTCTGCCAACCGAAAAAGACTGCAAAGTGAACCTACCTCTCCTGCCAAAAGAAAGAAACAGCAAAAAAAATAAGGCCAACCGAAAGGAACAAATATTTCTGCTCACAAACAAACTGAAGGACTAGTTCCCATCCGAAAGCAAAAGATTGACTAGAAAGGGAGCAGCCAAAATCATTTATATGGATTAAACATCAGTTGGCCGTATGAACATGAAGTATGCACAGCAAGGAGCTGATCTCAAGTATTGTGTGCGGCTGCATAGTTGTTCATTTATCTCCCTTGCCAATCAATCAAAACAGCAAAGGGCTAGACAACAAGAAGAATTGGTACAGGAGGAAACCTAGTAGCTCGACCAAGAAATGGAAGCTTGAAAGAGACTAGATACTATTCGGCCAAAAGCAAAAATCAAAAGCAAACAAGAGCCAAGCTTGAGAGTGCTGCCCTTCTCAGAAGATTGAAAATTAGGAATTGAGTGCAGCTTGATCTTAGGAACAAGAAATACACAAGAGCTTCACAAAAAGATACCGAGACAACAAGAGAGCTCAAACACAGGAAAGCATCACACATAAAATAAGAACAGCTCTCATAAACCCGATACGGGGACATACATGATTGATATAGAGTGTTTACATCTCAACCCATCCTCTCCCTCTCAATCCTCAAGAACACCAAGAGCTACACATGCTTCTTGGGAGGAACACACACATACACACATGGAGAGACCCAAATGAAACCCTAACTTTTACACTCACTCTCTCAAATTTCAGCACACCATCTCCCTCTCTATTTATACCCTCCACTGATGGATTCACCAAGTGCTTTACCCATTTAGCTTTTGCGCTTTACCCACAATCCACTTCCTTTAGTGCAGCTTTGCGTTTTTACCGAAACGCCCCTCGCGCACCTTCCAGGAAGCTTCCTCATTCCTTGCCTTGCAAGCCACGCAGCTTCGCCGTCTTCGGCACACCTCGACCGTTCTGACCTCAGCGCCACCTGCGCCTAGTCCGGTCCACCGTGCCTCGCCACGACTCCACCTCGAGTCCACGTCGTCTTCGACACATCCCGACCGTTCTGACCTCAACGCCACCTGCGCCTAGTCCGGTCCTCCGTGTCTCACCACGACTCCGTCTCGATGTCCTGCAGCCACACAGACAAGAAACACGTCAAATAGCACCGCTCGATACATGAAAGCGTAAATCACATCATGCTTACCATGACGAAGTCCAAACCTATCGAATCATCGGAATATGCGTCCTAATCCCATACGACCAAGTTTGACCAAAGTCCGACCGAGCCCGTTGCGCCACGCAACGTCTAGGTCCAAACCACCCAAACTAAACTCGACTTACCTAAAGCGATGTCAATTACTCATCATAAACACAGGATGACCTCCACATGGTCTCTCAGAAGATGAAGCTGTATAGGATGACGAGGAGGAAAGTTCAGATGAGGATGAAGTTCCTATCCCGTAGGAATGGAACCGGTTTAACGCTGAGGGTGTTTCCGCACATGATGAGTGTTGTGGTTACAGACCAAATAGAGAGAGTATGGTAGTGGAGAGTTAGGTGAGCAATGGCTTAGGGTTTTTCCCCATGGCCTGTGTTATATATATCCACATGGGGAGTGCTTTTACAATTATACCCTTACATCCGAGTATTCCCCTCATTACACATGTCCCATTTGGGCCTTACATTCCTCTAACAGGTCTGCCGGGCTTAGGTGGGGGCCACCCCTACAACAGGAGCCTCACATGGTGAAGGGCTTCACGGGTCGAAGCCATGTTGCCGAGCCCTTTGGCCCCCTCCGTCTCTGCGGCCTGTGAGCTTCCCCAACGTTCATCGGAGCCTTACTGCTTGGTGTGGTGTTTGCCCTGTCGCGAAGGTATGGCGCTGGCGGGTTGGCGAAGTCTTCGTCGTCCGCAGAGCCTTGCCGCAATGGGGTCGAGGTTGCCGTCCGGACCGAAGGTCGAAGCCGAGTTCCATATCGAGGTCGGGTGCCGACGCCAACGTAGAAGTCGGAGTCGAAGTCAGGGTCGAAGTCGCGTCCGGTTTGGCGGGGTCAATGGTTGCCCGGGCCGCCCTCAGCCGCGGGTTCTTTGGGCTGCGAAGGCGGATTTGGAGCGGAGGCAAACCTCGCGGCAATGGCTTTTCATGGGCGCGAAGTGGGTGCGGCTCCGCAGTCCGATGGTGCGCCTTAATGGCTCCTGGAATCGCGCCGACCCTTGGGCTGGCAGGAGCAGGCTGCTGCAGCCGTAGGTGCTTTCCCACTCGGGGTGTACACGCGGCGGTTCATGATTGGCGCGCTGTGGGCTGTCAGTGGTCGCACGACCGCGGCCGTTCGCCACTTCCCTTGAAGGGCGGGATACGTGGCGGGATGCCATGGGCGCGTCGTGCGTTGTCTGCCCACCTACCCGCATGCGCCCCCAGTTGGCAGCGGTTGCACTTCTCAATCGTGGGCAACTGAACCGCTAGGCTCTCGCCGGTTGCGCCGCGCTGGTGGGGGGGTCAAGCCAGCTTTATAAGGCGTTGCTATCGACCTGGGTACGCTGCTTCGCATTGGTCATTCTGGTGTCTTCTTTCTTCTACTGCCCGCGTAATCCACCCCTGCTCCTGCTATTTTAGTGCCCTATCTCAAAGAGGAATGGCTTGCCGCGACGATCCCGCCCGCCGGCTTAGCGGCAGCGCCTCGTCCGATCGGTACGATTTGTCGCCTCCCCCAGGGGAGTACTCGCTGGTGGTGTGAGGAAGAGCGCATGTCAACAAGCGGTGGGACGCCATGGAGCACTCAGGAGGCCGCTGCTCTCGCGTGTTGGGGCAGAGTCGCGTTACTGAAGGGATGCTCCAGAGACTCGTCCAGGAGGGGAAGATCGCGAAGCGTGATGGGGCTCGTCTACCCGGCCCCACCGAGATGGAACCGCAACCGACGGAGGCGGAGGCTATCGTCTTTGTCGCATTCTTCGATGGCGGCGCGGATGCCCTCGACACTCTTCATCGGCAAGGTCTTGCGGGCGTACGAGCTGGAGCTAGCGCAGCTGACCCCATGCGATAGTCCGCCTGGCTGTGTTCGCTTGGGCACTACGGACAGAGGGTCGGCGTCCCAGTGCGAGTCTGTTCGCTATTCTGCACGATGCGCGCTGTCAGCCAAAGAAGCTCAAGGGGGAGCGGAATCGAACTTCGGCAGCGTCAACTTCGTGCTGAGGAAGCAGTGTGTGGGGCTCTTTCCTGCATGGGCTGCGTGCGGGAAATGGGAGTCTGGTTGGATGCGTCAGTGGTTCTACTACCTCGTGACGAGCAAGAGCGGTCTGGCGTGCCGGGGACAACCGATATCATTCAACAGCTCGCCAGACGTGGAGCCGATGTCCGACAACGCATAGAAGGCGCGGAGGCTTGCTGGTATCGTCCGCCGGTTCAACATGTGTGACCTTGCCGAGGAGTTCACCATGTATGGTGCAGCGCCGCTCTCCGACCGGTGGCAGTACGATGTACAGGGTAGTATCCGGAAGGATGGCATCCGTCCGATCGTTTCCTGCCTTCTAAGACCCTCCGCTCCTTGTAAGTCCTTCGACTGTTGGATATGCACGCATTCACAGGATCACGTACTTTCTTCTGGGTGATGCTGCATTTTTTGTGCGTAGTGCTCCGGCTGGAAGATGCAGAGCGTGCAGTCGTTGCGCTCCTCGAGCCATACTCGGCAAAGGAGCACAGGCTACGCGAGGCCGCAACTACCTCGGCGAACCAAGGGCGGCTAAACCAGGTCTGTGAGGTCTTGGGGATTAGCGTTCCCGAGTGCGCGGTACCGGTGGAGTCCCCGAGCCTCCATGATGACGGTGGCGAAGTGGAGGCACGGCCGCCCCGGCGCAAGGCCCGACCTGAGGCCACCAAACCCAGCCCGCCGATCACCGAAGCGGGAGGCGCGACCGACGCCGGGTCCCAACTCGCCGGCTCGGGGGGGAACATTGCCCTACTGAGGGTGTAAATGGCGACTCGGTGACTGGCCTTAGTGCTGTTGCCCCTGGAAATGAGGTGGCGTCGTCAGCGATGGCCACCGAGGGTCTGCTGCCTGTGACGGCCATCGGGGATCTGCCGCCTTCAACCGGAGCAGCTGAGGAAGAGTCGCCCGCATCCCCAAGGGCGAAGCGCCCCCGGATACAGTCGTCTCCGCCTGCAAGGGAGCGATTCGAGGTTGCTGGCGCAGTCACTGGGATCCTGGCGCCCTGTGAGGAGGTCGGCGAGGCTGGGGGAGGAGGTGCCACTCCTTGGGCCGACGAAACCCCCATTCCTTGTGTGGAAGCTGCGCGGGCGCCTTCCCGTACCTTGGCAGAGGGTGTCGAAGGTAGGCGCTATTCCTTCTCCTCTCATGACTTCGCGAAACTCTCTCCAATTTGCTCGCTCATTCCGCTGTCAACATCAGGCGAGACGAGGTCTCCCGGACGCGGTCAAGGATCGAGCAACGGAGGTACACGCAAAGTTGCCAATCTTGGTATGCAGGAATCAGCGTGGATGTCCGGTGCTGCAGAAGCTGCTGGACCGAGGCCTGTCATCTCTGACTTCATCCCGCGATCGGAGATGCTTCGCATCCTTAACCAGGCCGCAGAGCGCATCGGCAGCAGCTTGGATATGCCGGCACTGGCGACCTGCGGGGGAGAAATTCTGGCGCTTGCGTTGGGTGCCTCGGAGATAAGGGTAAGTGGTTTATGGCCTATGCCACTATTCGAGGTCCTTCTAACTCGTGCGATCTTTCCCAGACTCTTGCCCTCAGCCGAGCCTTGGAGGAGACTCGCGTTCGCGAGCGGAGAGCGTTGCAGAGTGAGCTTCGTGTTGCGGACGATGCTCACACTGCCAAGCATGAGCAAATCCGCAGGCTGGAAGCAGAAAAAGCGATGATAGCTTCCGACGCGGAGGACGCCGCGGCGACGGCACGACACGCCACGGAGGAGGTCCAGCGCGCTGCCACGGAGGAGAAGACCCAACTCACCGCATCTCTTAAGGAGAAGACCGAGGCCCTGGACAACGCGTCCATGGTGGCATGGAGGGCGATGGAGTCGTTGGAAGGGGCCCTCCGGGACCTCGTCGTTGACGTGCCAGAAGTTGCGCATGGCCCTGAGAATCTGTCAGAGACGCTTGGGCGGATCGAAGAGGGCTCGGGCCTCGCTCTCCGCGGTGCCAAGTCCTTTGGCGATCACTGCGGCTTCATGGGTGCCTCCTTTGTACTCGCCTTACTTCGCGCCTGGGGGTGCGGGCACGTTGGTGAACCGGCGGACTCTCAGTTGGATCTACCGGCCGAGCCGGAGGTGATGTCTGACGCCATCTGCTTCACCCAGCCAGCCTACAGAATTTCTATGAGCGAATCTGGGGCTATGTTGGGGAGATGCAGCCAAGATCGCGCTGCGGCGCACTTCGCGTAATGAGGGGGACCTCCTACGGTGGCTCGAGGGAGTTCCTCGGCGCGAAGGAGGCGACGTAGATCAAGAGTGATGCCTGGGCTGGGTGTGTTGCGTCATGTATCCCTTTTTGTATGGTTGCTTCGCAACCTGTTCTTTTATATGAACGAGGCAGTGCTTGCTCAACATGTTCTCGTCGTTGCATGCCCCCATTCTAGGCGATTAGCACGTAGGGTAAATCTTCGCGCTCGGCTCTGCCAGACTTGTAGATAATAGCGGCGCGCGAACGCTCCGTCCCCCGTCTCTCGAAGCAGATGCTTATCAGAGCTTGGGCGCGTGGGAACTTCGACCACGTCTTATTTATACTCCGAGGAGTACGCGCAAGGATAATGCCTGCGCGTGCGCGGGGATATGCGCGTCTTGTTTATACTCTGTAGAGTGCGCAGGGACAACATCCGCGTCTTATTTATACTCCGTAGAGTGTGCACGGAGGTAGGCCTCACGTTGCGTCTTTATACTCCGTAGAGTGCGCGCGGAGGCGTCCCCCGCTGCGTCTTATTTATACTCCATGGAGTGCGTGCGGAGGCGGACCTCGACGCTACATCTTATTTAGAGTCCGTAGACTGCGCGCGGAGGCAAGCTTCCGCGCGTTGCAGGAAGTGAGGGTGCGTGCGGAGGCGGACCTCAACGCTATGTCTTATTTATACTCCGTGGAGTGCGTGCGGAGGCGGACCTCGACGCTACGTCTTATTTAGAGTCCGTAGACTACGCGCGGAGGCGAGCCTCCACGCGTTGCGGGTGGTGAGGGTGCGTGCGGAGGCGGATCTCAACGCTATGTCTTATTTATACTCCGTGGAGTGCGTGCATAGGCGTCCCCCACTCATCTTATTTATACTCATGCCCGCGTTTCCCACAGAGAGTGCGCGCGCGAACGTGTGTCTTTGTTTATACTCATGCTCGCGTTTTACACGGAGAGTGCGCGCAAAGGTAACCCTTCATATGCTTTTGCGGGGAACAAGACGAATTTGTGCAAACGGTGAACTTCATTAAATTCCCGTTTGCGCGGGTAAGCGGTTACAAAAGGTAAAGTACTAACCACTGACCGCTTAAAGACGGAAACAGGCGCAGCTGTCGTTACCCGGTGATGAGGCAGTGCACGGTGTGAGCCTCTAGTGCTGGGGCGGTCCACGCAGGAGCCTAGCAAGGTGCTTTCCAAAGCCGCCAAGGATCCACGTGCTTGCACACTTACCTTAGGCGTAGTACCGCCGCAGCCTATCTGCGTTCCATGTATGGCGAAACATCTGCCCTTCCAATGTGGCGAGGCGGTATGCTCCCTTCTGAAGGGTCTCCACGATGATGTATGGGCCTTCCCATCTGTATTCCAGCTTGCCTGTCGTCTCCGCGTGGAGTGCCATCTTAAGGACGAGGTCCCCCGGCTGGAACTCTCGCGGGTACATGGAGCGATCCCTAGTGCGCACCATCTATCGCGCATACTTTATAACATGCTAGGTTGCACTTGCCCGATCTCCATCAAGGAGGTCCAGGGACAACTGTCGCTCCTCTTCTGGTGCCTGGACGAGGACTCTTCTCGAGCCAGCCTTTATTTCCTCGAGCGTTACCGCCTCGTCGCCGAAGAGGAGCTTGAATGGCGTGAATCCCGTTGGGCGCGTCACCGTTGTGCGGAGGGACCAGAGGACGCTGTGGAGCTCACCCGGCCACTTGCCCTTCGGCAGCCCGATGAGGCGCTTCTTGACCGCGGCGGAGATGGCGCCATTCGCCCGCTCTACCACACCATTGGACTGCGGATGTCCAACCGACGCGAACCGGAGCGTGATGCCCATGCTGTCGCAGAATTCCTTGAACGGGGCTGCGTTGAACTGCAGGCCGTTGTCGACGGTGATTTCCCTGGGCACACCGAAGCGGCATATGATGTTCTGCCAGAGGAAGCGCTGCATGGCTGTCGAGGTAATCTTGGCCAAGGCCACCGCCTCCGGCCACCTGGAGAAGTATTTCAAAGCGATCGCTACGAACCGCAGGTCGCCTGGAGCCCTAGGGAGCGGTCCTACGACGTCGATGCCCCATCGTGCCAACGGCCATACCGAAGGTATGGGGTTGAGGCTCGTCGGGGGCCTGTGGATGACCCGCCCCATCCATTGGCAGCCTTGACACCGGCGCACGATATCTTGGGCGTCATCGACGGCTGTTGGCCTGTAAAAACCTTGCCTTAACGCCTTGCCGACTAGCGATCTTGGTGCAAGATGCGAACAGCAGAGTCCCGCATGAATTTCTGCAAGGAGCTGCTTTCCCTCCTCGCGCGAGAGGCACTGCAGAAGCGGTGCGCAAACCCCTCTTTTGTAGAGCACCCCATCAAGCACCTGGAAGGATGTAGCGCGGTGCTGTAAATGCCGAAGCTCGACGGGGTCGTCCGGCTCCGCAATGCCCTGCAAGAGACTTAAAATGGGTTCTCGCTAGTCACCCCGGTGGGTGATCTGGTGGACGAGGGCTGCATCGCGGTTGTCCTGCGCGATGGCTGCTGTTGGCGGGACTTCATAAAATGCCCCCCAGGAGTTGGGAGCTGCTGGCTGGCGGCCTTTGCAAGGACATCAGCTTGCTCGTTGTCCGCCCGAGGGATGACCTTCACCGTGACACCCAAAAAATGCCGCTCTTTCGCTCTTACGGCTGCCAGATACTTGGCCAGCTCCGGGTCCTTGGCTTGGTACGACGTGTCCACATGGCCCGCCACCAGCTGTGAGTCGGTGCGGACCAGGACGCGCCTAGCACCCAACGCCTTGAGCTTCCCGAGGCCAAAGAGTAACGCCTCGTACTCAGCCGTGTTGTTGGTGGCGGGAAAGGTGAGGCTCGCCGAGTACAGCAGGCGGTGCCCCTCTAGTGTAGTGACGACTGTGCCGACACCCGCGCCCGCCACGCCATAGGTTCGTCGGTGTGGAGCATCCATACCGGGTCTTCTGGTTGGTGGACAGGTTGAGCTGGAGGAGTCCACTCCGCGAGGAAGTCTGCCAGAACTTGGGACTTGATCGCCGTTCGGGAGGCGTACGTTAAGGAGAATGGGGCAAGCTCGGTTGCCCACTTGCCGATTCGCCCTGTGGACTCCTTATTGTGCAACATCTCCGCCAGGGGAAACGAGGATGGCACCGTTATCGGATGGGCCAGGAAGTAGTGTTGGAGCTTCCTTGAGGGCATGACCAGCGCGTAGGCGAGCTTCTCGAGCTCCGTATACCGTGTCTTGGCACCTTGAAGGGCTTCAGAGACGAAGTACACGGGTCGTTGGAGAGCGCCCTCTTCGAGGACAAGGACGGCGCTGACTGCCGTCGCTAAGGCGGCGAGGTAGAGCAGAAGGGGAGCCTCTGGTGCTGGGGCAACCGGAGTGGGAAGGGTTGCGAGGTGTTTCTTGAGGTCGTCGAAGGCCTTTGCACAATCGTCGTCCCAATGAAACCCGTCGTAACCACGGAGAGTCTTGAAAAATGGCAAGCCCCGTTCCGCTGCCCTAGACAGGAAGCGGCTCAGGGCCGCCGTGCGGCCGGCCAGCCTCTGGACCTCCCTTGTCGTCTTGGGTGGCTCCATGTCCAGGATGGCGTCGACCTTGTCGGGGTTCGCTTGGATGCCTTGTCCGGACACGAGGAAGCCCAAGAGCTTGCCCGCCTGCATGCCGAAAACACATTTGTCCGGATTGAGCTTGATGCCCGCCTTCCTGAGGTTGTCGAAGGCTTCCTGGAGATCCCGACCATGGGAGGCGAGCTGCTTGATTTTTACTACCACGTCGTCGATGTAGGCCTCCACGTTCCTCCCGAGCTGAGCAGCTAATGCCAGCGCGACGAGGCAGGTGAAGGTTGCACCCGCGTTCTTCAAACCGAAGGGCATCCTGACGAAGCAGAAGGTCCCAACCGGCGTAATGAAGCTGGTTTTGTCCTCGTCGTCCTTGGCCATGTAAATCTGATGGTAGCCGAAGTAGGCGTCCAAGAAGCTCATGAGTTCACACCCCGCGGTGGCGTCGACCAATTGATCTATGCGCGGCAAAGGGTAGTCGTTCTTGGGGCATGTCTTGTTGAGAGCGGTGAAGTCGATGCACATATGCTAGGCGCCGCTGGCTTTCTTGACCAGCACCAGATTGGCGAGCCAGTCCGGATGCTGGACTTCGCGAATAACTCCAGCCTGGAGAAGCTTCGCTACCTCCACCTTGGCCGCTTGTTGCCGGTCCATGGACATACGGCAAAGCTTCTGCTTGACCGGCTTGGCGTCGGGGCGGACCGCCAAGTTGTGTTTGATGAGGGCGCAGTCCACACCTTTGACATCCTCTGGGGACCACGCAAAGACATCCGCGTT
This sequence comes from Dendrocalamus latiflorus, assembly GCA_017311315.1. NCBI lineage: Eukaryota > Viridiplantae > Streptophyta > Magnoliopsida > Poales > Poaceae > Dendrocalamus > Dendrocalamus latiflorus. The sequence continues at coordinate 40,636,005 of CM029651.1, forward strand.
ACTCCTAAGAACCCGGAGTAAGTCTTGCTCCACCTCCGGGGGGAGGCCTTCGCCGATGGACACGAACTGCCCTTCTGCTTGGAGAGGCACCCTTTTGACCCCGCCCTCCGGGCGGGGCTTAGGTGTCCACCCTGGAGCGGATGGCGTGTCCGCCTTGGATTTGTCGGCGAGGAAGTGCACCTTACGGTGCGGACTTCCAGCGCTGGCTTTGACACGCCTAGCAAGGTCCTGGTCGCCGAAGATGGTGATGACACCCCGTGGACTCGAAAGTTTCATACACAAAAAGGCGTGATGCGGGACCGCCTCGAAGGAGTTGATGGCAGGTCGGTCCAGTATGGCGTTGTATGGGTGCAGGATGTCCACGACGTCAAAGACGATGTCCTCGCTTCTGGCGTTGTCGGCCTGGCACAAGGAGACTCGGAGGCATACCTAACCCAAGGCCTTCAGGGGTTGGCCACGGAAGCCTTGAAGAGGAGTCCCTGATGCCTTCAAGCAACTCCGAGGTATTCCCATGCAATCGAGGGCCTCCGCAAACAAGATGTTTGCGGAGCTTCCTCCATCGATGAGGGTGCGCCTGACCCCACGGCCTGCAATGTCGGCCTGGATAATCAAGGGATCTTGATGTGGGAACTCCACGCCCTGGGTATCGGCTGGCGTGAAGGTGATGGTGCAGCGTGGCATCCCCCGGGGTGGTTGTGCTGAGGAGGTTTTCGATGAGGAGCCTCTGGAGATGACGTCAATGATGCGGCGCGGGGTCCCTCCCGGGGTCCCAGCTCGCGAGGGGCTTCCTTGCGGCGGCGGCTGCACGCAGGCCTGTGTTGTATATATATCCACATGGGGAGTGCTTTTATAATTATACCCTTACATCTGAGTATTCCCCTCAGGGGCACTCATGTCATTACACATGTCCCATTTTGGGCCTTACATTCCTCTAACGGGCCTGCCGGGCTTAGGTGGGGGCCACCCCTACAACAATGAGCATGAATCAGCGTGGGAGTATCATGAGACAGAGGTTCGGTTGCATTCTATATTTGCTGACAAGGAAGCACTGCAGGATGCCATCAAGCTGTGGGCCCTTTCAATGCAGCGGACATTTTGTGTCCTGAAATCAAGCCATGAGCAGTACACTATGAAGTGCGAGCAGGCTGGTTGTCCTTGGAGGGTGCACTCACGGAGACCCAAGTATGAGACTCACTAGAATGTGTCAAAGGTGGAGCCGCACTCTTGCATTCTCAACAGTGTTTTGGCGAGGCATCGTAACCTAACGTCCACCTTTATAGCCAATTTGATGTATGGAGAAATTATTGAGAAGAAAGACATGGAAGCCACGCATATCGTGGTAGCTATTGAAAATAAATTCAAGTACAAGATTAGCTACGCGAAGGCATGGCGTGCCAAGCAGAAGGCGTTGGAAAAACATTTCGGGTCTTTTGAGGTGGCGTACGACAATCTTCCTTGTATGCTTACGATGTTGCAGGACAGAAACCCGGGAACGTATATCGCCGTGCAAGACAAGACGTTCACAAGTCCACCAGGATATGCGGTGTTGCAAAGAGCCTTTCTAGCATTGGTGCTTGCATTGATGCATTCAGGCACATGCTGCTAGTGATCTTAGTTGGCAGGACCTTCTTGACAAGCAAATACAAGGGGGCAGATCCTGACGGCCATAGGCGTTGACGACAACAACCAAATATTGCCGTTAGCCATTGCATTTGTGGAAAGTGAGAATTATGAGAGCTGGCTGTGGTTTCTCAGACATGTCAGGGTTGGAGTTATCGGCACTCATCCTGGTGTGTGCGTAATCCATGATCGCCACACCTGTATTATAAAGGCTATAAGGAAACTGCAGGAAGAGCCCTTTTTTTTGGCCGGACATGAGGAACAGGTGATGCATTCGTCACTTAGGGGCAAACTTTTTCAAGCAATTCCCAAAACAATCTTTGATGAAGCTATTCAAGGGGCTGGCTAGGCAGAATCAGCAGAGGAAATTTGATGCTTTGTGGGCGTTGTTGGATGAGCAGACCAGGAAGAACGTCAATGAGAGGAGCAAGGGGCCGGTCATTCCTGGGGCGTCACAACCGCAATGCTTGCCAGCACTCGATGAGCCTAACCCAGGTGGTCCAAGAAGGAGGAGCTCATGAAACATCAAGTGCTTCTCGCAGTGGATCGAGAGGGAACCATTCGAGAAGTGATCGCTGTTGCACAACACGGATGGTGCAAGGTACGGCATAATGACAACTAACCTTGCTGAGGTGTACAATTGGGTTCTCAGGGGCCTCCGTTCTCAGCCCCTTGTCGCCATCATGGAAGGTGTTCTTCCCAGCATAATCCGCTACTTCAGGGAGAGGCACGCGAGTGCCGCACTTCATGCAGCCAATCCTCAAGCCATGTATTCATCGAAAATTATAGCGTACATGGAGACGAAGGCACAGAAGGGTCAATTGCACATAGTGCAGGTCATGGGCAACAAGGAGCATCATTTCGACGTGATACTCCGTGATAGAGCCGGATTTGGGACGGCTCATTCCCTTGTTACCCACGAGGTATGCCTTGAAGATCATACAAATGAACATAACTGCACGTGCAAGAAGCTTAAACTGTTACATAAGCCATGCGGGACCGTGGGCATGGATCCTTCGAACTTCATGTCGGAGTACTTCTTTAAGGAGAGGGTACTACAGGCTTGGTGTGAGGAGCTCTAGGGGTTCAGGGTGGTCGAAAACTTCGCCACCTTGGACATTGCAGCGAGGACCTGGGTTCCAGATGTTAACATGCTGAAGGGTGGGAAGGGTCGGCGACAGAGCCGGCGTATTAGAAATGACATGGACGAATCTCAAGCTGGAACACCTGGTGCACGTTGCGGGCGATGTGGTCAAGAGGGGCACACAGCTAGACGATGCAATGCATGTCCTGATCAATAATTGTTGGAGACTACAGCTAAATTTCATGTACCATTTGTATTGCTGGTAGCTGGTGTTGTGCTGGTAGCTTAGTATTGCTCTGTTTACTTACTTACTAGTTGTATTTGTTGTTCGTTAAAATGCGATATTTTTATGGCTCATGATAACAACCGCACGAAGATAACAACCAATCCATGATATGTTTAACAACATTGCACATTATTTCGATCAACACTCGTACATACTACGGTACAACCATACACCTTGTTGTCTGTATGCCAAACGAGCCTCGTGGCACCACATGGAGTATTGCTGAGGGGGCCACCTCGGATGGGGCTGGCCGTCATTGTAGTGGCTTGCACATATGCAGCTAGGGTTTGCACAGCAACATGTCGGATTGTACGAGCTTCCTATTTTGACAACCTCCTCGTTGCCCCTCTCGCGTTGCACCTGTTGGCGGAGGTCGTTGTTCTCCTCATTGAGAGTGTCGAGTCGCTCCTCCAACTCAAAGATTCGATCCCATAATGTATCCACGTAGTTGACAACATACAGTTCATGAGGAGGGTCGATCCAGCAGGTGAAGTCGCATTTTTCCATCTGCGAAAAAAGACGGTAAACAAAGAGGCTCTGTAAGCAGTAACGTAAAATGTAATATTAGCAATTTGTACCCCGGAGTGTGGGCATCGGAAGAAACGTCGCCCGCCATCGAAATGGCCTTCGACGACCTGGACGACCGCATACTCATTGTGTCTGCATTTTGGCCACACTGGTTGAGCACGCCTCCTGGGTATTAAGCGGCAGTTAGGACCGAAGTCCTCCCTCCTTTGCAAGGGAAGGTCTTCTTTGGGTGACCCTGCTCCGACTGGCTCCTCGGCGTCCGCCATGGTATGTATCTGGATGACGAAGAAGGTACTTATTCATTCGATTTACAGGGTTCTCTACTACTACCTTCATGGGACTGCACCCGTGCTCCTTATATAGAACGAGAGGTGACATAAGAGGTCAGCTTTGCGCAGTGACATGACAAAAGAGGCCAGCTTTGCTTAGTGAGATGATAAAAGAGTGCAGCTTTGCCTAGTGACATGACAAAAGAGGCTAACTTTGCGCAGAGACATAACATAAGAGGTTAGCTTTGCGTAGTGACATGATAAAAGAGGCCAGCTTGCTCAGTGAGATGACAAAAGAGTGCAGCTTTGCGCAGTGACATAACAAAACGGGGCAGCTTTGCTCAGTGAGATGACAAAAGAGTGCAGCTTTGCGCAGTCACATGACAAAATGGGGCAGCTTTGCTCAGTGACATGGCAGCACACCCAGTTTTACTCAGTGCTACGACCACGCGGACCAGCTTTACACGTAGGAGTAGAGAGAAAACGGACCCTATAAATTGGTGTGCATTCCATTTCACAGGGAACACTCCACTTCCAAACCCCACACTACACCGCGCTTCCTTCACCCCACCAGGATAGACAAAAGCCAGAAGAAGCAATGGGACAAGATGGTGAAGGAATGGGAGGAGACCCGTGACCTAGCACGGTCAGCTGCCGCCCGTGATGAGAAAATAAAAGCTATTGTGGCCCGGGCAGAACAAACCCATCCTGAACGTCCCCACCGAGCGTTCGCCGCAACTCCCACCTGAGGGGGAGACACCCCCCCTTTGTTGGTGCGGGGACACATGCAAGTTCTTCAAGTCTAAGCACCGCATCAGCCAAGGTATGCGTTACTGGGGTTGCGCAAACTACTCCAGTGACTACCCCGACCACCGTCTAGACACTGCAACCTATTGGCAGCCGGTAAGGATCACATGCACCATTTTCCCCTACCTTTTCTCCTTCACAGCACACACTAACAATCTCTCCCCTGTATTTACAGTCTCCGAAACCCCTATGTGCCTACCGCAAATAGATCGATCTTGAGACCCACCCTGTGGACCAATGGGCCCTCGACTTCGAGGAGTGGAATGTCAAACGGGACACGGAGTTGCGGGAGGAGTAGTGCCGCAAGAACGAGCAAACCCTGCGTATACAACGCAAGACGCAAGCTCATATCGAAGCATGCACGCGTAGAGAGCGGGAGGCTCGCGAGAGGGAGCGCGAGAGAAAGAGAGAAATGGCGGCTAAGGCAAAAGAGGCCGCGGAGGAGTTCAACGCCGAGCAGGCAAGGACGGGAAAGTGGCCCCGGTCCACACAGTAGGTCGTACGAGCAGTTAGGCGTATGATGCTATATGTTATGCATGTAATAAAAAAAGTACGCGGCATGTTACTTCCAACTGTATTATGAAGTTTATTTCTATTCAGATAAGCTTATTATCTCATCTTTTCGCATTCAATGATTCACATAGCAAGTCATTTAACAATATTAACATACCGGTTCTCTCCGTACACGAATTCTCAGTAACAACAAAATATCAATTACCACTGTATGCATCGATTGTTCTACGGTCAAGCGTTCCTAAAAAACTTTCTCAAAATTTTTTATGCACCTACAACATACAATAAACATAAACTTTTATTACAACTACACCAGATTTTTTTCCTAGTTTAAAACTACAAAATTGCAAAACTTAAAAAAATCACGAGGGACTGACTGCAGTCGCGCCCCCATTGGGCGGCAGCACTACAAGTCGCTCAATGGGGAGGCAACTGGTTTCTGTCGCCCGAGAGTAGGGCGAGAGAGATTCTGTCGGCCCCTGGTTGGGCGATTAGCTCCAGTCGCCCCCCCATTGGGCGACTGAAGCCTATTTTTGTAAAAAAAATTCACAGGTATATTTCTGTAATTTCGAATTAAAAATAGATTATTCGTACAAAATAGTGGGCCCGTCTATTAGGTTGGTGAACTTGCCGAACAGGTGCACTAGCGTCACGATGGTCAGGCGTCCGATAGGGAAGTGCTCCTAACTCCACAACTGCAGGAGCACGTGGCAGATAGCCAGATTAGGCGTACCAGTAGTGGTGCGCTGGCAAGTGTCACATAACCCCCGATACGTGGTGCATAGAACCGCTGATCCCCAGCTGTATCGAGGCATCACCCCAAACTCTGCGTCCACCAAAGACTCGGCGAGGCCGATGAATTCGACATTACAAATATCGCCGTATATGGCTTGAAACATGCTCCAACCAAAGAGTTGAATAAGGAACGTGATGAGGAGCGTCCTGATGACCTCCGGCGGTGCAACCTGCAGGCACACACTGAAATTGTTCAGCCAAGTAAGGGGACGCAACGAGCAATGTCCAGGATAGGCCGATTGAACCAGTACGCCAGTCTCTCCTTCCAGTCGGCTGGTGCAGGGTTGGAACAAGTGCGTCACCCCCAAGAGGGAGACCAGTCAAGAACGCGACGTCCTTCAAAGTGACCGTCATCTCACCCCCACCGAAAGTGAAATATGTACGTCTCAGGCCTCCACCTGTCCACCAGAGCCGCGAGCAGGCTGCCGTCGATGGTAAATTCATGCCTGGTGGAGACCAGCCTCGCAAAGGGCAATAAGCCCATGGCCCACAGGGTTGAAACGTAGCGCTCGTCCAGCTCCCCCCCCCCGCCGCGCAGCTTGAATGGTGAAGGGCCAGTCGCATCACCCGTCATCCACGAGTGGCAACAGTGTTTCTCATCGTACGAGTGTTCCAGAAACTCTGGTAAAGACATACCTACCAATACATAGGATAGACCAAATATTAGTGCAAAGATTAATAATGACAATAAAACTTACTTTATAATACAAACTACATTAATTATGACTACGACTACGGGAATAATGTCAAAAGCATGCTATAAAAAATTACGTGTCTTTCAGAAGAAGTAATCAGCACTGTCGCATCCTCTATGCACTACCTTCTCCAAATAATTAGCTACGCACTATTAATTTTGAGAGTACCTTGCAACAAATGGGACAGACAAAATATTAGTGCGAAGATTGATAATGATAGCATCATTCTAAAAGTAAGTGATTACATGCGTGTAACTACATACGAATACTTCATTACTTACCAATAATTTGATTACTCATCCGAAAAAATGACGAACCATTCATTACCATCATCCTTAGCACTAACTCATTACTTACTCCGAACTAACAAATTATGGGCACCGTACGTACACAAAAATAGTACAAACTATGTCTAAATTACTACAACATATTACTTCGTAATACAAACTACATTAATCACAACTAACTAAATAACACTAATTGACTACGATTACGGGAATAACGTCGAAAGCATATGATCAAAAATTACCTGCCTTTCTGGAGAAGAAATCAACACTATCAATTTTGAGCTGCGCACTAGCTTCTCGAACTAATGAGCTACGCACTCTCAATTTTCAGCGACGACCGCGATAATGACCTTCTGCGATAAGCAACTGGGATGAGCAATGATGAACTACCAAAGGTTCGTATTTATGGACGAGCGAAAGGTGAACCCGGTGCACTCACCCCATATATTGAGGACCCATTATCACGTGCAGCACTTCGGGTGAGGGGGGACGGTATCGTAACACTAACAAATATACAAACGAGGGAGCGCACGAGGGAGGACAACACGGAAATAATGACATTAGTGTGAACAAGAGCGTGCGAGGGGGGCACAAACACAGAGAGTGATAATTGTGCGAACCAGATAGCAGCAAATAATATATAGCATGAATGGCTGACACATGCCACTTCAAAAGATGCGTGACGATTGTTAAATTCATGATTAAGTTAACCCGAATAAACGTAGTAAATTCGGACCACATAAAATTTTGAAAAAATTACACAATAACTATGACTATATCGGGAGGTTTGACATAAAATTTCGTAACTTTTGTAGCTCGTTTGCTATATGTAAAAACTCATAAAACTATCAAAATTTTATGAATTTTTGAGCAATATTCACAATGGATAAAATTACCCAAATATTACACTGCGAGGTAAGTTGTGTCGGAAGGTTGTACATAAATTTTTGTAATTTTTTGAGCTCATTTAATATATTTAAAAATTTAAATAAACAGTAAATAAAAAAATTAAGGCAGATAATTAAGCCGGCTTAATCACCTGCCGCCCCCTCACCAAACAGCAGGCTTGCCTGCCGGCTGCCTACCGTCTAGTGAGGGGGCGGCAGGCGCCTGCCGTCGGTGACCGCGCCGCGTGTTGCCTCATAGACGTTGCCGCCCGCCCACCGAATAAAGTGTTATTTTTGTAAATATGATATATATATATATATAACTATTTTTATAAATATGATATAAAATAGTGCTAATTATGGCTTTTAACTTCGGTCGGACTATTACACGCACGCACGGTCGGTAGTATTTGGTTTTCTGAAACGCGCAGAAAGTAGTATTTGGTTTGGTTTCTTAGTGATTCTGACACATTCTGTGCGTGACGTGAATCAGGATTTCTTTTGAGTCTATGATGAAAAATTCAGTGGAATCTGTGTATAAAAATGACTTGTTTTTTGGATACAGGATGTGATTCTGACACATCTCGTGGATGAAAGGGAAAGAGGCTTTTTTGTTTCGCTTATTTCAGTTTAAACTTCTAGTTTCTGATTTATTTTTTACTATTTCTAAATTTTATCTTTTTCTGATTTTTAGATATTTTTAAGCTTTTTTACCGATTCTTTTTTCCATATTCGTTTACATTGTTTGTTATGGGCTAATCTGTTTTTTCTATTTTTAATTTTTTTAATTTAGTTATACCAAATAAGTTAGCATCAGCTATAGTATAATTTTAATCAACTATAGTATAATTTTAACTATAAATTAACTTATTTCAGTTTAACCGAGTGGTACCTTTGTCCGCTAGTGTGAGGCGTTTATATGTGGCGGTACTGCATTGCAGCATGAGCAAGCTAAGCTGAGCAGCGAGCAATGATTGCTTCGGGCATTTCTGCCCTTTTTTTTTACTTGGTCATTTGACGCTTATGGCAGAAGCACTGCTTTGTTCTCACTCCCCTGCCAATTCCAGTCAGTGTTTGTGCGCTGCAAGTCTGGAATTTTGGGCATAAATGACACTGTTGATCATTAGAATTCTAATTTTAGTCTCCAAACAACAGTATTTCTATTTCTAGCCCCTCCCCACCGCATGATTTTTCTAAAGCTGACACATGGAAATCGTGCGGTAGGGGACCGCACGACACCGAGATCGCTGTTCACGGAGTGATCATGCAATCGGGGACCGCACGACCACTGTTCATCCAAGTCGTGTGCACAGTGTATTTTTGGATTAGCTGTTGCGTGCATTTTGTGTGCTTGTAATGAGGTTTAAATTTTGTATTTTTGTGTGCATAAGAGTTTATTTAGTTGTGCAAATTATTTGTATTTATAAATATTATGTATATTCGTTTGTAATTTATTTTGTTTGGAGTCAGCAGCAATTTTGTAATATAGTAGAGGAGGTGCAAAATATTCTGAAATATATTTTGCAAAATCCTTACGCAGTGTAGATGATACATGCAGGAAATATTTTTTTAGATTGTTATTTTATGATGCTATGTAAAATAGATTTTATAATAAACTTGAGAATAACGCGATGAACAGGATTTGGTTACAACAAACTGAAGTAGCCGTACGATACATATGCGCTTTGTTGACATGGAAATAAATTGGACATTCAGGAGAGTAATGCGGAATGGCCCGACCTACTGTATAGACCTGGGCCATTTTCCCTTTCTTGTGAGCTCGACGTTGAAATCTTCGGATGCTTCTTTCACCTTCGCTGCCATTTCTCTTTTTTTTCTCTCTGCCTATCGCGAGCCTTGCGCTGCCTGCGCGTGCACGCCTCAAGATGAGCTATTGTCTCCCGACGTATACGCTCGGTTTGCTCGTCTTGGTGGCGCTCCTCCTTGCGGATCTCGTATGCCCTTTTGTTGTTCCACTCATCATAGTCCAGAATCCACTGGTCATGTGGGTGGATCTCTAGGTCGATCAATTTACGGTAGGCACATAGCGGCTCCGGGGACTGTGGGTAGACGAGAGAGTTTGTTGTTGTGTACTTTTAATTAGAAATAGTGTCGAAACGACGGTTAGGATAGTTAGAGGAGTAGTTCGCACAACCCCAATAACGCATGCCCAGGCTGAGGCACTGCTTAGACTTGAAGAATTTGCATGGGTCTCTGTACCAGCAGAGGGGCGGTGTCTCGCCCTCAGGGGACTGTTGTGGCGAACATTCAGTTGGAACGTTTAGTACGGACATGCTCTTACGGGGGGCGTCATTAGGGGGGTGTGACCTCATAGCACGCTCTGCTTGCTCAGCCCGGGCCGCTGCGGCCCTTGCTTGTTCGTTGCGGGCGGCAACAGACCTTGCTAGGTCACGAGTCTCCTTCCATTACTTCATCATCATTTCCCATTGTTTCTTCTACCTCTTGTCCATCTTGACATGGTGAAAGAAGGTACAATATAGTGTTTGGTTGTGTAGTGCTCCCTCGCAGATCTATTCCATCTCATTTTATAAGGCAAAGGGCTGGCATGGTGAGAGTTATTTGAGGTCAGTGTGCTGAGCTGCCCCTTTAGTCTTGTCACTGCGCAGAGGTGCCCAATTTGGTGTGGTCATTGCGCAAAGCTGCCCCTTTTATCTTTTCACTGAGCAAAGCTGCCCCTTTTTATCTTATCACTGAGCAAAGCTTCCCCTTTGGTCTTGTCACTGGACAAAGCTGCCCCTTTGGTCTTGTCACTGCGCAAAGCTGCCCCTTTTGTCTTTTTACTGAGCAAAGCTGCCCCTTTTATCTTGTCACTGAGCAAAGCTGCCCCCTTTGGTCTTGTCACTAGACAAAGCTGCCCCTTTGGTCTTGTCACTGCGCAAACATGCCCCTTTTGTGAATTTCGTGGTCCAGTTGCTCCGTGCAAACCTGCATTTTTTGTCGATGCAATGAGATGGCATTGATATACACATGTTTTGTTTACTACGTTAGTGCATACCGGTGTATGCGGCTGTTTGAATGACGATGTCATACGGAAATCGCGCATGTACTCATGCGCTGTGTATCCTTGGTAGGTCTGCCCGAACCACTCGTGCCGCTCCTGCATGTTGGACTGAACGCCATGCGCGAACGTGGGCAATGCCACCTCTAGTTGCTACGGCGAGTCAGGGTCGCTGTCTGGAGAGAGCCCCTGTCTCCTGAGCAGAAACAAGACCCACCTGAATAGAAACAGGAGGTATGCGACGAGGTGCGTCCACACCACCTCCTAAGCAGCGTGCACGGGGTAGGTCATGAACTATCGTAGCCATGAATGTGGCACACCGGGCACGTTGTTTGGGATCGGGTGACCGAACCGGTGACCCAGGCGGCCCTTCCAGTCTGCCGGCTTGGGGGTGGCACTACTGCAGCACCACGGAGGGGTAGAGCTGTAAGCATGGACACGTCCTTGAGAGTAACAGTCATCTCGCCCAGCCGAAAGTGGAAGGTGTGAGTTTCCGGCCTCCAACGATTGAACTACAACGCATGCGGACAATGGGCAACAGGCCGGTGTCCCGCGGTAGTGGGATGTACTGCTGGTCTAAAGGCCAGTTCTCTCAGGGGCTCCTAAGGATAAAATTCGGAGGGCCGGCACCAGATGACCACACTAGGCATCGGTGCTGGTCACCCAACAAGGGTCTAGCAACTTGTATGCCATCTCCTGCCGATGAAGGAAAACAAGTTAGTACACATCGACAGGAGAATATGCAACAAATGACAACAAAATGTGCAATAAATGACAACAGAATGTGCAAAAAATTACAATAAAATGTGCAACAAATAACAACAGAATGTGCAGCAAATGTAACGATATGTAAACGTACCAAGACACAAAGAAAATGTACACGCAACTATTTCCATACGATACATTCAGCACAGGACAAAGGTTGCAAGTTAATGTGCATAACATACATAAAATTTGCATAAGAAAGGCCCTCACAAATTGAAAAACACAGAACCAACAGTCAGCAACGAAGAACTATGTGCTTCGTACTACGGAGCGTTACTTGATGTCGGCCTGTTTGGGCACCGGCTAAAGGAATGGCCAATCGTCTTGCAGAGTTTGCACTTTGGGCGCTGAACCCGATCCCCATGCTGGCTGTCATCCATGTCATTACGATGCGATGGCCATGTCATCGCCCACGGCTGATGCGCTTTAGTGCATCGTTCAGGACCCACTTTACTTGCCTTGGCCATAGGTCCCTGTAGTGTATGTCCACCCCGTATGAATAGAACTCCGTACTCCAGGTTTCATACAAGTGCTGCATGTCATAGTACTTGAAATGTAATGCGTCGGCACCTGGTGCCATACTGCGCATGCCGTGTACACATGGGAGCATGGCTTATGTGGAAGTTGCGGCTTGTTGCTGGTGCAAGATGCTCTCTCATCAATCGTACATACCTTCTTGCGATCCCCTCTAGTCTGAGGCGGACCTCGAACTTCTTCCTTATGCCATCCATGGTATGAGCAATATGGGAACAAGCCTTCTCCATCTTCTTGTCCATGTAGGCCTGCATTACCTCAGAGAATTGATTGCCATCGTCGAGATGCTTCTTCGCCATGATAGCTCTATTGACAAAGTACTCGACTGAATGGTTACAATGCTCCTCCATGATTGCCGTGATAGGTAGGGATCTCATGCCCTTCAGGACACCGTTGTACACCTCGGATATGTTAGTTGTCATGATTCCATACCTTGCTCTACCGGTGTCGTGTAGCAGAGACCACATCTCCAAGTCAGGTGCGTTCGACTAAACCCATTGCATGAACTTACCAATTCTCGTGGAGCCTCCCTCCACGGCCCTAGCTTCATCCTGCTCGAGATGTTGTACATGCTTGCTGGTCTCCTTATCGAGCTGCCTCCACAAGGCCCCGAACTTCCACTTCTGGTTCTGCATACAAAGCTTCTTGAACATCTTCATTAGGTCCTTGCTATGGGACCTTCTGTGGGAGTTCACCACGAGATGCCTCATGCACCAATGGTTCTTCATATCATTCCACTGGAAGGGGGCTGTGTCCCATTCTGCATCGTTCGCAACGCGGACAACAAGCCTGCATTGCGGTCCGAGATGACACACACATCTGCACGATCTTACACAATGGCCTGCTTCACATTGGCTAGGAATCACAGCCAGCTATCGGTATTCTCATTCTCCACATTTGCAAAGGCCACAGGGAGTAACTGGTCATTAGCATCAGCTGCAACCGCAGTGAGGATAGTACCCTTGTACTTGCTAGATAGGAACGTCCCGTCCATCGTTAGCACTGGACGACACTACTTGAACCCTTCTATCGCCTGACTAAAGGCCCAGAACACTCTGTCAAGACCAAAATAATTCGGGCCTTGCGTACCATGAAACCGCTCCTTCCTGTTAATGTATGTGCTTGGTTTGATTCTGCAATTTGATGCAGCATTCTTGGGACCAAATTGTACGCCTCCTCGTACATCCCGAACATACACTGCAGGACCTTCTGTTTCGCCCGCCACATCGAACCCTACCATATTGGCTACATCCGTCAATAGAAGTTTTGGAGAAATGGACACATCTGCCACCACAAGATGGCTGATCAGCTCCGCAACATACGATGACATCATATTGCGGTGCCTATGTAGTGCGTCGCAAGCTCACAACTGTGATACTTCAGCATTGTTATCCGGAAGTCTGTGGCAGCGCCCCTGAACCGTTGCGCACGGACCTTGCCAGGACAAGAGCCATCGACACACTTGACAATGTAGGTGTCAGGGTTGGACCTGTGAACCCAATATGTCCGGCTAATGTTGACAGCGTATGTAGCAATAGCTTGCTGGGCAGCACTCTTGTTACAGAAGCACGACCCTAAAAGGAGTGTGCCCTCGTTGAACCCCCACTCTGCCTCCTCCGCCCGTGGCAGAACTAGAGATTCCGCTGCAATGTCGTCCAGTCTGGACGACACGCACGCAACGTCGGTGGTCACAACACCACCTAACACACCTCCCGTTATAGCTTCGCCATCTTCTTCCTCTCCTGAACTAGTTGTTTCCACATCCTCCTCCTCCTCGTTGTGCACTTCTTCCAGCTAGTCCACAAGGTACTCGTGACAATCAACACGGGCGGCCCACCACCTCTTCGTACCTTCATTTGCCTAAAAATTGTCCACTCGCCTCCGCAGGTCTCCATCTCCCATTGCCTCACCCACTTCTTCTCCTGCACCACATCTTCATGAGTGCTGGAGAGTAACCTAGGCACTACATCCTCGCCAGCGTCACCAAAACCACCCATGGCGGACGATTTTGTCCTCTCCATGAAGTGCACATACACCATTGGCTTCGCATATATCGCTGCAACAGGGTCGCACATGACCTCCATGTAGCTGGCCCATGAAGTGTCACTGGTCACCTTCAGAACTTGCCACATGGTCTCCCCTGCAGTCCCCACCACTGAGGCATGCACTGCCTCAATCCGTAATTTGTTCCTTGCGGTATCCCGATCGAATGCAGAACACAGGCATCTCCGTAGCTCATACAGGCTCATGGCATTCAGATTGGGTGCCCGGATCACGGTCTGGTCACAATTTGACAGGTCAGCCCCGTACGGCTCGTCGCGTACGAGACCACTTCCATAGAACACGAACAAGTCTTGGATATCAACCATTGCGTACCTAACATAAGTGCACACTGAACCCTCTTAGTATATAACATGCAACAAGCGTACCAGCATACAGCAGCTACCGCACTGTAAGATTTTCATCTTAATTTCGTTGTTCTGCCTATCACCTACAAATATGAATTGTAATTTTTTTTATTTGTAATCCTAATTTTTAATTTATTTACAGAGTGCACTAACAAATTCCTATATAAATCAAATTAGTAATGTAATGTACTTTTTTCCAATTCTCTAATTTACAGATCTTCCAAATTTCACTGAAAAGTAAATTACATTTTTTCTAATTTCACTCCTATTTTGTATTATTATTCTTCTAATTAATTCATCAATCCAACAACTCATTTTTCATCATTTTTTTACTTATGAATTCTTATGTAAATCAAATAACTAAAATTTTCCCACTTTGTTATTTATGGAACCAACAATCGAATTCACATAGAAATTACATTACAATTTTTCTAATGTAATTTTGCTCTACTCATTCACAGTTACTTGCTCTTTATTTCTAGCACAAAACAATGGTGTCCACTTTTTGCATAATTTGACTGTCACTTTTTTGTTTCTACTCTGGCTACTCCTCCTACCACATACAAATACAATTACTTAAATACTACATTTTTAACGCTTACACAACCAGCAGTCAGTACAATAGTAAAAATAATTATGTTCACAAAAAAACTACAATACACCATGCTTCATATATGGAGGGTTATGTATGAACAAACATTTTATCAAAAAGTGACATGCAGCAACTTCCGTAAAGAACGTTTACGCTAATTATATGCTAATCACTAAAATAAGATTATAGGCGCATGGGGATGACATTTACCTTTTTTAAAGCTCACGAGGTGATCTACAACTTTCACACTTGCAAAAATTTCCGATTCGAAAGAAAAATGACTCGAAATCTTGTGTTTGTAGTCGTTACTTCCTTCACTTCCCTCCCTCTCTTGCTCTGTAGTTTTGCTGCTCTGGCTAAGCTTCTTTCATGCGAACCCTCAAATGCAGCCATCTGAACCCTTTTATCGTGGCACTCAGCTCACTCATTTGGATACAAAGCAGATGGGGGACGGCCAAACCATACGCGAAGGTTGGCGCGTGTGCATGCCATGCAATGAAAAAGAAGAAAGAGCAAGGCACAGGCGCATGGCAGCATGCAAAAGGCTAGCGAAAGCCACAGACAGAGGGAGCAAACACTAGGTTTTGGCGGTTGGATGGGACGTGCACAGTAATCGTGTAGCACCCAAGCGCACCATTTCCGCTACAGTAAACCAAGTCGTGCGGTCAGGGACCGCACGACACAAGGATTAAATATGAGCTTCAACCATTTGCAAAACACATTTACAAATATAAGCCTCATATCACAAGGATTTAGCACTTGAAAAACGCATTCACAATGTATAATCCCATGTTACAAGGATTCAACACATGAGGTTCAACTATTTATAAAATACAATCGCAAATATAAGTATCATGCCAAAGAGAGCTACAAGAGGTGACATTGAGCTATCAACATATGATGAGACTCAAGCTACTAGACGTGACCCCTCTTAATAGTACGGTAACCTATAATAGCAATTTGGGCTTCCACCCAACCACCAAGACCGGTAAAAAACTAGGAACACATCCTTAGCCCTAACTATTCATACCTTTGCCTGAGCATCTTCTTGAAGCTTAATAACCCACATCTTCACTTTAAGTCCAGGTCCTTGTCACTTGAACTCCATCAACATATGATGGTTCTTTTCTTGATTTGATGATCAACACATAATCATCTCCTCTTGGACATGTATCGACTCATGGTGCATGCACCATTTGACTTGATAAATTTTAACACATAAAGTCATCCCAGTCATCTTTATTTGTGGAACCTAGCATATTCAACCAATTTATAGAAAATGTTAATCCACAAACCAACTGTCATTAATTACGAAACTTTACCATTAACTCATAATGGAGGGACTAGATTATACAATCTTCCCTTTTTGATAATTCATAACAGTCTCAATAAGTAATGAGATAAAGATTGATTTGTGAGTATACAACATGTACACAACATTTGTATACTCTAAGATACATTTTCAAAGCAAAGCTTACTCATTCGGTTGTCATTAATCATCCAACCATTAACACATGGAACTAGATGACAACCCGATTATGAGTACTTATGAACTACACAAGCTATATATACTCTAGGGATATATTTCAAAGTAAAGATCCTTAATATGTGAAAAAGAGAATGTGGATCAATACTAATGAAACCTCAAAACATAGTGAACTACCCCTAAATGTGTGCATACAAGAATGCATTGTGAAAGCATATGCACATATTCAAGTTAGGCTATTGGGTAAAGTTCAATCTATATTTTGGATCTAAGGAATACAATAAATATAAAAAATGTGATGTCGAATGCATACCTCTTATGGTTTTTACCTTTTCATCCAATGAGACTAAACAATATCATATTCAATAAATAAGTTAGTCTCACAATTAGTTTGTCATTATCACCAAAACCAACTTAATGGAGCTTGAACTTACATCAACCAATTTCTTAGTGTGTAATGCATGCCAAAGTATTCAAAAACTACAATTGATTAAAGTTACTCAAATAATTGTTTTGTTGTCTAGTTGGCGTGTTCATGTTTTGAGCAAGAAACCTAGTGAATGTAAATGTTGGACAAAAGGCAAGTGCTTAACCACAATTTAGAGTTTTAGATTATGCAATGTGGCACCTGCATAAATTTAATCATTTAGACAAGTACGTGAGGCCATTGTGGATGTATACTTGAGCTTGTTGTTTCACTTGGGCTAGGTAGTATTTTTTGTTTCTTAGCTAAGCATTATCCTAAGTTAATTTGAGAACTATATGAATACCCACTTGTGATTATCAGTGTTACATGGTGCTGGTTAAGGTAATACAGGAATGTTAGGTCATCCAAGCTTTGCATGATGTCACACAATGATATCACATTTGCTATTCGGTGAATTAGGCAAAGAAATCAAATGATTTACTTGCTGATATTAAGTTGATATGCCATGAACTAAGATATGCCTACATGTATGCACACTAGTTAATTGTCTTTTATACATGTTTAAGCCTTAAGGTGAAAGGCTCTCAATATTCATAATTTGTACCTTTCCGATTGCAGTAAAATATTATTGTGCTACAAATATTGCACCTAGTAGTACATATGAAAGTCACAGTGGACTTCCTGAAGTCGCCAAACCTAAGCCTACTGTGAATGTTAAAAAAAGATCGGTCTTCCTGTTAAACAAATAGCGAATAGCGAAGTGAATAGTATGTGGATAGCGATGGCAACTCGCATTAGGAAGGTGGCTACGGAGGTGCTTGGAGTGACCCAAGGGGCAAGAGGATAACCTAAAGACACATGTTGGTCGAACGAGAAAGTGAAAAAGGCTATTAAGGAGAAGAAGATATGCTACAAGCACATGCATCATGATAGGAGCGATGATAACGTACAAAAATCCAAAGCAACAAAAAAAGGATGCAAAGAAAGTGGCGAGTGAGGCACGAGGTAAGGCATATGAGGAAATTTACTAGAAACTAAGTACAAAGAAGGGAGAGAAGGATGTCTACAAGATGGCTAAACTTCGAGAAAAGAAGACGAGAGATTTCAGCCAAGTTAAATGCATCAAAGACGACACTAACAGACTTTTGATGAAAGACGAGGAGATTAAGGATAGGTAGAGAGATTACTTTGATAAGTTGTTTAATCATGACAATGATGATAGTATGATTGAACTGAATGATGCTTCAACCAACATGGATAGGATGTTTGTTTCAAGAATCCAGGAGTCAGAAGTAAGAGAGGCCTTAAAAAGGATGAAAGTGGGTAAGGTGTTGGGGCCTGATAACATCCCTATTGAGGTGTGAAAATACCTAGGAGAAGTGGTAATTGTTTTGCTAACTAATTTATTCAATAGCATTTTTAGGTTGAACAAAATGCCAAACGAGTGGCAGAGGAGCACACTAGTACCAATTTTCAAAAATAAAGGAGACATTCAAAGTTGTACTAATTATAGACAAATTAAGCTCATAAACCACACAATGAAGCTTTGGGAGCGAGTGATTGAGCACCGCTTAAGAAAAGTGAATAGCGTAACGACAAACCAATTTGGTTTTATGCCTGGGAGGTCGATCATGAAGGCGATTTTCTTGCTACGATAGTTGATGGAGAGGTATAGGGAGCAAAAGAAGGACCTTCATATGGTGTTTATTAACTTGGAGAAAGCCTATGATAAAGTGCCAAGAAAGGTCATATGGTAGGTGCTCCAAAGGAAAAAAGTCCCAATAAAATATATTACTCTAATTAAGGACATGTACGAGAATATTGTGACTAATGTCAGAACATGTGGTAGTTTTACTAACGACTTTTCTATTATGATAGGACTACACCAAGGGTCAGCGTTGAGCCCATACATTTTGCCCTAGTGATAAACGAGGTCACATGGGATATACAAGTAGATATCCCTCAGTGCATACTTTTCGCTAATGATGTGGTGCTAGCTGATAAGAGTAGGACATGTGTTAATAGGAAGCTCGAGTTGTGGAGAAAGACCTTAGAATTGAAGGGTTTTAGACTTAGTAGGACTAAAACTGAGTATATGATGTATGATTTTAGTGGTGCCAGGGTAGATGATGGAGATGTTAGACTGGACGGACAAGTAGTGCCTAAGAAGGACATGTTTCATTATTTAGGATCGATGCTACAGTGGGATGACGAGATTGATAAAGATGTGAGCCACAGGATAAGAGCGGGGTGGGTGAAATGGCACCAAGCATCTAGTATTTTGTGTGATAAAAAAGTCCCTCAAAAGTTAAATGGTAAGTTCTATAGGACGGTGATCAGACCCATGATGCTATATGGAGCAGAATGTTAGACAACTAAAAGACAACATATACAGAAAATGAGTGTAGTGAAGATGAAAATATTGCAGTGGATCTGCGGTCACACAAGGCGAGATCATATCCGCAATGATGATATACATGATAGGGTGGGGTAGCACCAATTGAAGAGAAGCTTATCTAACATCGCTTGAGATGGTTTGGACATCTCCAACGGAGGCCTCCTGAGGCACTGGTACGTAGTGAAATTTTAAGATGTACTGAAAACATAAGAAGAGGCAAAAGTCAACCAAGACTGACGTAGGAAGAAGCAGTTAAAATAGACTTGAGGGATTGGAATGTATCTAAAGAATTAGCTTTGGATAGAAGCATATGAAAGTTAGCGATCCACGTACCGGAACCATAAGAAAGTTAGAGGCAGTGTTTTAGGCTCTCAGCTTAGATAGCAGGATATACGGCTTAGGGTTTTAGTATTGTAGGTTTTATGTCATGGATCTCATCTCTTTGACCTTAAGAGATTTCATTCCTAGTCTACCCTAACTTGTTTGGGACAAAAGGCTTTGTTGTTCTTGTTGGTCTTCCTGTTGAACAAATATCCATAGTTCCTTTGTCCTTTGCCACAACATTGACATTCTGTACATTTGAACCTACAAGAGTAGCCATTAAGGTCCCAATTTGCTAAATTCTGGCAAGATGTCTCGAGATAGGAGTTGGATGGATAGGGATTCTGCAGAGTGGCAAGCAGGAATGAAGGAGTTTTTAGATTTTGCTTTTAGCATTGCTCCTGGTAGATCTACTATCAGATGCCCTTATACAAATGTCTCAATAACTGTTACAAAACAAGGGATGAAGTTCACCTAGACTTGTTAAGGAATGGGATGGATCCAAGTTATACTTGCTGGAAACAACACAAAGATGAGTCTGATGAGGAAAGTATGGCAGAAGGATCTGGCAGTGAAGAAGTGAGAGGTGATGACATTGTGGTCTAAGATGTGCTTTCTACTCTTATTAGGAGCACTGAAGTAGGAAATATTCCAATTAATGAAGAAGCTGCTAATGCTACTCACGAAGGGACATTGGATGATGGTAGTAATATCTTAGAAGACAATGCAGAAGGTAGAAGTAACCAAGAATCAAATGCGTGTGCCAAAGCTTTTTTTGGCTTTATTAAAGGATGTCAAAAAGGAGTTGTACCATGGTTGCAAGGAGGTAGCAAAGTTGTCTTTCATTGTGAGGCTATACCACATCAAGTGCTTGTACGGATTGAGCAACAAAGCAAGTGAGGCCATACTTCAGTTGTTCTCGCATGTACTTCCAGAAGGTCATTGTATTCAGAATTCTCTTGAGAAAGTTCATAAGGTTATTTGAAATATTGAAGTGGACTACCAAAAATACATGCATGCATTAATGATTGTGTTTTATTTCAGAAGGAGTATGCTAACTTGGACTATTGTCCAATTTGTGGTATGGCTAGATGGAAAGTTGCTAGTCATGATGACACAAATGAGGTGACGACAAGTCATGGAGCCAAGAAGCCAGTGCCATGTAAAGTTCTACGTTACTTCCCCTTACCCCATGAATGCAGAGGTTATTTATGACAGATGCTATATCATGATATATGCAATGGCATTAGGAGGGCCATGCAAATGATGACACAATGTGGCACCCAGCAGATTCTTTGGCATGGAAGCATTTTGATGATATGCATCCAGAGTTCTCATCAGATGCTCATAATGTAAGGCTTGATGAAAGCATCTAGATCCCTAAAAATGGTTTTGGTAATTAATAACAACAAATGTTAAAGGGATTAACATGTATGTTAAGATGATTGAAAGGTTTAATCCCGGATTTGGAATGACAACATGGAAAGGCACGGAAAGAATAGTATAAGATTGACATGGCTTAAGACGATGGTACAATATTGTCTAAGACCCCTTTTATAGTTTTTACCGGTCTTAATGAGTGATTGAAAGACCAGGTTTGTAGGCTAGGCACCATACTATAAAGAGGGAACATGACTAGTAGCTTGAAGACTTATGATGTACCAAATTGATCAACTAAGAGTCATGCACTGCATTTGGAACTGCATCTAAAAAATTTAGTAAAAACGATATGATTGCAGGTATAACTGTGGTATTACCAGCGGACGATATGACTACACCTGAGGTGTTGTAGTACTGAAGTGCGATAGAACTGATACCTAGTTGGTGATACGTTATTTCCAGATAACATGTTTTTGAGAACTTTTTCTCCTAGAAATTGGTAGTACAACAAGATTTGAGCGGTACTACCACCGAGCGATAATATCGGCCTATGTGAGTGCGGTAGTACCGTACCAAACTATAACGGCTAGTTCAAAAGCATTAAATGAGCTATAAATAACTATTGAACCCTAGGTGCAGTAGTACCAGCCAATCCATGGCGGAAATACTGCACCTACTAAATTTTCTGGGGATTTTGCTCCAAACGGTCGAATTTGTGGGTGTGGGCTATAAATACTCCCACGCTAGCACAAGGGCAGATATACTTGACTTCATTGAATATTCCTTGAGTTTCTTGTGCATTCTCAACTACTCATTTGCTCATATTTCATATTTTGAGGTAGTTGAAAGTATTCAAGTATATTACATCATTAGTTGATCCTTGTGGCAGTTGGTTTCCTTCAAGCAAGGGCTGTAGTTTATTACTCTTGGTGTTTGCCAACACCTAGATGGCTTAGAGGAAGATTGCACGATGATCTCTTCAAGAATGTTATGAAGAGGCCTGGCGCCAGTTGTGAGTGGTTTGGTGCTCACCATCTCCGGAGCAGAGGAAGAGCAACCCTAGTAGACTTTAGGTCATTAGACTCAATTCGTGGAGCCGATCCAATCCGTTTGGGCTTACCTCAATATGAACTAGTGAAGACTAACAAGTCTTTGATACCACGGGAAAACTTCGTGTGTCTCCTTTGTGGTTATTCCTTTGTCTCTAATTTTTTCGCATTTATATTTCTAACTCTTATAATTGAATTGATTTTTGTAACTAAAAGTGTATTTAGTATAGACATTGTTGTGGTACCTTAGTGAGACTTGGATTACTTAGCTCTAGATTTGTGCTAGAAATTTTGATTTGCTCATACATGTTCAAATTGTTAATTAGAGCACAAGAATTTTAAAACAACCTATTCAAACCCCCTCTCGTCGGTTATCCCTGACCCTACACTTGGGCTTGCATCCGACGGATTCAATCCATGTGGGATAATGAATGCTTTATAGACTAACTGGCCTATTATTCTAATTCCATATAACTTGTCACCTTGGTTGTGTTTGAAACAACCCTATTGGATTATGTCGATGATTATTCCTGGACCAAAGTATCCTAGAAATAACATCAACATATATCTACAACCTTTGATACATGAACTCAATGAACTATGGTATAATGGTGTCGATACATACGATGCCACAAAGAAGGAAAATTTCCAGATGCATGCAGCCCTGCTATGGACAATTAATGATTTGCAGCTTATGGAATGCTATCCGCTTGGAGCACCAAAGGCAAACTAGCATGTCCATATTGCCACATACATACAGACTATTTATGGTTGAAATTCAGGTGCAAGAACTGTTACATGGGCCATCATTGTTTTCTATGTTCTAACCACAAGTGGCGTCGAAACTAGAGCTGTTTCAATAATAAAACCAAAAGTAAACATGCTTCGATGCCACTTCCTGATGATGCAGTGCTACAACAGTATGAGAGTTTTGACTAGGTAACATTTGGCCAAACAAGAAAGAGAAAATGTGATGATGATGCTAGATGGCATAATTGGAGGAAGAAGAATATATATTTTTTCCAACTCCCTTATTGGAAGACCTTGCTTATTATACCAAATTTGGATGTGATGCGCATTGAGAAGAACATTGTGATAGCATTTTAAGGACATTGCTTGACATGGATGGTAAATCAAAGGATAATCTTAATGTGCGTCTTGATTTGCGGCTTATGGGGATCAGGGAGGATCAGCATCCAGTGGTTAGAAACGACAAGTACATTCTACCCCTAGCTTGTTATACACTGACTAAGGAAGAGAAGAAAATGCTACGTAAGTTTTTGTAGGGCGTGAGCATGCCTAATGGTTATGCATCGAACATCAAGAGATGTGTGGACCTGGAGAGTTGCAAGGTGTCTGGCCTCAAAACTCATGACTACCACATCATTTTCCAAAAAAACTTCTTCCAATTGTGATATGCAACATATTGCCAGAGAAAGTGGTTGTACCATTACTCAAGCTTAGCAATTCTTTGCTGGTACTTGTTCCAAGGAGTTGGATGCCGAGGAGTTAGAAAGGTTGAGCAATACCATTCTTGAAACTCTATGCCATATTGAGATGAACTTCCCACCAGCATTCTTTGATATCATGATGCACCTTTCAATTCATCTGGTTGAAGAAGCTCGATTAGGTGGACCCATTGCTTATAGATGGATGTATCCAATCGAGCGATATTTGTGCACTTAAAGGATATGTGTGGAACAAACCGCACCCTGAAGGTTCAATTGATGAGGGCTACATAGCAAAGGAGAGCTTGACATTTTGTAGTTGCTTCCTAGATGGCATTGATACAAAACCTAATCGGTCGGAGCCTCATAAAGGTGCATGTAGAAATGAGCCACCCTTCGGGCTAAGTATATTTGGAATAATTGATCACTCAAAGAAAGATGTCATATTTGAACCAATCTCTAAGGCAGAGATGAAGCAAATTAGGCACTACATAATGACAAATTGTGAGAAGAACGATTCATGGGCCAGGTAAGGATATATGCACCTAAATTATAATTTAGTTTGTGATATATGTACATTATGATCAAGCCTACTTAAAACAGCCAAAACAGTGGTGTTGTTGTTAGGGGTGATGAGTAGTTTTGCGTAAGCCACTCTGGTACACCTGGACGATGAGAATGTTTGAATCGTAGATATGATGCACAAGCTCACCCGTAGCTTATCTTTGGACCCTGAGGTGTGCAACGTCGTCATACAAGGGCTTTGGAGCTGGTCTCCCACGCACATTAGATGAAAGTTGAGAAGATTGATATGCACTGTTGTGTAGAAGGGCTTTGTCAAAAGCTGCCGGCGCCATGGATATGAGTGCTTCCTACTTGTGTAACCATGCCCAACAGAAGCTGTATATGGCCCTGCCAACAGCTATCATCTAGGTGGTGGGAGCAGCTTGGGCACCCAGCATGTTGGTCAAGAGAAGGACCCAGAGGCCGGTGTTATAGAGGTTGCGGAGGACGTTGCTCATGACGAGGCCTATGCGGTAGATGCAGGAGAGAAAGATCGGTCACCACATGCTAAGCCTACAAGACAAGTTGATGAAGGGGAGCATATAGAGTATATAGTGTATCAAATGAAGAGCAATGACCGGATGGCCTGGGCTAAAGAGGAAGCTGTACAGGAGGAAGACAAAGACAGTTCCGATGACGACAAAGCTCTCATCCCCTAAGAAATGGAATAGGTTTGACGTTGAGGGTGTTGCTACGTATGACGAGCACGAATCACCATGGGAGTACCATGGCACAGAGGTTTAGTTGCACTCAATATTTGCTGACAAGGCATCATTGCAGGATGCCATTAAATTGTGGGCCCTATTTATACAGCAGACATTTCGGGTCGTCAAATCTAGCCAGGAGCAGTACACCATGAAGTGCGAGTAGGCTGGTTGTTCTTGGCGAGTGCACGCACGTGGTCTGAAGTATGAGACTCACTAGATTGTCTCGAAGGTGGAGTTGCACTCATGCATTCTCAGCAGTGTTTTGCCGAGTCATCGTAAGCTAACATCCGCCTTCATAGCCAATTTAATGTATGAAAAGATAGTGGAGAAGGACATGAAGGCCACGCACATCATGATGGATATCGAGAAGAAATTTAAGGATAAGATTAGCTATGCTAAGGTGTGTTGTGCGAAGTAAAAGGCTTTGAAAAAATGGTTCAGGTCTTTCAAGGCAGCGTACGACAACCTTCTTCGTATGTTTCGGGTGCTGCAAGACAGAAACCCAGGCACATACACTATTGTGAAGGACAAGCCATCTATAAGGCCACCAGAATTTGCGATATTGCAGAGAGCCTTATTAGCCTTCAGTGCGAGCATCGAGGCATTCAGGCATATGCTACCCATGATCTCATTTGACATGACCTTTTTTACCAACAAATACAAGGGCCAAATCCTTACAACTATTGGCGTTAATGGCAACAATTAAATTCTGTCCATGGCCATCGCATTCGCCAAAAGTGAGAATTATGATAGCTAGTTGTGGTTCCTTCGACATTTGAGGGTGGGAGTTGTCAGAGCTCATCCTGGTGTGTGTGTGTGTGTGTGTGTGTGTGTGTAATCCATGATCGCCACGCTGGGATGGTGAATGCCACAAGAAAACTTTCGCAAGACCCCGAGGAATCATCCCCTTGGCTGGATATGAGGAACAGATAGTGCATTCGCCACCTGGGGCCAACTTCTTCAAGCAGTTCCTGAAGCAACCATTGATGAAGCTATTCAAGAGCCTGGCTATACAGAACCAGCAGCACAAATTTGACACTTTATGGGTGCTGTTGGATGAGCACACTAGGAAGCACGTCGACGAGAGGAACAAGGGACCGGCAATACCTGAGGTGGCACAACCCGAATACCTCACACCACTAGATGAGCCTGACCCTACTGGTCCAAGGATGAGGAGCTCGCAGAACGTCAAGTGCTTCTCCTAGTGGATCAAGGCTGAGTTATTGGAGAAGTGGTCTCTGCTACACGACACGGACGGTGCAAGGTATGGCATAATAACCACTAACCTTGCCGAGGTGTACAACTGGATTCTTAGGGGCCTTCATTCTTAGCCTCTTGTCGCCATCGTGGAAGATGTTCTGTACAGCACAGTCGACTATTACAGGGAGAGATATGCAAATGCCACACTTCATGCAGCCAACCCACAAACACCGTACTACTCCAAGATTATGGCGTACATCCAAGCGAAGACAGAGAAGGGCCAGTCACACACGGTCTACGTGATGGGCAATATAGAGCATCGTTTCGATGTGCTCCGGTATGGAGCTGGATTAGGACGGCTCATTCTCTTGTCACCTACAAGGTATGCCATGGAGATCATGTAAACGAACCTAGATGCACGTGCAACAAGTCAAAGCTGTTACACAAGCCATGCCCTCATGTCCTCACCGTATACAGTACTGTACACATGGATCCTTCGAACTTTATGTCTGAGTACTTTTTCAAGTAAAGGGTAATGCAGGTATGGTGTGGCGAGCTTAGGGGGTTCAGGGTTATGGGCAACTTCGCCACCTTGGATATTACACGGAAGACCTAGATTCCGAATGTTGACATGTTCAAGTGTGGGAGGGTTGTCAGCAAAGTTGTTGTATTACCAATGATATGGACGAAGCGCAAGACGGAGCATTGGGTAGACGCTACGGGCGCTGCAGCCAGGAGGGCCACATAGCCAGACGATGCAAAGCACCTGCGGATGAGTAGGCACACCAGCATGGTTTGTAGTACCATTTGTTCGAGTGTGCAAAGTGGCTTCAAGATTACAAATCATTGCACACTATCATCTGTATTTTGTTAGTTGCTACCTTTGATATACGTAGTGCCGTAGTAAATGTATCGTACATTGCACGTGTTGCTGGGTTTGCCGTAACTACGCCTGGAGTATCCCGACTAGCGTTGGGACACAGCCCACTACTGGCAGCTGGTAAGAACGGGTTACAATACATTCCCTTATCAGTTCTCTTGTATTGCACGCACTAACAAGCAGTCCCCCTCGTCTCGTAGTCTCCGGATCCACTATACGCCTACCGCAAATGGATCGACCAGGAGATCCACCCGCATGACCAATGGACTCTGGACTGTAAGTTGTGGGACACCCGAACGGCATGCGAGCGGATGGAGGAGTGGCGCCGCAGCGAAGAATGAAGCAAGCGTATCCGGCGGGAGATGCAAGCTCACCTAGAAGCATGTAGGCATAGAGAGTGGGAGGCTCGTAAGGAGGAACACAAGAGAAAGCACAAACTAGTGGCTAAGGCCAGGGCTGATGGCGATGACTACAACGTCGAGTTGGGCCACAAGGGCAAATGGCCACGTTCCATACAGTAGTTCAACACTCTTCATACATATGTCCCATGTATTTCTAATTCCCTAAAAGCATGCGTATACTATTCTTAGTTCGTTAACCTGCGTGTCATGTAATCCCCTTATCGGATAAACGGTCATTTTATTTTCCTCCGTGTATGAATTCTCAGTTGCATCACAATATTACTTACCTTCGTACTTATAAATCTTTGCTAACTCAATCGTCCTCACAAAAATTTTTAGAAAATTTATCGCACTACAACAACATACGATGATCGTAAAATGTTATTGTGAATCTAACAGATTTCGTACCATTCACAATCTACAAAAAAACAAACGGATCAACTGATATTGTCTGCCCTTTCATTTTAAAAAACAACTTACAAATAAGATTTGATAAATATTACCTACCTACAATAATTTTCATTTACCCCCACACGCGGAGGTTGCACGTCTCCTTAGGCCTTTTTTGCGGAAATGATACGCGTCGCCAACCAATTGATCCGCAGTCGGGGGGCAATTGCACAAAAATGGGTGGACTTTTAGTCGCCCAACGGTTGAGCGATAGGAGGTCCAGTCGCCCAACTGCTTGGCGACAGGGTCCAGTTGCCGGACTGTTGGGCAACTGCATTCTATCGCTTAACAATCGGGCGACTGCCTGCGTGTCGCTCGGCCATTGGGTTACAGGCTATTTCTGTAAAAAAAATTAAAACACGAGTATATTTCTATATTTTCATATAAAAATGAATTATTTTAAAAAAAGTCAAGTCCTATCTTCGGTGCTTGGATCTCCAGCTTACGTATGCCCTCCAATTTCTTGAACTGAATGCTACAGTGCTGTGCAGTTTGCGCACCAACTTCCAGGATGTACCACTTTTAGTAGCAAAAATGCATCCAAGTAGGAAAATTCGATTCGAGCAATGTCAACCTTTATATTTCAGTATGATATCCATTAATTAAGAGATCAAAACAGGGTGCAACCAAAATAGAATAAGAGAACTTTCGGTTGATTTGATTGCCCTGCATGTAGTCTATGACTCGCATTTTTTATATTTAAGTATTTAAATGAGCTACTAGGACTGATTGATGGATTATAGATTTTTGAAGATAAAGCAATTGATAGCACAACTAACGTGTAACATCAGTACCTTTGTGTCATCGATTGAGTCATCCCAGTCCAGAACACAAACTGAATCAGTCTTGTACAAGCTGTACTTTCATTACTTCTCTTGCAGTTGCTACTCATGTTAATATGGCTTTTTTTAGTGGTTTATGGCTAAAAAGCACTGTATCTGGCTGAAAAAACACTGTAGTTGACAGAGACTTATTTAGCATAATTAAATTTAAAAAATTTAAAAATAGGAAAAAACATATTAGCCCATCACGTATAATGCAAACAAATACGAAGCTCAAAAAAACCAAAAGTTCAGAAAAAGACGAAATTTATGAATAATGAAAAACAAGTCAGAAGCTAAAGCCGAAACGAGCTATTGTCTTCTGTCGTTTTTTCACACCACTGGTCATATCCATAAAATCTTCGCTAGTGATCATATGCAGAAAAACTTCGTTACTTGTGAAATGTAACAGAATAAACATTCATTGAGCAATTACTTATTTGCATTACAGTCAACTTCAGAAGATCCAGTGCTAGATCTGGTTGGAAGTAGGAACACACTTCAGGAAAGACTTTAGCTTTTTTAAGTGAAATGAACAGAGGTTCTTTCAATCCAACTTCTAAAAATTGTGCCACTTAGATCTATCTACGCTAATTTCTATGTCCACTACATACTATAATACTATGAGCTAATATGACTTAAGCTGTAGTAAAGATTCCTTCAATGAAAGGCATATTCAGCAAATCTTAACAACTCTGTATTTATTTTTTTTTCAGTAATGATATGAACAATACTAGGCCATCATTTAGTTATAACGAAAATTATATTGATTGCAGCTATCCATCTATGAGCGGAATGTGGGCATTTCTTGAGTATTCTTCATTTATTTGTGGGTACGAATGTGGGCATGGCTAGGGCATGATTTATTTCCTTACATGCAGAGTGCTAACACACCAAAATAGAAGTTTTCTTATTGTCATGCTTCATACTACTTTGTCTACCTGTTAGGGACAAGAATAATTGAAGTAGCATGTAGGGAACTAACCAGATATACTCCTCTCTATCCACACTGTAATTTGACTATTATATTTCTTTGGTAGTGGTGTTTACTCTCGATATAAGATTGAGCATTGCAGCTTCTCCTCTGTTCGATTTTTTCCGGTGAGTGGTATTAGATTGTGATGAATTGAAAAAAGCTCTGCACTACTATATTGTAGTCTCCAGTAACCATATTGTCATGCGCGCGAATTGCTGTTTACGCACGTGAATAATGCCTGCATACTGTAGCAGTGTGGATGACGAGGTCAAATTAGTAAGGATAGAGATAAAAATAGTTTATTTCCTTATTAGATAAGTTTACTTTCTTATTAGATAGGCTTACTACCTTATAGATATATTCTATTTATTAGAAATAGATTTTTTTTAATAGATAAAAATTATTTCTTAGAGGTCAAGTTGAGCTATTCCTATGAAAAAACTAGCATGTATCTATTACCAATCAAACAATGAAGATAAATTAATCTAGTCTCTTCCTCAAATTCTATCATCCCAGTCTATAGTCAAATCTCTCATCCCACCAACCCGGCGCCGTCCAACCTTCCTCCCACGATGTTCACCCTGATGAACTAAGGTTCATCGCATTTGGTATCAGAGCAGTCGATCCTTTCCACGACTATTGCCGAGTCGTTGACCAAGATAAAGGCTAATACCATCAAGATGGTCGATATCGACAAGAAGATGGCGGTCATCTTCCACAACATGCATGCCACCTTAGAGGAGATCACGAATCAGAAGAAGACGCAACAAGAGACGACAGCGGTGCTGTTCCCAGTAGCTACCACTATGCCACTAGAACATGTTGTGCCACAAGCGGTTCTGTGACACCTACGCAACCCTGCCACGTCCTGCTATGGCAGCCTATTGCTACAGAAACTTGCCGCGACCTGTTGTTGTACCACCAACGCTCGCTGTGACCATGCCATATCCTATCACAATATTGCTGAAGGCTGTTGGGGCCCTGCTGAAGTATATTGCAGCAACCGCATCATGGAAACCTACTACAATGCTGTTGTTGTTGCCATCGCATCTGTCGTGGCGATCGTAAATGTCATCAATGTTGCTGCACCAATACGTGGAGGCCACGGTCTTCGAAGTCACCAATAAACATCATAGTATCTCGTTAACTTGGCATCTCCTATGGCTGCAGCCATGGCTGCCACCATAGCTCGAGGACGAACTATCGCCGAATGGGGGAGAAATTGTCATGTGTGCAAATTGTTGTTCACGCGCGTGAACAATGCCTATGTACTGTAGCAGTGCACATGGCGAGATCAAATTACTAAGGATAAAAATAAAAATAGTTAGTGTCCTTATTAGATAGATTTTCTACCTTATGGATATATTCTATTTATTAGATATAGATTTTCATAGAGATAGAGATTATTTCATGAAGGTCAAGTTGAGTTATCCTTATGAAAGAGCTAACATATATCTATTACCCATCAAGCAATGAAGATGAATTAATCTAGTCTCTTTCTCAAGTTCTATCATCACAGTCTATAATCAAATCCCTCATCCCAACAAGTTGACGCTGTCTGGTCTTCCTCTCGGTGATGTTTACCCCGATGAACTAAGGTTCATCACACATATTAATCAAATTATATGCTGTAACTAGGAATGTAAAATACAGATACCTTTGGTTCGGTTCTTCTGGCAGATTTTGTAAAGAAAGAGTTGTTTCTTTCAGCGCAATGAACATTGCCATTCTGTTTTTATTTGATGGTGCATAACTTAAAAGTCTGTACCCTATTTTTCCCTCAGATATTCTGTCAGATGAATACAGTCTGTTTGCTTTCCTGTTGGAGCTGCCATACTACATGTTATAGTGTCAAATTCTGATTTTTTTTAATAATCATTTTTTAATTCCAAATTATAGTATTATACCTGTTTTATTTTATTTTATTTTATTTTTTTGTAGTTTTCACCATATGTTACTCCATGCCTGGAAACTGACAACAATTAACATGTTAAAACAAGGAGTGACTTGCACGATAATTAGTATATACATAAGGCAGATGCAAAGGCAACAGTGTTTTAGGAGATCATGATCTGTGAACTGATGCATGACACCTGACATGAATGCTTATTAATGGCTAGAGCAAAGGAGGGTTTTGCGATGAGGAGCACAATCTGACGATCTAAATGAGCCTTTCTAAGTGTTGTATATCCGAGCTTTGTTAGATTCTCCGGTGAGTGTACTGTCTATATCTATTCATGCTTTTTTTAAAAAAAGAAAATATTTTGCTGAAGCTCAACACATGAATTCTTTTGTCAGTTAGCGTTGTTGTACGCTCTTGAAATTATGTGATCTCCCAAATAGCTGCATGTTTTAGTGATGTTTTAGTTACTAAAAGTAGCTGAAGAAAACAGGGTGTTCAAGTTTACTTGTTAGTAAAGAAGAGAATAAAATATCGTTGGGTGGTAATGGGGCTCAATTTGGCTACTAGCAACACGACACGAGGACAACAAACGGCATGCCGGGCGTTGCAACAGAGTTGAGGGCATGGCATGTTGGCTGAGCCGAGGGCGACGTGTTGGACAAGCACGGCAGCAAAACCGTGTTCCGAGCAGAGTGGAGCTTAGATAGGTGTCGCAACTGAGTCGAGGGTGTGGAACAAGGTGATCCTAGCGATAATGGGTACATGTACAGAGGTAATATGATTTTGTTAGATCACGTGGATGGTCATAAATAAAGTGATAATAAATAATTAACTTTTGAATTGCTTTGAATTTTACGTTTATGAAAGTTTCAGTCGATCATAGTCAAATATCTCAAGTTCAAGTGGTTTTTGTCCTCTCTGAGTGTTTTTTATTACTCCGAGTGGTTTCAATCATGTACGACTAGTTTTGCTCAGGTCTGAATGGTTTAGATCTACTCTGAGTGGTTTCAGCCTGCTTCAACTAGTTTTGCTCTGCTTCAAGGATATTTAGACGAGTTTGATTGGCTAAGTGACATCAGACGGTTGTCAAGTAGTGGCAGAGTATCGGTCGATGCTCTTCTTCAAGAAGGTTTGAACCAGTCCGATCGGGTGAGTGGCATCAGAAGGTTGTCGAGTATCAACAGAGTATCGAATGGCCTTGTATCGTTGGTCCGAACAGCTCTGTGCTAAATGGTTCTAACCGTAGACTTCGACCACAACCAGCTTCGACCACATCTGACTTCGACAAACGTCCGGCTTCAACCATGTCGGCTTTCGACTACGACCTTTTCGACCATGGTAGAACGACCATGCAAGTAATCGGTAAGATTCGATCTCAACAAGTGAACCGGTCATAACTACAGTACTTTTCCATGGTCGTAGCTACAGTACTACTCAATAGTCATCAAGTTCACTCAATACTTTGTGCTTGGTAGTCGTAGACTTTGCAGTCGGAAGTCAAATGCTTTGTGATCGATTGCCGTAGACTTCATGGTCGGTGCCAGTACTTTAACTCTTGCTATCTTTGAGTACTTTGAGTACTCGTGTTAGGCCAATGATAGGACTAGCTGGCGGTGATCGGTGAATAGTGTTAGGAGGAAAGGTACTCGTAGTTGAAAGGATTCGGTACTCGATGATTGTGGTTGGCGGCAATGTTGATATTCATGAGTGTTTTGAGTGGAGCGATGGTGTTTTCCTGAGTATTTCTGATTTTCGAGTACTTGATGAGCTAGTGGTTGTATTGAGTGATCTAACATTAAGTTTTGCATAGCGATAGAGTTGGTAGTCGTAATGAGTTGTCTGAAGTGGATTTTTGTATAACGATGAGATGTGTGGTTGTGGACAACTTGGTTGATGGTCATGGATGGTTTTGTTCTTGTCTATGGATGGATGAGGGTGTGGTATAAGTATGTATGCTTATTACGGTCAAGTTGTGAAGAACTTGTACCGGAGAAATGTTTCTTTGGTCTTTGCATGTGTAGGTGAGCGTGGAGATGATCATAGTCAGTGGCGAGGAAGACCGGGACTAGAATGGGGAGATCTGAGGTCCAAACGGATGAGGATGTCATGTGAGATGGTCAGGCTAACGTTGGAACACGTAGAGATCAAAGGTGGTGATGCGTGGAGAAGCTACGGGCAGTGCGGTCCTAGCGGCTTTAACACAGAGGTTGGTGAGGCGTGACGAAGATACGGGAGAGGTGATCCTGGAGGCTTCGTTACATGTTGATTCATCAAGGGAGAGATTGTTAGACCATGTGGATGGTCGTAAATAAAGTGATGATGAATAATTAACTTCTGGATTGCTTTAGATTTTGTGTTTGTGAAAGTTTCGATCGATCGCAGTCGAAGGTTTCAAGTTAAATTGGCTTTTCTCCTATCCAAGTGTTTTTGGTTGCTCTGAGTGGTTTTGGTCGCGTACGAGTGGTTTTGCTTAAGTACGAATGGTTTAGATCTACTCCGAGTGGTTTCAATCTACTTTGACTAGTTTCGCTCTGCTTCAAGGATATTTGAACAAGTTTGATCGGCTAAGTGACATCAGATGGCTATCAAGTAGTGGCGAAGTATTGAACGACGCTCTACTTTAAGGAGGTTCGGACCAGTCCGATAGGGTAAGTGGCATTGACGGCTGTTGAGTATCAACGAAGTATCGAATGGCTGTCGGGCCCCCGGATTTCCAAACCCGGACCCTCTATGTATTACAGCACTAGTCCCAGATCAAAGCTAGTGCACACAGTTAAACAGAATGGAAAACATCACCATCAACGATTCATTACAATAATCGAGTGTACTGACCACAAGGTCTCATTATTACAATAGAGGTTTAAGACCTCGCACACAAGAAATAAAGCGGAAGCAAAGATAACTCAAGGACGACCCATCAATTCGCCACAGGCAATTGACTGGGGAAGCGCGACCTAGTCCTCCGGGAAGAATCCGTCACAGCCACAAGCGAAGCAGTAGTCGTAGTCGCCTTCTTGAGCTTCAACTTCCTCTGAGATTTGTTTTTGAGTGTAGCATGTGAGTACATAATGTACTCCGCAAGTCTTGGGAAAAATGCATAGATGCAAGGCTTGACAAAGGAAGGCTATATGGTTCTTTTGCACAAAGCAATATTTTAAATTCAATTACTACTAATTATTTTCGAAGGCATCCATTTAATAAAGTAATTGATTTTAACAGAACTAACAAGTATTCTCTAGTGAAGGTTTCATCTGCCAACACTAGCTTAATCATTTCCAATTGATCAGGTTAATATTGCGGGTTACATCCACCCTCTCTGGCTCCAACTACCAGGATTCCCTTCCGAGAGTTCCCTCCACTCTCGGAATACAAAAACTTTGATTTTAAAACCAAAACTAGAAATCTACCATGTGAATGCATTCCTTGCCCGCCCTTGACCGTGGGCACGGCTATTCGAATAGTTTTACACTCTGCAGAGGTTGTACAACTTTACCCACAAGAGATAAATTATCCTAAAAGTCAACACGCTTCCTTTGGCATGAGACCCAGATAAAATATCACAAAGCCTTTACCTTACTCTAATCTAGCTAGATACCACCCGCTGAGGTTTCACCGCGGGTAGGCTAACTGCCCGAACCGAAGCCCCCTCTTGCGCCATATGAGTACAGTAAATCTCTGTCCCTCACTGTGAGTAACCAGTCCATCCCTGGCACCCACTTTCCACTGGTGGCACCTAAACTAGACTATCATAAGTTAGTCAGCTAGGTCGTACCCATATAGACTTGTGGTTGTACGGTTAATGCTCAGTCTGGACAAACACAAGCGTCGGTCCTTAATTGACTAGGGTGGAACGTACACTTAACAAGATCTCGTGCTTCCTGCACCAACCCAAACCAACCATCCACCCTAATCTAAACCAACTTTCACATTTTAGTTTATTTTAAAATCACAGTGACAACTCCAATTGCCACTTCATTTACAAACACAAGGGTTCAATAATAAATCATAATTTCCCATTTTCAAGATTTTCCAAAGTTATTAGATAGCAAGACTAAGCATTATCCTACCATTCTAATATTCACAAAGATTAATATTAATCTCTTTATTGAGACAAAGGGGGTTCTAGGGTGACAAGGTATATGGCAATCAACGTCAAATGAGGGTATAACAAAGTTGGAATAACTAGCTCCTAAAGATTTGAACTAGTGATTTTATGTAAATAGCAATGTGCATAATTTAAAATATTTTAAAACATTTCAAAAGCATAGGTTCAAGATGATCAAAGGAGACTTGCCTTCTTGCAGGGTTTCTGGGTCTTCTTGCTACTGTGAAGAGGGATCATCGACAACGTTGGAATCTACGCGAGAAAAGACGAAGCAAACAAAGCAAATAAATACAAATAAAAATTCAAACAAACTCAAAAATTCAACAGAGGCCATAGTTGGATAGATTATGATTTTAGATGAATTTAGAAATTTGAATGGCTGAATTTGGAGTTAAAATGAGAAAGTTATGCTGGTTTGAAAATCTCAGATTTGAATAAATCCAGAAATTAGGAAATTTCTGACAGGTGGGGCCCACGGAAATTATTTAATTTTTATTTTTATTTTTATTCCGAGAGAATGACAGGTGGGGTCCACTGGTCAGTAACCACTGGCGGTCACTGACATGTGGGACCCACTGGACAGTGAGCCCACTGACTCAACCTCTGACACGTGGGACCCACTGGACTCCGGGCCCACTTGTCAGAGACCAGCACAAAGGGGTGGGGCCCAGGCGGCAGTGGCCAGCGCAGACCGGCGGCCGCTGACGTGTGGGGCCCACTTGTCAGCGCGAGATTTTAAAAGAATGGCTCGACCTCAGCGTGCGGAGCTGGGGGCTCGAACGCGCGCCGAGGGAGCCGAGGGGAGGGAGGAGATCGCGCTAATAACCAGATGGGCGGGGAGGCTTTGCCTACCCATATAGGGCAATCAATCCTTTTGAGTTACCTGCCGGAGGGGAGGCCGGGGAAGGTGGCCGGAGGCAGGGTCGTCGGCGGCGAGGGAGTGGTGGAGGGGTGCGGATGAGGTCCAAAACGCGGTCCTGGAGCGGAGGCGAGTCCAACGAAGGGGTCGGCAGGGCTCGGGGATGGGCGGAGGTGGCCGGCGACGATGGGGTGGCGGAGCTGGCTCGGGTCCTCCGGTGCGACGGCGCTCCGGCGGCGGGGAGGGGTGGCCGAGAGGTCGAGGAGACTCGCGCGGGCACGGGGGTGCTCGGGGTGGCGGTGGCTGGCTCCGGGGATGACCGAGGCGGCGGCGAAGGCTCGCCGGAGTACTTACCGTGGGCGCACGGGGAACTCTTGGTGCAACGGCGCTCGGGGCTTAGGGAGAGAGGTGGAGCGCTCGGGGAGGTGGTGCGGCGAGAGGAGAGGCCGAAGAGGGTATTTATAGGGGTGGAGGAGGGGCATGGCGCGGCAATTCCTCGCCGGTGTGTCGGCCGGAAAAAGGAAGGGGGCGGGGAGAAAAAGGAATCGGGGCCGTAGAAGGAAGGGGAGCACGGGAGATCGGGGATTCGGCTGCGGTGGCGTCCGGGGTTTCCAAAACCAGGGAGAGCCAGGGAAGGCAAGGCGGGATCCAGCGCGGTCTCGGTCGGCCGGCGAGAAAGAAAAGAGGGGGGAAAGAAAAGGAAAGGGGCGGCTCCGCGGGGACGACGGATCCGACAAGCGGGGCCTGGGTGGCAGCGGGAGCGGACGCGAGCGACTGACGGGCGGGGCCCGCAGGTCAGAGAGGAGAGGGGAGCGGGGTGCGGACGACGCAGATTGCAGCCACGTGGTCCAAGGCGGATCGGGCGGCGGGTGAGCTTAAGTGGGAGAGGACGGTGGATTGAGGCCGGGCGCGAAGACGCGGCTCATCCGAGCCGTCCACGCGTCGGGCGAGGAGGAGGGGAAGGCGGGGCCGCCGGCTGACGAGCCGGGCCCGCTAGACAGCGAGGGGAAGGGGAGGATGCGGCCAGGATCAGGCCGAGCGGCGACGTGGGCGGATCTGGGCCGTCCACGCGTCGGCCGGAGGGAAGGATTTGGATTTTTATTGATTTTTAATTTCAGAAAAGGCTAGGAATTTATTTAGGCCTCAGAAAAATATGAAAATACCTCCAAAAATTCCAGAAAAATTCACAGAAGCTCCTGGAGATATTTTGGACTTAATAAAATTATTTTCAACTACTGTTGATATTTAATTTTCATATTTGGAATTACTTTTTAAATTTTAAAAATAGGTTTTAAACTCCAGAAAATTCAGAAAAGCCAAATAAAATCCAATTAGCTTAAAATAATTAATTTGAACTTAAATTTTTCAAAAAGCCAAATTTTGGGATGTTACAATGGCCTTGTATCGTTGGTCTGAATAGCTCTGTGCTGGGTGGTTCTAACCGCAGACTTTGACCACGACCGACTTCGACTACATCTGGCTTCGACAAACATCCGGCTTTGACCACGGTAGCTTTCAACTATGGCCTTTTTGACCACGGCAGACCAATCATGCAAGTAATCGGTAAGATTCGATCTCGACCAGTGAACTGGTTATAGCTACAGTACTTTTCCATGGTCATAGCTACAGTACTACTCGATAGTCGTAGAATTTACTGGTCGGTGGTTTTAGACTTTGTGCTTGATAGTCGTAGACTTTGCAGTCAGAAGTCGAAGGTTTTGTGATCGGTTGTCGTAGACTTTATGGTCGGTACAAGAGCTGCTATCTTCAAGTACTTCGAGTACTCACCTTAGGCCAGTGATAGGACTGGTTGGCGGTGATCGGTGAATAGTGTTCGGAGGAAAGGTACTCGTAGTTGGAAGGACTCGCACTTGATGATTGTGGTCGATAGCGATGCTGGTATTCCTGAGTGTTATGAGCGGAGCGATGGTGTTTTACTGAGTACTTGTTGAGCTAGCGGTCGTATTGAGTGGTCTAAGGCTGAGTTTTGCATAGGGATAGAGTTGGTAGTCATAATGAGTTGTCTGAAGTGGATTTTTGATAGCGATGAGATGTGTGGTCGTGGATGACCTGGTTGGTGGTCGTGGATGGTTTTGGTTCTTGTCCATGGATGGACAAGGGTGTGGTATGAGTGTGTGTGCTGATTATGGTCAAGTTGTGAAGAACTTGTACCAGGGAAATGTTTCTTTGGTCTTTGCATGTGCAGGTGAGCGTGGAGACGATCATGGTCGGTGATGAGGAGGACCGGGACTAGGATGGAGAGATCTGAGGTCCAGACGATTAAGGATGTCACATGAGATGGTCAGGCTAATGCTGGAACACGTGGAGATCAAAGGTGGTGATGCGTGGAGAAGCTACAGGTGGTGCGGTCCTGAAGGCTTCGACACGAAGGTTGGTGAGGCGTGACGAAGATACAGGAGGGGTGATCCTAGAGGTTTCGTTACGTGTTGAGTTAGAAGTTATGGATGGAATCCATAACTTGGAATAGATAGAGATTGGATAAAATTCGTGTTTTGAAAGGGTTTTGGAGCCCTTGATTTGAGGAAGAGATAGGTTTTAGTATTCATGTTTGAATCGGACACAATTTGGATATTAGCCTATAAAAGCAAGGAGAGGCTAAGGGCTAGGGTGTGGATTTTCAGAGGGCTTTCGTCGAGAAAGTTTTTAGGGGTGCCATGAGGGCACTTTGTAACCACATTCATGAGACAAAAATAACAGATCAGATCTATTCCATGAAAAGCTCATCGACGACATGTTTTCCTGAGCATTGCTTTTCTGTTTTCTCGTTGAGGTGCTAACGCATCGTGCTCCGACGGGCTACGAGCACGGTGTCTTTGGTTGTCGACTCAATCCAACTGAACAGAGCTCGGTGTTATCTTTGGCTTGTACTCTTTCGAGTGGCCAAAACGTTCGAGCGACGAAGCGTTCGAGTGGTCGACGAAGAAGAGTTTGACTACGTGCAAAATCGACCGAAGTGAACAGTCAAGCGAGCAGTCGAACGATTTGCGATCAAAATCAACATCCAGTAGTTTAGATTGTTTTCTTGTGTTTTGAGATTTGATTTCAGGTACCAAGAAGCGGAGACAATCATTCACCCCCTCCCCCTGATTGCGCCATACAGTCCTACAGAATTTTTAATCCGTAGCAATGCATGGACATTCAGCTACTATATAGAAAAGAACCAAGCCAGCTTCCCAACGGCACTACTGGCTCAACTAATTACCAACAAATTAGTCAGTTGCATACTTACCGTTTCAAGTAATCACCGAATATTCCTATGCGCAGCTGCTAGTCCCAAGTGCCGCTGCTCCTGAAGAAAATCTCCACGTGTGTGAGCTGCTCCAAGCACCAACCTCCAACTCAAGCCGCACCTCTGACG
Organism: Dendrocalamus latiflorus; assembly: GCA_017311315.1. NCBI lineage: Eukaryota > Viridiplantae > Streptophyta > Magnoliopsida > Poales > Poaceae > Dendrocalamus > Dendrocalamus latiflorus. Next base: position 40,675,848 of record CM029651.1, read on the forward strand.
CATTTGCGTGCAATGTTGTCCACTGTGGCAAGAGAGGCTTTTTTTTTCCCCAAGCACCTTGTACGCAATGGCGAATCCACTGGTGGGTCAGGTAGGGTTAGCACCCTTTACCGCCGAACCCCTAACGCCGGCTGGTCGTGGGTTTGCTTGCTATGAGCTTTGGCGACGGTTTAGAGTTAGAAGTAGTGGTAGCTCTGTGGCAGAAGAACGCGTGAGATTCCTTACCCAGCTTGGATTCCGATTCCTTTTTTCCTTGGAACAATAATCATATTCCTTTTCCTTGCCATGCAACAGCATCATATAAGAGGGCCTCCCCTAATTCGTCTTCTTCAAGAGAACCACCATGGAAAATTCAGATGGGGCAGCTGTCTGCACTGCATGGGATGCTATTGCTATAGGGATGAGCCTTGACAAGAGGTTTCCAATAATGAGGTGCATCAGGGAGGAGTGCGTTGACGAGGATGAGCTCAGGCTACTGCTGGACAATGAGGCCTCTCCTGTCTGCCATGGTTGGTGCGATCCATCCCCTGGGTGCACATCACACAGAGCTGTCCATCGGACACTGGTTCTGATCCCTGGCATCTACCACGCCAGCAGCAAGGTCATGAGCTGCCACGATTGCGTGCATTGGTGCATGCTCGACCCGATTAGCACGTTCAACGAGATTCTACTTCAGACTATCGCAAGTCGGTGAGGAAGTTCTATTAGCCCCCCGGCCTCCTCTTAAATTTTAATCCTAGGTCCACCGCTTCCTGCATCAACAAGTATGAGTCAGGCTACTGCTGGACAAGGAGGCCTCTCCCGTCTGCCATGATTGGTGCGATCCATCCCCTGGGTGCACATCACCCAGAGCTGTCCATGGACACTAGTTCTGATCCCCGGCATCTACCACGACGACTGCAAGGTCATGAGCTGCCACGATTGCGTGCATTGGTGCATGCCCCGCCCAATCTATACGTTCAACGAGATCCTGCTTTAGATCTGTTAGACCATGTGGCTAGATTTATGATATTTTGGTGATGAATAATTGACAATGGTTAATTTGTTATGATGAATAATTGGTGATTTCGTTTAGCGGTGTTATGCGAGTTGTGTTGCATGTGTGCGGACTGATGTTGGCCAAGTTGAGACGAACTTGTGCCGGAAGAATGTTCTTTGGTCTTTGCATGTGCAGGTTGAGCATGGAGGCGATCATGGTCGGTGACGAGGTGGACCGGAACTAGGATGGGGAGATCTGAGGTTCAGACGGTCAAGGAGGTCACGAGATGATCGGGCTCATGCTTGGGGCGCATGGAGATCGAAGGTGGATGATACGTGGAGAAGCTACGGGAGGTGCGGTCCTGGAGGCTTCGACACGTGACGTGTTAGAAAAGTCGTGAGTGTGAAAAACCTGTGTTAGGAAGGGTTTCGGGTCCCTTGAAAATTAGTGGGCCAAAAGTTTAGTTGAGGTAAAAAGGCCCAGGTCTAGTTGGAGTTGGATTAGGATTCGAAGTCCTAGTTGGAGTTGGATTAGGATTCGAAGTCCTAGTTGGAGTTGGATTAGGATTCGAAGTCCTAGTTGGAGTTGGATTAGGGTTCGAAGTCCTAGTTGGAGTTGGATTAGGGTTCTAAGTCCTAGTTGGATTAGGATTCTAAGTCCTAGTTGGAGTTGGATTAGGATTTTAAGGCCTAGTTGGAGTTAGGCTGTGTGTGTATATATATGCATGCGGTGGCATGGCAAGAGTTGTACCGAGCAGCCGTGGAAGAAAAATATATATACGGCTTTTGGGGTGGCCAAACGTTTTCTTTGGCATGGCATCTTTTTGATCACGAAGCGCACGACATTGTTCAGCCATCGGTCAGGCAAGCGATCTCATATTTTGCTTAGTTGCATAATTAGGGCTTAATTTATTTTCGTCACTATTTGCATCAGCGATCTTGTTTATTTTATATCTCAAGATCTAGAGCTCCGATTGACGTAATTCCAGTTGGGTTAGTTCAATAACTGTCTCTAGTTTATTCTGAAAAAGTTTGAGGTTAATCGGAGTTACGGATTTTTATCGAGATCAGTTTTAGTAAGAATACATTATTCTGTCCAGAATTATTAAATGAGGCTTAAATAGGTTTTGTGTTTAGGGGAGAGTCTTAAAATTTATTTTTAGCTTCCGCAATCATTCACCCCCCCTCTGATTGCCTATCTTAGTGTGAATCGATCCTACAAGTGGTATCAGAGCAGGTTAATTTTTCTAATTGATCTTAACCGGTGATTAGAAAACATGTCGACGGATAGGTATTCCACAAAACCTTGTGTTTTCGATGGTGTTGATTTTCAGTTTTGGAAAGCGAAGATGGAGGCATACATTCAAGCTCAAGGCTTTGCAATATGGGAGAAGGTATACAAGCCTTATCAAGTGCCTGAGAATGATGCTGTGTCAGCAGCGAATATAGCAGAAGTGGAGTCAAATAGCAAGGCAAGGAATCTGATAATTCAAGGACTAGGAAGGAGTGACTTTGATCGTGTTGTGCATCTTAAATCCGCATATGAGGTATGGAAAGCACTATGTGATTATCATGAAGGTTCATCTACTATTAAAGAGGTACGTCAAGATATGTACAAAAAAGATTACATGCGTTTTGAGATGAAACCTGGTGAATCAATAGATGATTTCTTTGCCCGCTTTAATAAAATTCTTAGTAACCTACGTGATGTTAATGTTACTTATACTGATGCTGAAAATGCACGTCAATTACTTGGAGCATTAGATATGTCGATATGGGAGATGAAGGTTACATCCATTAGAGAATCTACTGTCATGAGTACACTTACATTAGATGTACTTTATTCTAAATTAAAAACTCATGAATTAGATGTTTTTGCCAGAAAAAATAATAGTAATAAATCAATTGCTTTAACTTCACAATCTAGCAAGTCTAATGGTGATAATTCTTCTACTAGCTATGCTTTCTCTTCTTTGTCTTCACTAACCGATGAACAGCTAGAGCAACTCCCGGAAGATGTTTTGGAACTCCTTTCTACACGCTTCACAAGAGCCTTACAGAATGTGAGATCAAGAAAGAGAGAAAATTTTGGTCCTCAAAGGTGCTATGAGTGTGGTGATCTCAATCATATTCGTCTCAAATGTCCAAAGTTTCTAGCAAGATTTGCAAGGGAAGAGAATGAGAAGGAAGAAGAGATGGAGAAAGAAAAAAGGAAGAATAAAAAGAAGGGCTATATGAATCGCAAGGTGGTGCATCGTGTTCTTGCCGCTCTTGGACAAATTAATTTGAGTGATGTGGACACGGACAGCGAGGATGATACTCCCAAAGGTAAGAAAAATTTAACTGGGTTGTGTCTAATGGCAAGTAGCAAAAGCTCCACCGACAATGATGATCTTGACAGCAACGACTACAATGAGGTAGAACCTTCTTATGATGATTTAGCTAAAGCTGTTGCTAAACTTGGTACTTTGCTAGAAAAGAAAGATAAAAAGATTAAGAAATACGATACTTTAATTGAATCTCTAAATTCTGAAATTGCAAGACTTAGAGTTTTAATTCCTGATGATGAATCTTGTGAGTCTTGTCAAATTTTACATTCTGAGTTAGAGAATGCTAGGTCACTGAATGCTTTAAACATGGATCAACTTAGAGATATAACTGCTAAATTTGATGAATTAAGATTAGCACATGACTCTTGTGATGAAAAATTGAAAAGTGCTAATGATGAAATTGGAAAGGTTAAGCTTAGCTCTTCTTCATGTTTAGAATCAAGTATTTCAAATATTCATTCTAAAGCTTGTTCTAAATGTGAATTGTTAGAAGCTAGACTCAACTCATCTCAGGAAACAATTCAACAGATGCTTTATCATGAGATATCTTCCTGCTCAAATTGTCCTAAGCTTAACATTGAAATAGAATCTTTGACTAGACAACTTAATGTTTTTGCTGAAAAAGAAAGATTGGCTCAGTCTAGTGCTTCTAAAAATCTTGTGAATGAACATGTCAAATGTGCAACTTGTCCCACTCTAGCTAAAGAGAATGAGTACCTGAAAGACACTTTAGAGAGATTTTCTTTTGGTAAGAAAAATTTGAATATGATTTTAGACAAGTCAAAAATAAGTGTGAAAAATCATGGTTTAGGATTTAATTCTGTTGAGCATGCCAAGAATAATCCTTCTAAGGTTATTAAGTCTCTTGAACCCGGAAAAATTGAAGTGAAACTTGAACCAAATCAAACTGTGTTTAAATCAGCTGGCTTTGTGCAAAGTTTATCAAATAATAATGTAGGTGCTAGCTCATCATCTCAAAAGAATTTTGGTTATGTTAAATTTCATTGCACCTATTGTGGAAGAGATGGACACTTGAATGAATTTTGCTTTAGACGTGTCAAGAAAGAGAGAAAGGAAAAATTGAATGCTTTGAGACAAAAACATGCAATGTCTTTTGTTCCTAGAACTAACGTGAAAGCTATGTTTTTTGAGAACTTTCATGATGGCTTTAAACTTGCTTCACATGCTAGATTGGGATTTAATTCAAATGATTCACGTTCTTTTCGGCATTCTAATCATCCACATGCACGTGATTTTGGTTCTAGCTTTGTTGCTCCTGTTCGTCGTGTGTCACAGTACTGGATTCCTAAATCTTATTTTACTAACCCCAATACTGTGAGACCGATGTTTCCTGTCATGTAAGAACAGCTGACAAGGATGGAGAACATGAGCTAAATTGGTTTTCGTTTTTATCATCGCTTGATTGGAACACTTGATGGTTCTTCACTCCTTTGATGGTTTGCAAGAGATTTCACTTTTTGAAAGACCATGTGGAAAAGGTGATGTTGTCTTACATCTTGTTAAATTCTCAAGTTGCTAATTTGCACATGAAATCGTTTGATACTTCTCGTTTTCCTCAATTGCGAAGTGAGTTGGGAGTATTACATTTTATGAGATTATTCTGAGGGGGAGCTTGTAATTAAAAAATTTCAGAAGTTTTGTTTATTATCCTTGTCAAATAACTCATCAAATCCAAGTCATTGAAATCAATTGAGTAGTAGAGCTCTCTTTATCATATCTATTCATATGCTGTGTAGCTTTGATCAGGATTGTTTATAATTAAATTGCTACATTTGAATTAAAAGTATGACATGGCGGAAATACTTTGACTAGATTAATTATAGTTATTACTTTGCGATGTCCATCGAAAAGGATTAGCTTAATTGTGAGTCTTATTTTAACTCTTGATTATGAGGCTCGTATGTTTCATGTTCCAATTCTTATGATCACTCAATTTGGCATGTTATTAAAAAAAGAGAGTATATAAAGAAAAAATTGAAAAGATGTATGCTTCAAGCATGCCATGGTGAACAAAAAAAAAGACACAAAAGTGCGCAAAATAAAAAGAAGTATGCTTCAAGCATGCCACCATCAAAAAAAAGGAAGAAGAAGAAAAGTATGTCATTATGAAAAGAAGTATGCTACAAGCATGCCACATGCCTAAAATTTGAGTGTGGAGCAATAAGTTGTTACATGAGACTGCTAGCCCGTCTAGAGTTAAAATTTGCCTCCCTTTTAGGTTTTGACTTTTCGTTGTGATATCTCATTGTGCTCTCTATAATTGGTTTGGTCATTGTTGAGATGCCTGTCATTGATATAAATTGCTTAATCATATTGAAAATTTGTTTTAACATTGCTATGTGATATATGGCTTAATATGATCTAGATAGCTCTACTCAAAAATATGTCTTGGTTGCTTTATTAAATAAATGCACAATGACTTGGATAATCTACAAAGCTTCTTGATTTTTACTTTTATTGCTCCGTCTTAGAATTATTCTTTCTTTAATTTTTCTTGATGATTACATTGCCAAAGGGGGAGAAATTTGGTGTGCTTTGCGAGAAATTAAAGAATTTGGGGAGAATAAAATTACCTCTCTTGTGTTGAGGGGGAGAGATTTGAGACTTATGGTTTAAAATGTTTTTTCGGCTTTGGTTCTTCACTTATATCTATTTGAAGCTAGTTCATCATACAATTTTGTGGTTTTGTCAATGTATTCATCAAGGGGGAGATTGTTAGACCATGTGGCTAGATTTATGATATTTTGGTGATGAATAATTGACAATGGTTAATTTGTTATGATGAATAATTGGTGATTTCGTTTAGCGGTGTTATGCGAGTTGTGTTGCATGTGTGCGGACTGATGTTGGCCAAGTTGAGACGAACTTGTGCCGGAAGAATGTTCTTTGGTCTTTGCATGTGCAGGTTGAGCATGGAGGCGATCATGGTCGGTGACGAGGTGGACCGGAACTAGGATGGGGAGATCTGAGGTTCAGACGGTCAAGGAGGTCACGAGATGATCGGGCTCATGCTTGGGGCGCATGGAGATCGAAGGTGGATGATACGTGGAGAAGCTACGGGAGGTGCGGTCCTGGAGGCTTCGACACGTGACGTGTTAGAAAAGTCGTGAGTGTGAAAAACCTGTGTTAGGAAGGGTTTCGGGTCCCTTGAAAATTAGTGGGCCAAAAGTTTAGTTGAGGTAAAAAGGCCCAGGTCTAGTTGGAGTTGGATTAGGATTCGAAGTCCTAGTTGGAGTTGGATTAGGATTCGAAGTCCTAGTTGGAGTTGGATTAGGATTCGAAGTCCTAGTTGGAGTTGGATTAGGGTTCGAAGTCCTAGTTGGAGTTGGATTAGGGTTCTAAGTCCTAGTTGGATTAGGATTCTAAGTCCTAGTTGGAGTTGGATTAGGATTTTAAGGCCTAGTTGGAGTTAGGCTGTGTGTGTATATATATGCATGCGGTGGCATGGCAAGAGTTGTACCGAGCAGCCGTGGAAGAAAAATATATATACGGCTTTTGGGGTGGCCAAACGTTTTCTTTGGCATGGCATCTTTTTGATCACGAAGCGCACGACATTGTTCAGCCATCGGTCAGGCAAGCGATCTCATATTTTGCTTAGTTGCATAATTAGGGCTTAATTTATTTTCGTCACTATTTGCATCAGCGATCTTGTTTATTTTATATCTCAAGATCTAGAGCTCCGATTGACGTAATTCCAGTTGGGTTAGTTCAATAACTGTCTCTAGTTTATTCTGAAAAAGTTTGAGGTTAATCGGAGTTACGGATTTTTATCGAGATCAGTTTTAGTAAGGATACATTATTCTGTCCAGAATTATTAAATGAGGCTTAAATAGGTTTTGTGTTTAGGGGAGAGTCTTAAAATTTATTTTTAGCTTCCGCAATCATTCACCCCCCCTCTGATTGCCTATCTTAGTGTGAATCGATCCTACAAGATCATCGCAAACCGGTGAGCAAGTCCAATTAGCCTCCTCTCCCCTAAAATTTTAATCCTAGGTCCGCCACTACCTGTATTACCCCACTTTAGGCTTGGCCTTATACCATGCAGCGGGACCACAAGGGTTGCATGCACATGTTTCTATATAGTGGCCAAAACAAGAAGTACAAATAAGAATCATATCCTCATCTAACCATACAAAAAGAAGCTATACGTGTTCAGGATAACAGAACAAGCTAATCATTTCTGCAATTGCATTATAAGTCGGCTAATATCAAAGTTTGCAGTTTCAGAACAAACTGAAACCCTTACTTTCCTCGTGCCTCTCTTCTGACGTTTCATAGTATGTTGACTCCTCTCTTTCGCCACTTCTATAATTATCCGCATATTCCGAACCCTCTTCTGAAGCATGTGATGATGGTTGATACTCTGGCTGGACAAACTGAAGCATATAATTCAGTCCGTTTATGACATCGTAGATCATCAGTCCAATTCTTCCCCCAACCCAGCTGCCTAGATGACTTCCCGCAAGATATCCTAGCTTTCCCAACCTCTCCTCACCGTGGAAACCACCCACATATGTTCCAAATAAGGTGCCCGCACCCCGGAGAAAACCTTCAGTCATGCTTCCGCCAAAGTACATTGCTTCAAAGAAGTCCCAACCAGAAGAAATTATTGGCCCCAATATCCTCTTGGCTTGACGGGCAGCCACTTTCGCCGCTTTTGCACCGACCTTCTGAGCTTGCTTGGCTGCCTCAGTGGGAGTCAGACCTTCTGTCATGGCATCAGCCAATGATTTCTCAATGGCTCGCTGCCGCACCCTTTCCATGTGCGCAGTTCGGAGGTTGTAGACGTACAACTTGACACCCTCCTTCGCTGTGCATGCAAGGCTGCCTGAGCCCATATCAAAACAGTTCAGGAATGTGAACTGCCCACTCTTTGATGCAGCCTCCTTTCCAACAAGTTCCCTGAATTTCTCAGCTGTAAAATATAAGCTCAGATAAGGGTTGTTCCAGAGAGATAAGGTTTTCTCTTATCTGAAATAATGAGATGAGTATCTAGGGTAACATTTGGAGATCGAAAAATTTTAAAACAAAACATCAATGCACTAATAACTTACAATGTTAAACTACTAATCTGTCCTATTCTTATTCTAGTGTGGCCACTTGCTAGAAGATCATGGGATCATGGCTTGCGGTAATGTCAACTTAGCTACTCAGCAATAGTTATCTTTAAAAATAATTTGAGGCCAATGGATTCAGTAATTAGAGTATGGGGGGAAACCTAGGCAAAACATGTGGGCAAATGCCAAATTGTGCATCTGAACATTCACTGGTACCAAACAGAATTTAAGTCATCACTGATTCGGTTGACGCATAATGACATAAGTGACAATACATTGCCACTCCAAGACCGAGACTATAGCCTTGTTCGCATTGGCTTCTGCTTAGAAAAGCCAATACGAACACATGGCTTCTCAAAGCGGCTTCTCTACTCCTCCCACTACCGTCTCGCTTCGGAGATAAGGCAGGGGTCACAAGTGCATCACACACCCCTCTTCTCTCGCTCCCGTCACGCGCACACATCCCTCCCTCACTTTTTCCACCGTTCACCCTTCCTTCTAAAAGTCATTTCTTTCAACCACTACATATTCATTTTCAGCTAAAAATCATTAGCAAAAATCAATACGAACACCCCTTAGATGTTTCTATTGCTTGGCTCGTACATATAAAATGTGTGTCCATCAATATGAATGGGAGTGTCTGGGCATCATCCAGATAGTTTTTCTTCTTACCTATCATCCAAATTTGTGACTCTTGGATTAGAGATCAAAGGACCCCTTGTTTTTGAATGGGAGTTATTTTTTAAGAGAGAGGAGGTAGAATTCAAGGGAGAGGGGAGAATTCATGGCCATTAGATCTCTAATCCAACAGTCATAAATCTAGATGATAATTAGGAAGAAATATCCGGATGATGTTTAACAAAACCCAATATGAATTAGCCAATGCTAGTCAATGTTCAGCCCTCAGTCAGCCACTGATCTATATAATAAGCTTTCGAACGGCATTATCCGTAACTCATTAACAATGAAATAACCCTAAAAAAGTTAGTACCTAAATTATACAAAAACTTATGACTTTCTGAACTAAGACCACAAGGATCATGAGTGGTTGGTTACATCTGGTCCGTTGAAATCTAGTGAGGGCCGAATGGTTTCTAGTATCCTCCGAAAGGAACTTGTTCTGCAACTCCACAACTACCATAGCGAATAATTTAGCAAAAACGGGAGGATAATCTCACCATCCACATCAACACAAACCTAGGCAAAGGAAACGCATAATTACTCCGAAACAGCTGAAATTTCCCCACCTTTGATCCTCGTGAGCATTAGCAATCGACCCGAATGCGAAACTCACACGCATCGCCACTCAAAAATCAGGCAAATAAGCATCCATAATTTTCACTAGGAACAAACCGCCCGCAGCAAATCGCCGAATCATAACTTAGAAGGAAACAAAAACTACAGGGCAAACACATGCAAGGGCCTCCCCTCTCCACAAGAAACCTACTACTACCTATAGCTGTTCGCTTCCGAAATTAACCAAGATACCGCAAAGAAAAGGGGGGAAAAGATTCCGCGATCCGGAAGCTAACCGGTCATGCTGAGGGCGAGGATGCCCGTGATGCAGAGCAGCAGCTGGACGCGCGGCTTCTGGATGTCCAGCATCTTCGCCTACCTCCGCCCGGCTCAGCCACCGCAAGGATCTCTTTCTCTCTCTCTCTCTCTCTCTCTCTCGCATCCACCGGAGGAGGGGAAGGGAAGAATAGAGTGAGGAAAGAATGGCCGCAGCGTCTCCCTTCGCTGTTGCCGCGTGTTATTAGAAACGGGAGGAGATGATACACCTTACCTCTCTCCCCGTGAGCACGTCGTGGTCCTCACTGATACGTGGGCCCCCATGCGACGGGCCCATTCGTCAGAGGAAATTTTTCGTCAAGCGGAGAACGGGTGGGTTTTTTAGACCGTATTTTTTATTTATGGATTTTAAATTATATCTGTTTACAAGATTGTAGCAAGAGAAAGACAATTGTATATGATTTTAGTTGATATAGTTAAAGTTAGTATATAGATTAACTTATACTCTCTCTATTTAAGTTTATAAAGCGTATTTATTATTAATCTTACTTATAAATATAAAATATATTTCATATTTTAATATAAAATTAGTATGATGTTTTCTTTATATTCTTAATAAATATATAGTTTTACTTACTATTATATATATATATATAAATTACATATAATGGTTAAAGATAATAATTAGAATAACATAGCTATTTTCATTACTTTTTTAATCTATATATTAAAAAATAAGTCTTATAAATTTAAATAGAGAGGGCAGACCTTATCTTAAAAACCGTACCGTTTAAAAAAACAAAGAGTAAAGTCCATTACCGGTCCTTAAACTTTTTATGCTGTGTCATCTCGGTCCATAAACTTTTAAAGTATATCATCCCGGTCCTTAAACTTTCAAAGTGTGGCAATATCTTATATAGTTGTAGCAGTGAACTTTTTATGCTATGTCATCCCGGTCCATAGACTTTCAAAGGAAATTGTCACACTTTGAAAGTTTAAGGACCGGGATGACATACTTTAAAAGTTTATAGACTAAAATGACACAGCATACAAAGTTTAAGGACCGATAATGGACTTTACTCAAAAACAAAAGACACATACAGCAAGTGCAAAAGAAATCGTTCCGTGCAGCGTTTCAGCTGCCCATTTTAAGCGACTAAAATTTCGAGGGATCCCCCTAGGAGTGGGAGGTAGTTCAGTAATTACCTGCGCTAATTCACTCGGCGGCGATGGACGGCGGCGGGATCGAGGCGGGCAGCACGACGGCGGCGTGGGTGGCGAGGCACCGCCAGATGTACGAGCGGGCCACGCGGCACCCTTTCACCGTCTCCATCCGCGACGGCACCGTCGACTTGTCCGCCTTCAAACGCTGGCTCGTCAGTTCTCTCCCCTCCCCCCTTTTGTCGTACCACGACTTGATGCATGGTTATTGCAGATTAATAAGGTTGTGTGGTTGCTGTCGCTGTTATGTAACGCACTACTAAGGCTCGCCAGAATTTGTGTGGGTCTTTTTTACCATTTTACGAGACCTCGAGTGGATCTTGATTCGGAGCGTGTGACTGTACATCGAGTTGGATGAAATAGAGGTGCTACTGAAAACGGAGGGGGGGAAGATAGTGTGGAGGGGAGTTCATAAGGCGATTGGATCGGGTGATCAATTAGCATATGCGTGGGATTTGGGGAGATTTGGGTGATTGCTGCTAGAAGTCAACATGCTAGTGCTAGGAGGGCCTGTTATTTGAAGATCTCTTAAGGTATACTGGGACTATTGCCAGCACTCTGAAGTCCTAATTGGTCTGAATCGTCATGTTTGCATTCTGATTAATAAAAATTCTGTTTGATAGACTTAACTCTTAGTTGACATTATCCAGTGATAAAAGGGCGGCATGGTGAAGGTTCATTCTTATGAAAGAATATCTCGATTAGCAATAGTGTTATGTTGAGATATGGGTACATTGGAGGATGTTAAGACTCTCTTGAAGGTACCAACACAGTTAAGGCTGTCAAATTCTCTGTTATGATTCAGTGATACCTCCAACAGCATGCTTTTCCCCCTTCATGATTAGAATCTGGTTCACTCTTGACGCAAAAGAGATAAGAAATGTTTCTTAAAATAAAACTCCCAATGGGCACATATTCCTATATATAATACAACATACCTAAAAAAATCATCTGTAATGTTTGCGAAATGTGATGCTTCTTGTTACTTGCAGTACCTTTATCATGTATTCATGAACTTATTTGATGCATAGAGGAGGAACAGTAGCTTTCGAAGATTTAGAAAGTTAAAATAGCTACATCTCACTTTTTCTTTTTTGAAAAACCAACTACATCTCACACTTTAATGGTTATTTTTGGAAGAAAGCTTAGCTGGCGGCAATTCTTCGCAATGCTTCTGAGTACTTTGCGCTTAATTGTTGCAAGTTACGTTCAGACGTCATACACTTCACTAATGGAGCTTATTGTTGATTTTTTAATGATCAAATTTGCACTGGCTATCTTTAGTTCTGTGGCTATCTTTAGTTCTGTTTCTGCCGTTAATGCTCATGGATGGGAAAAAGAAAACAACCGCGTTTCTGTGCCGTATTCAGGGTCAGGACTACATGTTTGTGAGGGAATTTGTCGCATTTTTAGCTAGCGTACTGCTCAAGTGTTGCAAAGAATCGGAGAGCTCGGACATGGAAATTATCCTAGGTGGCTTAGCTTCTATTAGTGATGAGCTATCTTGGTTCAAGAAGGAAGCTGCTAAATGGAGTGTTGATCTAGCTGGTGTTTCTCCCCTCAATTCCAATGTAGAGTACGGCAGGTTGATCTCTATCAAGCATTCACATAATTCTACAACTACAGAATATAGATATCTGAAGAATTATAACTTTCGTAACAATCTTATTGTCAGGTTTCTCCAAGGCCTCCGTGAGCCAGAGATCAGCTACACTGTTGCCATAACTACCTTTTGGATAATTGAAACGGTGTACCAGGATAGTTTCTCTTTCTGCGTAGAAGAAGGTAATAAAACACCACCGGAGCTCCTGGGGACCTGCCAGAGATGGGGCAGCCCTGAGTTTAAGCAGTATTGCCAGTCTCTGCAGCGAATCGTTGATTGCTGCTTGGCAAATGCGCCAGCTGATGCTGTCAAGAGTGCTGAAGATGCGTTCCTTCGGGTACTGGAGCTGGAGATTGGTTTCTGGGACATGAGCTCTTCTCAGTCCTAAACGGCAGCAACATCTCCAAAGTCCAAACCCTGTACAAATACTTGAACGAAATAAATGGTGCAGCGGATTCAGACCGCAACCTGAATTGTGCTGTGTTTTCCCCTGTATCTTGGTCTCTGCTGACTCCTGAGAACTTTGATGTATCATCAGAACGAACTGATAATGTTGTTATGTGAGAAACCCCAAATGCCACACCCAATCTCGAACTACTCAATACAGATTCTGACCCTACAGTATTAGTGAACATACTGCAATTTCTTCGTGTAACTAGTAAGATGCCCGTATGTTACAACGGAGTACTAAATGAGGGTGATTCATATTATCAAACGATGATCCCAAACTAAACATTGAATATCAATTTTATCTTTCGAAAAATATGTATCAAGCAAAATACACATATACAAACTCATAAATAAATTAACTTGGAAATAAATATTCATGTTTAGTAGCTGACAACGGAGTACCCTTATTTTATAGTACTCATTGCAGCTGCGACCACGACCACATACTTCGACTCCATGCACAGGCACCACAACCACAGGCTTCGAGTCTTCCACTTGCAGCTTCAACAACAGCTTTGACCACACCTTCGACCACGGTGTCTTGACCACACCTGACGACCACGGCTGCTCGACCACGGCTTCTCTTCGACCGCTTCACCGACCACGTAGGTTTTTGAGTACCGACCGTCTTACTCTAGCTGCAACCGTGGCTTCAATCATGCCTTCGAGCGTGGCCTCGACCACGGCATCGACTAGACCTTCAACCACAACTAGTGCATAGTCTACTATAGTGATCGTCGACTGCTACAATGATAGGCCGCACATGTCTGTTACAGCACACCACTTCTTCGACACGGCTTCGACTGCGCCTTGTCGACCACAGCATCTCGACTGCATCTCTGACCACACAGGTCTTCCAGCACCGACTGTCGACTGTAGCTACGACCATCGACCACTGTAGCTATGACTATCGATCATCGACCACTGTAGCTAGGACTATCGACCATTGACCACTGCACAATTTGACTAACGATTGCGACAGTACTCGTCCGAGTACCAACTAAGACGCTGTGGCTTCGACCACTCCTTCGACCACAGCATTGACCACGACATTGATCATAGCTTCGACCATGGCATCGACCATAGCTTGTCGAGCACGGCTTCAACCATGGCATTGACCACAGCTTTTCGATCACGGCTTTGACTAGTCCGAAGTCTCCGATCGCTCTCTGACTTGGGTCTTCAACTCCTCATACTCGAACACACTGACTATGTAGTACTCGAACACACCGAGTACTCGACTACGACCACGCAATACTCGAATACACGGAGTACTCGACTACGACCATACAGTACTCGAACACACCGAGTACTCGACTACGTCCACGCAATACTCAAATACACGGAGTACTCGACTACGACCATACAGTATTCGAACACACCGAGTACATTTGACTGTTGTATGTCGAACTATAAGAACAGAGCAATTATGTCTAATGTTTAATGCAATTTAAATAGAGAAGCTCACACAATAGCAGCTACAGATAATAATGTACATGGAAAAACATATGAATAGGCCACAGGGTACTGGCACTGTTATATCTTACAACCTATCGAAAGAGAGCGAATATTCGTTTCTCCACAATGTCCTGTGATGCGAGATGTAACCAATAGGAAATGGAGGCTAGCTCCTTTTTTGGAGATGTTTTATTTACTGCCTTTCATTTATCTTTCTACTTTTGTTAGTTAGTTTCCACTGCTATTTCAAGAAGCTTAGCTTTATTCATGTAAATGAAACACAGCGATGCTATTTCAATGAAGTAATTTACTTGCATATAAGGCCATAAGAAAGAAATAACAATTCAGGTATCACTAATCCAAAGAGCAATGCATGTAGCCTATAGGATTTAATGCATCAGTGTGTATCACTGTCCAACAAAGGCACTGAAATCGCCAATATAAGCTTGATACTTGAAAGTTCTTAGATTCATCTAATCATGAGATTAGCAATCCATTAAATTGCAAATAGAGAAAAAACTACAAGTGTTGTAGGGGTGGCCCCCATCTAAGCCATCCGGCCTGCTAAAGGATTGTAGAGCCCAAAATGGGATGTGTGTAATGGCACAAATACCCCTACGGGGGCACATAGATGTAAAGGCATAACTATAAAATACTTCTCATGGAAATATATATGCCCACCCTAGACATAGGGAAGGGGGCAAGCATTGTTCATCCATCATCTCCACTACACTACTCTTACTTTACTATTTGGTCAGTAGCCACAACAAGAAGATTTTCGAGGTGATTTTTACTGGATCAGCACCAACTTCTTCCAGTCCTATCCAGCCCTATCACCATTAGAAGATTCCTCCTTTATCTTCAAACTGCCAAATGTAAACAAACAAGCTCCTCTCAACATAAACCAAACCAGCATGACCAGAAATGGATCATCTGCACGACTTCAAAAAATGCATATGCATTGCCACCCCTTGGTAGCCATCTAATCAAGAGTGGAACACTTCAGGTAACCAGTAAGTGAGAAAATCACAATTCTCCCATGAAATTGAAACATTAAATTCTCACATTCCCTACCTCTGATGGATATAAAGTGTCTATTTTCCAATTGTATAGCTCAGGAGCAGCGAGAACAACGGTACCTCCTCAATGCCTTCCCCGCCGCGCTTCCCCCACTTTCGCCGCTCACCTCTGCGTCGTTGTCGCAATGCACTACCGAGAAATCCCAAGCTATATGAGGAGAATGTTCGTTAAAAAAATGGAAAGAGAGAGCAGTGGGAGGTATTTACCATGTATTTTTTGTGAAGGAGTTGAAGTGTTTGAAGAAGTGGAAGAGGAGCTGATGCTTATATTGTCTCTCTTGAGGCAACCGTCTATCACACATGTTGCTTTCTTTCTTCCAACTGTCATGTAGTAACATGGGAGAGTTTTGCAACCAATTTGACGCACAGCTGACCTAGCCCTTGATTTGAAGAAGTTTGACTCCATATTTCGCGGCATTGGTGGGGAATGGACACATGATGGAGCAGGGCTATTGATGGGTGTCGACGAGGGAGCTGCAGTTGCCGTCAGTGAGTTGATGGGTGGTACAGGGCCGACAAAGGTTCAGCTGGCGCTGGATCTGGGGGAGGAGGGAGCTATGAAGGGGCCAAATGAGGCTGCGGTTCGGAGCAGGCGCGTGATTGGAGCAAAGCCGGAGGCGGCCAGCCATCCAGCCGACATCGAATCTAGAGTGGAGGGGCTGAGAGCGTAGCAGATGCGGGAGGCGGAGCAGAGGAGGGCTAGGGGAGTGGAGGGGAGTCGGGGGTTAAGGTGGGAGGCGGACGAAGGAGGGCTAGGGGGAGTGGAGAGGAGTCAAGGGTTGAGGCAGGAGGTGGAGCGGAGGAGGGCCAGAGAAAAGTGAAGGGGAGTCGGGGGATTCAGGGGGAGGCGGAGCGGAGAAGGGAGGAGAGGGGCCGATTGGTTGCCATGGTCAGGGATCGCCGGAGACGCGGTCGCGGCTTCGCGGGGGGAGAGGGGAGTGAAGTCGGGTGGAATGGGAATACAGGGAGTGGAGATATCGGAGGGAGTGGGGGTGCACTTGGTCTACAGGGATGAGAAAGCATGGAGGAGCAGTCCATTGGAAAGGTGCTCTCTGGTCTATGGAGCAGGTTCACTGCACTGCACACTTGTATAGATGCTGGGAAGGGAGGAGAGGTAAATGGACAAACTCCCATGTTATATTAGTAGACATAATTGGGATGCTTTAGGCCCCGTTTGGCAGAGCTCTAGCTCTAGGAAATATGTAGATTTCCTAGAGCTGGTCATCTGTAGCTCTAGAAAATCTTAGATCTAGAGTTGCAGGCATGTTAAGTGCATTTACATGACTCATTTCATTTATATTATATATTGAATAAAAATATTTAAATCACTTTAATTTAGTCAATAAACTACAGATCCAGCATAGATCTCAGAGCTAGAGCTGTGCCAAACAGGGCCTTAGACTGTTTAAATCTATGACCTTGCTCACTAACGGCCAAATGTCCATCTCAACATAATAGCACATATCGAATTTATCTCTACTACTTAAAAATAGTAGTTGGTGGTAGTACGTTCATCATTCTTCCGCTCCCCCTCCTCATAAAAGATTCGCGCTGACACGTGGGCACATCCTGATTTTCTTTCTTCCGCACGATAGCGTCGCCACCAAACCCTCCGCCCTCTCCTCAACTCCTAGCAGCGTCGTCCACTCGTCGCTGCCTCTCTTCCCATCTGGCCCACGACTTCCCCGGTGTCCACCTATGTTGGTTGCTGGTTCCTGAATGACGCCCCAACGGCTGCTGCAGAGGTGCTTTCTTGGCTGGGCTCATCGTCGACAACCCACCATCGCCAGTGTGTCACCCAGCCACTGTTCGACTCGCCTCCTCATGCTCCACATCTCCGCACCACCGCCACCTCCTCCCCACCACACCCTACACTGCCTCGGCCCCCTTCCCTTCCCATCCCCACCTGCTCTACATCGCCCACCCCGCACCGCCGCCACCTCCTCCCCACCCCACCCCTCACTGCACCGCCTCACCCCCTTCCATCCCAACCTGCATCACCTCGCCCCCTTCCCATCCCCGCCTTCTTCCACGAGGGATGTGTTTAAGGCACACAGTGGCGGTCGGAGGAGGACATGCATCATGGTCTAGATCCACTTGGATCTAGACTTCGACGGTGCGGATCCATCACCGCCTCCTCCTTAGCCACAATGGCACAAGGCCCCACCAGCGTTGCAAATCCGGCCACCAGACCGCCGCAGCCACTGAGCTCCGAATCCCTACCTCTTGCACCGCTTGCCAGATTTGACGCCACCATATTTGGTTGCTGGAACTATTCGTCATCCGTTGTCACCCGGGCCTCTCCTCCGATGTCATCCCCATCCTCTGACCGCTGCCTGTAGATCCTCCCTGAGGGTCCACAGCCTCCTCGTGTGCCGTCACTGCCTCCCTACACCGCCAGCCTCCCATCCCTAGCACCACCATCGCCGGTGTGTCGCCCAACCGCTGTTCGGCTCGCCTCCTCATGCTCCACATCTCCTACTTCATTTGTGCACATGGATCCTACGTCGTCTCCTCTCCTATGTGCGCATTCATTCGCATCTCCGAGCAAGGAAAGATGCAGGTAGCGAAAGAACAGATTACGACCGCAAGGTACTTGCTTTGAGCACGCTCGACGAACACACTACACGACGGATCCGAAATGCGCAACTATCCAACTGCTCCATCAACAGCTGCGTGCGAACCTATAGGATGGAATGAAGGCAATCGATCAGATACAAATGAATTGATAAAGGAACAACAGGAGATGAATTTGACTGGAGCGGAAATGGATTCACTAGGCCCCACGGCCGTGCAAAACGCCGTTCAGCCACGCGAACAAACATTTGGCCTAGCGAAACGTCGTTCGGTCGCGCCTCTGCCCCCGGCAGCCGACCACCGGCCGCCGCCGCCTGCATAACCGCGGGAGTGGGCATATGGCCACGCGCCATGCGCTGCCGCCGCCACCCGCCGGCCGCCGCCGCCGTGCCATGGCGTGTGCATGCACGTGGGCGCGTGCGCTGCCGCCGCTCGCCACACCCCGCGCCGGCACCGGCATCGGGCCGATGCCACTGTCGGTTGCCCACGCAAATCGAACGGGGGGAGAGGGGTAGATGGGAATCTGGATCTAAAAAAGCTACGCATGGAAAAGAATAGAGATGTCCCCTTTAAAGCCATATCTAGATTAGGGTTTTTATTATGTATTTATTCTTATTTTTTCTTGAGTGCTACAATTGTGTTACTTCTCAACTACTACGTTGTTATTCCTTATCAGTTAGACGTTGTATAATTTGATCATTAGCACTGCGAATTTGTAGCCATGTATATTAGCGTAGACCTTTGGCCCATATGAAAAGGTGATATGCTTTTTTATTGATATGTTTTGAGTCTCATATGAATTGAAATTGATGTATATTGGTTCTTTCATGTATCTGCTTCTGCTGAATCTTCATTGTCCATAGCAACGCAACGACACTTAGCTAACACCAGCTCATGTAGTCCTAAGGATTACATTATGTCTAGAAATTACAGCGGCAGCTCCTAAAAATTTTCTTGTAGTAAACAAACAAGCAAACCTCACCTTATTGCAAACCAAGCAAAATTAAACAAAGAAACCAGACTTACACGCCCAAGAGGCCAACGGGCAGTTCCATTCCTTACGCCACTCTAGCTAAGCTCAGGGAGCTAGCTGATGTGGACGGCAATGGCAATAGCCTGGACGACCTCGCACGTCTCCATCAGTCCTCGTAGGTGCGGCACTCATCGGTCTCGGGGTTGTCCTTGCCGTACTCCTCGAGCGGGTCGCTGTCCTTCTTGTGGTCGCACGCGTGGCTCGCGGCCGCGCTGAGCTCCTCCACCTCGTCCCACGCCGCCGCGCACTCGCCGCCCTCCGAGTCGCCCGGATTTGTATTTGTATTCGTATTTGAAACCATGCGATTCGTATTCGATCCGTTTTCTATATCTAGTCTCAACTACGACTTAGTCAACTCATACTCGACATAGAACGGCGACACATCTCCTCAATGTTCTGGACTCAACTCTATGTACTCGAGTTAGGACGGCGAACATATCTCCTCAATGCTTTGAACTCATCTCCTAGTGGCATCACACCACCGTCGTTGTTTGTCTCCATTAGCTTTGTGCACATTCCCGCGATATAGCACCGGATAGCATCATCTTCGACGTCTTCCACGCATCTTTGGACGTCTCTTTTTGGACCAGTAGGAAAAACGTCTCTTCTTAGATGCCCTAATAAATGGCTGGCAATACCATCTGATCTTTGCGCTCATCGACGTTGCCATTCTCGATCGCGTCCCACACTCCTTGAACCCTCATGTACATTTTCATCTTGATTGACAAGGCTATATAATTACTCATCATGAGCATCGGATGATGCAGAGAGACAACATAACTCTCCTTCGCCATCACTTTGAGTCACGCCGATTGAGGAAAGTGAAAAAAATCTCTACTGTTTTCCGCTCGCTTGACCCAACTGCTAGAGGGAGACATTGCTTTTATTGCTGTGCTGGGAGTTTGACTCCTCGGAGATGGACACCGCACCGACTTGGTTTCTGCGTTGATCCAAGGGACCTAAGAGAGAGTGTGCTATGACTTGGCGGTCGTCATGGGTAGGGCTAAAAAAACTAAGGCTTACGAGCTACTCGAGCTCGGCTCATTTTAGCTCGATTCGAACTTAGCTCCAACTCTAAATTAGCAAAGCTCGAGCTTGATCTCGAGCTCACAAGTTTCAATGAGCCAAGTTCGAATAGCTCGTTAGGACTCGATTCAAACTTAAATATTAATGTATGCTAACTTTTACCGAGTTTACTCGAACCGAGCTCAAGATTTTCTATTGTTGAAAATTAGTGAATGTTGAGTTGTTTGTTTACTGTTATCGAGCTTATATTAGCTAAATTTGAACTTTTCTTATTGTTGAAAATTACTGCATATTAAATTGTTTTAATTGTTATCAAGCTTACCGAGCTAAGTTCAAATTTGCTTAAGCTTAGGCCAAATCAAACTCGAGTCTAGATCTAGACTCGAACACTAACTCATACTAGCTCAAGCTTCACTTGATCTTCTACTGCACTGCCCCGCTCAAAACGGCTTAGGCTTCTGGCTTCTGGCTTATTTTTCACTATTCAACAATTTCGTCTTTTTCTAGTTTGTTAGCTTTTTGTCGGTTCTTTTTTCCGTATTCGTTTATACTATCCGTGATGGGCTAACATATTTTTTCTATTTTTAATTTGTTTTAAATTTAATTACTCCAAATAAGCCATCATCAGCTACAGTGTAATTTCAACCAACTACTGTGCGTTTCAGCCATAAACCACTCAAAAAAGCCATTTTGAGCACCCCAATTCGCTCAAACCCAATTCGTTTACAGCCTAATGGTGGTTACAGCCTAGTGGTGTGTAACATCCCAAAAATTTGAAATTCGAAAATGAGAAACTTTCGAATTATTTTGCAAAGTATTCTTTTTAATGCGAGTTTCCTTTGGTGTTTCCCTACATTTTGGTTTAAGGTTCTTAAAGAAATTATGAAAATCAAAACCAAGGAAAGTCAAGGAGGAAAATGTGGAAATGACATAAATGTAGAAATTGATGTGAAGCCTGAATTTCTACCTTGAGTAAATAAATACATAAATATCTATACATTAATAATCAAGAGATAAGTAAAAAATAATAAAAATAAAATATCCAAATAAAAAGATATCAGAACAATAGTAATAAAGAAATAGGGGCAAGAAATTATATATGTAAAAATAGGCATGAAAATAGCTTTGAAAAAAAAAGGGAAAGAGGCCTTGCGGCCGGCCAACCGGCCCAGCCAGCCCAGCCGGCCCGCCCCTGTTTCCCCATCTTCCTCCCCGATCCCTCTCGATCGCTCCACCCAGGGCCGAAGCCGCTTGCCCCGCCTCGCCTCGCCGCCGCGGCCCGACCCACCTCCGCGCCAGCGCCTTCGAACCAACAGTCCCTGGCGCGCCAACCAGGCCCCACCGCTGCCCTGGCAGTTTATCCTCTGCCTCGCTTCGCTCCGTCGCGTCCCGCAGCGCGCGCGCGGCGCAATGCGGCTCGCTTGCCAAGCGAAATCATGCTGGATCGTTTCCCCGGATAGCGTTGCACTGCTCGGTCATTTCCGCCCTGTCGCCACAGCCTGCAAACGCCTCCCTGCCATGCGCCGCTCCAGCCCTGCACGGCGTCGCCAGAGCCGCACCCCGTCCGGTCACATCGTGCGTCGAGCCCCACGCTGGTCGTTGCCCGCCGGTCTTCGCCACCGCGCTCCCTGCTCCCTCTGTGGCCATAAAACACCTCCAAGCTCCCACGTTCCCTCACGCATCCTTCTCCTTCCCCCATTTCTCCCTCACATTTCCCCCCCAAATCCCCGGCCGCCACCGCCCTTCTCACCACCGCCGCCTCCTCGGCGGGTCCCCCTCCAATTCCCCGCCGGTGGAGCTCCACGTCACCTCCACGGACCTCGTCCCGCTGCCGCCGGCGCTTTCCCACTGCCCCTGCTCACCGGCACCGTGGGCATACCTGCGCCGCCGCCGGCTCACGCTGCCGGCCAGCCTCCGACCATCTCCGGTCCGAACGACCACTGGGTAAGCTTCCTCTGTGGGCCCTATTGCCTGCGCACTCACCGGATTTCTTTTCCCCCACGCCGGTGCCGCCGCCCCCTTCCTACCCCCGCCGCCGGCCGCCTCGAGTTGCCTCCCGCCCGCTTCGTCGCCGCCCCGACTACCGCGCCGCCTCCCAAGGCTTCCTCCTCTCCCCCACAGCGCATTTCACTGGTTCCTACCCCCTCCCCGGCCACCAGCCACCGCCGGCGAGTCCACCACCGAGGGCCGCCGGAGGTGCTCTGTTTTGCCCTAGCCATAGAAGGCATATAGTCACTAGTTCCCTTTATACGGTCAGTAAATGGCAATGGCCCGGTGGTTAACCGAACCATACATTAGTCGGCAGAGCCTGTGTTCGAATCCACTCGCTGCCCATTTTACTTCCTTTTTATTTTTACTGCTAGTGTTCCATCTTAATTAGTAAAACTTAAGGAAAAATAGGAAAATAATCCAAGGGAGATAATAAATTTAATCAGGATGCAACAAGAGATTATGTAAGATTTAAATTGAATTAAATATCATATATGAATGATTGTGCTCCCATTCTTTATTTTAAACCTATAAGTTAGTTAAGGCATTGATAAAGAGAAACACCCATAAAAAATATGAAATAAATATATACAAGGTACAAAAATTAATCAGGATACAAAATGGGCTTTCTAAATATTTTAATCATAAGTTAATTATCAGATGCTAAAAAAATAGTAACAATAATAATAATATATGCTTTGACCATTTATTTTAACACATAATTATTAACTAAAGGTGTAGAAAGAATATTGTTAGGATGTGCCCCCATGAAATGATGACTTAGCAAGTGAGGGTGGTCTAAAGAAATAAAACCTAAGCCATTGTATATTAGTGAAAATTATAGGATTAACCATAGCTTGATTTAGACCTTAATCATTATTTCTATGCCCAATATTCAACATGCTTTCATTAAATAAATTTTAGCAGTAGGTTTTGCTGAAATAGCAAATATTGCAATATAACCTTGTATACCAAGCTTTGCCCAGATATCTAGGTTTAGACTTAAATTAGAAGTGAAGCTAAGCCTAATATTAGTTAAAGCAATTGCAAGTGACATTAATTAAATCTTAATGTTAGTTTTAACTGAATAATAATACTGAGCATAGTTGCATATAACAAGTTGGGACCCGTGTAAATGGATCCTAGTTCAAAATAAATTATGTATAGTGACAACTAAGTGCACATAAAATATCATACCATCAAATGCTATTAACCCAGACCCTGGTATTAATTCGGTGAGCTAAAATTTCATACATTGCGTATGTAGTCTATGCCCTGAACCATAGCACTTAACAAAATAATGTTCAGCAAACTCGCACACCAATCCATAGGTCTAACCTAACTCATTGAGCTTTCTTAATAAATATAAAAATAGTAGAAAAAGCTCGTAATAAAAATATCGAGTCGTCGTATTCTATTACCGACGATGCCTCAAATCACTCAAAACACCCATTGACTCATAATAAAACTAAATCGAGTTTATTTGGAATTATTTGGATCTCTTGAGTTATTTGCTTTTATTCTGGATTCAGACATTTACCCCGTAATTAGAAATTGGAGTCCTGAAGATTCTATGGATCAAGCGAGGCTGAGATCGATGAAGACCCAGAATTAAAGATCATCGCATGAGACAATATTGTGTGAGCTCAAGACTGCGGTAAATCACGCCAGGCGAGTCAATACTTTGATCATGTTGATCCTACTTTTTCTGCAAATTATTTTTGTTTAAATTATCAAATTGCATGCTATTACTTTATATGCAAATACATGCTTAATTTAAGATTATAGTTATATGCCCATTATTGACTTGATTAATATTACACCTCCTTTGGAAGATTTGAGGGGGTGTTTGGTTGCCAGCCACACTTTGCCACAGGTTGCCACGCCTAAGGTTAGGCAAGTTTGACCAACTTGGCAGCTGTTTGGTTGCAGCCACAGTTGTGGCAAGATTCCCTTCCAGCAAACTAGGTCCCACGCGTCAGTGACTCAAAAAAGTGTGGCAAGATTCCCTTAAGCTTGCTAAGGTGTGGCAAAGAATTTGAGCACCTCAACTTAGGCAAGTGTGGTAATTTTTGTTGGCAAATGGTGGCAAAGTGTGGCTAGCAACCAAACAGCCCCTGAATATGTGAACCTTGTCACCCTAGCAAAATTATAATAGTAAACTTCGAAAAGAAGTATGTAACTACACGCCATGCTTAGTATTGCTTAGACACTCGGGGGCGCTGAAATGCCCCAAGCCTCATTATCATTTTAATCATGAGAAACTGGTTTGGACAGTCATGGTGGGAATGACTGGTATATTTTGATATGATTATTTTATGCTCCCAGAAATCCCAACCTGCTTAAATAAGTATGTGGTGCAGTGAAAGCACAAAATTGTGGAGTGTGGTAGAACCGCTCAGGTACTCCTAAGGATCGAATCTTGTCATGACCTCCTATGTAAAACAGTACAACCACAAGTCTGTAAAGTACAACTTGGCTAAGTAAATTTATCGAAACCCCCGGACTCATCTCACTGGTAGTGGATAGAAGTGGATACGCAAGGGCAAGAGAAGGCCTAAAGGGACACCGAGTGGAGGGTGAAGTTTCCCAGTCGTACTAGCGTTGAGGGGAGTGGAGCCCGAATAACGCTAGTAACCGTGAGGAACATCCCGTGCATAGATGGGACCTACCGCAAGTGGGCAGTTTCCCATAAGGTGAGATGACAAAAGGGACTAGATACTTTGAAAAGTCACTGTGATGGTCTGCTCAACCACATGGCTAAGGAATCGTGTGGGGCAACGAGTTGATTGTCTCTTGTGGTGAAAGTGTACAAACTCTGCAGAGTCAAAACTATTCGAATAATCGTGCCCACGGTCAAGGGCGGACATGGGAACTTAACCAGATATAGTTCTATTTCAAAAATACTTTATGGGTGGGATTGGAAAAGTGGAAGGGCTGTGGAAAGCCCTAATTTGAGTTGTCCTGGGTGTCATCCCAGTGGTAATGTAAGCGGTTATAACGCTGAAATGTTAGCATATGGTGCGGATGCCATGTAACAGTGGATGGAATCTGGATCGCTATTATTATTGCATTTTCTTGAACATTATGATTTTGTTCAAAACTGCTAGGTCTCAGGAAATTTCTATGTATTATATTTCAAATAATGGCACTTCTATCCTTGCAAAATAAAATACAAGGGGGAATAAATTGAGTCGTGCGTAAAGGAGATAGATGTTTGTGATGAATACATAAAGATATTGGAGGATTCATGTCGATCATAAAAAGGACACGATAGAGTGGATTCTGAGATAAATACATTGGTGGATCTTAAATGAATACATAAGCTAGATAGATGATTTAAATGATTTTGAAGAATTAGTGAGTGCAAAGATATTTGCTGGATTATAACACTGATAACTAATATTAATTCTTGGGAGATGTTGGTGATAATGGGATGAATAGGATTTGATCAATTACTGGATGGATGAATTGGATTTTTGGGAATTTGCAGGTATGATATCGATTATTGGAGTATAAATTTGATTAATGATATTCTTGGTGGATGAATACTAGTGAATCGTAGACTCGATCAATGATATTTTTGGTAGAGGTATAATAGTGAATTAGTTAGAGATAGGTAATGGAAAATAAGGTTGATTATTGGAGGAGCAAATTATGGTTCTGGATCAATAACAAAAGGATTGAATTATTAGAAAGTCCTGATATAAGTGATATTGGTGGATTCAAAAAAAATTATAATGGATAATCATTAGGGTTCAGAAGTGGAGAGCTGATGACTAGAAATTACAAGATTGGATTATTAGGAACTTAGAACACAAAGGATATTGGTGGATTCAAAATAATGACATTAGCTGCTTGGAATTTTAGGCAGCAATTGATCGGTGGATTATATAGATTATGATACTCACTGTTTGGGGATTTAGGCAGCAATTGATTGGTGGATTGTATAATTGATGATATTCGCTGTTTGGAGTTCTAGACAGCACTGAATATAGAAAGTGTGTTCGGTGGATTAATTAAATGATGTCACTCGCTGTTTGGAGTCTTAGACAACAATCAATGAAGAAAGTGTATTTTGGTGGATAAAGTCAATTATAGCAATTGATAGGTGGAGTTAGGTAGCGACAATGACACTATGATTAAATAATAATAATGCTACCAAAAGCGATTTTTGGCAAATAAAATAACCCTAACCTCTCCTTTGATAAGCCTTGCATACTATTTATTTGCATTCTGTGTATTGGCTCGCGGAGCACGGTGGTTAGTGTGCTCACACTCGCTCTCATAACAAATACAGAAGCAGAATTCAGATCACTGCGCTTCAACAATACTTTTGGTTATAATGGAAGAGAAGATGAAGTCGTCAAGGGCTAGGTCGCGAACCTCCAATTAGCTGCCTGTGGGCATGTCCTGAAGGTCCCACTTGCATGCTTCTTTCTTCCGCTGCTGCAATTTAATGTTTTCGGCCTAATTGGCTCATGAGTAAGTCTACTATTATATTTACGCTTCCGCATGATATGTAATTTGATATCCAGAACTGTAATCTGTGAGCACTATCTACTGATCCAGGGAATAGTGCGGTGGAATCACAAAGGAATCCGGATTGTAAAATCTGGGTCCCTACATGGTGGGTGCCTGTGTGCTTCACCTGATTCTCCTTATGTCTTCTCGATGCCTCCGCCGCATCGACCGTCGAGAATGCCCAACAGCTGCAAAGAATTTTTTTTGTACGAATAATCTATTTTTATATGAAAATACAGAAATATACCCCGGGAAATTTTTTTATTAAAAATAGGCTCCAGTCGCCCAATGGGGGGCGATTGGAGCTAATCGTCCAACCAGAAAGCGATACGTGGGGAATATGACAACGGTTGGACAAATTATTGCTATTTCCCGAGCGTTGGGCGACTAGAGTTTCAGTCGCTGTATGGTTGGGCGACTGGAGTTTCAGTCGCCTAACGCCAGGGCGATAGGGGGGTTAGAAAGGCAGTACGCTCGGCACCGCCACCCTATCCTCATTTTTTCACTCACTCGGTGCCCAGAGAAGAAAGGAGAGGAGAAGAGAAAAGAAGAGGAGAGGAAGAAGGGGAAGAAGAGAAGTAGGGGGAGAAGAGGAGAGGGAGAGGGGGAGGAGAGAAGGAGAGGAGGAGGAGGAGAGGGAGGAAGGAGCAGTGGGAGCTATTCCATCCATTCAGACCCTCAGATCCAGCTATTTTTTTAGTATATTGTATTTGCAGCATTATTTTTTATCAAATGTTGGTATTAGTAAAAATTGTAGATGTAGAAAATTTTGAGTATAGAAATTTTAGGACAATTTTTAGTATAGAAAGTTGAGTATTGTGCAATGTTATTTGACATGTCGCAAAATTGAAACATATATACAGGCCAACATCAGCAATGGTAATAGCCACTCTAGTACATCCGGATGGCGAGAATGCTCAGATCGCAGATGTGCTGCATTGGCTGACACGGAGCCCAGGAACCGCCCTCAGCCAAGGCGGCGGCGGTGGACAGTGCAATAGCCTCTCCTGCAAAAAAAGGAACATAATAGTGTCAATTGAAAATTTCGGCAGCACCTCCCGTGCACAGGTGAGGTTTCCAAAACCTGCAACAAACGAATAGCACGATGGCCGACAACCACACCAACGGCACGATGGCCGACAACCACATATACGGCACGATGGCCAACAACCACATATACGGCCGAAACACATATACAAACCAACCTGCAGGAGCCGTCGGGCGGGGGAGGCGGCGGGCGGCCGCGGGGGCGGGGGCAGTCGGGGGAGGCGTTGGGCGGCGGGCGGCCGGGGGGCCGGGGCAGTCGAAGCGGTGGCCGGGGCGGCGCCGGGCGGCCGCGGGGGCGGCAAGCAGGCGCGGGCGCGGCGGCGGGCGTGCGGGGCGGGGCGGCGGGCTGTGTTTGTTGCGTGTGTGAGCGCGGCCCGTTTTGTTTGTGTTGTTTGCCGAGTGCCCCCGATCTGGCACTCGGCAAAGCCCTCCTCCTTTGCCGAGTGCCCCCGATCTAGCACTCGGCAAAGCCCTCCTCCTTTGCCGAGTGTCGCCCACAAGGCACTCGGCAAAGATTTTTTTAATAAAACTTCCTTTCCTCTGTTTGTTTTCCATAACGTGTTTTACAAATTTGTTCGAATGTACTTTGAAAATGCCTTGTCAAATTCACTCAACAATGCATATTCGATGCTTCTACGAATATTAGACCATTATTTCATGCAGTTATAGCTCAATTTCAATTTATATCAATTAAAATTCTATAATTGCAGTTTAAAAATTAAAATTATTAAACGGATCCGAAAAATTACCAAAATTTCACATGAAACAATCTCTGTTGTCTATTGCCTATATAAAAAGTTTTGTAGTCAAACCACAATTCGACCGTCACTTTAACTCCAAATCTTACCGGATCCTTCTCAACTCTATGCTTCTTCTTTAGAAATGCTTCGGTTTGTAAGTATCGTACGTGACAACTTATGCGAAATCTTCTCAATTTTTTACCACAGCCTCCACGTATGATATCATGACATCTTGACAAATCTCATGATTTTCAGACTTTGTTTGCTTTTTTTAAAATTTAAAAACCATTCGGCCACACGTTCGTGGTCGTGTTTCCTGAACAAGATGTTCGAAATTCCTTTTCATTTCACACGTAAGGCCTCAAACCGGGCTGAATAACATGAATATCATTTTTCCTATTATTTGAATCACTTGCAGTTCAAATTTGACTTGATTCAAAAAATTGCCTGAAATGCAATTAATTAATTAATTATAGCAAACAAATACAAAAATATACCAAAATTTAACATGGAGTACCATATGTTGTATGTGGAGAGCAGAAAAAGTTTGAAGGGTAGGAAAGGAAAAGGTTTTATTTCTTTGCCGAGTGCCGCAAAAAAAAAACACTCGGCAAATAGATCTTTGCCGAGTGTCAGCTCCAGACACTCGGCAAAGTTCTAACGGCAGCGGCTGACCTCTAACGGACGGCGGTTGGTGCCGAGAGTTTTATTTTTGCCGAGTGTTTTCTTGGCAGCACTCGGCAAAGAGCATCTTTTGCCGAGTGTCTAAACTGTAGCACTCGGCAGAGAGATTTTTTGCCGAGTGTTTTATTTTCGCCGAGTGTCCCCGTGGAGGCACTCGGCAAAGTGGTTGTTTACCGAGTGCCCGATAGATTGCACTCGGTAAAACTCCAGACACTCGGCATATAGCAGCTTTCCGGTGGTGTAGTGTCATAATATAGATAAACACGAGCTATCACGCAGCATTCCATGACTGTACTGTACTGCACATAGTGGCTGCATTTCACATCTCGGTAATTTTCTGTGAGTGGCATACGACCGATATATTTCGACGTGCATGAGAACTTCCGAGAGGAGGGAATTAGTAGCGATCAATCACCGTACGCCGCCGCGCGGAAACCAAAGAAGCCGTCTTTGTTTGTCTGGAAATCAACGGCGGCCGGCCGCCGGTCAGTGACCGTGAGCTAGCTACCTCTGCCGCTGCCATCCTTCGGAAGTTTCAGGCCGCTGCGGCCGGTGACAGCAGGGCGGGCAGGAGGTAAGAACTTGTCGATCGATCGGTCCGCATCGACGTGTCTAGTTCGCTGTTTAGCCCGCGTCTTTGTCAGCGCAGGTTGCATCAGCGTGTGCGTCAGGTAGGCATGGTGGCAACGTTTGAGGCTTGTGTTCATACTAATTCATATTTTTTTTCTCACTTTTGGATGTATCAGCTAGTTGAAACTTGAAAGCAAACTTTTTTTAATTAGGGGGAGTTGAAAGCATACTTTTGAAGCCATACATATGATAGTAAACCCTTACTAGCTAGAATAGAATGGGCAAAGATCGATTTCCATAACAGCGAAAATCGCTCACCGACGCCTAGTCATCGCGGTTCAAGGGCGCGAGGTACACGCATGCAATCCGAAGAGAGCAAATTGGACTGCTGGAGGCATTATACTTCGTTCTTGGAGCGCGGCCGGCCGCCGGTTGATCGGTCTGTGAATTTCTGGCTGTGCCGAGATTGCCGTCACTCAGAAAAGTGTTCAGATCTCGCGCGCTTCGGTGACTCAGGCAGTAGTAGATGTGATCATTTTACCCTTAGCTTTTTGCATAACAGCCTAAAACCTTTAAAATTTTACATAAAAATCTAAAAAATTATAAAGATGATAATGCAATTGATACTACAGATTTAAGATACTAACTACGCCACTTGACTCCGAAGAGATGAAAAAGGGGAAATGTCGGTCGGCATCGACGCCTAGTCATCGCGTGCTCGAGTGCCTCCTGCTTTCCTGTGCTGACGCCTTGTCAACATATGTGGGTGGTTGCATCAGCTTGTGTTCATGCATGTCAGGTGGTAGCGACCTGACATTTGTTTGCAACGAGAATACACCCATATTGCAGCGTCTCGCCGGGAACCCAAAACGTCAATAGCAGTTAGCGCGCGCGCATGCTGCCAAGTAGTAGTATATGCCTCCATGCATGGGAAATTATCGATGATATCTCACTGGATCTCCTTCTGATGGTGATCATTTGGGCTTTTTTTGGTGGCTTATAGCTGAAAAGCACTGTAGCTGGCTGAAAAAACATTGTAGCTGATAGAGACTTATTTAGCATAATTAAATTTAAAAAATTTAAAAATATATAAAATATGTTAGCCCATTACGTATAATACAAACAAATACGGAAAAAAAAGAACCGGCAAAAAAGCTCAACAAAAAGCTAAAAATTCAGAAAAAGACGAAATTTATGAATAGTGAAAAATAAGCCGAAAGTCAGAAGTTAAAGTCGAAACGAGCGAAGTTCCTAACCGTTCGCAGATCAGCAACCCTGTCCGAGAAAGTATCAAGGCACCTCGAAAACAAGAAGAGAAAGAACCAGGGTATGAAGGAGGGCTGAAAACGGTCGGAAACGATCGGTAGGAGGTCAAATCACTTTCAGTTTCACGTTATTTTTTTGAAAACGAAATCGATACGATATTGTCGGAAATGAGAACGACATCGATATTCCAGTAAATTCGGAAACGAAACTATTCGATCAAAAATGCATGGATAACGATCGAAAATCATGAAAGCGATAGCTAAAATACGATATTCTCCACATCTAAGGAAGCCAAAACATGCAACCATAATCAATTCTAAGCCATGAACTCATATCATCATATCACAAATTCTCAACTAAATGAAGCAGGCATACTTCAACACTTCAGTTCGATCCCATCCATCACACGAACAGCGAACTCATACTACCACAAAAGGTCCTTCCTTTCATTGCATAATACTTAAAGAAACTACTACTACGGTACTACCAAGAAGATCATAGGCATATCAAGAACGAAACGGAACCATGCTTCTTATAGCTGAACCTCCGGCATGTCATCATCATCTCCAAGCACATAATCACCGCCCATTTCTGAAAATTCATCCTACAAATTGCAATGGAAATAACGTGTTAGTACTTCAAATGAATTACATGCTACTGCAATACATATCAATATAATTATACCCCAATAAGCAGACTGCTCTTAATGGCTTCAAGAACCTCAAGATCACTAGGCAAAGAAGAAAAATTAAAAAAATCTACACTTTGGACTTAGAAAGGCCTAGAAGATATTTGCCAACATCAGATAAAGGGATGATGGAATTGCTTACATTGTTCTATCTGCTCCCAATGTTCTAAAGGCAGTATGAATAAAGGTGTAACCAAAAGACAGCTCAAAAGTACCCCAGAAGACTTGACAAAAATTGCAAGGAATTTGCATTGTGGACTAATTAAAGGTAGTGCCATGACTTAAGTGTTACTAGATGACAGTTAGAAAGGGATCAATAAACTTGACAGAAGTTGCAAGGAATTTGAATTAGGAACTTGTATAGGGTAGATAACAGAGAGTATAAAGTTTCACTTTCAAACAAGACGGTATGGAGCTTTCAGATATTATTCTCTCCATTCCTCATGTCATGTTCTGATGGATGAATGCACAATAGTATTTTTGTACAGTCTAATTGCTCACCAAAAAAGGAAAAAGAAACCATCTGCCTTCACAGCATGTCACACTAGGTTAAAAATCTTAACAAGACAATACTGATCTCCGATTCTGTATGTATAACTGTATACATCCTTCATACAAAGGGTAAAATCAAACACCTAGAAAAAACAACCAGAAAGCTCCATTGAAGCATTACATCAAGCTATACATTACCTGTAACCAAGTCTATAACAACAAAATTACTGTCAATAACTTACACCACACATGCCACAAACTACACATAGAAGAAGAAAAATATATTGATCTGAAGTGTCTATAACAACAAAATTACTGTCCCAAGATTTATATATGTGCATTGCATATATGTAACCAAGTTAATTGAAGAGTTTATTCACCACTAGATTAATGCAATTTGAGCATATCGTGTAGCTAATTGGAAGAACAACTACCT
This sequence comes from Dendrocalamus latiflorus, assembly GCA_017311315.1. Lineage (NCBI taxonomy): Eukaryota > Viridiplantae > Streptophyta > Magnoliopsida > Poales > Poaceae > Dendrocalamus > Dendrocalamus latiflorus. The sequence continues at coordinate 40,708,629 of CM029651.1, forward strand.
CCTCCCCCTGCCCCCAAATTGTCGATCCGTCGCACATTTCCTCCGTTCAGATCTGGAATGAGACGTGATGCTACGTGTGGATAAGAAGATGAGCTTACCAGAAGAAGCTGTGGCCGCTGCCGAGGTTTGAGAGGCGGTGAGGTCGACAGGGAGTGGTGCCTCTACCTCCATCACTCGCGCTCGGGGGCCTTGGGGTGTTGCATCCGCCGGCTGATCCGCATCTCCAGCCGGCGCCATCTTCGTCTCAGATGTGGCCGCTGACTGCCTGAAAAAGGAGAAGGACGGCAGCGTGAGTGGGAGACTAGAGGCGAGTCGCGGAGATTGGAGATGGACGCGGCTGGAGTCGTGCTGGAGTCGTGAGGGACTAAGGGTGAAGACGTGGGGGCGCTCAGGCTTGCCTTTCACTCCCCCCGTGCCTGGCTGCCTGCGGACTTGGGCGGACGGGCGGTCCCTCTCCGGCGGCGGCGGCGGCTAGGTCTCTGCGTGGGGATCGGATCGGATCGGAGGAGCTGGGTTGCGGCCGTGCGGGAGACGGAAATGGCCATGCGGGAGCTGGGTCTGGGGAAATGGCTAAACGCCCAAACGGAAATGGCCTAACGGGCCTGGTCCGGCCGCCTGGGCCCTGGCGTGGCGCGTGGGATCGGTAATTATCGACGGTAATTACCGGTTAAATACGATATTTTTCGAAAACGATCGGAAGAGAGCTAAATCATTTTCATTTTCATTATCGGATGTTTTTACCGTTCTCGTTTCCGTTTTATCGGTTACCATCACCGTTTCCGTTTAGGGAAAAAAATCGGTAATTTCTCGAAAACGATTTTCGGTAACCGAGAATTACCGTTTTCGTTTTCGGCCCTATGAAGGAGGGCATAAAAATTGTACTTGTCCAGTGCACAATATATTATTATACTTAGTACACATTACACGACTTCCACTACACTGCCAAACAAGCCGTACAGGCTGTCTTTGTCCGTCCACACAACGACACATCACACTTCAGTAGGTCACACAACAAGCATCTAGCCAAGCATACAATAGAGCCACAGGAGCTCGTCACGCCACACCATGTGGCCATACGTACAAACAAACGTAATAGTACTAAACAAACGAAGCACACACAGCACATAATAATTCCACTTGATCGCCTCAGAACTCGAGCATACTGATCGTGACGGCGTCCATGACGTCGCGCGCCTGAAACAGCATCTGACTCTGCGGCGGCAGCGGCAGCGGCGGGAGCGGCGACGGTGGCATCTGCAGGCCGCCGTACAGCTGCACGAGGTGGTCGCCGACGTCCGGCACGTCGAGCGGCACGCCTGCGACGTCCCCGAGCAGGCGGAGCTGGAAGTTCCGCAGCTGGAGCACGCTGCACAGCTCGCGCGCGTGCGCCATCAGCACCTGGTTCTCCTGCTCCAGCAGGCGGCACTGCTCCAGCGCAACGCTGGCGCTGGCCCGCATGGCCTCGTTCTCCTCCTTGAGCTGGCCTGCGAGCGCGGTCAGATCATCCACGTGCTGCTGCCTCTTCATGCGAGATTTCCGCGCGGACAGGCGGTTGGAGGTCATCCGGTTGCGCCGCCGCTCCTCCTCGGTGGCCTCGGCGGCGCGGCGCACTACTTGCTGCCCCGGTGGAATCGTCTCACCCATATTGCAGCGCAGAAGAAAAACGTATACTTACCTTGGCACACACAGTAACAGTATATTTCTCGCTCCTAGTTGACTGATGACTGATCGAGTGTGGGAGTAGTACTACTGTACTAGGAGCGGTACGGAACTAAGTTGCAAGGAGAAGAACGTAACAAGAACATGCAAGGGAATTAACTAGCGATAATATTTTGGATCAAACAAAGCTTTCGTTTTAAATCTTTTGGGCACAAGATCATGCAAAAAATCGAAGCTTTGTTTGATCAGCTCTTCAGTAGGTGGGGGAGGAGGATCAGGAAATCACGTAGAGGAAGTAGAGGAGCACGATGGAGAGGGATTGGAGGTAGCAGAAGTGGAGGCTGACCTCCGTGAGCGACATGGAGATATTACGGGGAGTTCGTGCCAAAATCTGAAAAGAAGAGAAACTAGTAAGACGATGAAGATACTTAGCTAGCTAGTGAGCAATCGATCGGGAGGGGGAGGAGTGTGGTGGATGCATGCTAGTTCTTGCCAATTGACCAAGAGCAATAGTAGTTGAGGTCGAGGATCGATGGATATCGAATGGAGAAGCAGAAGGGAGGAGCTAAGTTTGAGGCTGGTATAGGTGGGGGGGGCGATCGACTGGGACGTATATATGCATTAACATAGTGCTGTTGCGTGTGCACCAACTAGCTTGAAAAAGAACCAAGGGTTTATGCTTAGTTCTTGCTGTGGAAACCTACTTAATTAATTAACTCCAGTGGTAACAGTGAAAGGTTTATTGGTTTAACCGTAGTGCTGCATGCAGTGAAATTTCCGAAGATGCCAAAGAAGAGTGTGTGAAACTTCCATGTCGAAACAAAATAGGGGCCTCTATTAATATCCCCCCTTATGATGTTCACGGCTGATTTCAGATATTCTTTTGATCATATAAGAAAACACCTTAATTACGAACATAGATTAACTTCATTCAATGGCAGGAAAGAAGTATCAGGGTAGCATTGATTATTTATATCTAGTTCATGTTCTTTTGTTCCTTGTCTGACCAAAAGTGCACGAGTACGAAGTACGAACTACGTACTACATCAGCACAGCGCAAGTTGCAGCCATACAAGCGACAGCGCACGCATTCAGCAAAGAGAAATTCATTCAGTTTCTATCGATGACTTGGCGTTCGTCGGCCGACCAAAAGCACCCATTGGTTGCTCAAGCTTCTGGGAAGCAACACAGAGCAAAGACAAAGAAGAAATACGGCAAATTAATTACTGGCCGATAAATATTCTACTAGAGTTGTGAATATTTTTCTTAGTCGTCGTACCAGTGTTAGGACAGGTGGTCACTGCATTTTCTCAAGAAGTGATTTGTGTGATCACCCAATGGCATAAGAAGCTCTGAATATTGACGTCCTAGTTGCTTGCCGTCATGAGATAACATTAACAACTAACCAGAATACATGACCAATAGTTTTACCTGAAAGGCGATGAAAGAAATAGTACATGCCTGGTAAGTTGCTTATATTACGTGCTAACGGAAACAAAAGAAGTGAAAATAATGTACCTGGAAATATATCTGCAGTTCAGGATTTTTGATTTGTCACTTTTGTATGCGACTAATTAAGATCAATTAGCTACTAGTGGCAAGTGCTTGCTAATTAATGTAATCATGCTGCATCATGTCTTTTGCTCCTGGTAGCTTATTTATTGGTGCTACTGGCATGGAAAGACAAAGTCCAAGTCGTGCGAGCATGTTGGAGCAAAATATGTTCGTTCAAGAGAAATTAAAGTTGATCTTGTTTATGATCCACCGATCTTTCTCTGGTTGCTGTTTAGTGACCCGAATTTGGTAATCCGAATCTTCTATGTATCTGAACTAGTCACTAGATTAATAGCTAACCCACATAATATAATATTAACGAATTTCACATCCACATATGCGTATAAGTAAAAAAGGAGTACTTAATATTAGATAGACAATCATAAATATTAAATAGATCTTACGATCAAATTTTATAGGACGGGCCAATAGGCCAAATAAGTTTGTTCACATAAAGCAGCAGAAAGTAAATAAATCAAAAATGACATCCATGATTTGTCACAGGCAATCGACTAGGGCTAAACCTAGTCCTGGTTATCATCTTCAACGTCATAGCTGGAGGCATGGAAGTATCCATACACTGGCTCATCTCTTCCGCCATCTAAATCCATATAATAAGCAATCATAAGTACAAAAGTATTCAATAAGTCCCTATGTCAAATGCAAGTATAGAGATGCAGTGTTTGACAAGGGAAGGTTATAGGGTTCTTTTAGTGAAAAATGAGTTTTGATGTAAGTACCATAACTAATTTCTAAACCTATGACTTGCTATTTTTAACTAAAATAAAGTGTCCAACTTAAATCAAGTATGTTATGAGAGCTAATTCTCTTCCCTTTCGTCTTCCATGTCCATTTCACAATTACCAAACGAATTCCATTTTCATACCATAACCACACTTAACCAATAACCGTTATTTATGAAAACTGCACAACTAGGGCATTTCTACATAATGCTCATGACCGGGGGCATGACTATTCAAAAAGATTATAACACTTTACAGAGATTGTATAACTTTACCTACAAGATATGATTAAACAATAATGTCAGCCACTACATGTATTCATAGATGTGTGACTGAGAAAATCATAAGAAGGCTTTTAAAATGCCTAGTCCTGAAGCTTCCTCCCACTCTAGGGTGAAATCCCTTAACACTAGTGACATCGTGATAGTAACCACTCCCTTTCTGGGTTACGCCTCACCCCCAAAATGTTTCCTTCCCGGGTTACGTTTTCAATTAGAGACCTTATTGCTAGGGAGTCTACGACCCTTCACGTTAAAAGAAATCCATATGGGGGCAGTGACCAACGTGGGTCACTCCCAGAATAATCACAATAGAAATCCAAAAATCCACCTACCAATCTAATGCATAGGAATCACACCGAACTAAGCAAATTAGTTGGCTAAGTCAATCCCAAAGTTGACTTGTGGTTGTACGATTGGGGTGTAGAAAAGAGCGGCACAAGATTTTGTCCTTAATCAACTCAGGTGAGACAATCCAACAAACCCAAATCTCGTGCAATCCCTACACCAGTCTCTTACCAACCACTCGTCCGAGTCTCCACTATTTAATAAAATATTTTTTCTGTTTTCAATGGTAACTCACGTTACCACACCAATTATTATACAATATGTCCAGTTTTTTGTTAGCAATGTTTGTATTGTACACAAATTTACCACTATTGCAATTCTAAATACAACCATCATTCATTAAAGATTAACCAAGTGTGGGGTATTATAGTAATTATCCTAGGGCGACATGGTAAAGATAATGTCAACAATCAAAGATGAGAATAATACATATCAATGGTAAGGTATAACTAAGCATAGACATTTAACATAAAATTTAATTGAATAATAAAACTAAGCATGCAATTTGTAATTTGAAAGCAAAGTAATTGCATTTGAAAAACTAGGTTTAACATGATCAATCATAATGACTTGCCTTGGTCCACTATGGATAGTGTAGGATCTTATTCGTAAGTGACGAAAACGTCCGAAGCATCAAATTCTATAAACGTGCAATTACCCACAATCAACACAAATTCAAATAAAATTCAAATGAAGTTCAAAAATTATGATTTTAGTGTTGTTGGGAATATGTTTAATTTAGTGTTGTTGGAAATATTTTGAATTTAGATGAATTTAGAAATAAAAACTAAGTCATTTGGATTTAAAACAAGGGAGAACGAGCTCTCCAAATTTTGACCCAAGAAGAAATTCTAGAAAAATAAAAAAAATCCTGATAGGTGGGATAGATTAGGATTTTTTTTTCTTTTTCAATTATTTTTATTAAGAAAAAGACTCGACAGCTGACAGGTGTGGTCTAGTCGGGTTTTAATTTATTTTCTATTTCTTTTCTTTAAAGAAAAACGATAGAGAATGATAGGTGGGGCTACGGTCCATATGGACTAGGTCCACATAGCAGTCTACAGAAGATGGGACCCACGTGTCAATGTCTCGAGTCCATAGACTGGGTCTACGTGGTTGATTTTAAGGGGTGGGACCCACATGTCATACTAACATTAGCTAACTAACTAATCTACATGTGGGCCCATATGTCGACGTCATGACCATATTCTTCCTCTCTCAGAGCAGAGGAAGAGGGAAGACACCATGGAAGCTCAGGTTTTGGGCTCTGTGCTGGTGAGGACAGGCACGACAACCACCTAAGACGAACAAAATGGAACGTGGTGGTCTCGATGAACTTAACGGTGGTGGTGGCGTGGCGGTAGGAGCTCCAAGGCGGCTGCGCTACTATGCACGAGGGCGACTACAAAACCGAGTGAGAAACTCCAAATTGGTGTGAGCTTGAGCACCTATAGGCTATGGTGACCCTGTTGGTGTCAGCGATGCTCAAGGAGAAACGGTCAGCCAAGTTGTCCACAACGGCATATGGCGACGGTGTGGCGGTGTACGGGCATCTAGACGCTACGATGACTAGTGTACCATTCTAGGGTTTTTAGCTTTTTTAAAAAAATTTCAAGAAAAAGGTTTTATAAAATTTCTTGGATTTTCTAAAATTAATTAAAGTTAAAATAATTTTTAGAAACTAAAAAGGAATTAATATAAGGAAAATAAATATAAAAATTTCCAAAATATTATATTCGAGTTCCTAGTGTCTCAATGTATTTTCTGAATTTTATTGGATTTTTCTAGATTATTTTGCTATTTATTTGAGTTTATGTGGATCTTCTACTATTTTCTAAAAAGAAAAACAAATTAAAAACCCTAGAAGCTAAATGGGTCGAATTCACCCAACCCATCTCTCTGTCTCCTCGGCCCAATTTAGCCCAACTCCTGCACAACCAACCGCGCCGACTTGTTCACGCTTCCCATGTCTCTCTCACCAACATGTAGGCCCCACTAATCAGCACAGTATTGTGCACTGTGCATTAGGGCTGGACGAAAAACTCGAAGCTCGTTAGCTCGCTCGGCTCGTGGCTGGCTCGGCTCGGCTCGGCTCGGCTCGTTAGGATAACGAGTCGAGCCGAGCCAAGATTTTAGCTCGTTAGCTATAACGAGCCAACTCGAGCCAGCTCGCGAGCCGCTCACGAGCCAAACGAGCCATGCTTCCAGGAATTTAGATATGCATATGCTGCTTCCATGGACCTAATTTGTACTCTATTGCATGTGTTAATGTGTAAATTTGTACTCTATTGTACCCAAACGAGCCATGCATGTATTAATTTGTACTCTATTGTACCCAAACGAGCCAAACGAGCCTAACGAGCCAAACGAGCCTAACGAGCCAAACTTCCATGGATGAATATATGATGGAGATATTTTTTTGCCCTGGCTCACGAGCCAAACGAGCTAACTCGAGCTTTTTGTCGAGCCGAGCCGAGCTGGCTTTTTAGCTCGTTAGTTATAACGAGCCAGCTCGAGCCAGCTCGTTATCTACCGAGCCAGACCGAGCCGAGCCGAGCCGAGCCGAGCCAGCTCGTTATCCAGCCCTACTGTGCATCTTCCTTGCTCGTCTTCGACCTGTACACAACATCTTTGTCGTCTCCACCCAGGACTCTGCTTCATCGAGCTATAAAAGCAAGCTAAACCCTCAAACGAAGCACCCCAAGCCACTGCAACTTGTTTTCGCAAGCAGGGGCGAATCCATGGGGTAGGCTTCATCAGGCTGAAGCCTACCCTCCATTGATTTGCCGAACACCCCCCCACCCCACCCCCCCCCCCCCCGGGGCTCCTGCGGCGACCCTGGCGACGACGCCGACGAAGAAGAAGCTGTCTGAGCCTCTGAGGAGAAGAACGAGCATGGAGCCAGGGGAGAAGATACAAGGCCAAACCGCCGAAGAAGCAGAAATGCAGGCCCACGGGGCCACGGGCCCACACATCCAGTACATGTTGCCGCTGTTCTCGTGCTCCCAAATTTCCCCAAATCCGAAGACCAAAATCCCCATTGACCATTCCCTTCCCGAGCTCCCGTTCCCCCAAATGCCCAAATCCCCAATCAATTGCTCACCATGCCGGAGGGGGGACGTCGGGGAAGGGCCGAGGCGGGGTCGCGTCGTCGTGGGGACGCCTGGGCGACTGCCGGCTGGGCCTGAGCAGCGGAGGCGCGGAGCCGGGCTACCGGGGGCGGGGTCGCGCCGTCGCGGCCTCGCGGGGAGCCGGAGATCCCGGGCGGGAGGAGGGAGCCGGAGAGGCAGGAGGCCGGAGGTGGGAGCCCGGGAGGCAGGAGGCGTGAGCCAGAGAGGCGGGAGCCCGGGAGGTGGGAGGCAGAGAGGTGGGAGCGGGGAGGCGGGACGCGGCGACGGGGAGCCCGAGAGGCGGGAGGCGTGAGCCGGAGAGGCGGGAGCCCAGGAACCCGGGAGGCGGGACGCGGCGGCGGGGAGCCCGAGCCCCGGGTGCAGGCGTGCGGCGCCTCTGCGTGAGGGACTAAGGGTGAAGAAGCCGGACGACAGAGTGACCGAGACGGCCAGATCGACCGATTTTTCAATCCCTGCCTGACCGAGACACCGAGTGGAGTCAGTGGATTTCATGTTTTTGAGATTTATTTACTATTAGCGAGGTACCTCCATTGCATTTCTTTTTACTTTGCTTTTATTCATGTATGAAGCTATGAATTTAATTGCATAAGAATACAAAACTATGTTTCTTACAGAGTAGTTTAGTCATTCGAGGTGTAGAACCAACAATTCTACAAAAACTTACGATCTAGTATAAGAATGTATAATTTTTCAGCCCACTCTTATTTTTCATCCTGGATTCGCCACTGTTCGCAAGCTGTTGCCTTAGGGCCGGAATCACAGATCAAGTCATCACCGCCCGCTTCAACTCCTGCGAGGAATTGAGCAAGCTTTAGGAGAGCCATTTCCATCTCCAACCACTATGAATGGTTCTTTTTGTCCTGCCCTTTCTTCTCCACACCACACCAAGGCCATGGAACCGATGGCGGCCGAGATCGTCATAGACACAAGCCTCTCCGCTGCCTTAAGCTCACCACCAATGGGCTCTGATGACCCTTCGGCTCCATGCGTGGCTAGATAGATTCACCTCACCCCACATATCCAATCAACCATATTACCAAAGACGCTCTAGATCACTGACGAGCAGTTCATCGGAGAGCTCACCGGAAAACCATAGAGCAGCAATGCTTCACCGCTGACATGTGTCCTACCATGTCAGTTTCTCGATCCGATGTGTTGCCACATTTTTGTCACGTGTGTACCATGCTAGATCTAGTCAGCCATGTTAGCTCAACTGACCTTGCCACATCAGCAACCGAGTCAACATCCACACAAGCACCACGCCAGCACTAGTGCATATGTGTTTGCCTAGTCGTTAGCCATGTCAACCCTAGCCAGATCAGTTCGGTGGACCGAGTCTATGACATGTGGGTCCCACATCTCAGTCTCTACTAATTTTCTAAATTATCTAGAAAAAGAAAAGGTTCTAAAATATTCTCCGGTCCTACTCGTCAGTCTCTCTCTCTCTCTCTCTCTCTCTCTCTCTCTCTTATTTTTCCTAAATTTATCAGGCCATCCAACTTATAAGAGCACATTCTATCTCATACAATCTCTAATTGAACCCATTCAATTCTCTAAATTCAACCCCTATTTTCTAGTAGTTTTTATTTAATTTTTGTAGTTTGTTTGCTCTATATTTTGGTTTTTATTTGGATTTTCTCTCTCGTGTGAGTAAACTTCTATGTGCCAGAATCGTTTGCCGAGTAAGAAGTAGTTCAAGATCAAGACTTTAGCAAAAGTCAAGAACCAACAGCACTAGAGCAAGGCAAGTTTTGTAACCTTGATCATGTTGAACCCAACTTTACAAAACTATTTTGTTTATTTAAAATTGCATGCTATTTTTGTATTCAAATTATTTAACTATTGGTAGTTAATACCTAATTACTCGATCATCTATCCTTGATTAATTGTATGCCACAATCCATTATCACCCTAGGATGGTTAATTAGTTGGTCAATATTATAGCACCAACGTGGGTTGGTTAGATTGCTTAGCCATGCTAAGGTATACTATGGAATCACTTTCTGGAATTACTTATTAATCTTGCTTATTGAATTATGGAACTATTTATGATAAGCAAGAGGTAGTTGCCACTGTTGATAAAATGTGATGAGCCATGGTATGTAGATGTCATTGGTTGTTGGATAACAAAACTAGTTTTAGACTCGGGCGAGTGGAATATTGATGTGTAGTAGCATTGATTCAATGGGAGTTTTGCCTAGGGTTGATTAAGGACTGAACCTTGTGCGCCATTGAACTAAGTTATATCGTACAACCATATGTCTGGTATGTGACAGACCTAGCTGAATAATTTACTGAGCTCTAGCTTTAGCACGGTCGGGCTAAGTTCGGGGATGGACAGCCGCATGGTAGATTTAGCCATGGTGCAGATTTAGTTCCATGGTCGGACTTAATTTAGGGTGGATGGCGCTTGGTAGGAGCCATGCTAAAAGTTGTATTCCATCGTCGGGCTAGTGTTAGGGTGAGGTATTGTAAAGGCTTTATTGTGATCTTGTTGGTCGGCACGCCTAAGGAAGTGTGTTATACCAGTGACACTACAAGTTGATCATATCATGTAGGTAAAGTTGTATAACCTCTGCAGAATGTTAATTAAACTATTTGAATAGTCATACGTTCAGTCATGGGCAATGCTCGAGGATTTCACATGAGTGTTAGAATTTAGAAAAAAACAACAACCTTGTTAGAGGATTTTAGAAAATATGCTTAGACTAGTTGGTACTAGTGGCTGGATGGAACTTTGGATGGGTGCAGCGTGATGCCCCGCTGGTTTATTTATTTAATCTGTCATTTACTTATCAATTTATAAATATCTATTTTAACTTATGCTATACAATCTATTTATTGTATTTCAATACAAGTTATTGCTTTTCTACAAAATAAGCCATACCAGCCATCCTTTGGAATAAGCATTGCATATATACATAATTGCATCTGCATGCAACTTGTTGAGTACTCTGTGTGCTTATCCTTGCTATACAAAAATGCTACTTAGTTGCTAAAGACGCTAATTACACTTCGGTATTCAAGGAATACTGCTACATCAAGGATCATGAAGAATTAGGTCGCGCTATCCTAGTAGATTGCCTGTGAGCATATGGTAGGCTACATTTAAAGATTATTTTATTCCTTCTACTGCAGTTTAATTGAGTTATTTATCCATTGAGGCTATTACTTGCAAGCTTTGATCATAAGATCGCTACTCTAATAATAAAGGTATTTATTTATTTCACAGAGGGTCCGGATTTGCAAATTTGAGTCCCAACAACTAGCCTACTGGGTTTGGGGTATAAAGGAGTACATGGGGACGAAAGGACCCACCGTGAGACAGAGATATGAGGGAGATAGTTGGCAACGCGGGGTCAGTGCATGCTTTTGGTCGGCGACAGGGACGAAGACGTGTTCCGGTGGCTCTGGTGCATGGAAAGGGAAAAGAAAGGGCACATTAGGGAGACGAGACCTAGGTGAACACAACAGCCATGACTTTAAAGTCGAAGTTCACTGAGGTGAATGGGATGGGGTAAAGTCGATGTTCACTGAGGTGAATGGGATGGGGAAACAAGGTTAGGGCAATCTTTTTGACGTGCTTGGACGAGGCTTAAATAGAGGGGAGGAGGGACTTGACTTCGGGTGCAAGGGAGCTGAGAAGGGAGCGTGTGAGAACAGGTGCAACAATGTGACGCGGTCGCACCAGTGTAAGACTTGAAATAACAGGGATGATGTGGCTTTGGCTTACATGGCGCGTGCGTATGGTGTCATGAGCATGCGAGCGAGAGAGAGAGAGATGACTTGAGGAGGAAGAAGCACAGTGCTTTGGCGCTGACAGGTGGGACCAAGGTCCGCTCGTTAGTGAGAGCAAGAGAGGGAGAGGGTGTCGATCGACTGGGCTGCTGCGTCGACCGGGCTGGCACGCGCGTGTGGGCCATGGCTAGTGTGCGGCCACTCTGAGAGGAAGGAAAAGGGGACAGCGTGGGCTGGTTGGGCCACAGAAGGGAAAAGAAAGGAGAGGGAAAGCGGGCCAGTGGGGAAGAGAAAAAGAAAGGGCTGGGCCAGTGACTGGGTTTCGGCCTGAAGGCGATGGAGGGAAAACGAAATTATTTAAATTTTTATTTGGGAGTTGGATTTGAACTTTTGGGAGTTTTTGCACATAGAAATTTTTTGGAAATTTTGATTAGCACAAAAACAATTTTTAGAAAATTTCAAATCTGTTTTTTGAGCCAAGGAAATTTATTTTTAAAATTTTAAATTCAAGCAATGCTTTTGGAAATTTTTTTAATATACACCAAAATTTTTTGAAACTCATGAAAATTATGTAAGTTTTATTTTGAAGCTAAACTTAGGCTGGTACATGATGTGCTTGCGCAATACTATTATTGGAAGCTGCCTAGCTGACTCGCAATTTACACGAGCATATCCAGTCTAGTGGATACCTTTCAGTTTTCCCGTACTTAATTGGTTCCAAGAAAGCAGATGTGACTCGATGCACTAGTGATCACCTTTAGTTCACTACTTGTTACCAAACTTACCGTGACGTTGTTCATGATGTATGAGAAAATTGGTATCCTCGGCACTAAATCTATATGACTAAAGCTTCCTTTGATTGGACTACTAGCAGCATAAGCGCGGCACCACACTGCGCTAGCTACTATGTGATCAAAGTAAAAGAGACAAAAATTCGTAAGAGGGGATTATCTGAAAAAGTGAGGACTCATATGTATTTCTAAAGAAAGCGAATGGTTTTTCCGCATAAAATCAAGGACTCGTATGTAATTGTTGGAAAACCGTGGGGCGCTATCCTGCAAAAGGAGGGCCTTCATGGAAATGCGGAGGACATGTACACAATTTTGGAGAAGTGGAGGGGTTTGGGGGAAAACATGGCAGAGCCTTTTTGCAAGAACCAAAGACCTGAACATGATTTGCAAAATTCAAAGGGCTTATTTACAAAATCGCTGACGTGTAGGGCTTCCCCGAGGGAGCCACCTTTACAAAATCGCTGACATGACGTTGTGTATAATGTATCAGAAAACTGGCATCCTCAGCACTATATCTATATGACTAAAGCTTCCTCTGATTAGACTTCTAGCAGCATAAATGTGGCGTCACGCTGTGCTAGCTACCATGTGATCAAAGTAAAAAAGAAAAAAATTCGTAAGAGGGGATTATCTGAAAAGGTGAGGACCCATATGTATTTCTGGAGAAAGTGAAGGGTTTTTCCACATAAAATTAAGGACCCCTATTGTAATTTTTGAAAAATCGCGGGTGCTATCCTGCAAAAGAGGGTCTTCATGGAAATATAGAGCACTTGTACGCAATTTCAAAGAAGTAGAGGGGTTTTCAGGGAAACATATCAGGTTTTTTTTGCAAGAACTGAGGACTTGAACGTGATTTTACAAAATTCGAACGACTTATTTGCAAAATCACTGATGTGGAGGTCTTTCCCCGGGGTGCTTCGCCGGGTGTAACATAGGACTATATATATAAACACACACCAAGAATAGAATCATAGATGAACGATTAAACGAACAACAACTGAAAAACAATGTGGGCTTACTGCCACTTCGGAAGTTCAAGAGTCCCAAATATCAGAAAGAAATTATTATATGATTAGATGGCCTGGCCGCTTGGCTAGCCGAATGTTCAGAGCTATTGTGGGCTTCTATTGGGGGGGGGGAGTTATTTGTACAGGCAAAGAATTTGCGGGCTTAACATACTGGGCTGGCCCATCTTCCAAGCGAGGTATAGGCAGTAGGGTACCCTATTTTGCCTGATGGAGTATGTTCGGACTTCAGAACCTCTTCTCAAAGGGGGAGGGAGAGAGGATAGGGCCTGTTCGGTAAGTCAAAAGCCGGCCGGCTTTTGGCTTTTGTTGCAGTACCTAACTTTCAAACGGAGTATTTTCTCAAGACATAGTCTACAAGTTAAATGTAGTACACGTTAAAAGCCTATTATCTGTATCAATCAAAATCGTAAGTGAATATCGGTCTCTCCGTAATCTGTGCCGTAAACAGCCAAAATTCAAAAATTTTAGCTAAAAATCATAAGCTGCAGCAAAAAAGAACAGGCGTTCAGAAGCACTCAGTAATGAATCTATCAAAAGAAAAGGAGAATCCAGTAACGAGACAAGCATTTGAAAAATGGCTTCGGTTGATGATATTTCTGTTTATACTTTTGAAAAAAATTGAATATGGGTGGTTTCTTCTGAGATCTAGCCAGAAAATACTGGAACAACCTAAAGATGTCTTACTGAAACTTGAACCAACGGAAAGGTATGAATACGTCCCTTTATCTTTTGCTTCTCTTTTGTAGTATGAATACGTCCCTTTATCTTTTGCTTCTCTTTTGTATCTTCCTTGCTTTGTTGGTTGTCCAAAGGACAAAAAGCTTTTCTTTCTTGTTATCTACACATTGTAGTTTTCCTTGGAGCATTTCCAAGTCTTCAATTATCTACTGAACAATACAAATACAGCCTATTTCATCTATCACCACTGACAAATTTGGACATTTGATCAGGCTTTTTTTTTAATTTTGTCTTCTGAATAGTTTATAGAGCCAAAGAGGTTGATAAATTGATCCAAAGCAAACAAGAACATCACCAGAATAAACATAAAAAATAGAAACAATCTATTGAAAAAATCAGAAATCATGTAGGATCTATAGCCAGGCCACCCGGGAGAGCTCCTTAGAAAAGAATATTTATAACCACTCTTCTATACTCCTACTTCGAAAATAAAAATTGAAGTGCACAGTTTGCTAATCTTTACATTATGCTAATCCAAAATCAGATCATAGGATTGAATAAACACGCGATGAGGGTTTTAGAAGGGAGATTTTCTAGGGTGCTTGGGAATCACGATAGTCATTTATCAGGTACTATCCTAAGATCCACAATTAAAAGTACATATGGGAAGGTAGTATTCACTTAAAGATTAGGTGAAAAGGTAGATAGGTAATTTCATTCACTTATCAAATTAGATGAAGGGTAAAATAGTAAAAGTGCAAATCCTTCTAACCGTATAGAACCCTAATGCTTATCATTTCTCCTCTAGGTTGCACACAACGCGGGAAAACCACATGGTGGGAGGCAGGGCAAGTGCGATGCCTGGTGGCAAAGAGCAGCTATATATGCATTGTAGGCGATCAAAGTGTGGTGGCGTGGAACGTCATCATTCATGGCGACGGCGCCGAACATCGTTGGCATAATGGCATATGAAGTGACTCACTTAACTGAAGGGCTTGTCAATGGCGGAAATTAGAACCGTGAGCCATTACTTACGTACGTAGTATATGAAATATTTACATAGTAACAGAGGAGAAGTATTGTGCATATATACTACAATTGTACTTTGCAAGTTAGCACATAAGTAATTAACTTAATCATCTATTTTGCACAATTGTACTAAATATTAAACTAAGTAATTGAATCATTGTTTCTTTGTTAATTCCACTGGACTGTGTAACTGAGTATTAAAGTGAGCAACTGAATCATTGGTTCTTTGTTACCTCTAGCGCATTGTGTAGTTGAATGTTAAAATAAGTAACTGAAGATGGAGTGCATGTGGATACGTGGATGAGACCAAGTGTCTAATATGCTTTTGTCCTGGATCTCCCTCCTCCCTCTCCCCTTCGCCTTGCCGCCGCATCTCCCACTTTCCTCTCCCGTTCGCCTTGCCGCCGCTGGAGCACGCCGCCGGGGGCCTGTGCAGGTGCTAGGAAGGCGGCGGCGGGGCTGTCTCACCTGGATCTGGGCGGAGGCATCTGGATCTGGGCCGCATCTGGATTTGGACGACGGGCTTGCGGCGGCCGGGCCCCTGAGGAGGTCGCCGGCGGCGACAGCGTGACGTGAGCGGCGGCCGGGTCCAGTTCGTAGGCGCCCTGATGGGCGTCCGTCGCTAGCAACGACAGCCACCTCCCATTCCCCGTGTCCTCCGTTGACTTCGTCTTCGCCGGCCGCGCCCTGGACTTCTCCAAGCGGCCAGCCGACCTCCCGGCGAGGCGGCATGGATCTTGGAGCCGGACGGGCACCTCGTGGTCCTCGCATCCGGTGTCGGCGACGCCTACAGCCTCCGGTCCATCCAAGCTCTCTTCCCATCCCTCCAGAGTGAGGGAGGCTCACGGTTTTGGCTGTCATTGGATGGCGAGAGCTCTGTTGAGGAAGAGGGTGGGTTGGTCCGGAGTTCTACCATTTCAACCGAGGAGTTCGTGCATGATGCGCTGAGGGCGGGTTTCACCGTCGACGAACTGGTTCGTCACCCTCGAAAGCTGGCATCGATGTTTACTGATGCAGTGGCGCTATTGCGTTTGTCACCAGTAGTCAAGCCTTGGAAGGGTCCTCTTCCTAGACCGAAGTCGCCACGGGAGTTTTCCATTGGTGATGTTCGGGGGAAGGATGTAAGGTCTAGTAGAAAATCAAAGGCGGAGAAGAGCTTGAAGGGCTTCTGCAGCATGAAGAAGGAAGGGATTCCCAAGGGGTTTCTCAGGGAGGCCAAAAGCAGCGCCGCCAAGAAGCCCTTTCATCTTCACTTCTTGTACTCGATCATACGCCGAAGTGGTGAGGACCGTGGGGGAAGCAATTCAGAAGGAAATTCGGGCGGCTTATGTCCCTGGATCTGCTCAGTGGTGGCGCATAGGCGTCGCTTTGTGGTTTCTTCAGTGGCGGACATTGCAGGAAGCGGCTCGTCGTGGAGTTCAAGGGTGGCTGTGCGATGGCCTTGAGGCATGCAAGACCCCGGTGTGTTGGTGGCGGTCTATTTTGTGTGTGGGTGGTGCGTGGGGTGCTGTGGAGGTGCTGGCGAAAGCTTTACCAGTGATCTTACCGGTCTCGACAACGATGACGCCTTCGGGCGCCATTTTCCTTCTTGGAGGTGTTGTCAGGGTACTCCATAGCCCTCATGTTTGCTGATCTCCAGGTGAAAATCTTGCCTCGGTGAGGCGGGCGACGTCGGCGACTCTTGTCGCCTCCTTGGAAGCGTCGCCTCGGAGGTCCTTCTTTACGCAAAGTAGACCGAAGGTTGGATGGCACAGTTGGATGAGGATAGGGACTTGGTTGAAAGCAAGGACGGAGAAGAAGTTCTGAAGCTTAGTCTTTCTAGCTTTTTTCAAAGTCCTTAAGCTCTATTTCTTGTTGTTTTTGCTCCTCAGTTGTGTGGATTTAAGCCTAAGAGCTCGTGTAACTTTTGGCTGTATATATCCCTCGTGGATATAGAGGCCGGATTTTATATCCTTTATCTAAAAAATGCTTTTGCCCTGGATCTAACTCTCCGTGAATACGTGGAGTACATGTGGATACGTGGAGCCGGTAGAAGACGTGAATGGGAGGGGTTTGGTCTAGGGCTGGTGGAGGAATGACTAGGACTGTTCATTCGATTTTTTCGGTTTATACGGTTCAGTAAATACGGTTTGATCGGTAAATACGGTTTTAGTATTTCGGGAAATACGGTATTTTTTAGAATACGGTATGGTATCGGTAAATACCATCTTATTTCGGTTCGGTATCGGTTAATACCAATTTTACCAAAGTTTTCGCGAATTGCTAAACTCCAATTCTCCATTCTAGAATCAGAAATTTAGAAATAATCAGAATAGCAAACTAGCAGTGGCAGTCGGACAGCAATGCATCACAGGCTCACAGCATCCTACACAATGTACACAGCAGACAGCAGTACAGCAACAACAATACTATAATACAGCATCAGACCATCAGTACATTACAGATTCATAGAAGTCACAAAGACACAGACTCACAAGTCACAGCATAGGCGCACAGCCGATAGCATCACAGGCTGTGCATTACTTTGTTGCATGACAAAATAAAACCAACAACATTACAAATGAAAGGGCCTGTTCTTTTTGGCTGCAGCTTGTGGCTTTTGGCTGCGGCTTGTGACTTTTGAGCTGTTTGTACGAGAGATTACAGAGTAACAAAAACTCACGTGTGGTTTTTGACAATATAAATGAAGTCAGTAAAATATGTACTACAATTAACTAGTAGGCCCTATCTTGAAAACATACTCCGTTTAAAAGCTAATTACTATAAAAAAAACCAAAAAACAGCTTTTAGAAGCTAAAAAGAATAGGCCCTAAATCCCCATAGACATTGATTTTTTTGAAGATACCTAAGGTGCCTCACAATTCCCTCCCTTTCTACCATTCTTCTTCCCCAAGCTAAACCACCTGAAGAACACGCACGCACGCATACAAAATCAGCACGGCAGAGACCCCCGCCTTCCCCTCAACGGGACCCTAGGATTCCCGCGCGTAATCACCGAAGCTCCCGGCCTCTCCGCCCCCAATGCTGCGCGCCTCGGTCGCCGCCACCGGGTTCCCGGCGCGGCTCGCCGCGAAGACGCCGCCGCCGGCGACGGCCCCGTCGAGGGTTGCGGTGGCGGGTGCCGAGGTGAGGGCGCCGCTTCTCAGGGCTCTAGGGGCGCTGAGGGGCGGCCGGAGCCCAGTGCCCGGGAGGAGGGTGCGCTTCTGCTCCGACGCCGGAGGCGGCAGTAACTCGGAGGCGGCGTCTGAGGCGGAGGAAGAGGAGTCGGAGGAAGAGGAGGCGGAGGGTGGGGAGGAGGGCGAGGGGGAGAAGGCGTCCTTCGCGATTGTGCCCACCACCCTCCGCCCCGAGGACTGCCACACGGTGCGCCCCCTCTTAAGATTGCATCAGCATTGAATTGTTCTGCTGTTTGTGTCCACCATTTGTTCGAATTATATTTGCCAAGGAGTTGTGATGCTTGAATTTGACCAATTCGACTTTTTTTTCGAAACTTGGTTTCATTGGATTATTGAAGTTCTTGGGTGCTGAACTTTTTGAGGACATACAGTGGCAATGTAGGGCGCACTGGCTAGCGAATCCTGCTGAGCACTTTCTATCTATGAGCAATGATGTTTTGGGAACAGATTGTATTATTCCGTGAGTTTTAGCAATGTTCCCATAAGTCATTCCGGCAGAATGCGTGCTGAAAAGTAGCAAAATATTCAGCTTTGATGTGACTAGCACTTAGCCACATAGTATAGATAGTTCATTCTTCATAGTGATTTTGTTAAGCAAGTTAAGTTTCTAAAGTCATGGCGCAGAGTATGGGGGTCAAACTGCTTGAATTATTTGCTGAATGCCCATCTCTGTTTCATAGTGTTCTGTTAAATGTTTTTTATGGGGCCATTTTAAAATAGTTTAGAGAGCATATACTCTTTTTTTGGAGGGAGGAAGACAATAAATAGACTAAAGTTTCTTAGGCTATGGTCAGGACTCAGGTTAAATGTTAAAACAAATTTCCCAGCACTCCTGTTTTTTCCCAGCACTTGTGAATTGAATAACAAAAATTGGTTTTCGCTAATTATCTGCCCCCTGATGTTTTGTAAGGGATAAGTCTTTTTTGTTTTAGGTTATTGCTGTTAACTTACTCAATTTGCATGGTGAGAACAGAGTTTTGGCAACTTGACTGAAGTCTTTAAATGACTCAGGAAGTTTGTAACGATATACTACTAGAAAATAGAGATAGTAAGATCTTCCCCCCATTCAATGGATAATTTTGGATTGCTCTATTATCCTGCATTGAAAGCTGGGTTAACTTTGGTCTGAAAATTTTCAGTGGATAGTTTGTGGCCTGCTTTTTGGATCATGCCCAGTACTTTTTCGAGTTGTCACTTTTGGTTTCAGATGAATTTATTTAATTTAGCTTGGTACTGAACATAAAATGAAATATGAACTCACCTCGACGAACAAAGAATTGCTGTGTGAACCATTTTGTATCCTATGAACCCTATGATTCTGTTAGTCATCTCCTTTTCTCATTTAGTTCTTGAGGTGTTGCCAAATAGGTTATAGCTTTGCCTCTGCTCCATCGACCACTGTTTCCGGGATTTTACATGTCAATCCATGTAAAGGTATCTTACTGAGCAATTTATAATAAATAAACCATTTTTCCATGTACACCATCTTTTATGTTTTTTTTGTTTCTTCCTGCGAATGATACAGCATGTTTTTTTTAAAAAAAATCAGGACCAAAAGTTGCTGCAAGCTTTAGTTGAAAATTATAAAAGATCTATCCGATATGCTGGGGCCTTTCTTGTCAAGAATGAGGAAGATGTTGACCCTAATATTGTGACCAGTTCAGATTCTGAGGAAAGCATTGACAATCTGAAAGGGAAAGAATTGTTGAAACGTCTTCATGAAGTTGGAACTCTTGCTCAGGTATTTGGCTATTTTGCAGAGTTGTGGTAACAACCTCTATTTTGTTGATTTCAAAATGTTCTCTTCATTGTTTCATGTAGATAGTAATCATTCTAGAGGATCAAGTGGTGCTACGTGGTGACCGTCGTTTACGAATAACTGAAATGGTCGACACCTTGGACTACCTGCTATTCAGTTTCTCTTGTACTTCTTGATTTGGTTGCTGTATATTCAATTTTTCATCAAATAATGTAGGTCGGGGAGGACCCACTTACAGTTAAAGTTGACCATCTAAAGGTACATATACCATTACTATGTTTTCTCTGTCTTTAACAACTTGTCATTGTACACATCCAAACCACATTCACATCAAATCGCTGCCACTCCCCTTTCCCTCCCCAAATAGGATTTTTTTATTACTAGGTGTTATGGCCTAGGATCCCGGCGATGCATGCAGTAGGCTCACGAAAAATACCACGTGATACTGTAGCGCCGTATGCGTGAACAATAGCTCCCAGGTGTAATTTCTTTATTATTTGGGTTTGTTTCCTTTTAGATTATTTTCATGTATTTGAGATAAGTTTACTATTATTAGGAATTAGTTTTCTTAATATAGAAATATGTTTCTTAGTGGTCATATTTAGTCATCTCTATAAAACGGACATCATTGTAGCTATTATCATTAAGCAAAGAAATAAACAAATTTCTCTAGTCTTCCTCTCTTCTTCAATAGGCCTCAGAGCCTTGGTGGTGGTATGGCTAGCTGATCAAGGACGAATGCTCTACCCTTGGTCCTCGGACCCATACCCAATCACTACCAATCACAACATTTGGTATCAGAGCCACTCACCATGGCTTCTAATACTGAATTATCTCCGTTGGACATGTTGATAACTAGCAACAAGAAAATAGGGTCTTTACTCGACAATATGATGGTCATCTTGGAGAAGGCTATGGAGTTGGTGGACAAGCTAAAGGAGCAGAAAGAGGCGTCACATGCCATTGCAATGATTGCGCTGCCACCACCTTCCCCGACGTCTGCGTTGGCACTGGCCATGTCACCAACGATGACTCCTCTTCAGGCTTCACCTTTGGTGCCTTTGCCAAGGAGGAAGGTTGTCGCTATCCAGCGACGGTCATCTCCACACGACCGGACAACACCGTGCCTCCACAAGTGTGGAGCACAACAGCTTCCATGTAAGGGCCATCGACATCGCTATATCTCTTTCACAGCCATTGTATCCCAAGGCAAGAAGGGTGATGTTGCTGCTCTACGCCGGGTGCCCATGCCCTCAACGTCTCCTGCGTCATCAAACCACACCCAGGGGTTGCTGTCTATTGGAGCTTCGCTGATTTTCTTCCATGCGACACAAGGTCATCATCGTGCCCTCTTGTCAACATGGAGTTATGAAGGACTTCAACCATAGTCGCTACCTGACAGCTCAAGGACGAGTTGTCTCATCATGAGGGGTGTAATTTTATAGCCTAGAATCCTGGTGATTCACGTAGCAGGCTTGCAAACAATACCGTGGGGTACCTCAGCGCCGGATGAACAATACCCGCACAACATTGTAGCACCGTGAATAGTACCGCACGATGTTGTAGCATCGTATGTGTGAACGGTGGCTCCCGGGTGCAATTTCCTTATTATTTGAGTTTATTTTCTTTTAGATTATTTTCTTGTATTAGAGATAAGTTTTCTATTATTAGGAATTGGATTTCTTAATATAGAGACATATTTCTTAGGGGTCAAGTTAGCCAGCCCTATAAAAGAGACAACATTGTACTCATTATCATTAAGCAAAAAAAAACAAAGTTATCTAGTTTTTCTCTCTTCTTCAATAGGCCTTAGAGTCTTAGTAGCGGCATGGCCAGCCGATCAAGAGTGAGTACTTCACCCTCGGTCCTCGGACCCATACCCAACCACCACCAACCACAATACTAGGTTAGTCATTTTTTACTTTGTTTGATAAATTACCATGAAACTTCAATATAAATGGTTAAAGCTACCCATTTATGTTTTTTTTTCTTGAAGCGGAAGAAGGAAATGGTTTTTACTTCTTATTTCTATTAAACCTGGAAATTTAACTGCTTCTAGAAACAGTACAAGTATTACAATGTGCAGTAAAATGTTGTTGCATTTTTTGTCTAGATTTTTACTTCACCTGGGTTTGTAAGCTAGCATTATTATGTGATCCCTCTCATGATGTTCTTTCACTGTTCTTGTGCTAATTAGCATTCTTTATTACCTGAACTGCACTATGCATTTTGGATTATGTGACTTAATATAATTTGTAAACTCTGTTCTTGATTTACCACCTTTTGACACCAACTGAATGTGAACTTGCCGTGCATTGCTGGAAAGCCTTTAATTCTAATCTCTTCATAACTAGCCGCCCTTTTGCAGGAAAAGCCTTACGATAAGGATGATGATGTCATAAAAGCAACATCTCTTGAAATTAGATCAACTTTAAGGGATGCCCTTGAGACAAGCTCCCTTTGGAAGGATAAAGTTCAAATCTATACCAAGGTTGCCTTGCTTTTTTAAACCTACCTTTAATACATATTGGAGTCCTTTTAGTTTACTTGCATGGAAGAGCTACTTGAGCATCGATTAAATATTTCTACTCTAATGATTGATTTTATGCCATTTCTTCACTGACCTTAAAAGAACGTGTTTGTGTCGCGGAATACCATGAAATTATCATTTATTTTGAGTATATTACACTGAGAATTCCTAATGTGTCTTTATTTTCAGTGTTTAGTTCTGAACATATAAACAAGATTTTAACACCAGCCGCTATACTGCTCGTAAACATTAGTACCACAGTTGTGTATTTTTTTATTTGTTTCCCACCGGTTGTCCTGCTATACCACTACTAGCCTATGACTTGTACCGATATGACTCCCTACCCTGATCCTTGTTTAATTTCCACACTATACATTTTTGGGCTTTTAGCATAGTACATGCGTTTTTAATTTCTAAATCCCTTTAAATGTTAGAATGGTTTCTCATTGTAATTATATTTCTTCTGTTTGTTTCAGTATATGGGCGATTTCAGTTACCCAAGATTAGCAGATGTTTGTGCTACTATTTCATTCACCAACAAGTTGCTTTGCCAGGAAGTTCTTGAGGAACTAGATGTAAGAGTTCCCTCAAAGGCTCCTTTTGTTCCGTTTGTTCTTGACTGTATCTTTGTACTAGTTCGGAACAGTAAGGGATGTTCAGACGAGGGGGATTTTTGGGACTTTTGAGGAACTAAATCCTGAAGATGCCCAAAAAGCACCCTGTATACAAATAGGCCTAACTTAGTTTAGTAGCTTCATCTGGTCTTTATTCACAATCATATGCTACTTTTTTTGTTGACCCCTACCCACCGTAATCCAAACTTCTAATTCATGCGTTTGTTCAACAGGTGTCAAAGCGGTTAAAGTTGACTCTTGAGTTAGTGAAGAAGGATTTGGTGATTAGTAAGTTGCAGGTACTTGGTATTGTTGACAAGGTTCCAAAAACCACTACCGGGGTAAATCCCGCCGGAGGGCCGGTACGGGTTACCGGCTGGGAATCGGAAAAAACCGGTTGAATTTCACGTGTCAAAATTTGAATTTGAAATCAGTAACTGGAAAAACCGGTCGGTAACCGCCCAAAAAACCAGAGAAAAACCGCTAAAACCCGGGTTTTCAAATTTGAAATTGGAAATTCCTAACACATTCATGGCAAAAAGTATGAAGCCATACACGGGAGACGCATGGATCTTCCTAATACATTCTTTTAGTGTTAAACAATATAAATATCATTAGGGAAACTAACTTTTGCATTCAAAATTTGAAAATTCCTAATACATTCATGGAAAAAAGTATAAAGTCAAGCACGAAAAGTGCATGCATCTTCCTAATACATTTTATTAGTGTTAAATAATGTATATATCATTAGAGAAACTAGTTTTTACATTCAAAAGTTTAAATTTGAATTAAATAAAAAACCAACTGTTTTTTTCCCCCGGTCGGCACCGGTAATACTGGTATTTGGAACCCTGATTGTTGATGTCCTAAACTTAGATCATCATCCTTCAATTGCCTTGTTGATATTTAATGATACCTGTATATATTTCGTCTCAGCAATCCATAGCAAAAGCAATTGAAGAAAAAATAACTAGAGAACAACGCCGCTACTTATTGAGTGAGCAACTTAAAGAAATTAAGAAGGTAATGCAGCCATTTCTATTTCTTCCACTGATTGTTTATATACTGTTGGCATCAAGAATTCAAGATGATGAATTAGATCACTTCTGTTGAGTTTGTATGGTATCTTGGTTTATGAATATATGAATTTTCTCTCTCTGCCTTATTTTTTGGTAAACATTTTTTATTTCCTTTTTGGTTGATTCCATTTTGTTTGCTGTAATTTTCTCATTCGCTTTTAGGTTGATTAGGTTTTGTTGCTTCTTCCTAATTACCCTGAATGATGTATGCAGGAGCTAGGCTTGGAGACCGATGATAAAACGGCATTGTTAGGTTTGTTCTGGGACTTCACCTCCTTTTTTTTTGGCAGGAATGTACATGTTAGCAAGATATTTGCAAGTTTTGGTTGATCCAATTCGTAGTTGACTTACTATATTTCTCTTGTAGCAAAATTTAGGGAAAGGATTGAAGCAAAAAAGGACAAATGCCCACCTCATGTCTTACAAGTCATTGAAGAAGAGCTTACTAAGCTTCAATTACTAGAAGATAGCTCTAGTGAGTTTAGTGTAACCCGTAATTATTTAGACTGGCTAACAGTATTGCCCTGGGGAGAATATAGGTTTGTATTGTCTATTATTTCTTTGTTAGAAATTTATTGGATGGATAAGTTTTTCCTTACACGTTATTTTCTCTTTCTGCAGTGATGAAAATTTCGATATCCATCATGCTCAACGTATTCTCGATGAAGATCACTATGGTCTAGCTGATGTAAAAGAAAGAATATTGGAATTTATAGCTGTGGGAAAGTTAAGAGGAAGCTCACAAGGTTTGATGACTCTTGTCATATTATTTTTCTCTAATTTTCTTTTTTACGTTCTGTGCATATTATTGATTTGTTTATTGATAGCCTTAGAAATCCATTGAAATATATGCAATTTGCATCCTCAAATTACACCAAGTATGCCGTTTTTTTACAATATCTATCAAAAGTCATGGTCGTCATTGAAAAATATGTTTTACATTTCCCACTCAGAGCCCTTACATTTCTTAATCATTTTTTAAAAGCACATCAACAACATCGCACTTTGTACCCAAATGTTTTGTGTATGTGACCCTGTTGGAGAATGGAAAGGTTGGGGTTATCTAATTGCTGCTGCCAATTCGTACTAATATTTGTAGCTAGCATGGCACTTGAAGTTTCTCGTTAGCTGTTGCTACAATAACTGCTTTTTTCAATCATTTACTGCAGGTAAGATCATATGTCTTTCTGGGCCACCTGGGGTTGGTAAAACTAGTATTGGACGCTCAATTGCACATGCATTAAACCGGAAGTTCTACAGATTTTCTGTTGGAGGTTTGGATGATGTAGCAGAAATCAAGGTGCAGAACACATATTCATGATGAGTCTTAACCAGGTAATGATTGCATTGAGTATGATTTTAACCTGAGTAACATTTTTGAACCACCTTAGGGTCATCGACGAACCTATGTTGGCGCAATGCCAGGGAAGATGGTTCAATGTCTGAAATCAGTAGGAACATCAAATCCTCTTATTTTGATAGATGAGATTGACAAGGTATTCATCATATTTGTGAATAAACTATTGCGATCATTGTTTCATTTTAGGAACCAAAGTAATACTATCTTTTTACTTGCTATCCTGTGGTGTCCTAGAATTTTAAAAAGAATTTAGCCTTTCTTTTACTTTCACATGTCAACATTCTTGTTTCATTCGAGTAATTTGGATTATTTGCATACTACCTTGCTGGTTATCTTTTTCCTGCTTCCAGCTAGGGAGAGGGCATTCGGGTGATCCAACCAGTGCACTGTTGGAACTTCTTGATCCTGAGCAGAATGCTAACTTTCTCGATCACTATATTGATGTTCCTTTTGACCTATCTAAGGTTAGGCCACCACCTCATTAAGTGCTTATATTTCCTCAAATGGAATATTGCAATGCAGCCTTTTCCTTTTTATCATTGTATTTTATGCTAGTGTACTACTATCGTCACGTTTTCGTAAGAGCTCACTTTGTGCGTGACAGTTTCCATTTAAAGTGGAAAAGGTTATTTTGTTAAAAGCTGACACTGGTCTTTGTGAGCAAGTAGGTTCTGTTTGTTTGCACTGCGAATGTCATTGAGATGATACCAAGCCCTCTACTAGACAGGATGGAGATCATTGCTATTGCTGGTTATATAACAGATGAGAAGATGCATATTGCTCGGGACTACTTAGAAAAAAGCACACGAGAGGCTTGTGGCATCATGCCTGAACAGGTACTTACTGCTATTATGGATGAGTTCATAGGTTTACTTTCTTTTGACTGCTTTGCTAATGGTACTTTACCGACCACTTTACATTGGGTTAAACTAAATGGGAGTTCTCGAGGAGATGTGTGCCATATGCTTTATAGAGCAAATTATGATCTCTACAAATTTCTTTAAAAGCAATAAATCATGGTATCAAAGATGGTGTGAATTCTATATTAGGCCTTTTTGAGTATGAGACTTTCTTTAAGATGGAGAGCCTTTAGCAAGGTTCTATGTTCAATTAGCATTTACTGGATCAGGCAATTTCACCTGAGCTGAGCCTGAGACTATTATTCAGACTATTTATACTTTTACGAGTAACATCAGGTAAAATTTGTGTTTTCCGGTTTACGATATTATCACATTAGACTAATATCAGGAAAGATTGTAAATCTTATGTTTTTCTGTAATGACATTAGACAACATTGGGATTTGTTAACAATTACGGGACATTTACTACATTCATTATTGGAATTTTTCTTTGCACTATTAATTTCTTAACAATTCTATAAACATGCCCAGGTTGAGGTTACAGACGGTGCTCTTATTTCTCTTATTGAAAACTACTGTCGGGAAGCCGGTGTGCGGAACCTTCAAAAACAGATCGAAAAAATTTACCGAAAGGTAAGTGACACTTTTATCAAACATTTTTTTGTGACATGAAGCTTGCCTTTGTAGCTTATGCTTAGTTTGGAGAACATGGGAGCTATTGGTGCATCTGGATAGACCTGAAACTCACCAGCTCATGACAGGAGTGTTTATTCTCGTTGTTACTTGATAGGGCATCATAGTTTGGTGTAGTACTAGTCTATTATACAAAGAAGGACCCTAATAGGTTTCGTGCAACATAATATTCATAGCTTACATGGCGCTACTATCTCAAAGATTACTGGCTTTTGTTGCCACTTGCATGCATTTTTACTTGTTTCATGAGAGTTTGTGGAATAATGGTGCCCAAGTATCCAAGATACATGTAAGCATGTCTTCCATTCTTGGTACTGTAGCAAGCAATCTCTTTAATTCTAATTATCTAAAAGGCCAAACAATAATGTCAAAAGATGATGGGCAGGAGTCTCATTGGTAGCCATTAATACATGTCATGTCTCGCATCCTTTCCTCTATCAACGATCAGAACTGTTCATACTAGATCCCCGATAGCTCTTATAATCAGCTTTCATCATTCAACCTTCGCAGATAGCTCTGCAACTTGTTCGTCAAGGGGCACGGGACATCACGGTAGTGGAAGCAAGTGAAGAACCTACCAGCGTTGACATTGCAACACATGTGGAAGATAAGAATTTGAAGTACCCTCTTGCAGATGACGCTTCAATAGATGTGAATCCAACTGATTCTTCTCTTGAGAATATTAATGTGGTGTCCTTAACAACAAAATCAGAGCTAGGCCACAATGAGCATCCAACAGAAGCTTCCACAGATGAGAAAGCTACAATAATGAACACATCAATCACACCAAAGGTAATCTGACTATATTGGATGTCATATATCTTTAGATGAAACTCAAATCTTGAACGTGGAAGCTATTCTGGTAAATGTGCAATGGCCAGGCTGGGCCCTTACGCACTGTTGAGTGCTAACAATGTCATGCATTGACTACTGACTCTAGTCCTACTTACAATCAGACAAGCAAGCGGCAGTTGTAGTGAACTTGTTTGTTGGTGACACTCTTGAATCTTTTGATGGGTGGTCAACTTTCCTGGGTTGGAATATGATATAATGATAATACAACCATCATTTCTGGTAGCTTTTGTGATACTGACCTTCTGTCGGCAACAACCAAGTCAGATGGTATAACCTCACCATTTATGGTTGATTACCTTTTCTAAGAAGTCCAATAAGTAAACTAAACCCTGGATACAACATTATTAACAAGGAAAATTTCTAATTGCAAATGAACATGTCTCAACTAGCATAATTTTAAATGATTTATGTTTCTTAGGGCTTAGTTCTAATTAAACTGTTGTTTGCTGTGTTTTGTAGGCCAATGAAGGCACAAAGACAGTAATGGAAGCACCAGTAGACAAGCCTGTGGAGAAAATTGTTGTTGATGCATCAAATCTGGGTGAATTTGTTGGGAAGCCTGTTTTCCAAGCAGAGCGTATATACGATCAGACTCCTGTTGGGGTGGCCATGGGTTTAGCTTGGAATGCTATGGGTGGTGCTACTTTGTATATTGAGACAACAAAAGTTGAGGAAGGCAAAAAAGGGAAGGGTGCGCTCATGGTGACAGGCCAGCTTGGAGATGTCATGAAAGAGAGCGCTCAAATTGCACATACAGTTTGCAGAGTTATATTACATGAGAAAGCGCCAAATAATCCTTTTTTTGCCAAGTCAAAGCTGCACTTACATGTTCCTGCAGGGGCCACTCCGAAGGATGGTCCCAGTGCTGGATGCACTATGATTACATCAATGTTGTCCTTAGCCATGGGGAAGCCTGTCAAGAAAGACTTGGCAATGACTGGCGAAGTAACATTGACTGGACGAATTCTCCCAATTGGCGGGGTATGCTTTTCAAATCTTTGATTTGCCTGCTTTTTTGGTTGGAATTTTCATGGTACGCGTTGATATTGTTGTCTTACTCTGCATGCATTATCTATTATGAAACAAGGGGTTCTTGACCTACCGGTGTTAGTAAAATCAATTGCTGGTTTCATAATTATGTCTTCTCTCTTTAGACTTTTGGAATATGTGATCTTAAACCTATCATTGTAGTCATGAATTCTGCTTCTTTAGAAATTGCCATTTACAGCAAACACTAATAACAACACCGAAGTGTGTAGCATGTAGTCACAACATCCTCGAATATCTCAAATCGCCTCTGATGCATACTTTGTCTATGTTCTAGTCTGAAGTTTATCATATGTTTATTTGATGCCATCGACGTGGTTATAGTCTTCCTGTATGATTTTGTGCATATGAACATTGAGTGCCATAATTATGCTTTGTGTTTTTGGCTCTTAAACAAGGTGAAGGAGAAAACCATCGCTGCCAAGAAGTGTGGGGTGAAGACAATCATGTTCCCATCAGCGAACAGAAGGGATTTCGATGAGCTTGCGTCTAATGTAAAAGAAGGTCTTGAAGTCCATTTTGTTGACAAATACAGCGAAATATATGATTTAGCTTTTACAAATGATGTTGAGACAAAAGCAAGCTAGTGTCTCGAGAGAGAACAAATGTCCCAGAAACCAGTTTGCATCAAAACTAGGGTGATGGCGGAATTCTGGTGGTGGTTAGCATCCATAACAACCTGGTGAAATAAAATTGAAAGGAAGTTTTCACAAGTGTGTATTGCCCACATGACTTGGCAAGTTGTACAAATCATTCTTTTTCTCTGTACTATAAAATAACTGTCATGTGTAAGTTCAGAAATAATGAGATTGCATTGGCTTAGACATTCTCTGAATTGTTGTTGGATCGAAATCGGCAACAGAGGGGGGGTGAATGTTGCTCTCAAAAATTCGTCCCCCAATACAAGTATCCACTTAAACACATTCTTCTCCAATAGCAACAAGTGCTATGAAGAAAAAGAAAAAGTTATGCCCACAGAAAATACAAGCCACACACAGAGAGAGAGAGAACAACTAGGCAAGGGAAAGCTGAAAAGAACAAAACTCACCAAGAGACTCAATAGAAGAAGTCTCAGCCGGGGCCGGTCGAACTGCCCAGGGCCGGTCAGACCGCCCTGTAGGCGCCGGTCTGACCGCCCTATAGGCGCCGGTCTGACCGCCCCTCAAGTGCCGGTCTGACCGCCATACACTACCCAGTCTGACCGGTACCCCCGAAAAACAGAACAGCAGACTAAAATTTTCAGATTGCAAACTCAAAGTTCCATACAACAAGAAATTTGATACTTGCTTCTTGAACTCTCAGTCCAGAACTGCAAGTTAACTTCCTAAATAACCAGAGGAGCTAAGGGAACAAGAAAAGACCAACTCAAGAGCAATAATTTCAGATTTGGGACAAAAACCTGAAAACCTACAGAGGCAACACCAAAATCCAAATTCCCCTCCAATCTTTGAATCTTTGAACATGAAACTTAGAGATTAGCTAGGGAATAGCCTTAGGCCTCTGAGACTCAACCTTGGGCACACTCTTTCAAGAGAAAACGAAAATGGCATCAAACCCTAGAACATGAAAACAGAGAAAGAACCGAGCACTGGCTGAAAAAGAAATGGATTCTCCCGATTCAATCATTTTGCTCTTGGGATTAGCTGACCAAAGGGTCTAGAAATACAATTCCATCACAGAGCAATCCATTTTGCCCCCTTCTCAACAAGAAACAACACAAAAACGAAAATCTCAAAGATCAAGCAGAGAGAGCATCGAAGGAAAACTGGGAGACAGAAACATCTTCAAATGAAATTGATTCATTCCTAGAAGCAAGAGGATCACAAAGGAGTCCCCATACGCGATTACAATAAGAGGAATGATTACATGAAGTCTCAACTCATCTCCATCGTCTCAACAACACAAGAAACCCAAGAACTCACCCAAGAAACAACACAAGAACAGAGAAGCTACAGGAGACACCCTCTGTCCATCTCACCTACTCTCAACAACTAAAGCCCAAAGCAAAACAACCTCCCAAAGGCCATTTTGACTAAAGCAAAACCCTAAACCATCTCTCAAGCCCTAGAATCCATGTAGCCACAAGGAGACATCCCCTCCTTATATAGGCTTTGGCTAACGGGTCTCCAACCCGTTATGCCCGCTAAAACCCGAACGGAACCGCTTCCACTTGTGCAGCTTTAAGTTTTTACCGAAACGCCCCTCCTGCACCTTCCGGGAAGCTTCCGTGTTCCTTGTCATCCAAGCCTCGCAACCACCTCGAGTCTCCACCGTCTTCGACACATCCGACCGTTCTGACCTCGACACCGCCTGTGCCTAGTTCGGTCACCCCGTGCCTCGCCACGACTCCGCCTCGACGTCCTGTAGCCATCACAGATAAGAAATACATCAAATAGCACCGCTCGACACATGTAAGCATAAATAGCATCAATGAGTCAAACTCAGGCACGAATTTGCCCAAACAACCAATCGGGAGAAGGAATATGACTCAAGTCCGACTAACCACACCCGACTGAGCCAAATGCCATCATGGCACGAAACGCACAAACCAAACTCAATCTTTTCAGAATACTCGTCAATTACTCATCACAAACATGAGGTCATAACCACATGGTCTCTCAATTGTAAACAGATTTCCTGGGGCTGATACATGTATAAACCATTCGTTCCAAGTTCACAAATATAGTTTGCCCATTAACTTGGCCTGAATTGCATAAATATGACTCGTGTTCTAGGCTAACAAGAAACAATTACGGTGGGGGATACTGATAAAATTTGCCCAGTGAGAACCGAAGGGATAGCATCTAGTATTGTGTTTTTCGCTGCTATTTTTAAAGGAGTATAGACGCTTGTGTGCCGTGCTAGCTTACATTAGTTTAGCAAGCGGAATAAGCCGTATTTGAGGGCTTTTGCGATCATGTAGATCAATCATAAACTAGTTATTGTATTGATTATATCATCATGCCTTAATCCATTTTGCATGTTAGGCAGCCCATCATTTGGATTTAAAAAAAATTCAATGCTTTAAATTTCTACTATCATTTTCAAGGCACAACTTTCTACTGTCTATACAATCATAATTTCTTGAGTAAATTGAATCATGGGTTCACTAAACTTATGCGAGTGATTTATTTAGATCATCAACCTCCTAATTTGTACTATAAATCACTAAACCGGATTGTGATGTGGTGTCGGGACCCGGAGCAACAACTCCAGAACCCTCTGTGTTATTCGCACTATCCCAGGAAAAGCTAGTGCACACAGATTAAACAGTGATACATATCATGCATGATAACCAAACTTTATTATAAAGCAAAAGTACGGGCCTTATGGCAAAGTTTACAATAAGGTGGCTTCATGGCCAAACATAAAAGTAAATAGCGGAAAGATAACAGCGGAAACATAAAGATAGTGGCAGCCCATCCAGCCTTCCCACAAGGCGAATTGACTGTAAGACGTGGCCTATTCGTCGCAATCCTCAACATAGTTGACGTCGTCGTCCTCTGGCAACATTGTTTATAGCAAGGTGAGCACATAAAGTACTCCACAAGTTACACCAGGAGATATAACAGATTTGATGCATGCATAAGGGGTTACAAAGGAAGGCATAATGTGGTTCATTTGCATAAACAGCATTATTGAATTAAATACAATAACGTAAGTGCAAAAGCTGAAGTTGATACAGTAAATAGAAACAAGATTTAACAAAATAATAACGTTAGTGCAGGCAACAACCTAACACTAACCTAACCACGGGTATCCCACCCGGACCATCTTTCCAAAAGATTCACAAGTTTCCATAAACCAAATTTTATTAAAACCAAAGTCTAATCCGTGAAAAACCATACTAAGCATGTCCTTGACCGTGGACACGGCTATCCAGGATAGTTTGTTACTCTGCAGAGGTGTACAACTTTACCCACAAGACATGTCTCCCGTTTTGCCACCGGATTAACACACTTCCTTAGGTGTGCGGCCGAGGAGATCATGACAAGGCTGTTCCAATGTTCCATTACCAAATTAGCTACGCCGCCACTAAGGTTTCACCACAACATGAATCCACATGTTGGAGCCCCCTCTTGTGCCATGTGAGGCTTCTCATGGCCTACGCCACGCTCACATTCAGCCTATAGCGAAACTAAAATGGAACTTCACAAATTACTTAGCCAGGTCTGTCCCATACCAGACTTGTGGTAGTACGGTGTGACTTTGTATTAGTAGTTCACAGACCGGTCCTTAACTTGACTTAGGCCTACCCGCTTACCCCTTGTGCCTGGCAGTCAACATCGAGTCAACAAACTACGACGCATGCCAGCAAGCACCCACCACCATACCAATGCCTAAGTCTAAAACAAGTTTTATACATTTTATTTCATCAAAATTTCACAGACTTTCTTGACTCACCAAAGTCAAGAATAGATTTTATAAACCAACATTTTGTGTGAAACCATTCTTCCCACCTAAATTAATCTAAGCATGGCTAAGCAATTCTATAAAATGTTCTAGTCAATACTAATGTACCAACTAGGTTTTCATCTATGGTGACAAGGTATGTTCGTTCAATTTCAAGATTGGCCATACACAAAGGAATTCGGCATAACTAAAGTTTAAATCACATTTGAACTAGTTTGAATAAAAGTACGCATGCATAATAATTTAAAAACAACATAAATAATTTAAATTACTGGGATCAACATGGTCAAAGGTGTAACTTGCCTTGCTCGAAGTCTTGCTGCGATTCGTCGAAGAAAAATTCTCCGGATTCGTCGTAATCTACACGCGAAGAACCAAAAGAAAAATTCAAACAAAATTAAAATAAAACTCAAAAATTCAAAAAGAGGCCAGAAATGGAAAGTTTAGGATTTTAGAAAAATTTAGAAATTTGAACGAGTTAAATCGGAGTTAAAATGAAGAAGTTATGGCCTTTGGAGGTTTAAATCTAAAGAAAAAGAAAAAGACTAATTTTCTGAATTATTTTTATACTGAAAATTCCATTTATGACGTCAGCATCTATTTTAATTTTAGGCCGAATTATTTTTATACTGTAAAAGGGTTTATCTCTATGACAAGTGGGGCCGGGTGTGCGGTGGACTGGGTTCACGGGTCGGGGCGGTCCACCGTGGGCTCGGTCCATGGCCGACGTGGCCCAAGGAGGAGGTGGCGGCCAGGCGATGACGTGGCGGCCACGCGGCGCCACGCGGCCTGCCACGCGGGCGCGCGCGCTGACGGGGCGGCGCCGGCCGAAGGCGGCGACGGCGGTGCGGCTCGCCGGCGCTCCAGCGCTCGGCGGCGGCGGCGGTGATGCGCAACGGCGAGAGGGGGAGGCGGGGGTTCGGGCTCACCTGCGCACGAGGTCCGAGAGGCGCGGGAAACGGGTCGGCGGCGAGGTTGGCGGCGGCGGCGCACGGTCTTCGGCGGTGACGGGGCTCCGGTGGCGGCGTCGCTCGGTGGAGGTGGGGAAGATGGTCGCCGGCGCACGGGGGTCGCGAAGGCGTCGACGGCGAGGCGCGGGAGGGACCGGAGCGACGGTGATTCCTCGCCGGAGCTCGCACGGGCGGCGGACGGTTCGGGGCCGATTCGGCTCGGGATGGAGGGGAAAAGAGGCGGTGGCGCACGGGGAAGGCAAAGGAGGGGAGGACGGCTCGGGCAAAGGGGCTTTATAGGCGCGGGGAGGAGGTAACGGCTCGCCGGAGTTAAGGCGGGCGGAGGCGGCTTGAAACGGCGACGTAAAGGGG
This sequence comes from Dendrocalamus latiflorus, assembly GCA_017311315.1. Classification (NCBI taxonomy): domain Eukaryota; kingdom Viridiplantae; phylum Streptophyta; class Magnoliopsida; order Poales; family Poaceae; genus Dendrocalamus; species Dendrocalamus latiflorus. Next base: position 40,743,314 of record CM029651.1, read on the forward strand.
CTTGAAGGAGGGAAAACGGCCGGGAGGTGGGGCGGTTACTAGCGCGCGGCTTAAGGGCCACTAATGGCATCAATAGCCGGTTGGGAGAGGGAGTAACCGAAGCTTTAAAAGCTCGGGTGGGGCATTAATGGAGGCCGGCGGGAGGAGGAAGAAGGGGAGGTGGGGGAAGGAGCTGACGGGCGGGCCCCGCATGTCGGCGAGAGAGAGAGAGAGAGAGAGGTGAGGGGAGGAGGCGGACGGCCGGATTTGAGCCACGTGTGCACAAAGGGGATCGGCCGTTGGATCCAACCCGAAGGGGTAAGTGGATGGGGACGGCCCAGATTAGATCGGCCGGCGGGGCGGACGCGATCCGGCTGTGCCACGTGTCAGCCCGAGGGGTTTTTGGGTTTTAATTTTCGTTTTTAATTTCCAGAAATGCTAGATAACTTTATAAATACTTAAAAATTACTATTTAAAGCCCAAAAATTCTAGGAAAATTCCTAAAAATTCCTGGAGGCATTATAGACTTGGCAAAAATATTTTTAATTTCAGATTGGCATTTAATAATTTTATAAAATACTTTTTAACCTTTAAAATTGATTTTTAAATTCCAAAAAAAAAACTCCAAAATTAATTAAAATTTTAGGGAAGGCTAGGAAAAATAAAATAAACTCTTTTTGGCTTTTATAAAATATTTTAATACATTTTCTTGCTTTAGATTTTGAAATAAAATCCAGCTAACTCCAAATAAACTCCAGAAAATCAAATAAAAGGCAAATAAAAAATTTGGGATGTTACAAACCTACCCCCCTTAAAGAAATCTCGCCCTCGAGATTTGAACTAGCTAGCAAAGAGATGGGGATGGTTGGTTTTCAGATCTTCTTCTCGCTCCCAAGTTGCTTCGTCTTCTGTGTGATTGCTCCATTGAACTCTGCAGAATCTGATAGTCTTTCTTCTAGTCTGACGCTCGGCTGTCTCAAGAATCTTGATCGGTTGCTCTTGATAGGTGAGATCCTCTTGAAGATCAAGGGCTTCTAGGTCTGCTTGTTCTGCGGGCACTCTGAGACATTTCTTCAGCTGAGAGACATGAAAGACGTTGTGCACACCTGACATGCTTGGCGGCAATTCCAACTGGTATGCAACTTCTCCTTTGCGGCTTGAGATCTTGAATGGCCCAACAAATCTTGGTGCAAGCTTTCCCCTGACATGGAATCTTCTGACTCCTCTGAGTGGAGATACTCTGAGATACACATAGTCCCCAACTTCGAAAGTCAGATCTCGACGACGATTATCGGCATAACTTTTCTGCCTGGATTGAGCTATCTTTAATCTGTCTTTGATCTTCCTCACTTGATCTTCAGCATCTTGAAGTAAAGTTGGTCCCGCATCTTGGGACTCTCCAGACTGTTCCCAATTCAAGGGTGTTCTGCACTTCCTGCCATACAGTGCTTCAAAAGGTGCCATTTGCAAACTGGCCTGATAACTGTTGTTGTAAGAGAACTCAGCATAGGGCAATGAGCGATCCCAACTATTTCGAAAATCCAGAGCACATGCTCTCAACATATCCTCTAGCACTTGATTTACTCGCTCTGTCTGGCCATCTGTTTGGGGATGATAAGCCGTACTGAAATTAATCTTACTACCTAACTCTTCATGAAGTTTCTGCCAGAACTTGGATGTGAACTGACTACCTCTGTCCGATACTATCTTTTTTGGAACTCCATGCAAACACACAATTCTAGCCATGTAAATCTCAGCTAACTTACTTCCAGAGTAAGTAGTCTTGACTGGTATGAAATGAGCTACTTTGGTCAACCTGTCAATTATCACCCAGATTGAGTCATAGCCAGACTGAGTTCTAGGGAGTCCGGTTATGAAGTCCATACCAATCTCTTCCCATTTCCAATCTGGTATTGGCAGGGGTTGCAAAAGTCCTACAGGTTTCTGATGCTCTGCCTTGACTTTCTGGCAGGTATCACAAGCTTCAACAAACTCCGCAATTTCCCTTTTCATACTGACCCACCAGTATCTTTCCCTAAGGTCTTGGTACATCTTGGTACGACCTGGATGAATTGAGTATGGAGTTTCATGGGCTTCTTGCAAAATCGCTTTCTTGATCCCTTGATTATTGGGCACACAAATACGGTTTTCAAACCATACCGTCCCATTCTCATCTTCACTGAATCCTGGCGCTTTGCCTCTTCTCATATTTTTCCTGATTTCTTGAATATCTTCATCCACCTTTTGGGCTTCCTTGATTTGATCAGGTAAAATAGGTTGAATCTCTAGGGTTGAGAGAAAACCTTGGTTCGCCGGGTTTATACTTAAACGGGAGATTCCTTCCTGAAGTCGGATCTGATCTTCTTTTGACAACACACTGTTTGCATAAGACCTTCTGCTTAGCGCATCTGCCACGACATTTGCTTTGCCGGGATGATAATGTATTCCAATATTATAATCCTTGATCAACTCTAACCATCTGCGCTGCCTTAGGTTGAGTTCTGCTTGAGTGAAAATATATTTCAAACTCTTGTGATCTGTGTATACTTCACAACGATTACCGATGAGGTAATGACGCCAGATCTTCAAAGCATGCACTACGGCTGCTAGTTCCAAATCATGAGTAGGATAATTACCCTCATGTGGTCTTAGCTGGCGTGATGCATAGGCTACCACTCTGCCTTCTTGCATAAGAACACATCCCAAACCTTGACGGGACGCGTCACAGAAAACTTCAAAATCCTTATGCACATCCGGAAGGATAAGCACTGGGGCTGAAACTAGCTTATTCTTGAGAGTCTGGAAACTCTGCTCACAGGCTTTCGTCCATTCAAACTTCTTTTCTTTCTTCAAAAGCTGAGTCATGGGCTTGGCTAACTCTGAAAATCCTGCTATGAAGCGGCGATAATAACCAGCAAGTCCAAGGAAACTTCTGACTTCTGTTACTGACTTGGGTGGCTGCCATTCCATTACGGCTTGCACCTTGGAGGGATCCACTGCAATTCCTTTGGCTGTCACAATATGACCAAGAAAAGCAACCTCCTTTAGCCAAAATTCGCATTTACTGAATTTGGCATAAAGCTGATGCTCTCTAAGCTTTCCCAGGGTTATCCGAAGATGAATCTCATGCTCTTCTTCATCCTTGGAATAGATAAGAATGTCATCTATGAAGATTACAACAAACTTATCTAAATACTCCATGAATACACTATGCATCATGCTCATAAAGTAAGCAGGCGCATTTGTTAGTCCAAAGGACATGACAGTGAACTCATAATGTCCATAACGGGTAGAGAATGCAGTCTTAGGGATATCCTCTGCACGGATCTTCAACTGGTGATATCCTGATCTCAAATCGATCTTGGAGAAGACACTGGCTCCCTTCAGTTGATCGAACAGATCATCGATCCTGGGCAACGGGTATTTGTTCTTGATAGTAACCTCATTAAGCGCTCTGTAATCCACACACATTCTCATGCTTCCATCCTTTTTCTTAACGAACAAAACAGGTGCACCCCAAGGGGAAGAACTTGGACGAATATACCCTTTATCCTCCAATTCTTGAATCTGCTTCTTCAACTCGGCTAACTCATTAGCTGGCATACGGTAAGGTCTCTTGGAAATTGGGGCAGTGCCGGGGACTAGGTCAATCACAAACTCGATTTCCCTATCTGGTGGCATCCCTGGTAAATCCTCCGGAAATACATCTGGGTATTCCCGTACTACAGGTATTTCTTCTTGTACTTGGAGATGAGTGAGAACACAATCTCCTTCTGCAGGGGTTTCAGGGGAAAAGTTCACTTCTATCCCTTGATCATTGGTGAGGGTTATAGATCGGGTAGCACAATTAATCTGACCATTGTTCTTGGCTAACCAGTTCATACCAAGAATTACATCCAATCCCTGAGATTCCAATACTATTAAGTCCGCTAGGAACAAAACTCCATTTATGATTAACTCTATTCTCGGACACAAGGTCCTTGTTCTCATTTCTGCTCCAGGGGAGAGAACTATCATGGGTGTACTAAGAGAAACCATACCCAACACATTCTTAACCACAAAATCCAAGGAAATAAAAGAATGGGAAGCTCCGGAATCAAAAAGAACTGAAGCTGGCACTGAGTTTACAAGAAACATACCCAGTACGACATCTGGTGCAGCCTGAGCTTCTTCAGCGGTGATGTGGTTCACACGTCCCTTAACATAGTTTTCTGGCTTCTTGAACTGCTGACCTTGATTCTGACCTCCCGAAGCATTTGCATTAGCTGCAGCTTGAAGCTTCTTAGGGCAAGACTTGGCATAATGCCCTGTTTCCTTGCAATAGAAACAGGTCACTCCATCAGATGCAGTAGTATTCTTCTGAGCTTGACCACCGGTAGGAGGAACGGAAGCTGCCTGATGTTTGGGGCGGTTGACTTGGAAAGTTGGCCGGTTAGCTGCTGGCTTGAAGTTGCTTGATTGAGGCTTGAAGTTGCTGGAGTGCGGCTTGAACTGCCCAACCTGAGGTGAGTTACTACGGGGCTTGGGAAAACCTCCAGGGTTAGCCTTTTGCGTGGCCATCCTTCTCTTCCGGTTTTCCATCTCTACAAACTTGCCCTCCTGGCGAATGGCTTTGCTAACCAACTGATGAAAATCCGCATAGTCACTTGATATCAACTGGACAGAAATATTGTCATTCAGGCCCTCCAAAAATCTTTCTTGCTTGGCTTCATCGGTAGCCACATCTTCTGGTGCATAGCGCGCCAATTGATTGAACTTTTGCAGGTACTCATTCACTGTGCGGCTTCCTTGGCGCAGAGCTCTGAATTCCTTCTTCTTCAGGGTAATGGTGCCAGATGGAATATGAGCCTTGCGGAAACTCTGAACAAACTCATTCCATGAAATGGCCTGAGGGTTGGCATGAGAAGCAATCAAGGTATCCCACCACTCGGATGCAGGTCCATTAAGCTGGTGAGAAGCAAACAAGACCCTTTCTCGATCAGTGCATTGCAGAATATCCAACTTCTTGCCTATCGCGCGGAGCCAATCATCAGCATCCATTGGCTCGGCACTGCTTGAGAAGGTTGGAGGCCTTATCCTCAAAAACTCTGACATCCGGTTTTGAGGAGCTTGAGCTGGTGGCTGAGGAGCTTGCTGAGCAGGGTTGTTGATAGCTTGAGCTAACAGTTGAATCAACTGATTTTGATTTGCCATCATTTGAGCCCAGTCGGGTCCAGCTGCTGGCGGAGGAGGAGGGATGGGGACAGACTGACTTCCTTGCGCTCCGGTGTTGTTGGCGTTGTCGTTGACATTCCTCCTTGTGTTCACCATCTGCCAGATTCTTCTAGATTTAGAGGAAAGAAAGAGAGAGAACTAGGAGAAGGTCTATGTAACATTCCCACCACGAAACAAGAAATACAACAAAATTTCAAGGAGCAACCAAACATATTATTTTATTGAATATAACCTTGAGGCTGTTGACAAAGGAATAACAGCTCACAAGTATCGTTCTATAACTTTAAACTTTAAACTATGGTTTCTATGGGCTGGTGCTACTACTAGTAGAAGGCTGGATTTTAAGCTTCTTTGGGGGTGGACCTGTAACAGAAGAACCCTCATCTTCTACACGATACTTGGCTAATTCTTCTTCTGCTTCGCGGAGTCGCTGCGCCATGAGACTCAACTCCTTCAAGGTGTCTTGGTACACATAGTCCAAGGACTTGGTGTACTGCACCTGCTGAACGAGCCGAGGGTTACTCTCAAATTCTGTCGAGGAGAAGACGCTGCTGGAGCTGGCAGGGTACTTGCTGGGGAAGTATCGGAATGTGGTGCGTTGAAGTTCTTGGGCGTAGATGTCCCTCATCTGCCGAATTGCTTCACGAGCTGCGTCTTGGACTCCGTTGAAGAAGGTGTCCCGGGGTATAGGAGCATCAAAAGTGTGACATGCTTCTTCATCTCCCACGTTGGCGTAGATCAGCACCTCCACTCTCCAACGTTCTTGATCTCCATAGGTTCCCAGATATCCTTGGTACACGGGGCGTGCCGTAACACCCAACTCTTGAAGGAGATCCCAAAGGCAGTCAGCTAGGTGTCCAGCTAGGATTCCATGGCTGGCTGTGGTAGGACGTTCAGCCATCTACAATTTTGAAAAAGAAAAGGAGTTAGTCATCAATTATGCATATTTAAATTTTGAAAAGAAATAGACAAGTGAAAGGATGAAGCAGATAAGAGGTAGAAGGATTTTCAAAATGTTCTTATTATATATATATTTTTAGAAAATAAATCCTTAAGGTCATCCATTCTATTCTACCTACGGTCACGTCTTAGGTCAACATGCTCTGATACCATCTCTGTCGGGACCCGGAGCAACAACTCCAGAACCCTCTGTGTTATTCGCACTATCCCAGGAAAAGCTAGTGCACACAGATTAAACAGTGATACATATCATGCATGATAACCAAACTTTATTATAAAGCAAAAGTACGGGCCTTATGGCAAAGTTTACAATAAGGTGGCTTCATGGCCAAACATAAAAGTAAATAGCGGAAAGATAACAGCGGAAACATAAAGATAGTGGCAGCCCATCCAGCCTTCCCACAAGGCGAATTGACTGTAAGACGTGGCCTATTCGTCGCAATCCTCAACATAGTTGACGTCGTCGTCCTCTGGCAACATTGTTTATAGCAAGGTGAGCACATAAAGTACTCCACAAGTTACACCAGGAGATATAACAGATTTGATGCATGCATAAGGGGTTACAAAGGAAGGCATAATGTGGTTCATTTGCATAAACAGCATTATTGAATTAAATACAATAACGTAAGTGCAAAAGCTGAAGTTGATACAGTAAATAGAAACAAGATTTAACAAAATAATAACGTTAGTGCAGGCAACAACCTAACACTAACCTAACCACGGGTATCCCACCCGGACCATCTTTCCAAAAGATTCACAAGTTTCCATAAACCAAATTTTATTAAAACCAAAGTCTAATCCGTGAAAAACCATACTAAGCATGTCCTTGACCGTGGACACGGCTATCCAGGATAGTTTGTTACTCTGCAGAGGTGTACAACTTTACCCACAAGACATGTCTCCCGTTTTGCCACCGGATTAACACACTTCCTTAGGTGTGCGGCCGAGGAGATCATGACAAGGCTGTTCCAATGTTCCATTACCAAATTAGCTACGCCGCCACTAAGGTTTCACCACAACATGAATCCACATGTTGGAGCCCCCTCTTGTGCCATGTGAGGCTTCTCATGGCCTACGCCACGCTCACATTCAGCCTATAGCGAAACTAAAATGGAACTTCACAAATTACTTAGCCAGGTCTGTCCCATACCAGACTTGTGGTAGTACGGTGTGACTTTGTATTAGTAGTTCACAGACCGGTCCTTAACTTGACTTAGGCCTACCCGCTTACCCCTTGTGCCTGGCAGTCAACATCGAGTCAACAAACTACGACGCATGCCAGCAAGCACCCACCACCATACCAATGCCTAAGTCTAAAACAAGTTTTATACATTTTATTTCATCAAAATTTCACAGACTTTCTTGACTCACCAAAGTCAAGAATAGATTTTATAAACCAACATTTTGTGTGAAACCATTCTTCCCACCTAAATTAATCTAAGCATGGCTAAGCAATTCTATAAAATGTTCTAGTCAATACTAATGTACCAACTAGGTTTTCATCTATGGTGACAAGGTATGTTCGTTCAATTTCAAGATTGGCCATACACAAAGGAATTCGGCATAACTAAAGTTTAAATCACATTTGAACTAGTTTGAATAAAAGTACGCATGCATAATAATTTAAAAACAACATAAATAATTTAAATTACTGGGATAAACATGGTCAAAGGTGTAACTTGCCTTGCTCGAAGTCTTGCTGCGATTCGTCGAAGAAAAATTCTCCGGATTCGTCGTAATCTACACGCGAAGAACCAAAAGAAAAATTCAAACAAAATTAAAATAAAACTCAAAAATTCAAAAAGAGGCCAGAAATGGAAAGTTTAGGATTTTAGAAAAATTTAGAAATTTGAACGAGTTAAATCGGAGTTAAAATGAAGAAGTTATGGCCTTTGGAGGTTTAAATCTAAAGAAAAAGAAAAAGACTAATTTTCTGAATTATTTTTATACTGAAAATTCCATTTATGACGTCAGCATCTATTTTAATTTTAGGCCGAATTATTTTTATACTGTAAAAGGGTTTATCTCTATGACAAGTGGGGCCGGGTGTGCGGTGGACTGGGTTCACGGGTCGGGGCGGTCCACCGTGGGCTCGGTCCATGGCCGATGTGGCCCAAGGAGGAGGTGGCGGCCAGGTGATGACGTGGCGGCCACGCGGCGCCACGCGGCCTGCCACGCGGGCGCGCGCGCTGACGGGGCGGCGCCGGCCGAAGGCGGCGACGGCGGTGCGGCTCGCCGGCGCTCCAGCGCTCGGCGGCGGCGGCGGTGATGCGCAACGGCGAGAGGGGGAGGCGGGGGTTCGGGCTCACCTGCGCACGAGGTCCGAGAGGCGCGGGAAACGGGTCGGCGGCGAGGTTGGCGGCGGCGGCGCACGGTCTTCGGCGGTGACGGGGCTCCGGTGGCGGCGTCGCTCGGTGGAGGTGGGGAAGATGGTCGCCGGCGCACGGGGGTCGCGAAGGCGTCGACGGCGAGGCGCGGGAGGGACCGGAGCGACGGTGATTCCTCGCCGGAGCTCGCACGGGCGGCGGACGGTTCGGGGCCGATTCGGCCGGGATGGAGGGGAAAAGAGGCGGTGGCGCACGGGGAAGGCAAAGGAGGGGAGGACGGCTCGGGCAAAGGGGCTTTATAGGCGCGGGGAGGAGGTAACGGCTCGCCGGAGTTAAGGCGGGCGGAGGCGGCTTGAAACGGCGACGTAAAGGGGCTTGAAGGAGGGAAAACGGCCGGGAGGTGGGGCGGTTACTAGCGCGCGGCTTAAGGGCCACTAATGGCATCAATAGCCGGTTGGGAGAGGGAGTAACCGAAGCTTTAAAAGCTCGGGTGGGGCATTAATGGAGGCCGGCGGGAGGAGGAAGAAGGGGAGGTGGGGGAAGGAGCTGACGGGCGGGCCCCGCATGTCGGCGAGAGAGAGAGAGAGAGAGAGGTGAGGGGAGGAGGCGGACGGCCGGATTTGAGCCACGTGTGCACAAAGGGGATCGGCCGTTGGATCCAACCCGAAGGGGTAAGTGGATGGGGACGGCCCAGATTAGATCGGCCGGCGGGGCGGACGCGATCCGGCTGTGCCACGTGTCAGCCCGAGGGGTTTTTGGGTTTTAATTTTCGTTTTTAATTTCCAGAAATGCTAGATAACTTTATAAATACTTAAAAATTACTATTTAAAGCCCAAAAATTCTAGGAAAATTCCTAAAAATTCCTGGAGGCATTATAGACTTGGCAAAAATATTTTTAATTTCAGATTGGCATTTAATAATTTTATAAAATACTTTTTAACCTTTAAAATTGATTTTTAAATTCCAAAAAAAAAACTCCAAAATTAATTAAAATTTTAGGGAAGGCTAGGAAAAATAAAATAAACTCTTTTTGGCTTTTATAAAATATTTTAATACATTTTCTTGCTTTAGATTTTGAAATAAAATCCAGCTAACTCCAAATAAACTCCAGAAAATCAAATAAAAGGCAAATAAAAAATTTGGGATGTTACAAACCTACCCCCCTTAAAGAAATCTCGCCCTCGAGATTTGAACTAGCTAGCAAAGAGATGGGGATGGTTGGTTTTCAGATCTTCTTCTCGCTCCCAAGTTGCTTCGTCTTCTGTGTGATTGCTCCATTGAACTCTGCAGAATCTGATAGTCTTTCTTCTAGTCTGACGCTCGGCTGTCTCAAGAATCTTGATCGGTTGCTCTTGATAGGTGAGATCCTCTTGAAGATCAAGGGCTTCTAGGTCTGCTTGTTCTGCGGGCACTCTGAGACATTTCTTCAGCTGAGAGACATGAAAGACGTTGTGCACACCTGACATGCTTGGCGGCAATTCCAACTGGTATGCAACTTCTCCTTTGCGGCTTGAGATCTTGAATGGCCCAACAAATCTTGGTGCAAGCTTTCCCCTGACATGGAATCTTCTGACTCCTCTGAGTGGAGATACTCTGAGATACACATAGTCCCCAACTTCGAAAGTCAGATCTCGACGACGATTATCGGCATAACTTTTCTGCCTGGATTGAGCTATCTTTAATCTGTCTTTGATCTTCCTCACTTGATCTTCAGCATCTTGAAGTAAAGTTGGTCCCGCATCTTGGGACTCTCCAGACTGTTCCCAATTCAAGGGTGTTCTGCACTTCCTGCCATACAGTGCTTCAAAAGGTGTCATTTGCAAACTGGCCTGATAACTGTTGTTGTAAGAGAACTCAGCATAGGGCAATGAGCGATCCCAACTATTTCGAAAATCCAGAGCACATGCTCTCAACATATCCTCTAGCACTTGATTTACTCGCTCTGTCTGGCCATCTGTTTGGGGATGATAAGCCGTACTGAAATTAATCTTACTACCTAACTCTTCATGAAGTTTCTGCCAGAACTTGGATGTGAACTGACTACCTCTGTCCGATACTATCTTTTTTGGAACTCCATGCAAACACACAATTCTAGCCATGTAAATCTCAGCTAACTTACTTCCAGAGTAAGTAGTCTTGACTGGTATGAAATGAGCTACTTTGGTCAACCTGTCAATTATCACCCAGATTGAGTCATAGCCAGACTGAGTTCTAGGGAGTCCGGTTATGAAGTCCATACCAATCTCTTCCCATTTCCAATCTGGTATTGGCAGGGGTTGCAAAAGTCCTACAGGTTTCTGATGCTCTGCCTTGACTTTCTGGCAGGTATCACAAGCTTCAACAAACTCCGCAATTTCCCTTTTCATACTGACCCACCAGTATCTTTCCCTAAGGTCTTGGTACATCTTGGTACGACCTGGATGAATTGAGTATGGAGTTTCATGGGCTTCTTGCAAAATCGCTTTCTTGATCCCTTGATTATTGGGCACACAAATACGGTTTTCAAACCATACCGTCCCATTCTCATCTTCACTGAATCCTGGCGCTTTGCCTCTTCTCATATTTTTCCTGATTTCTTGAATATCTTCATCCACCTTTTGGGCTTCCTTGATTTGATCAGGTAAAATAGGTTGAATCTCTAGGGTTGAGAGAAAACCTTGGTTCGCCGGGTTTATACTTAAACGGGAGATTCCTTCCTGAAGTCGGATCTGATCTTCTTTTGACAACACACTGTTTGCATAAGACCTTCTGCTTAGCGCATCTGCCACGACATTTGCTTTGCCGGGATGATAATGTATTCCAATATTATAATCCTTGATCAACTCTAACCATCTGCGCTGCCTTAGGTTGAGTTCTGCTTGAGTGAAAATATATTTCAAACTCTTGTGATCTGTGTATACTTCACAACGATTACCGATGAGGTAATGACGCCAGATCTTCAAAGCATGCACTACGGCTGCTAGTTCCAAATCATGAGTAGGATAATTACCCTCATGTGGTCTTAGCTGGCGTGATGCATAGGCTACCACTCTGCCTTCTTGCATAAGAACACATCCCAAACCTTGACGGGACGCGTCACAGAAAACTTCAAAATCCTTATGCACATCCGGAAGGATAAGCACTGGGGCTGAAACTAGCTTATTCTTGAGAGTCTGGAAACTCTGCTCACAGGCTTTCGTCCATTCAAACTTCTTTTCTTTCTTCAAAAGCTGAGTCATGGGCTTGGCTAACTCTGAAAATCCTGCTATGAAGCGGCGATAATAACCAGCAAGTCCAAGGAAACTTCTGACTTCTGTTACTGACTTGGGTGGCTGCCATTCCATTACGGCTTGCACCTTGGAGGGATCCACTGCAATTCCTTTGGCTGTCACAATATGACCAAGAAAAGCAACCTCCTTTAGCCAAAATTCGCATTTACTGAATTTGGCATAAAGCTGATGCTCTCTAAGCTTTCCCAGGGTTATCCGAAGATGAATCTCATGCTCTTCTTCATCCTTGGAATAGATAAGAATGTCATCTATGAAGATTACAACAAACTTATCTAAATACTCCATGAATACACTATGCATCATGCTCATAAAGTAAGCAGGCGCATTTGTTAGTCCAAAGGACATGACAGTGAACTCATAATGTCCATAACGGGTAGAGAATGCAGTCTTAGGGATATCCTCTGCACGGATCTTCAACTGGTGATATCCTGATCTCAAATCGATCTTGGAGAAGACACTGGCTCCCTTCAGTTGATCGAACAGATCATCGATCCTGGGCAACGGGTATTTGTTCTTGATAGTAACCTCATTAAGCGCTCTGTAATCCACACACATTCTCATGCTTCCATCCTTTTTCTTAACGAACAAAACAGGTGCACCCCAAGGGGAAGAACTTGGACGAATATACCCTTTATCCTCCAATTCTTGAATCTGCTTCTTCAACTCGGCTAACTCATTAGCTGGCATACGGTAAGGTCTCTTGGAAATTGGGGCAGTGCCGGGGACTAGGTCAATCACAAACTCGATTTCCCTATCTGGTGGCATCCCTGGTAAATCCTCCGGAAATACATCTGGGTATTCCCGTACTACAGGTATTTCTTCTTGTACTTGGAGATGAGTGAGAACACAATCTCCTTCTGCAGGGGTTTCAGGGGAAAAGTTCACTTCTATCCCTTGATCATTGGTGAGGGTTATAGATCGGGTAGCACAATTAATCTGACCATTGTTCTTGGCTAACCAGTTCATACCAAGAATTACATCCAATCCCTGAGATTCCAATACTATTAAGTCCGCTAGGAACAAAACTCCATTTATGATTAACTCTATTCTCGGACACAAGGTCCTTGTTCTCATTTCTGCTCCAGGGGAGAGAACTATCATGGGTGTACTAAGAGAAACCATACCCAACACATTCTTAACCACAAAATCCAAGGAAATAAAAGAATGGGAAGCTCCGGAATCAAAAAGAACTGAAGCTGGCACTGAGTTTACAAGAAACATACCCAGTACGACATCTGGTGCAGCCTGAGCTTCTTCAGCGGTGATGTGGTTCACACGTCCCTTAACATAGTTTTCTGGCTTCTTGAACTGCTGACCTTGATTCTGACCTCCCGAAGCATTTGCATTAGCTGCAGCTTGAAGCTTCTTAGGGCAAGACTTGGCATAATGCCCTGTTTCCTTGCAATAGAAACAGGTCACTCCATCAGATGCAGTAGTATTCTTCTGAGCTTGACCACCGGTAGGAGGAACGGAAGCTGCCTGATGTTTGGGGCGGTTGACTTGGAAAGTTGGCCGGTTAGCTGCTGGCTTGAAGTTGCTTGATTGAGGCTTGAAGTTGCTGGAGTGCGGCTTGAACTGCCCAACCTGAGGTGAGTTACTACGGGGCTTGGGAAAACCTCCAGGGTTAGCCTTTTGCGTGGCCATCCTTCTCTTCCGGTTTTCCATCTCTACAAACTTGCCCTCCTGGCGAATGGCTTTGCTAACCAACTGATGAAAATCCGCATAGTCACTTGATATCAACTGGACAGAAATATTGTCATTCAGGCCCTCCAAAAATCTTTCTTGCTTGGCTTCATCGGTAGCCACATCTTCTGGTGCATAGCGCGCCAATTGATTGAACTTTTGCAGGTACTCATTCACTGTGCGGCTTCCTTGGCGCAGAGCTCTGAATTCCTTCTTCTTCAGGGTAATGGTGCCAGATGGAATATGAGCCTTGCGGAAACTCTGAACAAACTCATTCCATGAAATGGCCTGAGGGTTGGCATGAGAAGCAATCAAGGTATCCCACCACTCGGATGCAGGTCCATTAAGCTGGTGAGAAGCAAACAAGACCCTTTCTCGATCAGTGCATTGCAGAATATCCAACTTCTTGCCTATCGCGCGGAGCCAATCATCAGCATCCATTGGCTCGGCACTGCTTGAGAAGGTTGGAGGCCTTATCCTCAAAAACTCTGACATCCGGTTTTGAGGAGCTTGAGCTGGTGGCTGAGGAGCTTGCTGAGCAGGGTTGTTGATAGCTTGAGCTAACAGTTGAATCAACTGATTTTGATTTGCCATCATTTGAGCCCAGTCGGGTCCAGCTGCTGGCGGAGGAGGAGGGATGGGGACAGACTGACTTCCTTGCGCTCCGGTGTTGTTGGCGTTGTCGTTGACATTCCTCCTTGTGTTCACCATCTGCCAGATTCTTCTAGATTTAGAGGAAAGAAAGAGAGAGAACTAGGAGAAGGTCTATGTAACATTCCCACCACGAAACAAGAAATACAACAAAATTTCAAGGAGCAACCAAACATATTATTTTATTGAATATAACCTTGAGGCTGTTGACAAAGGAATAACAGCTCACAAGTATCGTTCTATAACTTTAAACTTTAAACTATGGTTTCTATGGGCTGGTGCTACTACTAGTAGAAGGCTGGATTTTAAGCTTCTTTGGGGGTGGACCTGTAACAGAAGAACCCTCATCTTCTACACGATACTTGGCTAATTCTTCTTCTGCTTCGCGGAGTCGCTGCGCCATGAGACTCAACTCCTTCAAGGTGTCTTGGTACACATAGTCCAAGGACTTGGTGTACTGCACCTGCTGAACGAGCCGAGGGTTACTCTCAAATTCTGTCGAGGAGAAGACGCTGCTGGAGCTGGCAGGGTACTTGCTGGGGAAGTATCGGAATGTGGTGCGTTGAAGTTCTTGGGCGTAGATGTCCCTCATCTGCCGAATTGCTTCACGAGCTGCGTCTTGGACTCCGTTGAAGAAGGTGTCCCGGGGTATAGGAGCATCAAAAGTGTGACATGCTTCTTCATCTCCCACGTTGGCGTAGATCAGCACCTCCACTCTCCAACGTTCTTGATCTCCATAGGTTCCCAGATATCCTTGGTACACGGGGCGTGCCGTAACACCCAACTCTTGAAGGAGATCCCAAAGGCAGTCAGCTAGGTGTCCAGCTAGGATTCCATGGCTGGCTGTGGTAGGACGTTCAGCCATCTACAATTTTGAAAAAGAAAAGGAGTTAGTCATCAATTATGCATATTTAAATTTTGAAAAGAAATAGACAAGTGAAAGGATGAAGCAGATAAGAGGTAGAAGGATTTTCAAAATGTTCTTATTATATATATATTTTTAGAAAATAAATCCTTAAGGTCATCCATTCTATTCTACCTACGGTCACGTCTTAGGTCAACATGCTCTGATACCATCTCTGTCGGGACCCGGAGCAACAACTCCAGAACCCTCTGTGTTATTCGCACTATCCCAGGAAAAGCTAGTGCACACAGATTAAACAGTGATACATATCATGCATGATAACCAAACTTTATTATAAAGCAAAAGTACGGGCCTTATGGCAAAGTTTACAATAAGGTGGCTTCATGGCCAAACATAAAAGTAAATAGCGGAAAGATAACAGCGGAAACATAAAGATAGTGGCAGCCCATCCAGCCTTCCCACAAGGCGAATTGACTGTAAGACGTGGCCTATTCGTCGCAATCCTCAACATAGTTGACGTCGTCGTCCTCTGGCAACATTGTTTATAGCAAGGTGAGCACATAAAGTACTCCACAAGTTACACCAGGAGATATAACAGATTTGATGCATGCATAAGGGGTTACAAAGGAAGGCATAATGTGGTTCATTTGCATAAACAGCATTATTGAATTAAATACAATAACGTAAGTGCAAAAGCTGAAGTTGATACAGTAAATAGAAACAAGATTTAACAAAATAATAACGTTAGTGCAGGCAACAACCTAACACTAACCTAACCACGGGTATCCCACCCGGACCATCTTTCCAAAAGATTCACAAGTTTCCATAAACCAAATTTTATTAAAACCAAAGTCTAATCCGTGAAAAACCATACTAAGCATGTCCTTGACCGTGGACACGGCTATCCAGGATAGTTTGTTACTCTGCAGAGGTGTACAACTTTACCCACAAGACATGTCTCCCGTTTTGCCACCGGATTAACACACTTCCTTAGGTGTGCGGCCGAGGAGATCATGACAAGGCTGTTCCAATGTTCCATTACCAAATTAGCTACGCCGCCACTAAGGTTTCACCACAACATGAATCCACATGTTGGAGCCCCCTCTTGTGCCATGTGAGGCTTCTCATGGCCTACGCCACGCTCACATTCAGCCTATAGCGAAACTAAAATGGAACTTCACAAATTACTTAGCCAGGTCTGTCCCATACCAGACTTGTGGTAGTACGGTGTGACTTTGTATTAGTAGTTCACAGACCGGTCCTTAACTTGACTTAGGCCTACCCGCTTACCCCTTGTGCCTGGCAGTCAACATCGAGTCAACAAACTACGACGCATGCCAGCAAGCACCCACCACCATACCAATGCCTAAGTCTAAAACAAGTTTTATACATTTTATTTCATCAAAATTTCACAGACTTTCTTGACTCACCAAAGTCAAGAATAGATTTTATAAACCAACATTTTGTGTGAAACCATTCTTCCCACCTAAATTAATCTAAGCATGGCTAAGCAATTCTATAAAATGTTCTAGTCAATACTAATGTACCAACTAGGTTTTCATCTATGGTGACAAGGTATGTTCGTTCAATTTCAAGATTGGCCATACACAAAGGAATTCGGCATAACTAAAGTTTAAATCACATTTGAACTAGTTTGAATAAAAGTACGCATGCATAATAATTTAAAAACAACATAAATAATTTAAATTACTGGGATCAACATGGTCAAAGGTGTAACTTGCCTTGCTCGAAGTCTTGCTGCGATTCGTCGAAGAAAAATTCTCCGGATTCGTCGTAATCTACACGCGAAGAACCAAAAGAAAAATTCAAACAAAATTAAAATAAAACTCAAAAATTCAAAAAGAGGCCAGAAATGGAAAGTTTAGGATTTTAGAAAAATTTAGAAATTTGAACGAGTTAAATCGGAGTTAAAATGAAGAAGTTATGGCCTTTGGAGGTTTAAATCTAAAGAAAAAGAAAAAGACTAATTTTCTGAATTATTTTTATACTGAAAATTCCATTTATGACGTCAGCATCTATTTTAATTTTAGGCCGAATTATTTTTATACTGTAAAAGGGTTTATCTCTATGACAAGTGGGGCCGGGTGTGCGGTGGACTGGGTTCACGGGTCGGGGCGGTCCACCGTGGGCTCGGTCCATGGCCGACGTGGCCCAAGGCGGAGGTGGCGGCCAAGCGATGACGTGGCGGCCACGCGGCGCCACGCGGCCTGCCACGCGGGCGCGCGCGCTGACGGGGCGGCGCCGGCCGAAGGCGGCGACGGCGGTGCGGCTCGCCGGCGCTCCAGCGCTCGGCGGCGGCGGCGGTGATGCGCAACGGCGAGAGGGGGAGGCGGGGGTTCGGGCTCACCTGCGCACGAGGTCCGAGAGGCGCGGGAAACGGGTCGGCGGCGAGGTTGGCGGCGGCGGCGCACGGTCTTCGGCGGTGACGGGGCTCCGGTGGCGGCGTCGCTCGGTGGAGGTGGGGAAGATGGTCGCCGGCGCACGGGGGTCGCGAAGGCGTCGACGGCGAGGCGCGGGAGGGACCGGAGCGACGGTGATTCCTCGCCGGAGCTCGCACGGGCGGCGGACGGTTCGGGGCCGATTCGGCTCGGGATGGAGGGGAAAAGAGGCGGTGGCGCACGGGGAAGGCAAAGGAGGGGAGGACAGCTCGGGGAAAGGGGCTTTATAGGCGTGGGGAGGAGGTAACGGCTCGCCGGAGTTAAGGCGGGCGGAGGCGGCTTGAAACGGCGACGTAAAGGGGCTTGAAGGAGGGAAAACGGCCGGGAGGTGGGGCGGTTACTAGCGCGCGGCTTAAGGGCCACTAATGGCATCAATAGCCGGCCGGGAGAGGGAGTAACCGAAGCTTTAAAAGCTCGGGTGGGGCGTTAATGGAGGCCGGCGGGAGGAGGAAGAAGGGGAGGTGGGGGAAGGAGCTGACGGGCGGGCCCCGCATGTCGGCGAGAGAGAGAGAGAGAGAGGTGAGGGGAGGAGGCGGACGGCCGGATTTGAGCCACGTGTGCACAAAGGGGATCGGCCGTTGGATCCAACCCGAAGGGGTAAGTGGATGGGGACGGCCCAGATTAGATCGGCCGGCGGGGCGGACGCGATCCGGCTGTGCCACGTGTCAGCCCGAGGGGTTTTTGGGTTTTAATTTTCGTTTTTAATTTCCAGAAATGCTAGATAACTTTATAAATACTTAAAAATTACTATTTAAAGCCCAAAAATTCTAGGAAAATTCCTAAAAATTCCTGGAGGCATTTTAGACTTGGCAAAAATATTTTTAATTTCAGATTGGCATTTAATAATTTTATAAAATACTTTTTAACCTTTAAAATTGATTTTTAAATTCCAGAAAAAAACTCCAAAATTAATTAAAATTTTAGGGAAGGCTAGGAAAAATAAAATAAACTCTTTTTGGCTTTTATAAAATATTTTAATACATTTTCTTGCTTTAGATTTTGAAATAAAATCCAGCTAACTCCAAATAAACTCCAGAAAATCAAATAAAAGGCAAATAAAAAATTTGGGATGTTACATGTGGACTCGAAAATGAACGCGACATGGGCTATCTCTCACGCCAGTGTGGCATTCCACAGCGCGTGAGAGTGCAATTTTGCACGAAGCCCTCTAGATATGTTTCTAATCTCTTTCACAATTCTTATCCACCCCTATCCCATCCCCATCCCTTTCCCTCTTGATGCCATTTGTTTCTCTCGATTTCATCCCCATCCGCCGGCACCCAAGGTGACGAGCAACAGGGAGAAGTTGGTACGACTGGGCAAGAGCAGTAGACAGCGACGTCGAGCCTGCCGGTGCAGGATGACGACGACGTGTTGCTCGCCCACGCAAAGGCTGGTAGTGTCCCGGCGGCATCAAGCGTGACAACAACCATAATCCCTGTATCAAAATTGCTCTTATGCCTCTCTTGTACCAATTCCGATGCTAACATTGAAAGTAGCATCCGGAAAGAAATCCAGAGATGATACGCATATTGGAGGAATAATAGCTGAAAATTTGCAGCAATCAACTCGAAGAAGTTCTTGTAAACCGAGAGCGAGCGAGAGAGATCGGTTGGAGATGGGATTAGCGAAGTAGAGTAGTTGGGAAAGAGATTAGACACATACCTAGAAGGCTCTATGCAAAATTACAATCCCACACAACGTGGAATGCCACGCTAGCACAGGAGATTGATCACTTGTTTATGTTGCAAAACCTAGCAGATTACATTGTGGGCAAATATTGAAACTATTCCTGAGGGATTTTAACTACAAATTGACAAGTCTATGTACAAGAAGAGATTGGATCTGAAATTAATAAAGGCTTCGATTCCCTGGTTTCTCTTAATTGTTTTTTGTCAATTCTCTGTTGATTGATTGCGTGGATTGCAACGGAGGTTATTGTCATTATTTCCTAACACGTTATCAGCACAAATCGCTCTACAAGGTGTAAGCATTAGCCGCCATTGCTGCTCGTCGGCCGTCGGGACTCGCCGTTGCCCGAAGCCGCGCCCGGTGCCTCCGCCCGGAGTCGTGCCACTGCTACGCTGAACTCCGACCACCCGAAGGCAGCCCGCCGCCGCCGACCGAAGGCGGACCAGTGCTGCTCAGCCTCTCCACCGACGCCGCCATTGTTGCGCCGCACTCCTACCGCTCGAAGCCGACCCGCCACCGCCAACCAAAGCCGACATGCCGCAGCCGACTGAAGTCGCCACCGCCGCTCGGCTTTCTCCCCGCTGCAGTCGCACCGGCCGCCGCGCATCACACCATAAGCCGCCGCTGCCGCCGTAGTCGTCGCCCCGCTTGCCGGCCGCCAGAAGCCGCCGCTCGACCTTCTCCGTGCCCAAGGCAGCCCGCTGAGAGACGCCGCTCGACCTTCTCCGCGCCCGAGGCGTCCCCGAGCCCGATCGCCCGCCGTAGCGCCCGAAGCCGAATCCGGTCACCACGCGACTGATCGCCCGCCGTCACCCGAAGCACGCGCGCCCGTGATTGACCACCGCCACCACGATGGGGCAAGCCGAGTGGTGGCTAAAGGAACCGTGCCAAATGGGCTGAAATCAGTCCAAAAGAGCGCAAGAAAAGAGAAAATTCGGTCGACGGCAATTTTGCAAATCAGCCCCTATAGTTTCGGAAAATTAAAGAACATTTGCTGAAAATATGATAATAACTATAAATTTGTCAAAATAGCAAACAAGTCTAGCAAACCAAATTTCTCAGTAAAAAATTAATTTTTACATTATATGAGGTTCATTATAATCTTTTTAGCACTTTGGTATTATTATGTGCTTTCTGGTTTTATTTTATCTAGTATTTTGTTTCTGATTATTAGTAATTCTAAAAATTGCTTATTAATTAGCAGAAATTCATTAAAGATTACCAGAAAAATTCTAGAAAATCCTAAAAAATAGTTTTTTTAGGTATATGAGCTTCTGTAAATTTGTGAAACCTTAGACTTGGTACACCTTGGAAACATCATATGTCTTTTATGATTTATTTCTTGGCATTGTGTGTTTAGGGATTTATTTACTGGGTCAGTAATTCTGAAAATTGCTTAAATGCCTTAATAATTACCAAAAGAATCCCAAATATTGCTAGGAAAAATCTAAAAATGGTAAATTATCTACTAAATAGATAAAAGTAAATCTTTACTATTTGCACTCATTTCATGCACTTAGAATTACTTACCAGCAGTAAACATGTAGGAAATTGCATGAATATTGTAAGACTTTGGACATCACTAAGTGGATATTCGCTCGCCTCGAATGGCTGCAATTGTATTACCTATGCTTATTTCATTATCATACAATCATACTACTATCAAGCCAGATGTTGATGTAGCTGTACCCTTTTGCTGCTGAAACGTAAAAACTTTATAGTTTGTGAGGTATCACCTCTACTCTACCCTAAAGAATGACAATATGAGTTAGATTGATCCGTTAGGGCTATGGGCCTTCTTTGAAAGGATGGCCAAACCTGTAAAATGTTATTGATGTTCCTGTAGGCACTTTGCAAGGATCTATTTATGTCTCTAGGATTAGAAATCCACATACGAGTATTACTCCGCTTTGCACCATATTGTCACTGTACTAAGTTTAGGTAACCCGTACGTTACTAATAAACATGTGCATTCATAAGCAAGAATATGCCCATGGTGAATAGTGTGCAGACTAGTAGCATTCTCCTAGTTATCCCTTAACTTTATTTAGATCTCATTTTCCTACATGAGTAGCATCAATAGTATATATGCAACTCCTGTCGAGCTTGATCTTGCTCATGAAGAGCACCTCTTATGTTTTGCTTTAGGTTAAAACTGTGCATTAGATAATTATTTTTCCAGATGCCATAAATATATTTGGTCTAAGTTATTCTGTTAAAGTCTTACTCTTGATGAACAGTTGCTTAATAGAATACATTGCAAGCAGCATATCATACCTGCAGTAAAATAATTAATCATGCATGGAATAAAATTTGTAAATATTATGCTTGACATTTGAAAGGAATGATAAGCCTCGGTTCATCAGTTCTTTGCGCATTATTGCCTATATGGCAGTAGAAAAATTGTCCTTCTTAAAGACACAACAAATCTAGTAAATGTTAAATCTCAGAAGGATCAGCTTAACTAGAAAACACTATGAAGCTCAAATAAGTACAGAATAACTTACACCGAAAGAGTTGAAGTCTATATATAACCTCATCTTGTATATTACAAAGTATATGTCGGTTTCATGCCAATAAAATTTTACTATTAAAGTGGTATAATAGCAATTTTTGCTAAAACTCTGGGATAATTTAAAGCAAATGCTAGAAGCAGGCGCTCTCACTCAGAATTTTATGGTTGGCGCGAAAAGGGGGAGGAATTTGGGTATATGAGGAATATTGAAACCTTCGAGGCATGAGAGTCATGACAAGCATAGTAACATATCCTAGGTCAAATCCAGAAGCAAATAAGCTTGAAACTGTAAATAATGTAAGCTTATTTGAGAGATAATTGAAACTGCTATCCACACTATTGGCAAACGAAAATCATTGCAACATTCGAAGGGTAATTGATTTGTCCCCAATAATATGTTAGTCGCCGGCATACGACCACATACATTGGAATTGCATGGTAGCATGAAGCTGTCGCACATATGGCATTGGAAGCTATAGTCATTTACTTGAAGAAAATATAACTCTCAAAATAGTATATGACCTATTGGATTTTAATGATCCTGAATGATCTAAATCTGTCATACATATTTGACATCATAAATTATAACAGGCATATAAATTACCTCCCAATTAATCATATATATTCCTGACGAATAATTGTTCCATCTAGAAGGTTAAACTAGAATTATATTCTAGCAGAATACATTATATTTCATGCAGATTAATCAATGGTCATGTTTTATGTGGTAGTATAATATTTATGTTCTTAAGAGCATTTTGTAGAAGTACATTATGCTGTCAAAACATAATACTCTTGACCAGGTCAAAACTTGTTGCATAACACATAAAACCTAAAGTTTGAGTGATCCAATTTTAGAATATAGTATGAGTAATTGGATCACAATCTTGGGCAATATATAAGAAGCTAGAATATTTCTGCCGTTGTAGATTAATAATCCACCAGATGTTTGGGATAATCTACTAGTAGTAGAGATATACAATTTTCATGCCACTATATTAATAGATATCTAACTCACTGCATTAAAAAAACCCCCCCAATTAAGGATTAATGTGTATTAGAAGAATCAATCATTTCCAATATAATATCACCACTGTAGTATACACCATTTGGGCCACCACCAGTAGCTGGGATCAGATTGGATTTGAAATTCATTTATCATGTGTCCATACTAAGGGGATTTTGAAGTATGCTATTAAGCCAGATCAAATCTCGGTACCAGGGGAGAGAAATGCCCAAAATCTTTGAATACCGTGATATGATCTTAAGTATAAGATTCACACACTAACCAAACTAAATTTAAATTTAGTTGATACTCTTGTACGCTAGAAGCGAGGAGACTGCCAGATTTCTTTTTCCATTTCATGGAGGAGTTATATAGTATTTACTTGAAGTAAATGTGTCGCTAAGTTTAGAATACCCCAGATTGAAGAGTAGATCCATTTTTGCAAAGTTGACTTATTGGTCAGTAATCTAAAGTTTATGGGGACGCCTGTGGATCTAAGGTATAGTGACACTAGTCAAAATAATCGTTAAACACTCTCTAAATACTCTAAAAGAGAACTCACCTTGAGGGTGAAATAAATCATGAAAGGCTCATCATGAAGATGAAAACCCCAGTAATTAGATGCGCACATATTATAATATTGGGAACACGGAATGACCAATAAATTTTCATTTGGGAAATGACGAAGATTTGATTAACACTAAAAGACACTCAAATACAAAGATATTTGAGAAAAGTTGTCGACAACCAGTTTGCATCCAAAATTGCTAAAGTTTGTCATACAAGAATATAAATTCGGAACCAAAGTCCATGCCCGAGCACTTGAAGTGTTCATATCAGGGAAAAATGAGAGGAAGCAATTGAGGCTGAACCATAATCGCAAATGAAAGTTTGGAACTTGTTTGTTCAGACCTGATGAGTCATTATGAAATAATGAGGTGGTGAAAACGATGATTCAAGGATCCCTATAGAGATCGATATTTTCCTGTTATGAATGAAATAATGTATATAACTCTAGCAAATAACATGAATAATGTCGGATTCTAAAAATTCTTGATGGGATCTCTGAAGGGACTCAAAGCTCGATCCTTAAAGGACTTGGTGTTTCAGCAAGAAAGTAAATTACAACACGTGTGTGTGTATAACTCATATCTGATAAACTCTTACTTGAAGAAAGAGTGTCTCTTAAAAGAGAAAATATCTCCTAGAAAAGAGAACATCTTCTTGAAGAAAAATTAGATCACCAGTTGATCAAACATACACTAACGATTATGCAATCCTTAGAAGTGAATAAGGACCCATCCAAAACCTGAGGGAATGGAATGAGGAAACTAAACTTAGAAGTGTGCCACATAAACACATATGAAGTGCATCTCCTACCAGAAGCTGATGGAGTGGCAATATCTTTTATTACCATGAAGGTATCATATACATTAGTGTTAATGACGAATTTATTAATCCCCAAAGTGTCAAAATTAAGATTGGTTATATTGATTCTGTGGTGCTATGACCATGATTTTAGTTGTGCAGAACGGACTTTTGATCGTATAGCTAGTACTACCCAAAGATAGTTGCTAAATATTAAGACCCTGAAAGGTTTTGATAAGCCATATCCTGAAGAAATGTGGCAATGCAATTGATTACCCCATATCCTGATTAGGATAAATTTTGCTTGTGTTGCACATATAGATAAGTGGTATTTTGGAAAGTTAAGTATATTGCTCCCAAATTGTTTTATCGTTTCTTAATCTATATGAATAGTGATAGAAATATCTAGAAGACTTTACATTGTGGTAATCCAGAAGATATACTCGCAATATACTGGCATGTATTCATTTCTTAAAATGTATTAATGGTATTGGAATAATAAGACTTCACTGGAAGTGGTCTTTAGGGGGAGCATATCCTAAACCTTTATAGTTGTGCACGAGATTTAGAAAATCTCAACTTTAATCTATCCTAGAAGGTATTGACTTGATGATCATTACCTTGAAGATTTTACCACCTATTGATATAATTCTAATCGATGGACTTGATAAAGATTTTGAAGATCATAATAAATCCTAAAGACAGTTTATAAATCCTAAAAATAAGCATTGTACTCTTTTTTCCCTTAGTAAGTTTTTCTTGTTGGGTTTCTTACCTGAAGGTTTTAATAAGGCAACAAGTGCAATACAATTTAACGTGTGATGTGTACTCTTTTTTCATTCATTTTTTCCACTGGGTTTTTGGAATGAGTTTTTAACGAGGCATATGCGCATCGTGGTATGAAATCTCACAAGTATGTGCTTGGCTCAGGCGAATGATTAGCCACATCAAGAAGTCATGTGACATAAACATTGTTGATAACCTCACTATTGTCTATGAAGATAATGTAACTTGTGTGGCACATATGCAAATGGGCTATGTTAAAAATAATATCACGAAGCATATTTTTCCTAAAACTCTTTTATCTTCACGAGCTCCAAAAAGGACAAAGAGGTAAATATATTTAAGACTAGATCTTGTGATAATCTGGCAGATATATTCATAAAATCCCTCCCAGCCTCTAGCTTCCAGGAGTGCGTGAAAAGCATAGGGATGAGGCGACTTAGAAAGTTACAAGGTTTAGGGGGAGTAAATCTCTAAACCATAACCCTTATTTAAGACTGGAAGACTTATATGATCCCAAAGATCTAATATTGTACTCTTTTTTCTTTTGTAAGTTTTCTTGAAGTTTTCTCACGTGAAGGTTTTAATGAGGAAACAAGTGCAACACGAGAAACGAATGCGATGTACTCTTTTCTCCATCTCTTTTTTCCACTAGGTTTTGGGAGGAGTTTTTAATGAAGCATGTGCATGTCGCGGTATTCGCCCAAGGGGGAGTTACGAAACCTAGTAGGTTGCGTTGTGGGTAAATACCGAAACTACTTCTGAGGGGTTTTGACTATAAATAGAAAAGCCTATATACAAAATGAGACTGGATATGATATTAATAAAGACTTCGATTCCCTGGTGTTCTCTCTCAATTGTTCTTTGTCAATTCTCTGTTGATTGGTTGTATGGATTGCATCGGAGGCTATTGTCATTATTTCTTAACAGTTTTGAGTGGAATGGTAAGTGGTGTCGATGACCCACTTCGCTTGATTTGGTGACCTAAATGTGACAAATTAAAAGATCAGTGATCTAAATAAACCATCTATACAAGTTTAGTGACCCACGACGTAATTTACTCTAATTTCTTTCTTATTCTCTGAAAGGATACTATCTATTCAGTTAACTAGTGCAATACAAGGACTGGTTAAAAATATTATTGACTTAATACAACTTTAACACATACCAGTATTGATACAGGGTCGTCCGATCTTCTCGTCGTAGGATCAAGATACTCACATGTAGCCTCTCGAATCAGAGTGATCCTCTGTTGCCAATACAAGGACGAACGCTCTTTAATTCGTAAGATCACATACGCTGGACCTCACGACCACCAAGCGAAAGCACTATCGCGCACCCATTTCCAAGCGGAAAGATTGAACGATCTCAATTTGTAAAAACTCTCAAATTTCTATATTGAATTTGATTGGGATCAAAATATCAAAATCATGCACAAGCTCTCCTTTCCATTATCTAGTATTTATTTCTGGAGAAAGTGAAGGGTTTTTCCACATAAAATTAAGGACCTGTATGTAATTTTTGAAAAATCGAGGGGTGCTCTCCTGCAAAAGAGGTTCTTCATGGAAATATAGAGGATCTCTACGCAATTTCAAAGAAGTGGAGGGGGTTTTCAGGGAAACATATCCGGGTTTTTTTGCAAGAACTAAGGACCTGAATGTGATTTTACAAAATTCGAACGACTTATTTGCAAAATCACTGATGTGGA
Organism: Dendrocalamus latiflorus; assembly: GCA_017311315.1. Classification (NCBI taxonomy): domain Eukaryota; kingdom Viridiplantae; phylum Streptophyta; class Magnoliopsida; order Poales; family Poaceae; genus Dendrocalamus; species Dendrocalamus latiflorus. The sequence goes on from CM029651.1 coordinate 40,769,793, forward strand.
GGTCTTTCCCCGGGGCGCTTCGCTGGGGGTAACATAGGACTATATATAAAAACACACACCAAGAATAGAATCATAGATGAACGATTAAACGAACAACAACTGAAAAACAATGTGGGCTTACTGCCACTTCGGAAGTTCAAGAGTCCCAAATATCAGAAAGAAATCATTATATGATTAGATGGCCTGGCCACCTGGCTAGCCGAATGTTCAGAGCTACTGTGGGCTTCTATTGGGGGGAGTTGTTTGTACAGGCAAAGAATTTGCGGGCTTAACATACTGGGCTGGCCATCTTCCAAGCGAGGTATAGGCAGTAGGGTACCCTGTTTTGCCTGATGGAGTATGTTCGGACTTCAGAACCTCTTTTCAGAGGGGGGGGGGGAGAGAGGATTATGTTCAGAAGCACTCAGTAATGAATCTATCAAAAGAAAAAGAGAATCCAGCAACGAGACAAGCATTTGAAAAATGGCTTCGGTTGATGATATTTCTGTTTATACTTTTGAAGAAAAAAATTGAATGTGGGTGGCTTCTTCTGAGATCCAGCCAGAAAATACTGGGACAACCTAAAGATGTCTTACTGAAACTTGAACCAACGGAAAGGTATGAATACGTCCCTTTATCTTTTGCTTCTCTTTTGTAGTATGAATACGTCCCTTTATCTTTTGCTTCTCTTTTGTATCTTCCTTGCTTTGTTGGTGTCCAAAGGACAAAATGTTTTTCTTTCTTGTTCACTACACATTGTAGTTTTCCTTGGAGCATTTCCAAGTCTTCAATTATCTACTGAACAATACAAATAGAGCCTATTTCATCTATCATCATTGACAAATTTGGACATTTGATCGGGCTTTTTTTTTAATTTTGTCTTCTGAATAGTTTATAGAGCCAGAGAGGTTGATGAATTGATCCAAAGCAAACAAGAAACATCACCAGAATAAACATAAAAATTAGAAATAATCTATTGAAAAAATCAGAAATCATATAGCGGATTCTCCATCTATTCAGAAAAGAATATTTATAGAAAAGAAGGGGACCAGGCAAAGAAGGGGACCAGGCGACCCGGGAGAGCTCCTTAGAAAAGAATATTTATAACCACTCTTCTATACTCCTACTTCGAAAATAAAAATTGAAGTGCACAGTTTGCTAATCTTTACATTATGCTATTCCAAAATCAGATCTTAGGATCGAATAAACACGCGATGAGGGTTTTAGAAGGGAGATTTTCTAGGTTGCTTGGAAATCACGATAGTCATTTATCAGGTACAATCCTATGATCCACAATTAAAAGTACATATGGGAAGGTAGTATTCACTTAAAGATTAGGTGAAAAGGTAGATAGGTAATTTCATTCACTTATCAAATTAGATGAAGGGTAAAATAGTAAAAGTGCAAATCCTTCTAATCGTATAGAACCCTAATGCTTATCATTTCTCCTCTAGGTTGCACACAACGCGGGAAAACCACATGGTGGGAGGCAGGGCAAGTGCGATGCCTGGTGGCAAAGAGCAGCTAATATATGCATTGACGGCGCCGAACATCGTTGACAGATTTCAGCCAATTAACCTGCACGCTTATGCCTTTTATAGGACCTTCTTGTTGGCATATGAAGTGACTCACTGAACTGAAGGGCTTGTCAATGGCGGAAATTAGAACCGTGAGCCATTACTTACGTACGTAGTATATGAAATATTTACATAGTAACAGAGGAGAAGCATTGTGCATATATACTACAATTGTACTTAGCAAGTTAGCACATAAGTAATTAACTTAATCATCTATTTTGCACAATTGTACTAAATATTAAACTAAGTAATTGAATCATTGTTTCTTTGTTAATTCCACCGGACTGTGTAACTGAGTATTAAAGTGAGCAACTGAATCATTGGTTCTTTGTTACTTCTAGCGCATTGTGTAGTTGAATGTTAAACTAAGTAACTGAAGATGGAGTACATGTGGATACGTGGATGAGACCAAGTGTCTAATATGCTTTTGTCCAGGATCTAACACTCCGTGAGGGGAAGGGAGCCGGTAGAGGACGTGAATGGGAGGGGTTTGGTCTAGGGCTGGTGGAGGAATGACTAGAACTGTTCGTTCGGTTTTTTCGGTTTATACGGTTAGGTAAATATGGTTTGATCGGTAAATACGGTTTTAGTATTTCAGGAAATACGGTATTTTTAGAATACGGTGTGGTATCGGTAAATACCATCTTATTTCGGTTCGGTATCGGTTAATACCAATTTTACCAAAGTTTACGCGAATTGCTAAACTCCAATTCTCCATTCTAGAATCAGAAATTTAGAAATAATCAGAATAGCAAACTAGCAGCGGCAGTTGGATAGCAATGCATCACAGGCTCACAGCATCCTACACACTGTACACAGTAGACAGCAATACAGCAACAGCAACAGCAATACTGCAATACAACATCAGACCATCAGTACATCATAGATTTACAGAAGTCACAGAGACACAGACTCACAAGTCACAGCACCGGCGCACAGCCGACAGCATCACAGGCTGTGCATTGCTTTGTTGCATGACAAAATGAAAGCAACAACATTACAAGTTTACAACTTACAAGTTCAGTAGTTCACAAATCACAACAGAGAACAGACTAGGCAGGCAAAGGCAACTAGCAATCTGGCAAGTATGCAACTAGCAATGCGGCGTCCGGGCCTGGGAGGCTGGGTGATGGTCTCGGTCTCGTCGTCTCGGACTGGAGTGGAGTCGGGGAGAGCACCGGCGGAGGCGGAGCACCGGAGGCAGAGCCTGGGAGTGGGGGAGCCCGGAGGAGGTCGGATACTCGGATTACTCTAGACTAGATCTAGTGAATGGGGAGGAGAGAAGAGAAGACCTGGTGGTGGAGGCGCGGAGCACCAGAGGTGGTGGAGGCGCGGACTGTGGAGCACCGAAGGAGGTGGAGGCGGAGACTGGGGGGAACACCGGCAGCGCCGCAGCGGATCTGGCGAGCCGAGAGGCGAGGCAGCGAGCGCTAGGGTTACGAGAGTCGAGCGGATCTGGCGACTGGCGAGGCGAGGGTGCACTGATGCGCTCTGCGGTAGTGCGGCTAGGGTAGCCCCGCCGTAGCGGTTTGCCGCGTGCGTGGGCCCGTCGGGCCGTCAGTGCGCGAGTGCAACTGCTGGTGGGCCGAGAGCCCGAGACCGAAACCGGCAGACTGCACCGCAGAGGCGTTTGGTTTTCTCGGTTTTCCCTCGGTTTATACTGAAAAAACAGTGAAATGCCGCTTTTCTACATACCGAACCGAATACCGAAAACCGGTCAAACCGAGTTCACCGGTTCAGTTCGGTTTTTTCGGTATGGTTTTTTCGGTTCGGTTTAAAACTGCACAGTTCAATGGGGGAAGAGTTCACATGTTTGGAGGAGCGTCCATGCGGCGATAAAGGGGAGGAGATGTGCTGGCACAACAAATCAAAGACAGACAGAGAATTAGGGTGAGCAGAAGACGAGTTAGAGAGTTAAGTCCAAAAATAATTTACTGAATTACATAATTTCATCTTCCTGTTTTGCCCATATCGGAGGGATTCGTACTGACTTTTATTAATGGTTTATAGCTATGGTTTATAACTTTTAGCTGAAAATGAATGAATGGTTAAAAAAATGCCTTTTTGAAGGGGGAATAAGTGGTGAAAAAAGTGATAGAGATGCTTGTGCGTGATGGGACGAGAGAAATAGGGTGTGATGCGCTCGTAATCTCCTGTCTTATTTCTAGAGTAAGACAGTAGTAAGAGGAGTAAAAAGACGTTTTAAGATGCTAGATATTCATATCAGTTTTGATTTTTCTAAAAAAAATTAGAAGCAAACGTTAACATGAATAAATCCTCCATAGACATTGATTTTTTTTAAAGAAGATACCAAGGTGCCTCACACTTCCCTCCCTTTCTACCATTCTTCTTCCCCAAGCTAAACCACCTGAAGAACACACACGCACGCATACAAAATCAGCACGGCAGAGACCCCGCCTTCCCCTCAACGGGACCCTAGGATTCCCGCGCGTAATCACCGATGCTCCCGGCCTCTCCGCCCCCAATGCTGCGCGCCTCGGTCGCCGCCACCGGGTTCCCGGCGCGGCTCGCCGCGAAGACGCCGCCGCCGGCGACGGCCCCGTTGAGGGTTGCGGTGGCGGGTGCCGAGGTGAGGGCGCCGCTTCTCAGGGCTCTAGGGGCGCTGAGGGGCGGCCGGAGCCCAGTGCCCGGGAGGAGGGTGCGCTTCTGCTCCGACGCCGGAGGCGGCAGTAACTCGGAGGCGGCGTCTGAGGCGGAGGAAGAGGAGTCGGAGGAAGAGGAGGCGGAGGGTGGGGAGGAGGGCGAGGGGGAGAAGGCGTCCTTCGCGATTGTGCCCACCACCCCCCGCCCCGAGGACTGCCACACGGTGCGCCCCCTCTTAAGATTGCATCAGCATTGAATTGTTCTGCTGTTTGTGTCCACCATTTGTTCGAATTATATTTGCTAAGGAGTTGTGATGTTTGAATTTGACCAATTCGACTATTATTTTCGAAACTTGGTTTCATTGGATTATTGAAGTTCTTGGGTGCTGAACTTTTTGAGGAAATACTGTAGTGTTTTTTGGGAGTACGGTGGCAATGTAGGGCGCACTGGCTAGCGAATCCTGCTGAGCACTTTGTATCTATGAGCAATGATGTTTTGGGAACAGATTGTATTATTCCGTGAGTTTTAGCAATGTTCCCATAAGTCATTCCGGCAGAATGCGTACTGAAAAGTAGCAAAAAAATCAGCTTGATTCAGCTTTGATGTGACTTGCACTTAGCTACATAGTATAGATAGTTCATTCTTCATAGTGATTGTTAGAGATATATGTATAGTTTGTTATTCCCCATTGTTATGAGGGGTTCTTTGCATATTTACTACCTGTACTTTGTGTATATATACCGGCCCATTGGCCTCATATGAATACAAGCGCTATTCATAACATGGTATCAGAGCCAAAACTAGGGTTTTGGCTTACCTAGGGTTCCGCGCGCCCGTGTGCCGCCTCCGCCGCCGTCGCCGACTCCCGGCCTCCTCCGCTGCCTTCACCGCCCGCTCGGCCTTCACGGCCTCCTCCACCGCCGCCTGTCGGCCTCCTCCGCAGTACCGCCATCGCGCTGCCCGCGTCGCCGTCGCGCTGCTGCTCCTCCGCCCGACGCCGCCGGCCGCTCCCTCCGCGCCGGTCGCTCCCTCGCGCCGCCGGCCCTCCGCGCCGGCCGCTCCTCCGCGCCCGACGCCGCTCCCTCCGCGCCGGCCGCTCCTCCGCTCCGGGCCGCTGCCGCCGCCTCCCGCGCCGAGCCGCCGCTCGGCCTCCACCCGACGCCGCCGGCCCTCCGCGCTGGTCGCTCCCCCGCGCCGCCGGCCGCTTCGCGCCGTCCGCGCCGCCAGCGGCCACCGCCGCCGCCTCCTGCGTTCTAACGGGCCGAAGGCCCGTTAAGTTTCTAGTGAGGACTTTCGGTTGGTGAACCGAGTCGGGTTTGTAAACCGACCGGAAAAAGAAAAAAAAAGCAAAAAAAAACGTCGTTCTAACCGCCGCGCCGTCCAGCGCCGCCTGTTAGACTTCGTTGTCTTGGTCGCCGCGCCGTCCAGCGCCGCCTACCAATGGGCATCGTTTCCCTCCCTCGCTGCCCGGTGATCTTTGATGGTGTTAATTACACCGACTTCGTGTCTCACATGCGCATCCACATGCGTGGTCTTCGTCTCTGGGGCGTCCTCTCTGGCGATATCACCTGCCCGCCTTGCCCTATTCCTCCGACGGAGCCTACGCCTGTTGCATTGCCTTCGACAGCCGATAAGACTGCTACTGAGGCCGCTCGCCTTGCTGCTGATGACGCCGCCTCTACCTACCAGGAGGATCTGGATTCCTACAAGGATCGTCTGACCGTCTACACTCAGTGGTACGATGACGACGCTCGGGCTGCTGCTGTCTTCATCGCCAGTGTCCAGCCTCAGTTCTCTTCTGAGGTGGTGGGACTCCCTTCGGTTTTCCAGATGTGGACTCATCTTCGTCAGCGCTACGAGCCCTCTGGTGATGCCCTGTACCTGTCCGTGGTCCACCTGGAGCACTCTCTTCAGCAGGGTGATGCTACTGTTGACGCCTTTTACGCTCAGAGCTCTGCTGTTTGGCGTCAGTTGGACTCTCTCCGCACTGCTGACTGTCGTACCTGTCCGTGCTGCCTGGATGTACGTGCTGACCTGGAGTTTCAGCGCGTTTACGAGTTCCTTACTCGCCTTCGTCCTGAGTTTGAGCAAAGGCGTGCCCAGCTTCTTGCACGCCACCCTCGTGTCACTCTCCTGGAGGCTCTTACCGAGATACGCGCGGAGGAGACTCGTTTGAGTGGTGCTGGTCTGATGCCACTCCCCTCTGTGCTCGCCGCTCGTCCGCCTGCTACACTGCCTCCTCCAGCGGCTACCACAGGTGGTGGTGGCCGTACTCCGTCTGGAGGTGGCCGTCCTCACTGTTCCTACTGCGACAAGGATGGCCACACTGAGTCCCAGTGCTACAAGAAGAAGCGGCATCTTTCACGCCTCTCTTCTACTGGCACTAGTGCTTCTACAACGACGTCTACCTCGACTTCTTCAGCAGCTTCTCTCACCGAGCAGGAGATAGCCAGACTTCGACGCCTACTTGCTGCTTCAGGTTCTCCCTCGACAGGTTCTGCAGGTTCTGCTACTGACTCTTCGAGCACTGAGAGACCACCTCCTACACAGTCAGGTACCTCCCCGTGGATTCTTGATTCTGGAGCATCTTTTCACATGACTCCTGATCCTTCCACTCTGTCTTCTATTACACCTCTTGATTCTCCTGTCAGTGTTCTTACTGCTGATGGTACATCTCTTTCTGTCTCTGGTCGAGGATCTCTTAGCAACTCATCTTTTCATGTCCCTTCTGTTGCTCATGTTCCTCGCCTTACCCTGCAGCTTCTTTCTGCTGGGCAGATTACTGACCTTGGTTATCGGGTCATTCTCGACTCTGACTCTTGTTGTGTTCAGGACTGCCACACGGGAGCTCTGGTTGGTTCTGGCCCTCGGCGCCGTGACTCACAGCGTCTCTGGGAGCTTGACTGGCTTCACCTTCCTTCCGCTGCCACCATCGCCGCCAGTCTCTCCGCTTCTGCCACTTCATCTACCGGCTCTTTCCAGTAGTGGCATCACCGTCTTGGCCATCTGTGTGGATCCCGTCTGTCGTCCTTAGTTCGTCGTGGTCTTCTGGGGTCTGTCTCAAGAGACATGTCTTTAGATTGTCAGGGCTGTAAGTTAGGTAAACAGATTCAGCTTCCTTATCCTCATAGTGAGTCTGTGTCTCAGCGTCCTTTTGATCTTGTTCATTCAGATGTTTGGGGTCCGGCTCCCTTCGTTTCGAAAGGGGGTCATCGTTATTATATCATATTTATAGATGATTTCTCTCGCCACACTTGGATATACTTCATGTCTTCTCGTAGTGAGGTCTTGTCTATCTATAAACAATTTGCCACTATGATTCACACACAGTTCTCCACTCCTATTCGTGTCTTTCGTGCTGATTCTGCTGGCGAGTACCTCTCTCGTTACCTGCGCAGCTTCCTTGCTGAGCAGGGCACTCTCGCTCAGTTCTCTTGTCCTGGTGCTCATGCTCAGAATGGTGTTGCTGAGCGCAAGCATCGTCACCTCCTTGAGACGGCTCGTGCTCTGATGATCGCCGCCTCTATTCCACCTCACTTTTGGGCCGAGGCTGTTTCCTCTGCCACCTATCTCGTCAACATCCAGCCCTCTTCTGCTCTTCAGGGGGCGATCCCTGTTGAGCGTCTCTGTGGTCTTCTTCCTGACTACTCTACCCTTCATATGTTTGGCTGCGTTTGCTACGTTCTCCTCGCCCCTCGAGAACGCACCAAACTGACCGCTCAGTCTGTTGAGTGTGTTTTTCTGGGATACAGTGCCGAGCACAAGGGTTATCGGTGCTGGGATCCTGTTGGTCGTCGGATACGGGTTTCTCGGGATGTGACTTTCGACGAGTCTCGTCCATTCTACCCACGTCCTGCCTCTCCTTATGTTTCCTCTGTGGAGTCTCTATCTTTCTTGACCTTTCCAGATACACATATATCTGTTTTGCCCTCGTCCACCTGTCCCACTGAGTCTCCACATATTCCCCCTGTGGCCTCTCCGCCGTCACCGCCTGTGTCGTCTCCTACGACTCCGCAGGCTCCTCCCACTACAGTACCTTCTCCCCTTCTCTTCTACACTCGTCGACCTCATATTGAGGATCTTCCAGATGAGCCATCTTCTTCTGATGTTCCATCTTCTTCTGATGCTCCATCTTCCCCAGATGGGTCATCTTTTCCTCGCTATGCTCTCCGCGATCGCCAGTCGATTCGGCCTCCTGCCCGTTTTGCCTTTGCTGGCGCAGCTACTCGTGAGCCTATCTCCTACCGGGATGCTGTTACTCACCCTGAGTGGCAGCTTGCCATGGCCGAGGAGATTGCTGTCCTCGAGCGTACTGGTACTTGGGATCTTGTTCCTTTTCCATCTCATTCTCATCCCATCACATGTAAGTGGGTCTATAAGATTAAGACTCGCTCTGATGGCTCTCTTGAGCGCTATAAGGCGCGTCTTGTTGCTCGTGGCTTCCAGCAGGAGCATGGTGTTGACTACTACGAGACTTTTGCTCCTGTGGCCCACATGACCACTGTTCGCACTCTTCTTTCGGTGGCGTCTGTTCGCCACTGGTCTGTTTCTCAGCTTGATGTCAAGAATGCCTTTCTTAATGGTGAGTTGCGTGAGGAGGTCTACATGCATCCGCCACCTGGGTATTCTGTTCCTGAGGGCATGATCTGTCGCCTTCGTCGCTCTCTCTATGGCCTTAAGCAAGCCCCTCATGCTTGGTTTGAGCGCTTCTCCTCTGTGGTCACTGCTGTTGGTTTTTCAGCTAGTGATCATGATCCTGCGCTCTTTGTCCACACTTCGTCTCGTGGTCGGACTCTTCTTCTCCTGTATGTTGATGATATGATCATTACGGGAGATGATTCTGAGTACATTGCCTTTGTCAAGGCTCGTCTTAGTGAGCAGTTCCTTATGTCGGATCTTGGTCCTCTTCGTTACTTCCTTGGGATTGAGGTTACTTCCACTCCAGATGGTTTCTTTATGTCCCAAGCGAAATATATTCAGGATCTTCTTGATCGCGCCTCTCTCACTGATCAGCGTACTGTTGAGACTCCCATGGAGCTCAATGTTCACCTCCGACTCTCTGATGGCGAGCCTCTTTCTGATCCGACTCGCTATCGTCATCTTGTTGGGAGTCTTGTCTACCTTGCTGTTACTCGTCCGGATATCACTTATCCAGTTCATATTCTGAGTCAGTTTGTTTCAGCTCCCACTCAGGTTCACTACAGCCACCTTCTTCGAGTTCTACGATACCTTCGTGGGACTATCTCTCGCCGTCTCTTCTTTCCACGTTCCAGCTCGTTACAGCTTCAGGCCTATTCGGATGCTACTTGGGCCAGCGATCCCTCTGATCGCCGGTCTATCTCTGCTTACTGTGTTTTTCTTGGTGGTTCTCTTATTGCCTGGAAGACGAAGAAACAGACTGCAGTGTCTCGTTCGAGTGCAGAGGTTGAGTTGCGAGCTATGGCTCTCTTGACAGCAGAGATTACTTGGTTACGGTGGTTACTTGAGGATTTTGGTGTTTCTGTCACTACACCGACCCCTCTCTTGTCAGACAGTACAGGTGCTATTAGTATTGCTCGTGATCCTGTGAAGCATGAGCTCACCAAGCATATTGGTGTTAATGCTTCTTTCATGAGGACTTGTGTGCATGATCAGGTGATTACTCTTCAGTATGTGCCTTCAAAGCTTCAGATAGCAGATTTCTTCACGAAGGCCCAGACTCGAGCACAGCACAGCTTCTACCTCTCCAAACTCAGTGTTGTTGATCCACCATGAGTTTGAGGGGGGGTGTTAGAGATATATGTATAGTTTGTTATTCCCCATTGTTATGAGGGGTTCTTTGCATATTTACCACCTGTACTTTGTGTATATATACCGGCCCATTGGCCTCATATGAATACAAGCGCTATTCATAACAGTGATTTTGTTAAGCAAGTTAAGTTTCTAAAGTCATAGCGCAGAGTATGGGGGTCAAACTGCTTGAATTATTTGCTGAATGTCCATCTCTGTTTCATATTGTTCTGTTAAATGTTTTTTATGGGGCCATTTTAAATTAGTTTAGAGAGCATATACTCTTTTTTTGGAGGGAGGAAGGCAATAAATAGACTAAAGTTTCTTAGGCTATGGTCAGGACTCAGGTTATTGTTGTTAAATGTTAAAGCAAATTTCCCAGCACTCCTCTTTTTCCCAGCACTTGTGAATTGAATTAAAAAATCGGTTTTTGCTAATTATCTGCCCCCCTGATGTTTTGTAAGGGATAAGTCTTTTTTTTGTTTTAGGTCATTGCTATTAACTTACTCAATTTGCATGTTGAGAACAGAGTTTTGGCAACTTGACTGAAGTCTTTAAATGACTCAGGAAGTTTGTAACGATAGACTACTAGAAAATAGAGACAGTAATATCTTCCCCCCTATTCAATGGATAATTTTAGATTGCTCTATTAGCCTGCAATGAAAGCTGGGTTAACTTTGGTCTGAAAATTTTAAGTGGATAGTTTGTGGCCTGCTTTTTGGATCATGCCCAGTACTTTTTCGAGTTGTCACTTTTGGTTTCAGATGAATTTATTTAATTTAGCTTGGTACTGAAAATAAAATGAAATATGAACTCACCTCGACGAACAAAGAATTGCTGTGTGAACCATTTTGTATGCTATGAACCCTATGATTCTGTTAGTCATCTCCTTTTCTCATTTAGTTCTTGAGGTGTTGCCAAATAGGTTATAGCTTTGCCTCTGCTACATCAACCACTGTTTCCGGGATTTATCATGTCAATCCATGTAAAGGTATCTTACTGACCAATTTATAATAAATAAACCACTTTCCCATGTACACCATCTTTTATGTTTTTTTTGTTTCTTCCTGCTAATGATATAGCATGTTTTTTTTAAAAAAAAATCAGGACCAAAAGTTGCTGCAAGCTTTAGTTGAAAATTATAAAAGATCTATCCGATATGCTGGGGCCTTTCTTGTCAAGAATGAGGAAGATGTTGACCCTAATATTGTGACCAGTTCAGATTCTGAGGAAAGCTTTCACAATCTGAAAGGGAAAGAATTGTTGAAACGTCTTCATGAAGTTGGAACTCTTGCTCAGGTATTTGGCTATTTTGCAGAGTTGTGGTAACAACCTCTATTTTGTTGATTTCAAAATGTTCTCTTCATTGTTTCATGTAGATAGTAATCATTCTAGAGGATCAAGTGGTGCTACGTGGTGACCGTCGTTTACGAATAACTGAAATGGTCGACACCTTGGACTACCTGCTATTCAGTTTCTCTTGTACTTCTTGATTTGGTTGATGTATATTTAATTTTTCATCAAATAATGTAGGTCGGGGAGGACCCACTTACAGTTAAAGTTGACCATCTGAAGGTACATATACCATTACTATGTTTCCTCTGTCTTTAACAACTTGTCATTGTACACATCCAAATCACATTCACATCAAATCGCTGCCACTCTCCTTTCCCTCCCCAAATAGGATTTTTTATTACTAGGTGTTATGGCCTAGGATCTCGGCGATGCACGCAGTAGGCTCGCGAACAATACCGTGGGGTACCGCAGCGCCAGATGAACAGTACCCGCGCGGTACTGTAGCACCATGAACAGTACCGCGTGATACTGTAGCGCCGTACGCGTGAACAATAGCTCCCGGGTGTAATTTCCTTATTATTTGGGTTTATTTCTTTTTAGATTATTTTTATGTATTAGAGATAAGTTTAGTATTATTAGGAATTAGTTTTCTTAATATAGAAATATGTTTCTTAGTGGTCATATTTAGTCATCCCTATAAAACGGACATCATTGTAGCTATTATCATTAAGCAAAGAAATAAACAAAGTTATCTAGTCTCCCTCTCTTCTTCAATAGGCCTCAGAGCCTTGGTGGTGGTATGGCTAGCCGATCAAGGACGAATGCTCTACCCTCGGTCCTCGAACCCATACCCAATCACTACCAACCACAACATTTGGTATCAGAGCCACTCACCATGGCTTCTAATACTGAATTATCTCCGTTGGACATGTTGATAACTAGCAATAAGAAAATAGGGTCTTTACTCGACAATATAATGGTCATCTTGGAAAAGGCTATGGAGTTGGTGGACAAGCTAAAGGAGCAGAAAGAGGCGTCACATGCCATTGCAATGGTTGCGCTGCCACCACCTTCCCCGACGTCGGCGTTGGCACTGACCATGTCACCAATGATGACTCCTCTTCAGGCTTCACCTTTGGTGCCTTTGCTAAGGAGGAAGGTTGTCGCTATCCAGCGGCGTTCATCTCCACACGATCGGACGACACTGTACCTCCACAAGTGTGGAGCACAACAGCTTCCATGTAAGGGCCATCGACATCGCTATATCTCTTCCACAGCCGTTGTCTCCCAAGGCAAGAAGGGTGATGTTGCTGCTCTACGCCGGGTGCCCATGCCCTCAATGTCTCCTGCGTCATCAAACCACACCCAGGGGTTGCTGTCCATTGGAGCTTCGCTGATTTTCTTCCATGCGACACAAGGTCATCATTGTGCCCTCTCGTTGACTTGGAGTTATGAAGGACTTCAATCATAGCCGCTACCTGACAGCTCAAGGACGAGTTGTCTCGCCATGAGGGGTGTAATTTTATGGCCTAGAATCCTGGTGCTGCACGCAGCAGGCTCGCAAACAATACCGTAGGGTACCTCAGCGCCGGATGAACAATACCCACACGGCATTGTAGCACCGTGAATAGTATCGCACGATGTTGTAGCATCGTATGTGTGAATAGTGGCTCCCGGGTGCAATTTCCTTATTATTTGAGTTTATTTTCTTTTAGATTATTTTCTTGTATTAGAGATAAGTTTTCTATTATTAGGAATTAGATTTCTTAATATAGAGACATATTTCTTAGGAGTCAAGTTTAGCCATCCCTATAAAAGAGACAACATTGTACTCATTATCATTAAGCAAAAAAAAAGTTTTCTAGTTTTCCTCTCTTCTTCAATAGGCCTTAGAGTCTTAGCAGCGGCATGGCCAGCCGATCAAGAGTGAGTACTTTACCCTCGGTCCTTGAACTCGTACCCAACCACCACCAACCACAATACTAGGTTAGTCATTTTTTACTTTGTTTGATAAATTACCATGATACTTCAATATAAATGGTTAAAGCTACCCATTTATGTTTTTTTCTTGAAGATGAAGAAGGAAATGGTTTTTACTTCTTATTTCTATTAAACATGGAAATTTAACTGCTTCTAGAAACAGTACAAGTATTACAATGTGCAGTAAAATGTTGTTTCATTTTTTGTCTAGATTTTTGCTTCACCTGGGTTTGTAAGCTAGCATTATTATGTGATCCCTCTCATGATGTTCTTTCACTGTTCTTGTGCTAATTAGCATTCTTTATTACCTGAACTGCACTATGCATTTTGGATTATATGACTTAATATAATGAATATAATTTGTAAACTCTGTTCTTGATTTACCACCTTTTGACACCAAATGAATGTGAACTTGCTGTGCATTGCTGGAAAGCCTTTAATTCTAATCTCTTCATAACTAGCCGCCCTTTTGCAGGAAAAGCCTTACGATAAGGATGATGATGTCATAAGAGCAACATCTCTTGAAATTAGATCAACTTTAAGGGATGCCCTTGAGACAAGCTCCCTTTGGAAGGATAAAGTTCAAATCTATACCAAGGTTGCCTTGCTTTTTTAAACCTACCTTCAATACATATTGGAGTCCTTTTAGTTTACTTGCATGGAAGAGCTACTTGAGTGTCGTTTAAATATTTCTACTCTAATGATTGATTTTATGCCATTTCTTCACTAAACTTAAAAGAACGTGTTTGTGTCGCGGTATACCATGAAATTATCATTTATTTTGAGTATATTACATTGAGAATTCCTAATGTGTCTTTATTTTCAGTGTTTAGTTCTGAACATATAAACAAGATTTTAACACCAGCCGCTATACTGCTTGTAAACATCAGTACCACAGTTGTGTATATATTTTTTATTTGTTTCCCACCGGTTGTCCTGCTATACCACTACTAGCCTATGACTTGTACCGATATGACTCCCTACCCTGATCCTTGTTTAATTTCCACACTGTACATTTTTGGGCTTTTAGCATAGTACATGCGTTTTTAATTTCTAAATCCCTTTAAATGTTAGAATGGTTTCTCATTGTAATTATATTTCTTCTGTTTGTTTCAGTATATGGGCGATTTCAGTTACCCAAGATTAGCAGATGTTTGTGCTACTATTTCATTCGCCAACAAGTTACTTCGCCAGGAAGTTCTTGAGGAACTAGATGTAAGAGTTCCCTCAAAGGCTCCTTTTGTTCCGTTTGTTCTTGACCGTATCTTTGTACCAGTTCAGAATAGTAAGGGATGTTCAGACGAGGGGGATTTTTGGGACTTTTGAGGAACTAAATCCTGAAGATGCCCAAAAAGCACCCTGTATACAAATAGGCCCTAACTTAGTTTGGTAGTTTCATGTGGTCTTTATTCACAATCATATGCTACTTTTTTTGTTGACCCCTACCCACCGTAATCCAAACTTCTAATACATGCGTTTGTTCAACAGGTGTCAAAGCGGTTAAAGTTGACTCTTAAGTTAGTGAAGAAGGACTTGGTGATTAGTAAGTTGCAGGTACTTGTATTGTTGACAAGGTTCCAAAAACCACTACCGGGGTAAATCCCGCCGGAGGGACGGTACTGGTTACTGGCCGATAACCGGAAAAAAAAACCGGTTGAATTTCACGTGTCAAAATTTGAATTTGAAATCGGTAACTGGAAAACCGGCCGGTAACCGCCCAAAAAACCAGAGAAAAACCGCTAAAAACCGGATAAACCGCTAAAACCCGGGTTTTCAAATTTGAAATTGGAAATTCCTAACACATTCATGGCAAAAAGTATGAAGTCATACACGGGAGACGCATGGATCTTCCTAATACATTCTTTTAGTGTTAAACAATATAAATATCATTAGGGAAACTAACGTTTGCATTCAAAATTTGAAAATTCCTAATACATTCATGGAAAAAAGTATAAAGTCAACCACAGAAAGTGCATGCATCTTCCTAATACATTTTATTAGTGTTAAATAATGTAAATATCATTAGAGAAACTAATTTTTACATTCAAAAGTTTAAATTTGAATTAAATAAAAAACCGGTGGTTTTTTCTCCCGGTCGGCACCGGTAAAACCGGTATTTGGAACCCTGATTGTTGATGTCCTAAACTTAGATCATCATCCTTCAATTGCCTTGTTGATATTTAATGATGCCTGTATATATTTTGTCTCAGCAATCCATAGCAAAAGAAATCGAAGAAAAAATAACTAGAGAACAGCGCCGCTACTTATTGAATGAGCAACTTAAAGAAATTAAGAAGGTAATGCAGCCATTTCTATTTCTTCCACTGATTGTTTATATACTGCTGGCATCAAGAATTCAAGATGATGAATTAGATCACTTCTGTTGAGTTTTGTATGGTATCTTGGTTTATGAATATATGAATTTTCTCTCTTTGCCTTATTCTTTGGTAAACATTTTTTATTTCCTTTTTGGTTGATTCCATTTTGTTTGCTGTAATTTTCTCATTCGCTTATAGGTTGATTAGGTTTTGTTGCTTCTTCCTAATTACCCAGAATGATGTATGCAGGAGCTAGGCTTGGAGACCGATGATAAAACGGTATTGTTAGGTTTGTTCCGGAACTTCACCTCCTTTTTTTTGGCAGGAATGTACATGTTAGCTAGATATCTGCAAGTTTTGGTTGATCCAATTCATAGTTGACTTACTATATTTCTCTTACAGCAAAATTTAGGGAAAGGATTGAAGCAAAAAAGGACAAATGCCCACCTCATGTCTTACAAGTCATTGAAGAAGAGCTTACTAAGCTTCAATTACTAGAAGCTAGCTCTAGTGAGTTTAGTGTAACCCGTAATTATTTAGACTGGCTAACAGTATTGCCCTGGGGAGAATATAGGTTTGTATTGTCTATTATTTCTTTGTTAGAAATTTATTGGATGGATAAGTATTTCCTTACACGTTATTTTCTCTTTCTGCAGTGATGAAAATTTCGATGTCCATCGTGCTCAACGTATTCTCGATGAAGATCACTATGGTCTAGCTGATGTAAAAGAAAGAATATTGGAATTTATAGCTGTGGGAAAGTTAAGAGGAAGCTCACAAGGTTTGATGACTCTTGTCAAATTATTTTTTCTAATTTTGTTTTTATGTTATGTGCATATTATTGATTTGTTTATTGATAGCCTTAGAAATTCATTGAAATATATGCAATTTGGATCCTCAAATGACACCAAGTATGTCGTTTTTTTACAATATCTATCAAAAGTCATGGCCGTCATTGAAAAATATGTTTTACATTTCCCACTCGGAGCACTTACATTTCTTAATCATTTTTTTAAAAGCACATCAACAACATCGCACTTTGTACCCAAATGTTTTGTGTATGTGACCCTGTTGGAGAATGGAAAGGTTGGGGTTATCTAATTGCTGCTTCCAATTCGTACTAATATTTGTAGCTAGCATGGCTCTTGAAGTTTCTCGTTAGCTGTTGCTACAATAACTGCTTTTTTCAATCATTTACTGCAGGTAAGATCATATGTCTTTCTGGGCCACCCGGGGTTGGTAAAACTAGTATTGGACGCTCAATTGCACATGCATTAAACCGGAAGTTCTACAGATTTTCTGTTGGAGGTTTGGATGATGTAGCAGAAATCAAGGTGCAAAACACATATTCATGATGAGTCTTCACCAGGTAATGATTGCATTGAGTATGATTTTAACCTGAGTAACATTTTTGAACCACCTTAGGGTCATCGACGAACCTATGTTGGCGCAATGCCAGGGAAGATGGTTCAATGTCTGAAATCAGTTGGAACATCAAATCCTCTTATTTTAATAGATGAGATTGACAAGGTATTCATCACATTTGTGAATTAACTATTGCGATCATTGTTTCATTTTAGGAACCAAAGTAATACTATCTTTTTACTTGCTTTCCTGTGGTGTCCTAGAATTCAAAAAAGAATTTAGCCTTTCTTTTACTTTCACATGTCAACTTTCTTGTTCCATTCGAGTAATTTGGATTATTTGCATACTACCTTGCTGGTTATCTTTTTCCTGCTTCCAGCTAGGGAGAGGGCATTCGGGTGATCCAACCAGTGCACTGTTGGAACTTCTTGATCCTGAGCAGAATGCTAACTTTCTCGATCACTATATTGATGTTCCTATTGACCTATCTAAGGTTAGACCACCACCTCATTAAGTGCTTATATTTCCTCAAATGGAATATTGCAGTGTAGCCTTTTCCTTTTTATCATTGTCATTTTATGCTAGTGTACTACTATCGTCACGTTTTCGTAAGAGCTCACTTTGTGCGTGACAGTTTCCATTTAAAGTGGAAAAGGTTATTTTGTTAAAAGCTGACACTGGTCTTTGTGAGCAAGTAGGTTCTGTTTGTGTGCACTGCGAATGTCATTGAGATGATACCAAGCCCTCTACTAGACAGGATGGAGATCATTGCTATTGCTGGTTATATAACAGATGAGAAGATGCATATTGCTCGGGACTACTTAGAAAAAAACACACGAGAGGCTTGTGGCATCATGCCTGAACAGGTACTTACTGCTTTTATGGATGAGTTCATAGGTTTACTTTCTCTTGACTGCTTTGCTAATGGTACTTTACCGACCACTTTACATTGGGTTAAACTAAATGGGAGTTCTCGAGGTGATGTGCGCCATATGCTTTATAGAGCAAATTATGATCTCTACAAATTTCTTTAAAAGCAATAAATCATGGTATCAAAGATGGTGTGAATTCTATATTAGGCCTTTTTGAGTATGAGACTTTCTTTAAGATGGAGAGCCTTTAGCAAGGTTCCATGTTCAATTAGCATTTACTGGATTAGGCAATTTCACCTGAGCTGTGCCTAAGACTATTATTCAGACTGTTTATACTTTTACGAGTAACATCAGGAAAAATTTGTGTTTTTCGATTAACGATATTATCGCATTAGACAAATATCTGGAAAGATTGTAAATCTTATGTTTTTTCTGAAATGACATTAGATAACATTGGGATTTGTTAACAATTACAGGACATTTACTACCTTCATTATTGGAATTTTTCTATGCACTGTTAATTTCTTAACAATTGTATAAACATGCCAGGTTGAGGTTACAGATGGTGCTCTTATTTCTCTTATTGAAAACTACTGTCGGGAAGCCGGTGTGCGGAACCTTCAAAAACAGATCGAAAAAATTTACCGAAAGGTAAGTGACATTTTTATCAAACATGCTTAGTTTGGAAAACATGGGAGTTATTGGTGCGTCTGGATAGACCTGCAACTCACCAGCTGATGACAGGAGTGTTTATTCTCGTTGTTACTTGATAGGGCATCATAGTTTGGTGTAGTACTAGTATATTATACAAAGAAGGACCCCTAATAGGTTTGGTGCAGCATAATATTCATAGCTTACATGGCGCTACTATCTCAAAGATTGCTGGCTTTTGTTGCCACTTGCATGCATTTTTACTTGTTTCATGAGAGTTTGTGGAATAATGGTACCCAAGTATCCAAGATGTACGTAAGCATGTCTTCCATTCTTGGGGCCTGTTCTTTTCCTCCGAAGCCGGCGGCTTTTGGCTTTTGCTACAGTATCTAACTTTCAAACGGAGTCTTTTCTCAAGATGGGGTCTACAAGTTAAACGATCTACACGTTAAAAGTCCAACATCTGTACCAGCCAAAATCACAAGTGATTATCTGTCTCTCCGTAATCTGTACCGTAAACAGCCAAAATTCAAAAATTTCAGCCAAAAGCCATAAGCTGCAGCCGTTGCCAAACAGGCGGTACTTGGTACTGTAGCAAGCAATCTCTTTAATTCTAATCATCTGAAAGGCCAAACAATAATGTCAAAACATGATGGGCAGGAGTCTCATTGGTAGCCATTAATACATGTCATGTCTCGCATCCTTTCCTCTATTAACGATCAGAACTGTTCATACTAGATCTCCGATAGCTCTTGTAATCAGCTTTCATCATTCAACCTTCGCAGATAGCTCTGCAACTTGTTCGTCAAGGGGCACGGGACATCACGGTAGTGGAAGCAAGTGAAGAACCTACCAGTGTTGACATTGCAACACATGTGGAAGATAAGAATTTCAAGTACCCTCTTGCAGAAGAAGCTTCCACAGATGAGAAAGCTATAATAATGAACACATCAAGCACACCAGAGGTAATCTGACTATATTGGATGTCATATTTCTTTAGATGAAACTCAAATCTTGAACGTGGAAGCTATTCTGGTAAATGTGCAATGGCCAGGCTGGGCCCTTACGCACTGTTGAGTGCTAACAATGTCATGCATTGACTACTGACTCTAGTCCTACTTACAATCAGACAAGCAAGCGGCAGTTATAGTGAACTTGTTTGTTGGTGACACTCTTGAATCTTTTGATGGGTGGTCAACTTTCCTGTGTTGGAATATGATATAACGATAATACAACCATCATTTCTGGTAGCTTTTGTGATACTGACCTTCTGTCAGCAACAACCAAGTCAGATGGTATAACCTCACCATTTATGGTTGATTACCTTTTCTAAGAAGTCCAATAAGTAAACTAAACCCTGGATACAACATTATTAATAAGGAAATTTCAAATTGCAAATGAACATGTCTCAACTAGCATAATTTTAAATGATTTATGTTTCTTAGGGCTTAGTTCTAATTAAACTGTTGTTTGTTGTGTTTTGTAGGCCAACGAAGGCACAAAGACAGTAATGGAAGCACCAGTAGACAAGCCTGTGGAGAAAATTGTTGTTGATGCATCAAATCTAGGTGAATTTGTTGGGAAGCCTATTTTCCAAGCAGTGCGTATATACGATCAGACTCCTGTTGGGGTGGCCATGGGTTTAGCTTGGAATGCTATGGGTGGTGCTACTTTGTATATTGAGACATCAAAAGTTGAGGAAGGCAAAAAAGGGAAGGGTGCGCTCATGGTGACAGGCCAGCTTGGAGATGTCATGAAAGAGAGCGCTCAAATTGCACATACAGTTTGCAGAGTTATATTACATGAGAAAGCACCAAATAATCCCTTTTTTGCCAAGTCAAAGCTGCACTTACATGTTCCTGCAGGGGCCACTCCGAAGGATGGTCCCAGTGCTGGATGCACTATGATTACATCAATGTTGTCCTTAGCCATGGGGAAGCCTGTCAAGAAAGACCTGGCAATGACTGGCGAAGTAACATTGACTGGACGAATTCTCCCAATTGGTGGGGTATGCTTTTCAAATCTTTGATTTGCCTGCTTTTTTGGTTGGAATTTTCATGGTACGCGTTGATATTGTTGTCTTACTCTGCATGCATTATCTATTATGAAACAAGGGGTTATTGACCTACAGGTGTTAGTAAAATCAATTGCTGGTTTCAAAATTATGTCTTCTCTCTTTAGACTTTTGGAATATGTGATCTTAAACCTATCACTGTAGTCTTGAATTCTGCTTCTTTAGAAATTGCCATTTACAGCAAACACTAATAACAACACCGAAGTGTGTAGCATGCAGTCACAACATCCTCAAATATTTCAAACCGGCTCTGATGCATACTTTGTCTATGTTCTAGTCTGAAGTTTATCATATGTTTATTTGATGCCATCGACGTGGTTATAGTCTTCCTGTATGATTTTGTGCATATGAACATTGAGTGCCATAATTATGCTTTGTGTTTTGGCTCTTAAACAAGGTGAAGGAGAAAACCA
Source organism: Dendrocalamus latiflorus (assembly GCA_017311315.1). Taxonomy (NCBI): domain Eukaryota; kingdom Viridiplantae; phylum Streptophyta; class Magnoliopsida; order Poales; family Poaceae; genus Dendrocalamus; species Dendrocalamus latiflorus. The sequence continues at coordinate 40,790,691 of CM029651.1, forward strand.
TCGCTGCTAAGAGAAGTGGGGTGAAGACAATCATGTTCCCATCAGCGAACAGAAGGGATTTCGATGAGCTTGCTTCTAATGTAAAAGAAGGTCTTGAAGTCCATTTTGTTGACAAATACAGCGAAATATATGATTTCGCTTTTACAAATGATGTTGAGACACAAGCAAGCTAGTGTCTCGAGAGAGAACAAATGTCTCCGAAACTAGTTTGCATCAACCCAGGGTGATGGCGGAATTCTGGTGGTGGTTAGCATCCATAACAACCTGCTGAAATAAAATTGAAAGGAAGTTTTCACAAGTGTGTATTGCCCACATGACTTGGCAAGTTGTACAAATCATTCTTTTTCTCTGTACTGTAAAATAACTGTCATGTGTAAGTTCAGAAATAATGAGAATGCATTGGCTTAGACATTCTCTGAATTGTAAACAGATTTCCTGGGGCTGATACATGTATAAACCATTCGTTGCAAGTTCACAAATATAGCTTGCCCATTAACTTGGCCTGAATTGCATAAATATGACTCGTGTTCTAGGCTAACAAGAAACAATTACGGTGGGGGATACTGATAAAATTTGCCTAGTGAGAACCGAAGGGATAGCATCTAGTATTGTTTTTTTCGCTGCTATTTTTAAAGGAGTATAGACGCTTGTGTGCCGTGCTAGCTTACATTAGTTTAGCAAGCGGAATAAGCCGTATTTGAGGGCTTTTGCGATCATGTAGATCAATCATAAACTAGTTATTGTATTGATTATATCAGCATGCCTTAATCCATTTTGCATGTTAGGCAGCCCATCATTTGGATTTAAAAAAATTCAATGCTTTAAATTTCTACTATCATTTTCAAGGCACAACTTTCTACTGTCTATACAATCATAATTTCTTGAGTAAATTGAATCATGGGTTCACTAAACTTATGCGAGTGATTTATTTTGAATCATGGGTTCACTAAACTTCTCCGTGCCCAAGGCCGCCCGCCGAGAGCCGCCCCTCAACCTTCTCCGCGCCCGAGGCCTCCCCGAGCCCGATCGCCCGACGTAGCGCCCGAAGCCGAATCCGATCACCACGCGACCAATCGCTCGTCGTCGCCCGAAGCACGTGCGCCCGTGATTGACCACCGCCACCACGATGGGGCAAGCCGAGTGGTGGCTAAAGGAACCGTGCCAAATGGGCCGACATCAGTCCAAAATAGCGTAAGAAAAGAAAAAATTCAGTCAACGGCAATTTTGCAAATCAGCCCCTATAGTTTCGAAAAATTAAAGAACATTTGCTGAAAATATGATAATAACTATAAATTTGAACCCAAGTTTGTCAAAATAGCAAACAAGTCTAGCAAACCGAATTTCTCAGTAAAAAATTAATTTTTACATTATATGAGGTTCATTATAATCTTTTTAGCACTTTGGTATTATTATGTGTTTTCTGGTTTTATTTTATCTAGTATTTTGTGTCTGCTTATTAGTAATTCTGAAAATTGCTTATTAATTAGCAGAAATTCTTAAAATATTACCAGAAAATCCTAAAAAATAGTTTTTAGGTATATGAGCTTCTGTAAATTTGTGAAACCTTAGACTTGGTACACCTTGGAAACATTATATGTCTTTTATGGTTTATTTCCTGGCATTGTGTGTTTAGGGATTTATTTAATGGGTTAGTAATTCTGAAAATTGCTTAAATGCCTTAATAATTACCAAAAGAATCCCAAATATTGCTAGGAAAAATCTAAAAATGGTAAATTATCTACTAAATAGATAAAAGTAAATCTTTACTATTTGCATTCATTTCATGTACTTAAACTTACTTACCAGCAGTAAACATGTAGGAAATTGCATGAATATTGTAAGACTTTGGACATCACTAAGTGGATATTCGCTCGCCTCGAATGACTGCAATTGTATTACCTAGTGTATTACCTATGTTTATTTCATTATCATACAATCATACTACTATCAAGCCAGATGTTGATGTAGCTGTACCCATTTGCTGCTGAAACGTAAAAACTTTATAGTTTGTGAGGTATCACCTCTACTCTACCCTAAAGAATGACAATATGAGTTAGATTGATCCGTTAGGGCTAAGGGCCTTCTCTGAAAGGATGGCCAAACATGTAAAATGTTATTGATGTTCCTGTAGGCACTTCGCTAGGATCTATTTCTGTCTCTAGGATTAGAAGTCCACATACGAGTATTACTCCGCATTGCACCATATTGTCACTGTACTAAGTTTAGGTAACCCGTACGTTACTAATAAACATGTGCATTCATAAGCAAGAATATGCCCATGGTGAATAGTGTGGAGACTAGTAGCATTCTCCTAGTTATCCCTGAACTTTATTTAGATCTCATTTTCCTACATGAGTAGCATCAATAGTATATGTGCAACTCCTATCGAGCTTGATCTTGCTCATAAAGAGCACCTCTTATCTTTTGCTTTAGGTTAAAACTGTGCATTAGATAATTATTTTTCCAGATGCCATAAATATATTTGGTCTAAGTTGTTCTGTTAAAGTCTTACTCCTGATGAACAGTTGCTTGATAGAATACATTGCAAGCAGCATATCATACGTGTAGTAAAATAATTAATCATGCATGGAATAAAATTTGTAAATATTATGCTTGACATTTGAAAGTAATGATAAGCCTCGATTCATTAGTTCTTTGCGCATTATTGCCTATATGGCAGTACAAAAATTGTCCTTCTTAAAGACACAACAAATCTAGTAAATGTTAAATCTCAGAAGGATCAGCTTAACTAGAAAACACTATGAAGCTCAAATAAGTACAGAATAACTTACACCGAAAGAGTTGAAGTCTATATATAACCTCATCTTCTATATTACAAAGTATATGTCGGTTTCACGCCAATAAAATTTTACAATTAAAGTATTATAATAGCAATTTTTGCTAAAACTCTGGGATAATTCAAAACAAATGCTAGAAGCAGGCGCTCTCACTCAGAATTTTATGGTTGGCGTGAAAAAGGGGAGGAATTTGGGAGTATGAGGAATATTGAAACCTTCGAGGCATGAGAGTCATGACAAGCATAGTAACATATCCTAGGTCAAATCCAGAAGAAAATAAGCTTGAAACTATAAATAATCTAAGTTCATTTGAGAGATAATTGAAACTGCTATCCACACTATTGGCAAACGAAAATCATTGCAACCTTCGAAGGGTAATTGATTTGTCCCCAATAATATGTTAGTTGCCGGCATACGACCACATACATTGGAATTGCATGGTAGCATAAAGCTGCCGCACATATGGCATTGGAAGCTATAGTCATTTACCTGAAGAAAATATATCTCTCAAAATAGTATGTGACCTATTGGATTTTAATGATCCTGAATGATCTAAATCTGTCATACTTATTTGACATCGTAAATCATAATAGGCATATAAATTACCTACCAATTAATCATATATATTCCTGACGAATAATTGTTCCATCTGGAAGGTTAAACTAGAATTATATTCTAGCAGAATATATTATATTTCATGCAAATTAATCAATGGTGAAGTTTTATGTGGCAGTATAATATTTATGTTCTTAAGAGCATCCTGTAGATGTACATTATGCGGTCAAAACATAATACTCTTGACCAGATCAAAACATGTTGCATAACACATAAAACCTAAAGTTTGAGTGATCCAATTTTAAAACATAGTATGAGTAATTGGATCACAATCTTGGGCAATATATAAGAAGCTAGAATATTTCTGCTGTTGCAGATTAATAATCCACCAGATGTTTGGGATAATCTACAATATTAATCCATCGGTAGTAGAGATATGGAATTTTCATGCCACTATATTAATACATATCTACCTCATTGCATTAAAAACCCCCCCCAATTAAGGATTAATGTGTATTAGAAGAATCAATCATTTCCAATATAATATCGCCACTGTAGCATACACCATTTGGGCCACCACCAGTAGCTGGGATCAGATTGGATTTGAAATTCATTTATCATGTGTCCATACTAAGGGGATTTTGAAGTATGCTATTAAGCCAGATCAAATGTCGGTACCAGGGGAAGTGAAATGCTCATAATCTTTGAATACCGTGATATGATCTTAAGTATAAGATTCACACACTAACCAAACTAAATTTAAATTTAGTTGATACTCTTGTACGCTAGAAGCGAGGAGACTACCAGATTTCTTTTTCCATTTCATGGAGTTATATAGTATTTACTTGAAGTAAATGTGTCGCTAAGTTTAGAATACCCCGGATTGAAGAGTAAATCCATTTTTGCAAAGTTGACTTATTGGTCAGTAAACTAAAGTTTATGGGGACGCCTGTGGATCTAAGGTCTAGTGACACTAGTCAAAATAATCGTTAAACACTCCCTAAATACTCTAAAAGAGAACTCACCTTGAGGGTAAAATAAATCATGAAGAGGCTCATCAGAAAACCCCAGTAATTAGATGCGCACATATTATAATACTGGGAACGCGGAATGACCAATAAAATTTCATTTGGGAAATGACGAAGATTTGATTAACACTAAAAGACACTCAAATACGAGGATATTTGAAGAAAAGTTGTCGACAACCAGTTTGCATCCAAAATTGCTAAAGTTTCTCATACGAGAATATAAATTCCAACCCGAGCACTTGAAGTGTTCATATCAGGGAAAAATGAGAGGAAGCAATTAAGGCTGAACCATAATCGCAAATGAAAGTCTTGAAACTTGTTTGTTCAGACCTGATGAGTCATTATAAAATAATGAGGTGGTGAAAACGATGATTCAAGGATCCCTATAGAGATCGATATTTTCCTGTTATGAATGAAATAATGATCCATTATAACTCTAGCAGATAACATGAATAAGATATGCAGCTATCGGATTCTAAAAATTCTTGATGGGATCTCTGAAGGGACTCAAAGCTCGATCCTTGAAGGACTCGGTCTTTCAGCAAGAAAGTAAATTACAACATGTGTGTGTGTATAACTTATACCTGATAAACTCTTACTTGAAGAAAGAGTGTCTCTTAAAAGAGAAAATATCTCCTAGAAAAGAGAACATCTTCCTGAAGAGAAATTAAATCACCAGTTGATCAAACATACACCAACGATTATGCAATCCTTAGAAGTGAATAAGGAGCAATCCAAAACCTGAGGGAATGGAATGAGGAAACTAAACTTAGAAGTGTGCCACATAAGCACATATGAAGTGCATCTCCTACCAGAAGCTGATGGAGTGGCAATATCTTTTATTACCATGAAGGTATCATATACATTGGTGTTAATAACAAATTTATTAATCCCCAAAGTGTCAAAATTAAGATTGGTTATATTGATTCTGTGGTGGTATGACCATGATTTTAGTTGTGCATAACAGACTTTTGATCGTATAGTACTACTCAAAGATAGTTGCTAAATATTAAGACCCTGAAAGGTTTTGATAAGCCATATCTTGAAGAAATGTGGCATTGCAATTGATTACCCCATATCTTGATTAGGATAAATTTTGCTTGTGTTGCACATATAGATAAGTGGTATTTTGGAAAGTTAAGTATATTGCTCCCAAATTGTTTTATCGTTTCTTAATCTATATGAATAGTGATAGAAATATCTAGAAGACTTTACATTGTGGTAATCCAGAAGATATACTCACAATATACTGGCATGTATTCATTTCTTAAAATGTATTAATGGTATTGGAATAATAAGACTTCACTGGAAGTGGTCTTTAGGGGGGGGGCATATCCTAAACCTTTATAGTTGTGCACGAGATTTAGAAAATCTCAACTTTAATCTAACCTAGAAGGTATTGACTTGATGATCATTACCTTGAAGATTTTACCACCTATTGATATAATTCTAATCGATAGACATGATAAAGATTTTGAAGATCATAATAAATCCTAAAGACAGTTTATAAATCCTAAAAATAAGCATTGTATTTTTTTTCCCTTAGTAAGTTTTTCTTGTTGGGTTTCTTACCTGAAGGTTTTAATAAGGCAACAAGTGCAATACAATTTAACGTGTGATGTGTACTCTTTTTTCATTCATTTTTTCCACTGGGTTTTTGGAATGAGTTTTTAACGAGGCATATGCGCATCGTGATATGAAACCTCACAAGTATGTGCTTGGCTCAGGCGAATGATTAGCCACATCAAGAAGTCATGTGACATAAACACTGTTGATAACCTCACTATTGTCTATGAAGATAATGTAACTTGTGTGGCACAGATGCAAATGGGCTATGTTAAAAATAATATCACGAAGCATATTTTTCCTAAAACTATTTTATCCTCACAAGCTCCAAAAAGGACAAAGAGGTAAAGATACTGAAGACTAGATCTTGTGATAATCTTGCAGATATATTCATAAAATCCCTCCCAGCCTCTAGCTTCCAGGAGTGCGTGAAAAGCATAGGGATGAGGCGACTTAGAGAGTTACAAGGTTTAGGGGGAGTAAATCTCTAAACCATAACCCTTATTTAAGACTGGAAGACTTATATGATCCTAAAGATCTAATATTGTACTCTTTTTTCTTTTGTAAGTTTTCTTGAAGTTTTCTCACGTGAAGGTTTTAATGAGGAAACAAGTGCAACACGAGAAACGGATGCGATGTACTCTTTTCTCCATCTCTTTTTTCCACTGGGTTTTGGGAGGAGTTTTTAATGAAGCATGTGCGTGTCACGGTATTCGCCCAAGGGGGAGTTACGAAACCTAGTAGGTTGCATTGTGGGTAAATACCGAAACTACTTCTGAGGGGTTTTGACTATAAATAGAAAAGCCTATATACAAGGAGAGACTAGATATGAGATTAATAAAGACTTCGATTCCCTGGTGTTCTTTCTCAATTGTCCTTTGTCAATTCTCTGTTGATTGGTTGCATGGATTGCATCAGAGGCTATTGTCATTATTTCTTAACAGTTTTGAGTGGAATGGTTAGTGGCGTCGATGACCCACTTCGCCTGATTTAGTGACCTAAATGTGAAAAATTAAAAGATTAGTGATCTCAATAAACCATCTATATAAGTTTAGTGACCCATGACGTAATTTACTCTAATTTCTTTCTTATTCTCTGAAAGGATACTATCTATTCAGTTAACTAGTGCAATACAAGGACTGGTTAAAAAATATTATTGACTTAATACAACTTTAACACATACCAGTATTGATACAGGGTCGTCCGATCTTCTCGTCGTAGGATCAAGATACTCACGTGTAGCCTCTCGAATCATAGTGATTCTCCGTTGCCAATACAAGGACGAACGCTCTTTAATTCGTAAGATCACACACGCTGGACTTCACGATCACCAAGCGAAAGCACTATCGGGCTCACATTTCCAAGCGGAAAGGTTGAACGATCTCAATTTGTAAAAACTCTCAAATTTCTCTGTTGAATTTGATTGGGATCAAAATATCAAAATCATGCACAAGCTCTCCTTTCCATTATATAGTATTTATTTCTGGAGAAAGTGAAGGGTTTTTTCACATAAAATTAAGGACCCATATATAATGTTTAGAAAATTGCAGGGTGCTATTCTGCAAAAGAGGGCCTTCATGGAAATGCGGAGGACCTGTACGCAATTTCAAAGAAGTGGAGGGGGGTTTTGGGGAAACGTGTTAGGGGTTTTTGCAAGAACCGAGGATCTGAACGTAATTTTACAAAAGTCGGATGGCTTATTTGCAAAATCGCTAGTGTGGAGGCCCGGGGTGCTTCGCCGAGTGTAACATTGGACTATGTACACGCACACCAAGAATAGAATCATAGATGAACAATTAAACGAGCAACAACTGAAAAACAATTTGGGCTTGTTGCCACTTCGGAAGTTCAAGAGTCCCAAATATCAGAAAGAAATTATTATATGATTAGATGGCCTGGCCGCCTGGCTAGCCGAATGTTCAGAGCTACTGTGGGCTTCTATTGGGGGGAGTTATTTGTATAGGCAAAGAATTTGCGGGCTTAACATACTGGGCTGGCCCATCTTCCAAGCGAGGTTTACGCAGTAGGGTGCCCTGTTTTGCCTAATGGAGTATGTTCGGACTTCAGAACCTCTTTAGATCCTCTGGCTGTGATCGTTTCGGCTTCAGCTTCTGTCTTCTGGCTTATTTTCCACTATTCATAAATTTCGTCTTTTTCTGAACTTTTGTTTTTTTAGCTTTTTTGCCGGTTCTTTTTCCCGTATTTGTTTGTATTATGCATAATGGGCTAACATATTTTTTAATTTTTTAAATTTAATTATGCTAAATAAGTCTCTGTCAGCTACAGTGTTTTTTCAGCCAGCTACAGTGCTTTTCAGCCATAAGCCACACAAAAAAAAGCCCAAATGATCACCACATTCAGAAGCACTCAGTAATGAATCTATCAAAAGAAAACGAGAATCCAGCAACGGGACAAGCATTTGAAAAATGGCTTCGGTTGATGATATTTCTGTTTATACTTTTGAAGAAAAAAAATTGAATGTGGGTGGCTTCTTCTGAGATCCAGCCAGAAAATACTGGGACAACCTAAAGATGTCTTACTGAAACTTGAACCAACGGAAAGGTATGAATACGTCCCTTTATCTTTTGCTTCTCTTTTGTATCTTCCTTGCTTTGTTGGTGTCCAAAGGACAAAATGTTTTTCTTTCTTGTTCACTACACATTGTAGTTTTCCTTGGAGCATTTCCAAGTCTTCAATTATCTACTGAACAATACAAATAGAGCCTATTTCATCTATCATCATTCACAAATTTGGACATTTGATCGGGCTTTTTTTTTTAATTTTGTCTTCTGAATAGTTTATAGAGCCAAAGAGGTTGATGAATTGATCCAAAGCAAACAAGAAACATCACCAGAATAAACATAAAAATTAGAAATAATCTATTGAAAAAATCAGAAATCATATAGCGGATTCTCCGTCTATTCAGAAAAGAATATTTATAGAAAAGAAGGGGACCAGGCAAAGAAGGGGACCAGGCGACCCGGGAGAGCTCCTTAGAAAAGAATATTTATAACCACTCTTCTATACTCCTACTTCGAAAATAAAAATTGAAGTGCACAGTTTGCTAATCTTTACATTATGCTATTCCAAAATCAGATCTTAGGATCGAATAAACACGCGATGAGGGTTTTAGAAGGGAGATTTTCTAGGTTGCTTGGGAATCACGATAGTCATTTATCAGGTACAATCCTATGATCCACAATTAAAAGTACATATGGGAAGGTAGTATTCACTTAAAGATTAGGTGAAAAGGTAGATAGGTAATTTCATTCACTTATCAAATTAGATGGAGAAGGGTAAAATAGTAAAAGTACAAATCCTTCTAATCGTATATATAGAACCCTAATGCTTATCATTTCTCCTCTAGGTTGCACACAATGGGGGGAAACCACATGGTGGGAGGCAGGGCAAGTGCGATGCCTGGCGACTCGGCATTGTAGGCGCTTGCTACGATGGTGGCAAAGAGCAGCTAATATATGCATGGTGGCGATCAATGAGTGTTGTGGCGTGGAACGTCATCATGCATGGCGACGGCGCCGAACATCGTTGACAGATTTCAGCCAATTAACCTGCACGCTTATGCCTTTTATAGGACCTTCTTGTTGGCATATGAAGTGACTCACTTAACTGAAAGGCTTGTCAATGGCGGAAAATTAGAACCGTGACCCATTACTTACGTACGTATAGTATATGAAATATTTACATAGTAACAGAGGAGAAGCATTGTGCATATATACTACAATTGTACTTTGCAAGTTAGCACATAAGTAATTAACTTAATCACCTATTTTGCACAATTTTACTGAATATTAAACTAAGTAATTGAATCATTGTTTCTTTGTTAATTCCACCGGACTGTGTAACTGAGTATTAAAGTGAGCAACTGAGTCATTGGTTCTTTGTTACTTCTAGCGCATTGTGTAGTTGAATGTTAAACTGAGTAACTGAAGATGGAGTACATGTGGATACGTGGATGAGACCAAGTGTCTAATATACTTTTGTCCTGGATCTAACTCTCCGTAAGGGGAAGGGAGCCGGCAGAGGACGTGAATGGGAGGGGTTTGGTCTAGGGCTGATGGAGGAATGAAAAGGGAGGAGAGTTCACAGGTTTGGAGGAGCGTCCATGCAGGCGATAAAGGGGAGGAGACAGTGGCGGAGGATGGGAAAAAAATGAGGTGGGGCGCGCCGGCCGCCCGCCTCCCGCCTCCCGCCGGCCGGCCGCCCGCCTCCCTGTCAGATCCCCGGGAGGAGAATCCGACTTGGAGGTGGAAAAGAGGAAATCTGGGTGGAAGAGGAAATCTTTGTTCTCGTCCTTCAGCTATTTGCAGATTCTGACACTCCCGCCTCCCGCCGCCCGCCGCCCGCCCGCCTCCCGCCGCCCGCATCAAGGTCTGGCGCATGCCCCAGCTTGCCCTATCGGGTCCTCCGCCACTGGGAGGAGATGTGCTGGCACAACAACCAAAGACAGAGAATTAGGGTGAGCAGAAGACGAGTTAGAGAGTTAAGTCCAAGAGAAAATTTACTAAATTACATAATTTCATCTTCCTGTTTTGTCCGTATCTAAGGAGATTCGTACTGACTTTTGTTGATGGTTTATAGCTATGATTTATGACTTTTGACTGAAAATGAATGAGTGGTTAAAAAAGTGTCTTTTTGAAGGAGAGGATAAACGGTGAAAAAAATGATAGTCATACTTGCGCATGATGGGAACGAAAGAAATGGGGTGTGTAATGCGTTCGTAACCTTCTGTCTTATTTTCAGAGCAAGACAGCAGCGAGAGAAGTGAAAAAGACATTTTAAGAAGTTAGATATTCATATTAGTTTTGATTTTTCTAAAAGAAGTTTAGAAGCAAAAGCTAACATGAAGACACTGATTTTTTTAAAGAGTACTGCTATACAACATTCAACTATTTTTTAGGACAAAAACAGTTAGATTGATCTGGGACGTTAGATTTCCATCCAACGGATCCACCCATACAAGCCCCCCTCCAAAAAAATGACTCCCTAAAAAAATGATCTAGGATGTTAGATCTCCATCTAACGGCTCAAAATCTGACAATCGAATATTGTACGGACACTCCCTTTTTAAAAAAAGAAGATACCTAAGGTGCCTCACACTTCCCTCCCTTTCTACCATTCTTTTTCCCCAAGCTAAACCACCTGAAGAACACACACGCACGCATACAAAATCAGCACGGCAGAGACCCCGCCTTCCCCTCAACGGGACCCTAGGATTCCCGCGCGTAATCACCGAAGCTCCCGGCCTCTCCGCCACCAATGCTGCGCGCCTCGGTCGCCACCGCCGGGTTCCCGGCGCGGCTCGCTGCGAAGACGCCCCCGCCGGCGACGGCCCCGTCGAGGGTTGCGGTGGCGGGTGCCGAGGTGAGGGCGCCGCTTCTCAGGGCTCTAGGGGCGCTGAGGGGCGGCCGGAGCCCAGTGCCGGGGACGAGGGTGCGCTTCTGCTCCGACGCCGGAGGCGGCAGTAACTCGGAAGCGGCGTCTGCGGCGGAGGAAGAGGAGTCGGAGGAAGAGGAGGCGGAGGGTGGGGAGGAGGGCGAGGGGGAGAAGGCGTCCTCCGCGATTGTGCCCACCACCCCCCGCCCTGAGGACTGCCACACGGTGCGCCCCCTCTTAAGATTGCATCAGCATTGAATTGTTCTGCTGTTTGTGTCCACCATTTGTTCGAATTATATTTGCCAAGGAGTTGTGATGTTTGAATTTGACCAATTCGACTTTTTTTTTCGAAACTTGGTTTCATTGGATTATTGAAGTTCTTGGGTGCTGAACTTTTTGAGGACATACAGTGGCAATGTAGGGTGCACTGGCTAGCGAATCCTGCTGAGCACTTTCTATCTATGAGCAATGATGTTTTGGGAACAGATTGTATTATTCCGTGAGTTTTAGCAATGTTCCCATAAGTCATTCCGGCAGAATGCGTGCTGAAAAGTAGCAAAATATTCAGCTTTGATGTGACTAGCACTTAGCCACATAGTATACATAGTTCATTCTTCATAATGATTTTGTTAAGCAACTTAAGTTTCTAAAGTCATGGCGCAGAGTATGGGGGTCAAACTGCCATCTCTGTTTCATATTGTTCTGTTAAATGTTTTTTATGGGGCCATTTTAAATTAGTTTAGAGAGCATATACTCTTTTTTTTGGAGGGAGGAAGGCAATAAGTAGACTAAAGTTTCTTAGGCTATGGTTAGGACTCAGGTTATTGTTGTTAAATGTTAAAACAAATTTCCCAGCACTTCTCTTTTTCCCAGCACTTGTGAATTGAATTAAAAAAATCGGTTTTTGCTAATTATCTGCCCCCTGATGTTTTGTAAGGGATAAGTCTTTTTTTGTTTTAGGTCATTGCTATTAACTTACTCAATTTGCATGGTGTGAACAGAGTTTTGGCAACTTGACTGAAGTCTTTAAATGACTCAGGAAGTTTGTAACGATATACTACTAGAAAATAGAGACAGTAAGATCTTCCCCCCTATTCAATGGATAATTTTGGATTGCTCTATTAGCCTGCAATGAAAGCTGGGTTAACTTTGGTCTGAAAATTTTCAGTGGATTGTTTGTGGCCTGCTTTTTGGATCATGGCCAGTACTTTTTCAAGTTGTCACTTTTGGTTTCAGATGAATTTATTTAATTTAGCTTGGTGCAGAAAATAAAATGAAATATGAACTCACCTCGATGAACAAAGAATTGCTGTGTGAACCATTTTGTATTCTATGAACCCTATGATTCTGTTAGTCATCTCCTTTTCTCATTTAGTTCTTGAGATGTTGCCAAATAGGTTATAGCTTTGCCTCTGCTACATCGACCACTGTTTCCAGGATTTATCACGTCAATCCATGTAAAGGTATCTTACTGACCAATTTATAATAAATAAACCACTTTCCCATGTACACCATCTTTTATGGTTTTTTTTGTTTCTTCCTGCTAATGATATAGCACGTTTTTTTAAAAAAAATCAGGACCAAAAGTTGCTGCAAGCTTTATTTGAAAATTATAAAAGATCTATCCGATATGCTGGGGTCTTTCTTGTCAAGAATGAGGAAGATGTTGACCCTAATATTGTGACCAGTTCAGATTCTGAGGAAAGCATTCACAATCTGAAAGGGAAAGAATTGTTGAAACGTCTTCATGAAGTTGGCACTCTTGCTCAGGTGTTTGGCTATTTTGCAGAGTTGTGGTAACAACTTCTATTTTGTTGATTTCAAAATGTTCTCTTCATTGTTTCATGTAGATAGTAATCATTCGAGGGGATCAGGTGGTGCTACGTGGTGACCGTCGTTTACGGATAACTGAAATGGTCAGACACCTTGGACTACCTGCTATTCAGTTTCTCTTGTACTTCTTGATTTGGTTGCTGTATATTCAATTTTTCATCAAATAATGTAGGTCGGGGAGGACCCACTTACAGTTAAAGTTGACCATCTGAAAGTACGTATACCATTACTGTGTTTCCTCTATCTTTAACAACTTGTCATTGTACACATCCAAATCACATTCACATCAAATCGCTGCCACTCTCCTTTCCCTCCCCAAATAGGATTTTTTATTACTAGATATTATGGCCTAAGATTTCGGCGATGCACGCAGTAGGCTCGCGAATAATATCATGGGGCACCGCAGCGCTAGATGAACAGTACCTCCGTGGTACTGTAGCACCGTGAACAGTACCACGCCATACTGTAGCGCCGTACGCGTGAACAGTAGCTCCCGGGTGCAATTTCCTTATTATTTGGGTTTATTTCCTTTTAGACTGTTTACATGTATTAGAGATAAGTTTTCTATTATTATGAATTAGTTTTCTTAATATAAAGATATATTTCTTTGGGGTATGTTTAGTTATCCCTATAAAGGGACAGCATTATACCTATTATCATTAAGCAAAGAAATAAACAAAGTTATCTAGTCTCCCTCTCTTCTTCAATAGGCCTCAGAGCCTTGGTGGCGATACGGCCAGCCGATCAAGGGTGAGTGCTCTACCCTCGGTTCTTGGACCCGTACTCAACCACCACCAACCACAACATTTGGTATCAGAGCCACTCACCATGGCTTCCGATACTGAATTATCTCCGTTGGGCATGTTGATAACTAGCAACAAGAAAATAAGGTCTTTACTCGACAATATGATGGCCATCTTGGAGAAGACTATGGAGTTGGTGGACAAGTTAAAGGAGTAGAAAGAGGCATCATATGCCATTGCAATGGTTGCGCTGCCACCACATTCTCTAGTGCCGGTATTGGCACTGGCCACGTCACCAATGACGACTCCTCTTCAGGCTTCACCTTTGGTGTCTTTGCCAAGGAGGAAAATTGTCGCTATCCAGCGGCGGTCATCTCCACACGACCGGACGACACCATGCCTCCACAAGTGCGGAGCACAACAGCTTCCATGTAGGGGTCATCGACATCGTTGTATCTCTTCCACAACCGTTGCATCCTAAGGCAAGAAGGGTGATGTTGCTGCTCTGCGCTGGGTGCCCATGCCCTCAACGTCTCCTGCATCATCAAACCACGCCCAGGGGTTGCTATCCATTGGAGCTTCGCTGATTTTCTTCCATGCGACACAAGGTCATCATCGTGCCCTCGGAGTTATGAAGGACTTTAACCATAGCCGCTACCTGACAGCCCGAGGACGAGCTGTCTCGCCGCGAGAGGTATAATTTTATGGCCTAGGATCTCGACGATGCACGCAGCGGGGTCGTGAACAATACCATGGGGTACCTCAGCGCTAGATGAATAGTACCCGTGTGATACTGTAGCACTGTGAATAGTACCACGCGATACTGTAGCGCCGTACTCTTGAACAGTGGATCCTTAATGCAATTTTCTTACTATTTGGGTTTGTTTTATTTTATATTATTTTCATGTATTATAGATAAGTTTTCTATTATTAGTAATTAGTTTTCTTAATATAGAGATATATTTCTTAGGGTTCAAGTTTAGCCATCCCTATAAAAAGGACAACATTGTACTTATTATCATTAAGCAAAGAAATAAATAAAGTTTTCTAGTTTCCCTCTCTTCTTCAATAGACCTCAGAGTCTTGGCGGCAGCATGACCAGTCGATCAAAGGTGAGTACTCTACCCTCTGTCCTCGAACCCGTACCCAACCACCACCAACCACAACACTAGGATAGTCATTTTTTACTTTGTTTGATAAATTACCATGAAACTTCAATATAAATGGTTGAAGCTACCCATTTATGTTTTTTTTCTTGAAGAGGAAGAAGGAAATGGTTTTTACTTCTTATTTTTGTTAAACCTGGAAATTTAACTGCTTCTAGAAATAGTACAAGTATTACAATGTGCAGTAAAATGTTGTTGCATATTTTGTCTAGATTTTTGCTTCACCTGGGTTTGTAAGCTAGCATAATTATGTGATCCCTCTCATGATGGTCTTTCACTATTCTTGTGCTAATTAGCATTCGTTATTACCTGAACTGCACTATGCGTTTTGGATTATATGATAATATAATGAATATATTTTGTAAACTCTGCTCTTGATTTACCACCTTTTGACACCAACTGAATGTGAACTTGTTGTGCATTTTTGGAAAGCCTTTAATTCTAATATCTTCATAACTAGCCGCCCTTCTGCAGGAAAAGCCTTACGATAAGGATGATGATATCATAAAAGCAACATCTCTTGAAATTCTATCAACTTTAAAGGATGTCCTCAAGACAAACTCCGTTTGGAAGGATCTTGTTGAAATCTATACCCAGGTTGCCTTGCTTTTTTAAACCTACCTTTAATACATATTGGAGTCCTTTTAGTTTACTTACATGTAAGTGCTGCTTGAGCATCGTTTAAATATTTCTACCCTAATGATTTATTTTATTCCATTTCTTCACTGAACTTAAAAGAACATGTTTGTGTCGTGGTATACCATGAAATTATCATTTATTTTGAGTATATTACACTGAGAATTCCTAATGTGTCTTTATTTTCAGTGTTTAGTTCTGAACATATAAACAAGATTTTAACACCAGCCGCTATACTGCTCGTAAACATCATTACCACAGTTATGTATATATTGTTTTGTTTTTTGCTTCCTACCCGTTGTCCTGCTATACCACTACTAGCCTATGACTTGTACCGATATGACTCCCTACCCTCATCCTTGTTTAATTTCCACACTCCACATTTTTTGGCTTTCAGCATAGTACATGCATTTTTAATTTCTAAATGCCTTTAAATGTTAGAATGGTTTCTTGTTGCAATAATATTTCTTCTGTTTGTTTCAGTATATGGGCAATTTCAATTACCCAAGATTAGCAGATACTGGTGCTGCTATTTTATTCGCCAACAAGTTGCTTTGCCAGGAATTTCTTGAGGAACTAGATGTAAGAGTTCTCTCAAAGGCTCCTTTTGTTCCTTTTGTTCTTGACCATATCTTTGTACCAGTTCAGAACAGTAAGGGATGTTCAGACGAGGGGGATTTTTGGGACTTTTGAGAAACTAAATCATGAAGATTCCCAAAAAGCACCCTGTATACAAATAGGCCCTAACTTAGTTTGGTAGTTTCATCTGGTCTTTATTCACAATCATATGCTGCTTTTTTTGTTGACCCCCACCCACTGTAATCCAAACTTTTAATTCATGCGTTTGTTCAACAGGTGTCAAAGCGGTTAAAGTTGACTCTTGAGTTAGTGAAGAAGGAATTGGAGATTAGTAAGTTGCAGGTACTTGTTATTGTTGATGTCCTAAATTTAGATCATCATCCTTCAATTGCCTTGTTGATATTTAATGGTACCTGTATAATTTTTGTCTCAGCAATCCATAGCAAAAGCAATTGAAGAAAAAATAAATAGAGAAACGCACCACTACTTATTGAATGAGCAACTTAAAGCAATTAAGAAGGTAATGCAGCCATTTCTATTTCTTTCGCTGATTGTTCATATACTGCTGGCATCAAGAATTCAAGATGATGAATTAGATCACTTCTGTTGAGTTTTGTATGGTATCTTGGTTTATGAATATACGAATTTTCACTCTCTACCTTATTTTTTTGGTAAACAATTTTTATTTCCTTTTTGGTTGATTCCATTTTGTTTGCTGTAATTTTCTCATTCGCTTTTAGGTTGATTAGGTTTTGTTGCTTCTTCCTAATTACCCAGTATGATGTATGCAGGAGCTAGGCTTGGAGACCGATGATAAAACGGCATTGTCAGGTTTGTTCCAGACCTTTACCTCCTGTTTTTTCAAGAATGTACATGTTAGCTAGATATCTGCAAGTTTTGGTTGATCTAATTCATAGTTGACTTACTGGTTTTCTCTTGTAGCAAAATTTAGGGAAAGGATTGAAGCAAAAAAGGACAAATGCCCTCCTCATGTCTTACAAGTCATTGAAGAAGAGCTTACTAAGCTTCAATTACTAGAAGCTAGCTCTAGTGAGTTTAGTGTAACCCGTAATTATTTAGACTGGCTAACAGTATTGCCCTGGGGAGAATATAGGTTTGTATTGTCTATTATTTCTTTCTTAGAAATTTATGGGATGGATAAGTTTTTCCTTACACATTATTTTCTCTGTCTGCAGTGATGAAAATGTTGATGTACATCATGCTCAACGTATTCTCGATGAAGATCACTATGGTCTAGCTGATGTAAAAGAAAGAATATTGGAATTTATAGCTGTGGGAAAGTTAAGAGGAAGCTCACAAGGTTTGATGACTCTTGTCATATTATTTTTTCTAATTTTCTTTTTATTTTTTGTGTATATTATTGATTTGTTTATTGATAGCCTTAGAAATCCATTGAAATATATGCAATTTGGTTCCTCAAATTACACCAAGTATGCCATTTTTTACAATATCTATCAAAAGCCATGGTCGTCATTGAAAAATATGTTTTACATTTCCAACTCGGAGCCCTTACATTTCTTAATCATTTTTTAAAAAAAAAAGCACATCAACAACATCACACTTTGTACCCAAATGTTTTGTGTATGTGACCGTGTTGGAGAATGGAGAGGTTGGGGTTATCTGATTGCTACTATCAATTCGTACTAATATTTGTAGCTAGCATGGCTCTTGAAGTTTCTCATTAGTTGTTCCTGCAATAACTACTTTTTTTCAATCATTTACTGCAGGTAAGATCATATGTCTTTCTGGGCCACCTGGGGTTGGTAAAACTAGTATTGGACGCTCAATTGCACATGCATTAAACCGGAAGTTCTACAGATTTTCTGTTGGAGGTTTGGCTGACGTAGCAGAAATCAAGGTGCAGTACACGTATATTCATGATGAGTCTACACCAGGTAATGATTGCATTGAGTATGATTTTAACCTGAGTAACATTTTCGAACCACCTTAGGGTCATCGACGAACCTATGTTGGGGCAATGCCAGGGAAGATGGTTCAATGTCTGAAATTAATTGGAACATCAAATCCTCTTGTTTTGATAGATGAGATTGACAAGGTATTCATCACATTTGTGAATTAACTATTGCTATCATTGTTTCATTTTAGGAACCAAAGTAATACTATCTTTTTACTTGTTGTCCTGTGGTGTCCCAGAATTTAAAAAAGTGTTTAGCCTTTCTTTTACTCTCACATGTCAACTTTCATGTTCCATTTGGGTAATTTGGATTATTTGCATACTACGACCTTGCTGGTTATCTTTTTCCTACTTCCAGGTATGGAGAGGGCATTCGGGTGATCCAACCAGTGCACTGTTGGAACTTCTTGATCCTGAGCAGAATGCTAACTTTCTCGATCACTATATCGATGTTCCTATTGACCTATCTAAGGTTAGGCCACCACCCCATTAAGTGCTTATATTTCCTCAAATGGAACATTGCAGTGCAGCCTTTTCCTTTTTATCATTGTCATTTTATGCTAGTATACTACTATTGTCACATTTTCGTAAGAGGTTACTTTGTGCGTGACAGTTTCCATTTAAAGTGGAAAAGGTTATTTTATTATAAGCTAACATTGGTCTTTATGTGCAAGTAGGTTCTGTTTGTTTGCACTGCGAATGTCATCGAGATGATACCAAGCCCTCTACTGGACAGGATGGAGATCATTGCTATTGCTGGTTATATAACAGACGAGAAGATGCATATTGCTCGGGACTACCTAGAAAAAAACACACGAGCGGCTTGTGGCATCATGCCTGAACAGGTACTTGCTGCTTTTATGGATAAGTTCATAGGTTTGCTTTCTTGTGATTGCTTTGCTAATGGTACTGTACCGACCACTTTACATTAGGTTAAACTAAATGGGAGTTCTCGAGGTGATGTGCACCATATGCTTTATAGAGCAAATTATGATCTCTGCAAATTTCTTTAAAAGCAATAAATCATGGTATCAAAGATGATATGAATTCTATATTAGGCCTTTTTTTAGTATGAGACTTTCGTTAAGATGGAGAGCCTTTAGCAAGGTTCCATGTTCAATTAGCATTACTGGATCAGGCAATTTCATTTAAGCTGAGCCTGAGACTATTATTCAGACTGTTTATATTTTAATGAGTAACATCAGGAAAAATTTGTGTTTTTCGGTTAACGATATTATCACATTAGACTAATATCAGGAAAGATTGTAAATCTTATATTGTTCTATTAATGACATTAGACAACATTGGGATTTTTTTAACAATTACAGGACATTTACTACATTCATCATTGGAATTTTTCTATGCACTGTTAATTTCTTAACAATTCTATAAACATGCCCAGGTTGAGGTTACAGATGGTGCTCTTCTTTCTCTCATTGAAAACTACTGTCGGGAAGCCGGTGTGCGGAACCTTCAAAAACAGATTGAAAAAATTTACCGAAAGGTATGTGACACTTTTATCAAACATTTTTTTGACATGAAGCTAGCCTTTGTAGCTTATGCTTAGTTTGGAGAACAATGGGAGCTATTGGTGCGTCTGGACAGACCTACAACTCACCGGCTGATGATAGGAGTGTTTATTCTCATTGTTACTTGATAGGGCATCATAGTTTGGTGTAGTACTAGTCTATTATACAAAGATGGACCCCTATAGGTTTGTTAGGTTTGTCTACTATTACGTCTCTTTCTATACTTTATTTGACTAAGCTATGAAATACAATCTAGGTTGAAGAAAATTTCTAGAAGTGGCTACCACCTAGATTTCCCAGTGATAGTGACATTTTTCTTTTAATACAGCATGTTGCCCCCCCCCCCCCCCCCCCGGCGCGTATTCTTAATCCAAAGACATACACTCCCATGTATTCTTAGGAAAAATAGTGATGCTTGACTTGGATTCCTAAGAACTTGAAACTTATTAATTGCATGATGGGCTCGATTAATGACCTAGAAAATTAACAAACTTTACCATAAAGTGCACAGTGGAGTGCAGCATAATATTCATAGCTTACATGGCGCTACTATCTCAAAGATTATTGGCTGTTGTTGCCACTTGCATGCATTTTTTACTTATTTCATGAGAGTTTGTGGAATAATGGTACCCAAGTATCCAAGATATATATAAGCATGTCTTCCATTCTTTGTACTGTAGCAAGCAATCTCTTTAATTCTAATCATCTGAAAGGCCAAACAATAATGTCAAAAGATGATAGGCAGGAGTCTCATTGGTAGCCATTAATACATGTCATGTCTCGCATCCTTTCCTCTATTAACGATCAGAACTGTTCATATTAGATCATGATAGCTCTTGTAATCAGCTTTCATCATTCAACCTTCGCAGATAGCTCTGCAACTTGTTCGTCAAGGGGTACGGGACATCACGTTAGTGGAAGCAAGTGAAGAACCTACAAGTGTTGACATTGCAACACATGTGCAAGATAACAACTTCAAGTACCCTCTTGCAGAAGACGCTTCAATAGATGTGAATCCAACTGATTCTTCTCCTGAGAATATTAATGTGGTGTCCTTAACAACAAAATCAGAGCTAGGACACAATGAGCATCCAACAGAAGCTTCTAAAGAAGCTTCCACAGATGAGA
The DNA here is from genome assembly GCA_017311315.1 of Dendrocalamus latiflorus. Classification (NCBI taxonomy): domain Eukaryota; kingdom Viridiplantae; phylum Streptophyta; class Magnoliopsida; order Poales; family Poaceae; genus Dendrocalamus; species Dendrocalamus latiflorus. Next base: position 40,811,582 of record CM029651.1, read on the forward strand.
AAGCTACAATAATGAACACATCAAGCACACCAGAGGTAATATGACTATATTGGATGTCATATTTCTTTAGATGAAACTCAAATCTTGAACGTGGAAGCTATTCTGGTAAATGTGCAATGGCCAGGCTGGGCCCTTACGCACTGTTGAGTGTTGAGCGCTGACAATGTCATGCATTGACTACTGACTCTAGTCCTACTAACAATCAGACAAGCAAGCGACAGTTATAGTGAACTTGTTTGTTCGTGACACACTTGAATCTTGTGATGGGTGGTCAACTTTCCTGTGTTGGAAGTATGATATAATGATAATACAACCATCATTTCTGGTAGCTTTCGTGATACTTACCTTCTATCAGTAACAACCATGTCGGATGGTATAACCTCACCATTTATGGTTGATTAGCTTTTCTAAGAAGTCCAGTAAGTAGACTTAACCCTAGATACAACACTGTTAATAAGAAAATTTCAAATTGCAAATGAACATGTCACAACTAGCGTAATTTTAAATGGTTTATGATTCTTAGGGCTTAGTTCTAATTAAACTGTTGTTTGTTGTGTTTTGTAGGCCAATGAAGGCACAAAGACAGTAATGGAAGCACCAGTAGACAAGCCTGTGGAGAAAATTGTTGTTGATGCATCAAATCTGGGTGAATTTGTTGGGAAGCCTATTTTCCAAGCAGAGCGTATATACGATCAGACTCCTGTTGGGGTGGTCATGGGTTTAGCTTGGAATGCTATGGGTGGTGCTACTTTGTATATTGAGACAGCAAAAGTTGAGGAAGGCAAAAAAGGGAAGGGTGCGCTCGTGGTGACAGGCCAGCTTGGAGATGTCATGAAAGAGAGCGCTCAAATTGCACATACAGTTTGCAGAGCTATATTACATGAGAAAGCGCCAAATAATCCCTTTTTTGCAAAGTCAATGTTGCACTTACATGTTCCTGCAGGGGCCACTCCGAAGGATGGTCCCAGTGCTGGATGCACTATGATTACATCAATGTTGTCCTTAGCCATGGGCAAGCCTGTCAAGAAAGACTTGGCAATGACTGGCGAAGTAACATTGACTGGACGAATTCTCCCAATTGGCGGGGTATGCTTTTCAAATATTTGATTTGCCTGCTTTTTTGGTTGGAATTTGCATGGTACACGTAGATGTCGTTGTGTTACTCTACATGCATTATCTATTATGAAACAAGGGGTTCTTGACCTAACGGTGTTAGTAAAATCAATTGCTGGTTTCATAATTATGTCTTCTCTCTTTAGACTTTTGGAATATGTGATCTTAAACCTATCATTGTAGTCTTGAATTCTGCTTCTTGAGAAATTGCCATTTACAGCAAACACTAATAACAACACCGAAGTGTGTAGCATGCAGTCACAACATCCTCAAATATCTCAAATCGGCTCCGATGCATACTTTGTCTATGTTCTAGTCTGAAGTTTATCATATGTTTATTTGATGCCATCGACGTGATTATAGTCTTCCTGTATGATTTTGTGCATATGAACATTGAGTGCCATAATTACGCTTTGTGTTTTGGCTCTTAAACAAGGTGAAGGAGAAAACAATCGCTGCCAGGAGAAGTGGGGTGAAGACGATCATATTCCCATCAGCGAACAGAAGGGATTTCGATGAGCTTGCTTCTAATGTAAAAGAAGGTCTTGAAGTCCATTTTGTTGACAAATACAACGAAATATATGATTTAGCTTTTACAAACGATGCTGAGACACAAGCAAGCTAGTGTCTCGAGAGAGAACAAATGTCCTCGGAACCAGTTTGCATCAAAACCAGGGTGATGGCGGAATTCTGGTGGTGGTTAGTATCCATAACAACCTTGTGACATAAAATTGAAAGGAAGTTTTCACAAGTGTGTATTGCCCACATGACTTGGCAAGTTGTACAAATCATTCTTTTTCTCTGTACTGTAAAATAACTGGTCACGTGTAAGTTCAGAAATAATGAGAATGCACTGTCTTAGACATTCTCTGAATTGTAAACGGATTTCCTGGGGCTGATACATGTATAAACCATTCGTTGCAAGTTCAGCAATATAGTTTGTCCATTGACTTGGCCTGAATTTCATAAATATGACTCGTTCTAGGCTAATAAGAAAAAATTACGGTAGGGGATACTGATAAAATTTGCCCAGTGAGAACCGGAGGGATAGCATCTAGTATCGTGTTTTTTGCTGCTATTTTTAAAGGTGCATAGACGCTTGTGTGCCGTGCCAACTTACATTAGTTTAGCAAGCGGAATAAGCCGTATTTGAGGGCTTTTACGATCATGTAGATCAATCATAAACTGGTTATTGTATTGATTATATCAGCATGCCTCCATTTTGCATGTTAGGCAGTCCATCATTTGGATTTAAAAAAATTTTGATGCTTTAAATTTCAACTATCATTTTCAAGGCACAACTTTCTACTGTCTATACAATTATAATTTCTTGAGTAAATTGAATCATGGGTTCACTAAGCTTGCACGACTGATTTATTTAGATCATCAATCTCCTAATTTGCACTACTATAAATCACTAAACCGGATTGTGATGTGGACTCGGAAACAAACGTGATGTGGGTTGTCTCTCACACCAGCGTGGCGTTCCACAACGCGTGAGAGTGCAATTTTGCGCGAAGCCCTCTTGATATGTTTCTAATCTCTTTTGCAATTCCTCTCCACCCCTATCCCATCCCATCCCATCCCTGCCATTTGTTTCTCTCGGTTTCATCCCTATCCGCCGGCGCCCGAGGTGATGAGCAACAGGGAAAAGTTGGTACGGCTGGGCGAGAGCAGTAGACAGCGGCATCGAGCCCGCTGGTGCAGGATGACAACAATGTGTTGCTCGCCCGCGCGAAGGATGGCAGTGTCCTAGCGGCATCGAGCACGACAACAACCATAATCTCTGTATCAAAATTGATCTTGTGCCTCTCTTGTACCAATTCCGATGCCACCATTGAAAGTAGCATCCAGAAAGAAATTCAGAGATGAAACACATATTGGAGAATAATAGCTGAAAATTTGCAGCAATCAACTCGGAGTTCTTGTAAATCGAGAGTGAGCGAGAGAGATCGGTTGGAGATGGGATTAGCAAAGGAGGGGAGTTGGGAAAGAGATTAGAAACATACCTAGAAGGCTATATGCAAAAATACAATCCTACACGACATCAAACGGCACAGGAGATTGTTCACGTGATCATTGTTTATGTTTCAAAACCTAGTAGGTTACGTTGTGGACAAATACTGAAACTACTCCTGAGAAATTTTAACTATAAATATACAAACCTATATACAAGAAGAGATTGGATCTGAAATTAATAAAGGCTTCGATTCCCTGATGTTCTCTCAATTGTTCTTTGTGTTGATTGATTGCGTGGATTGCAACGGAGGTTATTGTAATTATTTCTTACGACGTTATCAGCACGAATCGCTCTACAAGGTGTAAAATATGCAAATCGCAAACCAATCTATTACGTATTACAATCTCGTAGATCAATCTAGATCAAAATTTTATTCGTTTGTAATGCCATGATTAGATCAATCTGCCAGTATCTAGATTGGTTTTCTAGATAGATTGAAATCAGGATAAATTCGTATAAACATGCAATGGATTCGGCACTGTCGGAAGTCCCCGTTGGCTGTCGCCCAGCCTCGACCGCCCGAAGTCGCTTGCCACCACCCGAAGCCGCCGTTGCTACTCGTCGGCCGCCGGGACTCGCTGCTGCCCAAAGCCGCGTCCGGTGCCTCCGCCTGGAGTCATGCTGCTGCCACCACTGCGCCGAGCTCTGACCGCCCGAAGCCGACCTGCCGCCGCCGTTGCGCCGCAATTTGACCGCCCAAAGCCAACCCGCCACCGTCGACAAAGTCGACACGCCGCAGTCGACTGAAGTCACCACCGCCGCTCGGCCTTCTCCCCGCCACAGCCGCACCAGCCGTTGCGCCTCGCGCCCTAAGCCGCCGCTGCCGCCGTCGCCCCGCTTGCTGGCCGCCAGAAGCCACCGCCACTCGGCCTTCTCTCGTCACCTGTGGCCGCCCACCGAGGGCCGCTGCTCGACCTTCTCCGTGCCCAAGGCCGCCCGCCGAGAGCCGCAGCTCAACCTTCTCCGTGCCCAAGGCAGCCCACCGAGAGCCGCCGCTCGACCTTCTCCGTGCCCGAGGCCGCCCCGAGCCCGGTCGCCTGCCGTAGCACACGAAGCCGAATCCGGTCACCACGCGCCCGGTCACCCACCATCGCCTGAAGCACGCGCGCCCATGATTGACCACCGCCACCACGATGGAGGAAGCCGAGTGGCAAACCCTAGCCACCGGCCAAGTTTGTCGACGGCCAAGATTGACCACCGCTAAAGGAATCGTGCCAAATAGGCCAAAATCGGCCCAAAATAGCGGAAGAAAAGAAAAAATTTGGTCGACGGCAATTTTGCAAATCAGCCCCTATAGTTTCGGTAAGTTAAGAACATTTGCTGAAAATATGATAATAATTATAAATTTGAACCCAAGTTTGTCAAAATAACAAATAAGTCCAGTAAACCGAATTTCTCAATAAAAAATTACTTTTTATATTATATGAGGTTCATTATAATCTTTTTAGCACTTTGGTATTATTATGTGTTTTCTGGTTTTATTTTATCTAGTATTTTGTTTCTGCTTATTAGTAATTCTAAAAATTGCTTATGAATTAGCAAAAATTCATTAAAGATTACCAAAAAAATTCTAGAAAATCCTAAAAATAGTTTTTAGGTATATGAGCTTCCATAAATTTGTGAAATCTTAGACTTAGTACACCTTGGAAACATCATATTTCTTTTATGGTTTGTTTCATGGCATTGTGTGTTTAGAAATTTATTTAATGGATTAGTAATTCTGAAAATTACTTAAATGCCTTAATAATTATCAAAAGAATCCCAAATATTGCTAGGAAAAATCTGAAAAATGATAAATTATCTACTGAATAGATAAAAGCAAATCTTTACTATTTGCACTCATTTCATGCACTTAAAGTTACTTACTAGCAGTAAACATATAGGAAATTGCATAAATATTCTAAGACTTTAGGCATCACTAAGTGGATATTCGCTCGCCTCGAATGGTTGCAATTGTATCACCTAGACTTATTTCATTGTCATACAATCATACTACTGTCAAGCCGGATGCTGACGTAGCTGTACCCTTTTGTTGTTGAAAGGTAAAAACTTTATAGTTTGTGAGGTATTACCTCTACACTACCCTAAAGAATAACAATATGAGTTAGATTGATCCGTTAGGGCTAAGGGCCTTCTCTGAAAGGATGGCCAAACCTGTAAAATGTTACTAATGTTCCTGTAGACACTTTGCTAGGATCTATTTTTGTCTATAGGATTAAAAGTCCGCACGCGAGTATTACTCCGCCTTGCACCATATTGTCTTTGTATTAAGTTTAGGTAACCTGTATGTTACTAATAAACATGTGCATTCATAAGCAAGAATATGCCCATGGTGAACAGTATGAAGACTAGTAGTATTCTCCTAGTTATCCCTTAGCTTTATTTAGATGTCATTTTTCTACATGAGTAGCATCAATAGTATATATGCAACTCCTGTCGAGCTTGATCTTGCTCATGAAGAGCACCTCTTATCTTTTGCTTTAGGCTGAAACTGTGCATTAGATAATTATTTTCTTAGATACCATAAATATATTTTGTCTAAGTTGTTCTGTTAAAGCCTTCCTCCTGATAAACAGTTACTTAATAAAACACATTGCTGGTAGCATATCTTACCTGTAGTAAAACAATTAATCATGCATGGAATAAAATTTGTAAATATTATGCTTGACATTTGAAAGGAATGATAAGCCTTTGTTCATTAGTTCTTTGCGCATTATTGCCTATATGGCAGTAGAAATATTGTCCTTCTTAAAGATATAAGCAATCTAGTCAAATGTTAAATCTCAGAAGGATCAGCTTAACTAGAAAACACTACGAAGCTCAAATAAGTACGGAATAACTTACACCAAAAGACTTGAAGTCTATATATAACCTCATCTTTCATATTACAATATATGTCAGTTTCACGCCAATAAAATTTTACTCTTGAAGTAGTATAATAGCAATTTTTGTTAAAACTCTGGGATAATTCAAAGCAAATGCTAAAAGCAGGCACTCTCATTCGGAAGTTTATAGTTGGCATGAAAAGGGGGAGGAATTTGGGCATATGAGGAATATTGAAACCTTCGATGCATGAGAATTATGACAAGTATAGTGACATATCCTATGTCAAATCCAGAAGCAAATAAGGTTGAAGCTATGAATAATCTAAATTTATTTGAGATATAATTGAAACTGCTATCCACACTATTGGCAAACGAAAATCTTTGCAACATTTGAAGGGTAATTGATTTGTCCCTAATAATATGTTAGTCGCCAGCATACGACCACATACATTGGAATTGCACGATAGCGTGAAGCTGCCGCACAAATGGCACTCGAAGCTATAGTCATTTATCTGAAGAAAATATAACTCTCAAAATACTAGATGACCTATTAGATTTTAATGATCCCGAATGATATAAATCTGTTATACTTATTTGGCATCATAAATTATGACAATCATATAAATTACCTCCCAATTAATCTTATATATTCTTGATGAATAATTGTTCCATCTGGGAGGTTAAACTAGAATTATATTCTAGCATAATATATTATATTCCATGCAGATTAATCATGGTCATGTTTTATGTGGCAGTATAATATTTATGTTCTTGAAAGCATTCTATAGATGTGCATTATGCTGTCAAAACATAATACTCTTGACCGGGTCAAAACATGTTGCATAACACATAAAACCTAAAGTTTGAGTGATCCAATTTTTAAAACATAGTATGAGTAATTGGATCACAATCTTGGACAATATATAAGATGCTAGAATATTTCTGCTGTTGCAGATTAATAATCCACCAGATGTTTGGGATAATCTACTAGTAGTAGAGATATGCAATTTTCATGCCACACTATTAATAAATGTCTAGCTCACTGCATTAAAAAAACCCCCCAATTAAGGATTAGTGCGTATTAGAAGAATCAATCATTTCCCATATAATGTCAACACTATAGTATACACCATCAGTAGCTGCGATCGAATTGGATTTGAAATTCCATTTATCATGTGTCCATACTAAGGGGATTTTAAAGTATGCTATTAAGCAAGATGAAATCTCGGTAGCAGGGGAGAGAAATGCCCAAAATCTTTGAATACCGTGGTATGATCTTTAGTATAAGATTCATGCACTAACCAAACTAAATTTAAATTTAGTTGATACTCTTGTATGCTAGAAGCAAGGAGACTACCAGATTTCTTTCTATTGCATGAAGAAGTTATATAGTATTTACTTGAAGTAAATGTGTCGCTCAGTTTGAAATATCCCGGATTGAAGAGTATATCCATCTTTGCAAAGTTGACTTATTGGTCAGTAATCTAAAGTTTATGGGGACACTTGTGGATCTAAGGTCTAGTGACACTAGTGAAAATAATCGTTAAACACTATCTAAATACTCTAAAAGAGAACTCACCTTGAAGCTGAAATAAATCATGAAGAGGCTCATCACGAAGATAAAAACCCCAGTAATTAGATGCGCACATATTACAATACTGGGAACACGGAACGACCAAGAAAATTTCATTTGGGAAATGACGAAGATTTGATTAACACTAAAAGACACTCAAATACGAGGATATTTGGAGAAAAGTTGTCGACAACCAGTTTGCATCTAAAATTGCTAAAGTTTCTCGTATAAAAATATAAATTTGGAACTAAAGTCCATGGGCGAGCACTTGAAGTGTTTATATCAGGAAAAAATGAGAGGAAGCAATTGAGGCCGAACCATAATCGCAAATGAAAGTCTTGGAACTTGTTAGTTCAAACTTGATGAGTCATTATAAAATAATGAGGTGGTGAAAATGATGGTTCAAGGATCCCTATAGAGATCGATATTTGTCCTGTTATGAATGAAATAATGTTCCATTATAACTCTGGAAGATAACATGAATAAGATATGCAGTTATCAGATTCTGAAAATTCTTGATGGGATCTCTAAAGGGACTCAAAGCTCGATCTTTGAAGGACTCTATATTTTAATAAGAAAGTAAATTGCAACATATGTGTGTGTATATGTATATGATAAACTCTTACTTGAAGAAAGAGTGTCTCCTAGAAGAGAAAATATCTTCTAGAAGAGAGAACATGTTCCTGAAGAGAAATTAAATCACCAGTTGATTGAAAATACACCAACGATTATGCGATCCTTAGAAGTGAATAAGGACCCATCCAAAACCCGAGGGAATGGAATGAGGAAACTAAAACAAGAAGTGTGCCACATAAACACATATGAAGTGCATCTCCTACCAGAAACTGATGGAGTGGCAAAATCCTTTATTACCATGAAGGTATCATATACATTGGTGTTAATGACAAATTTATTAATCCCTTAAGTGCCAAAATTAAGATTGGTTATATTGATTCTGTGGTGGTATGATCATGATTTTAGTTCTGCAGAACAGACTTTTGATCGTATAGTATTACTCAGAGATAGTTGCTAAATATTAAGATCTTAAGAAGTTTTGATAAGCCATATCCTAAAGAATTGTGGCATTGCAATTGATTACCCCTATATCCTAATTATGATAAATTTTGCTTGTGTTGCCCATATAGATAAGTGGTATTTTGGAAAGTTAAGTATATTGCTCCTAAATTATTTTATCGTCTCTTTATCTAGATGAATAGTGATAGAAATATATGGAAGACTATACATTATGGTAATCCAGTAGATATACTCGCAATATATTGTCCTCTATTCATTTTTAAAAATGTATTAAAGGTATCGGAATAATAAGACTTCATCAGAAGTGGTCTTTAGGGGGAGCATATGCTAAACCTTTATAGTTGTGCATGAGATTCAGAAAATCTCGACTTTAATCTAACCTAGAAGGTATTGACTTGATGATCAATACCTTCAAGGTTTTACCACCTATCGATATAATTCTAATCAATGGACATGATAAAGATTTTGAAGATCATAATAAATTCTAAAGACAGTTTATAAATCCTAAAAATAAGCATTGTATTTTTTCCCTTAGTAAGTTTTTCCCGTTGGGTTTCTTACTTGAAGGTTTTTAATGAGGCAACAAGTGCAATATAATTTAACGTGTGATGTGTACTTTTTCATTCCCTTTTCCACTGGGTTTTTGGAATGGATTTTTAACGAGGCATATGCATATCGTGGTATGAAGCCTCACAGGTATATGCTTGGCTCAGGCGAATGATTAGCCACATCAAGAAGTCATGTGACATAAAACTATTGATAACCTCACTATTATCTATGAAAATAATGTAGCTTGTGTGGCACAGATGCAAATGGGCTATGTTAAAAGTAATATCACGAAGCATATTTTTCCTAAAACTATTTTATCCTCATGAGCTCCAAAAAGGGGTTTGATACCTGTGCGACGGTCCTTAATCCCGGGCATTTTATGCCAGAGTCGAGATATGCGTGTAGAGTCGTCGTTGTTTGCTTAAACACTGGTTTTGTTATGATGTGTTGAGTCAGATTAACTGCTTATTCAGGTGGAGGTCCTGAGTCAACACTGTCCGCACGTCGCTTCGCTCCGCTTGGTTAACAGGCAAGTGCATGGTAGAGCGGTAGACCGTAGAGTTTATGAAATATGCAATGTTTACATGATATAATGATGCTTATATGGAATTGCAATGTTTATATGACATGATGATGTTTATCTAATGATGAGAATGGTAATGGAATGGGGTAAGCAGCGATGCCACCCTACCAATGATAATACTGATGAGAATGACAATAACAAGGACAATGGGTATATACATTCGCATCATGTGCACTTGTGAAATGAGAATTGGGATCCCGCAAGACATACTTCGGTAGGCCTCCACGGGAGTGGAGAGACCCCCCGTGCCAATATTGGTGGGCTCAAGATTTTGCATGAACATCGACGGGTGTTCACCCGGCAATACCGGTATATGCAATGAGATGAACAAATGAGCATGTAGAATAGTGCTGCATTGCACTAATGATATGACAATGTAGGAATATAAAATGAAAATATGGATTGGATAATGTATGCAGAATATGTTATGGCTGGTAAATTGCTTACATGATTGGGCAGTGTTTATCATTCTATTATGTACTTGCTGAATCTCTGGACTCACCTTTGCTTTTTTTGATTTTTAGGTGACCGTTGAGGACGTCATGCACGGGCGGAAGTAGCATATGAATAACTTCACGTACTAGCAAAACTTTGCATATCAGCTTTTGTTAGTATGTTTAACTCCACTAGTAAGTTAGAGTAGTTGCTTCAAAATGGTATGGTCTTAGTGGTCGCTGCTTTATGAATAAAGTAGAGTTTGCTTAAAATGATTAGTAGTTATTTAAAAATGGTATTATTATGCAATGATGGTAGCACTTTAGGCCCAGAGGATGGGCAGGGTGTTACACTATATACAAGGAGAGATTGGATATGAGATTATAAAGACTTCGATTTCCTGGTGTTCTCTCTCAATTGTTCTTTATCAATTCTCTGTTAATTGGTTGTGTGGATTGCATCGGAGGTTACTGTCATTATTTCTTAACAGTTTCGAGGTGGAATGGTTGGTGGCATCGATGACCCACTTGGCCTGATTTAGTGACCTAAATGTGAAAAAAATAAAAGATCTGTGATCTAAATAAACCATCTAGATAAGTTTAGTGACCCACGATAGCAATCGAGTACTGCAGGCACGGGTAGTGCTCGCCCATACCCATGCCCATGACCCCGATTTACGCGCACGGGCATACCTGCGGAGGACGACGGGCGAAGAACCTTAACCATACCTGTATCCCGCAGGCATGCCCGTTTACCCGCGAACTGAGTCACCATCTAATAGTTGAACTAATGATAGATACATATAAGCAGTAGCTGTTGCTAGGAAATATAATAGCTATCTTTTTTGGTTATGTTTAAATTCAGTTTCAAACTAGTAGATTTCTTTACTAGGGTCCTTTCCAAACTTATTATGAAAATCAATTATCCCCTAGGTCAGGAACTAAAGAGTCTAAGATCAGTTCTAAGTAACAGCAATAGAGAAGGGAATTGCACAATTGAATAAGACCCCCCTTAATTGAAGTATTAAAAATATGCATGTACAAGTAAGCATGCACCAAGTAATTGCAAACAAGGAATGCTTCTAATGAACTAACAAACTAAATGTTTGATCAAAAAGTAACAGCAATAACTGTGCCATCTGTCAATCTATATCGTGGGTAAATGGGCGAGATAGGTACGGGTGAAGCTTACCCATGCTCGTGCCTGTTTACCCGATGGGTAGAGTGTTCCCCCATTTTTATGCCCATGGGTAAAGAAAAATATCCTATACTTAGCTTCATTAGGGTATTTACTCGCGGGTACATGGGTAAACGGGCACAATTGCCATCCCTACTCTTTAGTGGATCATCGGCCATCCTATATTGCCCTTTCCTCACAAAAAAAAACCGTCCTAAAGTGCTCAACTTGGCAACGCATGCTCACATGGCACTTTCACCCTCGCCGCATAAAAGCTCGGGAGGGTAGGTGCGATGCATGGGGTGAAACTAGAGTGGACATTGTTCTACCTAAACCAAAATAACAAACAAAATCGATTTTACCAAAATTCTCGGTTAATTCAGTTTCGGTGATCCGCTCGGTTTTAATTTCGCCACTATTCAGTGTTCAATATCAGGTTGGGTGGTCAAATATTAGAAACCAAATAGGCCATATATATTCCCCTAAAAATTTCTAACAAAAAAATATCAATATATCAACGAATAAATTCCACCTCCCTAAAATTCTCTAACAAGAAAAAAACAATGAAGCTCAACTAGGCACATGGTAGAGCTGAGTGTGTCGAGGCTGCAATACCGCTTTTGTCATAGCTCGACCGAACACGGAGGTGGAGGCAGAGCCAAGGGCATGGGCCTGGTAGACTAATCCCGAGATGTTGACCCGATGTGTTAGAGATAATATAATATTTTGTTAATTAGAGATAATATGATATTTTATTAACTACAACAAAAACATGTACATTGAGCTAGTTAATGAAATATTTGACAGTCCCAGCGCCAGTCTGTCTGTGCTTGTCTGACTCAGTAGCCAAGGCCCAAGCCCACCGCCCAGACGCTGAGGCGTAGGACTGACAAAAAAGCTCGAGACTCACGAGCCCACTCGGGCTCATAACACAGCTCAGCTCGAGCTCGGAGCAGCACCAAGCGAGCCATTGGCTCTGTAACCAGCCAAGCCTAAGCCACTTGTGAGCGGCTCATAAGCTGATGAGCCCATGGGTGGGTGTATGGATTCTCTGTGAACACTGCACACTGCATTGTATATTCCTTGTGTTTTCTTCTTTATTTATAATTTATGATTTATGTTATATTAACTAGTTTTTAAATAGGGTATTTTTAAAATAGGATTAATAGAAATATTATAGTAAACCAGACCGCGGGCCCAAAGAAGCCCCAAAGAAGCCCAGCCTTCCCGTCCGCGTGCCCGAAGAAGCCAAGCCATCCCTAAATCCTAATCCCCAATTCCCCATCCGCGTGCCCCTTTGCGCCCGCTGCTCCCGATCCGCAGCCGCCACATCTCCCGGGCCGCCGGCCGATCTCCCCGCCCGCCGGCCGACGCCGCTCTTTTCCCTCCCGCCGCCACATCTCCCCGCCCGCGCGCCGCTCTTTCTTCCCTCCTGACGCCACATATCCCCGCCCGCCCTCGGATCTGCTCTTCTTGGCCCCCTCCACGCCGTGGTTCCGGGAGCTGTGGGTCAACGCCTCCAAATAACGGCTTCCCTCAAGGTGCGCCTGTCTCGATTCTGTTTGAGTGTGAAATCATGTCGGGATTATAAGTTACATGTGCACGTAATCGATTCATCTTTGGAGTGGATTGGCCATTCTGTTTGTGTGCATCTTGGTGGTGTTCATCTGAAGACGGATTGGTTGCTATAGGATTTGTGAGGGCGGGTGTCGGGGATAAGGTCGGAGAAGCCTAAGAATCTGCTAGCAAAGTGAACTCCGTATGGTTAATTTGATTCTGAACTTGATTGCGCGATGGTGATTCAATGGCAGAAAGCATCTTTTTTATTTCCATTACTTTTTTCTTCCACAGTTCACATGAAATTCATCAAATCCGCATCACCATTTACCAGCCAAGAGCCGTCGACCTTGTCATATAAACTTGACACATGTAGGGATTTTTGTAGTTTGGTCGAGATTCCTGAACAAAATTCTTCACAAAACATGACCCAAATATAAGTGAAAGGGAGACATGCACTGCAACCAAATATGTATACCAGTAGTTTGGTTTGAACCAGCAACGTGTTTGCTTTACTTTCCTCTCTATTCTCCATTAGCCCATTTCCTGATATGGGGGGAAAATCAGTTTTGCAGTAGTGTCGCAATTCTCCTATCAATAACTTATAAAGCTAACTGTCGCAATTCTCCTATCAATAACTTACAAAGCTAACTGTAAGCATGTTGTCAACTCCTCATGTCATGAATAAACGGTATGCAATAGAAAGTGCAGTAGAAAAGGAAAGCATTGCTATTCCTTTAGTCAGGAAAGTGTGTCTTGCTCATGCAGTTGTCATATAGCTTCTGTAGCTGTGTTGTTGTATATCATCTGTAGCTGTGTTGTCGTATAGCTTCTGTTGTAGCAATGAAATGATGCTCGTGCAGTTAAGATGAGCTCATGAGCATGCTGATTTTGTCGTTAGTAGGTTTTCTATTATTGCCTTTGTAGGTGAGTGCATTCATGGCTTTTATGAGGTTGTCACTGGATGTAGTACTAAACATCACTCTGAATGAATGAGGTTGAAGAAAAAGACCTACTGATCTGGACAGAACGACCTGTGACTAGATCCCGAGATTTCGACCCGATGTGTTAGAGATAATATAATATTTTGACAATATGATATTTTATTAACTACAGCAAAACATGTACATTGAGCTAGTTACCGAAATATTTGACAGTCCCAGCACCAGTCTGTCCGTGCCTGTTCGACCCAGCAGCCAAGACCCAAGCCCACCGCCTAGGCGCTGTGGCGCCTCCAACTCTCCTTTGGTCCTCTCCCATCGTCCATTGGCCATCCCACAAGGCCACCACTCCACGTCTCCACCCCTCCTCTCTAATATAAAAAAGACCTCTCCCAATCAAGGGCGAGTGGGTGACTGCGTGACTTGGGGTTTGGACGACACATCTACACCATCACATCAGCCCGTTAACCCGTTAGCTTCGTAGGCTCCCTATCCTGATCACACCTGTGAACGAAAATACGAAATTCCCCTCGGCTCTTTGTTTCTCTAGCCTCCCGCACTGTGCCTAGGGCTTGCAGGAGGTGACCGGACCGCGGCCTTCGCCCGCTCGCCGCTACTGAAGACGACCTCTTTTCGGCCACGCGAGCTCTGCCGAGCCGCCCTCCTCCGTTGGTATGCTTCTGCAACGCCACCGCCGAATCCCATGTGCACTCGCCGACTAGGTGGTGGCTCTCACAGTGTCAGGACCGGCAGATATGGCAAGGTTTATGGGAGGAGAAGCCGTCCCAACCAACCAGCGGCGACAGCAGAGGAGTCGGCCTCACCTACGGACTCCACATCAGGTTAGGGTTAGGTTTTCTAGTTGGATTGCTATACGAGTCGTATAGGACTCGGTTAGAGTAAATCAATAGAGTTGTATTCAGGTTCTTATGAGATTGGGTGTATCCGGATTAGCCGGCCCTCCCTCACCTCTAATATATAAAGAGGATGAGTATCTTAATAAAGCAGAGAAGTATTACCTCAATCTTCCTCCCTTCTATCCCTAAACCTCTCTCGTTCTTCTGGTCTGACCTCTGGCTATCCTGGCCGCCTCATCTCTCCCGATCTGACCTCCGGATCCCAGCACGGCGTCTTCATCCTCATCCAGTTCACGTCCTCCTGCAGTGCACAATTACAATCTGAGATCTAGGCGTGACAACTTGGTATCAGAGCACATGGCTGACGACAAAACAGCACTCTACGAGCAGATGGCGACTACGGCAGCGAATCTGGACACCCTGACCAAGAGGGTTGATGCGATGATGAAGATTCTGGAGGGACAACAGAACAAAGAAGAGGAGCTTGGGAATCGGCTAATGGCGTTGGAAAAACGGCCCATAGGAGACGGACTACTACCACTCCCAGGAGGAAACATGATGGCAGCAAGCCAAGTCGGCAATGGAGGGGGAACAGCAACTGAGAAGCCTCCACGTTTCCACCGCTTGGAATTTCCCTCCTACGATGGACAGGGAGATCCACTGAGTTGGTTGCAAAGATGCGACCAATTCTTTCGCGGGCAGAAAACTTTGGAGAGTGAAAAAGTATGGCTCGCATCATACCATCTGGTTGGAGTGGCACAGCAATGGTACTACTAGCTTGAGAGAGATGAAGGGGAGCCCAGTTGGCAGCGTTTCAAAGAATACATCAACCTTCGGTTTGGACCGTCAATCCGCCACAACCCTCTCGGCGAATTGAAGGAACTAACACAAACCAGCACGGTGGAAGAATATCAACAGAATTTCCTTGCCATCCTTTGCCGGGTGGAACACCTTCAGCCGCAGCAACAGGTCCAGCTATTTACTCCGGGATTGCGAGAACCAATCCGCACGGATGTGGAACTTCAAAACCTGGCGAACTTGCAGATGGCAATGGCTCTCGCACGAGCATACAAACGGAGGGCGCAGGCCACAGGACAAGATATGGGTGTATTGGCTAAAAAGCTACCCTCAACCACAGCACAAACAACGGTAACCACTCCGGCTCGGTCGTTTCCACCAAATCGAGCAGCCCCACCCGCCCTCCCGGCGCCAATTGCGAACCAAACTACAGGAGCTGCGCAGAGTGCAGTTCGCCCCCGCCGGACGCTTCAGCGACGTTTCCTTACTGCCGAGGAGATGGAGCAACGGCGGACTGCAGGACTTTGCTTCAACTGCGACGAGAAATTTTCGCCCGGCCACCGTTGCAAGCGGCTGTTCATGTTATTTGCTCCTAGCGGTGGCTCAGACGACGACGCAGATTGGGACGTCACTCCAGAAGACGAAGAACCGCGTATATCGCTGTATGCGGCAACAGGGATTACACCAAGGGCAGCACAAACCATGCAGCTCCGAGTTGTCGTGGGCGATGTGACTTTGCTAGCCTTGTTGGACTCCGGTTCCACACACAATTTCATCACAGCAGCAGCGGCCAAGCACGCCAACCTGTCGGTGCAACCGCGACACGGCCTGCGAGTGCTGGTTGCTAATGGCGACAGGGTGCAAAGTCCGGGCTTTTGTCCAGCAGTCAAACTACGGGTGGATCAAGAAGATTTCTCCATCGATTGTTATTCCCTACCGTTGGAGGGATTTGACGTGGTGCTCGGCGTGCAGTGGCTCCGCACACTGGGGCCAATTCTGTGGGACTTTGATACGTTGCGCATGACGTTCTGGAGAGGTGATCACAAAGTCCAGTGGCACGGATTGCAGACTGCACACGGGTTGCCACAGGCTTGCAATATTTCTGGTCCAACATTGATGGATGCATTGCTCCAAGAATTTGACAACCTGTTCGCATCACCACAAGGGTTACCTCCAGCGCGAACACAGGACCATCATATACACCTCATCCCAGCGACGGCACCAATTTCAGTTCGTCCTTATCGCTATCCACAGCTCCTTAAAGATGAGTTAGAACGACAATGTGGTGATATGCTTCAGCAAGGGATTATTCGCCCAAGTACATCTGCTTATTCCTGACCAGTGTTGCTCGTAAAGAAGCACGATGGCACCTGGTGATTTTGCGTTGATTACCGGGCTCTCAACAGCAACACAATTAAAGACAAATTCCCTATCCCCGTCGTCGATGAACTTCTTGATGAATTAAGGGGCGCCAAGTTCTTCACCAAATTGGACCTTCGTTCGGGATATCATCAGGTGCGGATGCACCCTCCAGACATTGAGAAGACAGCCTTCCGCACTCATGAGGGCCTCTTTGAGTTTCTCGTCATGCCTTTCGGACTTACAAATGCACCGGCCACGTTCCAAGCACTCATGAACAGTATTCTTCGGCCGTACCTGCGCCGCTTTGTCTTGGTCTTCTTTGATGACATCTTAATTTATAGCCCATCCTGGGTGGAACATCTTCGCCATGTTCGCGCAGTCTTTCGGCTCCTGCAGCAACACCAGCTTGTCCTCAAACGCTCCAAGTGTTTCTTTGGCGAAGCATCCGTGGCATACTTAGGCCATGTTATCTCGACAGAGGGCGTGGCCATGGATGCCACCAAAGTGCAAGCAGTCCAAGAATGGCCAAAGCCTCGCTCCGTTCGAGCCCTTCGAGGATTCCTCGGTTTGGCAGGATATTACCGCAAGTTCATTCAAGGATTCGGGACGATTGCGGAACCACTCACACGCCTACTCAAGAAAGAAGCGTTTTCCTGGACTACGGAAGCCGCAATAGCATTTCAATCTCTCAAAGATGCCCTCACCAAGGCACCCGTCTTACAACTTCCAAACTTCGAGCTGGACTTCATTGTGGAATGCGATGCATCAGGTTCCGGCATCGGAGCGGTGTTACACCAAGGCCATGGGCCCATAGCCTTCTACAGCCGGGTGCTGGCCGCGCGTCACGCGCATTTGGCGTCATATGAGCGCGAGTTGATGGGTCTCGTGATGGCAGTCAAACATTGGAGACCCTACTTGTGGGGGCGCCGGTTTTTGGTTCAGACCGATCACTACAGCCTCAAATTCTTGCTAGATCAGCGGCTCTCCACCATCCCACAGCACTGCTGGGTCAGCAAGCTCTTCGGCTATGACTTCCATATCGAGTTCAAGCCAGGGAAACTTAATACTGTGGCGGATGCACTGTCTCGTTGCGCAGAAGAAAACGGAACACTGGCCGCTATTTCCGGACCGGATTTTATTCTACTTCACGAACTGCGTCAGGCAAATACATCCGATCCAGAGTTGGTAGCGCTGCACACGCAGGCTCAGGAGGGGCAGCTAGGTACACCCTGGAAGATTGCTGACGGCCTGCTGCTCTACAACAACCGCATCCATGTGCCGTCTGCATCGCCGATCGTGGCATCTATTTTGTGCACAGCTCATACAGCCGGCCATGAGGGAGTTCAGAAAACTTTGCATCGCCTCAGGAGCGATTTCCATTTGCCAAGGGACCGCCACCTGGTGGAGGACTTCGTCCGTTCTTGCCAAATCTGTCAGCGCAACAA
The DNA here is from genome assembly GCA_017311315.1 of Dendrocalamus latiflorus. Classification (NCBI taxonomy): domain Eukaryota; kingdom Viridiplantae; phylum Streptophyta; class Magnoliopsida; order Poales; family Poaceae; genus Dendrocalamus; species Dendrocalamus latiflorus. The sequence goes on from CM029651.1 coordinate 40,829,851, forward strand.
GCCGGTGCAGCTCCAACCGGCGGGTCTTTTGCAGCCCTTACAAGTTCCTTCCCGCATTTGGGATGACATTGCTATGGACTTTGTCGAGGGACTGCCCCGAGTTCATGGCAAAACAGTGATACTCACGGTGATTGATAGATTCTCCAAATATGCCCACTTCATTCCGTGGGCCCATCCATACACTGCAAGCTCGGTGGCCCGGGTATTCTTCGACGAGATCGTCCGCCTTCATGGGATTCCCTGTTCCATTGTGAGTGATCGCGATCCCGTGTTCACAAGCAACTTTTGGACGGAACTTTTTCGGTTGACAGGCACTAAACTACACTTGAGCTCAGCCTTCCACCCCCAGTTTGATGGCCAGACAGAAGTGACCAACAAGATTATCGCTATGTATCTCTGCTGCCTGACGGGAGATCGCCCACGCCAGTGGATTCGCTGGTTGCCCTGGGCAGAATACTGCTACGACTCATCATTCCAAACATCTCTGCGAGAAACTCCCTTCAAAGTGGTTTATGGCCGGGACCCTCCGTCGCTCCGACCACGTGCACCCATGACAACCCGCTTACAGGCTGTGGATCAACTTCTTTTGGAGAGGGATCAATTGCTTGCAGATATAAAGGATCGCCTCCTTTTGGCCCAGCAGCAGCACAAGCAAGCATATGATGCAAAACATAGAGCAGTATCCTTTGCGATTGGACAGTGGGTCTGGCTCCGTATCCATCACCGTCAAGCTTTATCTTTAGCTCCCAATGTTAACCGGAAGTTGGCCCCTCGATACTACGGACCATATCAGATCCTAGAAAGAATTGGCGAGGTGGCCTATCGCTTACACCTACCGGCTCGCGCTCGCATCCATGACGTTTTCCATGTCACTTTGCTCAAACCATATCATGGCACACCTTCTGCACCACCAGCATTACCACATATGCTCCACGGCCGAGTTGCTCCTATTCCACAGCACGTGGTTCGCATGAGGACCACTAATGGCGAGAAGGAGGTGTTAGTTCATTGGGAGGGGTTGTCAGCGGCTGAGGCTACTTGGGAGCCACTGGTTCAGTTTCGTCAGCGCTATCCGCTTTTTAAGCTCGAGGACGAGCTCTTCGTCGAGGAGGGGAGAAATGTCAGGACCGGCAGATATGGCAAGGTTTATGGGAGGAGAAGCCGTCCCAACCAACCAGCGGCGACAGCAGAGGAGTCGGCCTCACCTACGGACTCCACATCAGGTTAGGGTTAGGTTTTCTAGTTGGATTGCTATACGAGTCGTATAGGACTCGGTTAGAGTAAATCAATAGAGTTGTATTCAGGTTCTTATGAGATTGGGTGTATCCGGATTAGCCGGCCCTCCCTCACCTCTAATATATAAAGAGGATGAGTATCTTAATAAAGCAGAGAAGTATTACCTCAATCTTCCTCCCTTCTATCCCTAAACCTCTCTCGTTCTTCTGGTCTGACCTCCGGCTGTCCTGGCCGCCTCATCTCTCCCGATCTGACCTCCGGATCCCAGCACGGCGTCTTCATCCTCATCCAGTTCACGTCCTCCTGCAGTGCACAATTACAATCTGAGATCCAGGCGTGACACAGCCTTAAATCTCATTGCTACAAATTACCGGCGGTATTGTGCTTTTTTTTGCCTCCGTATTACATACTTTGCGGATCCCTTAACCAGATTGGTAGATTTGTGCTTTTTGATGCGTCCAACTGTGTGCAGAAGATGTATCACTTCCGGTTCTGGCAAACGTGGGAAGTGTTAGAGCTCCGATTTGTAGAGGATTGGGACGAATTTCACAGGTTCTATTGCTAGGGTTGAAGACTTGTGCGTTTATGTAGTTTTTTTCTCTGATAATTTTGTACATATGTTTTACCTGTGATAATTTTGTACATACGTTTTCCCCTGTGATAGTTTTGGGAGCTTTGGTTGACATACTTGATTGAGTGGTTCAAATATTGGATCTGTTTGTGTTTTTAATGCTAGGATTTTAGACTTCTAGTTGGCAAAGACTAAATGTCTCAACAACAAATCATTGTGTTGCATGTGAGGAACAGGTGTGAATGCTTTGCTTTCCCCTAATATAAAAAAAACCTCCTCTCCCGAGTGGGCGACCACGCGACTTGGGGTTTGGACTACACGTCTACACCAGCACATCAGCCCATTAACCCGTTAGCTTCGTAGGCCCCTTATCCGAATCACACCTGTGAACGAAATTCCCCTCAGCTCTTTGTTTCTCTAGCCTCCTCCCGCACTGTGCTTAGGGCTCACAGGAGGCAACTGGACCGTGGCCTCCGCCCGCTCGCCGCTACCGGAGACGACCTCTTTCCGGCTGTGCGAGCTCTGCCGAGCCGCCCTCCTCTGTTGGTATGCTTCTGCAACGCCACCGCTGAATCCTGCGTGGACTCGCCGACTAGGAGGTGGCTCTCTCACAGTCTTAACTCTCCTTGCCACAAATTATTGGCCGTATTGTGCTATTTTCGTCTCCGTGTTACAAACTTTGCGGATCCCTTAACCAGGTTGGTAGATTTGTGCTTGTTGATGCATCCAACTGCATGCAGATGTATCACTTCTGGTTCTGGCAAATGTGGGAAGTGTTTTAGAGCTCCGATTTGTAGAGAATTGGGACGAATTTTGCATGTTTTGTTGCTAGGGTTGAAGACTTGTGCGCTTATCTAGACTTTTCCCAATGATAATTTTGTATGTACGATTTACCCGTGGTAATTTTGTACATACACTTTCTCCCCGTGATAATTGTGGGAGCTTTGGTGGATGTACTTGATCGAGTAGTTCACATATTGGATCTATTTGTGTTTTTAATGCTAGGGTTTTACTGTTTTAGACTTCTAGTTGGCAAAGACTAAATGTTTGAAAAACAAATCATTGTGTTGCATGTGAGGAGCAGGTGTGAATGCTTTGCATGAATGGACCAATTTGTGAAGCTGTGTGCCACCAAATGTGAGTGATTATATGCATTGGATAGTTTCACTTATGGATCCCTGCATCTAGGGTTTAAGCAGTGGCTGAGCAGAAGAGGTTGAATAGTAAGTACCTCTGCAGTGTGCCTTAGATAAATAGATAGAGATGCTTGCATGGGCTGATTATTTTGTGAGATGAGATTTATGATGCTTGTATGGGCTGATTATTTTGTGAAATGAGATTGATGAAAGGCTAGATGGTTGTGTTTATGCAGTGTTGGTGATTGTGTTGTCCATTTTTATATTTCATGTGCTTTACAGTGTAGTGAGTTTTTGTTTTCTGTGTTTGACTAGCTATAGCAGTGCTGACTTGGTTTGTTTACTCTTTGAATTTCAAGCATGTGATAGATGCCTGCATGGATGAGTTAGTTTGTAAAAAATCTAATATTGTATATCTGCTGACTGCTGGTGATGAAATCATAGCATGTGGACTTTGACTTAGCAGCAGCAGATAGCCATCTTGAACAAACACGAAAATAATTTATGGCATTCCTGATAGCTTCATTACAAACTTCAATTTTACTGTATACAGAGTAAAACTTCATTTGTAGCATACAAGTTGTATGTGTTGATAGAATTTCTATTTGCTGTTCCAATGGTGTTAGTGTTTAGGGAATCAAGTGGCCCGATGTGTATTGGTTGATGGGAGAGTCTAGGTTCTTGATAGCTTCATGGATAAGTTGGTTGTAGCATGCACTAAAATTTCAAACTTTACAAGTATGTACGACTGTTCTGCCTTTATAATACCACACATCATTCTACATTTATGTATGGTTGTGAAGAGGTATGCCTCCAGATGAACCTTTTGTGAAAAGTGGTGTACCACGAACGAACTGGATGTAGCGCGATTCTGGTAACTATGGTTCAACCATATCATTTCACTAGAAAAGTTAATTGAGATATATCCTAAAAACTATTCATTTCCTCCACATATCATGGTCACGAGCTTGCTGGTATTTCTAAAAAAAAATTCTGTAAGTATGTTTGTGTACTTTTACTATGTATCCTAATATTCTCCATATTGAATGTCCTCATTCAATATTTGACTTCTCTACTTACGTTTTGCATTAACTCTTTGGCTCTTTGGTTCTTAAGCTCCTGTCTGAGATATCCAGAACTCTCTTTATTGATACTAGTTTGTGGACCTGCTTTATTGTTTTTAACTCCAGGTGGTGTTGTAGAGATGGCTTTTAGAAAGCACCAACCTTCTGGTAATGCAGCCTCTATTAGTATGGTGCCCCTGGATTTTCCAAACCAGGCACTCGAGAAGGTTAATTTTGCGAATCCAGTGATGTCAGCAGATGTTCCATCCGAGGCTGATGTTGATATTGATATGAGGGAAGTTTACTTTCTCATTATGCATTTTTTATCACATGGTCCATTTAAGCGGACATTTGGAGAACTGTGCAATGAACTCCTGGAACATCAGCTGCTACCTAGAAGATACCATGCTTGGTATTCACGTGGTGGTTTTCATAGTGGTGAAGAAAATGATGATGGCATATCACTCCCTTTGGGTTACCTAAACTTAGTTGAGAGGTGCAAATACGTTACTCTATTGTCTGGTAAATTTGCTTCTGTTATATTCATTATCAATCAATAATCATAATCTTTTTCTCTGCTACTAAGCATTTATGAAAGCGAGAAACTCTCTTCAGACTCCAGTAGATTCTGCAAGTAGTGGAGAACTGGATAATCTTCTGACTTTCTGAGTTGCTAATAATAGAATTGGAGAACAATTGAAAATATCCTGTATATACTGGAGATAAATCCATTTGTTTTCATTGTGGAGCCCATACTCTCCACATCTCCTAATTTGCAAACAATGGTTTTCAGTGTTTGTGACAAATCTAGAACTGGTAAAGCTTTATGATTCTTACATCACAATTTTTGTTAAGGTGACAGCATATAATATTTAGCATAATGGGTAAACAGACATAAAATGATCCCTTGCCTTGGCAGAACTGTTATCTTCTATCTGCTTTTATTTTTCTCAATGCTCACATGACATTGAGGATTTGTCTCACTAGTTTTATGCTGCTTATTTTGTAGATACCCCCACATTGGTAAAGACCACTTGGTAAAGCTTTTAAAGCAACTGATTGTTAGTTCCTGCCACCCACACAGCTTGATTGGAGGGGGTTCTCCAAATGCTGCCGATGTCCCAACACTTCTTGGCTCCAACTCCTTTTCCCTTCTTGCATGTATGTATATTATGTTCCTCTAGGCTTGAAAGTCTTTTCTTTTTTCCCATTTCTCGAGCTATTTATAATATCATTTGTATATGCAACTTTGTGTTTCCACGATAGTTCAATTTCTGTTATGTCTATATTTCCGGGTTATTACCAATGCGCTGATGCATATTTGGATCCTTCAGCTGATAGGGGCAGGCAAGATAAGGAAACTCCCAGGCTGTCGAGTTATCTCCGTTGGCCACATATACAGGCTGATCAAGTTCATGGTTTAAGTTTGAGAGAGATTGGTGGTTTTACTAAGCATCGTCGAGCTCCGTCTGTACGTGCATCATGTTATGCCATTGCGAAGCCATCTACCCTTGTTGAAAAGATGCAGATCATAAAGAGACTGAGGGGACATCAAAATGCTGTGTATTGTGGTCTGTTGAACCTTCTCATTTTCTGAATTAAGCCATGCTTAAGAAAACTAATTGAATATTTGTAGTTCCGTGGATATGTCTGTCTGTGCTTGTTTTTTTTTAAAACTCAACATTAAGGCCTACCGTAATATTTTGAGAAGTTCCTATAGTGGGTTTATACATACCAGGGTTCATTCAGCAAATATTTGGTGATATTAGCTTGACAATTTACTAAATGTGTGCTACTTATTCTGTTCCTAAAAACCTTATTTATGTCCCTATTTTCAACAAATGTAGCAGCTGCCTTGTCCTTTGGTTGATTGTCTGAATCATCATTGTTTTATCATCTGTACATTTTCTCTCTTTTATCTGATGTATTGTTTTTCATACTGTTCCTGTTTCTGCAGCTACTTTTGATCGCACTGGACGATATGTTATTACTGGTTCTGATGATCGCCTTGTTAAAATTTGGGCGATGGAAACAGCATTTTGTCTGGCTAGCTGCCGTGGTCATGAAGTAAGTTTTGCTTAATGCAACATATAAATATTTACAACCTTCCATTAAATAACTTAACCCCCTGTTCTTTTTCATTATCCAATTTAAGGGTGACATTACTGACCTTGCGGTGAGTTCCAATAATGCTGTCGTAGCATCTTCATCCAATGATTTCATTATTAGAGTGGTAAGTTTGCTACTTTGTCTACTTTCTCAGAAACTATGATAACAATCTTTCTAACTTTTACTGTTAATGATTGTGGTTATTAATGCAGTGGCGTATACCTGATGGCCTGCCAATCTCAGTGCTGAAGGGGCACACAGGGGCTGTAACTGCTATTGCTTTTAGTCCAAGGCCAGGTGCTGCTTTCCAGCTGTTGTCGTGAGTGATCCTTTCTTTTCTTTTTTTCCCCAGTAGTATAGTATTTAGTCTTTACCATTATTTTGGTTCGTGATTCTACATAAACAATGGAAGGCAGTTTCTGTAAAAAAAAAAGAAAGCATGAACTTGGTACCAGCCTTATGGTTTAACTATCGTGCTCAATCTGCTTTTGTTTCACTGAAGCTGTTGCTTGTCTGGAGAAATTTTAAAGCTAGGTTCATCCAATTTAGAGGAGCTGAACCAGTCTGGGAAAAAATGTCTGATGTTTTTGTTCATTTTCACTGTATTCTCTGTGCACACTACACTACTAAAGTACACACTAGAAGTGAAGTGATCAATCATGTCCCTTTAAGCCATTTACTATATTTTAGGTGATATATATAGTAAAACAACATCTCGTATGAGGATGTTGATCAATTTATTTCAATGTATGTGAGTAAGCTTTGATTTATGTGATCCCACATTCTTTATGCTCTGAGAGCAACTAAAGTTACTGTTGGGGGAGTGTCCCCACCTTGGCCCAATCGACCCACCGGGAACAAGTCCAAGTGTAAATATAAATAAGAAGGCAGGCCCATGAAGGCCATGCCAACGAAATGACGTTTACTCTCACTACGAGGACCCAAAAGGGGGGCATTTGTGTAACCTTCTCACCTATGGCTATAAATATGGCCCCTAGGGCACCATGGAAGGGAGAGAGTATTTGGGTGTAAGAAATAAACTTGAGACTGGATACGAGATACACACACTACACTTCTCCCCTCCGACGAATTTTAGGCTCTAGGCGCCCCTTTGGGCCTCCCGAAGCTCCGGTATCCATTGTTTGGTGTGTAACCATAATAGCTGGCACCGTCCGTGGGGAGCGGCGTAGAAGTTTGAGCTGAAGCAAAGGCGCTTGGGCCAGATGGTGCCGAAGAGGAAGCAAATTCAATCCACCCACTTGGCCACGAGCGCCTCTCCTCCGTCGCCCAGGCGATGGCCTCCAATGCTACAGCTTGCGTGTCAGAGATGGCGTTTGCCCTCTTCGTCTCGAGGAAGCGAATTCGATCCGCCCACTTGGCCATGAGCACCAAGGCCACCTCAGCCTCTCCGAGCTACCCCTAGCTTTTTGTGTACGCTCACGGCGTCGTGGTGGATTGCCGCCTGCAGCGCGCGTGATAGAGCCATTGTCTGTAGAAAAAGGCACAAAATGAAGCACCAAAGACAAAACACAGATAGGATGTAGCGGAGGACGTACCTTCGCCTCGCAGGCCTCAAGTGTGCCAAAAAGCAAGTCAGAGCCTCAAGTGTGCCGCGGGACTTCAAGTAATGAAGTCCGCACCTTAACCATGTAGCCTGCGGCTGGCTTGGCTGCCTAGGAATTGAACCAGGCGTGCTTCATCAGATGCCTGGGAGAAGTCTCGGAGGTCAGGTCCGTCGCTGGCACGGATGGCCTCGGACTTTTGAGTATCTAACCTCGCACCATCACCTTCGACCTTGCCCTTGGGGGTAGACCACGAGCCATCCAGCTGTCGGGCTTCGTCCGCGCTATTCTTGCACTTGCCCTCCCCTTCCACTGCCGCACCTTTGTCCCCGCTAAGTTCTTCCGCGCTGGCCTCTAACGCAACGGGAGCGGGGGGTGCTGATGCACCCGGAATTGCGGCGATGGGGGTGGGAGAGTCTTAGCGGCCATCAGGGTCCTTGCAACTACCACCGTCTTCATTGTCACTGCCTCACGAGCCGTGGGCGTAGCCGGCACTCGTGGAGGGGACGGAGTGGCTAGGCATTGGCACACTGAGGGATTCACATACGGTTGATGCAAGGGTCGTCGGAGGTGGCGGCGGATCGAAGGCTATGTTCCTTCGGGATGTAGGGGCCGAGGAACACAGCCGTGGCCCTCTCGACCTCCTCCAACGACAATACTAAAATAGGTTCATGAAGCAAGGTCAGCGGGAGTGAACAGAAGCATGCAAACGAACACAGAGTTCGGGTTTTACCTATGCCCATCGGCCTCACAAGTTGGGTCAGTGGACCCCGGATCCCATCCCATCGTGGCCCGGACTTCACCAGCCAACTCTCGGCCAGCGGGGCCACGCAGAGCATACAAAACTCCTACGCGAGATCCCACATCTCTGTGTGCCGCGCGAGCGCACGGAGTCTCTTCGTGCAGCCCTTGTTGTCCCCATCGAGCTTCGCGCGCAGAGATGTTACGAAATCCATAGTCTGTCCGATCCAGCGGAGGCGATTGTTTGGCTTGACACTGTGGTAGAACCACCGCCGTACCCAGTTGGACTTCCACTTCGTTCGCGTGGAGTTGGATGGGAAGTCCTTCAAGCACCCCGAACGGACTTGGAAGCTAACGCTCGCCAAGTTGGAGAACTGGCCGTCAACCAACCAGTTCGGTTGGTAGCGGTTGTCGTGCAGGGACACAAAGAGTGCCGCGATCGACACCGTGGTCTTCGACCAAGCCGCCCACGAGAACACTAGTGGAGAAATGGTGTTCCCGGTCAGCTGTGGAAGCTCCAGGTTGTATGACCAGAGCACGTCACCCACGAAGCGAGTAGACGGAATACGAAGGCCAGCATTGAAGTAGGCGGTGAAGACTAGGGTATCGCAATCCCTCGACTGGGGGACCAACTCCGTGTCCGGCCAGCGAACGAGCTGTTGAACCGAGGCCTTGCTGTCCTGCACGAGCGCGTCCAAGAGATCGTCCGTCACCAGCAAGCGTTCACAAACGAATCGACATGCTCTGACCCCCTCCAGCGCTTCCCGGCAGCTAGCTTGGACCGTGAATCCTCGGTGGAACCGCTGTTGCGAGCACCATTGCCACAGCTTGATAACGCAGCACCTGCATTCGCTCGGCCACCACGTTGGCTTCCTCGGGGCATGGTGGCGATGGCAGGAACGAGCATGGGCAAGCATCGGCCGCAACCTCAGGGCGCAAGTGAAGGCGAGGTGGTGAGCTAGAACGGTGGGAATGGAGCATCATGTAGTGGTACCAAGAAATGAAAAAAATGCAAACCGTTGTATGCCTTGATATTGGCACCACATGCACGCATTTTTAGGAGGCACTCTTGCCCCTATAACTGGCACAGCCGCACGCCTCCACATGGCCACATCATCGACATGTGTACGAAGCAAGTAACACGTGCTCAGGGCCGGCATACGAGGTCGGCACAGGTAACCCAGGTGGTGGGGCATGTGGAAAGAGACGAAGCACTCGGAGGCATAAGGCTATGGCACTCGGAACGAATCAAAGACGTAGCCTCGGGGGAACCTCCTGCTTGAATGTGGCATGGCTTGGCCAAGGCTAGGGCGGCAAAGGTGCTACCCCCCTCCGCGCGCGCGCATCAGAGACACGGCGATGACTTCGGCAAAAGAGCGAAGCCCGACCGAAAAGTTAAGGCGTCGGATGGAGTGGGCCTCCGGGGAGGCCGCCCAGCAAGCCCACGCAATGGTACGAGACCCGGGCACACCCCACAGAGGTGCACTGAGCGATTACGCATACAATGACCCTTACAATGGAGGCACACACTATCTCAAGGATCGCAACGGTGGGCTGAGGTGGCGAAGGGGTCCAAAGTGTGAAGGACAGGGTTTTGGCCTACTGGTCGCGAAGCCGTTGACCACGAGAGGCTATTGTTGGGGGAGTGGCCCCACTTTGGCCCAATTGGTCCACCAGGAACAAGCCCAAGTGTAAATATAAAATAAGAAGGCAGGCCCATGAAGGCCATGCCAACGAAATGACATGTTTACTCCCACTATTAGGACCCAAAAGTGGGCATTTGTGTAACCTCACCCATGGCTATAAATATGCCCCCCTAGGGTACCATGGAAGGGAGAGAACATTTTGGTGTAATAAATAGACTTGAGTTGAGACTGAATACAAGATACACAACCCCCGGGACGAAATTTAGGCTTGGGGTGCCCCCTTTGGGCCTTCCGAAGCTCCGGTATCTATTGTTTGGTGTGTAACCACAACAGTTACTAAACTTATGTGAGTTATGTCACTGCTTCAGTGGGTACTTATGCCATTTCCTGAAAAATAAAAGAATGGTACACTGGTGATGCACCATCTATTTTTTGTGCAACCTTTTGTTTGAAGTTGTAGACCCTCGCAATATTTACTGATTTTCATACCATTTTTAATTGTTTATGCATGTCAGGTATATGAAAATGTGTTTGTTTCTTTTATATTCTTGTGATACAACCTCACCATTGGTTTGCTGAATGCACTTATACATTTGTTACAGGTTTTTTGCTTGCTATTTTCAGTTCTGTGCTCTCCCTAACTTGTCACATAATATTGATGAGCAGATCATCAGATGATGGGACATGCAGGATTTGGGATGCCAGACACACTCAACAATCTCCGCGAATATATATACCGAAACCACCAGATGTTGCCCCTGGTTAGTTCATTGAAGCATGTCTATTGAATTTGTGTGGGCAATGCATACATTTAATTAATCCAATCAACATGGTGTTGATGCCAGGGAAGAGTGGTGATGCATCTTCCAGTGCTGTTCAAGTTCAACGAACAAATCACCAAATCTTATGTTGTGCATTTAATGCTAATGGAACTGTGTTTGTTACTGGCAGCTCAGACACCTTTGCAAGGGTATGTTTTGATGCTATCTACTTTCACTTGTTTACTTCTGATTTTACAATCAGAAGGTGAATTGCTCTTTTTCATCATAAATGTTGATTTCAGGTATGGAATGCTTGCAAGAGTTCTTCTGAGGAACATGACCAGCCAAATCATGAGATGGATCTGTTATCTGGCCATGAAAATGATGTAAACTATGTGCAGTTTAGTGGATGTGCAGTGGCTTCTAGATCCTTTTCATCTGACACCAGTCACACCACTAAGGAAGAAAATAACCTTAAACTAAGAAATTCCTGGTCAGTATTTTGTTTGTACTTATGGTCCATTTACATGTTCTTATGTAGTTTCTTTTGCTCCTTCAGTTTTTTTTATTATCTCCTGTCCAACTGGTAGTTATTTTTGGCTTCAACAGTTCTACATTAGCTAAGTTTGCCTTTTTTGCTAGGTTCACGCATAATATTGTTACCTGCTCCCGTGATGGCAGTGCAATTATATGGGTTCCACGATCTCGGAGATCACATGTAAGCTAATGTGACCTAGAATTTTACGATTTTGCTCCTGAAAAGCATTGTTTGAATAATTATTTATATGATGGTTTGCATAACGGCTCATTTCGTCTACTGCTACAATATTATGAATTGCCTACTGAGCCCATCTTATTTTCTGATTCAATCACTGTATACTTTCCATTGTGCTGTGTTGAAACACTAGAGGGTGTTTTGTTAGGACTGGTGCGTGCGTGTGTGTGCGCGTGCGTGCGTGTGTTGGCTACCTCACAATCCAATTCTTCAGATACAGATAATTCTATTGCCTTTTGTTTCCCAAGTTTTATATTAGGATTTATTATTTGTGGGATAAACAAAGGAGTAGCAGACTTAACCATTATACAGGATACATGTATATAATATCATGTATCCTGTATAATGGTTAAGGCAGGTTTACCGGCTGGTCAGCAGTGCAAACACGTGCACCAGTAGAATTGTAGCTTATCTTAATGTTCTAGTTTTATGTTATAATTCCATTCAAAATATATTTCTAAATAACTTGTCCCTGCATTGACCCAGGGAAAGGTTGGACGCTGGACACGTGCGTACCATCTCAAGGTTCCTCCACCTCCAATGGCTCCTCAACCGCCTTGCGGCGGTCCACGTCAAAGATACCAGCCAACTCCTCGTGGTGTCAATATGATTGTTTGGAGTTTGGACAATCGCTTTGTTCTTGCTGCTATCATGGGTATTTTTGGTCTATTGCTTCACATATTTTCACTTGATCATATAATCATATCAATATGACCTCTTGCTAATTTTTATTTCATACATGTTTGCATGTATTGCCATTTGAGTTGTTTGATTGTTATTCTAGGATTTTTAGCGTCTGTAAAGTCATTCTATATCTTCAAGATATTTATTTCATCGTTGTTTGATTAAATAGGAAGGTCCAATTGTCTAAGAAAGCCTCGAATTAATAATTGTGGGGCCATATCTAGTGCAAACCAATAAGTAGGTGCAATCTTGAAAACCATTTTGATCTGGTAACTTAATGAACATGAATTTTCATGTTGATTTTATGCCCAAACCAAAGTGCTTTGCATGATTGCTCGTTGCTATTATGAAAATGAAAATATAAGATGTTGATGATGTAGGCCCTTCTAACTAGTTCGATCGTCGGCCATTTTCCAAATGTGATTGATCTTTCATCTTTGTGCTTGCAGTCATTCTAAAATCATTAGTTATGTATGGTGATTAGATTTACCCTGCATCCCATTTAGGGGCAGGACAAATTTGTCTGGAACCTTTTTGATCTAACACTATTGGCAACTGATGGAATTATTTCCACCACGTTCAACTATAGCTTTCCCTTGTTTGTTAAGGGCAGTAGTTTAATGTGTCAAGGGTAGTAGTGTAGTATGTAGGTTTGGGGTAGTTGTGGTATTGTAGACAAAGACTAGAGTTAGCTCTCTTGTACTCTATGGGCCTGTTCGGCAGTGAGGAAGCCGGCCGGCTTTTCGCAGCCGCTACAGTACCTAACTTTTAAACGGAGTATTTTTTCAAGACGGGGTCTACAAGTTAAACGTAGTACACGTTAAAAACCCAACATCTGTACCAGCCAAAATCGCAAGTAAGTATCGATCTCTCCGTAATCTGTACCGTAAACAGCCAAAATTCAAAAATTTCAGCCAAAAGCCATAAGCCGCAGCAAAAAAGAACAGGCCCTATATATGCCCTTTGGGCTCTTGCAATACAACATCAATTGAGCCTCCATCTCTTTCCCACGAAACTTAACATGGTATCAGAACATGGATTTCGTGATTGCTGTAGCTATTACTCAGTTAGAGCATGGAGTCAATGGTCACGAATAACCTGCATCTCTTTGTTGCTGTAGTCCATCAAAATTGTTATAGTACCTAATGGGTAGAAGCCTCTACGGTTCTACTCCACTGTCCATGTTTAGGGCATCCACGTACAGATGGTTTAGGAGAAAAGTCATTCTTCTTGTTACATAATTTATTTATCTTTCTTTGTGCTCATTTGTATCATCTCCCATAAATATGTCTTGTGTTTTGCAGATTGCAGAATTTGTGTTTGGAATGCTTCTGATGGGAGCTTGGTACATTCATTGATTGGCCATAAGGAATCAGTAAGCATCTGCCTTGCATTCTGTGCATTAAATTGCTTTTGGTTAGTGACTTATTATTGCAGATTGATACTTTGTAGAGTTTTCGTGCATGGTAGTGCATATGTGTGAACTTTTTCTCGAACACGCAGGAGAGCTGCGTATCTTTGTATTAAGAAGGGGAAAAAACCTTACAGACATCAAAACCTTACAGACCCAAAAAACATAAAAAAACGCACCCAAAAGCAACACCACAAAAAGGTCTAGGGAACTAGCCTATGGTACAGAGATAAGATCGACCTCGACCAGAGGGTATCTAAACCAAGACCTGTGGCAGGGCAGAAAGGTATGAGATACCCTTTGCTCCGGCCAAACCCCAAATCCTCATCTCCTCAATGACAAAAGACAAGAGGGTCCTAACGTCCAGCACAGCCCCATCAAAGACGCAACGATTGCGAAGATTCCAAAGAGACCAAGCCCCCAAAATGATGGAGTTAAAGCCCTGCCGGACCTGGCCATGAACTGCGTTGTGTGATCTGGACCACCAATCTTCAAAGGAGAGCTCATCCAGCTGAGGGGAAAGGTTTTGTAATCTAACTTTTTGAAGCAATTCAAACCAAAACTGTCGGACAAACACATGAGATCAAGAGGTGGTTAATGGTTTCCTCCTCTTGGTCACAAAGCAGGCAGCGGGGGGGGGGGGGGGGGGGTGTTGCAACCCTCGGCGAGCCAGACGATCCGCAGTCCAGCATTTATCATGTGCAGTCAGCCACATAAAGAAACGACATTTATTTGGGGCCCAAGTTCTCCAAATTCGCTCCCAGCGGCTAAATTCAATGCCTCCCTGAAAAAAGCCTTCATAAGCTGATTTTGCTGAATAATTTCCATTGGCAGTGAAGCGCCAAATGTGTTTATCTTCTAATGCGGGCTGCAGCACCACCTGAGAGAGGAGATCCCAGAGGTCCAAAAAATCAGCAATGGCTCCGACCGTCATTGCTCCTATGAAATCCGCAGTCCAGTTGTGACCTGTGAGAGCCTCCCTCACCGTGCGCTTATTGGCATGTCTCTTGGGAACCAAAGCAAAACGACGGGGTGCCAGATTAGCAATCCTTTTCCCATGGATCCATCTATCTGTCCAGAAGAGGGTGCGAACGCCATTACCGATCTCAGTGTACGTTGCAATAGAGAAGGACCGAACACAGTGGTGAACCTGGATCGGAAAGGGGGCCCAAGACCTGTCAGGATCAACCTTCTGAAGCCAAAGCCATCTCATTCTAAGGGCCCATCCCATCCGCTGGAGGTCAGAGATACCAAGACCCCCGAGATGAAAAGGCCGGCAAGTTTTGTCCCACGCCACAAGACAATGTCCTCCCTTAGTTTCTTTTCTGCCTCTCCACATAAAACTTCTACGGATTTTGTCTATTTCTTTAATAGCCCACTGGGGGAGGTCAACTGCCATGGCCAAGTAGACCACCATAGAGGTTAACACAAATTGTACCAAAGTTTTCCTGCCCACCCTTGTTAGCAGCTCTGCTTTCCAACCCGGAAGACGATCGGCAATCTTATCAATAATAGGCTGCACTTCAGCCCTTGTTAGCTTCCGTAGGGAGAGGGGCACACCAAGATATTTGCAAGGAAAATTCATCACTTCGCAGGGAAGATGCTCATTGACTATAGCAATCTCCGTCTCAGAACAATGGATGGGGAATATATTACTCTTTTGCATATTGGTTTTGAGGCCGGAAGCTTCACCAAACAAACGAAGAATACCCATAGTGACCTCCAAATCCATGGTATCTGGCCTAAGAAAGATGACCACATCATCAGCATAGAGGGAGATCCGGTGTTGCAAGGCTCGAGTAGATAGGGGCTGAAGGAAACCTTCTCTTGAGGCTTTAGAAAACAGGTGGCTTAAGACGCCCATAACAAGAATGAAAAGCATTGGGGAGAGGGGATCTCCTTGCCTCAGTCCACGCTTATGAGGGATGACCTCCCCGGAAATCCCATTGAGAAGGACTTGCGAAGAGGAAGTGCCCAGCAGCCCACAGACCATGTCGCACCAAATGGAGCCGAAACCCATGTTTCTCATAACCTCAAGGATGAACGACCAGGAAACTGAATCGAAAGCTTTTGTGATGTCTAGCTTGAGAAGGATACGAGGCTGCCTTTGATGATGAAGAAACCTTGCCATCTGCTGCACCAACATGAAATTGTCCTGAATAAACCTTCCTTTTATGAAGGCGCTCTGATTTGGAGAGACCATCTGATGGAGCCGGACAGCGAGTCTGTTGGCAAGGATTTTGGTGACTAATTTGGCAAAGTTGTGCACCAAGCTAATGGGCCGGAAATATGTGTGAACTTCGCCGCTGGTAACACATTAGTTAGCATGCTATTTGTCGTGTTACTAATGAAAGCACAATGATGTTGTGGTACAGGACCGAGGGTAGGGCATTCGCCCTCATCTAGCCATTGACAGGGTTTTTCCCTGACGTGGTAGAGAGACTTAACTTTAAAAGAAGAGGGAGACTGGAGACTTGTTTGATTGTTTATTGCTTGATAATAGGGATAATGCTGTCCCTTTTATAGGGATAATTAGACTTGACCCCTAAGAAACATCTCTCTATATTAAGAAAACTAATGCATAATAATAGGAAACTTATCCCTAATACATGGAATAGATCTAAAAGGAAATAAACTCATATAATAAGAAAACTAATTATTATATTCCTAATTCGCGATATGCTGCTAATACCATCAAAATACCCAAACAGGCGGGCATCGCTACAGCACCAAACGGGTGCTGCTCATGTGCGCTACAGTGACACGTACTGTCCACATGTGCTACAGTGCCTCGCACTGTTCACGTGCCTGCTGACGTACATCGCCGGAATCATACACCATAACAATGTAGTAACCCCTTATATTTTCTTCATAAGCATGCTGGCAAAGAGCTTGGATTAAAGATGATAAAACATACAAAAAAAATTGGCAATGGTAGCTTTCAAGATGTTAAAGTGGTTGTTTTTTTTTAAAGAATGTGACAATATGAGTTGCAACTTGCAAATTCTTGGTTTTTGCAATTGAAGACTTAAATCCTTTCTCTTAATTCTTAAATAACTGAAATCACTATTTTGCTTTTTTTATGCGCAAGGTTTTCCATTGTGTAGTATTAACAGTACTGGCCTTGATCTTAATGGTGTTTTGATTAATATTTAACCAGTGCATTTCACATCCATTTCGTTGTCCATTTGTGGCACCTCTTTTTTTTTCTTTTTCTTTTTTTGCTTTTGCTTTAGCAGCCAAGTATGTTCCTACCGATTGATCTACGTGTTACACTGTTATTATCTCACACAAATAACCACTTTTCCCTTGCCATGATGTAAATGTGAAGTTTGTTGTTTGACCCGTGTTATTGTTTATCCTGATTTCTGAAATGAGCATTTTAGGTTTAGAAACGGGTCTGTCGGTGTAGTCCCATACTCCCATCAAAGTTGCATGAATTTCATGTCCATCTTTAATTTTTGGATGTATTAAACTGCTTTAATAAATCAAACACCTGTCACGCTGTTTGGTTGCAATGTCATGATCTCCATAATTCATCTGCACTTCGTTATTCAACTGTAGTTTTCTCAAAAGCTGTGACCCGTGCATAAAGAAACATTCTCCTATTGAATTTGATCAACTTCATTCTCAACAGACATTTGTTCTTGATGTGCATCCATTCAACCCCCGTATAGCTATGAGTGCTGGGTATGATGGAAAGACGATCATCTGGGATGTAAGTTCCTAACTAGATCTCTGTAGTTTTTCCACTATCTTCAATCCTGAAAATATATTGTTTCCGTGTCCAGATATGGGAAGGAAAACCTGTACAGATATATGAAACTGGGCATTTTAAGCTAGTTGATGGCAAGTTCTCTCCGTAAGTGTCACTTCAGAATTTCTTCACAATCTCATTTTCTTCTTTTCAAATCCTTTATACCCATTGAACTCATTTGTATTTACTAGGTAGTTTTAGCATCTCATTATGTTAGGAAGATATTGAGATTCAGTATAAATCTCTAGTTGTTCAATCTCATGAAGTTACTTAACACTCAGAAATATCCCTTCTGAAGGCTGTGATTCTTTAGCAATAATGATTCATATATGCCTTTTTTAATTATCTAGTTAAAAATCAAGATCGTCTTCCCATGAAATGTTGTAATCAACTCAGGTACATCCGGTCTGTACGAGTACTTAGGCTTTTTGGTTGGTACTATTGGTTCCCCAAAGTTTTTATGCATCTCTAATGAAACTTGGGACTCAACCACCACTAGCAGCCTGAACATGGCCAAATTGGACCAACTGACCAAGGTGTTATATTTGTGTAATTTGAATTGTTTCTTTTCGTCCCCCCCCCCCTACCTACTAACATTTGACCATGAACTAATCTGTTACCTCTCATATCTTAGTCATGTATTTTTAATTCTTAAAGGAGCATGATTTCATACTCAAGTTCAAATCTGATTTTTCTTATTATGACCACGAACATGATAACAGGCTCAATTGCTTAAACATCAAGTTGTTTCTCTTTTGCTTATCAGTTGGTTTGGACTAGTCAATATCTATTTGTACTTGCAAGAGTTCCTTTGTAACTGCACAATTACTTTGAAACATCTGTGGTGGGCCTGTGGCTAGGCACGGTGCACATGTTTTGTGGACTATATACTCATGTTGAAAACAAGAGAACTAGAAGAGAATAGAAATGCAATCATGATTTCCCCCACTCTAGAATGCAATTTACACTGGACTCTAAACGTGGAATCCTGGTTCCTGGACATTTACCTGGTTGTCTGTTGTTCAGGTTCTTTAGAAAGAATCGAGCAACTAGCACTCTTGTCACTATTAAAACTCTACGACCAAGGTTGTCACCAAGGATCAAAAAACCGGAACCGGGGCAAATCCCGACCGCCGGGCGGTACCGGTAACCGGCCGATTACCGGAAATCCCGGAAAAAAAACCGGTTAAATTTTGCCAAATGGTTTTTTGCGCGGGGCGGGAGGAGACCGGTTACCGGTCCAGTAACCGGCCGGTTACCGGAAATACCGGTGGAAAAACCGGAAATACCGGAAATACCACTAAATTCTCCAAGTCAAACTTCTAGTTTGGGATCATATTGGACTTAGCATCTCGTGCTTTAGGAATAGATTTGACAACATTGGGTCTAAATACATTCTATTAGTGTTAAACAATGTAAATATCATTAGAGAAACTAATTTTTACATTCAAAAGTTTAAATTTGAATTAAATAGCAGAACTAATTTTTTTCTCCCGGTCGGCACCGGTAAGACCGGTTACCGGCGGTAACCGGCCGGTTACCGCCGGTATTTGGAACCATGGTTGTCACAGCAGACTAAGCGACCACGGTGCCTGGGCACCTAGTTGACTAGGCGGTCACCCAGGTGTCGCCTAGGCGACATAAGGCGAACAAAATAGCATGACTTAAACATGCAATTAGAGAAGTAGATCAGAGGTCAGCAGAGCAGAATAGAATAAAATAGAAGAAGCATGGCACAGAGAAGAGAAAATAGCAGAAGTAGAGAGAAGGGGAGAAGGCACAGAGCAGAGAGGAGCCAAGGACAAGAGAGAGGAGCAGAACACAGAGGAGGAGCTCACCAGAGGGAAGAGTAGAGAGCAGAAGCTGAGAGAAGTGAAGCAGAATAGAGAGGAGAGAGCAACCGCATACCTGGTCCTGGATGACTGGATCTGGAGAGGGAGGAGCTGGTGCTGCAGGCTACGGTGACGATGAGCTGCAGTGGTGGACAGCGACGATGAGTTGGAGGTGACAGGATTCTATGTCCTTAAGGCCTCGAGGGAGGGAAGCCTGCTAGTGGGAGCTTCTGTGGTGGCGGCTGGCATGATGAACAGCAGCGGCAGCCAGGGTTCCATCGCATCTATCAGTCTGTCACAGTCTCACGCTCACAGACTCTCTTTCCAACTCATAGTCACACACTCACTTAACCTAGTCAACATCCAACCATGGCAGGTGCCCAGAAACATCAAGATCATGTGAAATTGAAAATTTACACCATTGACCTATTACTTTTAGATTGCTGATGAATCTGAATTAGTTATTTATCTGTGATGTAATCTTGATGTTGTGCTGGATGGACACAGGGATGGGACATCACTTATTCTCTCCGACGAAATTGGGCAAATATTCATTATTGGTACAGGGCAGGGAGAGTCCCAGAAGGATGCAAAATATGATCAGGTACAAAAACTGTTACTGAACTATCAAGTTATTTGGGGAATACTTAGTGCAAACCAATGTTTGGGTGCAATCATGCAAAGCAAACCAATGTTTGGGTGCAATCATGCAAACTGCCATTGTCCCAGTGATGATGTAAACCGTTGGATCAGGCGTGGTTGGATTGGATGTTCCAATTTAGTTTGATCATTTATGACTTCCTAATCTGTTTGGGCCTTAGGGGTTATTCACTTATTCACAGAATTATCCATCAATGTGGCTCTTTAGCTCCCCTAAATCTAGCTTACTGAAGCTCATCCAGCAGCTCACGAGTTTGCATGACTGTACTCAGATATGGTTGCACTAGATACTCCCCCTGTTTGGGGAAATATCCCACCTTTTATGCATTCAGTGACACTCACTACCCATTTTTTCCAATAGTTCTTCCTTGGAGACTATCGGCCCCTTATCCAAGATACAAATGGAAATGTTATTGATCAGGTTCGTACAAAGTTATGAATATTCTGCTCTTTGCTTTTTCACTAGCTATTGAGTTCTTTTAAATGTATAATGGCTTGATCAGTTTGTGTGACTAACTGCTACCATTCAGAGTTACCATGTAATCTATTTCAACGATCTGTTTTTAAAATGGAAAATTATACTTATTATGTTCTGAAGATTTGATAGACGAATGGAGTTCTCATCAATCATGGTATACATTCAGTGATGCTCACTACACTAGATCAATCATGTATTGCTTTGGAGAATATTCCTAGACTTGTGTTTTCTACATAGTATACATGTCATGTGGGGCTGTGTCTACCACCGGCGCCCTCGCCAAATCCCCCCAGCACCGGCTACTTAGTTTGCCAATCTTCAGGGATTCCCAATCTCCAGTTTCCTTTTAAGTAGAACTCCTAGTTGGATTGCTATTTGGTTTCCTTTATCTATTTGGCTTGGTTTCCTTCATCTATTCGGTTTCCTAAATCTTAGGCTGGTTTGTTAGGGCCTCTCCTATTTAAAGGACTTGGCGCAAGAGATTGAGTTAAGCAAAGAAAGAATCAAACCTCTGTCTTCCTACTCTTCGCCACGGCGCCGGGCGGACGTGAAGCTGAACGCTCTCGTCCCCCCGTCAGCCACGGCTACTCGCTGCGCAATTGCCCCCAGAATCCACTAATAGCAAGCCGTGACATCTTGGTATCAGAGACCACCTTCCTTGGCCGCTCCCGCCTTCATCCATCTGCGTCTCCAATGGCCGGTGACGCTGCTGCCGTAGCTCGTTCCGTCGAGGACATGCTCAAGGAGCTCCTGTTGGGCCAACAGGAATTACGCGACGCCGTGTCGCGCACCAGCCGCCGCGTCGAAGAACACCACGTCGCGATTGGCCGCCTGGAGCAGAACACGCAGTCAGTCGCGGGCTCGGGCAGCGGCACCGGCGGCGTTCACTCCCGTACTCCGCCGCCGCACGTTGGCGAGGGTCGCGGTGGCGCCCCTCGTTTCCACAAACTAAACTTTCCAACGTTTAATGGCGCCTCCGATCCGCTGCCATGGTTGAATCGCTGTGACCAGTTCTTCCGGGAGCAGCGGACTCCCGAAGAAGACAAGGTGTGGTTGGCCTCCTACCACATGCTCGACGACGCCCAGCTTTGGTACTATCGCTATGAGCGCGATAATGGTGCTCCGTCGTGGCCTCGCTTTGTCGCCCTCGTCAACACTCGTTTTGGGCCGCCGGCGCGCCACAATCCCTTGGGCGAACTCGCGAGCCTGACACGCACCGGGCCGGTCGACGACTTCTGCAAGGACTTCATGCGTCTTCTCTGCCGCGACGACTCCCTCACGGAGCGCCAACAAATTCGCCTCTTCACCCATGCCTTGCAAGAACCCCTACGCACCGATGTCGAGCTTTGGGATCCCGCGTCCCTGGAAGAAGCAATCGGCCTTGCGTGTGCTTACGAACGCCGCGCCGGGCCTGCTCCGTCTGCAGCGCGCTCCTCCACCCGTTCGTCATCGACTCGCGCCACACCCCTCCTCCCTGATGAATAAGTCCCTGTACTGTGGTCTTTGTGGGGCTGTGGTAGTTTTTTTGTTTTTTGACTGCTTTAGGACAGCATCTGCTTTTGCTTTAGGACAGCATCTGCTTTTAGGACAGCATCTGCTTTTGCTTTAGGACAGCATCTGCTTTTAGGACAGCATCTACTTTTAGGACAGCATCTGCTTTTAGGACAGCATCTGCTTTTGCTTTAGGACAGCATATTGACCGCTTTAGGACAGCATCTAGGATAGCATCTTAACATATGCTTGGCTGGTTCTCAGCCTATAAATATGTATCTCCAACCCCTCAGGTTGGTATGGCATTGTGTGAGCAATAAACAAGAAAACTTGCCCCATCTCCTAGTGTCATCCTCTCCATGAGAGTAAAGATCTTGCTATCACCAAGAGCAAGAGTCCAGCGACTAACAAGTGGTATCAGAGCCTTAGTATCCTGTAGCCTGAGCATCTCCTGCTCATCTCCTTCTCCGGCCTCGCAGCAGCCCCGGCCGGTAGCAGCAGCAGCTCCGGCTGTCCCCGCTCACTCCTCTCCGGAGACGGACGGCAGCTCGTCAGAAGCAGCCCTCTCTCCACGCAACAGCCCCCCAGTAGCGCGCCATGTCCGCAGGGCAGTCTCAGCGCTCGGTCGCCTCGAGCATGCGGCGTCAGCAGACGGCCGAGCTCGTCGCGGCAGAGCAGCGCGAGCGAGCGGCGGCAGAGACCGCTGCGGCGGCGGAAAGGGCGTCAAGGCTGGCAGCGGCGGAGCTGGCAGCAGCCAGGGCGGAGGTGGAAGCAGCGGCGGCGGCAGATGCAGCGCGTGCGGCAGCAGCAGAGGTCAAGGCTCTGCGCGGCAGCAACAGCAGCTCCGGCTCTGTTGATGGCGGCGCCGACGCGGACCCTCAGCTGCTGGAGAGGGAGGCAGCGCAAGGGCGAGCGGCGCAATGGGTAGCCGCGCACGCCCACGAGCGCGGCGGCAGCCCAGACAGGCGCGGACGCGCCGGCGGCGCTCCTGGAGGAGGCACGCACGGCGGCGGCGTACGGGTCGACGGAGAGCGCGGCCCTCACAGGCAACGTGGCTCTCTCTCCCCGATACGGTACCGTGGTCACCACGAGTACCAGGCTGTCGTCAGGGACGTCGGCCCCGGCGGCGGGTGGCCTACCCTCACCAAGACCAACTACGTCGAGTGGGCTGCGGTGATGAGGGTGAAGCTCCAGGTGCGGCATATGTGGGATGCAGTCCGGTACGGCGACGTCGACTACGACCAGGATCGACGGGCGCTGGATGCTCTCATCGCCGCAGTCCCGCCCGAGATGCAGTTCTCGCTTACCAACAAGCGGACTGCCAAAGAGGCTTGGGACGCCATCGCTGCAGCACGCATCGGCAGCGACCGCGCCCGCAAGTCTACATTGCAGGCACTACGCACGGAGTGGGAGCACCTGGCCTTCAGGCCAGGTGAGGACGTTGATGACTTTGCTCTCCGTCTCAACACTCTGTTGCAGAAGTTGGTGCAGTTCGGTGACGACACCTACGGCGAGGAGAGAGCTGTGGAAAAGCTCTTCCGCTGCGTCCCCGAGAAGTACAAGCAGATGGTTCGCTCGATCGAGTCTCTGCTGGACCTCTCCACGATGACGATCGAGGAGGCGTTGGGTCGCCTCAAGGTCGTTGACAGCGATGAGCCACAGCGCCCCTCGGGACCCGTCACCATTGGCGGGAAGCTCCTCCTCACTCGGGAGCAGTGGGAAGCCGGCCAAGGTGACAAGAAGAAGGGGGAGCCTTCTTCCACGACAGGCGGCCGCAAGAGTGGCAAGCGCGGCAAGCCGCGCAAAGGCGCCCAGGGCGGCGATGCTGGCAAGCAAATGTTAGTCGCTGGACTCTTGCTCTTGGTGATAGCAAGATCCTAACTCTCATGGAGAGGATGACACTAGGAGATGGGGCAATTTTCTTCTTGTTTATTGCTCACACAATGCCATGCCAACCTGAGGGGTTGGAGATACATATTTATAGGCTGAGAACCAGCCGAGCATATGCTAAGATGCTATCCTAGATGCTGTCCTAAAGCGGTCAATATGCTGTCCTAAAAGCAGATGCTGTCCTAAAGCAAAAGCAGATGCTGTCCTAAAAGCAGATGCTGTCCTAAAGCAAAAGCAGATGCTGTCCTAAAAGCAGATGCTGTCCTAAAGCAGTCAAAAAACAAAAACTACCACAGCATCCACAAAGACCACAGTACAGGGACTTATTCATCATTCTCCCCCTAAGTCTTGTGCGTTGTCTTGTGGGAGGATCGAACCATCCTGATCTTGGAGCAGAGCTCAAGGAACTTGATCCTTCCAAGAGGCTTGGTGAGCAGATCCGCAAGCTGATCCGTGGTGATCGACTTGGGGCTCCTCTCCTTCTACCTGGGGATCGAGGTCCACCAGGACAGCTCCGGTATCTCCCTTCGTCAGACCGCCTACGCCAAGCGCACCGTCGAGCTGGGCGGGCTCACCGACTGCAACCCAGCCCACACTCCTATGGAGGAAAGGCTGAAGCTGAGCCGCGACAGCACGGCGGAGGAGGTGGACGCGACGCAGTACCGGCGCATCGTGGGCAGCCTTCGCTACCTCGTCCACACGCGTCCGGATTTGGCGTTCGCCGTCGGCTACGTCAGTCGGTTCATGCAGCGACCGACGACGGAGCATCAGCAGGCCGTAAAGAGGATCCTCCGCTATGTTGCGGGCACCTCCGACTACGGCTTGCACTACCCGAGGTGTCCCGGCGCGGCACACTTCATCGGGTACAGCGACAGCGACCACGCAGGCGACATTGACACCAGCAAGAGCACAAGCGGGATTCTCTTCTTCCTCGGCAAGTGCCTCGTTAGCTGGCAGTCAGTCAAGCAGCAGGTGGTGGCCCTGTCTAGCTGTGAGGCCGAGTACATAGCGGCTTCCACCGCTTCGACTCAGGCGCTCTGGCTCGCTCGACTGCTTGGTGATCTCCTCGGCAGGGACACTGAAGCAGTGGAGCTCAGGGTGGACAGCAAGTCCGCTCTAGCCCTGGCAAAGAACCCCGTTTTTCATGAACGGAGCAAGCACATCCGGGTGAAGTACCATTTCATCCGAGGCTGCTTGGATGAAGGAAGCATCAAGGCAAGCTACATCAACACCACGGATCAGCTTGCGGATCTGCTCACCAAGCCTCTTGGAAGGATCAAGTTCCTTGAGCTCTGCTCCAAGATCAGAATGGTTCGATCCTCCCACAAGACAACGTACAAGACTTAGGGGGAGAATGATGAATAAGTCCCTGTACTGTGGTCTTTGTGGGGCTGTGGTAGTTTTTTTGTTTTTTGACTGCTTTAGGACAGCATCTGCTTTTGCTTTAGGACAGCATCTGCTTTTAGGACAGCATCTGCTTTTGCTTTAGGACAGCATCTGCTTTTAGGACAGCATCTACTTTTAGGACAACATCTGCTTTTAGGACAGCATCTGCTTTTGCTTTAGGACAGCATATTGACCGCTTTAGGACAGCATCTAGGATAGCATCTTAGCATATGCTTGGCTGGTTCTCAGCCTATAAATATGTATCTCCAACCCCTCAGGTTGGTATGGCATTGTGTGAGCAATAAACAAGAAAACTTGCCCCATCTCCTAGTGTCATCCTCTCCATGAGAGTAAAGATCTTGCTATCACCAAGAGCAAGAGTCCAGCGACTAACACTCCCCACTCCCAGCGGTGAGTCCACGGCGTCAACGGCCGCCAAGCCACCGCCGCGCCGGACACTCACTCCAGCGGAGATGCAAACTCGTCGCGACCATGGGCTCTGTTTCAATTGCGATGAGAAATTCGTGCCCGGCCACAACCGCTCCTGCAAGCGCCTTTTTCTCCTGGAGATTTCGTCCGATGATGATGGCACCATGGACCCCGACCCTGACTCTGTGCCGGACCCGACCATCTCCCTTGCGGCGCTTACCGGCATATCAACTCCATCAGGGCGGACTATGACAATGGAGGCTACGATCGTCGGCCACTCCCTCGTGCTCCTCTTGGATTCGGGCTCCACGCACAACTTCATCTCCGACAAGGTGGCCCGCCGCATCGGCCTTTCACTTCTGCCGCGCACGGACCTCAACGTCACCGTGGCGAACGGCGACCGGGTGTCCAGCACGGGTACCTGCTCTGCGGTTCCCCTTGCCGTCGAGACCGAACACTTCCTCATTGACTGCGTCGCCATTCCACTCGGTGGCTATGACCTCGTGTTGGGCGTCCAATGGCTCGGAGCGCTCGGGCCGATCGTATGGAACTTCAACGCCCTCACCATGATGTTCCTCTATGAGGGCCGCCAGGTTCGTTGGCGGGGCCGTCATGGCTCAGCGGCCGCCGCCCGCGCGCTGTCCTGTGATCAGCAAGATCTGCTGACCGCCCTCCTTGAAGACTTCGCCGACTTATTCCAAGAACCGCGAGGCTTGCCACCAGCTCGTTCCCGGCCGCACCGCATCCATCTCAAGGCTGGCGTGGATGCAGTCGCCGTGCGTCCATATCGGTATGCCCAGTTACAGAAGACCGAGCTGGAGAAACAATGCCACGACATGCTCCAACAGGGCCTCATTCGTCGCAGCGACTCCGCCTTCTCCGCCCCGGTGCTCCTTGTCAAAAAGAAGGATGGCTCATGGCGCTTTTGCATCGATTACCGTGCGCTTAACGATGCCACAATCAAGGACAAGTTTCCCATTCCAGTGGTGGACGAGCTCCTCGATGAACTCCGCGGCGCCCGTTTCTTCTCCAAACTCGACCTTCGCTCGGGTTACCACCAGGTCCTCATGCATCCTGCAGACGTCTACAAGACGGCGTTCCGTACTCACGAGGGCTTATTCGAGTTCCTCGTTATGCCGTTCGGCCTCACGAACGCGCCGGCTACCTTCCAAGCTCTGATGAACGAGGTACTCACCGACTTCTTGCGGCGTTTTGTCCTCGTCTTTTTCGACGATATCCTGATCTACAGCTCGACATGGTCGGAGCACCTCCACCACGTGCGCACGGTGCTCTCCACTCTCCGCCGGCACCGCCTCTTCATCAAGCACTCCAAGTGCTCATTCGGGGAAACGTCCGTGGCCTATCTCGGTCATGTCGTTTCCGCCGCTGGGGTTGCCATGGATGACCAGAAAATCCAAGCCGTCTCCAACTGGCCGACTCCTCGCTCAGCTCGGGCGGTCCGCGGTTTTCTCGGTCTGGCCGGCTACTACCGCAAGTTCATCCGCAATTTTGGTGAGATCGCCGCGCCACTCACAAAGCTTCTCAAGAAGGAGGCTTTTGCTTGGTCCTCTGAGGCCGACACCGCTTTTGCTCTCCTCAAGACTGCCCTGACAGACGCCCCGGTACTTCAACTTCCGGACTTCGCTTCCACCTTCGTCGTCGAATGCGACGCCTCCGGTCACGGCTTCGGCGCCGTACTCCACCAAGGCAGCGGCGCAGTCGCTTTCTTCAGCCGGCTGGTCTCGCCACGCCACCTCCACATGGCCGCCTACGAACGCGAGCTTATCGGATTGGTACAGGCCGTGCGACATTGGCGCCCATACCTGTGGGGACGCCACTTCACTGTGCGCACGGACCATTACAGCCTTAAGTTCTTACTCGACCAGCGCCTTTCAACAATCCCGCAGCATCACTGGGTCAGCAAGCTCCTCGGCTATGACTTCACCGTCGAGTACAAAACCGGTCGCTCGAACGTCGTAGCCGACGCCTTGTCCCGCAGGGACACCGAGTCGTCGCCATCAGCGCACTGTCGGCACCTCAGTTCTCTATTCTTGACGAGCTTCGCAAGGAAATCGACACCGACAACACGCTTTCCTCCCTCCGCACCAAAATCATCACCGGCGGCCTGGGGCAACAGTGGGGCGTCACCGACGGCATCATCACCTTCTCTGGCCGCGCCTATATCGCCGCATCGTCATCTCTATTGCCGACAGTCCTCGCGGCAGCCCATGATACCGGCCACGAAGGAGTCCAGAAAACACTTCACCGGCTGCGCGCTGATTTCCATGTGCCGGGCGCCCGCACGGTTGTCCAGGAGTTCGTGCGCGCCTGCGCTGTCTGACAGCAACACAAAGCGGAGCACCTCCATCCGGCGGGCCTCTTACAACCACTGGGCGTTCCCTCGACGGTTTGGGCCGATGTTTCGATGGATTTTATCGAAGGTCTCCCGCGCATCTACGGCAAATCCGTCATACTAACGGTGGTAGACCATTTCTCCAAGATGGCGCATTTTCTTCCTCTCAGCCACCCCTACACAGCGAGCTCAGTTGCTCAGGTGTTCTTCACCGAGATTGTTCGCCTCCACGGCATTCCTTCCTCCATCGTCAGCGACCGGGATCCCGTCTTCACCAGCGCCTTCTGGACGGAGCTTTTCCGCCTCGCCGGTACCAAGCTTAACCTCAGCTCTGCCTACCACCCTCAGTCTGTCGGTCAATCCGAAGTGGTGAACAAGATCATCGTCATGTACTTGAGGTGTTTGTCAAGCGACCGACCGCGACAATGGCTGCGCTGGCTTCCATGGGCGGAATTCGCCTACAACACGTCGTTTCAGTCATCGCTCAAGACTTCGTCGTTTCGGGTGGTTTACGGCCGCGACCCTCCAACTATGCTGCGGCATCCTCAGGGATCAACGGCGGTTCAGGCCGTGGATCAGCTCCTCCTGGAACGCGACGAATTTTTGGCCGAGGTCCGCGACCGCCTGGAGCAGTCCCAGCAACACTACAAGCATCACTACGACAACAATCATCGCGACGTGTCCTTCACTGTCGGGCAATGGGTGTGGTTGCGCCTCCTTCACCGCCATGCCGCTTCGCTCCATGTCCATGGACGCGGGAAATTGGGACCACGCTACTTTGGCCCATATCAGATTGTGCAGCGTATTGGTGAGGTGGCTTACAAGCTTCGCCTTCCGCCATCCGCCCGCATCCACGACGTTTTCCATGTCGGTCTTCTCAAGCCCTTCCGTGGTGATCCCCCAGAAACTATCCCGCCACTGCCGGCAACCGTTCACGGCCGAATCAGCCCTACGCCAGCCACCGTGGTCCGGTCCCGGTTGGCTAGAGGTCGCCGAGAGCTTTTGGTTCAGTGGGCCGGTGCGCCATCCAGTGAGGCCTCTTGGGTTGCTTTGGAGGAATTCCGCCGCCGCTTTCCAGACTACTAGCTCGAGGACGAGCTGCTTCTTGAGGGCGGGGAAGATGTCATGTGGGGCCGTGTCTACCACCGGCGCCCTCGCCAAATCCCCCCAGCACCGGCTACTTAGTTTGCCAATCTTCAGGGATTCCCAATCTCCAGTTTCCTTTTAAGTAGAACTCCTAGTTGGATTGCTATTTGGTTTCCTTTATCTATTTGGCTTGGTTTCCTTCATCTATTCGGTTTCCTAAATCTTAGGCTTGGTTTGTTAGGGCCTCTCCTATTTAAAGGACTTGGCGCAAGAGATTGAGTTAAGCAAAGAAAGAATCAAACCTCTGTCTTCCTACTCTTCGCCACGGCGCCGGGCGGACGTGAAGCCGAACGCTCTCGTCCCCCCGTCAGCCACGGCTACTCGCTGCGCAATTGCCCCCAGAATCCACTAATAGCAAGCCGTGACAATACATTTTATGGTTAGTGAAGTAATATTATGTCAGATGATTTGCAATCCTTGCTATTTATTAGTCTGTTTGTGAGTGCCAACTAGCTTATAAAGAATACTACTCCTGTAGTGTTGCTATCTCAGTAGCTAGGCAAGGTAGATTATGAAGCTGTCAAATCTTGTTTTCTTTAGAAGTTGAAAAACACTTCGAGAGGTTGAGGACC
This sequence comes from Dendrocalamus latiflorus, assembly GCA_017311315.1. Classification (NCBI taxonomy): domain Eukaryota; kingdom Viridiplantae; phylum Streptophyta; class Magnoliopsida; order Poales; family Poaceae; genus Dendrocalamus; species Dendrocalamus latiflorus. The sequence continues at coordinate 40,859,541 of CM029651.1, forward strand.
ACACTGCTTATTGGAGGAAGGTTTGACTTTGATGGTAATCTTGAAAGTATATGCTACATTGAAATTTTGTTGTTGCCTACCACGATACGTTTACGAGTTGAAAGTATCCCATATCATTACCATCTTGTAACAATGTGTTTTTCGAGTTGCACTTGTGTTGTGCAACTATTTCAGAAAGGGTCATACAAAGGGTTAGATTTACTGTTGCTAACAAACCAGTTTTGAAGATTTTTAGTGCTCTTTTGAAACAATATAAGCATTGCAAGACTAAATGTTGAAACATGATAAAATACAAAGAAGACAGTTGTTCAGAAGCTACTGGACACCGTGTCGGACTGGTATTTCTCCAAAAAGGGAAATTGAATCCTTGTCATCCTTACCTGTGTGGAGCTGCTTTTTCTCTATGTTCACAAAGTGCATCATGAGCTACACAGGTTTTCTTTATGCAGCTTTTGCTTCATGTATCCAGGAAACACAGCTTGCACCTTATAGGAGAAATATTCAAGACCTTTTGTGCGACTCTGGTACATTACTTCTCTGTCAATCCTTCTAGTCTAGTAATTTTATTAGTCACCTGCAAGCTTATTATTGTTATTTGCTAATTGCAGGTATGATACCATATCCAGAGCCCTTTCAGAGCATGTACCAGAAACGCCGGTTAGGTACCCTGGGTATTGAGTGGCGACCTCCCTCTGTGAATTTTGCTGTTGGCCCTACTTACAATGCAACTACTGGTGAATACCAAATCATCCCAGTTATTGATCCGGATAGGTGGGAACCACTTCCAGAGATTACAGACTTCATTGAGCTTGAACCAGAAAATGACGTTATCTCTGATGATACTGATTCTGAGTACAACGGCATGGATGAGTATTCTAGTGAAGGAGAAAGGGAGATTTTGAGTGCAGATTCCTCTGGTGCTTCATACTCAAGTGCAGAGATTGATGGTGATAACATTAATAATACCGCTCATCTCCGCAGATCGAGAAGAAAGAAGAAAATATCTGATGTAAGATGCATCTCTCAAGAGTCAAGATCATCCTATCCTCTATGTTTCCTTCTAACCTTTTGACATTTTTTTTCCTTTTATTACATCTTCTACAGGCTGATCTTGTTACTTCATCTGGTCGGCGAGTTAAGAAAAGAAATTTGGATGAGCATGATGTAGCTACTGTGTCAAAACCACATAGGAGGAGGAAATCTAGGAATGGTCGTTCAAGCAAAAGGAAAAGATCCCCTAAATCTAGGGGATTGCGACCTCAAAGACGTGCTGCTCGCAATGCACTCAGTTTTCTCTCAAAGATAGGAGCTTCGACAGAAGAGGATGGAGATGACTCAGAGAGCAGTTTATCAGACAGTGAATTTAACACGGGAAGCACTGAAGCTGAACAGTCAGTGCGGCATGGCCAACTAAGACTTGGCAGAGAGAGTAACCAATATGACTCCGAAGATGTTACGCAACCTTCTCAGTTCACTGAAACTCAGGGAAATTCTGGAAATAATAGAAAATTGATCCTGAGGATACCACGCCGGGATTTAAAACTTCAGTTTCCTTCAGAAAGCGGAAAAGCAGTATGTTCCAATCAGGATAAAGCAGTGGTGTCAGTTCCTCCAGCCAATCATGAAGCAGATGGGCCAGAACTAACTTTTGAGCCTGGACGTTCCTCTGCTTGCAAGGCTGAACTAACAACAGATGGAGTGCAAACCGAGACCTCTGATCTACATGATGTTTCTGCTGTTCACAGTAACAATACAATCAAGTGGGGTGAGGTTAAGGTGCGATCTTCAAAGCGTTGCAAGTTCGGTGACTCTTCTGCTGGAGACTTGTGGCCCACATCAAATAATGCTGTTCCACAGGATGTTGATGAGCCATGTAGTCAGAAGATGCCTAATGCATATGGTGATGGCATCCAGGAAATGGTTGAGCAGAATGTACAAGAAAATCAACCTGCAATAAATCTGGATAACATCCAGGAAAACCACAATACTGATGATTATAGCGCAGTTAACTTGCCGGATATAGAGAGGGCAACTAACAACAATAATACTCATGCAGACGAAGAAAATAACAGTGAACGCAGTGAACAAGTCCACAGTACTTCTCAGCCTATATCCTTTAAACTGAAGTTCAGGTCAAGAGGCTTTGCAGATGGAGCAAGTTCATCTGACAAATCAAGAACTACTGCCATAGGGAATAACATGAACTCTGAGCATGATAAAGTTACCATGCAGCATGATGAGGATTCTGCCATCAATCAACATAGGAGCAGTGACTTACTTAATGTGTCTAGAAGTTTTCAGGAATGCGCAGACAAAAACACTGATTTGCATGAGTCAAAAAAGTTGCACTTGGATTCTGCAAAGACATATAGTGCAGTGTACAAAAGGTCAAAGCCAAATAAACACAGGAAAAATTTGGATTCAGATGCATATGGAAATGAGGATAGCACTTCCGTTTCCAATGATGATGGTGGGTATGAACTTGCAGAGTACAGCCCTGTTACAGCTGGTAGTGGTAGTTTGCGAAGAAGTGCAAGGAGGTCATATGCATACACTGATGCTTGTAGAACAAGGGATGATATCTCTCAAATGAAAAATTCGTATAATTCCCATGAAGCATCAACTAGTGGGAGACGAATTGTTGCAGATGTGCGTGAAGTAATGTGGGGATCACCATTGAAGACTGTTGGTTTAAGGTCTGCTAGGAACAAAAGAGAGAATTGCGACTTTCCCAATACACATCTATTGCAGAAAAGTCACCATGGATCCTTGAAGTATTCATGGCTGATGTTGCTAGAGCATGAAGATAGCTATCGTTATATTCCTCAATTTGGCGATGAGGTTATGTACTTGCGGCAGGTAATGCTATTTTTCGTATTTGTTGTATTTTGTATAGAAAGTATGGGGATGACTATGGACTATTGTACAAACAACTTTTAGCTGCAAAAAATATATCATTTTTTTCTTTTCCCACGTTTTGCCACTTGAAGAAGAATTGGTTTATGGTGGAAAAAGCGTATGTAAAGTGAATGAAATGCAAACGCATGTACCATAGTCACTCCTAAAAAAATATTTATGAACTATTTCTTTTGCAGGGCCACGAAGAATATCTTGGAGCGCGATCATCAGATAATTGCCCATGGAATCGGATCAAAGGCCTTAAAGCTGTAGAGCTTTGCAAAATTCGGGGTCTTGATTACACTACTTTCAGAGGGTCTGGTGAAAGCTGCTGTAAATTAACTATTGAATTCATTGATGGCACTTCAAGAGGATTTGGCGAAACGATTATAGTCACATTGCCTGAGCTAGTTAACTTCCCAGATTTTCTTGTCGAAAGAACTCGGTTTGAAGCTGCTATTGAGCAGAACTGGACCAGCAGAGATAAGTGCAAAGTTTGGTGGAGGAATGAGGGAGAGGAAGGAGGAAGTTGGTGGGAGGGACGGGTATTGGCGGTAAAACCTAAATCACCTGATTTTCCTGAGAGTCCATGGGAAAAATATGTCATACAGTATAAGAATGATGGTTCTGATCACCCGCATAGCCCCTGGGAACTCCATGATGTTGGGAACCCATGGGTTCCATGGAAACATCCACACATTGATCTCAGGATCAGGAATAAATTGTTGTCAGCTGTGACCAACTTACAGGAAATGTCTCACAGAAATCAGGTGAAGTTAATTTATTTTCAATTTTTACTCTCTTCCTACCCTTTTGTTGTTGTTTTGACCTTTACGATCTTCCTTTTTTGGGTCTTCAGGATCGCTATGGTGTTTTGAAGTTGGATAACGTTGCAGAAAAATCAGATTTCATAAACAGGTAATTCTTGCATTCGCTGCTGATATGTGTGTATGTGTGTTTCATATTTATCAACAAACGTGGGAATGATGGCTATTGTGAAATAACCATTGCTACTAAAGACTCAACTATATTATGGAGTATACTCCATCTGTGTCAAAATATAAGTTGTTTAGGACATTGACATAGTCTTAAATGTGACACTTTGACTAGCAATTTCTATAAAAATATGTTATTTCAATACAACAACAGCAACAAAGACTTCTATTCCAAACAAGTTAGGGTAGGCTAGAAATAAAACCTCCTTAAGATCAAAGAAAGTAATAAAACTTACAAAGCTAAAACTATAAGTCTTACATACTATCATATGAACTGAGAGCTTAAAACACCACTTCTAAACCTTCTTATATCATGGTTTTGGTACGCGGATCGCTAACTTCATGAACTCCTATCCAAAGCTAACTTTTTTAGATACATTCCAATTCCTCAAGTCTCATTTAACTATCTCCTCATATGTAAGTCTTGGTCAATCTCTGCCTCTTATGTTTTCGGTATGTCTTAAAATTTCACTATGTACCAGTGCCACCCCTATCCTATCATGTATATTATCATTGTGAGTTTGACCCTGTTGTGTGACACAAATCCATCGCAACATCCTTATCTCCGCTACACTTATCTTCTGTATATGTTGGCTTTTAACCGCCCAGCATTCCGCTCCATATAGCATCACATGTTTGATCGTCATCGTATAGAACTTACCAAAAATATGTTATTTCAAATAAAAATAATTATATATTATGAAAATACATTTTTTGATGGATCTAGTGACATCAGTTTCTTGTTGTCAATCTAGGAAATTATTTATATATTAATGGTCAAATTTCAAAATGTTTGACCAACATGGATCATAGAGCAACTTATGTTTTGACACAGAGACAGTAGAATTTATATATGATAGATTGCACTACATATTATACCAAATCACCTTGTTTCAGATGGCATTACCTTTGTGCTTATACTCCATTTGTTAAGTTTTAACCGACTAAAAGATTTATGGAACACGTAATGTACAAAAAATAACGATTTTTAGGTCTTAGATATTTTGTGGAAAATGCGAACAATCACTTATTAAGAAGCCACCTTTTTAGGCTGGGCAAGTCTGATAGTTAGCATCAAACATAAATTCGGTGATTGATATCTTACTGTCATCAAAGTCAAATAGATGCTGGTTTGACACCAGAAGGTGCTGACTGTACCTCTACAAGGCCCATTTTCCCATTTGAATTATGACTCAATATTAGTTAAAGTACAGATTCAATGTTTTTTTTTGAGAAAAAGGTTGGTACGTATACAACCAACGTCTGCATACTCTGTTTTCTTGAGATGGCGTGTTTGCATCTAATTGTTTTGTTATTTTTCATTCATATATGTGCTCGTACGAGTGATTATCTTGAATATTAGGAGGCCATGTGTGATTTACTTGTATAGTTGTATACAAGTTTATTTTATATAATTATATCTTACCTTAATACTACCTGTCCTGGAAGTTTTAGTTGCATTATGCTCCCTCTGTTTCACAATATTTGTCCATTTTGTTGGGATGTGTCGTTTAACAATGTTTGTCCATTGGGAAATTGTGTACTTGTTGCAGTATATGTCCACTTTCTACCTCTATTTTGGGGCTGTAAAAGGGGTTGAGTTGTTGTAGCTTGTCATTTAACAGGAAGTATGTATGCGGTATGCCATATGGTGCTGTTAACTACTATATCTTAGATTTGGTGTCTCCTTGCCTATCCGCATGGTTGCTTTACATTATGATCTATTCAATGGTAACATTCGACTTAAAAGGATTTTTCTCTGCACAACTGTTGCTCTAGGTTTCCTGTCCAGTTTTCCATTGAGGTGATCAGGAGAAGACTAATGAACAATTACTACAGAACTCTGGAGGCTGTCCAACATGATGCCACTGTGATGCTAGCAAATGCCCAGTCTTATTTTGCAAAGAGCGCTGAAATGACCAAAAAGATTCGCAAGCTATATGAATGGGTCGAACGTACCTTTTCATTACCGTAGGGGATGGTGCTCTGTGCCCAGTTTTAATGCTTCATTTTGTGTTGGCACAATTTGCTTCGGACACAGATGATTCGACGTGGTGTTACTGGGGCATAATTTTGTTAAGAGGAATGAACCAAAGTAGTTCAGGTTGGAGAAAATTCTGGTGTAGCCCGACAGCTTAAAGCTATTTGATCCCTTGTTTGCTGATACAAATCGATATTAACTAACCCTCTGACCATTTGATCCCTTGTCAAGACAAATCGATTTACCCTATTGGGCAGAGAAGAATCCTAAGGGTCTTGTTAGAGAAGATGCTAGCGTGTAAAGTGATGTGCCCAGTTTGCATGCTTTGTGTTGGCAGAATTTGCCTCGGCCAGTGAGAATTTCTGGTGTAGCCCGACAGCTTAAAACCATGGGTAATGATACAGGGCATACGTCCGATGGCATCAAAAGCATTGTACACTCAACTCCATTTCCCTTCCGTACTGCTTCTCTCCTCTACCTACCTACACTGCTCATCCTCCTATGGCTTATCATCAGTGGCCGGAGTTTGCAGCAAGGGAACCCAGCAAGCCATGCATGCCTCTCTCCCTCTCACCCCCTTCGTCTTCCCCTTATTCTCTCCATGCTTGTAGACATTTAGGAAACTTTGGTCAAAGTACCACCCCGCATGGTAGCGGCTGGTTTTTAAGGCCTCCCAAGCTCGGGGGAGGGGGAGAAAGGGAGGGGGGTTGTCAAATGGTGGTGGAGCAGCGGCTCCTCTTAAGCTTGAGTAAAGGGCTCGAGCAGGGGTGGTGTCTTGTAGTTTTGCCCTTGTTTGATTTGGATCTGTAGGCGATGAGACCTTCGGCCGGTCACTTCCTACTACTACGAGCTATGTCGCCACTATTGTCGCCTTCTTTTTCCAATGGGTTTGTTTGCATGTTTAGAAACCTGTTGTAGCACATTTACTTGATTTATGCCAAAAGCGATTTATTTTGCTGCATTGTATTGATGTTGCAACAAGAGGCATTGTTATGATGTGGCGTCTATTTTTTTGATGTTGCACAATTAAGATAAATTTGTTATGCATTTTCTCTTAGACCATCTGATGTTTTATTGCACAAGTGTATGACTTCGTTGCAACTGCTCTCTCTATTTGTTGCATAAACATTCTCAAAATGTTGTGATGGTTGTAACAAAGTAAATTTCTTTTTGAAAAATGATTTGGCTCTTATGTCTAATACGAAAAATTCATATCGAACACCTTACCCAGGCCGAACCACTACCCCAGAAATATCATCCTTATCATCTCTTACCGGTAGTTCTCTTCAGTTGCCCCTGCCCCCACCGTGTCTCATCGGCAGCCAAGAGCTCGATGCTCTCACTCCCACCCTGGCCCCTCTCTCTTCTCGCAGCTTGTGCTTGATAAAAGTCACAAGCCATAGCGGCAGCTCACATGGAGGTGTCATTTCCGTGGAGAGGCTAGAGTTCGTCAGACCTGTCGCCACCATGGTTGGATCTTGTCGGATTTGATGGAGTTGAGGCCAGAGGAGCTGGGGTGAGCAATGCTACTCTCGCCCTGCTAGATCCGCGCCTGTCGGAGAATGGGGTGGCTCGTCCCCATCCTCCTCTCAAATGTTGACATTAGGTAAGTATGAGTTGTTGCAGCAACTATTTTTGAATATTACAGTACAAGACATCAAATGTTGCAGATGTTTCGATGCTTTCTTTGTTGTTGTAACAAGGTTTGATTTTTGTTGCAATAGATTGTCGTATTTGTTGTTCCAATAGTTCGAATTTGTTGCACATTTTGTTTGTTAATTTCGTGTTTGTTGCAACCAGATCAAATATTTGTTGCAAACTTAGGAACTAATTATTGCGCTTCTAGGATTTTGTTTATGTTGCACTAGATCGAATTAGTTGTTTCATCTTCATTCATTCACCCACAAGTCTATACTTCTCGATCGCTATTCTCACACCCTAGCACTTCTCCTCTGGTAGCTAGCCACCATCACATACATGCTCCTCTTGCTCTTCCCCCTCTCTCTTGCTTTCTCTACATATGTCTCTTTTGTAAATTTGTTGCAACCAACCGGGATCCTCCTCTGTCCCTCCTGTTCCTCTAGAAAGCTTGGGCTCCGATGAGTCGACAGTAGCTGAGAGATCACCCTCTCACTCCCCACGCCTCCTTGGAAGAAACTATGACCACTGACGTCATAAACCCTGGCATCGGTATCTCGAGCTCTAAAGCTAGCCGTTGGTCTAAGGTCACCGATGCTTCTGCTTGAGGGAGGCCGTCTACTATGGTCTTCTCCTCCGGCAAATTGGAGCTTCGACGAGGCAATGGTGGCCAGAAATTGAGAAGAGATGAGCTTCTATGTAGTACCAAATTGAACGATTGAAAATAATACGAACCAAACATCTGATAGTATCGGACACTGGCTCGAAGCCCACAGACCACAGCCTCATGCGAGTCATTTACTTGGCCCACCTGCCCTCGATTGCTTGTGCTTATCCATATCGCCCCATCTCGAACCACCCGTTCCTCCTCCCAAAGCCATGAGTGCTTCATCCTCCTGCACTCCATGTTCTCTCTCTCTCCCCCTCCTCTGAGCCCCCTTTTCCCCTAGTTCCCCATGCCCAGTATAAACCATCCACTCAACCCCGTATGACTGCTTTCTCCATCCCCCACCCCTCTCAGGGCTGGTGAGGAGAGGTGTCGCTGCGGCGTACCAAACATCGGTTGGAATGAGTCAGGGCTACGAACCATGTACAAGAGGTTGTTGGGGGCATGGATGGCGAGCAGATTTGAGCCTGCCGCCATTTGTTGGGGCTCCTGCAGGCTCGCCACCCTACATGCTTTGTGGCTGGGGCGCTAGAGCTTGCAGCGGTGCGCCACCACCTCGTCCTCCTCTGATCTCGGCTAGTCACTGCCGCATCCTCGTACATTTGGTATGTTATGAGCATTTCCACAATTTGTTGCAACACCTTTTCTCAATTGTTACATGTAGTGTTTCCTTTTGTTGTAATCTATTTTTTTCAAATGTTGCAATGAGCTCTTCCGATCCCATCCCCTTCTCACCCACCTCCTAATCCCCTCTCCTATCAAGTGGGCTTTTTGGGGACGGAGCTCGCTGCCAGATCTGTGCTCCTCATTCCCAAAGCTAGACTCCTCTGGCCATGTTTCTCCCAAGTCCCATGTCACCCGGCAGCATCAATAATCACCACATCCCGATGGCCATGCTTGTTGCTGCTACAGCGCCGCCATCGCAAGTAATAGTAGATCCCTCTCCCCATACCCCCTCCATTCTCTCCCCGGCTCGACGAGGAGAGGGTGAGGCACTAGGTCGGTCTTGCCCCAGTCAAACCAAGGGTGTTCCGGTGAGGCCGACTTGCCTCCTCTTCCTTTGAATGGGTTTTAGCTACTTGCAACTGTCGAACAGTTCTCTGCGTCGGGTATGCTTTTGTTGCAGACGTTTTTCAAATTTGTGGCAACACGCTTTCCTCAATGTTGCAGAAAGTGATTTTGTTTGCTGCAATCTTTCTGTCTTAAATATTTGTAGTAAGAGACTTTTGTTGCAGTAAAGTCATTGATTTGTTGCATTGCATTGTTTTTCTTTGTTGCAATAGGGTTGTGGTTTTATTGCACCGATTGGTGTGATTGGTTTGTTGTAATTGAATGGACGTTTTGTTGCAAGATCAGAAGTAGTTGTTATAATTCTTTAATTTTTTGTTGCAAGCTTAGAATTAGTTGTTGCACTTCTTGACTTTTTTGTTGCAATAAATCAAATTTGGATGAGCTCGCTCCTGCCTCTTTCTCGCTCTTCCTTGTCAACGACGGCCGAAGTGTTGTGCCACTTGAAGCACATATATGACGGATGTGAGATGGGTTTGAGTAAGATCCAGCGAGTAAGGGGAGCGGGTGCAAGCAATGCCCTAAAACTATTTGATCGCTTGTTTGCTGGTACAAATCGATCTTAACTAACCGTCTAACCACTTGTCTCTTGTCGTCAAGACAAATCAATTTTTCCTATTGGGCAGAAAAGAATCTGGAGGGCCTTGTTAGAGAAATGCTAGTGTTTAAAGTGCTCTGTGCACAGTTTGCGTGCTTCATTTTGTGTTGGCAGAATTTGCCTTGGCCCCTGAGATGATTCTACGTGGTGTTATTGGGGCATAATTTTGTTAAAAGGAATGAACCGAAGTAGTTCTCAGGTTGGAGAGAATTTCTAGTGTAGTCTGACAGCTTAAAACTATTTGATACCTTGTTTGTTGATACAAATTGATCTTAACTAACCCTTTGACTAGGGGTGCAAACGGAGCTGATAATTTTCGTTTAACCGACCGACCGAGGACTTGCGGAGTGAATACAGAAGGGGTAAATGGTTATCCGGCACTATACATGTCCAACTCTGACTCCATGGAAAAAATATAGAATAGAATATATGACAAGTGATATCCGTTCGTATATCAAGTAATATGAGAAAGTTTGTGGTGACTTTACTTAAAAACAAGATAACATGTAGGCGGATTGCTATATCTAAGCATGCGGGGAATACTGAGTGCTCTTCTTTTGACATCTTGGCGATTAGTCACTTTGTGCTCGTTCTGATTACATCATACTGTCCAATATCTTGTGTAGGGATGCAAAAGAAGCGGATAATTTTCATCCGACTGACCGTCTGAAGATCTATAAAACGAATACGGGATAGAGAAATAGGAATCCAGCATTATCTGTGACTAACTGACTCCGAGAAAAAAATATAGAATAAGATACAGGATGAACGATATTCATCCATATCCGTTTCGATTGCACCCCTGTCCCTGAGCATTTGACCCTTGTCAAGACAAATCGATTTACCCTATTAGGCAGAAAATAATCTTGAGGGCCTTGTTAGAGAATATGCCAGTGTGTAAAGCTGGTAGAGGAATGCCCTACCAGGTTATTTGTTGTGTATAGACCACAGAGTACATCGTCAATAAAAAGAATGCACTATAAATCTGTATCACCGTCAGTGTGCAGTCCAATTTGAGACGGCACATTTAATTGAATCCTGATCAGCAGTTAGCTGGTGGTAATTGTTTTCGCGTGCTTGCGTGGTGTTTCCGAGTATTGCAGCAACTTAAAGCGATTATTAGTCTTCTTTGTTAAAGGGGAGCTTAACAATAGAGCAAATTCTGTGGTAATTGAAAAGCCCTGGAAAAATTCAAAATAAATTTCTGTGCTTTTTGCTGCATTTTTGGGTGAATTTTGAAAACTTTCCTTTTCAGGAAAGTTTCGTCGGAAATGCGCTTTCCTTTCTCGGCCATTCCGCTTTCTCCACTTCTTTGGCGCCCCGCCTCCCTCCCCGCTTTCTCTTCTCCCGCACGCCCTGCGCCCGCGCCTCCCCGCTGGCGCCATCTCTCCTTCCGCTTTCCCCTCGCCTCAGCGCCTCCCCGAGCCCTCCCTCTGTTGGCGCCGCCCCAGCGCCCCGCCTTCGCCCCGCGCACGCGCGCTAGCGCTGCGCGCTGCGCCGCGCCGTGCCCGCCTCCGCGCCGCCCCGGTCCTTCCCCGCGCCGCGCCGTCCCGACAGCCCCTGGGTCCGGAGGAGTGGCCGTCATCGCTCCACGTCGCCCCGCGCAACTCCGGCCCCACCTGGCAGCGGCGGCTTCTCCCTCTCCCACGCGCGGACACGCCCCAACCCCGGCCGCAGCGCACCTGCTCCCGTCCGTCGCCATTAATGCGCTACAGCGCCGGCGTCACCCCTCCGGTCACCGCCCTACCCGCGGAGGAGACGCCCCACCTGCCCCCATTCCCCTCCTGACGCCCCAGAGCCCGCCGTGGCTTCCCCTCCACGCCTCGCCCCCCCTCCCGTGCGGGTATAAATCTCCCCCGGCTTTCCCCCTCATTTCCTTTGCTTCCCGAGCTCCCCAAACACTCCCAATCCCCTCCTGCCACTCCAGAGAACACCCCAGAGCAGCCGATTGAGCTCCCGCCGCCCGTAGCTCCGCCACCGTCTTCCCCTGCGCCGGCGACCCCCTGGAGTCAATATCCTGCTCCCCTCCTTCATTCTCCAATTTCTTGCACCCCGAGCTTCCCCTCAGCTCACTGACCCTCCTCATGCTCTTCCCTGGACAGGAGGACCTCCGAGGAGCCTTGACGCCGCCGACCTCCGCCGCCCCAGCCGTGCTCCCGTGGCCAGCTCGCTCAGAAGCTCCCCAGCTCACGCCTCCGCCATCAATGTGAGCGCTTGGACCCCTTGATGGTGTAATCACGGCCGATTAAGCTTCCTCGCCGCCGGCAACCCTCTCCACCATGAAATCCCCGAACCACCCCCTTCTCCCTCCCTCTCTCCCCTTTGGTCCCCGCAAATGCTAACTACCCGAAATGGGTTCCCCACTGTCCCCTCTACCCGCCGGTACCCTCGGTGACCGCCGACGAGCCCTCTAGCTCCCAGGCCGCCGTCGCCACCGTGACCCCGCCGCGCGGTCACTGTAGCGGCTGGAGGTGGAAGACGACGGACGTGGCCCCTCCTCCGCCATCGGATCCGCCCGTTGCCATTTAACTTCACCCGTTGGATCCTCCGTACCGGTTCGCCGCCTCCCTTAAGTCCCAGCCGTCCGATCTCCCCGTTTCCCCATCGCAACCGCTCATCCCGTCTCGCTCCACCGCCGTCCGCCCCGGGCCACGCGGCGGGCATCCGTGCCGCGTGGGCGCGCCCGCTCTGGGCCGTCGTCCCTCGGCCCGCTCCATCTCGCGCGCGCGCGCGCGCAAGCAGGCCGCGCTGGCCTTCGGCCGCGCGGGCCGACTCCCCGGCCAGGCCGCACTGTGGCCATGGGCCGGCCTTTTACTGTGCAAAGTGATTTTCCAGCAATTTTCCAATTTCCAATATTCCAGAAATTCCAAATAAATCCCAGAAAATCACCCAAAAAAATCCCAAAAATTCCCAAATTTCACCACTTTGCTCCAAATATTATTCCAGACCCAGTGGTGAACTCCATTTCCACAGAACCTCCCCAAATAAATTCCTAAAAATCCATTTGGAGCGTTTATGCATTTTTTATTTCTTTTTAAAATAGTTTATTTTTCCTCGCTTGATTAGGCTCAAGCCGGATTTATGTTATTTTCAGTGTTTGCGCTAGTGTTGGAGATTCCGGAAGCTCAAGTGCAGTCGCAGGATCCAGGAGCTTCTACGTTCAAGCTAGCCGAGTTCGTCCCGACTAACGGCAAGTCGCAAGTCCTTGATCATGTTGAAATCTCATGCCATTTAAATTATGTTATTATGTTATTTGCATTGAGCTAATTCTGAAATGTTAATTCGAAAGTAAAATAAAAATGTTTAGAATGACATGTGATATAGTTAAACCCACCACCGACAAATGCCCTGTTAAATTGTGGCCATGCCTTTGTAACCCTAGAAATAATCATTTGTTAATCTAGATAATTGTAGGATATTATTATCATGCAAAGTGTTACACTAATAAGGTTGTGGCTGTGGGGCCAATAGAATTTGGAAAACCCGACTCTAAGGTAGGGTGGTATGGGACACCGTATCTTAGAGCGGAGAGTGCCGGCGTGCACAAGGTAGGGTAAGGGGGAGTGGAAACCGCAAGGCGGTCCTCGCCAATCTTTTACCCTAGGTTTGGAGTAGGGTAAGGGTGAGTGGGAAACCGCGAGACGGTCTACGCCCACCGCTTACCTTAGGTTGGGTCGCGGGCCTGGCGAGGTTGCGGACCCTGTGAAAATATAAGGACTGAAACCCTTACGCTGAGCAAATGTCACAGTGATCGCTCAACCACAGGAGTTGACTTGTCAACACGGGTCTAGTAGCTGCTCAACTCGATTGAAACTCTACAGGAGGATGGACAGTGAGGTTAGGCAGGCCCGGCTACGGGTGCCTAACAACGGTAGAGTTCACTCGAAGCGGACACCGTCTTCTTTTGTGTGTGTGTGTGTGTGTGCGTGTGTGTGTGTGAAGTCCAGACCCGAGTGAATTCTACCGGGTAGAGCCTATATAAAGAATTGAGCAGTGAAACGACCTGGCTTTCTTAACTCTGTCGCGGGAGTTAAGGGATCGTGTGGGTAAAGCTGAGCAAACTCTGCAGAGTCAAATAAATGGTATTCGAATACGCCGTGCTCCCGGTTATTGGAGCTGTGTCACTTGGGTGATTCCAGCAGCGAAGCTTAAGTAGTTTTGTTCATGCTTTAACTTGATTAGTTGGTTAATGAACTCTTCGTGAAAACCCCTGAGTTCTTGAGAAGTAGTTTTGGGTCGTTTTAAAAAAATATTTGCAAATAAAACTGCATCCACTCAAAGTGATAAACCAAGTATACTCCCTCCCTTTGTTGATCCGTGCAAGTAGTAAGTTAGGATTTCCCCTTGTGATTTGCTGAGTACGGGGTTGGAGTACTCAGGCTTGCTAATTGCCACAGATACCAGAAGGAAAAGAAGGCAATTCAAGATTTCGTGTTGGAAGGGTCTTCCTGTCGAGGACCCGTGGCTTTAGGTCTTGGCCGCGCTCAAGCGGATTTTGGAGTTCTTGTAATGTAAGTATACTTTGGGCTTGCACGCCCCGCTGTAGAAAAATGGATGTTAATCCTTATGTAAAATATATGCTGGACCTTTGTTGTAAGCATGCAATGGTATACTCTTGCGCGACACTTCATAACTGTTCATGCGTGAATAGTTGCGAGGTGTCGTGTCCGTACGCGCCCCTGGAAACGGGGGCGTTACAGTAATTGGTGCTCCAGTAAATGGCAAAATCTCTGGAATTAGCTGCTCTAGAAAGCATCGTCACCGAAAGCAAAACTATGAAAAGGAACTCGAGGAAAACCAGGCCAACCATGAGAAACAAAATCGCCGACAGACTAGTTCTCGTCTACGTGGGCTTGGCAGCTCTGAACTTTGGGTGCAAAAGCCGGCCGAGCTCCTCGTCGTCCACGTCCAGTGGCCCGCCGGTCTCGTTCCTGACACGCCGCACGGCCGTGGTGTTGAGCGACTCGTGCGCGAACCCGTACAGTTTCAGTATCTGGTCGTCGGCGAAGTTGAAGGCGCGCTCCATCCCGCGCCGGCACCGCTCCGCCGGGTAGCTGTCCGCGTACCGCCGGCACGGCTTGCACCCGACGAAGTGCGTCACGAGCGGCCACCGGTCGTCGCCGAGGCCCGGCCGCCCCGTCCGCCGCAGCTCCTCGTACCTGTCCACGATCCCCTCCCAGAAGCCGTTGAGGTCGTAGGAGCTCTCCAGGAACACCTTGTCCCCCCACCTCTCGCGCTGCGTGACGAGCAGGTACACGAGCGCCGACTGGTCGTCGGCCTCGAACGGCGGGCGTCCGGAGAGCTCCTCGGCGAAGAGCTCGCCGTACCTGTCGCGCACGGGCCCGCGCGGCCCCATGGGCGCCCACGCGTCGAGGAGGTCGAGCGACCACTGGCAGTTGCGGATCAGGAAGCTGCCGGTGTTGACGCCGACCCAGCTCCTCTCCTCGAACACCTTGGTCGCCCAGCCGTGAAGCACGAGGTTGTAGGCCGCGTACCGCTCCCACGGCAGCTCGAACAGCATGTCCGTGAACACCGCGTCGGAGTCCACCCACCAGAGGAGCTCCACCTCCGGGTGCGCCAGCATCAGCGCGCGCAGCAGCGGCAGCTTCGCCCAGAACCCCGACATCTCGGCGTCCAGGAACGCCGTGTTGTAAAAGACGTCGAGGCCGTGCACGCGGCAGTAGTCCACCTTGTTCTTGAACGCCCGCAGCAGCAGGTGGTCGCCATCCGGGTCGGGGCACCTGGCCGGCGCCGACCCGGTCACGACCAGCACGCGCGGCCGCCGCGCGGGCGGCACGCGCGCGGGGAACTCCGGGTGCGCAGCGAGCCACGCAGACCGGCGTGCGTCGTAGCCCAGGACGGTGCGGCCCAGCGAGTAGGGCGGGTCGGTCAGCTGCCGGGGCGGCGGGAGGCCGCTTTCCTCGTCGCTCGCATTGCCAGCTGTGGGCGGTGGCGGCGGCGGCGGGACCGCGACGTGGATGGGGTTGTTGAACAGGACGCGGAGGCGGGGGAGTGTGAGGGTGGAGTTGGTCGGGCCGAGTTCAAGGAAGAGCGCGCCGACGACGAGGAGGAGGAAGACGAGGGGGATGGTGGTGTTTGCCGGGCAGTCGCAGTAGTACTGCCGGCGGCCGGCTCGCCGGTCAGTGGCCGGCTTGCCGTTGCGCTGCTCCGTCATTGTTGCTCGCCGGGGAGAGTTGCACCTAGGTTGCAAAATGCTTCTTTATGTTGGTCTTCGCGTTCGCTCGGCGAACGGTGCGAACACTTCAACGGGACCGTATACCTGTTCTTTTTATCCGTTGATCGTGCTGCGGCATACGTCCAGCGAAGAGGGCAAATCCAGTGGTGCATTGCACGCTCCCATCTTTTTCAAGCTGCTATATACACTCGCTTATTTTAGCTTAAACTTCCCATTTATATTTTTACTATTCATAAATTTCATATTTTTCTTAATTTTTATTTTTTTAGCTTGTTTACCGGTTTTTTCGTATTCGTTTACATTATCCGTGTTAAGCTAACATATTTTTCTATTTTTAACATTTTTTAAATTTAATTACGTTAAATAAGTCACCTTTAACTACAATATAATTTCAGTCAGCTATCGTATAATTTCAATCATAAATTATTATTTTTCAGTCCATAGGCAGCACTCGTGTATTGGTGGAATCACCGTAAGGGAGGTACTGTTGATTGTTATTAGGGCATGTCCAATGGTGACTTATGAGCTAGCTCTAAACATATTATTTTATATTTTAATAGAAGAGAGAGAAAAGCTAGCTCTTGATCAAGAGCTAGTCTCATACACACATTCCAAGATTATATGAGGATATCATGTGAGACTATTCATGTTATGAGCTATGTGCTAAAAGTTAATACCAGTAGAGAAGTTATCTTAGAGCTAGTAACTAGCTCATATCATTGTACATGCCCTTTGTAAAAAAACAGTTCAGGTAGCTTCTGGAAGTGCAGGTTCCAAATCTCGATGCATCTTAGGGCTAGGGGCCTTCTTAATTGGCCATGTGCATTGGCTCAAAATCCGTGCAGGATTGCTCTACTTCTTGCCGGGCTACACTACACACACGTCTGTAGAAGTCTAGCTGATTCAGGCTTTTTTTTTTCTCTCTCTTAATATAAGCTGATCAGTTGACCGACGAATCGACGTGCTGGACGGCAAGCGCCCGGACGACAGCCTGCATCGCACGTCGCCGGCGGACCTGGATTATACAAAGGGCCTGCACTCCTCGGCATTACGTACGGCCTTTCTGGACCTTATGCGTCTTCGACTCTGGGCCATATGAAAGACCATGTGAGATCCAACTACTGCCATGAAGAGTGATGAACTGTACTCCCATGTGCTGCCAAATCTCCATGGACTCAGCAGCTGATGGAAATGGAGGACCGTTCGAATTCAGTTCAGTATCCGGCAGTGGACAATCAACCTTCGCTTGACTAGGTCGGCCCCTTTGTCTGTCACAAGTCACAACCAGCGACTATATTGCCAATTGGGAGTAGATGATCCTCTCCGAGACTGTGCTATCATCTACTCCCAATTGGCGCGAAGCTCGTTGATAATACTGACCCTTTGGAGCGTTTGCGATGAGAGAGAGATGCGAGTATTCTTGGGGGGGGGGGGGGGGGGGGGGGATTTCGAAGAAGTATTTAGCTCTTGTTGGGCCTCTTTTCCCTGTGCATGTACTCCTATGTATGCTTGCTTGCTTATACTCCTGCCATTGGTCAAGATCGAATGTGCTCGTACTCCTCAGCTGCCAACACATATATGCTACCCAGCAATTAAGTCAACCATTTTGGTTTCATGTGCATGCACGCATGTTTACTGGATACGCATAAATTACTATATGCAGCGTCATATATACCTAGAGCCTATAGGCTACAGCCGCGTATGCATGTATTGCCTCTTCCATCGTCGACGATGTTGGAACACAACGGCGGCCAGCCAGTAGCGGCCGACCGGCGAGCCCGGCAGCAACGGCTGCTCTCCGTCTCCGCCCCTATCGGTCGTCCTTTTCATCGTCGCGCCTTGCGCGCTCTTCTTCTTCACGTCCGAGTTGGCGCTCCCCCGCATACGCATCGAGTACGCCAGCGCGCCCGCGAACGCGCCGCCTCCAGCTGTGCGTGTTGACAGTGACGAGCAACGTCTCCCGCCGCTGCGCCAGCTGACCGACCGGCCTTACTGAAACGAAACTAATTTTCAAAGAAAATTTAAAATTCTATTTGGATTCGAGTTTCTCTTGATTCCCAGCCAAATCCCGCATGAATCTCAACTCAAGTAGCCCCTAATCCTTGTCAGCATTGTTTGAACGGAGGAGAGCCGCGCCAGCACTGTTCCTCGTCCGAAAATCTACCTCCGCCCCTGATTTTTGCCGCCGCTGGTCTCTCCCGCGCCTTCTCGCGTCCTCTCGCCGCTGCCAGCCCTGCACCACCTGCCAGCAACCATACGCCACCCTTAAATGCCCCTGAACCCATGTCAGACCCCGCCAGCCACGGCCGCCACCATCGTGCCCGTTGTTTTACCCCTCTCTACTCTCTCAGCTCTCCCAGCCAACCTGACACCGCCGACCACTTTTGACCACCGCATTCCCTTGCCCAAGGCAGCCATGATGACCCTCTCTGACCGCCGCACCGCGCCTCCCCGAACTCTCCTGGCCGAGCCACGCGCCGCCGCCGCCGTAGCCGAGACACTGTGCCGAACCGCCTTGACAGCCCTATTTAAGCAACCGAGCTCCTCCAGTCGAAGCCATCAGCCCCCGAGCCAGCCAAGCAACCCCGAAGCTCCGATCATGCTCCCCGTTGCCTGTAATCGCCGAAATCCCCAAAGGCAAGCCCTAGCTCAATGTCGCCTCTCCGGTCCATCACTTTCCGATTAACCTCGCCAGTAGCTCCCTCTTGCTCCCAAAAACACCCCTGAACTGTCGCCTTAGCTCCCCAAGCACCCCTCTTCCCCAGCACCGAGAACCACCGCATGGCCGAACCACCTCGCCGTGGCTAGCCCAACCCCGACCTTCTTAGCCTAAACCATTACTTCCATGAGCTTGCCCTAGCCCCACTGATGCTCAAACACCAGCCCAATCACCCAATTAGCCTCCAATTACCCTGCACTGTTCAAATTGTCCGTGGAGGAGAAAACCTCGCCGCTGGCGATCGCCAACTCTGTTGACCCTGCCAACCCCCAAAATGGAAACCCCATAACTCTAGCAACTCGACCGTAGCCTCCAAAGCTGTCGCAAATCACCCTAGCTCCATCGGTTGCCGTCATCGTTTTCTCTGCTTTGGCGTGTGCGCGGTTGAGGTGGAGAAGATGAACAATAACGTCCTGTTACTATTCATCCGACCCGATGGAACCAAATCCGGCCCGCATAAACAGTAGCAGATCCGATTAGCTGAACCCGATGTGCACAGTGCCAACCCGCAATGAATATTAAACCGACCCATTACTGTTCATCCAAACCCAAAAACACACATATATATAACCATTTTGACCCTTTTGAGCCCGCCGACCCATTTCTCAGCCCCGTTTCGCCTTTTGGACCCTCCTAAAAGCCCAAAACCCTAAATATTTGGATTTTTTGAATTTTCTTTCCTTGTTTTCTTTCTTTATTCCTAGCTCAATCCTTCGGGCATGGAACTAAATTATTTTGTTTGACTTTGCGTTAGCCTCCGACATCGAAGCTCACCTGGAGTAGGACGGAGAAGATCAGGCCCAAGCTCAAGCAACCGAAGAATTTGAAATAGTTGAAGTCGTAGACCCGCAAGGCAAGTCACATGTTTTCGACCATGTTGAACCTATATTTCCATTATTTATCTACTTATCAGTACTTTCATTATATTATTTACGCACTATTATTTTATGTACAATAACTGTTTAGAACGACATGATATTAGTTATGTCCTACCACCCGAAAAAGCCCAGTTCAAATTGATGGCCATATTCGCCTTGACAAGACATAGTAGTATTAAATATATTACTAATGTAATCATATAGTTATTTAGAAACTCAACAAATTTTTCCATTGTTAAGAGATTTGGCATTTGCTGGTGAAATTTTGAAAAATGGTTCTACGTTGGTGGCCTTATAGTGGGCTGGATCCCATGACCTTATCCTAGGGTGGAGGCATTGGGTGTGGATTGGTGGCAGTGCCGCGGGCACTGAATATGGGTTTGTGGGAGGAGGTTGCCTCAGTGAAAATGTAAGGGCTAGACCCTTATGCTGAGTAAAGAACATAGCACTTGCCCAACCACAAGCGTTGATACGTCAAACCTGGTTTAGTAGCTGCCCCAATTCAATTGAACCTCTACACGGGCAGCGAGAGGTCAAGTGTGAGTCCATACGAGAGGGGCTGAGTGGGTCCGTATGGAAGGTGGTTATCCACACAACGGTAGGGCTGAGATAAGTTGGGTAGGCCTAAGGGGTCATCTGAGCTTGTTGGGGAAGCCTACTGGGTGGATGTTATATAAAGAATTGAGCAGTGAATAGCCTTGTTTTCTTAATTCTATCGCAGGAGTTATGAAATCTTGTGGGTAAAGTAGGGCAGCTCTGCAGTCATTGATTAATAGTATTCGAATATGTTGTGCTTCTGGTAAATGAAACTGTGTTTAATGGGTGAATCCAAAAACAAAGCATAAATATATTTGGGAATGATTCGAAAATATTGAAGGTTTGATAATCAAGATTTGAAAATCCCTAATATCTAAAGAAGATTATGATCTTATGTTTAAAGCTTGTTTACAACTAAAACCACATCCACATAAATAATAAACCTTCCCACCCATCTCATGGTAACCCTTGCATGTAGTTAAATAGTAATTTTCTGTGTGACTTGTTGAGTACAGTGGTTGTACTCATACTTGCTAAAAATATCAACAGAGATAGCCTGGCAAGACAACGAGAAAGTCTATGAATGTGATGAGGTGGAATTCTACGAAGTAGATGACACTTGGAGTTAGGGTTGTTCTCCGCTCAGGCGTATCTGTGGCGTTCTTTTGTTATGTATTATATCTAAGGGTCGTTTGCCCCACTGTAAACTCGGCTTCTAAGCCCTTATACTGTAATAAAGTTGGCTTTTGTTCTTAAGCATGTGTTGGCAATGTTATACATTCGGTTGATGTAACTCGCAGCAGAACAGTCCTGGGCAGTGGCGAGGGATTCACGACGCTCCTAGAAATGGGGGTATTACACGTACTCGCTCGGTGCGGCTATGTCCGACTACAATGCCCGCAGAGTGGCATTGCTCAGTGCGCACCTGTAGTTCCTGGCCTTCGTCGCGCCGAGGCGGCCACGGGTGCTCGTCGTCACCGAGTCGCCTTGATGGTGGTGCAAGGACCAGGAGGGCGACCACGTGCTCCTCCGTGTGTTCAAGAACAAGGTGGACTACTACCGCGTCCACGTCTTCGACATCTTCTACAGCAATGCGGTGCTCGACACCGAGATGTCGGGGTTCTGGATGAAGCTGCACGCGCTGATGGTCACGCACCCGGAGGCAGAGCTCCTCTTGTGGGTGGACTCCGATGTGGTGTTCACCGACATGCTGTTCGAGCCGCCGTGGGCCAAGTACACGCGCCACAACCTCATGCTCCACAGCTGGGACAACACGGTGTACGCCGCCAAGAACTGGCTAGGCATAAACGCGGTTAGCTTTGTGATCCGCAACTGCCACTACTACAAACAATGTTACCACAGATGGTTCGAAACCATTATCACATATGGTTTCTGAACTATCTGCGTTCATGTGTCAGTGATAATAGCTGGTCATCACAGACGGCTCTCACACCGTCTATGATAACTTACAACACAGACAGTTTTCTGAAAAAAACATCTGTGATATTCAACTATCACAGACGGTTTTTGTTATTAACCGTCTGTGATATCGTGCATATCACAGACCGTTCGGTGTTCCAAACCGTCTGTAATTAATATATATATATATATCACAGACCGTTTGAAACACCGAACCGTCTGTGATAGCTATATCAATAGCGATGTTGATTGCTCTTTTTCAGCTAGCCTCAGGATATGCTAGCCATGCCATATGAAAATAAACAAGATCATGTATATATAGCACAGAACAATCATTACATAAATCTCATAGATGAATGAAACAACACAAGTAGATCACAAATATAGTATGACAATCAGTACACAGATCTCACAAATGAATTAAATTGAATGAATTGTTTGATTAAGCACAATTAAGTGATTACAATTGAATCCAATATTTCAACATCTAATCACCATTGTTAGGGTGGAACTCTCCAGTCTTGTTTATGACCTCTACTAGCAAGAATTGGGAGAGGTTTCCTCGAATTTCGACGAGTTTGTCAAGATCAATTGCACTTTCGTCAAAGTCCACACGCTGTCGCTAGGAGTAATGTTAAGTTATTAATTAGCATGTGTGTATATATGTACATATATATAATCAGAAAATAATAATTATTGGAAGTTTGACCAACCTCTGAATCATTCGTCTTAGCGTCCATGATTTCCTTCATATGGTGGCAAACGTAGGATCCACATACGTTGCCCTGTAGCTGCTGGTGGCACTGCAAAAATAGAATTACATACATAGGTATTATCAACTCTAGAGGCATTATAACGAAGTGTCATATAGAATTGTTGTGTTGTAGCGGGTACCAGAAATCGCGTCCTGTATCATAGTGTGTCGCTAGATTCCTTGTGTCTCCCTCCCTGGGCAACATAAGCGCTAAATAACCTACATGATTCCAAAAAAGTTAGTCTTAGCCATTGCAAATGAAAGAAAGATTACAATAGAGTTATGTATAGAGAAAATGACTTTACCTGTCAATTGCTTGTTGCACACGAGTGAAGTAATGGTTGCTCCTAAGTAGGGAATCAAGGTATATTATCTTGCTCCACTTTGGTACAATCACAATCAGAATCCAGTGAGACCTAGTCATATGTGTCGCCACAGTAATTAATCCTAAGTTCATGTTGCGCATAAAATACAAATGAAACTTGTGTGGTAATTAGTGAAGCATTTACCCTTAGTTGAAGGGTATCATGATATATTCCTTATGATGAGCAATCAATCTGCTCGTTATGTAATCTTAGACAAAGGATGTATTATCATTGATGGATTGCTTAGAGACCAAATGTGGAAGCTGATTCTTAGTAGCCGACCATAGATCTAGTCGTGGCTGGGTTGGAGGAGGCTGAGATAGAGCTGGTCAGCACCAGGATAAGCAAGGCCTAACTGGGTGAGCAGGAGAGCAAGGTCGGCTGGAGGCGCCAGAGAGCAAGGGAGGCAGGGTAGGAGGTGGCAGATGAGCTAGAGGTGGGGGCGGCGTAGGAAAGTAGATAGACACCGAGTGGAACCAAGGGGTAGTCGGCCAGGTGAGTAGGTTGGCACAAGAGAGAGAGCATAGGGGAGTTCGGCTAGGTGCAGGAGATGGAGCCAAGAGAAGAAATGGGGAAGAAGTGGAGAGAGAGGAAACAGGGAGGAAGCCAAGGCCATCTGGCCAAATGGGAAGAGGAGAGAGAGCAAGCGCGTAAAATTAGTATTCGTGTACTGTCATCTAGACCGCTCCGCTGCATACTTAAATACTACGTTAATTTTGTTAGTCATATTTAAATTATAGAAAGCCACTAAAAATTAATCATGATTATTTGAATAAATTAATTACCATCAGTAGACTACAAAAATGTACACGGTGGTTTAAAATTGTACGCAACGATTTAAATAGCATTTAAATTGTAAAAATCCACAGTCGGCTAAAGTAATTTTGGGGATTATACGAGAACATTTTGGTATAATTTAATTTATTTATCTGTATCCATAAATTCAACCATAGTGTACATTTTAAATTGTAGGAAGGGAACCAGTACCAGAGGGAGGATTTTATTTGAGAAACCTAGAATTTCGACCACTACTCAGACAATATACCCTTGAACATGTGATCAGATTATCTTCAGTAAAACAAGTATTTACTTACTAAATTATTATCACACTACATACAAATGAAATCATGTTTAATCCAGATGAATGTTAAGTGAAAGACATGAAAGAGATATAGTGGTCTCAACTGATGGAGCAGTTGACCCACAGTATAAGGGTGGGCAAAGTGTGTCTTTGGCGAGTGAAAAAGGGCAAGGTTATGACTTTTTGCATAGTAATAAAATATAAGGTTATACAAATTTCACTTGTATAATTGACCGTATAGGTCGTATCAACCATTGTTCCATCAGAAGACGAATCTAAACTAATAATGCACCTAAAAAACAATCCTAAAGCCACACAGAAAATTGTACCACACAGTCATTAGCTATCCTAAGTACACCCAGAAATTTACCACCAAACCCAACCAACGTTTGAAATGAAGGGACAAGATCACATCTAACCTTGTCTTTCTCTTACTCACTCAGATCCAACGAATCAGATTGCTGGGACCAAACCTCATCACTCATCCGCCTCCCCCGCTTAAAAACCTAAAAATATCTGCCTCCCAAAACAGGCCGCCGCCTCCCCCGCCTCCCCCGACCCTCCCTCCCACCCTGCGCCGCCTCCTCCTCCTCCCCACCCCGCGGCGCCGCCTCCTCCCCTCCCTCCCACCCCGCGCCGCCGCCTCCTCCCCTCCCTCCCACCCCGCGCCGTCGTCGCCTCCTCCTCCTCCCCACCCCGCGACGCCGCCTCCTCCCCTCCCTCCCACCCCGCGACGCCGTCGCCTCCTCCTCCCCCCACCCAGCGCCGCCGCCGCCGCCGCCTCCTCCTCCTCCTCCCCACCCCGCGCCACCGCCTCCTCCTCCCCCGCTCCTCCGCGCCGCCGCTGAGTCCTAAAGAGTTCTGTCTCTCCTCCCAAAACCCATCTAGGGTTCCTGGAGGTGCTGTCGCCGCCGCGCGCGCCTAGCGAGGCCACCGTCGCTCGCGTCAGGCGAGGCCGCCGCCGCTCGACCTCGGTCGTCGCCGACGCGCGCCAAGCGAGTTGGGCCACCGGGGCTTGTAGGGTTCCTGGAGGTGCCGCCTCCGCCGCCGCACACCCCTAGAGAGGCCACCGTCGCTTGCGTCAGGCGAGGCCGCCGCTGCTCGACCTCGGTCGTCGCCGATGCGCGCCAAGCGAGGTGGGCCGCACCTCTCGGCGGCGTCGCAGGTACGCACACGCGCTCCCCTCCTCTCCCAATGTATTCTCATCCCCGCCCAGTTCCTTCGATCTCTGACTCTTCCGAATAGATTACATTTTTTCAGGTTGCTGATGGTTTAGTTCTTGAAAAAACATCTTGGCCCTTGGGTGTTCTCTTGATTGTTTTTGAGTCCCGACCTGATGCTTTGGTGCAGGTATTTTTAGTTGTTAAATTACTGCAGTTTATGTTTTTGTATAAACCATATGCTTCGTGCATGATTTGTACTTAAGCATATTAAGCAACTTGCTTTAAAGTTGTTGTATATAATGGTGTAGATTGCGTCTTTAGCAATTCGAAGTGGTAATGGCCTTCTCCTGAAAGGTGGAAAAGAAGCTATGAGATCAAACATAATATTGCATAAGGTATTATCTTGTGATATGTAGTAGCTTACTATTGACATTACATGTTGTTTTTAGCTTGAGTGTCCTTTAAAATACCATTTTGTTATTTTTTAGGTTATAACTGATGCTATTCATGATAACGTTGGTGAAAAACTTATTGGCCTTGTTACAACTAGAGATGAAATTGCAGATTTGCTAAAGGTGAGAATGCAGTACTATGACCAAAATAATGATTCTACCAATATGGCTAAACTCGTAATACATTGTACAGCTTGATGATGTCATTGATCTCGTCATTCCAAGAGGTAGTAATAAGCTGGTTTCTCAAATCAAGGCATCAACTAAGATTCCTGTTCTTGGACATGCTGGTAAGTTCTCTTTGAACAGTATTTTGGCTGCTATTATGGCTCTTTAGTCTCAAGTTATGCTATTATTGGTTTAGATGTATAATTTAATTACTTTTTTTTAGAACATCTTCAATAAGTAATAACCAAATAACTAACATTTATGTTGGAATAACCAAATAGCTTAAAATTTTCTTTGGCTAGGCTGTTTTGCAGCATTATTGGATCAAACAAGGATGATATTCTCATGTTGGAATAACCTGATGAGAATATTTATTTAAATATCAGACATACCAAGGATTTTCGGTTTATAACGTTAAATGTCTTTTCAGACACTCACTCAAAGGTACTGTCTCTTGTGCACCTTATCTGTATTATTATTAGCTGGTCCTTTGTTCGCTGCTCATTGCAAGATTATCCTTTTCCAGGTATATTTAATAAAGTCTTCTGATCCTCTGTCTAGAATGACACTGGTATGGGATGGTGACTCCCAAGTTCATTGCATTGTTGAACACCATCATGGACGCCTGTATTTATTTACAGATGCTGCAAGAGAAGGTGTGCATGTTAATTCGCATTACCTAATGCAGACTGTTGTGGAATCTCCTGGGCCAAAGAGTTCAAAGGTTCGTATTATGCATCTGCAGTGACATGAAAGCTGAAAGTTTGGATCTTACAAAATTTACAGATTCAAATGAGGATTGAACAAACCTTCTAATGATTTTCTGATATAAGGTGTTATTGCTATCACATAAGTGAATTTATTGATTTTCTTGTCATATTAGCGAATTTGTGCTTGAGCCTTCGACTTTGCAGGGACTTCACAAAGTGGTCGTAAACGGCACAACATAGTCGTTTCATAGTAATCCTAAAGATGTGAACTAAGATTTTATGTAAAAGCAATTAACATAATTTAAAATAATTCGAAAACATTTCAAATTATGGGTTCAAGATGATCAAAGGAGACTTCCCTTCTTGCAGATTCTCTGGGTCTTCTTGCTGTTGGGTGGAGTGATCGTCGACAACGCTGGAATCTACGCGAGAAAAGACGAAGCAAACAAAGCAAATAAATACAAACAAAATTCAAACAAAATCCAAAAAATTCAAGAGAGACCATATTTGGTTAGATTATGATTTTAGACGAATTTAGAAATTTGAATGGCTGAAATCGGAGTTAAAATGAGAAAGTTATGACCTTTGGAAGTTTTACATCGGAGAAAAAGAATTGTCTTCGGGAATCAACGTGGTCGGAGAGGGAGATACGACCACGGCTATCGCGGTCGGAAGGGTTATGACTACTGTAGACGTGATCGGAAGAAACTTCGGCTACGACAATGCAGTCGGAAAGACGACCGAGAGGTATTACGACTACGTAGTCGAACCTACAACCACAGTCGAACTGACGATTACCCGGTTGTTTACGACCACGGTCAAATTTTACGACTATGCTGTAGAATTTACGACCACGTAGCCGAAATTACGACCACGGCAAACGTTATCGGGAAGAGCTACGACCACGGCAAACGTAATCGGGAAGAGCTACGACCACGGCAAACGTAATCGGGAAGAGCTACGACCACGGCAAACGTGATCAGGAGAGGTTACGACTACGACAATGCAGTCAGAAAAGATTACGACTACTTGGATGGAGCTTACGATTACTCGAATGGATCTTACGACCACGGAGAAGACTTACGACTACAAAGGAGACTTAAGACTACGAAGAAGACTTACGATGTTTACGACCACGTATTCGTTCACGACCAAACAATCGAGATTACGACCGCAAAGTCGTGTACGACCACGGAGAATGAGTTACGAACACGTAGTCGAAATTACGACCATGAAGTCGCTTACGACCACACAGTCGACTTACGACTACAAAATCGCTCACGATCACGTTACCGTTTACGACCACAGAGAATGGCCTACGACCACACAATCGACTTACGACCACGCAGAAGCTAACGACCACGTTGCCGTTTACGACCACGGCAAACGCTAACAGAATGTGGTCGTAGAGATGCTCGATCACGTGGAAGGCCACGACTTCAGCGTCGATGGTCGTAACGAGATGCGCCCACGCTGAAAAGGCCAGTACGTAACCATTAACGACTACGACCGAGGTGAAAGAAGTGGACATGATCGATATGGGTTTCGACCACGGTGAATTGAGTGGCTGAAGCCGAGAGCTGCTACAGGTCTTACGACCATGACTCAAAGTGATCGACAACAAGTTTAAGCGGTCGTATGGTATTGCAGACGGTCGAAAAGGACTCTAACATGGTCGTACAGGATTCTAAGGGTTTGGATTTGATCGTAAACAATCTAGGGCAGTCGTAAGACTCTACGACTACACAGATCTACGACCATACGACCACTCACACTCTTACAGCGTGGTCGTAACCCTTACGACCACTCAGAAACACCCACCGCCCACTTATGCCACGGTCGAAGCACTTTTCGACCACTCTCATATCGTTTACAAGTGGTCGTAACCCTTTGCGACCGCTTGCCTCGCAGTTAAAGCCTCATCGACCATTCCCAACGTGGTCGTAGACTTCGTGCATTTGTTTGTTCATCATTTCGATCGGTCGGAACGACTTGGGATGAGGTCGTAGACTTTGAGCGGTAAAGTCATAGCGAGTTGTATGTGGTTGTGGCAAGCTAGCGATGGTCACAGCTTGTGTCTTGTTGTCAAAAATATTTGGTTATACAATATATGAGACGTGAATCTTAATGAATCTTGTTTTGTATTTTACCGTAGTGCCATGAAAATTTATGTCCTCTGCACATTTGTTTATATCTTTTTTCTACTTTCTTTGGAAAATAAATAATATTTTCTTAATGAATCTGATTGTTCGTTTAATCGGAATCTTAATGCATCTGATTGTTCGTTTTATTTTTTACAAATTTTATCTTGTGTTGTATTTTACCGTAGCGATCGACTTGGTAGTCATAGGAGGCACTTAATTAGCGGCCAATGTGATTCTTGCATCAAGTTCTGAAATGAAGCGGAATCCTTGGATTCGCAATGTTGCCAAATACCACAAGCTTCCCATATTTGTCGTTAAGGTCAACCGTTTCTCTCTCTCCCTTGAATATCTCACCCGTATCTCTCTCTCCTTCGCGTATTCTGCATGGAAACTTCTCAATCTCTTCTCTCTCCTCTCTACCTCTATCTCTCTCTCCTTCACGTATTCTGCATGGAAACTTAACGTATTTTGCCATAGTGAGCAAGAAGTGCCGGCGGCGGCCGGTGGCACGGTGGGCCGTGAGCGAGCGACGAGTCCAGGCATCCACGCCGTCCAGCCGAAGGAAAATTGGGGCCTCCGTCGGCACGCTAGGACGCGCTCCCCTGCTACACCTACCGCAAGTCTGAGCCCTTCCGCGTCGGCCTCTGGAACTGGTCCGTACTGCCGAGCCCCTCCCCTCTCCCTTCTCTCCTTCTCTGCAAAATTTGTTCCTTGTAACTTGTGTGCTTTTTTGATCGCCATGTCGAGGAGGGTGCAAAAGGTTGAGAATTTACGAGTTTGTAGCGTACCCTGTGCTGCCCTGTAATTAGTTTAAATCGTCTTGAATTGAATTTGACATGAAGTTTGATTCTTTGTTGCGATAATTTGACATGGAATCGCCTATGTACGTGAATCTTGGGTTGTTGTCGAGTTACTGCATTACAGGTGATCCGACATGGCGGATAAGCGACAAGCCCGCACTGCATTTAGCGACATATCAAACACCATTGGACAGGGTAAGTTCGTTGTCATCGTTCCTGGTCAGATTCTCTAATTTTCTAGCATAACTGTGACACAAATTATATACCACAGCAACAGAGGGAGCAGCTGCAGATGAAGAGACAAGAAAGAGGGAAGAGAGGAATAGAAAACAACGTGAGTACCGCGCACGAAAAAGGGCCGAAGAAACCACTGAACAAAGAGAAGAGCGGAATAGAAAACAACGTGAATACCGTGTTAGGAAAAAAACTCCGGCAACATCAACGTCTCCTGATCATGGTATTACTTGTCTGATCATGTATCATGTATCATGTTTATGCATCAAAATAAGTAACCTCGGAATTTTAATACACCCAGAACCATGTGATGTACAACATATATCCGGTTGCACAGACGTTGAAATGACTGAAGCAGTACATTCCACCTTGGCGCCATCTCGGTCGGGTATGTCTTCATTAATAATTCTACTATATACAATAGAATATGTATGAAAAATATATCCAGTTTGAGTGATTATAATCTCGGTCACAGGAGGAAAATCACCACAAGAAAGTGGTGTTTCTGCCATTTGCCAAGCATCAATACATCGTGACCAGGAAAATGATGCTCCAATTGAGTCCAGAGAGTGGCTGCATAGGAATGATGATTATGTCAAGAAACAACGTCCACCATTAATGCCTTTACAAACCGAGAGTCCAAACGGAGCCATAATTAATACATGTATGCTACCATCTATCTAAGACATGGTAAATTAGTAGGGGTACAGATTGGATCAAATATATCTCTTGTATGC
Organism: Dendrocalamus latiflorus; assembly: GCA_017311315.1. NCBI lineage: Eukaryota > Viridiplantae > Streptophyta > Magnoliopsida > Poales > Poaceae > Dendrocalamus > Dendrocalamus latiflorus. The sequence goes on from CM029651.1 coordinate 40,889,743, forward strand.
AATGGTGACCAGGTGCCTCTTCAATTACTGACAAGCTGTGGTCTTGGCGGAACTGGTACCTAAATGTGGATGCGACAAACAAGGCAAAATTGCTACAACAGAAGAGGGACTACAAAAAGGCAAGAGCGACGGAAAACAACCAGCGAAAAAATGTTAACCATATGCCTGTGACACCTGTCCAGCCGGGATGTGTACACACCAACGATGAAGTCGAGTTTGATACTGCTTTATTCGAACCTACAAGCCATGATTCTGATCATGAAGGTTGGTTTACAAATCTGTTCACCAATGCAGTTTTTTTCTTTGTCGTCATTTTGTTGCATGCATCCTGTTAATTTCAAACATATATATGCAACAGATCATCTACGTGACATAGAAGAGGAATTTGTCATAGAAGAAGATGGTCCTAAAGATTTTGAGACAATGCAGTTTATTACTGAAGGTAACTCTTAACTAAATTATTGTAACCATGTAGAGTGACTACCATATTGACATATTTTTCAATATAAAAAAACAGAATGTGCATTCCAGTCGTATCGTGTCAACAATGATTGCACTGGCAATGCTGCCGCTGATGATCCTTATGATTTTGTCTTCCATAACTTGCCGGGAGAGCACCATGTTTTGAAAAAAGTTCCTGACTGCCGATATTGTGGAGCCATGAGATTTGAAGGCGAACCACCGGGATTCTGTTGTAGAATGGGAAAGATAAAAGTGCATATCAATGATGTACCTGCTGAGTTGAAGAGGTTGTTCACGAGTCAGGTGGATACTGATGCAAAATATTTCAGAAACACATACGGTACTTCAACTCTCACTTCTCATTCACAAGTCTCGGAGTTACACTAGACCGGACATACTGCACCGCAGTAGGTACCGACATATATACATTCCGTGTACATGGTGCGATGTATCATCGTCTGGACCATTTAGTGCCAGGATCAAAAGGGCCACGTCACCTGCAACTCTACTTTTATGATACAGAAGACGATACATTGTCGCATAGAGTGAAAAGGTCACCTGATCTTGATATAAATATTGTAAGAAATGTGCTCAGCATACTACAGGCAAATAACCCTTATGTACAGACCTTTAATATAGCTGGCTCTATTCCAAATCTTGGTGACTATGTAATTGAGCTCAACACTAATGTGACACCTGACCAACGAAGGTACAGCCTCTTCTCCATTACTCGTTGTTTTTAAAATTTTTTAATATCTAGCGAATATACTACTTACTCTTTTTTTAATGGGTGCATAACATTTTTCAAGGTATAATGCCCCTACTGCCTCACAAGTTGCTGCTATTTGGACTGATGGAGATGACCCCCAAAGATGTTTTGATAGGAGTGTTATTTTATACCCCAAAGGAGAGAAGATGCGCTATATCAAAGCATATCATGGTTGCTATGACCCATTAGCATATCCTTTATTAAATCCTAGAGGAGAAACTGGATGGAATAAGTTCATGCCGTACAATGACAGTCACATAGAATCAACTTCTACTGATGGCGAGGATTCAGTACAGCAACCACTAGGTATGGCAACAGTCCAGATTCAAAATACTTCATCCTACTATGTAGACAATATATAATGTATTTCCATATTCGTGCAGATGATGGAGAAACAGATGGTCATGGTCGAAAGCCATGTGCACTGTTTACGACCACTTTGGGTGAGGTCGAAGGTCACCCGAAAGGCGTACGACCACGTTGGCCGAGGTTCGTAGTCGGAAGGCTTACGACCACGTTGGCCGAGGTTCGTAGTCGGAAGGCTTACGACCACGTTGGTCGTAGTCTGCAGTCAGAAGTCGGCGCTCGAGCTTGCGACTTCGCTGTGAGGTCGTCGTATGCGGTCGGCTGCGCCCGGGAAGACTTGAACGTAGTCGTAGATACCTGGTAAGTGGTCGTGTGACCTGTAGGATCGATCGTTTGGTCTGGGAGTCGGTCGTACGGTCTTCTGGGTGGTCGTAGCATGTGGGAGCTGGTCGTATGGCTTGTGCACACATTGTTATATGAGACGGTCGTAGCTTAAATCACGCGATAAACGGTCGTAGCTTCTGTTAACCGGTCGTATGGTCTCGCTCGCGAAGCGGTCGCAAGACCTGGGAATCGGTCGTAGGCTTTTGAGCATTGCGTGTTGGGTGGTTCCGACCGGTCACGTATTTATGTGACATTCATTATGTGACAAAACTATTTGGTTATACAATATATGAGACGTGAATCTTAATGAATCTGATTGTTCGTTTTATTTTTTACAAATTTTATCTTGTTTTGTATTTTACCGTAGCATTAGCACGGGCACTATACTAGTAGAATTAGTAACTCTATTAAAGTTATTATGCACTACAACTAGTTAAGTAGATTTATCTAGGAAGGAATTGGGCAATATCTTAATTGGACTTTAGACTATAAAGGATACAATCGGCGCATATATTTAGTGATGGGGAGTGTCAGACGAGGTCTCAATTAGACTTTGGATGATAAAAGATAAGTCCAACCAATGACTCTTATAATTGAGAGGGTGTTGGGTGAGAAACCACCTCGAACCAACAATTATAAGTAAGTTGAGTGAAGGTATAATATAATGAAATAGAGGTAAAAGTTCTATGCTCTGATTTAAACATCGCATCTAAGAAAATGTGAAGATCCATTTGCTACAAAAATCAGGATGACTATGGGTAAAATGATACAAGATTACGCAATGCTATATAAATCATGAATTCATACCTGTCTTCTAGACTGAAGGCTACGAGAACTAATTGAGGTTTTTATCCATTTATACGACTGTTCAGTAGATTTATAAATTAATAATCCAAAACTCTCTTTTAACCTAACAAAACATTTATTTTCTATATATCATGAGAATGAAAATGAGATTTGAATGTCTTAGGAAACGGTAGTCTTAGAGCATATAGTGCAACTTTTTACTTCATAAGCTTACTAAATATTCTGTACTTATTCTTACTATTATTTTTTTTATTTAGAGGATAACCAGCTGAAAACCTTAGGCCTATCTAGAGAAATTCTATCCTTGATGAAAGATAGAGAGTTCTGAAAAAGAATCATCCAAAGTGGCTACCTTATATGAAACCTAGAACGACTAGAAGATTGCTAGCAACACGGACTTAACCTTCAAGGTATCTATAAAATTACCGTATTGTTTCCATGTCCATTTTTTTCATATTCAGTACTTCCTATATAATTAAAAGTTGAACTAAATTATTTACTTTTGATATTATAATATTCTAAGACCTAGTGGCTTTATATTAGACTTTAGCCCTATATAACAATGTTTATGTAATATTATGTTCTATTTATAATTTTTGTTTTGCTACACCACTCTAATAGATTTATTATGCGTTATTCGTTAAAATGATGTTTTATTAAACAAATAAATAATAATCTATTAACTAATGTTACTAGTCATCAATAATGACACGGATTGTAGCGCCCGACTCTAGATTCGGATTACGTAATACAATATATTGGTCTAAGCACACACGATTCCACTTATTACAAGAAATGGCTACACTGAGATTGTAGCAACGGAACACGGATACTACACCCGTGAAAGCACGTCGCCGAAGTGCTAAACCATACAACATGACTAGCAACACTAGCCGTTTACAAGATGAAATACTCCCAAGAGCGACCGCGCGCCTACCGCGGAGTGGCAGCGCGATACGCTTCCGGCGGGCTCAAAATATGCCCGAGAGCACGTTGGCGGCCGTGGACAGCGCAGCGCCGGTGATGGCGCACTGCACGATCTGCTCGTGCGAGGCGCGCTCCCAGGTCAGCGCGACCGCGGCGCCGGTGAGGGCGCCGCCCACCACGCTGTTCTTCCAGTCGTGAGTCCCGCGCACCTCCGTGAGGCCGTAGGTCAGGCCGGAGTGCAACCCAGCAGCGAGCCCTGCAACAAAACACAAATCAAGCCACCCAACGTCAAGGAATAGTCAATACATACATATAGCACAGTGTTCGTTGATTAAATAAGACGATTCTAGGATGCATACCCCACTGGAACGATTCTTTGCTCACGCTTTTCACCTGAGAAAAACGAAAATCAGGAACGAGCATGACAGGTAGCACGGTAATCAAGGTCGAGAAAAAGAGGTCGGTTTTGCAGCTGGCTTACCATAGCCTCAGCTGACTTGCTATTGTTCGACCCTGCTGAATTTGCCATCACAAAATTAATGCCCTCATATAAATAAGAGGTGTCCTAATGGTTGTACTAATCAACATATATATTAAGAAGATCCTATCGCCGTATCACAGTTGTTACCATGGAGGTCCGGGAACGTTCGCTTCCTTGTTCCGGTGGTGCCGGACACCGCCCCTGCGCCCCCAGCCTCGCCTGCATTCAGCAACGCAACAGAAGAAGAAACCAAGGCCCCATTTCGTAAGCAAAGAAAAGAGCTTGTTCTACGAGCAGTAGCAGCATCCACGGTTTGTCACGTACCTTCGATGGCCATGAAGTAAGATTCCCGCGCGACTGCCTGGACTGCGCCGATCTATATGGTAGAAGCAGCAGAAGCGAGTTAACATGTCCACGGCTCAACACCGGATAGGGGGATACTAGCAGTAGAGAGGTTTGAAAGCAAACAAACTGAAACAGATACTGGAGTTGTCGTGAGGCGTACCCCGGCAGCCTTGACGAAGCTCTCGGCGACGCGGTTGAGGAGGGGGTGGCCGAGGTCGAGCATCCAGTTCTTCTCCAGGCTGCGCACCTCGTCCACGAACGTGCGCGTCTCCAGGCTGCTGCCGCTCATCTTCCTTTGCCTGTCCTTCAGTTCCTCTGCTCGCTATCGCCTAGTGCCCAAGTTCGTCCTAGTCCTAGTACTAACACAACGCGCCGGCCAGGTATGATAATGGCAGCTTGTCGGTGTGTTGATAAACGATGAGTAGTGGAGGACAAGACGAACAAGGAGAACTCTGGAGGCAGAGGCGGCACCAGTCGCCACGGAACAGATCAACAAGGAGCCGACCACAACCTGATCCCACACTGGTCCTGGGCATGAACTAGGCGTGACACGTGCACCAGCGCCACCGACACGTGCCGGCTCAACGCTACTCGTGGCACTCTTCTGGAACGTGCACGAGTGCGCTCGTGGTTCCACACTCGAAAGTCGAAACCCAAAATAAATTTTATTGTACGGATGCACTGCTTTTGTCGCTTCACAGTGTGCACAGTTAGACTTATTTTTTAGACTTATGGTTAAATTTTTATTGTAATTGATTGAAATTATATTATTATAATAATAATAGTTTATTTAGCATAATTAAATTTTAAAAAATAAAAATAGAAAAATAGATTAATCCAGCACATATAATATAAACGAATACAGATAAAACTGTTAAAAATCTAAAAAATTAGAAAAAGATAAAAATTTAATAATAGTGAAAAATAAACCGAAACCCTGAAACTCACCACTAAACGAGCGGGATGCCAGAACATGCAACGCAGCCGTCTTTCTCCAGCGATCGTGACAACTACGCAGCAAATTCGTACAGTCTCCAAGTTAGCAGGACACAGCCTAGCACGTGATCACACGCTGGAGCAGGCCATCACACCATTTTTGTGCAAAATGGAGTCATGGTTTTCAAACACAGCTTATTCGGTTGATGAGTAGGTGAAACAGTGCATAGAACAGACTCATGGTTTTCAACACAGTTGCATGGATCATTCTAGTTCTCAAAATGAAGCAGCGGCTAACTAACGGTGCATAGAACAGACTCATGGTTTTCAAAACAGTTGAATGGATCATTCTAGTTATCAGAATGAAGCAGCCGCAAATTGTCATCTAGAAAAGAACAACATAACGTTTCGATCCACATTCAAAATTTGGAAACCGCACTGAATTTCTGAGCTTATTTCTCGGCCGAGGCTGACCTTCATGGGCTGATCCCAAGCTGAGCGCGCCAATCTTCAAGTTGCTTTTTTACTTGTTCTGAACCTGTGGATCCATACGATATGAACTTGTTGACGGCGTTTTCAACACCCAAATATTCGTAGACGTCGCCTTCGAAGACAGGATGAACAGCTTTCAGGTCATCCAGTTCAAGTTCAGCCAGCTGACAGTTCTTCGACACGCATAGAGCTACAGACCTTCCAACTATCTCGTGAGAAGTTCTGAACGGAACACCCTGCAAAGCAAAATAAATAAAAATCAAGCCAGAATAATCCCATTCAACTAAAGTAAACAACATAGCGCCGATAAAATTAAAAGAACATGTTATTTGTATGTTCTTGTGTTATTACCTTGTTCCAATGCTGAGCGCAAACTGCTACGTACTAACTTTCCAGTTTCATTTGTCATTAATGTTCTATGGCTAATTCAGTCACAAGAGGGAGGGGATTACCTTCTTCACGAGATAATCTGCTAGTGTTGTTGCATCCAGATAACCAGCAGGCAGCGAACACTGTATTCTTTTCGAATTAAAAGAGATATTTTGGGCAAATTCAGTACATACTTCAAGCATTCCTAATATGGCCTTCACACTGTCAAACAAAGGTTCCTTGTCTTCCTGCTCAAAAAGAAACTTTGAGAATAGACACCGATATAAGCACGGAATAAACTCTGAGGAGGAGGCGCACCTGTAGATCACGGTTGTAGGCCTGTGGAAGGCCTTTACAGAGGGTTAGGACAGTCATCAGATCTCCAACAACTCTAGCTGATTTCCCACGAACAAGTTCCATTGGATCTGGATTTTTCTTCTGTGGCATAATGCTGCTTCCAGTTGAAACAGAGTCACTTGGTGTCAGGAACCCGAACTCCTCTGATGCCCACAAAACCCATTCTTCACCAATTCGTGAAAGATGAACGGCGGCAATTGAATTGGCAGCGAGAAACTCCAATACAAAGTCACGGTCTGATACTGCATCAATACTGTAGAAGAAAATGCTTCCAGCTTAAGTGAGGAAGAACTAATCAAAATGTTAGAAGTGAGATTAACCCCACAGAAAGAAAAAAACATAATTTGTTTCAGCATTTGCTTTACAAAGTCCAAAAGTAAAGCAATGTACAGTTAATGTTCCAGAGGAGTTGAACATAAGATTTCAACACCAATATGATATAAACAGCTCTAAATCCAGTAAGTGAGAATGAATCCATTGGCCGCCTAGCTAGTTGAGTAATCACACTAGCACAAGTATGCGACTGACAATTCTAGCATATTGGTTATACCAGTGTAGGTTAATAATAATAATAATAATAATAATAATAATAATAATAATAATAATAATAATAATAATAATAATAATAGAATATACCCACTATGCAAACCAATAAAACAAGATTTGGGTTCTCAGGTGTTTGATAACCAAAAAATAAAACCAATTAGCCTGAGACATTTTCACCTAACTTTACCTCTGTGGGATCAAATTCCTCAAAAATACAAATTTAATAGAGTGCATGCGCTTTTGTATGTTAAGACAGAAACTGGTTAAAGCAGTTGCTGAGTAGAGTATCTAGAGTATTATATATGTATTTTAACAAACTAACTCTAGCTTAGTTGTCGTTCAGGTAAGTAACAATGTAACGTAGAAGAGAAAGCATGCTATGGTTCAAACTTTGGAAGTTAGCACTTGGCACTACTAAAACAAATCAAGTTAGTCACCTGTTCTTCATCGGAGCTGTAAACTTCAAATCTTCAGCAGTTTTGAACCTATCAATGGGAAGTCCAGTTCCAGCCAAAGCACAAGCACCAAGAGGGCAGAAATTCAATCGTTCCCTGCAGTTGACCAGCCTACCAGCATCACGCTCCAACTGTGCAAAGTACATACCAAAATAATGTCAAGTTCGTTGCAGATTCCATGGCTCATTGTAAAGAAAGTTAGGGGCAGTGTTTTAGGCTATCGGCTCAGATAGCAGGATGTACGGCTTACGGTTTTAGCATTGTAAGTTTTATTTTAAGGCTATCGTCTCTTTGATCCTGAGAAGGTTTCATTTCTAGCCTACCTTAACTTGTTTGGGACAAAAGGCTTTGTTGTTGTTATTGTAGTAGTATTTTTTCAGATTATCAGTAAAGCGTCTGAAGCACTGTTACACCCTTGTGCATGGAATACAGCAAGTGCTTGGCTATAGGCTGTAAGGTTGTAACATTAATGCTTCATTGCGTTTCAAGCCAATTTGACCTGCTAGCTGATTGGGAGAATACAGCTAGTGGTGCAGCAGTTCATAGACTGAAGGACAGATTGTAGAACTAAATTGCCTATATATGGTACTCTTTCTTCATATTCCCAAGTTTAAGATCTTGTAAGGTGTTTAGTATATCTGGACTGCATCCAAAAAAAGGACTTAAATCATGTGAAACATTATATGTTACGTGCGTGGTACTGCAGTGCACAGTACTGTTCATCCAAGGGTGGTTACTGTAACATGTCACTGTTCATCCACGGTTAGTTTTCCTTTTTAGAGATTAGATTGATTTGGTTAGTTTAAAAGTTTATTTTCAATTAGTTTGTTTCTTTAAATTAAAGATTATTTCTTAGAGGTCAAGTCAACTTATCCCTATAAAAGGGGTGGCATTGTATCTTCTTTAATCAAGCAAAGATGAATAAACAAATCCCTAAAGTCCAGTTGTGGTCGTTCTCTTGATCGGTTATTCTAGATCTATCCCTCCCTCAATCGGTGCCCTCCTTCGTCTAACGACATTTACTTCAAGTTGTCGCCGTCCAACCTCCCTCCGACGGATGATTACCCTCTTATTGTGCTAGTTCACAAAAATTGATATCAGAGCCACTCATCATAACTTCCGGTGTTGCACCATCTCTCTTGGAGAAGTTGAAGGCTAACAACGAAGATCAAAAGGTTTTCAACCATGGCCACCACTACAGCTCGAGAGCGAGCTGTTTCACCGGAAGGGGTATAATGTTACATGCATGGTACTGCAGCGCAAGGTACTATTCAGCCAAGGGTGGTTATTGTAGCACGGTACTGTTCATCCGCGCGGTTACTATAGCGCAGCACTATTCAACCGCTATTATTTCCCTTTTTAGAGATTAGATTGATTTGGTTAATTTTGAAGTTTATCTTTGTTTAGTTTGTTTTTTAAAATTGGAGATTATTTCTTAGATGTCAAGTCATCCCTATAAAAGGAATGACATTGTATCTTCTTTAATCAAGTAAAGATGAATAAACAAGTCTTTAAAGTTCAGCTGTGGTCGTTCTCTTGACCGGCTATTCTAGATTTATTCCTCCCTCAATCGATGCCCTCCTTCATCTAGCGCCGTTCTATTTCAAGTCGTCATCATTCGACCCCCCTCCGACCGATGATTACCCTCTTATTGTGCTAATTCACAACATTATATGCCAATAATTCTACTTTTGGCATTGTATTGGCCATTGGGATATGTTTACAGAATAGCCAAAAAAGACCAAACTAAATGTTTCAGTACAGAAACTTCATTTGTTCCAGCAATAGGTCCTCATATTCCATTTTTGCATATCACAGGGAAAAACAGAGCTAATGTACCAGCCAAATAGCCCTAAACAACTTTTGCGATTAAATTGGTTAGATAGAGTGGATTAATTACTAATTAGATAACTATACAGAGTGAGGGTTTATGGATTTGTTTAAACAATAACCACAACATGCAACATCAAGGAATAAACCATTAACGATTACACATGACATTCATTCACACACTGAAAATCCTGGTTTCCCCAAACAAGAAAAGTACATGAAATAAACAACCTTGCATGATGTCAAGGGGGGAAGATATGAAAAATCACCTGTTCAACATATGATAAGAGAAGATGTGGCAGCAAAACAGGTTGTGCCCTTTGCAGATGTGTATAACCAGGGACTATCAAGTCAACATATTTTGAAGCTAACAAAACTAGAGACACCTGAAACAGCAAATTTGCTGATATTAGAGAAGTGAACAACATCCACCCTGCAATAGTCATCAGAAAAAGAGAAATTGTGTGCAGTGTTTACAAAGTGGAATGCATCACACAATTATCTGAGTGAGTGAATACATGACAATAGATTTAACAAACGAACAACCACAGTTCAAACTATACATAAAAAAGGGGAGCATTTCTGCAAAACAAGAACTGCTTAAGCAAACTTTTCACATTTGGAAGAGCTTAAGCAGTAGAGTACATATACCAGAAGTATGACATCAGATACTTTCTACATGCAGTATGAGTAAGTCGATCAGCTTATTTTTTAAAACTTCTATTTTAGGAGATGTCAAGCTAGCCTTTTGCTTGAGCTTTCAGATGGAGAAACAGGAAAACTTTAGCTGGAGAAGATCTCTTTGAAAGATATTGTACTAAGTTGAGCATTTTTGGAGAGTGATTTAGTAGATCATCACACTGTAGTATGAATCCATAATTTTTTATGATGTGCTAGTAGAGAAGATAGCCTGCGATTGTTACAATGCACAGGTGAGCTGTAACACATATACAAGAAATGTGAACATAATTATAAGCAGAAAATTATGAGCATCACAAAGTGAATTCAGCAACAAACCTGAAAGTGTTTGATGCGAGTCAAAATGTTGTCAATAGCATCACGGCACCACAGCCTGAGGTCCGTCACGATTTGGTCATTGCGGCTCCTAGCAGTATGCAGCTTCTTAGCCGGCTCACCAACCTTCTCAATCAGAGCTGCCTCAATGTTCATATGCACGTCCTCCCGATCCTTTCTCCACTCAAACTTCCCATCTTGAATCAACCTCTCAATTTGATCAAGGCCCTCCAATATAATATCCCTATCACCAGTGGTGATCAAACCCTGCATTGCAAATGCTTCAGCACTCCTACTCAAATATGGTGATTATTAGTTTGAGTAGCATCCCGCGAAAACCTAAAGCCACGTGCTTTCATTAAGTAATTGACTAAAAACATGCTGAACAACCCTAAACCCCTAACAGCCGCAAAACCATTCGATGCCACGCTCCAAATCAAGCTAGCAGCTATGAAGACCTGCTGGTCGCACCACAAGCAGCACAACGAAGCTAGCAATTTCATCGAACACATGGCGAGCATAGCATTAACCTCAGAAAAAAAAATCGCCCAAACTGCTTTGCCGCAGACAGCCTCGTCCAAAGCAGGCAACTAATTGGTCGAAGAAGACGTAGGCGGTCACGCTACCGCCACGAGCAACGACGAAGCAGGTGAGTTGGTGGAGCGCCCGTATGGTACCTGGGCGGCGAGCATGGAGGCGTGGGCCTTGCTGCCCATGATGTCGTACTTGTAGAGCTGCCAATCGTAGGAGATGGACTCGGTGAAGCGCTCCACGGCATCGGTGACGCCCTCCTCAAAGCGCCCGCCCCACAGCTTGGCCTCCTTATTCTCCTCGCTCTCCGAGGACGCCATCGTGGTGGAGGCTGCTGCGACGGCCGGGAAGGCGGCCCGGCGGCGGAGGGCGACGACACGGGCGGAGAAGGAGAGGCGGGCGCAGGGAAGGGAGGTGGGTGCCGGGGAGAGGAGGGATTGGGAGGTGGCGGCCATAAGCGTCGCGCCTATGCTCGCTGTGGGCGCGAATGGGGCGGCGGCGCGTCGGGGAGTAGCTAGCCTGGTGGAGGTGAGTGAGTAAATGGTTTGGGATTCGTACTTTGGTGTGTTTGCGCAGCCAAAATTTAGCCCAAGGCCCAAGATTTACCCAGGACCGGAAAGACAAATAAGGATGGAACTAAAGGTTTATGGGTATGCCAAAAATTGGCAGCTATATAACCAAAGTCCAATTCTTGAGGTGTTGCCAAAAAAAAATGGTAGGGTAGATTGAGGGCACAAACCAAACAAACATTCACAGCTTCACCCTTGTTGCACTCACATAGTGCGTTGAAATCCGTAAGATCACGATTGAACGGCGACAAGAGATATTCTCAAAGATTTTTATAGCCTATGTTTTTTAAATAAGTCTATTTGATCAGCTGAACTATTACGATGGTTAATACCGTTTATTTTACCCTCTAGGCATATTGAATGTGGTTTTAGCTGATGTGACACCTACGTTGACAAGTGTACTCACACAGCGTTGAATCAATGTTTAGGTAGCCTTCTTCATCCTCTCTCTCCCCTCCTATGACAATCAGGTCCGCTAACTTGTTCTCACAACCATCGCCACACTACGTAAGAGCTCTGGCTCCTTTATTCAACCCGCGGTGCTTCACCAAGCTTACGCAGTCGCTACAGTGAGCTCTGATCCCCCATCATCATGCCCTTAGCATCACCTTGGTTCGCCCATCCATTCCTCGCCTCCATTTCTTATTTTCCTCGTAGGTTCACCAGGAACGTCGTCGTCTCCTTTGGCTCTAGTGATGTGTTGCCTAACAAAGCCACAGGTCAACCTCGCAATTCCCATTGAATCTGGTGTGCTCTCTCCAAAGTTTTTGTGTCACAAAATTTTTTTGAGCATGCTCTTCAAAAGCCCTCACCCCCAATTTTAGGTTTTGCCCACAGGAGCACCACGCCACATTCTTCCTCCTCACATTCAGTCTAACCAGAAGAGCGGATAAGAAAAAACCAGAAGAGATATTCTCATAGGAAGAATCATGGTTGGTGGGATCGGCCACAAGAGCTATCATCTATGGAGCCTTGGACTTCTTGGATATGATGCCAATCTCATGAGTATTAATTCATAAATACAACTTATCAAAAGTCATAATTACCAAGTTCACCTTGTCATTGATAGATGTGACTTTCGCCGGAGTTGGAGAAGGAGGTGGAGTATGAATCTCAATGCAAAGTCCTACAATGAGAAATCCAAGTGGTCAATCCAAAAAACACTCAAGTCCTAGTTAGCAATTTCTCAAAATGTTTGTGCCTCTTCAAAAACACATATACTAGGCTAATAATATATCACATACTACATGGAGTTCATTTCAAGTTTTCCTTACAGAGCTTTTGCGTTCACTCATCCTCCTGAACTACGCAACATGCCACACGGTTCATGATTCACTAGTTCGCCACAATCGTACATAGACTGATAGACATATAGCATACTACTAAAACCGTTTCAAAACAAGTGTTGACTTAATGCTCAATTAGGATAAGCATAGTAGTATCAATGCATATCCTTTTTTAAGGCAAACTCTGGATTAATATGAGATTGAAAGTACATCCACCCTGAATGTTACAAAAGGGACCTTGCAAATAAAGCATATTAAATAATAGCCCCTGTCGCGGGCAAAAGTGGACTAAAAAGAAATATAAAATTACAGTCAAATCCTTGAGCATTCGGGATTTCAGTCGTCGTTCGTTGGCCTCCTTGCCTCGGATGCTCTAATCCGGCCATTGCTCCGCCACTTGTTGTGCATTTGCGGCGGTCCTGAGCAACAAGAGGATGAAAGGGGCCTTCTTTGGTTGGAGGTTAAAGGAGACACCAAGAGAGGGACGACGGTGAGAAACGCCGACGATCGACTCGATAAAGCTCCGATAGATCACTGGGATTGATTGATATTTGGATTGTCAGTCCCATCATCTGTAGTGATCAATACTAGGGGGTAGTGGGTGGGGATACACAGAGATAGAAAGAAGGGGGAGACATACACAGCAGCCAGAGAGAAGCGGCATGCTGGCAAGAGAGGCGATCTACGTCTAGTCCACATAGGGAATCTGGTTATTAGGGGAGGCTCACCAGGCATTATCGTGCCAAATATGTACAGAACCATCGCCCAGAGGGAGACAACGGACGACGCTATAGCAACACACTGGGATGAACACACTAATCTTGGTCGAGGTCTCCAAGGCAAGCTGAAACTACCCCTCTCTCACACGCTGGGCGCCACACGTGTACCAGGAAGAAGAGGTAGACAGTGGCCTCAAATAAACCGTGTCGATGATAGTAACCGACTAGTTGAGCTTCCATTGTGGCAGCGGTGAGGAGCTGTAGAGGAGGTAAGTGTCGACCACGGGGAAACCGGATTCTCTTGCCTCACCAGCTGGATCTCACGCAGATGTAGAGATGGCAATGGGTACCCGAAACCCGATACCCAATGGGTTTTACTCTATTAGGGCATGGGTCTGAGTTAATTTCCTAACCCATTGGTCTCTTAATGGGCAAAAAGCCCAACCCATCGGGTCTGTCGGGTTCGGGTTCGTTCCTATAGTACCCAAACCCGTAAACCCATGGGTAATATAAACTCGATTCATAGGAGTTATAAACTCAGGCTCCCAGCCTCCCAGGCAAAACAACCTAGCCCATAGCCCATTAGCCATTTAGCCCCAAGCCCCAAATCCAATGCGGCAATGCCCCATTACCCATACGGCTAACCCTAGCTAGCACTCGGTCACGGTCACTACTCACTCCTCCCCAGTCCCCACCCCGATTCAACAGCTACCGCAGCGGCGGCGCATCTGGTGCTCCGCGCTCAGTCTTCGGCAGTCTCCACGCTCGCCCTCCCGTCCTGCGGCTCCCGCTCCTGCTCCCGTCACTCTCGCCGCATGCTCGTCCTCCCGCACGCCCTCGCCGTCGCCTCGCCTTCCAGTTCAGCCCGCTGCCCTCACGCCGCAGCCAACGCGCATCGCAGCAAGAGACCCTTGGCCATGGCGCTGCCCTCCGGCTTCAACGAAGATGGCCGGTGAACTTCTTCCTCCTCTCCATTAACCATTGTTGCAGCTCGCATTACTGAACCCACGGGCGACCCGTGGGTACCCATTAACCCAGTGGGTATGGGTCTGGGCAAAAATCTGCACCCGTCACGGGTATGGGTTTTTTAGCGGGCACGTCTAACTTTCATGGGCACGGGTTTGGGATAGCAAAACCCAGCGGGTTTATGCCCGTTGCCATCTCTACGCAGATGCAAGGTATACCAAAGAGGGGCCAGCTCTAGATCCAGATCTTAGGGGATCCGAAAAAAGAAGCTGGACCAGCGAATCCAAGTGGTCAATGAAGACCAGCTCCACTTTGGAGAACACAGTGGGATCCACTTCTAAAAGTCACCGACACAAACCGTCAACCACCACTGAACGGAGAGAAATCACCGTGGGGAAAAAGATCTACAACTAGGTTAATTTATAAGTGAAGAAAGGAGATAGATCCCTTCCGCTTGACTCCGGTGAGTGTAACGCCCCCGTTTCCAAGGGCTCCTGGGACACGGCATTCCGCAACTATTCACGCTTGAGCAGTTATGGAGCATCGCGCAAGAGAGTACCATCACATGTTTACAACAAAAGACCAACTTATATTACAAGATATGGTTTAACAACCCAGTTTTTCTACAGCGGGCGTCCAAGCCCAAAGTATATTACATTACAAAAACTACCAAGAAAGCTCGAGCGCGACGGAGACCTAAAACCAAGGGTCCTCGTCGTAGAAAGGCTCTTCTGGAGCTTCTTCAACGGGAGAACCTTCACCAGCGTCTTGACCTTCTGAAGGGTTTAGCAAGCCGTGAGCTAATCAGCTCAGCAAGTCACAAAGGAAAACCCTAACTTAACAATTTGCACGGATCAACAAAGGAAGGGAGTATACTTAGTTTATTAACTTTGAGTGGATGCACATTTTATTTGTAAACAGTTTTGGAAATCCAAAAGCTTATGACTACTCCTTAAAATTGAGCGGGTTTTCATAAAAAGATAATTAACCAACTAATCCAGTTAAACACTTGTAAAATCTACTTAAGCTTCGCAACTGGAATCACCCAATAGACACAGTTCCATTAACCGGGTGTAAGATCGAGGAGGCCGACTAGAGGGGGGGTGAATAGGCGGTTTAAAAATTTTCTACAAATTAATACTAACAATTCAAGACCTATTCAATTTGCCTAAACCAAGTGTATAATGCGGAAGCTAAAATTCAAATTGGTTTAGCACAAATAGAACCTAAAACAAATGAATTCGCCTAAGTGCACTAATAATTCTATCCTAGGTCAAGGTTTGCAATTCTAGATATACAAACAATCAATTTAATTCTATGAATGTAAATTGCTTGAATATAAATAGAGCACAAGAAACAAATCACAATTGACACAATGATGTTTTACCGTGGTGTTCGGAAACTTGCCGGTTTCCCCTAATCCACGTTGAGGTTAGCACGAACAAATCGGACCGCCTCCACGAATTAAGCCGAAGCACCTCCAATCCACTAGTGGTAGCTCTTTCCCGCTCCGGGTGGGTGAGCTCCGACCTTTACAACTTTGCCGGGTCTTCTCACAAGCTTCTTGAGAAGATCACCGCGCACGACGCCTCCAACGCCGTCTAGGAGTCGGCAAACTCCAAGAGTAACAAGCCAAGTCCCTCACTTGACTCTCACCACGTGCAACGAATGCACAATCTCAATTGGACACTAAATCCACCTCTAGATGCAACACATGCACTCTAGAACCTCTCCCGCTTCTCACAAAGTGCAACACATGCACAATTGAGTGGAGAGCCTCACGCTAGCTCAAGAACACAAGAATGAATGAAGTAACAACCTCTCCAACAGGCCACAAGGGGGTATTTATACCCCACACAAGAAAACTAGCCGTTGGAGCCAAATCCCTGAAAAAATCAGGAAATCCGGAACTACCGCAGTACAAATTGCGGTACTTCCGCTTTCCTCACCAACGGTCAAAAAACTAGCCATTTCTCAGCAAAACCGGAACTACCGGAGTACAAATCGCGGAACTACCGTTTTTCCCGAGGCTAAGTCATTCAAAAAAACGCTCTCTGGAAAAAACATTCCGCTCGGAATCCGGAACTTCCGGAATCGCGGAACTACCGGAAAAAGCGGAACTACCGCAGTACAAATCGCGGTACTTCCGTTTTCCGGTTTTTCAGCACAGACGACACTCGGAAAAACGGTCATAACTTTTGACTCCGATGTCGAAATTGAGTGATCTTGGACTCTATGGAAAGCTTATTCAGAGGGCTACACAACCCATGATGAGACTCAAACTACTAAACATGACCCCTCTTAATAGTACGGCAACCTATACTAGCAATCCGGTCTTCCAACCAAACACCAAGACCGGTAAAAGACTAGGAACACATCCTTAGCCCTAGCTAGTCATACCTTTGCCTTGGGTCATCGTCTTGATATGCATCAACTCATGATGCTTTCTTTTCATCAACACCATCAACATATGATGGTCTTCACTTGATCAACACATGATCAATCTTTGACATGCTTCAACACATGAAGCATCTTCTTCTCGATGGCCTTCAACACATGAAGCTACCTCTTCTTCATCAACTTTGACTTGATGACCTTCAACTCATGAAGTCATCCTAAGTCATCTTCATTTGTAGAACCTAACCTATTCAACCAACTCATGGAAACCGTTAGTCCACAAAACAATTGTCATCAATTACCAAACTTCACCATTTTGGTAATTCATGACCATCTCAACAAATAATGACATAAAGTTGATTTGCGAGTATACAACTTGTACACAACAAATGTATACTCTAAGATAAGCTTTAATCAAAACTTATTTATCCGGTTGTCATTAGTTATCCAACCATTAACACATAATGGAGAAGTTAGATGACAACCCGATTGTACATGAGTATATATATACTACACAAGCTATATATACTCAAGTATGTATTTCAAAGTAAAGATCCCAAATATGCATATTGAAGGAAGCATGGATCAATACTTATGAAACTCCAAAATATATAGAGAGCTCCCCCTAAATGTGTGCATACAAGTATATAAAGTGAAGACATATGCACATATTCATTTTAGACTAATTGAGGAGTTCAATCTATATTTTGGATCTAAGAAATGCATTTGTAAATGAGAAAGCGATTTCGAATGCATACCTCTTTGATTTCACCTTTTCATCCAAATGAGACTAACCAAAGATAAACTCAAATAAACATATTAGTCTCATAAATTCATTTATCGTTTTCACCAAAACATTATAAAGTATATGTCATTAATATCATAATGTCATAATGTCATTTGTCATTAACACCAAAACCAACTTAAATGGAGCTTGATCTTTCACCGGGAGCACGACGTATTCGAATACCATTTGATTGACTCTGCAGAGTTGCCCAACTTTACCCACACACATCTTTAACCCTCATGACTGAGTTAAGGAACCGGATTTTTTCACTGCTCAACTCTTGGTATACACTCCACCCGATAGGTTAGGAATCCGCACACCCTTGTGTATCCGTTGGCCACCACGGAACGCTAGGCCCGAGTTGTGGGGACCTATCGTTGTCTTAGTTCGGATCCGCGATTCACACCGACTACCAATGCAGGGCTTCACTCAAGTTGAGCAGGTACTAAACCAAGGTTGACAAGTCAACACCTGTAGTTGAGCGGCCGGTTATGTCATTTGCTTGGCGTAAGGGTCTAATCCTTACATTTTCACGAGGTCCGCAACCTCCACTCCAGGGCAAAGCGGTGGACGAAGACCGTCTCGCGGTGTCCCACAACACCCTTACCCTAAATTCTCGAATTTCCAAATCTACCGGCCCGCGGCCACATCCTTAGTAGTGTAAAGACTTTGCATGAATTGTAAATAACCTACAGGTATTCATAATACACTTAAAGTAAATCTATGGTTAACAAAGGGGGGCTACAATTTAACATGGCAATATTGGTGGCAGATTTTATCTACTTAGCATGTCATTCTAAACATTTTATTTTACACAAATTAACATTTCACAATTAGCAATAATGCAAGTAGCATAATAACATAATTGAACGACATGGGATACAACATGATCAAGGTTTTGCGACTTGCCATGAATTTGGACGATCTCGGCGATCTCGTAGGCAGCAACTCCCTGATCCTGGCCCAGCACCGAAACCTCCGGAATCTCCGAAACTAGCGCAAACATACAAAAATAATATAAGTCCGGCTTGAGCCTAATCAAGCGAGGAAAATAATCTATGAAAAAGAAGTAAATTGCATAAATATTCGAATGGGAGATTTTTGAATTTTTCTAGGATGATTTTGGGGAAGTGGAGGCCAAAAATGGATTCAGGGCATCAAAATGAGCAAGGCGGTGAAATTTGGGAATTTTTGGGATTTTCTATGATTTATTTGGATTTTTGGAAATTAAAAGGGAGCGGAGCGAGCTGGCACCGAGGGAGTCATTTTGGAAAATCGGTGAACAGTGCTGGGCTGGCCCGGGTGGTACAGCGCGGCCTGCACGGCCGAAGGCCCGCGCGTGCGCCTCGTCTCGGCTGATGGACGACACGCGGCGGGAGCGGACGGTGGCGATGCGGAGTAGGCGGGCGGATGGGATGAACTGCGGGAAAGATCGGACGGCAGAGGAGGAAACTTAATCGGGTGGCTGCGGAGAGGGGAGTTTAGAGAGATCGGACGGCAAAGAGAAGCTGCCATCCGGCGGCTGAGGTTATATGGCAACAGAGGGAGGGGACGACGAGGATGCGGCCACATTGGTCGTCTTCTACCTCTCGCCGCGCGCGCAACAGAGAAGCAGAGACAGGAGCGTCTCCGCTCTCCGACGACGGCGAGGTCCTCAGCAGCCAGGGAAGGCACCAGGGGATAGATCTCGGTGAGAGGAATCCATTTCTGGGCTTTGGGAGCTATGGGAACGATCGACGGCGGCACATGGCCGGAGAGAAGGTGGCGGTGATTTGCGGTCACCGGAGGCCAACGGTGGCGCTCCGGGCAAATCGGCGACCCCCTTTCGGCCGACAGCGAGCTTCGTCGCCAGGGCAGGGGAGGGGCGCTCTCGGCCGGTAGAGTCCACCATCGTGTATAGGAGATAAAGGGGAGCAAGTTAGCGAATGGAATTGAGTTTTAATCGAGAAGGGAAGAAGAAAGGCTCAGAAGTTCACCGGCGACGGAGGAGCTGATTGCCGGTGATGCAAGGGCTCCGAACTCGATCGGTTGCTCGGGGAGCTCCTTGGGAGTGAGGGGAGCACAATGCCGAGGTTGGGGTGGCTTAAAAGGAAGCGGAGCGAGCTGGCGTCGAGGGAGTCGTTAGGGAGCAGCTCGGGAGAGTTAAGGCGCGGCGTGGGCGGGGTCACAGCGCAGTAGGCGACCTGGGGAAGCTGCGGGGGTGGGGGAGATGTTGAGTCCGAGCGACGAAGGGGAATGACGGGGCTCTGCGCGCGAGTAATGGCGGGGATAGAGAGTGGGAGCAGGTGGCCGAATAGCACGGCCGGGGCGCATCGTGCGGAGGAGGGAGGAGCAAGGAGACTGGTGAGTGGGGCCACAGGAGGACCGGGTGACGTGGTCGCGGGCGACCGGTGACGGCAGCGCGGCGAGAGCAGGCGGCGAAACAGCGGCGGGGCGCGCTCTCGCACGGGTGCAGGCGAAGGGAGGAAGCGGCAACGGGAGGAGGGGTCGGAGGAAAAGGAAAGCGGAAAGAGAAGAAGGCGCCAAGGAGAAGGGGAAAGCGGAAACGCCGAAAAGGGAAGGCGGCTTCCGGAAAGACTTTTCAAAAAGGGAAAGTCACCAAAAATCACTCAAAAATTCAGCAAAAATCCAGGAAAAAATTGGTTCGAAAATTTGGGGTCTTTCAGTGAGAAGTCGGGGTAGAGGTAGAGGAGGGGTGCTGGTCGGACATGAAGAGGGAGCTGAGAAAGAAGAGGTGTCGGAGGAGTTTCGACCGAGAACGAGAGAACTTTCAATGCACATCCTTGAGCGCACGTAGCACCGACGGGCAGCAGTCACATGAATACATACATGATCTCCCACCCAAAATGGGCTGCCGGTACGATAAACAAATAACAGAATTAGGGCCTGTTTGGTTCATGACCAGAAGTTGCCTAGCCACAAGTTAGGCGTGCCACAGTTTTTAGGTAGCTGTTTGGTTCACTGACGCAACTGTGGCTTGCCACACTTTCTTAGCACCCGGCCCCACACGTCATAGACTCAGTTTCTTGCCAAACTTTGCCACAAGTGTGGCTTCGATTTTGTTAGCCACACTTTCTATGGCAGCCACACATTGCCTAAGCTTAGGCATGACAAACTTAGTCACCAACCAAACAGGCCCTTAGTCGCCCGGCGCTAGGCACGAGCACGACCGCAAGATCCACGCGGCTCCCACCCCACCCACCAGCCGGCTGCGGCTGCGTGCTGGCCGTGGCCGCCGCGCCACTAAAAAACTCGGCAAAACCCGCGCCACGAGACGGCCCCAGCAGATCTCCACCGCTCGCTCCTCATCCCCCCTCCGCACGATCAGCCCACCGCGCGCCACGCCGGGCCCACCCATATATAAAACTCAAGCCAAGCGCCCCCATTTGTTCGGCGTCTCACACTCCCACCTCACGGCTCCGTGCAAAGTCAAAGTCACACAAATCGTTCAGGAATCGGGGGGGAGAGCGGCGGGCGCATCGCGGCGTTGGTGGTGGTGGCGGTAGTGGCCAGCGGGGGGGAAATGGCGGCGGAGAGGGACATCGACGAGCTGCCGCGGAGCGACGCCAACTACACGGCGCTCACGCCGCTCTGGTTCCTCGAGCGCGCCGCGCTGGCGCACCCGGGCCGGGCGTCTGTCGTGCACGGCCTCGTGCGCTACACCTGGGCCGACACCTACCGCCGATGCCGCCGCCTCGCCTCCGCCCTCGCGCGCCGATCCATTGGCCACGGAAGCACGGTACGGCGCCATATCTGCAATCCCCTTCCTTAGTCCAGTCCTCCTCCCTCCCTCTAGCTACTTATGCCCCTAGCGTTCCATCGGTGTCCTGAGATGGTGAATTGGTGATGTCAAAACACCAAAACTGGGAGCTCGCTATTTGAACGGTAAAACATTGAATTTTTACGAGTCAATAATAGAATAGTATGCTAATAGATAGTTGTGCTACTCTAAAAAAAAGTACTTAGCTAGTTAAATATTTTGGTAAACTAGCTGAATGTCCGTGCGTTGCTACGGATTTTTAAAAGAAACTCATGGGTAGTAAATATTTTTAGAATATGCATACAAACATGTTCTAAAAGTTTTTAAATCCATAACAACACACGGACATTCAGCTAGTGCAGGTCAATTATCAAAAGGTAAAAGGAATCAGGGGCATAATTCAAATGATGATGAGTTACTTTTTATCAGTTTCTAACTATATAAATTTCACAGATTTGCATCACCAAGAAATGGCATATAAAAAATTATGCAGTCCAAGCAGGAGGCGAGAGAGACCGGGTAGAAGAGGAGGTGGGAGATGGTAACTGTTGGTGAAAGTGGAGAGGAGGGGTAGTTAGATATAAGAGAAAGAGAGAGGGATGTTAGATAGGATGGTCAAGATTTCAGTATTCAGATCAGACGGTTGAGAAGGGAGAATAAAAAATACACCAATAACCAACTTAAACTTATTAAATAGCAAAGACTCGGCTTTCAATTTGTAGATTGGTGGTAACGGATAGCAGGTCTTATCATGTTAGTAGACTGGTAGTAGATGGGTGGATGGAGAATATGCTTCTTCAATCCTCGCAGGAGTACATCCTAAAAGCCTGTCATGTGTCTTGTTCATCTCAATTGCACAAACACATGTCCAGATCTGATTGATCACATGCTCACATAAATGGAGTGCCATACTTCAGTTCTTCTCGAAGCAAACTAACTGATGCCATATCTTGATGCTGGTGGGAACTATCCAAGTGCAGTAAGACTTCCAAATAATGCCCACTACCACTCATGTTTGGGCAGTAACAACATACTCTATTAGTGTAGGACCGGTATGGCAACAAGGGATGAATATTGTCTCAAAATTTCCCCTCAATTATTTGTCAATCATTCACTTCAATAACTATAAACCTATGAAGATTAAGAATGAAAAGCCAATACAAAACCTAGCAAATCAAGAAACTAAAACCCGAGGAATGAACAGTAGCCACAAGAGTGCTGCAATAGTAAATTCAGCCCGATGAACAGTAAAATCAGCACTATTTCAAAACGAAGATTCCATGTAACTTTTGATCCATAGATCTAAATGATTTGAAACTTAGTATGCATCTTCTCTAGGATGTTAGAAACCTATTTCAATCAATGATCAAGAGAATCATTGCCAAAGTTCCGACTTTTTTTCATTTGAAGGAAGGTTGCATAAAAAATAGGCAAAAAAACAAAAACAGTGAATATAACTTACTCATGGATGAATGATGGCCAATATGCCTTTAGATATATTCTCATATACCACAGCAAGATAGAATACCAAAGAAATTGAGCCAAATATAGTTGGATCAAAAAATCACTCGGAGAGGTCAAATCAAGTAAAAACCGAGCAACTTCAAGAATTTGCTAAACCTGGTGGCTAGATGGATAGAGATTGATTTTTATAGGATATCTTTATCACTTATATGTCCTTGGGATCCAAAAAGATCAAGAAGAGGAGAGAGAAAATAAAAACCATCAAAATCAAGAACAAATCAACCAAAATAAGAGAGATCTATGAGAGATAAACAAAGTTGATATATTGTTACTTGAGGAGAGAAAATAAAAACCATCAAAATCAAGAACAAATCAACCAAAATAAGAGAGATCTATGAGAGATAAACAAAGTTGATATATTGTTACTTGAGAAGAGAGAATAAAAACCATCAAAATCAAGAACAAATCAACCAAAATAAGAGAGATCTATGAGAGATAAACAAAGTTGATATATTGTTAATTGAGGATGAAGGTTTTATAGCCAATCCATCTAAAGTACAAGAGAACACACTACAACACTCACACTTCTCAAACCCTAACCCTGGAACACTTGATTTCAATGAGCAAAAGTTAGATGGTTAACTAGCAAGTCACTATCTCAACCCTTTAAATAGACAAGACAGTTAGCTCTATCTAACACAAATGAATACTATCCACTTGGCACAAATAGGGGAACCCATTAACCCCCACACAATATGGGTTTTACTCGTACACTATATTTATGCACGCTTTTCAAAGCACGTAAGCTTGAATCCACTAAATCTTTAGCTTTTGATCCAATTTGATCTTCTTAGCTTCTTTTTAACCTAAATCGCTTTTCCAAGTGCTGCTCAAGCGTCACGGTTTTGATCCAAGATAGTTTCCAGTATTTTTATCAACTTACCAAAATACCTTTTCTTGATTCGATCTTCATCTTCCCTTGCAAGCAATTGTCATACTTGCTACATGTAGGTGCACTATTGGCTTGCCACGTGTCGGCAAGTATCTCCTGTTTCGGTTCCACTAGACCATGTCTCACTTAGATTGACCAAGCCACATTGTGCAAGCCATCGCTCGAACTTCCCTTTAACATTTCTCGCCTTCCTCATACCATGCTTGAGCTCAGCCATCTCATCTGGCATACTTGATCGATCCAGACCTCACCTCCTTCATAAGTGTAGCCTCAATCCTCGTTGTTAACCATAGTTGATTTCAAGCGTCCCTACACATCCAAAAACTAAGAAATTGTTTATGTGCATAAGTTTTTCACAACTTGACACACGTTAGTTAAAATATGCTTCATGCAACATATATACACTGACCTAGGTCAATTCAAATCAATCCATGACTCAATTTTCAAAACCAAGAATCTTCACTTGGGCCGTTACTACTGCCCACCACAGGCCAATACTATCGCGCCCCGCAACTAAATCTCTCTAGAAATAAGCTACCAGCAAGTAAACCGTGGTACTACCGCTTTGCGGTATGACCACCGCGATACTACCGCTCTACGGTATGACCGCAGCGGTCATACCGGTTTGCCTGAAAATTTTTGAAATTAATCCTGATAAAATGCGATCTTTGCAAAATCAAATGCCCACTTCACAAAATTTGCAATGGTTCATTACAACACTATCTTACACCTTTTTATATGGTTCTTCAGTTAGTTTCTAAAGCTGTGGATTCTGTATAGCTGATTTACCATAACTGTGGCATTGTGCTCTAGGAGCAGATCCGGGCCGTATAACATTCCTCACCTGCGGACATTTAGAGATTAGAAGCAGTATTAGCATCTGTGATCATAGTTCCTAAATTCTGATAGGAAATTATTATTTCAACAAAGCTCACATGTATGACATTGCTGGTTATTGGAGTACTTTTAGGAGTTTCTTTGGTTTTGAACTTTGAGATGTAGTATTGTATAAAATGTGTCAAAGAGCTAGTGTCCATAAATAGATCATCATCTAGCAATGTAGAACGAAACTTTGTGCAAGCTGCATTTAGTATTAGTTCTCATCACTCCATTCACCTTGTCTGCACCAAAACTTTTGTTCACTAATACTAAATTTTAATACACTTGTGTTATACAGCAGTTTGATTGCAAAAATAACTTTGCAGACGGTAATGTTTGTTCATGTGCAATATTGTATTTGATCGACTACTTTCTGCCAGGTAGAACTTCTGCTAGGTGCATGCGCGCAATATATTTAACATTTTTATATTGATTCTTTGTTTCTCCTATTAGGTTGCTGTAATAGCTCCAAATATCCCAGCAATATATGAAGCTCATTTTGGAGTTCCCATGGCTGGAGCAGTGGTCAACTGTGTCAACATTCGATTAAATGCTCCCACCGTTGCGTTTCTCTTGGAGCACTCGTTAGCTGAAGTAGTGATGGTTGACCAGGAATTTTTCTCCCTGGCAGAGGATTCTTTGAGGATTATTGCAGATCAGAAGAAAGGTGCTTTCAAACAGCCACTTCTAATAGTGATTGGTGATCAAACCTGCGATCCTGCGGCCCTCCAAAATGCTCTGAGAAAAGGAGCCATCGAGTATGAAAAGTTCTTGGAAACTGGCGATCCTGAATTTGCCTGGAAACCACCACAGGATGAATGGAAGAGTATTGCCTTAGGTTATACTTCTGGGACAACTTCTAACCCTAAGGGTGTGGTATTACATCACAGGGGAGCTTACCTAATGTCACTCAGTGGTGCTCTTGTATGGGGAATGAATGAAGGCGCTGTTTACTTGTGGACTTTGCCGATGTTCCACTGTAATGGCTGGTGCTATACATGGACGCTTGCTGCTCTCTGTGGAACAAGCATATGCCTTCGTCAGGTATGCCTTTATATTTCAAAACTATGCTTCAGTAGGGACCTTCTTACTGTCAAATGCCTGTGGAACATAAACCCTGTACAAAACTGGAGCAGTAAACCTTATTTTAAAATGTACACATGAGACTTGTCATGAAATCTCATGTTTCGTGGAATATTGTTTCCATATGAACAGAAGGTATATGGATAGAACAGTATGAGACTGCAATCATGTCATTAGGAAATAACATAGGTTGATGCAACAACCTCCACAAAAATTGTCATATAAAAAAAACATGATGAATACGTAAGTATGAATAGTTGAATACTCACAAACAAATTATAACTTGCATTATGCTGCTATATCAACGTTGCTTTGCACTTTCAAGAGCAATGCAGTCAAAAGATTTTTGATGTTACATGATATATATATATATATATATATATATATATATATATATATATATATATATATATATATATATATATATATAAGGAGATAAAAAAGAATATCATTTATTACTTGGGTTGGAGTTTATGATGATTATTTGGGTTGGTATAAGCAGGATATCTAGAATTTTTATTTGGAGGACAATTCATGGCTCATGTCTCTTTTTGACTGCTAGCAAATGGTGGAGTTTCTTCATGTAAACAGATGCTCATTTAGCCTCCCAGATAAAATGAATCGTGAAGATATAAGGTACTTGATGGACTTGCATATGATGCAGTTGCCACATAAATGTATGAATAAATTCTTAAGTTGACATATATTACTTGTTAGGTTGGACCATTGTTGTTCATGTCCTGTGATTACGTACCCAGTTCATTACCAGCTTGACGTTGGACCACTTCAATTAGTTTCATTGCACACTTGGTTGGATAGTAAACTTTGTTGTCCAGATTCTAGTAACAAGAACTATCTTTGCCGTGAATAAGTTTGGCATACTTGATTGTAGTTATCTCCATGCAAGGATGTCCATAATCGAAATGTATAGCCTTGGAAACCAAGGGACTGATTGGTTCCTTTCCCTATCAGGGCTGATGAGTTGTAGAATTGTACATATCAGTACACTTTGAACTGTTTTGGTTTTGACCTTTGAGGATAAAGCTTTTTAGAAAGAAAAATTGATCATATACCCTCCATTTAGATGGAAATTGAGGATTTAACCTCCTAGCCCACGTGTCAGTGACTTATGATGACCTTACGTGTCATTGAGATGTGGAAGGTAAATCCTCAATTTTCCAACTAAAGGGAGGGTATATGATCCAATCTCCCTTTTAGAAAACGATTTGAATTATTGAGGAAAAAAACCTTTTGATTTAAGTGCGTTTGGTATAAAATGAACAATTACAGATCATAAGGAACAAAAAGATAAATTCTTCACCATTCACCCACTAGTCTCATGTGTGAGAGTGGAAGCACCAGCAGTTCTCAACTCTCATCTCACCAGCAACTGATTGGCTACTATTCTCTTTTGTTGACTCGTATCACAGGTTACAGCGAAGGCCATCTTCTCAGCCATAGCCAACCAAGGTGTGACTCACTTCTGTGGGGCACCAGTCGTCCTCAACGCCATCATCAACGCTCCTCCGGCTGACACCATTCTCCCGCTGCCTCGTGTTGTCAACGTCATGACGGCTGGCGCTGCCCCACCACCCTCAGTCCTCGCGTCAATGTCGAAGCTCGGTTTCCGCATCACTCATACCTACGGCCTGTCAGAGACGTATGGACCATCCACGGTGTGTGCATGGAAACCAGAGTGGGACAGCCTGCCAGCCGACGAGCGTGCCCGCCTCCACGCACGGCAGGGCATTCGCTACGTAGGCCTGGAGGGCCTCGACGTCGTCGACCCGAAGACGATGGCGCCAGTCCCAGCCGACGGTTCCACCCTCGGGGAGATTGTCATGCGAGGAAACGGCGTCATGAAGGGCTACCTGAAGAATCCGAAGGCCAACGTGGAGGCATTCGAGAACGGCTGGTTCCATTCTGGTGACCTCGGCGTCAAGCACCCCGACGGCTACATCGAGGTGAAGGACCGGGCCAAGGACATCATCATCTCCGGTGGGGAGAACATCAGCAGCCTGGAGGTGGAGAAGGCGGTCTACCTGCATCCGGCGGTGCTCGAGGCATCGGTCGTCGCGCGAGCCGACGAGCAGTGGGGGGAGTCGCCGTGCGCCTTCGTGACGCTCAAGGACGGCGTGGACCGATCCAACGAGGCGGAATTGGCGGGTCACATAATGAGGTTCTGCCGCGAGAGGCTGCCCGGCTACTGGGTCCCCAAGTCCGTGGTGTTCGGGCCGCTGCCGAAGACGGCGACAGGTAAGATCAAGAAGCACGAGCTGAGGGCCAAGGCCAAGGACTTGGGTCCAGTCCGCAAGAGCAGGATGTGAGGGTAAGCCCTGGCTGTGAACTTGCTGTACACCTCTCCTTGTCTGAACTGTCATCTGGCGTCGTTGCCTCGTCGGTGTATGTATTCCCTAGTCTTAGTCTTAGGATGGACTTGTATACCAGACCACAGATTGTATTTCTGTTGTATAATTTACTTTTGTACGAGCAACACACCCGGTGAATGGGTACTTACGGGCTGCTGTCTTCCGTGTGTATGGCTCATGTGTTGGAGTTCTGTCGGTCTTCTGGAATGCAGATAGGAACGATTTTGTGAAGGACATTTCTCAGTTGTCTTACACTGTACATCCCCTGCTCTGAATATCAAATAATAATAATAATAATTCACTTCTAATATCCTCCCAACAAGTAGAACTGTGTGTGACTACAGTCCACGCATGAAACATAAAAGATCAAAACAAAAGTGAGGGTGCCTCAAAATCCTTTTTTTTTAAAAAAAAAAGCTGATTGAACAGCAGTATCTTTTTCAACTTTTGCTTTCCGGCCTAGGATCCAAAGCAGCAGTAGCTAGCCCGAAATGAACAGCCAGTTCGGTCGCCAACATCCACCAAGACAATGAGCTGTGCCGGTTTTTAGCAGAAAGGTACAGGAACAGCATCCATCAACCTTGCTGAGTTGCTGCACATCATAGGAAAAGTGCAAAAGCGACTTTTCTTAAATGAGCAGCTACGAAACGCTACACGGTTACTTCCAACAGTATAGCCTCTCCTCCCCGCCCCTCTCTCCTCTCTCTCTCTCTCTCTCTCTCTCTCTCTTCTTTGGTGCCGGCGCAGTTTCCCTTGTCAGCAAGCTCTTCCTCTTCCCCACCCCCTCCAGCACAGGTAGCCAGCAGCGACCTTACCACATAATTACACCTCCATCACCTCCTTTCCAACCTAATATTCAGTACACCGTTTCACCCTATCTCCTTCCGCCGTCGCTCACCACGTTCTGCTGCCATCCATCGCTGAACCACCTTCTCTCCGGCCTCCCTCTATATTCGGAAGGTGCACGGTAAACTTAGTGACGATGGTAATACCCTATTGACGTAAGAGCAAGAGAGCATACGATAGAACAGCAGCCAAGAAAGGGAGCAAAGGAGAAGAGGCTATACCGTTCGAACGGTGAAACGTTCTCTAGTTTCTCTTTTTCAGACCTTTGAAGGGTATAACGTTATCTAGTTTCTTTTTCAGACCTGCAGTGCAGCATACATGTGGGTAAGGAGGTAGCATGCATGCGAGATTCTCTGAGGTAAATTCCAAGTTTGTCACCACGGAGCGGAATTGTGAGTGCCCTCGTGGACTGCATGCCTGGCCGACAGCGCAGCTGGAACTTGCAGACGCTGCAATCATTAAAGAAAAAGGCCTGTCTGTTTCAGATCATACATGACACGGTGACAGCCTGCGCTGCGGTCAAGTAGTAAAAGGCCGGGAAAGGATGCATGTACTGTACTTAGGCCCTGTTTGTTTCCACTTAAGATTATTATAATCTAGCTTAAAATCATAAGTGGAAATAAACAGCCCAGATTATAAGGTAACTTATTATAATCTAATAGCCCAGATTATTGTAATCTAATAAGCTCAAAAAAAGAGCTTATTTCAGCTTATAGATCCACCTTTTATCTTAATGCCCATAAGACTTTAGAAAATTTACCACCTTTGCCATCACCCACCCCCCAATCTGCCGTGCCTCTCTCCAAGAGCTTCTCTCCCGTGAGGCACCCCAACTCCCGTGCCTCTCCAGGAGCGTCTCTCGTGCGCCTCTTTCCTCTCTTCCAATCTTCTCCAAATTTCCCGTCTCCTCTTCCAATCTTCCAACATGGATCCGCAAGATTTCGATGATGCGGAGGCCGGCCTTGCCCGTGCGCTTGCCTACCGGGATTCCGTTGCGCAAAGCCCCGTGGTTGACCGATGTGATCGAGATGAAAACTATATGCCGATGCCTTCCTCTCATGTGGGTTCAAGTCAATTGGGCGATGAAGAGGGGGGCATGAATGCCTTCCGTGATAATATTGCTAATGCTTTATTTGCTATAAGAGAGTAATTTGTTTGTAAGAGCATATTTGTACGAACATATGATCATGGATATTTGAATAATTAAGCTTTTCTACCACTTATGTATTCAAATTCTTATGTTACTAATGTTTTGCAAGTCCAAACTAATAAAAAACATGTCATAAAAGAATAAATAAATCACCAAAAAAGGTCAAGGGCATTGTAGTCTTTAAACATTCGAATACAACAATCCATAACTCTGATAATCCAGGCTGCCAAACACCTGACAGTTTATTTCCCACCAGCTTATTATAATCTAGCTTATATAATCCTCCACCTATAAGCTGGATTATCATAATCTTAAGTGGAAACAAACAGACCCTTACTCGAGCCCCAGTTTTACCGAGCCTTGAGTCGAATACCTGGAGAATTCTGTATGCTGGTAGTATGAACAAGAACAAAGTATTTTTCACAGAAGTGCGGTTCATTGCACACAACAGTGCGAACTCTTTATCTACGTACCGTAAATGAATTGCCTATTTTACTATTTCTTTCTGAAAGAAGACGTACGGTTTCTTACTCTGCTTGACTCCGGCTTCTAAGGGTGTGTTTTTTTCTGCGGTTTATGACTTTTAGCTGAAAATTTTGAATTTTGGTTATTTATGGTACAGATTACAGAGAGACACATACTCATTTGCGATTTTGGCTAGTACAGATATTGGGCTTTTAACGTGTAGATCGTTTAACTTGTACACCCCATCTTGAGAAAATACTCCGTTTGAAAGTTAGGTACTATAGCAGAAGCCAAAAGCCGATTTCAAAAGCCCAAAAGAACAGGCCCTTAAGGCCAACTTATTTTGGCTTAAGTTTCTGGTTTTTAACTTAATTCTCACTATTTCTAAATTTCGTCATTTTCTGGTTTTTTAGCTTTTTTTGAGCTTTTTATGTTGGTTCTTTTTTCCCATATTCGTTTGCATTGTTTGTGATGGGTTAATCTGTTTTTCTATTTTTAAATTTTTTAAATTTAGTTACACCAAATAGGCTACTATCAGTTGTAGTATAATTTTAATCATCTATTGTACAATTTTAGTTATAAAGCCATCTTATTTTAGCCTAATCAAATGGCACCTAAGACTATGGCAAGTTGGAGGTGAAATCAGGTGGATAGATGCATTTCATTTTCCGGGCCTAGTACCTCCTAAGTTCCTAGCACCAAACACGCATTCTTGTGGTTATCTTGTATCGATCTTTGCCATAAACAGATCTAAATCAACCATGATTATCTGTTTTGCACACTTCATCGACAACTTATCACATAAGACTAGCTGGATCTACGAAGCATTGGAGTGAGAGTGACTGGTCCGCTCAAAGTTCGCGTCGTCCTAGACCATGTACAATGGAGATGCTTAGAGTGATACTTAGTAATGAAAAACTGATTTTTTTTTGCCACATAGGATACATAAGGTGCTTATTTTAAAGTATCGATGCTTAAATAAGCATCGGTGCTTAGCAAGTAGTTATGTGTATAACTATTTCTAATTAATAGATAATGTAGCATCTAAGCACCTATAAAAGAGATACTTACATTGGAGAAAATAACTTTTGTATAAGTGTTTAATGATATAGTTATATTCTCTTTTTTTAAGGATTCATATATAAACATATTGTATTATGCATGTTCTTATGAAGAAACAGCTGTTTGAGATGCACGGAGGTTGGACGAAGAAACTCACACCTAACTACAACCCTCTCCAAACTTCCGCGTGTGGCCTCGACATACACACGTATGCTCTACCATATTGCTCATTAATCACCCTGGCCTTCTTGATAGCGAAAAGAATTAAAGTGATGGCTAGCTAACTTGTACTCCTAGTATAACATTTGTTAAGCACTCTTAGTAAGCACTCAATTTACTCAAGCTGTGCAGGCGAATTATCATCAAGGAATGCTCGCAATGCAAGGCAACATCGTACGGTTTGATGATCCGGTGGATGTGTCGCTGACGAAAAGCTGAAATCAAATGTGGACTCCTTTTTGTCCATAGGAAATTCAGAACATATGCCGGGCAATTTCTTTTGGGGTCAATTCATGGGTACGGCAAGATACGGATGAACCTAGACAGAACCACTCAGAGGTTAGGGAGAAGAGATGGAAAGATTCCTCGCTTTCGCAGCAGAAAGAGGAGGATATATAACAGTATGTATTACGAACAATGGCCTTGCCTCGTTTTGAGATGTAGGAATTTTGTAGGAAACGGATCAATTTCTTAACGAATCCTTTGTTTAAGCGGATAATTAAACCTGTTTCTCGATGTGATAGTATCGTACTGTTGCTTGCTAGCGGATCAATGAGAAGTACACACGACGTATCTGCAGCCACATTGT
The DNA here is from genome assembly GCA_017311315.1 of Dendrocalamus latiflorus. NCBI lineage: Eukaryota > Viridiplantae > Streptophyta > Magnoliopsida > Poales > Poaceae > Dendrocalamus > Dendrocalamus latiflorus. Next base: position 40,922,316 of record CM029651.1, read on the forward strand.
TGTGATTGCCTTTTTAATCGCACCCTAGATTGAACCCAAACAACAAAATCTCTGCAACCCTTACCTGCAGCTCACTGGGTTCGTAAAAAGGATACCAGTGGTATTATTATACGGGAACCTGTGATACTCTAAGGGTATCTCCAATAGTTCTAGCTAGCAACTAACTATAAAACTTCCACATCATTTATATAGTACACACTAAAGCTAGCATTCTAAAGAACTATCTATAAGAATAGGCTGAATAGCTATTTGATGCTTACATGCACACACAGAATTTATAGAGGCTGCCTCGTTTGGCGTTATAGACTAGTGCTTAAGGAAGAGCTAGCTCGATTTTTTTTGCATATTCTCTTTCCTCCACATAGGATATATGCTGATGTGTACATGCATATAGCTAGCTGATTCAGACCATTGGAGATGCCCTAAGGGCATCTCCAATGGTTATAGCTAGCAACTAACTATAAGACTTTCACATCATCTATATAGTACACACTAAAACTAGCATTCTAAAGAACTATCTATAAGGGTAGCTATTTGATGCTTACATGCACACACAGAATTTATAGAGGCTGCCTCGTTTGGCGTTATAGACTAGTGCTTAAGGAAGAGCTGGCTCGATTTTTTTTGCATACTCTCTTTCCTCCACATAGGATATATGCTGATGTGTACATGCATATAGCTAGCTGACTCAGACCATTGGAGATGCTCTCAACTCTAATCACGTGGTTTTGTCCACCCCCAAATCACATGGCGCCACACGTTGCACGAGAGAGATTGGAGAGCTTTGGATCTATCGACGCCCCCATAAACCACGATTATATTTTGCGTAATTTGATTGGCATGCATGCTGTGCCGACAAGCAATCGGTCGAGCTGCTTAGTGACATCCAATTGAAGTAGTACTAGTTGGTTTCGACGCAGTTCCATTCATTTAAGCAGAAAGACGTGGCTAGCTAGAGTGAGCACCTGTCTTAAACGCGACAGCTGAACCATCTCGAATTAAGTCTGCATCTTGAAACTCCAGACACGAATTAGATCTCTCTGCGACTAGTAGACTCGACCTAATGCGATTAGTACTATTTCCCCTAAAGTTAGGGCATAAATATCAGAACATAGTGCATTCCTTCGTTTGTGTTGCATATCAAGATGTTGAATTAATGCCTTAATGGGATCTCAGCACAGGATGGCTTACGGGCTTGTCATGATCTTAGCCAATCCAACTACCTGTTGAGTTACAAAGATCTTCCTTCCTTGGCTTCCAAGATCATACTGTTGTAGGGGTGACCCCCACCTAAGCCCAGTAGATCTGTTAGAAGAATGTAAGATCCGAAATGGGGACATATATAATGACATGAGTGCCCCTGAGGAGAATACTCACGTGTAAGGGTATAACTGTACAAGCACTCACCATTTGGATATATATATATATATATATATATATATATATATATATATATATATATATATATATATATATATATATATATATATATATATATATATATATATATATATATATATGGCATAGGTCACGGGGAGGAACCCTAAGCCATTTTTACTCACCTAACTCCCTACTACCATACTCTCTCTGTTTGGCATGTAGCCACAACAGTTGGCGCCGTCCGTGGGGAGGACAAGAACAAGCCTCTAGACCTGAAGGAGGATGGCACCAAGAAAAGCTTCAACATCGGTGGCGAAGAAAAAGAAGGTGGAGGCGGCGAAATCTCGCGTCAATACCAAGGCTTCGGCTTTAGTAGTTGCAGGTCCGGGTGGCGGCGCGGGTGTGACGCCCGTGAGCACCGGCGTTCGCGACGCGACGCCCGACCCTGCCACCACTACCCCAACCGCCAACCCCAGCGGTGACAACGCAGGCGCGTCCACTTCCCTACTCGGCACGGGAGCGGTCCCGGCGACGACGCAGGCTTCGTCACCAGCTCCAGGCTCCTCCGCGCCAGCGCTGCGGGTAGATTGGGCGCACAGGCCGTGGTCGCCGCCGTCTCGGTTGCGCCGCCGAGCGTGCCGACGACCCCAACCACGCCCACGGTGGAGGCCGCCCTGCTGGCGGCCCTCAGCGCGTGCCAACGGGAGCGTCCGCGGGGCCGTGCGAGACATACAAGAGGCTCGGAGCCAACGCGCAACACCGGTGGCCGCGTCTCAGCCCACCTCGGAGAGGGCGAATAGCCGCGATGCTATTGCGTCCAGTCGCGTTCCACTACGGCGCATAGACCCAGAGTCCCCGCTCTCCGTAGACCTACAACAAGCGACGTGGCCCGAGGACTTCAAGTTCCCGAGCGTCATTGAATCGTACAAGGGTGACTCCGACCCGCGAGAGTTCGTGCGCGTGTATGAGACCACCATCGAAGCCGTTGACGGAGACGACACTACGAAGGCAAAGGGACTCCCCTCGCGTTACAAGGAGTCGCGCTGTCCTGGTTCTTCACCATCGAACCACAATCTATCCACGCGTGGGAACAGATCCGCGATCGGCTCTACAACAACTTCCATGGAAGCTACGTCGAGCGTGTCGCTGTGGACCGGCTCTTCGTAGTCAAACAAAAACCCGAGGAGGGGCTCCGGACTTACTTTAAACGCTTCGCTAAGGTACGCTGCCAAGTCAGGGACGTTAGCGAGGCAACCATTATCAACGCAGTAATACAAGGTCTCCGCCCGGGACCACTCGCTGAATATAGCGCGCGGAAGCCACTCAAGTCGGAGGCAGAGCTCTTTGACAAAATGGAAGCGTACGCCCGAGCCGAGGAGGACGCGCGGAGGCGCAGTGGCAACGGCTCCGACGCCGGGCAAGCGGAGGACTTGTCGCAAAGAAGCAGCACAAGAGACAACCCGAGGACGGAACACAAGCAAGTGTCCGTAGGCGACACTCGTGAGCCCGTCGACGACGGGGTGCACCAAACCTCACCAGGCGACAGGCGTAAGCCCCGGTGTAACGGGTGGAGACCCCAAAAGGCCCGCCACGTCCTCGCTGCGCAAGGCGTTCCCCGGGAGGCCGCGTCAATTTCGCGCGTTGGAGGGGGACGTGAAGGAGGCCGCGATGAGAAGCCGCGTGCGGAGCAGGAAATCCTAGAATACGGCAGATGGTGCGAGGTACACGGCTACGGGGGCCATTTCACGCGGACATACACCAAAGTTGCGGCATTACGACAGGCGGTGGCCCATGTACGGGCCTCGGAGACACTGACCCCCGCAACAGCCTACGTACAGCATATGCAAGGCAGTCCCTCGCGTGCTGGGTCCCCCGGAGAGACCCAGTGCCGTGGCATTAATGTCATCGCTGGAGGCTCTTCGTCGAGCACTTCCCCAGCGCAACTATCTCGGCCGCGACGAGTGCCCGCACCGCCTTCGCTGCGCCGAGGGACCTCTTCGAGCCAGCGAAGCACGTCCCCCTCGTTCCGCAGCGTCCGCCGTAAAGCAACCATGGCGGCGCCCTCCCCAATGTAATTCCAAATCCGGTTATGGAAGTTTCGGGTGGCGGGCTGGGCGGCGCGAACCGCATCAGATATCACCCCGGGCTGGGTAGGCAAGTCAAGCTGAGGGTTCGCCAGCTCATTGACATGCTCACACCCACCAGCGTGCAGCAAGGCAAGGGCAAGGCCAACACTCATGTAGCCGTAGTGGGTGCCGAAAGCCTTGGCGCCGGGAAGGGCGACGCTCGAGCCCTCCTCGATTCGCCCAAGCATCTCCATCAGGTCTTGACGGCTATGAGTGGCGTCCTCCACGTGCACGGAAAGCCCCCGGAGGCTCGCTCCAAAGACTCCATCGCCCCCACGCGGAGGCACACGCGTTGTCCCACGATAACGCCTTCTCACCAACGGAGACAGTAAGCTGCTCCTTCTCCGCCGCTAGCGCGGAGATTCGCTGAAGAAGGGCGGTCTGCTCCTCCGTCGCGACGCGTTGAGCCTCCTCTATCGCGCGTTGTGCGGCCAGTGCCGCGTTCTTCGCGTTCGTGCCCGCCAACTGCGCGTCGGCAATAGCCTCGTCCCGCTCCGCCATCAACACCCGAATGTGCTCGTCCTTGGCGGCGTTGGCATCGTCCGCGACGCGTAGCTGGTCCTCCAGCGCCCTCCGTTCGCGCGCGCGAGTCTCCTCGAGTGCTTTGCTAATTGCAAGCGTCTACACGAGCGCAAGAACAAAGGTTATCCATCAGATAAGCAAAGGATATGCAGCGAGAGCAGAGACCGTTACCCTCATTTCCGAGGCGCCCAGCGCGAGCGCCAAAAGGTCGCCCCGCAGGACTGCAACGCCTGTCGATCTAAGTGGCTGCCAGCATACTCTGCCACCTCGCTCCAGGCGCGAAGCGTCTCCCACCGAGGGACGAAGTCGGAGACGCCAAGTCCTAGAGCTCCCGACTCAGCGCCTTCGGCAGTAGTTGGGGCGCACACAGTCCCCTGCTCGATCAGGCCAGCGACATTGCGGGCACCCCCATTGCTTGATTCTGGTCCTCGTCTGGGAGACCTTGTCTCGCCTGATGTCGACGGAATAAGCGAGCAAATCGGGGAGAGTTTCGCGAAGTCGCGGGAGGAAAACGAATCACACCTATCTCTAGTACCCTGTACCGCGGCACTTCGTCGGGGCTCCACCGGGGTCATGATCACCTCGCTGGCCTGAGGAGCGACAACCCCCCCAGCTTCAGGAGCATCCCCGCTAGGTGTCAGGACCTCAGTCACTGGGCCTGCAACGCTGAACCGGCCCCTCGAAGATGGCGGCGACTGCACCCGAGGCTGTTTCGCCTTCGGAGTCGCAGGTGAAGCCTCCGTGGTTACCTTGGCAGCCGCGGAAGCCGTCGTCAGCGGCAACGCTGCGGTTGCCGCTGGAGGTGACGAGACGTCATCTTCAAGAACAACTCCGAGCTCAGCGCCCGTCTCGCCACCCATCCCCACGTTCTCGACCGGCGGCACGTTCGGCGAGCTGAAGGCAATGGTCTCTGATTGGACCTCGCATCGAGAGGATGGCGCCACCGCCGTCGCGCCGCTCGGCGATTCCGCAGGCATAGGGCGCTCTGGAACGGGAATTCTCAGAACCTCGCATACCCGGTTAATCCGCCTTTGCTTTGACAAGGAAGTTGCGGACTCACGAGCCTTGTGCTCCTTCGCCGTGTACGGCCCAAGAACCGCAACCACTGCGTGCTCCGCATCTTCTAACCGGCGTACTGCACGCACAAGCGAAATATCATACCTAAGGGTTTGCAACCACCCAGGTGGTACTTGGCCTATGGTAGGGATACTTACAGGGCGCGGAGGGCCTATGGAGCGAAGACACCCCCGAGTGGATGCCGTCCTTCCGGTCGGGCCCCCGCCGTTCGTACTTCCAGTTACAAGAAAGCGAAGATATCCCGTACATGGCGAATTCCTCGGCGAGGTCACGCATGTTGAACCGTAGTGCGATCCCAGCAAGTCTCGGCGCCTGTTGTTCGTCGCCGGGCCGAGGCGTCACATCCGGACAGCGGTTGAATGATATCGGCTCTCCTCGGTTTTGGAGGCCGCTCGTGCTCGTCACGAGGTAGTAGAACCACAGTTGCGTCCAACCGGACTCCCACTTGTCTCGCGTAGCCAACGCGGGAAACAAGTGCGAGCAATCCGTCCTGAGCACAAAGTCCACGCTGCCGAAGTTCGAGTACGCCCCCCCTTCCACTTTCTTCGGTTGGCACCGTGCGTCATGCAGGATGGCGAACAACTCGGCGCTGGGGCAGGTACCTTCCGTCCGCATCGCCCAAGTAAAGATGGCCAACCGAACGATCGCGGTCGGAGTCAGCTGCGCCAGCTCCATCCCATACGCTCGCAGCACTTCGCGAACAAAGTATGTCGCCGGGATTCGGAGCCCGGCATTGAAGAACGCCACGAAGACGATCGCCTCCGACTCTCCCGGGTTCGGCTCTGTCTCGTCAGGCCTGGGCAAACGAGCCCCGGCACGATCCTCCAGCTTCTTCTCCCGAAGAAGGGTTTGGAGAGTCTCCTCCGTGACGCGACTCCGCCCCAGCACACGGGAGCAGCGGCCCTTCGACTTCTTCATGGCATCCCAGCGATGGTTCGTCTGCTTTTTGTCGCGCGGAACCATGCGGTACTCCACCAGTGGTGGCGTCAGGCAGCGCTGGCTCGACGAGGCGCTCTCGCTAAGGCGGCGCGCAGGATCGTCAAGGGCGGCACCCCGGTTAGCGGGGAAGTCGTCGCGTGCAGCCATTCCTCTCTCCCCACTGCGGCGACGAGCAGGAACGGATGCGAGAGTAGCAGCAGGATGCGCAAGAAAAATGGGAAGGAACGCACAAGCAAGCAAGCAACCAAGGGGAACGATTGCATGCCCACAGTGACGACTTATAAAGCCCCCCGTCTCCCCCGCAGGCAGAAGATCGAACGACAGAATTACAGCGGTTCGCCTACCCATGATCGGGCAGTGCAACCGCTGGCAACCGTGGCAGGCGGCGGTAGGTGGGCGATCAGCACGTAATGCGCCGATACATTCCTGCCGCGTGGCCACTTTCCCTGGGGAAGAGGCGAACGGCCGTGGTCGTGGGAACGCTGGCATCCCACGACGCTCCAATTACAGCTGGATGCGTGCCCCCACCCAGTGCAGGGCAGACGGAGCAGTGGACAGGCTGGCCCTGACAAAGGTTGGCGCGATTCCAGACGTCATTAAAGCGCACTCCCAGGCCACGCAACATCATGCGGAGCATTTCCCGAGACTCGGCTGCCCGGGGCAGCCGACCAAGTTCGCCTCGCGCCCACAAATATCCGGAGCGCGTAGTAGGGCATGCCTGGACCTCGGCCCCGTCGAGGCCTTCTGCCTGCCCGGTGCCTTCGGCCTCGAGGCCGCGCAAGCTCCAGGAGCGGAAGACAGCCCTCGCACAAGCACGAACGGAAGTGCGAACGCAAGTGTATCTAGGTCATCGAGGATCACAGGCCGATGGGACGGAGGGGGCCAAAGGGCTCAGCGGCATGGTTTCGACCCGTGAAGCCCTTCACCATTAGAGGCTCCTGTTGTAGGGGTGGCCCCCACCTAAGCCAGTAGGCCTGTTAGAAGGATGTAAGGTCCGAAATGGGACATATGTAATGACATGAGTGCCGCTGAGTGGAATACTCACGTGTAAGGGTATAACTGTACAAGCACTCACCATTTGGATATATATATATATATATATGGCATAGGCTACGGGGAGGAACTCTAAGCCATTTTTACTCATCTAACTCTCTACTACCATACTCTCTCTCTGTTTGGCCTGTAGCCACAACACATACCATTTCGGTTGCTTCGCGTGTGTAACTCAATTTGGAGCAAATGGTTATTGTTGATGGCATTACAGCCTGATTGGTAGGGTTAGCCTACCAAGCCATAGAACAAAAAGGGAAAATTTGTTCAGTAGCACTGAAAGGTCACTGCTTTTGGAAAATACCACCGAAAAAACCGGGCTCCGGAAATTACCACTAAAAGATTCACCTCGCTTCGGGATTTAGCACTCTGGACAAAAATGCCCTTACCCCTCCGCTCCTCCTCCGCCGCCACCTCCCTGCCCCTCTCCCTCACCTTCCTCTCCTCCTGCGCCGCCCCGTCCGCCTCCCTCTTCCCCCACCTCTTCATCGCCGGCCTCCCCGCCTCCTGGCACCACCACCCAGCCCCCATTGTCTCCAATCGAGCTCTAGCGCCCGAGCCTCCCCCTTCGCCTCCATCTCCGGCTAGCTAGCCGTCCAAAGTCAATCGGGCGAACCGGAGCTTCTCGGTCCGATTCAGGCCACTGGGAGCTTTGCCCGGACCTCCTGAGGACGCCCGGATCCCCGCCGTTCTTCTTCATCACCTTTGGTGAGCCTCCCCCGTGCGCCCTTCACTGCCGTTCGGCTTCTCCGTCGCCAGGCCAACTGCCACCTCCCCGAGATCCCTCCTCACCGCCGGTGAGATCCTACACCCCCATACATGCTCTCCCGTAGTTTAATTGAATTATAATGCACCGTCGAGCCGCCGCGCCGAGCTCCCTATTTCCGCTGCCGCCATGCTTGCTGCCGGCGAACCACGAGTCCAGATCTGGCAGCGCCAACTCGTGGAGCGGTGCGCGCATGATCGTAGAACCCATTTTTCTAATGCTACAGAGCCACCGTGTACCACACCGCCGGCGGTGAGCTGCGCCAACGTCGGAGGAGGAAGATGCACCGTAGCAGAGTCATGCGCGGAAAGGTGGAAAGAAGGAGGAGGAGGCGCAGGGAGGGGGGCGAGGAGGAGGCGGAGTTAGGCAACAGCGGCAGGGATGGGGTGCGCGGAGAGGGATGAGGCAAGCGGCGTGAGGAGGGAGGAGGCGGGGAGGCCGGCGGCGAAGAGGTGGGGGAAGAGGGAGGCGGACGGGGCGGCGCAGGAGGAGGAGCGAAGGGGTAAGGGCATTTTTGTCCAGAGTGCTAAATCCCGAAGCGAGGTGAATCTTTTAGTGGTAATTTTCGGAGCCTGATTTTTTCGGTGGTATTTTCCGAAAGCAGTGACCTTTCAATGCTACTGAACAAATTTTCCCGAACAAAAATGTACCGTCAGTCCGTCACAAGATTTGCCCAGATCAGACAGTTTCCCTAGTTTACTTGAAAGGGCCAGCGTCTTCATTGCAACGCAGACTGAAAAGGTATCTAGAACAGATGCCCCATGCAACCGTTCACTTTGTCCATTGGAACACTTAGATAGTTAGATGATAATTTGCTACAGTTAAGAAGAGTTCCAAGAGCCGGTGTGTAATACTGTGCAATTAATTTTTGATATTACAGAAAGTGCCTGTCTATACAACATTGAATATTTTTTATGAGAGAAACAATTAAATTTTGTGACCCTTAGATTAAGATTCAAAGTCCACTATTCTTTCCTCTTACTATATAACCCCATCTAACCCTAACCCTATTCCACCGTCTCCTATTCTGACCCCGCCACCTCCCACCCCACGCCGCTCCCTTCACCCACGCCTTGCTCGTCGCCAGTGACGAACCCCTTTCACGGTCTCCTCCTCCTTTCTCGCCAGAGCAGCTCCGCGCATCTCTCCCCACCACTTGCGGCTGGCGGCGCCTTCGCCGTCTCGCCCCGCTACCCCCTACTCCTCCCCGTCGTGCCGTCCCTGCTCAACCTAATAGCTAGTACCTTCATCGCCGTTGCCCTCTAGCACTGCCTACCACCCTCCTACCCCATTCGTCGCCCCCAGGCTCCCTCTATGCTTGGGGGACGGTGAACCCGAGGAGCGGGAGGCGGAATTCTTCCCTTGAGCTCACCGGTGAAGAGAAAGAAGGGGTTGTTGGAGAAGAAGTAGGTGGCAGCGTATGAATCTTCGTGCACATCCAAATATGAGAAATCTGACTGATTTTTTCTTAAAATTCATGTGAGTGTGATACAGTGCTTCCGTTACAGAAATATCTTTACCAGTTCTAATAGGATGTTGCTGAAATAGAAGTGTTTATATTTTACAAGCCGACACAAATGTCAAATTACGTCTAGAAGTCTAACCGCGAATTACTTTATCTGGTTCATCCTTTTCTTTCATTATTATTCTGGCAACTTTCCACCAGTTTACTTCCCCCCTGCCCCCTCGATCTTAATGAATAAATGGAGTACAATGATTATACCTTTGGTAACCGCACTTTGATCTATATGGAGTATATTATTAGTACAAGATTTGCGGCATGAAAAAGTTACACACCAAGATAGCCACTCACCAGAATTTTGACCGGGAAGGCCAGCAGCATGATTGGCCGGCGAACCGAGCAAAGCTGGAGCAGCCAACCACCCGGGGACACAGCGCCATACATGGAGCACGGATAGGGGGAACAAAAGCACGCGCGAATTAGATATGGGAGAATATATGAAAGCTGCGGCGACTAGAATCCGAGGGGATATAGGCAAGCAAGGTACATGTAGGGAGCAAACTGAACCGAATTTAAGAAGATATCCTGAAGCAAGAGAATTTTGAGGAGAATAGGGGAGCTGCGAAATGCAAACAGAAGATGGGGAACTTACTACTGGAATAATTCTAAAACAATAATAGAAAGGAAGAAAGGTCAAGAGAGAGAGAGAGAGAGGGAATGATAAAATGCCGGAGAACTAGCAAGATTCGCCGATCAGTATGTCAAATTTGCTGCCTTTCCCTCTCAACGAAAGGATTTGTACAATTTAGAGACATATGACGCATATCGAAATTTTTTCTCAGACATGGTAGCGCGTCAATCCAACTACGTGGAATTCCGAAGGAAAGGAAACATCCAATGCTGTGAGCGGATGTGGGGTTGATCTCTATGAAATTTTAGTGAGAACCCCGCGCCCCGAACCGTCGACTGTCCTCGGTGCTCTCACTAATCGGCGGATGAATTTACATCGTGAGTTATTCCTGTCCTCTAATTTAAATCCACCTGACGGCTGACGCACACCTAGATTTTCCACGGTGCGCCCCGCTCAAATCTTCATGGCTCATTGATTGGATTTGCGACCATCTCACGTGTCTCTCGCCAAATCTCTCCTGTTAACAAACCATACCTAGATTAGCTACTTGTCTAAAGGGCGGCCTTTATGGTTGGAAAAGCACACACACTAGCTAGTATTTAGTAGGAGTGATACAACCGTACATGAGCGGTACATGTCTGAAGCACCAGCAAATTGCTGTCATGTCATGCATCAGGCAAACAAGAAAAATCAAGAAATACGGAGAATCAACTCCACGTGTACGTGCAGTTACACGCACTGCTCGTTGATGGATCACGTTGAGATTCGTGCCTCTCTCCCTCATCATCCATCCATTTTGCAGAAAAGCTCCTCTATTTATCTTCTCCTCCTCTCCCCACTCTCTCTCTCTCCCCTCCTGGCTATAGCCATCACGCCGCGCCGTCCGCCACAACCGCGCTGTGCCCGGCTCCGTCCGCCGCCACGCCGCTGTGCGAAGAAGCCGGACAGCGCAGACCGTGCCGCGGCGAATGGACCGGAGGCGGGGCCGGAAGGCCGACACCCAGCTGTGGTCCTCGTCTGCGCGGCGCTGGCCGGACGGTGGACCGGCGGCCTTACTCCGCGGCGCGGCGGTGAACGAAGGCAGCTGTGGACAGACGGCGGACGACGGATGGCGCGGCAAGGGTGGCAGCCCAAGAGGGGAAGGAAGAGAAAAGCAGGGGTTTGTTTGCAAAATGGAGTGAGAGTGGCAGCATTCATCTTAGAGCACAATCCAACGGTGGATAAAGTGCATGCGGTTACATTCACATGTGGAAAACCTTTCTCCAAGATTAGTGTATTTGAAGCGTGTATATCCTTGGGCTGACTAAAGTATGGGAGTGCTACAGTGCCGTATCTTTCTATAGCCATTGGATCAAGAAACAGTGCTTTAGATTTGCTCCAGGCGTTGAACAGAACAGAGGATCCCTCGTCTGAATTACAAAGTTGAGTGTGACATATGCATGTTGTAACATACAGTAGGCATGTATGCGATGTCCGTTGTGCAGCAGGTCTTTATGGTTCTCTCCTGTACAAGGCACTCTCTATATATATCGGTTTACCTCTCTGCTCACACCACACCTTGCCTTCCATCTCCTCTCCGTCTTCCCATACAGGGTGCACAAGGTTCTTCCCCTCTCAACTACCCAACGTTTGCAAATTTTATTTCATAGCACTGCACAAGTTTTCGCACCTGTTGCCTCCTTCTTTTCGTGCCAAATGTTTTACCTTCTTGTTGTTTATTTGCTTTAAGTCAGGCACTGAAACTAGAAGTGTTGTTTCTTGCAGAGAAGATAGAGAGGGAGGGGGGAGGGAAAGAGATGGCAGGCTGTGAAGAAGCGAAGTCATCGGCTTCTATGGAGGAAGAGGTAATTTGCCATAACTTCTGTGAATTGACTACCAGCAAAACGATCAAGAATGGTGATTACAGTCGACAAGTTCTCTTCAAGTGGTTTCCTAATTTGATTGAACAAAATACAATGCATATACATGCCTTGCTTTTTCCCCCTACCTTGCATGCAATTGTTTCTTGCTTGAAAGGATCTCTAGTTGGAACTCGTTAGAGACATCGATAGGGAGCTAACACTCTCTCGAAGCAATGCCTGTCCTAAGCATGACATGAATTCAGATATACACGAAGGCCATCGATGCATATCGAATTTTTTTTGAAGTTTTAGATAATCCAATTTGAAAAACCAAATTTGTTAACGCAGTCGTTCTTAATATTATCCTGTACTCCTGTTCTCAAGTTTCCCAGATAATTATGCAGGAACATCTCCTAAATTCTCTCTTTTTTTCTCTGCAAACGTGTGAGGAGTAGCATCATAACTCATAAGAACCAGGGGACAAAAAGAGGAACTCTTGAGTTTGTAGTGTTTGCCTATTTCGTCTCTCTTTTTGTCTGATGAAAAAGAATTGTCTCGTCTTTAGTGCTAACTGCCGAGACTGGTTAATTTCTCAGTGAAAAAGGAAACCTCCAGCTTGAGAATGTTCCTTCGGTGCATCTTACTTTGTTCTTAATTGGGCACTTAACTACTTGAGCACTTTTAATCTGGAACCTGCAGTTTTAACCATTCAAGGAAAGTTACTGCAAAACATTACCTAACGTGTTCCTAAATTAAGATGCACTTATCCTCACCACCTACTTAGAAAACCTGTCATGTCCTAAGGAATTAAAGATTCTGCTATCTGTTACTGCTAGTACTACTATAGATTATGTGCATCCATAGAAGAATGCTTTTGTTGACCACGCACACCAACGTTATTTAACTACCAAGAAGGAATGAAGGATCAAAAGCAAGCTAAACTTTACGCAACCTGTCCTGTTCAACCCAAGGATCTATTGACTGAAATTTTCTGAGGCTCTGAACAAAGATGAGGTGTGTGCCTTGTACTGTCCATGATAAGCTAGTCCAGCACTTGCCTTAAGCCACTGCTCTCTCAGGCTTTCCCTGATCATACTGCCTAAGAATCTCACCTTTGCATCTGCCTCTGCATGGATTATGTATGAGCTATGAACAGCGCCCTCAAGTACTAACTAGCTTAATTGGGGGGTCAATTCAGACGGACGAAAGCAACGCGCCGAGCGTCCCAACAATTTCTGGAATCCCGTCATTTTCATGGCCTTAGCAATGGATTGAGAACTACTACCACACTCCTCTGCCTCTCCGGCTCCCTTCTCCGCCACCAGTGGTCGACGGTGACCTGACCTCGCCGCCTCACCGTCTCGCCACCTCTATCCAACCTAATATTTAATGTGCCGTTATCGCCATGCCTCCCTCCACCGCCACCTACCACTGTCCGCCGCCGCCTGCTGCCAGACCATCACCAGTCCAATTTCTCTCTACATCTGGGGGCATGATGAACCCGTCATCGGCAGATTTGAGGGCGGAGGTGGAGAGGAAGGGAGAGCGACACCTGAGTTGAAGGAGGAGGTGGAGAGGCGGCGCTGGAGGTGGCCATCCAATGGCCGGAGGCAGCCATCCTGTGGTTGGAGGCGACTGAATCCAACGGCCGATCGGAACGACTAGTATTTCTCTAAGGGATCGCCATCGCTAGATCGCTCACATGCTTTTAGCGGGTCAAAAGTATCCACATAGTGCAGCAGCTAGGAGGCGGCATCGCTGCTGCGATGATTTATTGGCCGTAGTGACCCCTGATGAGGCGATCGAAAGGGATGGTGTCTTCTTGTGGGTGCATGCCAACATGATTCGTGAATGCTGCTTGCTTTTCGCCAATCTTCGATCAGTCGTGTATCATGATTAATTTGGCGGTCAAAAGGGGGAGGGCAGATGCCAGAAACATGGTTTAGTGTGTGTATCATGCCGTCACGTCAGTCCACTAGAGAAGTGTCTGTATCTGTACCGGCAGGTTGTCCTGAGTCCTGACCCCTGAACAGACGGTAAGCCTCCCTATTCTCCCGGAAGAAGTTCAATGTCTCGAGCAGCTTCAGACCCAGATGATCTGGCTTTTTATTACATGTTAGGTAGAGGGGATTTGCTCAGGCATTTCTGAAGGAGTATCTTGGTTTGCAGGCATGCATCGAGAAGAAGTACGGAGGAATTGCTCCCAAGAAGCCTTTGATATCGAAGGTATGCAAGTTCAGAAGAAGCAGCCACTATCCAGAGATTCCATAACTAATATTTCTTGGCCATCTTGAATCTACTTTAGTTTTGTTTCACTTACTAGCTAAAAGACATACCTAAATTATTTATTTGTTCCAACTCCACTTTTACTCCATGTTTATTTGGCCTAGCACTTCGTTAAAAAACTTATTAAAAGAATAACTTCTCCTGCATAGCTGCATGCTAAGTAACCAATTAACAATTAGTCTTCTCTGAGAGAACAAGCTACCTAGCAGCTGTTGTTAGTTCACAAAGCAGGCACTATCTAGTATTACGAAATATCTCTGAAAGAGAGAATCTGATCTTGCATGCTCGCGTGCTAATGCAGGACCACGAGCGCGCGTACTTCGATTCCGCAGACTGGGTCCTTGGCAAGGTAAGGAAAAAAAGAACAAATCATTTTGGTCCAATATTCAGGCATGACATATCTTCAGAACTGCATCTAACCCTGCTTCTTGCTGTCTCTTCAGCAAGCTGCTGATAGCAGTTCGAGGGCTGCAGTTGAATCTCTTAAGCCCAAGCTAAAGGTCAGTAGACCAATGGCAAGCTTAAGTTCGGTCTTGTTCTTTTCAGCTTCTAAGAGTTGCTTTTCGGCTTTTTTACAGTAACTAGTTTTTAAACGGAGTATCTTTTCAAGATAAAGTCTACTAGTTAATTGTAGTACATGCTTTACTAATTTTATTTATATCACAAAAAACCGCACGCGAGTTTTTGTTACTCTGTAATCTTTCGTACAAACAGTGTAAAAGCCACAAGCCACAGCCAAAAGCCACAAGCTACAGCCAAAAAGAACATGCCCTTCATCTGAACAACTTTGCCAGAATTATTCGGTGTAAAAAAACTTCACTAGTTGTATGTTTCCTTTTTGTTTTCAGAGAACGCCCCATCACCAGCTTCCCCCTCGGAAGCCGACCTGCGCATCTAGCTGAGACATAAGGTAAGCTTACACCTCAAAAAATTACAACCTTTTTTTAGCTAGCTTACGGAGTCACATGACCATTCTTGCTTGTTATTTCAGGCCTTTCATTGCAGCAGCCGAAGAGCTCGAAGGAAGGGGACACGTGAGCTCGGATTAGTGTTTAGCTGGTCCTAAATCGTAGGAAACAAATCAGAAACTCTACATGCAAGGCTTCTTGGCCGTTGCAGCCTCTATGTCTATCAGAACGGATTAATTATCATTATCATGCTTTCATGCTAAGTCAGATGGCACTTGGTATTTAGAATCTTGCTAGATTCACCAAAAAAGAAAAAAAAAACGGACGAGAACAAATGAGCCCTGAGCCCATTGGGCTCTGTGTTCGTTTAAATATTAACTGGGCTACCGAATCGGTTGTTGCCGTCAAGCCAAAGCCCATCTAAGTCCTCTTAGTACTGGACTGCCCATCAACTTTCAGCCCGGTTAATTTCTGCCCTAAACTTGCTCTGAAAGTACGAAATTTCACAGGCATTGGGTTTTGATCCGTAGCAATCTAACTAACAAATCGACCGTAACAAACTATTCAATCGATCTAGTCCTTCAACTTTCAAGTGGTACATCAGCTATTCAGTCAAGTAGTCAACTGGTTCAGTCTCAAAGAAGCTTTACACCGCTTTGCCTTCATATGCCGTTTGCCTGTGTTTCACTTGCACATCCCGTTTCTCTACAGGCGGCGGCAGCAGCAGTATACTTTCCTAGCTTCTAGTACACAAGACGGCAACGGCATATAAACCGCAAAAAACACCCTCGTGAACATACCCAGGTACCATGCAAGTAACGCAAGACTTTGATCTGAGCTGTACAGAATGGTACAGACGAAAGGGTCGAGCTCTGCACTGTCGAGTTTGCAAGCTTAGTTGGCCATTGTACAGCAAGTACAAAGTGTTAGGTTTAGTTCTTTAGCTTTTAGGATCTCCTAGGTTAGATCTAGCGGGTTCTTTTCTTTAGGGTTCGGATTCTTGAGTGATACACTGTGAGGGAGAGAGAGAGGTACCAACCGTCCGGTGTAGAGGATGAAGAACCGGCCATCTCGGGTTCGTCGGTGAGGTCTGCGCACGGGCAGCGACGGTCGGGGAAGAACGGCGTCTCCCGGTGCGCGGCGACGGTGGCGGCACGGTGGAGCTTCCCGTCGCTGGAGCGCCCCCTCTTAGATCAGGTCTAGGGTTTTGTTAGTGGGGAAGGTGGCGGCACGGTGAACCTCGTCGTGCGTGCCGCCCCGGCCCCCACCTCTGTTTTATATGGCGCTGGCGACAGGGGCCCACCAGCCTATTGGGCTGGGTGCCCCCGATCAGGGCGCAGTCAAGGTGAGAGGGGGGGATTTGGCCGTTGGGCCAAATGCCCCTGAGATCATTCTAACATTCTCCCCCTTGATCTCAATCTATACTTTATCTTTAATTACTTTTGTCTTTACACATTCCATCACAGATTAGTGCATAGAACATGTTTCATCGTCACGGTCAATCGCCGATAGATTCAACAGCTACAATACACCTCTCTGTTCTGAAATAGTTACTTTAATCTTTTGGGCCATCTTTTAGTCCAGGAATCATAGGCTTTCCCTTAAACCCATGCCGGCTATATGTTCTCTGAACACGTTGGGTTGTAAGCCTTTAGTAAGCGGATCCGCTAACATCTTTGCGGTACTTATATGCTCAAGACTTATAATTTGTTCCCGAACTTTATCTTTGACAACATAATACTTTATGTCAATGTGTTTGGCAGCACCACTTGACTTATTGTTGTGGGCATACATTACTGCGGGTTCATTATCGCAG
The DNA here is from genome assembly GCA_017311315.1 of Dendrocalamus latiflorus. Classification (NCBI taxonomy): domain Eukaryota; kingdom Viridiplantae; phylum Streptophyta; class Magnoliopsida; order Poales; family Poaceae; genus Dendrocalamus; species Dendrocalamus latiflorus. The sequence continues at coordinate 40,939,120 of CM029651.1, forward strand.
TACAACTTAAGTGGTCTATTGATGTCGTCAACCACTTTTAAACCGGGTATGAACTTCTTTATCCAGTTCACCTGCCCCGTAGCATCATAACATGCTACAAACTCGGCATACATTGTGGACGATGTAGTGACGGTTTGCTTTGAGCTTTTCCACGATATAGCTCCTCCAGCGAGAGTGAACACATATCCGGATGTAGACTTTCTATCATCTCCCGCAAAATCAGAATCTGTATACCCCACTATATGGAGTAAATCTGATCTTCTGTATGTCATCATGAGGCCTTTTGTTCCTTGCAAATAACGCAAGACTTTCTTTATCAATTTCCAATGTTCTATTCCAGGATTGCTCTGGAATCTGCCAAGTAACCCGGTAACAAATGCTAAGTCAGGGCGTGTGCACACTTGAGCATATTGTAAGCTTCCGACAACTGAAGCATATGGAACCGCTTTCATTTGATCAATCTCATACTGGTTCCTGGGGCATTGAAAATCCCCATATCTGTCGCCCTTGACTATAGGTGCAGGTGAAGAACTACTTTTATGCATACCAAATTTCTTTAAGACTTTCTCTATGTATGCCTTTTGTGATAGTCCCAATATCCCTTTGTTTCTATCCCGGTGAATTTCGATCCCTAGAACGAACGAAGCTTCACCAAGATCTTTCATATCAAAGTTTGAGGACAAAAACTTCTTTGTCTCCAGTAGCAGACTGACATCACTACTAGCTAGTAGGATATCATCCACATACAGGATTAGGAAGATAAACTTCCCATCTTTAAACTTTGCATAAACACAGTTGTCCTCTACATTCTCTTTAAACCCAAATTTTCTTATTGTACTGTCAAACTTCAAGTACCACTGTCTTGAAGCTTGCTTTAACCCATATATTGATTTCTTTAGGCGGCATCCCATTCTTTCATTTTCTTCCACGACAAAACCTTTCGGTTGTGCCATGTAAACATTTTCCTCCAAATCCCCATTAAGAAATGCCGTCTTTACATCCATCTGATGTAACTCTAAATCATAATGTGCTACTAATGCCATTATGATTCTGAAGGAATCTTTACATGAGACTGGAGAAAAGGTCTCATTGTAATCAATCCCTTCTCTTTGCGTAAATCCTTTTGCCACAAGTCGCGCTTTGTATCTTTCTACATTCCCTTGGGAGTCATGCTTTGTCTTGTAGACCCATTTACAGCCTACTGTTTTGGCTCCTTTAGGAATAATTTCCAAGTCCCAGACTTTATTAGTCTTCATGGACCTCATTTCCTCTTCCATGGCCTCAAGCCATTTTGAGGAATTTTCGCTTCTCATGGCTTCTTCAAATGAGGTGAGATCATCCTCCATTTGAAATTCCTCTGTACGATAAATCTGATAATCATCAGAAATAGCTGATCTTCTTACTCTTTGAGACCTCCTCGGGGCCTCCTCATTTGGTACATCTTCTGTTTGAGGCTGCTGTTGCTCCCCCTCATCTGTGGCAATAGGTTCTATAGGATCCTGAAGAACAGGTTCCTCATTATCATTCATTGTTGCCACAGGAGGAACAATAACAGGTGCTGGCACCACAGTGTCTTGCACCGTCGGTGCAGCGACAGCAGGTAGTGTGAAGAATGGCTCTTGAATCATCGGAGTGGGCGCATACACCCGCTTCTCTTCAAGATCAATCTCACGAGCTACCATACTTCCTCTCATCATTTCATCCTCTAAGAAGACAGTGTGTCTCGTTTCTACAAACTTTGTATATCTATCTGGACAGTAGAAACGAAACCCTTTTGACTTTTCAGGGTAGCCAATGAAATGACAACTTACTGTTTTGGGATCAAGCTTCCCAAGGTTTGGGTTAAATACTTTAGCCTCAGCAGGACTCCCCCACACACGTAAGTAATTTAGTGAGGGAACTCTTCCTGTCCACATCTCGTACGGTGTTTTGGGCACCGATTTACTAGGCACTCTGTTGAGAATATGAATGGCGGTTTTCAACGCCTCCATCCATAAACTCAATGGCAGTGTGGAATAGCTCATCATGCTTCGCACCATATCCATCAGGGTACAGTTGCGTTTTTCAGCTACTCCATTTTGCTGAGGTTCGTCCGGTGTAGAATACTGGGCCACTATTCCTTTTTCCTGTAAAAACCTTGCAAAAGGTCCAGGAACTTGTTCATATGGGGTATGTCGACTGTAGTACTCCCCCCCACGATCAGATCGGACTATCTTAATCTTTAAATCGTGTTGGTTTTCAACTTCAGCCTTAAATATCTTGAATTTATCCAAGGCTTCATTTCTTTCTTTGATTGGATAAATATATCCAAAACGGGAGTAATCATCCGTGAATGTTATGAACGAGTCATATCCATCCACACTTTTCACAGGAAAAGGACCACAAATGTCTGTGTAAACAATTTGTAGAACTCCTGTGCTTCTTTTGGCGTCTTTCTTAATTTTCTTTACATATTTTCCTTTAATGCATTCTCTGTATTGTTCTAAGTCTGAGAACTCTAATAGAGGAAGAATTTCATTCTTAACAAGTCTTTCTATTCTGCCCCTCGAAATATGGCCTAAACGACAGTGCCATAATTTCGACGATTCATTATGAGTTCTCTTTCGTTTTCTGTTCGCATTTACAGGCGAGGATATACGCTCATTCACATCACATACGGAATTCACATTTTCACGAAGTGACAACAAATAAAGCTCATTCTGTAAGATGGCAAGACCAACACATTCTTTATTAAACATTATTTCACACTTGCCATTTCCAAAATTACAATCATAACCATCTTTGTCCAAATTTGAAACACTAATCAAATTTCTCTGTAAAGAGGGAACAAAAAGGACATCTCTAAGTAATAGATTGGAGCCATTAGCTAACTCTAATGAAAGATCGCCAACGGCTTCAATTTCAGCTTGGACTCCATTTGCAACTTTAATGCATCTTTCGTTTCTTTGCGTAGTCCTCGTCGAACGGAATCCCTGTAAGGAATTAGCAACATGAACAGTTGCTCCTGAGTCAATCCACCAAGTGGATTTCGAATATTGCACATACAGACATTCATTTATAAAGGTAATAATGTTCTCACCTTTCTTTGCCATTATCATCTTTAAATAATCAGGACAGTTCTTCTTGTAGTGTCCCGTCTTCTTGCAGTGAAGACACTGATCTTTGTCTACAGCAAATTTATTCTGTTGAGGCTGATGGACAGAGGCTTTTCCCTTGTTCTTTGAGAAGGAGGTACTGTTGAAGTTCTTTTTCTTGTTATCCTTCACATAGTTGATAGATCCACCATGTGAGGATTTAATTCTTTCCTCCTGTTGCACACACATAGCTATGCACTTTTCCAAGTCCCATTTCTCGGGCTGCATACTGTAGTTGACAACAAATGTGTCAAACTCTTTGGGCAAGGAAGCAAAAACCAAATGAATAAGGAACTCATCCTTGAGAGCCAAATCCATTGGTTTAAACTTGGATGCCAAGTTACTCATCCTCAGTATGTGCTCTCTTATGCCACTGCCACCACCAGAGTACCTTTTCTATCACAAGCTGTTTAATCAGCTGTGTAGCATAAGTCTTTGAAGAGCCAGTGAACTGACTCTTTATTTTATCAAGGTACTCTGTGACAGTGTCACACTCTGCAATTGAGCCCACAATTGCAGGCTCAATTGTGTTCTTTATCACAGCCATACATTTCTTGTTGGCTGTGGTCCATTTCTTATGATCAAGATCATAAGACATCTGTAAGGGAGCATGATCCCTCTGTCTTTTCTGCCAAGCAGTATCATCCTCATTTTGATCCCTCACTGGTGCCATAGACTCAGTGGGACGTGCTGTAGTGAGGACCCAGTCCACCTCAGCTAAGATAAACGCTAAGTCTATCTTTTTCTTCCACTCTCCATAATTATCTCCTTTGAGAGTGGGTATCTCTCTGATACAACCCATCAAGTTGTATCCGCCTGAAAATATTTCAAATAAAGTGAGAACATAACAGGAAAATTATATGCCTTATTTCCAACGTTGGTCAAAAATACGACATACAATTAAATCAATTTTATCTATACATTAAATCTACATCACCGTTGGGCAGAAATAGAAATAATGCATAAAATCATCAATTAAAAATTTATAATACTGTTATTATCAACGTTGGTCAGAAAATAACAATATCATAAATCTCTGGAAATTATATCTATTTTTCCAAAATTAAAGTCTCCCGTTAGTTCGAATTTAATAATGAAAATTAATCAACATTAACTTTTGCAGCGGAAACTGTAATTATTCAAAAATAATTCAATATTCAGAAGCATTATACTGTATACATTTAATCTCTGGAAAATTAACACGTTGGTGCAAAAAATTACAGAGATTTTGGATCAAATTTCAATCAAATTCATCAATAAATACTTCTGAAAAACATTAAATCTCTTTTTCGAGATTTTACTGTTCAAAACGCCAATTCGGCCCAATCATCCCGGCCACGGCCCACGGCGGCCTGCTTCAGCCCGCGCCGCCTCGCTCTCGGTCACACGGCCTCACGCGCCCACGCGCGGCCCGCTCAGCCCAGCGCCGCTCGCGCGCGTCGCTCCCCCCCCCCGCCCCCGGCCGCAACCTGGGCCTGGGCCGGGAAAGCCAACGCCCGCCTGGCCGAATCCCGCCCGCGTGCGCTCGGCGCGATCTCAGCCGTCGGATCGCATCCGACGGCTGCGCGGCGTTCTCGGCGGATCAAAACCGCGCTCGCGTGGTGGAAACCCTAACCCTAACCTATTCTGCTCTCTCCCTCTCTCTCTCCGCACCCGAGCGAGCGAAGTGACGGCGGCGGTGACTTTGTCCACGCCGCCGGAGGAGGAGAAGACGGCACCGCCGCGGGCCCTCTCGCCGGCGTGCGCGCTCCCCTGAGAGGGAGCGCGCCGCCGTCGAGCGGCTCCGTGTCGGCGCCCGTTCAAGCGCGCGTGCGCTCGGATCTGTCCCGCGCATCGACGGTGGCCCGTACGTGTAGCGCCGGCGAGCCCAAGGCTCGGCCGATCTCCCGCACGCCAGCGACGACGGCCAGGTGAGTTCTTTTCTTTTCAGATCTAGGGTTTCCCCTTCTGTGTTCTTGTTCTTTTCTCTAGGGTTAGGGGGTCCTCTGTTCTTTCTTTCCCGTCTAGATCTACACCTAAGTAGGCTCTGATACCATTGTTAAAACTCTTCTTTAGGGATCTCCTAGGGTTTAGATCTAGAGGGCTTCTTCTATGCGTTCGAGTTCTTGAGAGATACACTGAGAGGGAGAGAGGGGTACCAACCGTCCGGTGTAGAGGATGAAGAGTCGGCCATCGCGGTTCGTCGGTGAAGCTCTGCGCACGGGCAGCGACGGTCGGGGAAGAGGTGCGGGACTCCTCGGCGACGGCGTGTCCCGAGCGGCGGTGATCTCCTTGGCGGTGGTCTTCCCGTCGCTGGAGCGCCCCCTCTTAGATCGGGTCTAGGGTTTTGTTAGTGGGGAAGGTGGCGGCACGGTGAACCTCGTCGTGCGTGCCGCCCCGGCCCCCACCTCTGTTTTATATGGCGCTGGCGACAGGGGCCCACCAGCCTATTGGGCTGGGCGCCCCCGATCAGGGCGCGGTCAAGGTGAGAGGGGGGATTTGGCCGTTGGGCCAAATGCCCCTAGATCATTCTAACACAAAGTACTACAAGCCACTCACACTTGCTGAGTTTGCAACTTGCAACGTACACTCCCAAGTCCGAGTCATCCTTTGGTGCAGCACTCAAAAAAACCTGGTGGTGATCGTTTGGGCTTTTTTTTAGTTTATAGCTGAAAAGCATTGTAGCTGACTGAAAAAATACTGTAGCTGACAGAGGCTTATTTAGCATAATTAAATTTTAAAAAATTAAAATATATATAAAAAAATATGTTAGCCCATTACGTATAATACAAACAAATACGGGAAAAGAAGAACCGGAAAAAAATCTCAACAAAAAGCCAAAAGTTCAGATAAAGACGAAATTTATGAATAGTGAAAAATAACCCAAAACTGAAGCCAAAACGATCACAGTAATAAAAGTAAATAAATAAATAATAATAACCCTAATCTAGATATGGCCTTAAAAGGGGACCTCTCTATTCTTTTCTGTGCGCAGTTTTTTCGGATCTAGATTCCCATCTAATCTCTCTCTCCCCCCGTGCGCTCTGCACGCGCAACTGACGGTGGCGTGGCGCGGCGGTGTCTGCGGCAGCGGTGGTGCACGAGCACGCACACACGTGCAGCCATGGCGCGGCGGCGGCGGTGGGCGGCTGTTGGTGACAGCGCGAGGCGGATTGGCGGCGGCGGCCGTGGCTGTTGGCAGCGACGCAAGGTAGTTTGGTGGCGACAACCGTGGTTGTTGGTGGCGGCGGCTGGTGGTGTTGGCCAGCGGCGGCGGCCGGTGGCAAACGTGCGGCCGAATGATCGTTCGTGCGGTCAAACGGCTGTTCGCTCGGCCGAACGGTCGTTCGCCTGGCTGAACGTCGTTTCACTTCGCCGAACGGCGTATCACACGGCAATGGGGGTTAGCGAACCCGTTTCCTTTCCAGCCAAATTCATCTCCTGTCGTTTCTTTATTAAATTCATCTATATCTGATCAGTTGCCTTCTATTCTATCATATAGGTTCGCACGCAACTGTTGAGGGAGCAACCGGGCAGTTGCGCATTTCGGATCCATCGTGCAGCGTGTCCGTTGAGCATGCTCAAGGCAAGTACCTCGCGGCCGTAACATGTTCTTTCGCACATTACTGTTTCATGATTACATGTCGCCATTAGCCTAGTATTCGATTATTGCACTGTATTGATTGCCAGTTGTGTGTTGCTTAGGTTCTAATGCGCTGGGCTAGTTAGTGTTGTACGCTTGTAGTTGGTATAACACTCGACTATAGAATTCATGCTTAGTTAGGGATTAAAATAAATGCTTAAATTATGGATATGGTAGCGTATAAGCATGTTTAAATTTAAGGTTAACCACTAGTGATCTTTTAACATTGGACGGCTTATTTATATATCTTGCTTCCATGATCCTTTAACTGTTCATTATTAATTGTGAGCCTTGGCTGATTTAGTTGTGGTATATTAATCTGACTAATAATCAGTTATCATATAATAAAAATTGTATGATTAATAACTCTTGTGTAACTCCGTTTAATATCCTCTCTAGGACAGGTTCTAGTACGTTATCATCATATCTTTGTTTTCTATAGCTTGTATCACAAATCATGTCTCTCCAGTCTCAATTGTATCAAACCATTACTCTCATAACTTTACCTTAATTCACCCTCAACTTTCTAATTATACCTTGGATAATTCACTAATAAAAGAAATGACGGTTGCCTGGTCTAAGATTACTCACATATAGGGAAGATTTCACCCACCTGGTAACGTACGAAAGGCCGCACATTCTCGTTACACAGGATATTACACTCCGTCGACGGTTATACAGTCGAGGACAAGGATGTGCCTGACTATTCTCGTATAACCGGGGTTTGTGGGATGTGATCACCGACACCTTTGCTATAACTTGCTATAACTGGTCAAATAACAATTATCTTTAATTACACAGTTTCTACGATATCTGTCACCAATCTATATCAGCATTTCCAGTAAACTAAGTTCGTTGCCTTTAATCTGTGTAAATTGCTTGCTTACATTGCTTGTCCCTTATTTATCTTGGTTGTATTACCTGTCTTTACTCATTGTGTTGCGACCGTTGTTGAGTACTTGCTGAGATTTCCAAATCTCACGCTTGCTCTTTCCCTCCTCAGGTAAAGGGCAATGGAATGATAGCAACATATATGGGTGAGAGCACTCAAGTTTCAGCATTGTGGCTTGCCACTACTTTTGTTATTTTATTTTATTCTTCATTTGATTAGAAGTGGACTGGCCCCATGTTTCAAACATTTGTTTCAGCTTTCGTTGATTATCTTAATAAAGTACCTTTAACGTTTTAATTTTCTTATGATTTTTATTGTTGTTTTTTTATTATTTTCTCTTTACTTTGACGATGATATTCCATAGTAGTATCCCAGTTTGACTATATGTAAAGTGCTACATTTGTACACCTGTATATCTAGCTGTCTACCTGGCCACCTATATACTACTTACATTTCAGCCTCTCTTTTCTTTCTTGTCCCCTTTTTTTTCTTTTGTTGTCCTTCCTTTCACCCGGTCCAGCTAAGTAGGATTCTATCTACCTTTCAATTTTGTCAATACCATTGTGGTACCAATCTAGATCTGGACACAGCTGCACAGGAGTCCTTGGACCAGTAGTACCATACTTCGTCACACATACATAGTCCCTTCAGCTTTGGATCTCATGGCTTTGCTCTTCCATGCCCTCCAAAAGATCTCTTTTCTTAGTATATATCATCAGTTCAGCTGCAAAACTCTTTGTCTGCTGTTACCTGCGACATACAATTTAAAACTCACCCATGTTCAACAAATAAATTATTTGATAATCTAAGTGAAATCTATAATTTTCTTGCTTCAGATCGAGTGGGGGAAAAGGTACAGGCTTGATGTGACTATCTGCTTTATTTACAGGCTTCGATCTTGATAGGAACCATGGATTCATATGACTAAATTTAACATGCCATAATCATGTCATGTCCCCTAGCTAATGGGCTTTTAAACCTCCCCTAGCTAATGGGCTTTTAAACCAGCAATATCAGGACTCTTTTTAGCTTCGGCTTATGATTTATATATGTGACTTTTAGATTTTGAGTTGTTTGTAAGAGAGAAGGTACATAGTAACAGAAATTTATGTATGGTTATAGTTGATATAGTATGTATTACAATCAATTTGTAGATCCGTCTTGCAAAGACACTCTATTTAAAATTAAGTTATTGTAGAAAAGCCAAAAAGCATATTTTAGAAACTAAAAAAAGTCCCATCGTTCCTTGTTTAACCTGGTTGATTAAGGTCACCCTTCTTTTAGCCTGATCTATATAAAGCAGCAATGATGGTTAGGATAAGGGCATTGTTATTTTGGGCTATATTTGATGGCTTTTGATTACGGCTGATACTTTTTGTTTATGTTTTTCGAGACGACAGCGGACCATGGATGGGTTTTGGCTACTGTTTGAAAAATTCACTTCAAGAAATTCTGTTTATTTCGGTTTTTAGAGAAGATAAAAGCCAAAAGTCTAAAAGAATAGGACCAAGATCTTGGTTTCATCTTTTTCTCATATTTTTTCTCAATAATTTTAAATGGGTTGGCATGCATGATGCATGCTGCAATGGTGGATCAGATGCAAATGCGTCCATGCAAATGTTACGTATGTGTGGTTGGGAAAGTTGGAATAGAACCCACTAAAGGGGTGAGACCCAGCATCGTGCAAACAACTTTCCAGTTGAAAGAAGGGGTAGCAGGGATGAAGGATGCGATGCGCCGATGGCAACCATGAAAAAGGACAAGATCATCAATCGAGCTCTTGTTATACTTAGAGCAAGTCCAATAATGATCTTATAGCCAAGTTAGTCAGCATTTTTGTTGATGTGGAGGAGAGAAGAGAGGAGAGAGATGAGAGCTTGGCTCTCATGCAAGCAACAAGCTGGGCACGGGAGCCTATGCAGTGGTGGGCTCAGATAATAAATGTATGTGAGGAGGAATAGGAAAGAGAATGTGAGACATGGTACCACATAATAATAAAAAAACCTTTTATAGACAAATAGAAGACAAATTATTGTATAACTTGGCTCTTATAACTTGACTTATAGCCAAACACTTAGCTTTATGTAGGATCGTTGATAGCAATCAGAGGGGGGGTGAATGATTGCAGCGCACAGCGGAAACCTTTTTTTAGATTTTCTACCTTTTAAAATGCAAAAACTAGAAATAACAGAAAATAAAAAAAATTTCCTGATTTTACTGTAGCAATTACTGTAGCAAGACACTGTAGCAAATTACTGTAGCGACACTGTAGCAAAAGTACTGTAGCAGCGACTAGATAACGAGATCGGATCGATCAGCCAGCGTGCTCATTTTTTTTCTCAATTTTCTAATCAATTTTTTAATTAAAAATAATTCATGTATGCAAGCAACAAAAATACATAGACATAGATCAATGCATCGAGAATTTATAGAAATTAAAAAATCATGAAAAAAGATAATAGATACGAAATAAAAAACTCACAAACTTTATTCAAAAAATGGACACTATTCATCCATCCATGCACAAGCAGTGGCCGCTCCAAAACGCGTCTTTTTGATTCGGTTGACGTCGGCGCCTTTGCCCTCACGCGTATTTTTCTTCTCCACGCCGCTCCTCCCTTTTTCCTCACGGCTGCTCGGTACACCTCTTGCCATGCCGCCGCATGCATATATATACACACACATCCCAACTCCAACTAGGCCTTAAAATCCTAATCCAACTCCGACTAGGACTTAGAATCCTAATCAAACTTCAACTAGGACTTAGAATTCTAATCCAACTCCAACTAGGACTTAGAATCCTAATCCAACTCCAATTAGGACTTAGAATCCTAATCCAACTCCAACTAGACTTTTGGCCCACTAATTTTCAAGGGACCCGAAACCCTTCTTAACACGGGTTTTCACACTCACGACTTTTCTAACGCGTCACGTGTCGAAGCCTCCAGGACCGCACCTCCCGTAGCTTCTCCACGTATCATCCACCTTCGATCTCCATGCGCCCCAAGCATGAGCCCGATCATCTCGTGACCTCCTTGACCGTCTGAACCTCAGATCTCCCCATCCTAGTTCCGGTCCACCTCGTCACCGACCATGATCGTCTCCATGCTCAACCTGCACATGCAAAGACCAAACAACATTCTTCCGGCACAAGTTCGTCTCAACTTGGCCAACATCAGTCCGCACACACGCAACACAACTCGCATAACACCGCTAAACGAAGTCACCAATTATTCATCATAACAAATTAACCATTGTCAATTATTCATCACCAAAATATCCTAAACCTAGCCACATGGTCTAACAATCTCCCCCTTGATGAATACATTGACAACACCACAAAATTGTATGCTGAATTAGCTTCAAATAGATATAAGTAAAGAACTAAAGCCCAAAAACAGTTCAAACCATAAGTCTCAAAACTCTCCCCCTCAACACAAGAGAGGTAATTTTATTCTCCCCAAATTCTCTTTAATTTCTTGCAAAGCACACAAAATCTCTCCCCCTTTGGCAATGTAATCATCAAGAAAATTTAAAGAAAAAATAATTCTAAGACGGAGCAATGAAAGTAAAAATCAAGAAGCTTTGTAGATTATCCAAGTCATTGTGCATTTATTTAATAAAGCAACCAAGACATATTTTTGAGTAGAGCTATCTAGATCATATTAAGCCATATATCACATAGCAATGTTAAAACAAATTTTCAATATGATTAAGCAATTTATATCAATGACAGGCATCTCAACAATGACCAAACCAATTATAGAGAGCACAATGAGATATCACAACGAAAAGTCAAAACCTAAAAGGGAGGCAAATTTTAACTCTAGACGGGCTAGCAGTCTCATGTAACAACTTATTGCTCCACACTCAAATTTTAGGCATGTGGCATGCTTGTAGCATACTTCTTTTCATAATGACATACTTTTCTTCTTCTTCCTTTTTTTTTGATGGTGGCATGCTTGAAGCATACTTCTTTTTATTTTGCGCACTTTTGTGTCTTTTTTTTTTGTTCACCATGGCATGCTTGAAGCATACATCTTTTCAATTTTTTCTTTATATACTCTCTTTTTTTAATAACATGCCAAATTGAGTGATCATAAGAATTGGAACATGAAACATGCGAGCCTCATAACCAAGAGTTAAAATAAGACTCACAATCAAGCTCATCCTTTTTTATGGATACCGCAAAGTAATAAATATAATCAATCTAGTCAAAATATTCCGCCATGTCATGCTTTTAATTCAAATGTAGCAATTTAATTATAACAAGTCGTGATCAAAGCTACACAACATATGAATAGATATGATAAAGAGAGCTCTACTACTCAATTGGTTCTAATGACTTGGATTTAATGAGTTATTTGACAAGGATAATAAACAAGGCTTCCGAACTTTTTAAACAACAAGCTCCCCCTCAGAATAATCCCATAAGATGTAATACTCCCAACTCACTTCGCAATTGAGGAAAACGAGAAGTATCAAACGATTTCATGTGCAAATTAGCAACTTGAGAATTTAACAAGATGTAAGACAACATTACCTTTTCCACATGGTCTTTCAAACAGTGAAATCTCTTGCAAACCATCAAAGGAGTGAAGAATCATCAAGTGTTCCAATCAAGCGATGATAAAAAAACGGAACCCAATTTAGCTCATCTTCTCCATCCTTGTCAGCTGTTCTTACATGACAGGAAACATCGGTCTCACAGTATTGGGGTTAGTAAAATAAGATTTAGGAATCCAGTACTGTGACACACGACGAACAGGAGCAACAAAGCTAGAACCAAAATCATGTGCATGTGGATGATTAGAATGCCGAAAAGAATGTGAATCATTTGAATTAAATCCCAATCTAGCATGTGAAGCAGATTTAAAGCCATCATGAAAGTTCTCAAAAAACATAGCTTTCACATTAGTTCTAGGAACAAAAGATATTGCATGTTTTTGTCTCAAAGCATTCAATCTTTCCTTTCTCTCTTTCTTGATACGTCTAAAGCAAAATTCATTCAAGTGTCCATCTCTTCCACAATAGGTGCAATGAAATTTAACATAACCAAAATTCTTTTGAGATGATGAGCTAGCACCTACATTATTATTTGATAAACTTTGCACAAAGCCAGCTGATTTAAACACAGTTTGATTTGGTTCAAGTTTCACTTCAATTTTTCCGGGTTCAAGAGACTTAATAACCTTAGGAGGATTATTCTTGGCATGCTCAACAAAATTAAATCCTAAACCATGATTTTTCACACTTATTTTTGACTTATCTAGAATCATATTCAAATTTTTCTTACCAAAAGAAAATCTCTCTAAAGTGTCTTTCAGGTACTCATTCTCTTTAGCTAGAGTGGGACAAGTTGCGCATTTGACATGTTCATTCACAAGATTTTTAGAAGCACTAGACTGAGTCAATCTTTCTTTTTCAGCAAAATCATTAAGTTGTTTAGTTAAAACTTCTATTTCAATGTTAAGCTTAGGACAATTTGAGCAAGAAGATATCTCATGATAAAGCATCTGTTGAATTGTTTCATGAGATGAGTTAAGTCTAGCTTCTAATAATTCACATTTAGAACAAGCTTTAGAATGAACATTTGAAATACTTGATTCTAAACATGAAGAAGAGCTAAACTTGAGCTTTCCAATTTCATCATTAGCACATTTCAATTTTTCATCACAAGAGTCATGTGCTAACCTTAGTTCATCAAATTTAGCTGTTACATCTCTAAGTTGATCCATGTTTAAAGCATTAAGTGACCTAGCATTCTCTAACTCAGAATGTAAAATTTGACAAGACTCACAAGATTCATCATCAGGAATTAAAACTCTAAGTCTTGCAATTTCAGAATTTAGAGATTCAATCAATATATCGTATTTCTTAATCTTTTTATTTTTCTTTTCTAGCAAAGTACCAAGTTTAGCAATAGCTTTAGCTAAATCATCATAAGAAGGTTCTACCTCATTGTAGTTGTCGCTGTCAAGATCATCATTGTCGGTGGAGCTTTTGCTACTTGCCATTAGACACAACCCAGTTAAATCTTTCTTGCCTTTGGGAGTATCATCCTCGCTGTCCGTGTCTACATCACTCAAATTAATTTGCTCAAGAGCCGCAAGAACACGATGCACCACCTTGCGATTTATATAGCTATTCTTTTTGTTCTTCTTTTTTCTTTCTCCATCTCTTCTTCCTTCTTATTTTCTTCCCTTGCAAATTTTGCTAGAAACTTTGGACATTTAGGACGAATATGATTGAGATCACCACACTCATAGCACCTTTGAGGACTAAAATTTCCTCTCTTTCTTGATCTCACATTCTGTAAGGCTCTTGTGAAGCGTGTAGAGAGGATTTCCAAAACATCTTTCGGGAGTTGCTCTAGCTGTTCATCGGTTAGTGAAGACAAAGAAGACAAAGCATAGCTAGTAGAAGAATTATCACCATTAGACTTGCTAGATTGTGAAGCTAAAGCAATTGATTTATTACCATTATTTTTTCTAGCAAAAACATCTAATTCATGAGTTTTCAATTTAGAATAAAGTACATCTAATGTAAGTGTACTCATGACAGTAGATTCTCTAATGGATGTAACCTTCATCTCCCATATCGACATATCTAATGCTCCAAGTAATTAACGTGCATTTTCAGCATCAGTATAAGTAACATTAACAGCACGTAGGTTACTAAGAATTTTATTAAAGCGGGCAAAGAGATCATCTATTGATTCACCAGGTTTCATCTCAAAACGCATGTAATCCTTTTTGTACATGTCTTGACGTACCTCTTTAATAGTAGATGAACCCTCATGATAATCACATAATGCTTTCCATACCTCATATGCGGATTTAAGATGCACAACACGATCAAAATCACTCCTTCCTAGTCCTTGAATTATCAGGTTTCTTGCCTTGCTATTTGTCTCCACTTGTGCCATGTTCGCCGCTGTCACAGCATCATTCTCGGGCACTTGATAAGGCTTGTAGACCATCTCCCATATTACAAAGCCTTGAGCTTGAATATATGCCTCCATCTTCGCTTTCCAATACTGAAAATCAACACCATCGAAAACACAAGGTTTTGTGGAATACCTATCCGTCGACATGTTTTCTAATCACCGGTTAAGATCAATTAGAAAATAAACCTGCTCTGATACCACTTGTAGGATCGTTGATAGCAATCAGAGGGGGGGTGAATGATTGCAGCGCACAGCGGAAACCTTTTTTTAGATTTTCTACCTTTTAAAATGCAAAAACTAGAAATAACAGAAAATAAAAAAAATTTCCTGATTTTACTGTAGCAATTATTGTAGCAAGACACTGTAGCAAATTACTGTAGCAACACTGTAGCAAAAGTACTGTAGCAGCGACTAGATAACGAGATCGGATCGATCAGCCAGCGTGCTCATTTTTTTTCTCAATTTTCTAATCAATTTTTTAATTAAAAATAATTCATGTATGCAAGCAACAAAAATACATAGACATAGATCAATGCATCGAGAATTTATAGAAATTAAAAAATCATGAAAAAAGATAATAGATACGAAATAAAAAACTCACAAACTTTATTCAAAAAATGGACACTATTCATCCATCCATGCACAAGCAGTGGCCGCTCCAAAACGCGTCTTTTTGATTCGGTTGACGTCGGCGCCTTTGCCCTCACGCGTATTTTTCTTCTCCACGCCGCTCCTCCCTTTTTCCTCACGGCTGCTCGGTACACCTCTTGCCATGCCGCCGCATGCATATATATACACACACATCCCAACTCCAACTAGGCCTTAAAATCCTAATCCAACTCCGACTAGGACTTAGAATCCTAATCAAACTCCAACTAGGACTTAGAATTCTAATCCAACTCCAACTAGGACTTAGAATCCTAATCCAACTCCAATTAGGACTTAGAATCCTAATCCAACTCCAACTAGACTTTTGGCCCACTAATTTTCAAGGGACCCGAAACCCTTCTTAACACGGGTTTTCACACTCACGACTTTTCTAACGCGTCACGTGTCGAAGCCTCCAGGACCGCACCTCCCGTAGCTTCTCCACGTATCATCCACCTTCGATCTCCATGCGCCCCAAGCATGAGCCCGATCATCTCGTGACCTCCTTGACCGTCTGAACCTCAGATCTCCCCATCCTAGTTCCGGTCCACCTCGTCACCGACCATGATCGTCTCCATGCTCAACCTGCACATGCAAAGACCAAACAACATTCTTCCGGCACAAGTTCGTCTCAACTTGGCCAACATCAGTCCGCACACACGCAACACAACTCGCATAACACCGCTAAACGAAGTCACCAATTATTCATCATAACAAATTAACCATTGTCAATTATTCATCACCAAAATATCCTAAACCTAGCCACATGGTCTAACACTTTATTATTGGACTTGCTCTTAATTACTTATCGAGATCAAATTAATAGGTTCCCACGCCCACGTGTCGTGAGGTGATTGAGGGCAGGGAGAGGCGACATGGGCCCGGATCGATGTCAGTAAGGTTAGAAGGAAGATGAGTCCGATCATCATGCAGGAGGTCACATATTGAATGCGTTCTTTTCTGTTATGACTTATGGCTATGGTTGATGATTTTTGATTTTAATGTAATCTCTTATACGAATGAATCGAATGCCGATAAGTTAATTCGAAAAGACTGTCCCGATAAGCTGCTTCAAAATGACGACAGAAAAATTATCCTATTTATTTATTCAGAGAAAACTATAAACTATAAAACTGAAAAGAACTGAGCCTAATCTTCAGTCGCCTGAATGCCTCATGGACAGCAACGTAACTGCAAACTCTCTCTTACACTATATATATCTTCTCCTTTTTTTCTCCCAAAATGAGAACAAAAGCCATGAACCAAAACACCCTATTGCAAGCCTTTGTGCAAGTTGCAATCATGACGTATGAAGATCGATCGATGCATGATGATGAGGCAGGAGGGCCCTGACACTAGTCGCACAGCACAGTGTGGGCCAAGAAAACGCAGGAGCTGCTGCTGCTACACACCGCGTGCAGCTAGGCTGCTGGTGTAAGGTGGACTTTCGAGCCTTGCCAAAACTTCAAACTTTGGCGACCTGCCTGCGTGCGTGCGTCCATCCAAAACCTTCCAGCTGCTACACTGCGCTGCATGTCACGCATGCATGCAGATCGATCAGATCCCTCCCCTCGTGCCTGCCAAGTTAGGCATCTCTGCATGCGACTAGCTGACGATACGTCGATCGATCTTGATGGGATGCATGGGCCAATGGTTGGCCGGGTTCGTCAGGGTTCCTGCGGCTCTCACGATTCAGAGTTTCAGACTAACCAATAAAATACTACGAGACGCGAAATTCCAGCAAGGAGGGCCCCAAACCACTGCCAAATAAACAGCGTGACTGGCCGACAGGCATGGCCCACATGATCGGGCCTATCTGTCGGCGACGCAGAGCGCCGGCGGTCGGATTTCGAGGCAGTGCAAAGGGGACGTGCCATCACTGTTCACTGTGGGGGCCTTGCTGGGTGGCACTCACTCGCCTCTGGGCTTGGGCCCCGGCCAGCCGCTGCGGCTGGGCCCACATGGGCTTTGCCGTTAGTGGGCGTTGTACAATTTGCAGCGCGTCTGTTAGGGCCCACTTCAAACAAACAGACAAAAACCAAAAGCCATTTAAAATATATTAGTTTTTAATATAGTTTTTTGTATTATATATAGAGATATAACAATATTTTCTATTTCATCTAATTTTTTAATTAGATACATCAGAGAAAGTTAACCACAGTTACAATACTAGCTGAAACCTACAGGCCTTAAATGGCCCACGCATACGCACACTCGAGCTAGGCCTGGTGATGACGTGGGCCCGTGCGTCAACCGAGTTAGGCCAGGTCACATGGCCCCTCCACGTGGGCCCGGCCTGGGGACTGCGACCTGGGCTTCCCTTGCCTGCCTGCCACCGCCGCAGCCATGGAACTCTGCTTGTGCTTCACATCCATACATTACATCGACACATGATGCAGAGTCTGCATGCATTAACTTATGCTTGTGTCGCAAATTGACAGGGAGCATCAGCTCGTGCAGAGATGCATCCAATGAAAACCAGCAATTTCAGTGTAGTTGCCACTGGAATGCAAACTCCATGGGCCCGTTTCAGGTTGGTGTAGATCAGAACGAGAGGTGAACTATCCATGGAGCGATGAACATTGAATGAAACAGATGGATTTGTGAAATGAGTGCCATAGGTCCATTCGGCCGTACGTGACTGGGCACGCGCAGCATTCATGTACAATGGTGGACACCGAGTGATGGTATTCAAGTTCGATTTGCCTTCTTTGCCATCTTTTGATTTTTCCCCCCCCTAAAATTGTACAACAATGATTATTATTTTTTCTAAATTATTTAATTGAAAAAATAAAAATAAGAAAAATACTATTATATCTTAACAGATAATATAAAGATAAAAGATAAAAACCAAAAACCAAAACAAATTAAAAAACAACTGATTTATTCCATTCTAAAAGCTAGAAGCTAAAACACGATGACCCTAAGGCCAGTAGTTCCTACTCTCCCTTCGTAGGGGAATCCAATCATTCATGAGAGAGAGAGAAAGAGAGAGAGAGAGCGCGCGCCATGCTGGAACGCAAACGCCACAGTTGACAGGTGCTGAATGGGAATCCTATCCCACGTTGGGAGCTGGGAGTTAGTATTTTGTATTATAACTACTGTTAGCTTTTAACAATATAAATAAATACAGAAAAAAAGCAAAAATCCAAAAAACAGAAGGAAAAAAAGGCGACACTAAGAAGTTAGAAACTAAAAGCTAAAAACTAAAGCCCAATTGAGCAGAGCATTAAGGGTTTGTCTATCCATTTTATGAATGATTTGGGATACAAAATGGTTCAAATTGTCAGCCGTTTGACGCCCATTCAATAATCCATCTATTTCCTAATCCTTAATAACTAGATGACCCAATTGCTTGCTCTCAACTTCTCAAGTGTCGTCGCCTAGCCTCCACCAATGTCTATCTCCACCTGACGACCTAACACTTGGCCGCCTCGCCGGTGTCGCCCTTGACACCGGCGAGGCCTGCCCCATGACCTCCTCCCCCGTCTCTATCATTTCCCGATGCAGCTATCAGCACCGACACTGCTTGGGTGCCTCCTTCTCCGTCTTGCCCCCACTTCCCCTACTGGCACCGCTCCTTCTTCCCTATCCCCGGTAGCTTGCCGTTGCTAGATCCACCGCCCGACCACCTCGCACTGCTCCACACTCATTGCCCTACCTGTCGATCCTATCCACTGTCAGCCACCAAGCCCATGGCCGGTGGTGCCCTTGTCACCTCACCGCTCCGCCGCCGCCCATAGTCGGTCCTCTCACCACCCCGGTCTCTCTCTAAATCTAGGACCCAGTGAGTGTCAACAATCAGGTCATCAATTTTATTAAAATATGAGAAATAAGGCTGGATTCCTTGGAATGATTCAGCAAGAGAAAGGGAATAATCTTTATTGCTATGAACTGGTTACAAAAGGGCTTACAAAATGAATTCAACTAGCCTTAATATATAGTCTTCCCACTACTCGGAAGATCTTGATTGTCTTGTCTATTGGACTTGACTTGTTATCTAAATTCTAATTCCCCTTTGAGAGTTTCTCTTTGTGTCTTCTCTCGTCAACCTTTAAATATCGTTGAAGAGGTGCCAGTTTATCTATGTGAGGAGGTGTCTTGTGGAATCACCACGTATGATCAGAGGGGCAATTGCTGTCAGAGAGAGATATCTGGTGATAACTAATCTTTGGTTGTTGTTAGTGGGAGATAATCGTGAGA
This sequence comes from Dendrocalamus latiflorus, assembly GCA_017311315.1. Classification (NCBI taxonomy): domain Eukaryota; kingdom Viridiplantae; phylum Streptophyta; class Magnoliopsida; order Poales; family Poaceae; genus Dendrocalamus; species Dendrocalamus latiflorus. The sequence goes on from CM029651.1 coordinate 40,958,568, forward strand.
ACAACTGCATAGCGACTGTTATCATAGATATAGGGCCGAAACATCATGCCGTTTGATGGATATAGCACGTGTTTTATCCATCGCACGGGAGTTCTCTAGAAGCGGACTCTCATACTAATTCATGGAATCTCCGAGTAGTCTACTGAATGGGTAAATTATACAATAGTTCTCCGACCAGAGATAATCGGTAACAGCTTTAGAAAGCTTACCACAACATGCGTCTTAGGGCCCTAATCCAGTGTACCTCGCCACCACCGCCACCGCCTGAGAAGAAGACCTCGCTGGTCGGAGCACTCATCTTGAAGCAAATCACATGGTCAAAAATTCGATTGATTTACATAAAATTATCATTCGCATTATGTATTGCAATTCCGGACAAAGAATCTGCTGAGAGAACTGAAACAAAGCAAACCTCACGCTCGCACGCATCACATTGAAAAATATTACTAGTATACTTTCAGGCTAGACGCTCCAAATCTCATTTCCACGTTTAGGCCAATGACCATTCGAGAACATGTGCATTTACACCTGCGCCGAACGCACACTGTACCAGTGTCCACGGATCCATTGGAAGCTAGCTCTAGCTGGCCGTGCATGTGTAGTCCAGCTTCCATGACCCCTGTGAAGCTAGTTTCTTCACGACCTACACATACATGCGTGCGTACATGGCCCCTACGAAGAAATGAATGGAGTAGAAGGCTCGCATTAATGCGATGCAACATCGCGCAAGCTGCCTCGAGGTAAAGCTTACGCGATCTTTTAGCGGATGACAAGAATTGTCCTCGCTTGCTGATTTGGTAAATGAATTAGTTAAGACTAGTAAAGCCACTATTTATCCAAGGGTAGATAGATTGCTAAGGTTAGTGCTAATTCTTCCTGAGTCAACTGCAACTACTGAGTGAGCATTTTCAGCTATGAAACTCATCATGACCTGTCTTCGAAACAAAGTAGGAGAAGGCTTCCTTCGAGATTCTCTGGTTGTCTATATAAAGAAAGAAATTGCACAGAAGTTTAATTCCGATGAAATTATATATATATATATATATATATATATATATATATATATATATATATATATATATATATATATATATATATATATATATATATATATATATATATATATATATATATGATCTTCTTGGTAACCATAGGGCCAAATTTAAATTAATTGAAATGTAACTAATTTTGTATTTGGCAAACAATAAAATATAGTACTATATTTGTTAGTTACCATAGTCATGTTGGAGTTTGAAGATATTGTTATGTGCACTTTGTATTTTTAATTATCTATACTTAGTTTTGCTATATTTAATTTCTGATTACTTGATCTCTCTATATTTAATTGCTGGTCCCGCCGCTTCATTTAATTGAACCTACGTTTGTATTAATCAAGCATTCAGGCATTCTTATATTTCTTTTTTTTCCAAGTTTTATATTTCTCCAGATCTGCCATGTGGAAGTCTGGAAGTTATAGGATGATAGGATACATCATATATGGCTGGTGAGATGGACAGCGACGTCGACAAAGATCGAGTGATCGACGTGCTGTGGCCTATTTTCCGCATGGTTCAAACGAGGCAGCTAGCTAGCTAGCACTAGAGGTGGGACTTGGGCCGGACTTCTTTGGGGCAGCTCGAAGCACGGCCGGCACGGCCCGGCCCAAGCACGGTTCGGTGGGCCGGGCTGGGCTTCAAAATCCGGCACGGTGGGCGGCACGACACGACAGATCGGGCCGTGCTCGGGCCGGCACGGCACGATGAGCACGGTTGGCCAGAAACTATTTAAAATTGATTTCTTAACTATAGTAAATTATACTCATGACTCTCCTTGAGCTTTTCTATTTGACTAGTTGGGTAGGCCTATGCTAGATTGTCGGGCGATGTCCACGTACGCCATAGTCTAATTTGCACCAAGATATGCATTCCATTAGACTAGATGACCAAGTTCGAAGGTGAAATGGCATGAGACAATAGAATCGAATTTTAAGTAGGTTTTTAATAAGGCGAATACAAGAGAAAGGAAGATAGCTGTCACCGCTACCATTGTCGCTGTCGCTTTTGTCGTGTATAGTTACTTTGGGCTGGGCTTGGGCTGGCACGGCACGAACACCGGCACGGTGGGCTTTGGGCCGTGCTTGGGCCTGGCCGAAGACAAAGCGGGCCGGCACGGCACGACACGACGGGATGACTGGGCCGAACCGGCACGGCACGAAACGGCCCAAAGCACGGTGGGCCTGAGCCGTGCCGGCACGGCACGGCCCAATTCCCACCTCTAGCTAGCACGACAGAAAACACTTCATGTCGCAGACCAGCTAGTAGTAGTCTGCACGATTGATCAATATAGCTCATGAGCTGGAGGAGATCGATCGATCGATCGAGGAGCCATGCATTTTGATCGACGCATGTGTTGGAGACAAGCAGCGGCGAAATCAGAATTTGATTGTGTTCTAGATTCAGTGGTAAAAAAATCTAGTTTATTTGGACTGAACTATGAAAATATTATCTAGACTAGACTGAAATTACCTAAATATATATTTAGATATTTTTTACATCTTAGACTAAGGCCCCGATCAACTCGGCTTCGGCTTCTGGCTTCTGGTTTATTTTTCACTATTCATAAGTTTCGTCTTTTTCTGAACTTTTGGCTTTTTGTTGAGCTTTTTTGCCGGTTCTTTTTTTCCCGTATTTGTTTGTATTATACGTAATGGGCTAATATATTTTTTATTTTTAAATTTTTTAAAATTTAATTATGCTAAATAAGCCTCTGTCAGCTACAATACTTTTTTCAGCCAGCTACAGTATTTTTAGCCACGAGCTTTTCAGCCGAACCGATCACCACCTGAGGCTGGCTCCCGTCTCTGGAGATAAGAATATCTGAACCTGCGTATGCAGGCACGCATCACACAAGCCTTAATTAATTGCCTGTCACTGCACAGCAAACAACCATCCAACCAATGAGCAAGCAAGGAAGCGCGCGCGCGCACACACACTACTGCGGTAGCAGTAGCACTGTACTACACTGCGTGCTGTGTTCTCTTGCTCCAGGGCAGATGGATCTTGCACCGTTAACTCCACGCCGCACTGCTGGTGGACAGTTGAGATGGCAAGCCATGATTGTTACCGGCCAGCTCCTGTGCGTTTGTGCTTATCTCCTGACATACAGCAGAGCTCACGCGGCCATATATTTGTTGATCAGCATGGGGTATGGACGCACAGGCGATCGAACTGTTCGCGTTTTTATCACTATAGCCATCTTTTATTTTAAATTTATTCATCAGGCATCTATTTTATTTTAAATTTATCCATCGAGCATCTATTTTGTAAAAATAATTTAGTCTCTAAACTCAGAAACAAGAGGCAACTCCTGCCACCTACCACCTACCGCTCAGCAGCTCAGGGAAACTCGACAGGAGCGGTCAAGCACAAACACAAGCACGGTAAGCAAGGATAGAGCGATAGCGACAGCTTTTGATTTTTACTATAATACCTAACTTTTAAATGGAGTTTTCACCGTTTGATAGTTGCTTGCTGAGTCTACCTTGCTCCGTGTGGCACCGTCGAGCAGCACCAACTCGGTAGTGGCCGCAGGCAGCGGCGTACAGTGGGCGGGGGACAGCTCACCTGTCCGCTCTGCAGGAGCCGTTGTACGAGGGTGAGCGGTTCTCGCCGAGTATGCTAAAACAAGCAGAACAGAGCCAAGGACCACAAAAAAGCATAGCTAAGAACAACAGTGTGGAAAAAGATTTTATGGACTCAACTGGCATCACATTATAGCTGAACAGATGAACACTTGTTGCAGGACACAAGCATACAAGACTTCACATGGCTGCAAAGGTCAAAACGTTGTATGGTGGTGATCTATCTGACCAATATAACACTTGGTACTAAAAAATGCAGGTAGGAAGGGCATACTTTCCAGATGAGTGTGGTAGAGTAGAATTATCAAATTGAGCAAGATAGTCCAGTGGACAGGATACAAGTTAAATTAGTTAATATTATAGAACACAATGAATCACAGCAGTCTATTGATTTGATGTTGTTGCACATACAGCAGTGCTCGTCGTAGCCTGCTGTTCATTCCATGAATCATTTCTCGGAGTTTCAGCCTTGAATGGTGTGAAGTTACTGGTCAGGAAAACCCCATCTCCATTCACGTAATGATTGTCAATTGAGAACAAAATAGGTCCCGTTTGGCACAGCTCAGCTTCACTAGTGAAGATGTTTTTTTGTTTCAGCTTCACAAGCAGCTTCACCGATGAAGCTAAATCTGTTTTGGAAAACTATTTGGCAAAACAGCTTCACCAACAGCTTCATGCATGGTAGAGAGAGGGCAATTGTCCAAGATGCCCCTGTCTACCTGACTTGCTCTAACATTTGGAGTTGTATGTTTGTATATGGTCATATGAATTAAAAGATAATATATTTGAATGAGTATGAATTAAAACATTAAAATAAAAAATAATAAAAATTAAAATCATTAGGAAGCAATATTAGTGTCTTGTTTATGTTTCGTGAACGGGAGAGGTGAACGGGATGGACTAGTGGCAAATGCGTGTAATTTTGGTGAACCAGAGGGGCAGTGGGTTCCTAAGACTGTGGGCCTGAGGGAGAGAGCTGTGAAAAGCTACTTTTTTCAGCTTCACCTCTCCCTATTCCTTTGTGAGAGCAGAAAAAAGGAGCTTCACCCATGAAGCTGTTTGCAAAAAGGGTGTTTGGCAAAAAACTGCTCACAACAGCTCATGAAGCTGTTGGTGAAGCTGTGCCAAACAGGGCCTAACTTTCATTGCAAGCACGCAACAGTGGCGGAAAGGGCTAATACATACATACCAAATCAGTTTGGCTGAAAAAACCCTGATCAGTTGCTAAGTGATATAGGCTGCATGCACAAAATAAAACCGCAAGCTTGAAAAATCAATCGGAGAGTATAACTTAATTGACTATCATACCTTGAACATAGTGTTGAAGTGGTTATTACGGAAGAAGACACAAAGCCCTTTTTCATTAAGACCCTCTTGTAAACAAAACAATCTGTAATGTTGAAAATTTGGCCGCATATTAATTAAAATTATAAATGAGAAAAATAGATGTGCTTAAACCTATAGGATAAATATGTACCCATAGACAGTTAGCTGGTTAGCAGTGTTCCACAGAAAATTATCAATCTGTTCCCCTGCAAATAAATAAATTAAGGTCCGTCATACCGCCCGATAGTACCGGTCTCATCATACTGCTCTACGGTACAACTATGCAATACATGCGATACTATTATTTCAAAGAATATTCAATATGCACCTCTCTGAAAATTAGCTACCGACATGAAACGATCGATAGTACCGATGCAATGGTACTACCGTCAATATGTATGTGGTCATACCGGTTTTTCAAAGGAAAATTCAGAGAGGATTCTAAATAAAATTCCAAATGCATACATAAATCATAATTGTTCAAAGTAGCACAAGATAAACTTTAAATTACTAGCCATGATCTCTCCTTATAGTACGGCATCTATTCTACAAATGTAGTTTTTTCAACCAAACACCGAGATCGGTAAAACTATAAAAAGATCCTTAGACTACAATGTATCTTTGTCTTATGTCATGTTTTGATCCATGTCGATCTTCGATCACCTTTGCATGCCTTTTTCATACCATCATCAAAATTCGAAACTAAACCTTTCAATTATATTAATAAATAAGTTAATTCCTTAATCATTATCATCATTAATTACCAAAGTCAATTTTAGGGGCCTAGATACTTTAGAGTATCGGCCTTTTGCTAGGCCGATTTGAAGAGGTCTAGACAGTTCTCATGTGCATTGTCATAATTATCTTGCTAACTATTTTATTCCAACTTCTACTGTTGTTTCTAGATATCGTGTAGCTTAGTACTGGATATCTAAATCTTTTATTACTAACCTCAGTACTAATACACAGATGTTTCCTACTTATGCCCTATAGGTTTAGCGAGCAAGAAAGGAGAACTTGTGGCTTGTTGACTCTGGATGTTCTCAACACATGACCAAAGATTTTCGATGGTTCTCCTCTCTCATTCGTGCATCTGACAATGAGTTGATCACATTTGGGAATGCTTCTACCGGGACCATGACAGCAAAAGGCACATTGTGCATCAACAACAATTTCATGCTTAAAAATGTTGCTTTGGTAAATAAGCTCAGGTATAATCTGTTACCTGTTCCCCAGCTTTTTGATGAAGGTTTAGAAGTGAGATTCAAGAGTAGAGAGTATAGAGTTCTAGACTCCTTGGATGAGTATGTCTTTAGGATCTCTAGGTTTAAAAGGATCTTTAGTGCTAATTTTAGTATCTCTTCTATCTCTAGCCCTACATGTCTTAGTGGCTTCTGACTCTTATGTCTTAGTGTTGTGGGATTGTAGGCTTAGACATATAGATTTCAATCACTTGACTAGAGTCAGTAGCAAGAACCTTATTAGATGATTCTCTAGGCTTAAGAGTTCTAGAGACCTAGTGTGCACACCCTGTAGACATGGTAAGATGGTTTTTTGCTTTTCACCCATCTCTTACCTTAGTAATCATTGATAAACCTAGACAGCTACTGCACTTTGACAAGTATGAAATGAGCTACCTTGGTCAACCTGTCAATTACCACCCAGATTGAGTCATAACTGGATTGAGTTCTAGGGAGTTCGGTTATGAAATCCATGCCAATTTCTTCCCAGTTCCAATCTAGTATTGGTAAGGGTTGCAAAAGTCCTGCAGGTTTCTGATGTTTTGCCTTCACTTTCTAGCAGGTGTCACAAGCTTTAACAAATTCTGCAATCTCTCTTTTCGTACTAACCCACTAGTATCTTTCCCTAAGGTCCTGGTACATCTCGGTACGACCTGGGTGAATTGAGTATAGGGTTTCATGGGTTTTTTGCAGAATCACTTTTTAATCCCTTGATTATTGGGCACACAGATGCGGTTTTCAAACCAGACAGTTCCATTCTCATCTTCACTGAATCCTGGGGCTTTGCCTCTTCTCATATTCTTCTTGATTTCCTAGATATCTTCATCAACGTTTTGGGCTTCCTTGATCAAATCAAGTAAAGCAGAGTGAATCTCCAAAACTGAGAGAATACATTGATCCACTGGGTTTAGACTCAGACAGGAGACTCCTTCCTGAAGTCGGATCTGGTCTTCTTTTGACAAAACACTGTTTGCATAGCATCTTCTGCTTAGCGCATCTGCCACTACATTTGCTTTGCCGAGATGTTAGTGAATTTCAATATTATAATCCTTGATCAACTCTAACCATCTTCGCTGCCTCAGATTGAGTTCTGCTTTAGTGAAAATGTATTGTAGGCTCTTGTGGTCCGTGTATACTTCACAACGGTTACCGATGAGATAATGACGTCACATCTTCAGGGCATGCACTACGGCTGCTTGTTCCAAGTCATGAGTAGGATAATTGCACTCATGTGGTCTTAGCTGGCATGATGCATAGGCTACCACTCTGCCTTCTTGCGTTAAAACACATCCCAAACCTTGACTGGAGGCATCACAGAAAACTTCAAAATCCTTATGCACATCTGGTAGAATAAGCACTGGGGCTGAGACTAGCTTATTCTTGAGAGTCTGAAAACTTTGCTTACAGGCTTTTGTCCATTCAAACTTCTTTTCTTTCTTCAGAAGCTGAGTCATTGGCTTGGCTAATTCTGAAAATCCTGCTATGAAGCGGCGATAGTAACCAGCATGTCCAAGGAAACTTCTGACTTCAGTTGCGGACTTGGGTGGCTGTCATTCCATTACCTCTTGCACTTTGGAGGGATAATCTGTAATTCCTTCGGCTGTCACAATATGTCCAAGAAAAGCAACCTCCTTTAGCCAAAATTCGCACTTACTGAATTTGGCAATTTCTTTTGTAATGTCCGGTCCCACATATCATTCTCCCCTCCAAATGAAATAAATCTTTCCTCCAGTCTCTCTGCTCTCTCTCTTTGTCAGATGGCGCCGGCGACGAGGCTCGACTACAGTGAACAGAGGTATGGGGAGGTGGATTGAGGCATTAGAGATCCATTTTTGCACTCACGGTGGCCAAACTTAGGCTGGCGGTGTTGAGGGCAGGGGCATGGTGGTGGCGCATGGTGAAGGTGACTTGACGGCAACGAGGTGGCCGGGAGAGGTATGGAACGGGCTTCTGAGACCAAGGCAAAGGGTGTGATGCAGGTGTAAAACTTAACATGTACATATTGCACCAACTCGCCAGGTCAGTGGACCGCAACGCTGTTGTGTTGTGTCCAAATTAAAATAGCTAACATTTTTGGACTTATAAGCTTAGGGTTCTGGCTTATTTTGTATTGTAGCAGCTAAAAATGCACTGTGGCTGCTGTTAGTTTTTTTAGCGTAATTAAATAAAAAATAAAAATTATCATCACAGACAATGCAAATGATGGAGAGAAAAAAGAAAAGACAAAAAGATAAAAAAAATCAAAAGAAGACGAAATTAAAAAATTAGAATACAGAAATTAGAAGCAAAAGATCGTTGAAGCAGGAAAACTGTAACATCCTAAAAATTTGGATATCCAAAAAGATGGAGTTTTAAAACTTTTTCTTGCATTTTGCTGGCCTTGAAATTTCTTTCGAATATTTATCTGAAAACTTCTGAGTTTTGGTGACATGCAAAGTGGTACGTGAAGAAACAATATCCAAGCTTAAAAACAATGATCTACACACGAAATGAAAATATAGGTTTTAAGCAATAAAAATTTGAAATCCAATTTACTTAAATTTAAGAGAAGCAATGGTCAAAAGAGTATATAAAAAAGAAGAAACTCATATCTAAATATTGAAATTTTAAATTTAAATTTTAAATGTCATGCAAAAATTAAATCAGTAAACCCTAATATAAATTAAATTGTAAATTAAAAACTTAAACTGAAAATCTAAATTTCAAAGTTTTGGCTTGAGCCCTTCATTTTATCCTTTTCTTCTCTTTCCCTTTTTCCTCTCACTTCCGGGTGGGCCCAACCCCTGCCCGCCTCCTCTTTCTTCTTCTCTCCCTTCCTCCTCAGCGCCTTGCTCTTCTTTTCCCCCGTCGCGTGGACGAGCTTCAGCCGCGTCACCGCCTCTTTCCCTCTCTTGACTCTGCAGCAGGCACCAGCAGCACGCGCGCCAGCTCTGTTCCCTCCGCCGCCTGCCACTGCTCTGCTCTGCGCCGCGTCGAGCCCCGCGCCCTCTCCTCCCGAGCCGCGCGCCCGGGTTTTGCCCGGTGGTCCGCCGCCACCGCCCGGTCCGCCGCCTCCGTTCGGTTTTTCCGTCGCCACCGCTCCTTCCCGCCCTCTTCGGCTATAAGACGTGTCTACCGTTCCCCTCTACAGCCGCGCCATCCTCCCCTCTTTCCCTCACCTCTTCTTTCCCTAATCGGTCTCCTCCTCAAGCCACGGCTGCCGCCGCCATTACCGCCGCCGATTGAGAGCCTGCCGAGCCGATTCCTCCTTCCCCGAGTATCCCTGGAACACGGCGAAGTTGTTCCCGTCCTCGGCCGGGCTCCTCCTTGCTTGTACTTCGCCGCCACCGTGGACCCTCTCCGCGCCGCCGTAGGTCCTCGCTGCCGGCGTGCCTCGGTGACTCATCGGCCCAGCCCGTTGCGCGGTAAGCTTCCCCACCGCCCCCTCCTGCTCATACGCGCGCCGCCCTTCCCCCTCTCTTTCCCGATCGTCGGCGCCCCTTTCCCAACTCACCGGCCGCCGCCCGAGCAACCGCCCCGCCGACTTGCGCCATCCCAGACCGCGCCGCCTTCTTCACCGGCTTGCACCACCTCCCGGGACCCCATTTTGCTAGCTCATCCCACCTCTATGACCTTCCCTCGCCGGAGCCCTGCCGCCGGCCGTGCGCCCCCAAACCCTCTCTTTCGGTCGGCTGGTTTATTCTGGACATAGCTGCAAACAGAGGGAAGAGGAAATAGCTAGCATGCCATGAACACAGTTTATAACTTAGGAATTTCATCAAGGGTGGAACAACAAGTCCTTTCGTATTTGGTAAAACTATAGAAATGACATTAGAACTAATTAGTAAAGATTACAAGAATCATAGATGACTATCATAAGAATAAATCATAGCTATTGTTTTTAGACATCAGAACTTAAGTAAAAGAAGTAGGACAAGTTAGTTGTCCCTAAATTAAAGTATGCTTTAGGTATACATTGTATGGACTTCGATAATTAAAATTTGTGAAAGCCCTTTTTGTAATAGCTAATACAATTCAATTAGCATAAACTCAAATGAAGTGCATATAATCTAGTTGTAGATATATATATGTAATAAACAGTAGGAAGAAAATGGATCAAAAATCAAATTGGATTTAATATTGGCTAAAGTCACATGTAAATCAAGGCCAACAAACTGATTATTTTACAAGGATTAAGTTATTTGAATATTAGGTAATATATATTCTCAAATAGAAATCATCTTGCATATAAATTACTTAAGATCAAAACTTAAAAGGGGGGGGCTTTATATAGATCATATGTAATTAAAATATAAATATCATGGGAGTCCTTTTTAAAATAATAGCTAATATAAATAGTTATCATAAAGCCAACTTAATAAATCAACAAATATATGCATTGTGGATATAATACATACCTTAATTCGTAAATGCTAACTTTGATAAAATAATGTTCGGCTAAATTCATACACATACGTATATATATAACTTAACTCATGGAGCTTCCTTGATGAAAATAAAAATAGTAAAAGAAACTATTAATAAAAGATTGATTCATTGTTTTCTACCATCGGCCTTGCCTTAAGCCACTCAAATCACCCAAACCACCCATTAACTCAAAGTAAAACTAAATTAAGTTTATTCGGATTTATTTGGATCTTTTGAGTTACTTGCTTTCATTTGGATTCAGTCGTTTGTCGCGTAATTAGAAATTGGGAGTCGTGAAGACTCATTGGATCAAGTGAGGTCAAGCTCGAAGTGAAGATAAACGTCAATTCAAGAGAAAGCATCGTGTGAGCTCAAGTCTGCGGTAAACCGCGCCAGGCGAGTCAATACTTTGATCATGTTGAACCTACATTTTCTGCAAATTATTTTTGTTTAAATTATCAAATTGCATGCTATTATCTTATATGCCAATACATGTTTAATTTTAGATTCTAGTTATATGCCCATTGTTTGCTTGATTAATATTACACCTCCTTTGGAATCATTGAATATGTGAACCTTGTCGCCCTAGCAAAATTATAATAGTAACTTTTGAAAATAAGTCCCTAATTATATGCCATGCTTAGTACTGCATAAATACTCAGGGGCACTGAAAGGTCCCAAACATCATTGTCATTTGAAATCATGAGAAACTGGTTTGGGCAGTCATGGTGGGAATGACTGGTATATTTTGACATGATTATTTTATGCTCCCGAAAAACCCCAACATGCTTAAACATCTGGGCGGATTGGTTCGAGGGTGTGAATGTGTGGTGCAGTGGAAGCACAAAGTGGGTTAGTGGTAGACCGCCCGGATACCAATAAGGACCGAATCTTGTCATGCCAACCCGTGTACAACAGTACAACCACAAGTCTGTAAAGTATAGCTTGGCTTAGTAGATGTGCCGGACCCTGAAAGTCATCCTTCCAGGAGTGGGTGTTGGAGTAGTGCAAGTGGCGGTCTGTGTGACGGCTTGAATGGGACACTCGTAGAGAGTGAAGTTCTGCTGTGGCGGGCTAGCAGGGGAGTAGCCAGCTGCTAGACGTTCAGAAGGAGAACATCCCGCACAACGTATGGGACCCACCGCAAGTGGGAGCGCCCCATAGGGTGAAATGATGGAAGGGGCGAGGTACTTTGAACGGTTATTGTGACGGTCTGCTCAACCACACGACTAAGGAATCGTGTGGGGTAACTGTAACATCCTAAAAATTTGGATATCCAAAAAGATGGAGTTTTAAAACTTTTTCTTGCATTTTGCTGGCCTTGAAATTTCTTTCGAATATTTATCTGAAAACTTCTGAGTTTTGGTGACATGCAAAGTGGTACGTGAAGAAACAATATCCAAGCTTAAAAACAATGATCTACACACGAAATGAAAATATAGGTTTTAAGCAATAAAAATTTGAAATCCAATTTACTTAAATTTAAGAGAAGCAATGGTCAAAAGAGTATATAAAAAAGAAGAAACTCATATCTAAATATTGAAATTTTAAATTTAAATTTTAAATGTCATGCAAAAATTAAATCAGTAAACCCTAATATAAATTAAATTGTAAATTAAAAACTTAAACTGAAAATCTAAATTTCAAAGTTTTGGCTTGAGCCCTTCATTTTATCCTTTTCTTCTCTTTCCCTTTTTCCTCTCACTTCCGGGTGGGCCCAACCCCTGCCCGCCTCCTCTTTCTTCTTCTCTCCCTTCCTCCTCAGCGCCTTGCTCTTCTTTTCCCCCGTCGCGTGGACGAGCTTCAGCCGCGTCACCGCCTCTTTCCCTCTCTTGACTCTGCAGCAGGCACCAGCAGCACGCGCGCCAGCTCTGTTCCCTCCGCCGCCTGCCACTGCTCTGCTCTGCGCCGCGTCGAGCCCCGCGCCCTCTCCTCCCGAGCCGCGCGCCCGGGTTTTGCCCGGTGGTCCGCCGCCACCGCCCGGTCCGCCGCCTCCGTTCGGTTTTTCCGTCGCCACCGCTCCTTCCCGCCCTCTTCGGCTATAAGACGTGTCTACCGTTCCCCTCTACAGCCGCGCCATCCTCCCCTCTTTCCCTCACCTCTTCTTTCCCTAATCGGTCTCCTCCTCAAGCCACGGCTGCCGCCGCCATTACCGCCGCCGATTGAGAGCCTGCCGAGCCGATTCCTCCTTCCCCGAGTATCCCTGGAACACGGCGAAGTTGTTCCCGTCCTCGGCCGGGCTCCTCCTTGCTTGTACTTCGCCGCCACCGTGGACCCTCTCCGCGCCGCCGTAGGTCCTCGCTGCCGGCGTGCCTCGGTGACTCATCGGCCCAGCCCGTTGCGCGGTAAGCTTCCCCACCGCCCCCTCCTGCTCATACGCGCGCCGCCCTTCCCCCTCTCTTTCCCGATCGTCGGCGCCCCTTTCCCAACTCACCGGCCGCCGCCCGAGCAACCGCCCCGCCGACTTGCGCCATCCCAGACCGCGCCGCCTTCTTCACCGGCTTGCACCACCTCCCGGGACCCCATTTTGCTAGCTCATCCCACCTCTATGACCTTCCCTCGCCGGAGCCCTGCCGCCGGCCGTGCGCCCCCAAACCCTCTCTTTCGGTCGGCTGGTTTATTCTGGACATAGCTGCAAACAGAGGGAAGAGGAAATAGCTAGCATGCCATGAACACAGTTTATAACTTAGGAATTTCATCAAGGGTGGAACAACAAGTCCTTTCGTATTTGGTAAAACTATAGAAATGACATTAGAACTAATTAGTAAAGATTACAAGAATCATAGATGACTATCATAAGAATAAATCATAGCTATTGTTTTTAGACATCAGAACTTAAGTAAAAGAAGTAGGACAAGTTAGTTGTCCCTAAATTAAAGTATGCTTTAGGTATACATTGTATGGACTTCGATAATTAAAATTTGTGAAAGCCCTTTTTGTAATAGCTAATACAATTCAATTAGCATAAACTCAAATGAAGTGCATATAATCTAGTTGTAGATATATATATGTAATAAACAGTAGGAAGAAAATGGATCAAAAATCAAATTGGATTTAATATTGGCTAAAGTCACATGTAAATCAAGGCCAACAAACTGATTATTTTACAAGGATTAAGTTATTTGAATATTAGGTAATATATATTCTCAAATAGAAATCATCTTGCATATAAATTACTTAAGATCAAAACTTAAAAGGGGGGGGCTTTATATAGATCATATGTAATTAAAATATAAATATCATGGGAGTCCTTTTTAAAATAATAGCTAATATAAATAGTTATCATAAAGCCAACTTAATAAATCAACAAATATATGCATTGTGGATATAATACATACCTTAATTCGTAAATGCTAACTTTGATAAAATAATGTTCGGCTAAATTCATACACATACGTATATATATAACTTAACTCATGGAGCTTCCTTGATGAAAATAAAAATAGTAAAAGAAACTATTAATAAAAGATTGATTCATTGTTTTCTACCATCGGCCTTGCCTTAAGCCACTCAAATCACCCAAACCACCCATTAACTCAAAGTAAAACTAAATTAAGTTTATTCGGATTTATTTGGATCTTTTGAGTTACTTGCTTTCATTTGGATTCAGTCGTTTGTCGCGTAATTAGAAATTGGGAGTCGTGAAGACTCATTGGATCAAGTGAGGTCAAGCTCGAAGTGAAGATAAACGTCAATTCAAGAGAAAGCATCGTGTGAGCTCAAGTCTGCGGTAAACCGCGCCAGGCGAGTCAATACTTTGATCATGTTGAACCTACATTTTCTGCAAATTATTTTTGTTTAAATTATCAAATTGCATGCTATTATCTTATATGCCAATACATGTTTAATTTTAGATTCTAGTTATATGCCCATTGTTTGCTTGATTAATATTACACCTCCTTTGGAATCATTGAATATGTGAACCTTGTCGCCCTAGCAAAATTATAATAGTAACTTTTGAAAATAAGTCCCTAATTATATGCCATGCTTAGTACTGCATAAATACTCAGGGGCACTGAAAGGTCCCAAACATCATTGTCATTTGAAATCATGAGAAACTGGTTTGGGCAGTCATGGTGGGAATGACTGGTATATTTTGACATGATTATTTTATGCTCCCGAAAAACCCCAACATGCTTAAACATCTGGGCGGATTGGTTCGAGGGTGTGAATGTGTGGTGCAGTGGAAGCACAAAGTGGGTTAGTGGTAGACCGCCCGGATACCAATAAGGACCGAATCTTGTCATGCCAACCCGTGTACAACAGTACAACCACAAGTCTGTAAAGTATAGCTTGGCTTAGTAGATGTGCCGGACCCTGAAAGTCATCCTTCCAGGAGTGGGTGTTGGAGTAGTGCAAGTGGCGGTCTGTGTGACGGCTTGAATGGGACACTCGTAGAGAGTGAAGTTCTGCTGTGGCGGGCTAGCAGGGGAGTAGCCAGCTGCTAGACGTTCAGAAGGAGAACATCCCGCACAACGTATGGGACCCACCGCAAGTGGGAGCGCCCCATAGGGTGAAATGATGGAAGGGGCGAGGTACTTTGAACGGTTATTGTGACGGTCTGCTCAACCACACGACTAAGGAATCGTGTGGGGTAACTGTAACATCCTAAAAATTTGGATATCCAAAAAGATGGAGTTTTAAAACTTTTTCTTGCATTTTGCTGGCCTTGAAATTTCTTTCGAATATTTATCTGAAAACTTCTGAGTTTTGGTGACATGCAAAGTGGTACGTGAAGAAACAATATCCAAGCTTAAAAACAATGATCTACACACGAAATGAAAATATAGGTTTTAAGCAATAAAAATTTGAAATCCAATTTACTTAAATTTAAGAGAAGCAATGGTCAAAAGAGTATATAAAAAAGAAGAAACTCATATCTAAATATTGAAATTTTAAATTTAAATTTTAAATGTCATGCAAAAATTAAATCAGTAAACCCTAATATAAATTAAATTGTAAATTAAAAACTTAAACTGAAAATCTAAATTTCAAAGTTTTGGCTTGAGCCCTTCATTTTATCCTTTTCTTCTCTTTCCCTTTTTCCTCTCACTTCCGGGTGGGCCCAACCCCTGCCCGCCTCCTCTTTCTTCTTCTCTCCCTTCCTCCTCAGCGCCTTGCTCTTCTTTTCCCCCGTCGCGTGGACGAGCTTCAGCCGCGTCACCGCCTCTTTCCCTCTCTTGACTCTGCAGCAGGCACCAGCAGCACGCGCGCCAGCTCTGTTCCCTCCGCCGCCTGCCACTGCTCTGCTCTGCGCCGCGTCGAGCCCCGCGCCCTCTCCTCCCGAGCCGCGCGCCCGGGTTTTGCCCGGTGGTCCGCCGCCACCGCCCGGTCCGCCGCCTCCGTTCGGTTTTTCCGTCGCCACCGCTCCTTCCCGCCCTCTTCGGCTATAAGACGTGTCTACCGTTCCCCTCTACAGCCGCGCCATCCTCCCCTCTTTCCCTCACCTCTTCTTTCCCTAATCGGTCTCCTCCTCAAGCCACGGCTGCCGCCGCCATTACCGCCGCCGATTGAGAGCCTGCCGAGCCGATTCCTCCTTCCCCGAGTATCCCTGGAACACGGCGAAGTTGTTCCCGTCCTCGGCCGGGCTCCTCCTTGCTTGTACTTCGCCGCCACCGTGGACCCTCTCCGCGCCGCCGTAGGTCCTCGCTGCCGGCGTGCCTCGGTGACTCATCGGCCCAGCCCGTTGCGCGGTAAGCTTCCCCACCGCCCCCTCCTGCTCATACGCGCGCCGCCCTTCCCCCTCTCTTTCCCGATCGTCGGCGCCCCTTTCCCAACTCACCGGCCGCCGCCCGAGCAACCGCCCCGCCGACTTGCGCCATCCCAGACCGCGCCGCCTTCTTCACTGGCTTGCACCACCTCCCGGGACCCCATTTTGCTAGCTCATCCCACCTCTATGACCTTCCCTCGCCGGAGCCCTGCCGCCGGCCGTGCGCCCCCAAACCCTCTCTTTCGGTCGGCTGGTTTATTCTGGACATAGCTGCAAACAGAGGGAAGAGGAAATAGCTAGCATGCCATGAACACAGTTTATAACTTAGGAATTTCATCAAGGGTGGAACAACAAGTCCTTTCGTATTTGGTAAAACTATAGAAATGACATTAGAACTAATTAGTAAAGATTACAAGAATCATAGATGACTATCATAAGAATAAATCATAGCTATTGTTTTTAGACATCAGAACTTAAGTAAAAGAAGTAGGACAAGTTAGTTGTCCCTAAATTAAAGTATGCTTTAGGTATACATTGTATGGACTTCGATAATTAAAATTTGTGAAAGCCCTTTTTGTAATAGCTAATACAATTCAATTAGCATAAACTCAAATGAAGTGCATATAATCTAGTTGTAGATATATATATGTAATAAACAGTAGGAAGAAAATGGATCAAAAATCAAATTGGATTTAATATTGGCTAAAGTCACATGTAAATCAAGGCCAACAAACTGATTATTTTACAAGGATTAAGTTATTTGAATATTAGGTAATATATATTCTCAAATAGAAATCATCTTGCATATAAATTACTTAAGATCAAAACTTAAAAGGGGGGGGCTTTATATAGATCATATGTAATTAAAATATAAATATCATGGGAGTCCTTTTTAAAATAATAGCTAATATAAATAGTTATCATAAAGCCAACTTAATAAATCAACAAATATATGCATTGTGGATATAATACATACCTTAATTCGTAAATGCTAACTTTGATAAAATAATGTTCGGCTAAATTCATACACATACGTATATATATAACTTAACTCATGGAGCTTCCTTGATGAAAATAAAAATAGTAAAAGAAACTATTAATAAAAGATTGATTCATTGTTTTCTACCATCGGTCTTGCCTTAAGCCACTCAAATCACCCAAACCACCCATTAACTCAAAGTAAAACTAAATTAAGTTTATTCGGATTTATTTGGATCTTTTGAGTTACTTGCTTTCATTTGGATTCAGTCGTTTGTCGCGTAATTAGAAATTGGGAGTCGTGAAGACTCATTGGATCAAGTGAGGTCAAGCTCGAAGTGAAGATAAACGTCAATTCAAGAGAAAGCATCGTGTGAGCTCAAGTCTGCGGTAAACCGCGCCAGGCGAGTCAATACTTTGATCATGTTGAACCTACATTTTCTGCAAATTATTTTTGTTTAAATTATCAAATTGCATGCTATTATCTTATATGCCAATACATGTTTAATTTTAGATTCTAGTTATATGCCCATTGTTTGCTTGATTAATATTACACCTCCTTTGGAATCATTGAATATGTGAACCTTGTCGCCCTAGCAAAATTATAATAGTAACTTTTGAAAATAAGTCCCTAATTATATGCCATGCTTAGTACTGCATAAATACTCAGGGGCACTGAAAGGTCCCAAACATCATTGTCATTTGAAATCATGAGAAACTGGTTTGGGCAGTCATGGTGGGAATGACTGGTATATTTTGACATGATTATTTTATGCTCCCGAAAAACCCCAACATGCTTAAACATCTGGGCGGATTGGTTCGAGGGTGTGAATGTGTGGTGCAGTGGAAGCACAAAGTGGGTTAGTGGTAGACCGCCCGGATACCAATAAGGACCGAATCTTGTCATGCCAACCCGTGTACAACAGTACAACCACAAGTCTGTAAAGTATAGCTTGGCTTAGTAGATGTGCCGGACCCTGAAAGTCATCCTTCCAGGAGTGGGTGTTGGAGTAGTGCAAGTGGCGGTCTGTGTGACGGCTTGAATGGGACACTCGTAGAGAGTGAAGTTCTGCTGTGGCGGGCTAGCAGGGGAGTAGCCAGCTGCTAGACGTTCAGAAGGAGAACATCCCGCACAACGTATGGGACCCACCGCAAGTGGGAGCGCCCCATAGGGTGAAATGATGGAAGGGGCGAGGTACTTTGAACGGTTATTGTGACGGTCTGCTCAACCACACGACTAAGGAATCGTGTGGGGTAACGAGTTGATTGTCTCTTGTGGTGAAAGTGTACAAACTCTGCAGAGTCAAAACTATTCGAATAGCCGTGCCCACGGTCAAGGGCGGACATGGGAACTTAACCAGATATAGTTCTATTTCAAAATGTTTTGTGGGTGGGATGGAAAAGTGGAGGGCAGTGGAAAGGCCCTGGTTTTGGAATTGTCCTGGGTGTCGTCCCAGTGGTAAGTTAAGCGGCTATAACGCTGAAAGATGTTATACGGTGTGATGCCGTATATATGGAAAAATTATGGTGATATTAGGCATATGGTGTGATGCCACATGTATGGAAATTCATGTTAATATTCCTTGAACATTATGTTTTGTTCCAAAGCTGCTAGGTCTCAGGAAATTTTATGTATTGTATTTTGAATGGTGGCATTACTAATCTTACAACCTAAAATATGGGTGGAATAAACAGGGTTGTGGGTAAAGGAGATGGATGATTGTAGCATGTACTTAAAGGTATTGGTGGATTTAGGTCGATCATAAATAAGAAAGGATAGTGTGGGTTCTGGGAGAAATAAATTAGTGGGGTCCCGTTGAATAGATAGGTTAGATAAATGATCTAATTGAATTTTTAGGAAATTGGAAAAATAATACAAGTATGGGAGTATAATTCTTGATTAGCGATATTCTTGGTGGATATATATAATAGTGAATCGTACACTTGGTCAATGCTATTCTTGGTGGATGTATACTCAATGAGTTTGGAGAATTAGGGAGGGTAAAGGTAAATTGCTGGGTTACTACACTAGAGATTAATATAAATTCTTGGAAGATATTGGTGATAATGGGAATTAATAGGAGATGACCAGTTACTAGAGGGATGAATTGAATTTCTGAGAAGATTGGAGGATTCATAACAATTAGTGGATTATAATCTTGGTAAATTGAATTTTCGGTGGAGGTATATTTGTGGATTAGCTAGTGATAGATAATGGAAAATGAGATTGATTATTGGATTATGGTTTTGAATCAATGACGAAAAGGATTGAATACGAATGATATCGGTGGATTTGAAAGTAATTATGTTAGGGAATCATTAGAATTCAGAGGTGAGGAGCTGATGAGTAGTAATGACAGGACTGGATTTTTAGTAATTCAAAATACAAAGTATGATCGGTGGATTAAATAAATGATGACACTTGTTGTTAGGAGTTTTAGGCAGCAGTCATTAAAGAAGGTGCATTTTCTGTAGATTAGGTCGATTTTGGCCATTGTAGTGTGGAGTTAGGTAGCAACTATAACACTGTAATTGAGCAATGGTAATAATGCTACTAAAGGCGATTTTGGCAAATAAAAATAACCCGAGCCTCTCCTTTGTTAAGCCATGCATACTATTTAATTGCATTCTGTGTATTGGCTCGCGGAGCACGGGGTCGGAGTGCTCACGCTCGCTTTTGCGACAAAATTCAGATTCAGGAAATCAAATTACCTCGCCTCAGCAACAAGATTGGACAAGCTGGCCGAGAAGATGAAGATGTCAAGGGCTAGGTCGCGAACCTCCAGTTGGCTGCCTGTGGGCATGTCCTGAAGGTCCCACCTGTGTGCTTCGTTCTTCCGCTGCTGCAATTTAATGATTTCGGCCTAATCGGCCCATGAGTAAGTCTACTATTATATTTACGCTTCCGCATGATATGTATTTTGATATTCATTACTGTAACTGTGAGCACTATCTACTGATCCAGGGAATAGTGCAGCTCAACACAGTAGATTCCGGATTGAAAAATCTGGGGTCTTACAGCGATGGTATCAGAGCATATCGACTGCAGGTCGTGACCTAGTTAGCCTGGCCGATAGTTTCATGACTAGAAATATTTCTTTAAATACTAATTCCAAAAATATAAGTTATCCTGCTCGTTCTTATCTCTCTTAGATGATTCCCCCTCAACTATATACTGCCTTAGCTATTATTATTTCTGAGGCTTTCTTACCCTAAATTCAAAATGACAAAAATCCAGTATCCTCTTGTAAGCTCTCTTGGAAGTCTACTTTTGACCCAAGTCATAAAAGCTTATGTTGGAAAATCATTTTCAAAAAAAAAAAAAACCTTGGAGGATCGGTTATCAAATTGTTTACGAAAATTCATTTTCAAACTCGTTTTAACAAACCTTATCTTACAGGGAAATTTTCATAAATTCAACTGCTTACAAAAAAAAGAGGGCTATATTGATAAAAACATATATCCCGTGTTTGATTTTATTACCTGTGATTAGAAAAACACTTCTTTTCAAAAATATATATACACATATTTCAAAGCTCTGTATTTCAAAAAAAAATCCATTTACCACAAAGATTTACTTATAAAAAAAAATAATAATAGGAGAGTGAGCATTAATACCCATCAAATCAGCCCCGAATACTATCCTCTTCCTTTTATTGATTTCAAAAGGAAAATTTTGTTTCCCTTCTCATGCCCCTACTCCAAATTTTAAGGTTAGGAACGTTGAAGTTATTCATGAAGATAAGGTGATTTCGTTTTAAACGAACTACGCAGACAAACCCTACGCTCTCTTATGTGTGCTACCCGA
Organism: Dendrocalamus latiflorus; assembly: GCA_017311315.1. NCBI lineage: Eukaryota > Viridiplantae > Streptophyta > Magnoliopsida > Poales > Poaceae > Dendrocalamus > Dendrocalamus latiflorus. The sequence continues at coordinate 40,979,678 of CM029651.1, forward strand.
GTAGACGATGTAATGTTGCAAGATTTTAATTGGCCCTGTGCACTGCCTTCTTGTCCTCGGGCATTACATTTCGCGGTCACAGGAAAAGAGTGTTTTAAAAGCTTATGTGATTCATGTGCCACCCCAATATCCCCGGGTGTGCTCTTTTAAAATTTATAATGGGTTAGATTACCTTATCCCCACGACTCAACTCTTACCTCATGCTATTCCCTCTCGCCCATTTGCTATAAACCCAGTCAGATCTACCGAAGCAAGGTGATAGACAGTTGAAGCCAAAGCAACCAAGGATAAGTGAAGCCTTCACAGTTTTCTAACTAAAAGCCCCAACCAGTACGAGGACCAAGATTCGATACTCCGTCCTGCAGACATTCTTTCCTTACCTACCTAGAAAGCTCATAGATCAAATTACCGCCAACCATAATGACAATTGTCATTTATTTAAGGGGGGTAGCACTATGAGATAGAAATGTCGAAGAACCATGCGACGTATATTTGGAGTTGCGACAACCTGGACTCAGAGCTAATCGAACCAGTACAAGAAGACTTGCAAGACCAGGAGCCTTACAGTGATAAGGACAAGAGACCACCATATAGATATGTCCATCATCACCTCTGCATTCCTAAGGTCGTCTACTCTCTGGGGCACAGACCATTGCTACCCACCTATCAATGCGAAAACCTATGACCATGCAACTACTCCATTCTACGGGGACGTGAAGACAACAACGTCAAAGAGCAAGTATTTGGAAGTCTACGACCAATCCAGAAGAGCAAGGTTTCTCTCTTCGCTTTTGACTTCTCCAAGTGCTAACCCCTATTGTGCAGATTTTCATCTCTCTGTGGAGCTAAGGAGCTATATGTCGAACAACACCCCAAAACCCGATGCTAGCCAATATAACCCACCTCCATTCTTTCTGCTCTACCGGAATCTCGGGGTCGAGATTCTTTTTAAGGGGGGTAGATTTGTAACATCCTAAAAATTTGGATATCCAAAAAGATGGAGTTTTAAAACTTTTTCTTGCATTTTGCTGGCCTTGAAATTTCTTTCGAATATTTATCTGAAAACTTCTGAGTTTTGGTGACATGCAAAGTGGTACGTGAAGAAACAATATCCAAGCTTAAAAACAATGATCTACACACGAAATGAAAATATAGGTTTTAAGCAATAAAAATTTGAAATCCAATTTACTTAAATTTAAGAGAAGCAATGGTCAAAAGAGTATATAAAAAAGAAGAAACTCATATCTAAATATTGAAATTTTAAATTTAAATTTTAAATGTCATGCAAAAATTAAATCAGTAAACCCTAATATAAATTAAATTGTAAATTAAAAACTTAAACTGAAAATCTAAATTTCAAAGTTTTGGCTTGAGCCCTTCATTTTATCCTTTTCTTCTCTTTCCCTTTTTCCTCTCACTTCCGGGTGGGCCCAACCCCTGCCCGCCTCCTCTTTCTTCTTCTCTCCCTTCCTCCTCAGCGCCTTGCTCTTCTTTTCCCCCGTCGCGTGGACGAGCTTCAGCCGCGTCACCGCCTCTTTCCCTCTCTTGACTCTGCAGCAGGCACCAGCAGCACGCGCGCCAGCTCTGTTCCCTCCGCCGCCTGCCACTGCTCTGCTCTGCGCCGCGTCGAGCCCCGCGCCCTCTCCTCCCGAGCCGCGCGCCCGGGTTTTGCCCGGTGGTCCGCCGCCACCGCCCGGTCCGCCGCCTCCGTTCGGTTTTTCCGTCGCCACCGCTCCTTCCCGCCCTCTTCGGCTATAAGACGTGTCTACCGTTCCCCTCTACAGCCGCGCCATCCTCCCCTCTTTCCCTCACCTCTTCTTTCCCTAATCGGTCTCCTCCTCAAGCCACGGCTGCCGCCGCCATTACCGCCGCCGATTGAGAGCCTGCCGAGCCGATTCCTCCTTCCCCGAGTATCCCTGGAACACGGCGAAGTTGTTCCCGTCCTCGGCCGGGCTCCTCCTTGCTTGTACTTCGCCGCCACCGTGGACCCTCTCCGCGCCGCCGTAGGTCCTCGCTGCCGGCGTGCCTCGGTGACTCATCGGCCCAGCCCGTTGCGCGGTAAGCTTCCCCACCGCCCCCTCCTGCTCATACGCGCGCCGCCCTTCCCCCTCTCTTTCCCGATCGTCGGCGCCCCTTTCCCAACTCACCGGCCGCCGCCCGAGCAACCGCCCCGCCGACTTGCGCCATCCCAGACCGCGCCGCCTTCTTCACCGGCTTGCACCACCTCCCGGGACCCCATTTTGCTAGCTCATCCCACCTCTATGACCTTCCCTCGCCGGAGCCCTGCCGCCGGCCGTGCGCCCCCAAACCCTCTCTTTCGGTCGGCTGGTTTATTCTGGACATAGCTGCAAACAGAGGGAAGAGGAAATAGCTAGCATGCCATGAACACAGTTTATAACTTAGGAATTTCATCAAGGGTGGAACAACAAGTCCTTTCGTATTTGGTAAAACTATAGAAATGACATTAGAACTAATTAGTAAAGATTACAAGAATCATAGATGACTATCATAAGAATAAATCATAGCTATTGTTTTTAGACATCAGAACTTAAGTAAAAGAAGTAGGACAAGTTAGTTGTCCCTAAATTAAAGTATGCTTTAGGTATACATTGTATGGACTTCGATAATTAAAATTTGTGAAAGCCCTTTTTGTAATAGCTAATACAATTCAATTAGCATAAACTCAAATGAAGTGCATATAATCTAGTTGTAGATATATATATGTAATAAACAGTAGGAAGAAAATGGATCAAAAATCAAATTGGATTTAATATTGGCTAAAGTCACATGTAAATCAAGGCCAACAAACTGATTATTTTACAAGGATTAAGTTATTTGAATATTAGGTAATATATATTCTCAAATAGAAATCATCTTGCATATAAATTACTTAAGATCAAAACTTAAAAGGGGGGGGCTTTATATAGATCATATGTAATTAAAATATAAATATCATGGGAGTCCTTTTTAAAATAATAGCTAATATAAATAGTTATCATAAAGCCAACTTAATAAATCAACAAATATATGCATTGTGGATATAATACATACCTTAATTCGTAAATGCTAACTTTGATAAAATAATGTTCGGCTAAATTCATACACATACGTATATATAACTTAACTCATGGAGCTTCCTTGATGAAAATAAAAATAGTAAAAGAAACTATTAATAAAAGATTGATTCATTGTTTTCTACCATCGGCCTTGCCTTAAGCCACTCAAATCACCCAAACCACCCATTAACTCAAAGTAAAACTAAATTAAGTTTATTCGGATTTATTTGGATCTTTTGAGTTACTTGCTTTCATTTGGATTCAGTCGTTTGTCGCGTAATTAGAAATTGGGAGTCGTGAAGACTCATTGGATCAAGTGAGGTCAAGCTCGAAGTGAAGATAAACGTCAATTCAAGAGAAAGCATCGTGTGAGCTCAAGTCTGCGGTAAACCGCGCCAGGCGAGTCAATACTTTGATCATGTTGAACCTACATTTTCTGCAAATTATTTTTGTTTAAATTATCAAATTGCATGCTATTATCTTATATGCCAATACATGTTTAATTTTAGATTCTAGTTATATGCCCATTGTTTGCTTGATTAATATTACACCTCCTTTGGAATCATTGAATATGTGAACCTTGTCGCCCTAGCAAAATTATAATAGTAACTTTTGAAAATAAGTCCCTAATTATATGCCATGCTTAGTACTGCATAAATACTCAGGGGCACTGAAAGGTCCCAAACATCATTGTCATTTGAAATCATGAGAAACTGGTTTGGGCAGTCATGGTGGGAATGACTGGTATATTTTGACATGATTATTTTATGCTCCCGAAAAACCCCAACATGCTTAAACATCTGGGCGGATTGGTTCGAGGGTGTGAATGTGTGGTGCAGTGGAAGCACAAAGTGGGTTAGTGGTAGACCGCCCGGATACCAATAAGGACCGAATCTTGTCATGCCAACCCGTGTACAACAGTACAACCACAAGTCTGTAAAGTATAGCTTGGCTTAGTAGATGTGCCGGACCCTGAAAGTCATCCTTCCAGGAGTGGGTGTTGGAGTAGTGCAAGTGGCGGTCTGTGTGACGGCTTGAATGGGACACTCGTAGAGAGTGAAGTTCTGCTGTGGCGGGCTAGCAGGGGAGTAGCCAGCTGCTAGACGTTCAGAAGGAGAACATCCCGCACAACGTATGGGACCCACCGCAAGTGGGAGCGCCCCATAGGGTGAAATGATGGAAGGGGCGAGGTACTTTGAACGGTTATTGTGACGGTCTGCTCAACCACACGACTAAGGAATCGTGTGGGGTAACGAGTTGATTGTCTCTTGTGGTGAAAGTGTACAAACTCTGCAGAGTCAAAACTATTCGAATAGCCGTGCCCACGGTCAAGGGCGGACATGGGAACTTAACCAGATATAGTTCTATTTCAAAATGTTTTGTGGGTGGGATGGAAAAGTGGAGGGCAGTGGAAAGGCCCTGGTTTTGGAATTGTCCTGGGTGTCGTCCCAGTGGTAAGTTAAGCGGCTATAACGCTGAAAGATGTTATACGGTGTGATGCCGTATATATGGAAAAATTATGGTGATATTAGGCATATGGTGTGATGCCACATGTATGGAAATTCATGTTAATATTCCTTGAACATTATGTTTTGTTCCAAAGCTGCTAGGTCTCAGGAAATTTTATGTATTGTATTTTGAATGGTGGCATTACTAATCTTACAACCTAAAATATGGGTGGAATAAACAGGGTTGTGGGTAAAGGAGATGGATGATTGTAGCATGTACTTAAAGGTATTGGTGGATTTAGGTCGATCATAAATAAGAAAGGATAGTGTGGGTTCTGGGAGAAATAAATTAGTGGGGTCCCGTTGAATAGATAGGTTAGATAAATGATCTAATTGAATTTTTAGGAAATTGGAAAAATAATACAAGTATGGGAGTATAATTCTTGATTAGCGATATTCTTGGTGGATATATATAATAGTGAATCGTACACTTGGTCAATGCTATTCTTGGTGGATGTATACTCAATGAGTTTGGAGAATTAGGGAGGGTAAAGGTAAATTGCTGGGTTACTACACTAGAGATTAATATAAATTCTTGGAAGATATTGGTGATAATGGGAATTAATAGGAGATGACCAGTTACTAGAGGGATGAATTGAATTTCTGAGAAGATTGGAGGATTCATAACAATTAGTGGATTATAATCTTGGTAAATTGAATTTTCGGTGGAGGTATATTTGTGGATTAGCTAGTGATAGATAATGGAAAATGAGATTGATTATTGGATTATGGTTTTGAATCAATGACGAAAAGGATTGAATACGAATGATATCGGTGGATTTGAAAGTAATTATGTTAGGGAATCATTAGAATTCAGAGGTGAGGAGCTGATGAGTAGTAATGACAGGACTGGATTTTTAGTAATTCAAAATACAAAGTATGATCGGTGGATTAAATAAATGATGACACTTGTTGTTAGGAGTTTTAGGCAGCAGTCATTAAAGAAGGTGCATTTTCTGTAGATTAGGTCGATTTTGGCCATTGTAGTGTGGAGTTAGGTAGCAACTATAACACTGTAATTGAGCAATGGTAATAATGCTACTAAAGGCGATTTTGGCAAATAAAAATAACCCGAGCCTCTCCTTTGTTAAGCCATGCATACTATTTAATTGCATTCTGTGTATTGGCTCGCGGAGCACGGGGTCGGAGTGCTCACGCTCGCTTTTGCGACAAAATTCAGATTCAGGAAATCAAATTACCTCGCCTCAGCAACAAGATTGGACAAGCTGGCCGAGAAGATGAAGATGTCAAGGGCTAGGTCGCGAACCTCCAGTTGGCTGCCTGTGGGCATGTCCTGAAGGTCCCACCTGTGTGCTTCGTTCTTCCGCTGCTGCAATTTAATGATTTCGGCCTAATCGGCCCATGAGTAAGTCTACTATTATATTTACGCTTCCGCATGATATGTATTTTGATATTCATTACTGTAACTGTGAGCACTATCTACTGATCCAGGGAATAGTGCAGCTCAACACAGTAGATTCCGGATTGAAAAATCTGGGGTCTTACAAAAACACAGTTCCAGAGCATCCATGCCCTGAGAAGCAACCAGTTTTGATTTATAACTACCCACATAGGCGTGGCGCAACGCCACGCCAGCCAACGTGTGGACCGAAGTAAAAGAGGGAAAAATTCGCAGAAAAAGAAAGCGAAGGGGTTTTTTCGTAAAAAATCGTGGGCCTTTTCGCAATAAAAGGAGACCAGAGGGGTTTTTTCGTAAAAAACCGAGGGCCTTTTAGGAAGAAGTAAGGGCCTGTTTGTAATTACGGGAAACCTCGGGTCGCTACCCAGCAAAAAAATTATGCAGGGGCTTATTCAAAAAAATACAGGGACCTTTTTGCGATAACGGAGGACCTTTACGTAATTTTTGAAAAAGTCTGGGAAAGTGCCTCGGCCGGCCGTACGCAAAACCCGGCTCCACGTGCCGGCCGGCCGAGCGCGAGGGGGCCGGAATCCCCCCGGCTTTGTATAGCTTATTATTAGTTGTCGATCGAGTACTGGCACAACAGTCGACACAGTAAGAGCAACTCCAAGAGATTAGCCAAAAGAAGTATCTAAATTTAGTGATTTAGCTATTCTCTAAAATGAATCTCACCAAAAAAAACAAGACTACTCCAACAGGCTATCTAAACTAGAGGGCGCGCGGTGGGTCGCGTACGCGCGGGAATGGGGCGCAGCGTGCGGGAAGGAAACGCCGACCGCGCCAAGAGGCTGAATGGTGAGCGAGGTAGGCTATTCAAAAATAGAGAGCGAAGGAGGAGGGATGGAGAGCTACTAAATTTGGAGAGTCATTTACAGAGTCTATTGGAGACGTTTTTTTTTCTAATAATAGCCAAATTTACCTTTAGAAAATAATTTAGCTCTTCTCTTGGAGTTGCTCTAAACAGGTGATGGATCGATCGATCGAGCTGGTGACCCACATCGAGCAGCCAATCCAGTAACCACTACGGCGTACGTGCTCTCTCGTCCCTGGTTTCCGGCACGAAGCTGGCGACAAATTACGTGCGTAATATGAGCCAAAAAGAACTCGGCCCCACCTGCATCGCATACCTGCATGTCCGACCACTATATGAGCACGATTTTGTGTACAGTCTCAAATACCAAATTACCGATACGTCCCATATATGGTATACATACACAACTCGATCGACACCATGAGAGCATACTATGGGTGTGTACTTTCTATTGCGATTTATGCATTATAGTTTTTAGTTCTAATATAAGTATTTATACAAACTAAACGAAAGTCGATAAATCGATAATCCTCTCCTAAAAAACTATTTTGATAAATCTTTTTGAAATAACGGTAAATAAACTGTTTTATTTATTTATTTAAAGAAATTATAAGCTATAATCCGAGAAGAATGGACTTCCACCATCACTGAGTCAATAGCAAAGCACCCGGCACCACTACAGTACCACGTAGTAGTACAGTCATGCGCAGAAGTGCATGCTGATTCGATCTCCGCACTAACCATGGGTAATTAATTGGAGCGAAAAGGCACCAATCGAGTCCTCAAAGAAAGGAATCCACAGCATCTAACGCACCAATCGATCGATCGATGGAGGAAAGCTCGCCACGGTTTTCAGAGCTGCAGGGCCGGATGGATGGATCGGTTGCTAGCCTCGCAATGTTTCTCACGTATGTGCTGCTGCTACTACTAGTGTACGAATGATGGGAGCTTAGTTTCGTGTTTTTGGACGCTGAAATGAACATATGTGCAGGTTCTGCGCCACGCTTGGATCCGTTGTTTCCGGCGGTGTGCAGCGGTCTGTCGCCGCTCTTGCAGCACAGACACCGTAGTTATCACTGTTGACGCTGCCGTCGATGGCGAGGAAAAAGACAATCGATCGAGAGAAAGATGGAAAGGTGGTCAAGGCGATCACAAGCAAAGCTGCTTCGCTTTAATCAAAAGGCCAGGGTGCCCTAGCTAGCTAGGAGTACCTAGTACACGGGTAGCCTCCAGTAGTATGTGTAGTCCTGGTATTTTAAACATGGTTAGGGTGTCAAGGGCTAGAGGCCGTAGGGCCCAGAAGGCGGAGCATATTGTTCTCGCTCGACTTTTCGATCGTTTTGAACCTCCGGCCGGGGTGCCCTAGCATATATTGCTAGCACAAGCAGCCTAGGAGGACAGGACTCCCCCCAGCTTTCTCAAAGTTGCGTCTATCTTAGAATCTTTTCTTAACTAGTGGCCGTGCATTTAAACGGCTAGCATCTTACATAAATTATTTAGGCCCCGCTCGGTTGGGTTAAAAAGCTGTGACTTATGGCTGAAAGTGCACTGCAGCGACTAAAATTTCACTGTAGCTGAAGGTGGCTTATTTGACGTAATTAAATTTAAAAAATTTTAAAATAGAAAAAATATGCTAACTCATCACGGACAACGTAAACGAATACGGAAAAAAAGAACCAGAAAAAAAGCTCAAAAAAGCCAATAGTTCAGAAAAAGACGAAATTTATGAATAGTGAAAAATAAGCCAGAAGTCAGAAGCTAAAGCTGAAATGAACGGATCCTTAGTCTTCTTATCAAAAGATAAAATAATCAAATAATAATTAGATTTATAAAAATAGCACTGAATATAAAATTTGTTGAATAGATGAAAGTATAATCTAAATCAAATATCTAATCATACTTTAATTTGTACTTTACATTTGTATGTTTTTAGATCATACTTGCCGTGGTCTTTTTTGGGTTTAGGCTAGAATTCGTATAAAAATCTAATTTTTATTTCCTTTTAATTATTATTCCGAATTTTAATTTTTAGGGATTTATTTTATAATTCATATGAAAATTAAATCACTATTTTTATTTTGTTTTTTATTTTAAATTTTAGTTAATTTGGATTGTACTTGACACGAACTTTATTTTAATTTCTAATTTTCGTTTAACTTTTATTTTGAATTTTAATTATTTATGGATGTTACTTCGGAAGTCGTACAAAAATCAAATTACTAAAATTTCTTTATTTTTATTCCGCAAAATTCTCTTAATTTGGATTGCGCTCAAGTGCGGATACAAGGGGGGACGAGCAGGGCCTGGCCCTCTCCAATATTTTTGTTTCCCTTAATTAGCTATTAAGTATTTTAGTAATTATCTTGTCAAGTATTCATTTAGCCCCCTCATGAGTGAGCAATGTTCACTCTTGGTTAAATTATTGACATCTATGATCTTCTTGGTAGACATAGAACCAAATTTAAATTAATAGAAATGTAACTTTTCTTTGTATTGTTATGTTATATTTCTATGTGATTGTCACTTTCTTGGCAAAAAAAAAATGATATGTTTTGGCCCCATGTCCAAATCCTGGCTCCGCCCTGATTGCACTTGACATAGACTCTTTTTTTTAATCTGAGCCATGATAACTTAGGTATGTTAAATAGATGACTAGATCTTTTTCTAAGTTTATAATTAGTATATATAGATAGATTATTATATCTTTAAGTCAGCAGTGAAATCTAACATTTTAAAATTAAGGTCCACCAAATTAAAGTTTAAATATTTTATTTTTTACGAAAACTTTTAGCCTTCTCTTCTTATCAACTCTAAAATATATATCATCAGCTCTTAGTATATAATAATAGATCACTAGCTAGGCCCGTGGACATCGCTAATTGGATTACTAAAATTGCAAGCCCACATTACGATAAAAGCCACTTTACAATAGTACTAGTATTAGACACCGTTGTAAAACTGGACACGTACATATTGCACCATCCGCGACTAACTACCACAGGCGCACCAACCTGGTTTATACTAGTACTAGCTACCAAACAGGGATAGCATGTATAGGCATGTGGGATTGCTTCTGTTCTCTCCAACAATTGCAGTTGTCCTCGAGATTGTGCCTGCAGGACTCCTAGAATGGCTTGATTGGCTTCGGATGATCCAAATGAACCCCTGCTGTCCACCTATTCGTACGCCAATTATATGTTTTAGACTATGCATGATACGTTCGGTACATCCATTACACGTTAGCTAGGGTTTAGGTTCGTCGTTAGCTGTAAATCATGCATATATTGCGCAACCTTCCACGGTGTAGTTGAAGATTTGCTAGTCATGGAAAAGATGCGAATGTGCGAAAGGAGAGGCCGGAGAAGTAATAGCTAGCACATGAGAATCAACGGCTTAATGCTTTACTTCCGAAAGCCTGCAAATGTACCTGTTTGGGATCCAAGGGATGGTGTGGTTTAGATCCGACGGTCCCAAAGTTGCCTGATTCAATGGGTAAATGTAAGGCTCGAAATCCACGCGAAGCACAGCCCCCATTTGGGGACAAATCTCGTACACACGTAGCAATTTACTTACGCTTTGGTTCTCGCTTTCTTTCAAAACTCAAAAGGGCAAAGGGCCATATTTTCGGCTAATATGTCTTGTACGCTTATGTAACTCATTGTAAAATGTTGATGTAGGACAAACTAACAGGTGGTTGATTTACAGTAAAATCGCGTATAATCTTCCATTAGTGCCTTTTCTCATAGGCAGGGGAAGGAGCTGAGCCAACCTCTGTTGGTGGAAGATGTCAATATACACATCCACCGCTCAAGTTTAAAGTCCTCTTCGATGTGAATTTAGATGCCTATTTTTTTCCTTAATTAAAATAAATATCTAGTTCCTCCAAGATATTCTCCTTTATTTTTTCGAATGGGGAAGGTTGAAACGAATATCGCACAGTACGGCCAGTGTTTTGTCAAAATACAATTAGAGATGATAATGACGGATCGCTTGCTATGCGAATAGCTATCAACAGCTAGCTAGTTCTAAGATCGAGCTTAATTAGCTAGCTAGGTGCTTAACAGCTCAAATTAATCAATGGTCGAGAATGATGGCCTATTGGGTAGCAGTTGCTTGAGCTTCAAGTCGTAGATGGCTCGATGCTTCTGTTTAAACAAATAACAACCGATCGATTCGAACCGACATAACCAATCGGTCCTATGATTACGACGAGTACCAGTCGCACGACACATCAACGGTTTGCAGTTACATGCTTTGGAAAAGGAACAGATAATTGACACTTAACTGCTTCTGATCTGCCAACTCTTGATGAGAAAAATGCATGTGCCACGCATGTAGTATAATTTAAAGTATACGTACATGTACCTTATTCGACAGAATATACTTTAAGGCCTGGCTTACCTGGCTTTTAGTTTTTAGCTTTTAGTTTCTAATTTACTAATTTCGTCTTTATTTACTTTTTAGCTTTTTAGCTTTTTGTCTTTTTTTTGTATTCCTTTGTATTATCCGTGATGGGCCTATTTTTTCTTTTTTTTAAATTTAATTATACCAAAAAAACTTACAACAACTACAATAAAAAAAGCTTTAAACAGTACCAAATAGTACTAAAAATATCCCAAGCTTAAAGCTAAAAAGCTCAAATGAGCACTTCCTAAGGGATAACACATCTCACATGTATGCCAATTGATTTTTTGTGGATAATGTCCACAAAAAAAGATGCGCGATAAAGTACACACTACTACGAATAGTTTAGTATATCTTTTTGGCTACTCATCACACTGAACGAGTGGTAAGATTAAAAAAAACTTATTCACTGCAGATTGACCAACGGTTATAGAGCTCATTAGGGGTACTCAGTACATTTTTAGCCAATGATTAATACACTTTGTATTAGTAGTGTAAACACGAAAAACCGACAAAGCCTTTACCCACTTGTCAGGGCAAGAATCGACAGGGTGTCGCCGTGGTGTCCAGCACGAGCTGGTACACGTGGACCAATGGCTTTCAGTGGTCTCGAGTATAGCTAACTGCGTGATGGCGTAGGCCTACCTGTCTTGGAGCACTGACCTATGGGGACAGGGCCACTGGTAGGGTGACAGCTGTTGCCAATGTGCGTGGAATCATGGCAGGGACGTCATTCAGGTAAGGCGGAGTAGGGCCCACCTTCAGTGGTCCGATAGGGTTGACGTGGCTGCATGACACTCGCGGATTCTAGGATCATGCTGGCTCGGTGCTGAGCCATCTCGCGAGTTGGGGTTAGGCTCATTGCCAATGGTGGAGCCAGATGTTTAACAATAATAATATAAATACAGTTGTTATCTAGAGTTGTATATGTTAAGTTCGATGTTGCTAAAAGATCATCACAGTTGTCACTTTGTGATTTATTTGCCACTTTGTGATGATACTGTAACACGATGAAAATCAAGTCTTCGCTTAAAAAACAGCTGCATATCAAAGAATTGCACTCCCTCCATTCACTACTACGACTACAAATTTCACGACATTTGATTGTATGCGGTCTTAACGGTCCATGCATCCAGACCTGAATGCTTGGGATTTGGCAATTTTTTAGATAATGGAACTAAGTTTCAGCCTCTACCATCCGAGAATGGTACACAGCTGGCTTGGGATTTGGCAATAGAGACCCAAAAACACATGTCGACTGTTTCATACAACTTCAAGTATTCTCTGTACTAATACCGCTAACATAGATATCCAATCGCCGTGCCCTTCGCAAAATTGTAGTAGAACCTTAATTGTATGACTCCATGACATGCATGACAGGGTGTTCACCAACTGCGGCCGGCTCCATGTTGGATTCAGTTGATCTTCCATGAAACCAATGTGCGGTATTGACAATAGTTTTCCTAATTATGTAGCTCCATACTATCCTTTCTGCGATAAAAGACTGTATCTTGGAAACATTCCTAAATCAAATCAATTGGTCTTCCTCTTGCTTTTACAAAAAAAAAAATCGAATCACCTAGAGGTATTTAAAATTTTTAGTAAGTATAGTAAGCAAATTTTATATACGTATCCTTTTCAAATTAAACTAACAGTTACATGGATGGTACTTCTATCTCTTATTTAGAACTAATCTCAAGCTAAATGAAAAAATCGGTTTGTTTAGGCTCTTAGTTAGCACGCTATGGAAGGCAGTGTCTACATGTATTATCCGATTCAATTTGCTTCCAATGTATGATACGTCAAAACTGTTACAAACTAAAAGTAAAGGGTGCCCAATGTGCAGATGTCTTCTCCAAACAGACTCTTCTTCATGAACAGACATCTATTCATACCACCCCCTCTTCATCTATAAATATGTACCATGTACTGATTCAGAGTTTAATGAATGAAATCAACACTTCATTTGCAATCACTTGTTCCCTCTTGCAACACGTTATCAGCATACGTCCCATCCATCCACAGAGACAAAAAGGAAAAAGGTAATGGCTATGGCCCTCTGTGAGAAACAGTAAGCAAACGCACGCTGTTAGTAACCTCTGTCCACGGCGTCCGCCTGCACGTCGCCGAACCCATCGCCGCCGGTGTAGAACCCGGTGAAGTCGACGCCTGTTACCGGCACGGCATGCGGCCCGAAGCGGCCGGCAAGGCGCGCGGCTCGGCGAGGCCCGGAAGCACGGCGGCCGGCACAGTGCGAGGCCGGCGCGGCGCGTCCGCACGGCGCGGCGGCGCGGCCAGGCCCAGCCCGGCGCACGGAGCCCGGGGCACGGCGCGACGGCACGGCATGCGGCCAGGCGTGGTGGCGCACGAAGCGGCGCCCGAGCCGGAGACGCCCGCGGATGGCCGGCGCGGCGGCGCCCAAAGGCCGGAGCGGCGCCCGCGGCCCGGTGAGGTGCGGCAGCGCGGTACGGCGCGGCGTCCGATGGCGGCGCAGCCCGGTTGACGCGGTGGCACGGCCGGCGGTGCTCGGCGGCGTGGCCCCCCCGGCGGCGTGCGGCGGCGCAGCCCGGCCCTTGCGGCCGGCGGCCGCTCCCCACGAGGCGACAGCGCCCGTGGACGGCGGCGTCCGAGACGGCGCGAGGCGCGGCCGGCACGGCGCGGCGCCCGTGGCCGTTGGTGGCGCCGGTTGCGCCCAAGGCCGGCGGCGCCCGGGCGGTGGTTGAAGCGGCTCGTGGCACACAGCCCGGCGCATGGCGCGGCCCTCATGGCCGGCGACGGCGTCCGTGGCGAGCGCGGCGGCGCCCGAGCCCGAAGCGGCCGGCGGCGGCGCAGCCCTGAGCCCGTGGCCGACGAGCCGCCGCCCGGCGCGAGGAGCCGACAGAGCGGTGGCGCCCGACGCGGCAGCACCCGCGGCGGCGCGACCAGTCCCGGCCGGCGATGGCGGCGCCCGAGGCGGCGCGGCCCGAGGCCGGTGTAAGGCGGCGCGGCGCACCCCGGCGAGGTCGGCGGAGGCGGCGCGGCCCGACGCCGGCGGTGGAGATGGCCGGCGGCGGCGGCGCCTGGCCCGGCCGGCGGCTCCCCATGTGTGGCGGCTGGGCTAGGGTTTGGGGGGAAACCCTAAAATCCCCCCACCCTCATTTATATAGTGCTGCCCGAAATGGGCTTTTAGCCCAAATTACCTCCACCTTCCCTCATGGGCCAAAAGGCCGATCGGGCTGCAGCCCAGGTTGCCGGAAATTTGCAATTTCCCCCCTCTGTTTTAATGTACATGCAGCACTTTATGTTAAATAAATTTCTATTGTAAATATTTGCAAACATATGTGTTTCCATGCAATGTATTATACGTCAATTATTGCAATCTAACTTATGCAATTTAAATATTCCGTTTTCTAGCTTACCATACAAGCACTTAATATTTTTTTAATGCAAATGCTTTAGGTTGATTTTTCTCTCGTTTGGAATAACACAAAGTTTCTTAATTTTCATATTGGCCATACACAAGGTAGTACCACAGTACTACTGCGGGATTTATTCCTCAACGTTCGTTCCCAATATCAAGTTTTGAAACATTTTGGTCTACACTTTTGGGTGACTACCTTTATTTATTTTCAAATTGGTCATACACAAGGTAGTACCATGGTACTACTGTGGGATTTCATCCTCAACGTGCGTACCCAATTTAATTATAAATTATACAAGGTCTACACCTAAGTGATTACCATGGTTCTTTTTCACATTGGCCATACACAAGGTAGTATCAAAGTACTACTGTGGGATTATCATCCTCAAAGTGCGTACTCAATGTTGAAAAATGAATTAAATAATGTTAATACCATTGGTGATTAACTATGTTGTTCCACAATAGGAGAATGTCCCTTTATGTATTTCAAGTTTACCTTGATTACTTGCATTTCGCATTGCTTATTTAACATTGCCAAAGATTTTAACAAATCTGTGACCCTACATATGTAAGCACAATGACTACTAAAGAGTTTGAGGCCCTCGCTCTTGACGGCCACAACTTCCCCACATGGGCGATGGATCTCAAAATGAGTCTATCGTTGCGCGGAATGTACCAGGCAATTGCAGCTCCCCAAGAGGATGTAGCTCCTTTGGCTGAGACTCTCAAGTACAATACCTTATTTATTATACGGAACCACATCCATCCTGATCTCAAGGCTGAGTATCTGATGGAAGAAGACCCACGCGCTCTGTGGCTTGCTCTTCAAACACGGTATGAACAGCAGAAAACAGTCATCCTACCGGAGGCTGTCAATGAGTGGAACCACCTCCGTAAAATTTATGAATGCATACCTACAATAAATACCATAAAATCCCAATTTATGTGCGTTATGCCATACAATAAATTGGTGTTCACCACCAATATTGTGATTAAACGGTATTATAAATATAACCTCGTGTTATATTTAATTTTAGGTATATATTCATTTGGATTACAATACTCATATTGTTTTCCACATATTTTGCATTTTCTTACAACATTACCATACAGATTAATTTACCTCATGTAAATTAATCATATATGGTGTACTTTTTATGTAGGTTTTAAATGGCTACCAAAGATTTTGAACCCCTCGCTCTCGATGGTTCCAATTACCCTACATGGGCTATGGACTTAAAAATCAACCTCACCACACGTGGGTTGCAAAAGGTGATATTTGATCCTCCAAATGATCAAATTTCGCCGGAGATTGTGACATATTCCGTTTTAAGCATAATACGGAATCACATATATCCAGATTTAAAGTCAGAATATCTGTATGAGGAAAATCCACTTACACTATGGTTAGCCCTCAAAAATAGATATGAGCAGCAAAAAGCTGTTATCTTACCTGAGGCTAATCATGAATGGGCACATCTTAGACTCCAAGACTTTAAAACTAGTGGAGACTACAACCATGCCCTTCACGCTATTTGCTCTAAATTGTGTTTTTGTGAAAAGGAACCAACAGATGTGGATAAAATAGAGAAAACTCTCTCGACTATGCTCCCATCTGACAGGGTCCTACAGCAGCAATGGCGTGCTGCAAATTACCAAACTTATTTTGATCTTATGCATACTATGCTTCAGGCAGAAAAGCATGCTGAACTTCTTTTAAAGGATAATCAGCAACGTCCCATTGGGGCTGCTCCACTTCCTGAAGTTCATGCTAATCAAAATAACAACAAGTTCAGTGGTTCACTCAATCACTCAAAGAACTTTAAAGGTAAACACAAACGCAATATGAAAAAAAAATTTCCATCTTTACCCTCCGGATTGTAATATACATACATCAAATCCGTTCAACATATTGCGTACAAAGTAATTTTCCAAAACATTAACACATTCCAAACATGGCATGATCGCCTTGGCCACCCAGGCATTGGAATGATGAGGAAAATTATTAGCAATTCAATTGGTCATACATATCTCAAGACAAAATTTCCGGAATCCTCAGATTTTGTGTGCACTTCCTGTGCCACCGGAAAATTGATTTTAAGACCCTCTTATCTTAAAATCAGAGCTGCACCACGTAAATTCCTTGAACGCATTCAAGGAGATATATGTGGTCCTATACAACCATTGTGTGGACCGTTCAGGTACTTCATGGTTCTAATTGACGCATCTACTCGTTCAGGTACTTCATGGTTCTAATTGACGCATCTACTAGATGGTCACACGTGTGTCTTTTATCCACACGAAACCATGCATTTGCTAAGTTAATTGGTCAAATTATCCAATTACGAACACAGTACACTGAATATCGAATTCAATCAATTCGAATGGATAATGCTGCTGAATTTTCATACCATGCCTTCAATGACGATTGTATGGCTCTTGGGATACAAGTTCAACACTCTGATCCATATGTCCATACACAAAATGGTTTTGCAGAATCTCTTATCAAGAGAATCAAGCTCATTGCAAGACCATTACTACAGAATTGCAACTTACCAACATCATGTTGGGGTCATGCAGTTTTACACGCTGCTGACTTAATCCAATTGCGTCCAACTGCTTATCATAGCACTTCCCCGCTACAATTACTACGTGGAAATCCATCAGATATTTCCCATCTGCGAAAGTTCGGTTGCGCTACATACGTACCGATCTCACCACCGCAGCGTACCTCAATGGGACCTCACAGGAAACTTGGGATCTATGTTGGGTATAAATCTCCGTCAATCATAAAATACCTCGAGCCCCTAACAGGGGACCTGTTTACGGCCCGGTACGCTGATTGCATATTCAATGAGGAACATTTCCAGGCATTAGGGGGAGACAACAAGTACCAAACTGAATGCCAGGAAATTAATTGGAATGTACAAAGCATTCCTACCTCAGACCCACGTACCAAAGAGACTGAACTTCAAGTTCAGAAACTCATTCATTTGCAAAACATTGCAAATAACCTGCCAGATGCATTTACTGATTATAAGGGTGTCACAAAATCCTATAATCCTGCCAGATATGTACCTGAAAGAGTGGAGGTACCGCAAAATACCACTCAACTCCCAGTTCAAAATAAGAGGGGGAGAAGTACGGTACAAACGGCGGATACAGCTTCTAACAAGCGACAAAGGAAACAAAAGAATGTAAATGCAGATCAACCTCAAGTTGATAGACATCAAAGGATCCTTGTACCCAGATCAACAGTGCACTCAATATCTGATCCTGGGACATCGGAATACCCCGACTCAAATGTTTTGGGAAATAACATTGAGTCATCAGGGGTCCAAGAAATTTCCACAAACTATACTGATTCTGGAGAATCATACGATCGTAAGACTACAATTGTCGACATTTATTTATCCACAACAATTGCAAACAACCTTCAAAATGATCCAGATCCCAAGACCTTGGCAGAATGCAAACAGCGCTCGGACTGGACTCAATGGAAGGATGCAATTCAAGAGGAGTTAGCCTCGCTCAAGAAAAGAAATGTATTCACCAATGTGATACATACACCTCCCAATGTATTCCCTGTCGGTTTCAAATGGGTTTTCGTCCGCAAACGGAATGAAAACAATGAGGTGGTGAGATACAAAGCAAGGCTTGTAGCACAAGGGTTCACGCAGAGACCCGACATTGATTTCAATGAAATTTATTCTCCAGTAATGAGTGGAATAACATTCTGATACTTAATCTCATTGGCAGTTAAAAATTATCTATCTTTTCAGTTGATGGATGTAGTGACTGCATATCTTTATGGGTCACTTGATTCGGACATATACATGAAAGTTCCCGATGGAATTTCAATTTCGAATCCAAACGCAAATCGCAATATGTATTGTGTAAAATTAAACAAGTCTTTATACGGCTTGAAACAGTCGGGTAGAATTTGGTACAACCGACTAAGTGAGTTCCTAACCAAAAAGGGATACTCCAACAATGATGATTGCCCATGCGTGTTTATTAAAAGATCCTCAACAAGATTTTGCATTATATCTGTGTATGTTGATGATCTTAATATCATTGGTAACACACAAGATATAGATGAAGCACGTAATCATCTTATGACGGAATTGGAAATGAAGGATTTGGGTAAAACCAAATTTAGCTTAGGTATACAACTTGAGCACCTTCATACATGCATCATAGTGCATCAATCAGCCTATGTCCAAAAATATTGGAGAAATTCAATATGGACAAAGCATATCCATCGAAAACCCCCATGGTTGTTCGATCTCTCGACAGGGACAAAGATCCACTTAGACCCCGAGATGACAATGAAGAGTTATTGGGACCTGAGGTTCCATATCTCAGTGCCATCGGAGCGCTTATGTACCTTGCAAACTGCACCCGGCCGGATATTGCATTTGCGGTAAATCTACTTGCTAGACATAGCGCTGCTCCAACCAAAAGACATTGGGTAGGAATGAAGCATATCCTTAGATATCTTCAATGCACTAAAGATCTCGGTCTATTCTTACAGAAGAATAAAAATATGGATTTAATAGGATATACAGATGCTGGCTATCAGATCCCCATAATGCCAGATCTCAAACAGGCTTTGTATTTTTACACGGTGGAACAGCCATCTCTTGGAAGTCTTCAAAACGGACTCTAGTGGCTACATCCACTAATCATTCTGAAATAATTTCATTATATGAAGCATCACGTGAATGTGTATGGCTTCGTAGAATGATTAACCACATACAACAATCATGTGGTATAGGTGATATCGCATCACCTACCATTATCTACGAAGATAATGCTGTTTGCGTTGTTTAAATGCAAACGGGTTACATAAAGAGCAATATCACAAAACATATTGCACATAAACTATTTTACCCACATGAATTGCAAGAGAGTGGGGAAATAAATATTCTGCAAACTAAGTCTTGTGATAATCTCGCAGACTTATTAACCAAGTCATTACCAACCTCCACATTCCAAAAATGTGTTCATGGAATTGGTATGCGAAGACTACGTGATTTGCATATGTCAGGGGGAGAAATCTCCTAAGACTTAACCCGTTCAATACAAATATTGTACTCTTTTTTCCTTTATGAGTTTTCTCTCTAAGGTTTCTCATCAAGGTTTTTAATGAGGCAATATGACAACGTAATCATAAATATATATCTCTTTTCCCCACAGGGGTTTTTAGGAGATATAATCAAATATATGTCATATCATTTTTCTCCTTAAAATTTTCCCATTGGGTTTTAAAGGAGTTTTTCATGGCATATCTACTCTATCAATTCTCCTCATATTTTTCCTACAGGGTTTTGGAGGAGTTTTTCTAAGACGATGAATCAAGGTGATCATATGAAACACATTGGTCAAGGGGGGAGTGTTACAAACTAAAAGTAAAGGGTGCCCAATGTGCAGATGCCTTCTCCAAACAGACTCTTCTTCATGAACAGACATCTATTCATACCACTCCCTCTTCATCTATAAATATGTACCATGTACTGATTCAGAGTTTAATGAATGAAATCAACATTTCATTTGCAATCACTTGTTCCCTCTTGCAACAAAAACAAAGTTGTATCGGAAAGGGTTACACGAAGTACAATTTATTTCCTTTTTTTCCGTTGCTCCATGCCTTCGTGAACTCTTGGGAGGGAGGGGATTATCATCCCTTTTAAATTAAGAAGAAATAAATCTTTAATCAATAGCATCTGATGGCCATTATAGTTTTGCTTAATTAGAATTTACTTGATTAAGGGCCAGATGTTTTGCTTTTGTGAGAATTTCTAACTTTTTTTCTTAGTGACTCTGAAGCACTTGTCATGAATTTTTAGTAATAAATAGATTTTTAAAAGCGAGTGCAAAGAAGTCCTTGTCTATACGAACAACAGTACACTATTTTCTCTAGAAAATCAAGCAACTTGTAGAACTATCCTACTACAATGGTGCGCAACGACTGTACACACACCACCTTGCATTTATCCATAGTGTACAGTAGAGATGAGATTTCAGCATCATGCAGGCACGCAGCAGTTGACTTTCTCCCCGATCCAAAAGTCATACCGGAGCTGGGAGAAGAAAAACAACGGTGCAATGCTACGAGGGATGGAGGTATCCGGAGACAGGCGCCGGGATGACTGGCGCAGAGCATCCGATGGTCGCGCCCGTGCCGGGGACACGCCCGGAGCCACGATACACGCCAACACCACTGTTCCCCCACCCAACAGCAAACAAAACCAATACGACGGCCACCTATGGCTACGAGGACGAGCTATACCAAGCAAGAGTAGTACAGCACTCGCACGCACCAATCGCGCCGCGCGCATCGCGAAATTTCACGGCGAATCGTAGAACGAGGTGCGTGGAATTCAGTGGCGGATCCAGAAATTTCAAAATGGGTATTCGAAATTACAAAATATTGTTCAATTGAAAATATAAAGGTTCACAGTAGCCAAAATTAAAATACAAATATTTATATTAGAGACAACATCTCAAATAATATAAAGAAATTATAAAATAATCAAAAATTAACACGACGATGCTTCATGCCTTGGAAACGAGATATAATGGCATGCAGACAAATACACAAAAAGGAAACAACTTCAGCAAGGAGTGAAAAACAAAACTCAAAGACTAATGGTTTTAACCATGATGATTGGAATTAGAGATGAACTGTTTCCCTGGAACTACTAACCTGAGTCAAAGTTCAAATCGGAATAATTCTATAATAGAGTTGTACAATCACAACGAGATGCTTTAATCAAATTAAAAAAACAATTCTCTTTGTTAGATTTTTGTATTCTCAAGCGGAAGTTCAAAAGTGCTTTTATCATGAACATACTTTGTTGAACGGTTTCTAACTAACTTAAGTAGTATGCTAAACAAAATATGGATCAGACAGCCAGACATCAATGGGGATCAAATCATCCAAGTGTCCAACACAGCAGGCTACATAACAAACTTGATAACATTTACATATTTTCTAAATAATTGATACATAAGTCATCAAAATATAATCAACTACTATGCAAAAACTTTAGAATCATTATATATACCTCACTTCTTTAAGCAAAATACAACTCACGTCTTTATTTAGACACATAATTTTGCTTCAAATTAGAGATCGCTAAGGGAGTAGGAGACAGAAGGATTATCGGATTAGAGATATGGGGCCATGACGCCATGGGGTCACTAGGTCGGGGAGGGTGAGCCTATGCTGCTGCACCGCATTGGCGAGCGATGATGGCAAGGTGACTTGCGTTGCGAAACGGCCGCTCCAGTGCTCCTTTAAGACCAGAAGCTCCTGCACCACCAGATGGAGAGAGACAGAGGAGAAACTTGGGTGAGAGAAAAGACTGAGTGAGACCTAAAGTTTCTACCATGTGTCATGTGAATCACTATAGTGGCCTAGTGGGCCTAGGCCAGTGTTTGGCGCCAATTTGGGCATAGGAGAGGGAAATATGCCAAAAGAATCTAAGTAATAATTTAGACTGACTGAGTATGAACAAGATAAATTTGGCCTAACTACTATATACATATATATTATATCTTGTATATAGTAGATTTTTTAACAAAAATTTTGGGTATTCGACTGAATACCCTTGACTTACTAAAGAACCGCCCATGCGTGGATGGCGGCAGCAGCAGGGGGGCAATTCAGTGGAGTAGTTTTGTTCTTGGTATCCAGCGTCCTTTTTGTTTGCTGCAGGCTTTGGAATCGAACTGTGCGTGAGGACTGGTCGATTGGAGCGTACAGTTTAATGAAACTTCGTTGGTTCATCTTTCTTTAATTGACTGCTTAGAAGCAACTTTCGCTCATCATTAAATTTCCGGAGCAGTAATCTTAGGCCCTGTTTGGAATACGGGAATTTTTTCCGATTCCTGCGGGAATTGAAATATTTCCTACAAAATTCCTGTGAAATTCTTCTGTTCCAAACAGGCCCTTTTATTCTATTCTACTCCCTTCTGCTAAATCTCCAAAACACAATTTTAACCAATGTAATCTATAGAAAAAACTGGATGTTGCATTTAATTGAAGCTACTAGTAATAGCTAGAATTTAAATAGTTTAGCCGAGCATCCATGAAGATGTCATATACGGCAACCGTAGGCATAAGTGAGGGTAGTGGAGGTCAGCTGGGTTGACACGAACAAGATAATATTAATGTGAGACGACGATAGCTATTGGAGATGATGAAGAAGGGTGGGATAGCGGTAGTAGTGAGGGATGAGAAGGTGGACGATGGCAGATACAAGCGATGGCAACAGGAGGGGCCGAGGTTGGGCTTCGCTGGTGCTGGTGCTGGTGCTGAGGCAATAGGTTCTGGTGGGAGGCACCGCTCGAGAGTTCGAAGGAGATGATAAGGGCTCAGATTTTTAAGGGTTGGGGAGGAGTCGATTCCAGGGGCGTAGCCAGTAGGGGGGCTTGGTGAGGCTTGAGCCTCACCTCCCCCCAATGACAACCAACAAGCAAAGCAGAAGCGATTTTGTATAATTACTTGTTGCCTTCATATTGTTTGCTGCTTGCCATTTTGCTTGAGCAAAGTAAAGTAAAACAACAAGCAAAGCAATCAAAAGCCTTCTGCCATTGGTAACAATCAACAACCTACTTTTAGTAATGCTTACCATTTTGCTTGCTACTTGCTTACTTCTTACTTTTCTCTGCGCTCTAAATATTTTCGTTGCTCGAGAGCAAAAGTTGCTGCTGATTTCCACGGCACGATTCCTTCCCAGTTTGTCAGAATCAAATTAAAATCATAATAAACTTGTTTAAAAAACTATACTGCCCAGCCATATCAATAGGCATCATCCACAAAAACAGCATCACTGCACATTGTCTCCTTCATCTTGTTCCAAACTGTCTCCTTGGGCAAACCTTCCAATAACCTATTCTCTGCTATCCAAACTCTGAATCAAGTGGTTCAAAATTTGAAATTCATCTACATTTATATTATACTTCCAAGTACCTATTTTATACTTTTTTTATTTCATTTGATTTTATTTTGTTTGGGCCGTTTTTCACGTGTAGACTACAATGTTTCCGAGTATGACTTCGTTAATCTTTCTCATCACCAGTATACTTTGAGCCAACCCTCTATTTTCTTTCTGGCTTCGCCACTGGTCGATTCTATTGTTGGATGCTTATCCAACCTCATCCAACGCCCAGAAATTTGAATGATTTTAGATCCCAAAATCATTCGTACGATGGCTTAGCCATTCCCTAAAAAGTTTGGTCGAGCTTTTCAAGTTAGCCACTAACTAAGCTATTGCACATCAGTAAAAACGCACACACTGGAGAACCTAGCATTACTCGGATGGGGAGAGGACTTCTCTGGGGTCTGACCCCATTGAGAGCAAATGAGGATAGGTACGTGGCGCACAATCATAGGCCAGCTGAATCCTCTCTCCAGAATTTCCCTCTACTCTCATTTTTTTTACATCCTTATTGTGTATGTGTCCCATGGAAACCAAATGGGGTCAGACCCCATATAAGTCCTTGCCCTCGGATGGTGGTACTACCGGCGCGCAGGCCATTCGTACGATTTTAGATCCCAAAATCATTCGTACGATGGCTAGCCATCCCTAAAGCGGGCGACGCTGACATCCTACCGGATACAAAGCTCGGGGGAACGCCGCGCCCTCCGCCCCGCCACGTCGCCAGCGCGCGCCTCGGCCGGCGCGTGGCGCGGGAATTTCGGTACGGCTGGGGGAGGGGATTTCCCTGTGCTTTCCGAAAATTACGTAGAGGTCCTTTTTCCTCGCGAACAGGTCCCTGCCAGTTTTTTTACCCCTCCACTTTGCAGGATAGCGCCCCGCGTTTTCCTAAATTACGTACGGGCCCTCGTTTATTTACGTCCAGGCCCATTTATTTACATACAGGTCCTCGATTTTTTACGGAAAGCACCTCTAACTTTTTCGAAAATACACATTTGCCCTAGATTTTTTTTATAAACCTCATCACGAATTATCGCATCTTTTACTTCGATACACACGGTGGCTGGCGCGGCGTGCCGCCGTGCCTACGAGGCTAGTTTCCTCGACATGTGACGTATTTAGGCTCCTCTCGTATGGGTTTAAATTTCTGATTTTCGATTTGTTTTTTACTATTTCAATTTTTTCTTTTTATAACTCTTTGGATTTTTGAGCTTTTTGCCGGTTCTTTTTTTGTATTCGTTTGCATTATAAGTGATGGACTAATCCTTTTTTCCATTTTATTTTTTTAAATTTAATTATATCTAATAAACTATCATCAGTTACAATATAATTTTAACTAAATATAATAAAAATCAGTCCTAAATCATAAAAATTCAATCCAACTGAGTAGCATCTTAAACGCGCCCTCGTTGTGGACTTGTGGTCGCTAATAGTAGCCGGTGGTGTTGCTTCCGTAGCAGTAGCACCACACACATTCCGACTCATAAATTGCCCCTAGCTACGGCGACATAGCTAGCGCGTGTGGATGGGCAAGCATGCAGGAACTACAGCGGTAACGTCTTGCTGACACCTTCACAGTATGCGAAAAAAGAGCTTGGCGTCTTGTTAGTAAACGAGGCCTACCGAGCAAAAGCGAAGCTTGCCCCCTGCGTCTCGACGTGGATAAGACGCGACGTCGCGAGAGATCTCTGTTCCCAGTCTGCTGCATATGGTACCAAAGGCGCGCCCGACCGGTTGCGTCGCATGAAACGGCGGAGCTAGAGATTCTATGGAGCCCGGTCCACCACCTATACCCCCACGACACCCGCTCTCTGTCCACGCCATGTCCGGCTGTCCAGACGGTTGAAGATCTGCCGCGTCAAGAGCAGGGGCGTAGCCAGTAGGGGGGCTTGGTGAGGCTTGAGCCTCACCTCCCCCCAATGACAACCAACAAGCAAAGCAGAAGCGATTTTGTATAATTACTTGTTGCCTTCATATTGTTTGCTGCTTGCCATTTTGCTTGAGCAAAGTAAAGTAAAACAACAAGCAAAGCAATCAAAAGCCTTCTGCCATTGGTAACAATCAACAACCTACTTTTAGTAATGCTTACCATTTTGCTTGCTACTTGCTTACTTCTTACTTTTCTCTGCGCTCTAAATATTTTCGTTGCTCGAGAGCAAAAGTTGCTGCTAATTTCCACGGCACGATTCCTTCCCAGTTTGTCAGAATCAAATTAAAATCATAATAAACTTGTTTAAAAAACTATACTGCCCAGCCATATCAATAGGCATCATCCACAAAAACAGCATCACTGCACATTGTCTCCTTCATCTTGTTCCAAACTGTCTCCTTGGGCAAACCTTCCAATAACCTATTCTTTGCTATCCAAACTCTGAATCAAGTGGTTCAAAATTTGAAATTCATCTACATTTATATTATACTTCCAAGTACCTATTTTATACTTTTTTATTTCATTTGATTTTATTTTGTTTGGGCCGTTTTTCACGTGTAGACTACAATGTTTCCGAGTATGACTTCGTTAATCTTTCTCATCACCAGTATACTTTGAGCCAACCCTCTATTTTCTTTCTGGCTTCGCCACTGGTCAAGAGACAGAGGAAACCGCGAGTGGTGGTGCATGTAAATAAGACGGTAAAAAAGTTTGAAGTTTATGAGCTATTTGAGTTTGGTTTATTTGAGATTTGATTTGAGCTCGGTTTAAACTTTAAATGAGCCGAACTCGAGATTGATCTCGAGCTCGCGAGCTTCACCGAGCTGAACTCGAATAGTTCGCGAGTCTCAATTTGAGCTTAAATAGTGATACATATTAACTCTTACCAAGTTTACTCAAGCTGAACTCGAGTTTGAGCTTTTCTTATTGTTGAAAATTAGTGTATGTTTGAATATTTTGACTGTTATCGAGTTTACTAGAGCTGAGTTCGAACACAAATTTTTTTTATTATTGAAAAATAGCGCATAATAAATTATTTTAATTGTTATCGAGCTTAACGAGTCGAGTTCGAGTCCAGATCTAGGTTCAGACCTCAACTCAAGCTTGACTCGAGTTTCTACCGAGCTCAAAACTGAAAGGCCAAACTCGTTCAGCCCTAAATATAAAGACTTGCTTGCCATCTCTGTCACTCTGGTGAGGCCCTTCACTGAGAAATTTACACGAAAAAATCACACGCGCATCACTATGGTGTGCATGAAAGATTAACACGTAGAGTGTGGTTCGTACCAGAACTCAAGCGTAAGAAGGTCAATGGCTGAGATGCCAGAAATCAGCTGGTAACTCGTTGACTCATCCGATTCCTTACTACGATCATCTTATGGATTGTGAAGTGTAAACTATAAGAAGCTTTACTATATTTTTCCGTGCATGAGCATGGACGAAAAAGTCAAGGAAAATTGCTTACTTGTGGTTCAAATATCTCTTTGGCGTCCTCAGGTGCGAGAGCCTCGAGCGGGAGAGCCTATCCATAGCGTAGGCAGCAGCACCGCGCGGACCTCGTGTGGAGCCAAGCAGAACACCTCCACTCCTCCAGGACGTGCACCACGGTGAAATGATCCTTCTTCTGGAGCTTGGAGATAACGGACATGCAGGAGCGAAAATAAAACGAAAATAATCAAGGTTCACTATTTTATCATACATATAATAACATATATAATTTTTAGGTAATATTATACTAAATAATAATGTGTTCGACAATTTTTAGTATCAATACTTCAATATAACCGGTAGCAGTTTATGATGATAAAGAAATAGTGATCGAAATATTTACCAAAATGAAAAAAACTTGATAATAGCATTGCTTAGTTGCAGCAAACTAAAGGAATTAAGGGTGAAATCACAGACAAAAGTTGGTATGTATTGGTAAAAATACATTATCCGACCTCAATGATATGTTAAAAGAGAACAAAATTACTTAAAGTTTTCAAGGAAAATTTGAGAGAGATTTAGAGCAAAGTACATATTAATCGGGTGGACCTAAGTTTCCTTCGACCGGCAAGAGCTCAAGGCAACAGGAACCAGGCAGCGCTACGGCAAGATAGCAGGCAAGGGCTGCCGGTGGCGTCGATTTCTCATGTTCTTTGTCGACAAGTCACTGCCTGGCTAGGTGCGGCTATGCAACATGCATGGTGCACATCTCCTGATCAACCATACGAAACGAATAGGTGTCGAGGGTTGCTGCGAGGTGACATGCTTTGCAATCAATCAAATAGATGTTGTGGCATGTTGCGGTCCTCCCTCTTGGGCTATGCAAGGGCTGGCTTGACCTGCTGCAGTTGCCTCATAGGCTGAGAGAAGTGGATGCTCCTCATAGACTGTTGTTAGCTACTAGGAATTTAGACTATTAGGGCCTGTTTGGTTGCCTGCATGCGGGATGGCTCGCACCCGCGCATGCAGGGAGATTGTGTTTGGTTGACTGCGGAGAGGAGAGAGCCTGTACGAGCGGATGCAAAAAAACAACTGGAGCTAGACTGAGGAGGAACGCGACTGAGGAGCTTCCCTCCTTAGCCTGACCACGCTTATACAGTTTGCATCAGCTCATCTGCCAACCAAACAGACCCTTAGTGATCACTTCATTGAACATCAACGAAGGGACCGAGTGAACTAAGTTCGGGCTGTAAGTTTACACATGGACAGAAAGCGCTGATTCCTAATAAAAAATTTTAGACCCTGTGTTCTGTGATACTGGATATCTTATCTTGCTTCCGCTCCTGCGGACAAGTACTTGTACGTGCATACGGCGAGGCGCTGGTATGGGACGCCGGTCGCAGTCACCGCGACCGCTTCCTTCCGGTCGAGGGACACTGTGGCGCGGGCTTGCTCGGGCGCAAGTGCTGGATGGGCATGCTCACGGTTCTTAGGGCGGCCGGGGAGTTGCGAGGTGGCTACTTGCCGGGTGGCTCCGCCTACGGTTTGCATGCGTCGCCAAACTATCCAGCACATGCATGTTCGACCGGTGCATCCATCCTTCTCCCTCGTCCTTACAAGGAGCAATTACAGATTTCCTTTCGTTATCCAAGCTAGAGTTGCTGTAAGTACGTAGAATTACGCTCGACGGCTCGAGACAGGGGCTAATCTTACCAGACATACGACCGGGGGCTTCGCGCGAGGGGAGGGCGGCCACGTCGCCCACGCGCTGCGGCCAGCGCTAGCCGCCGAAATTCGGTACGGTCGGGGGAGCCAATTTTCTATGCTTTTCGGAAATTACGTATAGGTTCTTTTCCCTCGCAAAAAGGTCCCTACCAGTTTTGTTTTTTAAAAAACACCCATTCACTTTACCGAAATTTTGTATCCTTTGCAGGATAGCGCTCCGCAGTTCTCTAAATTACGTATGGGTCCTCGTTTATTTACGTACAGGCCCTCGATTTTTTACAAAAAACCCTTTGGCTTTTCCGAAAATACGCCTGTGTCCTCGATTTTTTTCCCACTTCACCGAAATTTTGTATCCTTTGCAGGATAGCGCCCCGCAATTTTCTAAATTCCGTACAGGTCCTCGTTTATTTACGTACAGTCCCTCAATTTTTTACAAAAAAGACCTTTGGTTTTTCCGAAAATACGTATGTGTCCTCAATTTTTGTAAAAAGCTTCTCACGAATTTTCGTCTCTTTTACTTCGGCCCATACAGTGACTGGCGTGGCGTGCCGCCACGCCTACGTGGCTAGTTAATATTCACGCCTGGATAACAATCCAATCAATGACGGTAGTTGTGTTTATTGACATATACGCTTGGAGGATCTAGCGGAGGTACGATTAGATCGAGCTAGCTTGAGCGTGTCTTATGGCCCCTCCACGGATGTTATTAACAAATCCTTGCTCACACGCCCAGACGTGAGACATCAATTAAGCAATCGCAACGCTCGGCACTGTGCTGTGCTCGCACGAACTAGGCCATACCTCTATTTTCTGTAGCGATGCACGGATCACCCCTGTTCCATCTATCTGGAGGGCATGTTTTTTATGTGGTTTATGTCTTTTTTCCTTACGATATTAATCTAATAAGTACGAAAAAAAATCAAAAACTAAAAACCATTGAAAAATCAGATAGAACAGGACTGTAACATAAGCAACCATGTCGAATCGCAGCAAAGTTCACGAACAAAATCTCTTATGTATTTGGCCCTATTCATTTGGATTGCGACTGATGTCTTTTGCCTACTTTTTTCTAGACGACAGCGGACGACGGAGATGCTGACATGAACAGAGTCCATGATTTTAGACTTAAAAGACCGTTTAGATAAATGACTTCCAGAAGACACTTTAGAGAGCACTCCCGCTATTTCGGCTTCCACCCAAACTAAAAACCACAAAAAAAAAAAGCAAAAAAGACCTTCCCCTCCTTCCCCTTTCGCCCCTCCGTAATTAGGGCCTGTTTGGTTGGTGCCTAAACTTGCCATACCTAAGTTTAGGCAATGTGTGGCTGCCACAGAAAGTGTGGCTAACAAAATCGAAGCCACACTTGTGGCAAAGTTTGGCAAGAAACTGAGTCTATGACGTGTGGGGCCGGGTGCTAAGAAAGTGTGGCATACCACAGTTGCGTCAGTGAACCAAACAGCTACCTAAAAACTGTGGCACGCCTAACTTATGGCTAGACAATTTCTGATCATGGCATGGCTTCGATCGCGCCCCCACCAGATCGGTCGGTGAGATGAGCTAGGGCAGTAGCTTTTCGGTGACGTCACAGGCCTCGCAATGTGAAGAGCCCTCCTCTCTGACAGGGAGGACCCAGCCCAGGTGGGCTCTACGGCTCAGTCAGTGGAGACGTTGACCTGGACGTATTTAAGTACACTTGTTTTTGGCGTACCCGCGGTTGCTGACCTTGCCCGTGAGGCGGGACCAGAGTTTTTGTATTTGTACCCCCCCTCAAGCGTATATGTATTTTTGTGCTCTCCTAGTTGTTTTTTCTTTGTACGCGTAGAGGCGTGCTTACACTGTACACTGCATTGTGGCCTAACTGTATTTGGACCGTACAAAAGCTTCCCCGGTTCCGTATATTTGCTGACACCATAGCCATATATTTTATGAGGGCAGTGCTTCGTATTTGTGCGAGGAATTATTGGTATGTTACCCCATATGCATGGTAGGTACGAGTAAATATCTGCAGGTCTTGTAGTACAAATGTACCTAGTAAAGTCGCGATGGAAATGTATAATACGAGTAGTTAGGCTAAGTATTTAGTATATTCGGAGTTAATTCTACTGATTAGTAACTTGGCGTGTGCAGATAATGATACACGGAATGCACTGATCTTAGTGATCTTTTCCCTTTCTTTTTGCCGAATTTACGTTGAGTTCAAAGAATCTAACACTTTAAAATTCATAGGGTGGATTCCTTTTTTAGCTGTGCCTATGTCTTTTGCCTCTAGTATGAGCAATTCTACAAACAAATTAAATGCCGATAAATCGATAAGTTACTTTAAAAAACTACTTTAATAAATCATTTTGAAAAGATAAGAAAGAAGATATCATGTTTGTTTATTTAAAAAATCATAAAGCATAAATTATAAAGTGAAAAGAAAACATATGACTTAAAATAAGGGAGGGAATAAACGAATCATAAGAAAGAAGAGCCAGACAAAGAAAAGGAAAGAAGGGCGAGAAAATAGTTCGGTAGAGGATGGAAGGAGTAGAGGGGCAGCAATGCTATTCTCTCTCTCTACCCTTTTAAAAGCTCTCCACAGACCTTTTTATTTTACTGGGTCCGTGTGGGTGTAGAGAGGCGGGGGAGAGGTGTTGGATAGAGGCATCTTTGCCAGCTAGGATGTTGAGGGATAGAAGCCTTCTCTGAAAGAGAAAGCAGTAGCAGACTAGCAGGGCAAGACTGCAAGAGAGAGAATCTAGAGAGAGAGGGGGGAGAGGAGAGAGAGCGGTGTTGTGCAGTGCAGTCAAAGCTGGCATTTCTCTCATATTCTCGCCACCCATCCCATTTCTTCCCCACTCATTCAAACAGAGAAAAGCTTATAAAATATATGCGAGGTGATAGATTTGGGAGAGGTAGAAGTTAGAACAGGATCCGTATAACCTCCTCTCTCCTCTTGCCTTCTTGCCTAGCCCTTCCCTTCTCTCTCGTCCGGTGTGGGTGTGTGCGGTGCCCCCCTTGGGGATCGATTCGAGCGGTTGGGTCGGGCCGATTGATGCGCGGGAGGCAATGGCGGTGTCCTCGCCTTCTGCCCCGGAGAAGAAGAGGAAGTGGCTGCTCAGCAACAGGAAGGTCCATGCCGGTGCTTGCGCTGTGTTCTCTCTGCGTTGTTTGGTTGGGTTCCACCGGCCGGTTCTTTGCCACAACACACCGATGGTTCATCTGTTCATGAACTATTTGGTCTTTTGGTACCTGCACAGACGCCAAGAGAACTTTTGGTCCTTTGACTTGAGGAGGAGTTGCTGTTTGGTCGTGGCGTCGTCCAAATGCCAGGACAGCTTCTTTGAGTCAATAACCATTTGTTCCTTTCGAGCTTGCTGTGCGTTCGGTTGCTTCGTTCAAGAGCTGCTTGATTTGAGCGCATTCTGTCTGCTCGTCCTATTTTGGTTGTTTTATCCCCGAAAAATTTGGTCTTTTTCTCAGAATGGTCAAACTTTCTCTGTTTGTGCAAAAATCCAACTTTGGTGCGTTAAATCTGATGTTTGTGTGGACGTTTCTGTTTGGGCAGGTGATCGACAAGTACCTGCGTGAGGCGCGGGCGATTCTTGCGGCGGCTCCGGAACCCGGCGGCGGGGACGCGGTGGCGGCGCTCGGCCTGGTGGACGCGGCACTGGAGCTGTCGCCGCGGATGGAGGCCGCCCTGGAGCTGCGGGCGCGCGCGCTCCTCGCATCGCGGCGCTACCGCGAGGTCGCCGACATGCTCCGCGAGTACATCCCCAGCTGCAACAAGTGTTGCTCTGGCGAGGACACCTCTTCTTCCTCGTCGTCTTCCGTGTCCTCCTCCAGCTCCGGTGACCTATGTACAGTAGCCCGTGTCAAACTCCTCTCGCCCGACCGCCACCGCTCCGACGCGTCCGAGCCTGGGGCCGGGGCCGCCCGCTCCTTCCGATGCTTCGACGTCTCCGAGCTCAAGCGCCGCGTCCTCGTCGGCCTCTGCAAGAACCCCAACACGGACACCCAATGGAGGTATATAGCCTTCACCATTATTACCTCTTATAAGTGAAGAGTGCTCTCTCCTGCGCTTTCCTCCTAATGGCTAATGGTTAATGCCGACGTACAGGTACTTGGTCCTGGGCCAAGCTTGCTTCCACCTGGGCCTCATCGAGGACGCCAAGGTGTTGCTCCAGACCGGCCGGCGCCTCGCCTCGGCGGCGTTCCGCCGCGAGAGTGTTTGCTGGTCGGAGGACAGCTTCTCATCCTCTGCCGCGGCAGCAGCTGTTGCCTCCGTGCCGTCGGGAAACGCTTCCAAGTCCGGCTTGGCGTTCATCATACCGGCCATGGAGTCGGAGGCCGTGTCCCATCTCCTCGCGCACGTGAAGCTCTTGCTCCGCCGCCGCACGGCCGCCATGGCTGCGCTCGACGCTGGCCTCCCCGCGGAGGCTGTACGTCATTTCTCCAAGATCCTGGAGGCACGCCGCGGCGTGCTTCCGCACCCCTTCGCCGTCGCGTGCCTCGTCGGCCGTGCCGCTGCGTTCCAGGCCGGCGGCCGCCCAGCCGACGCTATCGCGGACTGCAACCGTGCACTCTCGCTCGACCCCGCGTACATCCCGGCGCTCCGCTACCGTGCCGACCTTCTCCAGTCCGTGGGTGCACTCGCCGATTGCCTCCGTGACCTTGACCACCTGAAACTTCTTTACGACGCCGCGCTCCGGGATGGCAAGCTTCCGGGACCCAGATGGCGACCACAAGGTGGTGTGCGTCACCGAGAGATCGCCGGTGCCCACCGCAAGCTGATCGCCCGCATCCAAGGACTCCGCAGCCGTGTCGCCGCCGGCGAGGCGTGCAACATTGATTATTACGCGCTATTGGGTGTGCGCCGCGGATGCACGCGCTCTGAACTGGAACGCGCGCACTTGCTCCTTTCGCTCAAGCTCAAGCCCGACCGTGCCGCGGTGTTCGGCGAACGGCTGGAGTTCGTGGACGAGCACCGCGACCTCGAGGCGGTGCGCGACCAGGAGCGCATATTGGCGCAGCTGTTGTACAGGATGCTGCAGAAGGGGTACTCGTTCATTCTGTCATCCGTGATGGACGAGGAGGCTGCCGAGAGACAGAGGGCCAAGGAAGCCGCCGTCGTGTCCAAGCAAGAGGCCGCGAAGCAAGAACTGGCAGCACCGATGCCGGAGAAGCCCAAGCAGACGGAAAGCGCTCCCAGCACCACCGTGCGGAAGGCGAAACCAAAGGCGAAGGCTGCCGCGACCGTGCCAACAATGTCCAAGGCGGCGGTTACCACGGCGGCGGCGACGACGACAGCACCGGTGTACCAAGGGATTTTCTGCCGCGACCTGGCTGTGGTGGGGACCCTGCTGTCCCGCGGCGGGTTTGACCGCGCCCTCCCGGTGAAGTGCGAGGCGATGAGCTGCTGATGGGTGCCAGCCATGACACAGGGGTGCCATCATCTGATGCGAGGTGTACGGACCACGGAGACTGATGGAACAGATGATCCAGGCAGGTGGCGGGAAAAAGGAGAGGCGTTTGAATTGTTCGATAGAACTCGCTATTGTACAGTTTGGGGAGGGGGGAAATAATAGCAAACAAAAAAAAAGTGAGAGAAATTTTTGGTGGGGAGGAGGTTGGGAGTGTTACAATGCAGTTAGTTCTCTGGTTCCCTACTTCCCCCTGCCTGCCTGCTGTTAGCACCCTGCTGTTGCCTGTTGCTGCTCAACTTGGTACTGCTCCTCCTTATATCATGTACAGCCTTTTCATTTCTTTCTTTTGTTCGCCTCAAGATTCTAGCTTCTGCAATCTGCACTCCACCCCCTGGGTACTCCATCATAGAGTATGATGCACTGTATGTATGATCTGCAATTTCGCACTTTTGTTTGCACCTCTGTACGCTCCATCTATCTACAGTGTAGACACACAAACTCATATCGGCAATAGTAGTACCAGTAGGCATCTTTGAGTCGCATCCGGCCAATGCGTTCAGAGGGCGAGGGGGACGGCTAGGTCTTAAAGCTGCCTGTAGATGATGCACGGTGAGTGACTGGTTGCCTGGGGCTCTCTGGTGCTGGTGTCCCCGCTCCGCTGGGCCCTGCAGCTACTGCCCGGTCCTGCCCTGCCCTGCCCTGCCATGCCATCGTTTGTGAGAATCGTGGCTGGACGATGCGGTCTACTGCTAGATCATCTCGTCTCTGTGCCTTGGTGCCCAGCTGCTGCGCTGTGTCTCTTGTACTACCAACCGTGCTGCACCACACACACACACTGCCCGCTTTTGCATGCAAGTAAAAGCCACGCCTCGCTGCGCTGTGGTTGCACCAGAGCAGCAGAGATCCCCCCAACCTCCTCCTCCTCCTCCTTTGCAGTTCGTACAGGGTTACAGCGTGTGAGCTTTTGCCCTCCCGTGTGGTCACTGAAGACTAAGGTGCCGTACAGTTGAGCTAAAATTTATAAATAGTAAAAAATAAATAAAAATTAGAAACTCAAACCGAAGTAAGTGGAGTCTACCAATCATGCGGAGATGGATGCATCTGTGGCATCAGTCACAAAATATCTTTGTGGTTACGACGCGTCGCGATCCGAACGATCCGCGCCGTGGATAAACTAATCCTGACGTGATCTGCACCGTCGGGTCTAACTCTAAGCGAAGCCTGAGATGCACGCATGCCCTGCTTTGCCGCTCATCGCATCAGGATCACGCAAAAAGTCGCTGCGGTTTTAGTGGCAGCGGCAGGTGGTCGGTTAGTTTAAGCGAGCGAGCGAGCGTCATCTCGTCTCACACCCGTGTCCCCCCATCCGATTCGTTTTGTCGCAGGATGCGATGGTGCGATTGATCTGATCGATTGATGCGAGCGTTGAGGCGAGGTGACGCACGAACGCGTGACACGGGGTCCGTGAACCCGGCATTGTTTAGTGCTGATCTTATCAGACGCAACAGCAAGTTGGTGCTAAACAAACGCTCTGGTCAGGGAGCAGGAGGCGATAGGACTGACGGTTGTGAACATCCGTAACTGTACATGCATCACGCGTGGCCTTGGCTTAGCTTCGCACTACCATGTGTTATCCACGTGATCTGATCTAGGGGCTCGATTTCAGGCTCGGTTCGGCTCATCGTCTTTGGGAGGAACGTTTTGAATGATTAGGAGGGGATGGATTTGGATATGTTATGGGTTTAGCTTTTACTAAACCAAACCGTCCTGATCAGACACGTCCTTTTGCTAGCGCGGTCTGTCCGACTAGGTTAAACAAATGGATCCATAGTATGTCCGGCATTGCAGCAACTTTTTTTTTTAATCTAATCTCCATACACATGATTTTACAAGTTTGATCTCCTCTGTGACCATAGCAAGTGACATATATCGTTTGTTACGCTCACCTATCGTGGTAAGTGACAGACACGTAGTGCCGCTAGCTCGGTAGGTTACTACTGGATTCAGTCGCTGTGGTAGTCCTACAGGTCTCCTAACTGCCGAGCTTGTTTAGCTTAATAAGTAAGCTGTCAAACACGCCTAGCTCGATAGATCACCTACCGTGCTAGCTACATTGCCTGCCATCTACTATAATGTATGAAGGTGGCAGATGATACATGTTATTTGTTGCTGCTGCCACAGTTAGAAAGGCTAAATTTGTAAGATTATACGAGCGAAATCCAGGTTTAAAAAAAAACTGCTGAAGTGCTATATACGATGACTTCTAAAGAAGGGAAAATTGAATATATAGGACTGAGTTGGGAGTGGTTTTGTAAAATAGGACCGAGTTATTTGTCCTCGTAAATATAGGACCGAGTTGAGCACCTTGTTGCAAATATAGGATTTTTCCCATTTTAATTTCATTTCCATTTTTCAGCAATTTTTCTCCACGCGAAATGACTGTTTTGCCCTTCTTCTTCCTCCCGCTACCGGCCGCGCGCCGCTGCTCCCGGCCTCGCCGCCGCTGCTCCCGGCTTCGCCGCCGCCGCTCCCGGCCGCGCCGCGCCGCGCCGCCGCCGCTCCCTCGCTGCCCCGCGCGGAGCAGGCCAAGAGCGGCGGCGGCGCGACGCGGCCGGGAGCGGCGGCGGCGAGGCCGGGAGCAGCGGCGGCGGCGCGGCGCGGGGCAGCGAGGGAGCGGCGGCGGCGCGGCGCGGCCGGGAGCGGCGGCGGCGAGGCCGGGAGCAGCGGCGCGCGGCCGGGAGCGGGAGGAAGAAGAAGGGCAAAACAGTCATTTCGCGTGGAGAAAAATTGCTGAAAAATGGAAATGAAATTAAAATGGGAAAAATCCTATATTTGCAACAAGGTGCTCAACTCGGTCCTATATTTACGAGGACAAATAACTCGGTCCTATTTTACAAAACCACTCCCAACTCAGTCCTATATATTCAATTTTCCCTCTAAAGAAATGGCTCGTAAGTCGCAGTACCACGGAACTTCTGCAGAAGCAATTAAACAGACACGTTCAAGGTGACGCAGCGGTGACGTACGGCATCGTAGAAGGGAGACGTGCATAGCCAAGGAGTAATAAGTGCTTAGCTAAGGAGTAATAAATTTATTTCGTTCGGCCCGTTTGTGCGGTCTACTTTAGAATATATACGTACGTACAGCTCGGACACAGCGGGTGCATGCGCTCGCCCCTTTTTCAAGAGTAAATTAAGCGCGAGAAATCTGCCCAAACCAAAACCTTTCGGCAGTGGTACGTGACAGATCGGATCACGTGGTGCGTGTTTCATCCTCATGCTACTATAAATCTGCTTTGCATTTGAAAATGTACGTAGGCATTGAAACGCGAATCGAACTCGCGCTCTTGCCACGCCTTTTGAGTCACGAACTCGAGACGGAACAACTTGCACATCACTACAGCGTAATATTAATTCCGTTGATTAGAACGTGATCGGCAGTAACAGCTTGAGCTAATGGGGAAACGCTCGTCGTGATTGCGAATTTGAGACGGTTGTATACTTGTATTAGGCCACACAGCTAGCGGTGCCTGGCTGGCTCGTGACAAGCTGGTACGCCGACGAGCGTGTGATGCGACGGCCACGCGCTCTGGCTCTGGCACGGCATGTCTCCGCCATGACGAGATGGATGGATCGGATGGGAGTAGAGGAGACGGATGGATGATCAGTGAAAGTACCTAAACTCTAATTCACTCACAACATCACAATTAACAATAATTAAAAAATAATTAAGCATTATTACAACACATTAATTACAAGAATGAATTACAACTTCTAATTTCAAAATCCCAAAGAATTAGATTAAAAACTAATTATTACAACATTTTACAAAAATGTACATAACGAAAAATAAATTTCTAAATTGCAATTGCGTAACTAAAAGCTAAGTCCATTGTGCTTTGCGTTGTAGTGACATGTCCTCGTGTTTAGCGAGCGTTAGAATCCCAAGTCGGCCATCCATCTTTTCTTTTGCAGTCGGCAAGCAAATCAGATAACAATCCAAGGGAGAATAAAGAAGACGAGTCAGAGCTGCCATTAGTATCCTCGCGCTACTAGAGCCAAATAGAGCGGTGTTCATTGAGGTTATCAGACCATCCTGGGCCAATCGACACCTCTCACTATTAGTAGGCCTCATCATCTAATATTTAAAATCCAAAGCCCACATTTTCCAACTTAACTTAACCCCCAAAGAATCCCAAAACAATACACAACCCACATTTAGGACCTTCAATCCAAAGCAACATAAAGCCAAGACACAAGAGAGGATAAGCTCGGCGCTGCCCAGGTGGGCAACGGCAAGAAACCAACCGAAACTGAGAGGAGGAGGCCGAAACCCCCTCATATATAAGCCTCAATGCCAGCCATCGCCACTGCCCACTGCATTGCCAAAACCGCCGTAGACTCAAACTATCCGAGAGTTCACAAGCCAACAGAGAACAC
This sequence comes from Dendrocalamus latiflorus, assembly GCA_017311315.1. NCBI lineage: Eukaryota > Viridiplantae > Streptophyta > Magnoliopsida > Poales > Poaceae > Dendrocalamus > Dendrocalamus latiflorus. The sequence goes on from CM029651.1 coordinate 41,018,158, forward strand.
CAAGAGCACCTAGGAGCACCAGAGCCCCAAGCCAAGCCGCAACCATCCCCCATCCATCTTTGCTCTCAGTCGGAGGCCAGAGAGCTCATCCCACCAAAGCCTCAGCACATCGAGTGAGAAGAGAGGAGTGTCAGAGAAGGGGAGGCAGTACGTAGATGAAGACGAAGGAGAGCGAGGACCACGGGACAAGGAGGCAGACAGGGTGGACCACCCCAAGGTGACAACCACCACAAGACGACGCCCCTGACAACCACAAGTACCTCTACTGCACCTTCTTTCACGTCTACAACCGCGTGAGGACCACATCGCGACCCACACCAACCAGCTGGCACTTTCCATTCTCAACTCGACACAAGTAGGCCCACATTCCCTCCCATTTTTCTTCTCTTCCTTTTTCAGTTCTTCCATTAAGGCACACAAACGCTCAACACTACTCCTCCTCAGTTTGTCCAGTTGAGCCAGGCAGTTGAGAAGGAGGGAGAACCCACCCAGCTCAGCTGGTGGCTACCACAGCAACCGGCGGCCACCCCAACACCATGAGCACCCTCGGGCTTGGACAGCCGCTCCCTGGCGTGAGAACCCCAAACCGGGTGTGGTAAAACGTGTGAAAATGTAATAAAAACATGAACTAAAATCAAAGTGTTTGAGCGTAGATGGAGGTAGAAGAAGAAGGTAGAACCGAGGAGTACACAAAGCCAAGCCCCTCGGCCATAACCATTGGCCAAGCCAAGCCAGCAGTAGCATACCCCGGGCGGCGACATCCTCCTTGAGGGTGAAGAGGAGGTTGAGGGAGACGCTGAGTAACCGAGTAGCTGAGTAGTTGTCAGAGCAGTCGAGTAGCTGAGTAGTCGGAGTAGTAGTCAAATGAGGCCGAGTAGTCATCGGAGTAGCCGAACCGTTGGAGGCCGAGCAGTTGTAGATCTGGTGAGCAACGGCCAAATTCGGCGAGTAGCCACCAGATCCAATGCGGAGGAGGCATTAGAAGCCCTAAGTCCAACGAGAGTGGCCAGAAGAGGAGATATCCGTCCGAATCTAAGCCAGGAAAGGTGGGTGCACCGGGTAGTTAGACTAGGAGGAGTGCGAGAGTCAGCTGAAAGAGAGGGGTGTGAAGCGTATGCCGAGTAAAGGAGGAGGCAGAACGATTTTGTCAGCCGCTTGGTCGTGGGCTGACGATGGCCGTGGGCCGAGAGGCTTGGACCCTTAGGGCAGTTCTAGTAGTGGGTTAGCAGGCTTTTGTCTAGACCTTAGCCCATTAGGTAGGTTAGAAATCCACCGATGCGGGAGCGGAATTTTTTTTCAATCTATTAGTACCTTAATTAAACAACTTCTTATAGTCGAGCGTCTGCTTGTAATGCAGAAATCGGTCAGGCTCAAGTCAAAGTTGCCGATCAAGTTGCCATTGATTCCAGCACTTACTACTACTCAGGAAAGCTAATTCCTGATCACAAACGTAGTTATGTCAAATGTACAAATTATTTCTTGTATCATTACGATATACTTGCATTAGAAAAATGTTTTTCAAAAGAGAGCAAATGGACCAAAAAGGTTGAGTTAAAAGAGAAAAGAAAAGAGAAGAAAAAGAAAGAGAAAGAGAAAGAAAAAGAGAAAGAGAAAGAGAAAGAGAAAGAGAAAGAGAAAGAGAAAGGGGTATGAGTTAGAGTCCGTGGTCTGGCTGAGAGGAGCAGCAGGATAGCAGAAGGATGTAAATTGGAGGGTAAAGGGGACCTTGAAAAGACAGCGAGAGGGAATGCAGGACCCCTTTACATATGTTAGAATATAAAGGCCTATTAGACTCTCACTCAGATCAGGGACCATAAATTAAGTGCCAACCATTTTTCCATCTTGGACAAACAGAAATTAGTACCTTGTTATGTTATTCATCTCTCCACATTGGGTAAGTAAATATGTGTGAGTAGAGATGGATAAAGCTCAAGATCAGTAATGCCAGTCTGGAAGTGAGTAAGTCCCGAGACGCTATATACGTAGGTGGAGTGTTGAGCCGGGAGCCGGTCCAACCGAACATTATTTGAAGTCAGATCCCAGGTGAGTGACCCAGTATACTGATGGAAAATAAATGGACTGGAGAATTGAGCAACATAAATTGGAAAAAGTTCTGTACTTTGAACTTGACTCCATACCAAAGAAAGTATAGAAAAGCCTAGTTATGATGCTTCAGAGTAGCTATGGTTATAGTGGCGCAAGCGTGTGCAGTGCTAAATAAAACCATGAATTCATGCCAGCCTTTTGGATTGGAGACTACGGTGATCACTAGGGATCTTTCTTCACCCGAGTGAAAAGTGAAATCTTTCCAAGTTAAAAGATTGATAATTAATTTGATAACGCTATTTTTGAGAAGCAAAATTTAGAAACTTTAATCACCCAAGAAAAGAGGCATATAGTGCATCTTAATAATATTATGCTTGCTGAGTACGTCAGTACTCACTCTTGCTATTATTTCCTTTGTTAGACCCTACTCCGTTTGGAGAGTACTCTGAGCAGGATGAAGGGACCACAAGCTAAGTCGAGCTCACCAGGAAGTAGGCGACTTGCGGAACGAGTAGAAGAGCTTTAGGGTATCAGTTTGTACCATTTGCCCCTTATGTATTTGTAATTAAGACCATAAACTTCATGGCAAGTGTTATAATAATAGTACAGTTTCTACATTATTGTTCTGCTGCGTGCCTTTGGTAAAGACTTATTATTCATCGAAACAGTGTTCTACTGATTAGGCAAATAATAATCCATTTGCACGGGGCGCCATACGTGGTATCAGAGCAATAAGTAAGGCCACGCTAATAATGTAGACTCTATAGTATGACTTAAGTGGACTTTCTCTCTAGCAATATTGCACTAAGTACTTTATTTAATTCTTACCCTCTCATTAATTTCTATTCTACTCCATTTCAAAATTATTATGTTAAAAGCTCATCTTCTTTAAAGGTAGTACATGTACTAACATAGAACCCTACTTTTGCAGGATGGCTTGTTATAGTATTCCCACTGATGAGGTTCGTGGGGAGCATGTTTTGATGCTAGGGAGGCTGCTGCATTTTCTAGGAGCTCCTTTTTTTGGAGTACTTCTAGGAGTATCCCGCCGGCGGTGCTACCCCGCGGTTAGGAGTTTTTATAGCAGGGATTCCCCTGAACATAGATTATAGTTTAGACTGAGTCGAGGAGTGGTGCTCAGCAGATGATTACCTACCCATCAAGCAGGTAGCCCGTAAGGCTACACATGCCATCTGAGCCCATTTTAGTGATCAGCTTAGAGACTCCGCTTTTGGAGAGATTCCCCCTATTGCCCTAGGTATCCAGGGTGCACAGTTTGGCCCTATCCCATCTAGCAGATCCACAGGGACACCTATACTCGCCATGGCCGCACTTTAGATGGAGACAGCCAGCACGATGTTACTAGCCAATACCCTAATCCATAACACCACTTATGGAGCGTTAGCGCGAGCAGAGGAGACTTCAGAGTTTTGGAGGAGGCGTTGAACTGTCCTAGAGCTGGAGTTTTCGAGAGGATCCTACTACTCCACCACCTCAGGTGCCACCTCACAGCCTTTGATGGATATCCCCGGAACTAGTCACCCCCGTGCCCAACCGCCAGCTCTAGTGCCCTATTGGTTTTGCCCACCTCCACTGCCACCACCTCGTCCTTTTTCAGCCGGGACTTTTGCAGGAGAGGAGTATATCCCAGTACCTTCCCCAAACTATGCCCTAGATTCCTTCTATGATTATTATTTTCCGTATCCCCACTCCACTTTACGATCCCTACCCTACCCTTACCTTCCCACCCCACCACCTTAGGGAGATATAGGAGGTACCTTAGCATCCGGACCCTTTCGCCCCTACCTCCACTGTCCTAGGCCAGAGGCCAGAGGAGCCCATATCACTGTACACCCAGACCCCATCTGAGACATAGCTACCCTTGAGGAGCTCTACCGGTCTTGTTTTGAAGACTCAGGACCTAGGAGAGGTGCTAGAGATGTGTTAGTTGAGGATGGAGAGGAGGAGAGCAACCCAGAGGAGAGAGAGCCAGTGAGCCCTTGCCTTTGAGAGCCCCTAGGAGTACGTTGTAACATGCTAATTTTCAGAGTCTTTTTGAAGCTTTCAAAATAAAATTTACCAGTTGGATTTTCTGGAATTCATAAAAGCTTAAATTAAATTTTTATTAATTAAAAGGATTTAATATGATTAAAATAAACATTAACATTTGCTAAAAATATTTTATTTGGGTTCCTTGTGTCTCAAGGATTATTTTGGATTTTTCTTGGATTTTTCGGGTTTATTTGCTAATTTCTAGAGCTCATTTGATTTTAGCTGAATTTCTGAAAATAGAAAAGCCTAAAAAATCGACTGTTTTCCAGCCCAGCCAATCTCAACCTATCTCTGTAAGTGAGTAACTCTGGAAGTGAGTAAGTCCTGAGACACTATATACGTAGATGGAGTGTTGGGCCGGAAGCTGATCCAACCGAACATTATTTGAAGTCGGAGCCTGGGTGAGGGACCTAGTATACCGATGGAAAATAAATGGGCTAGAGAATTGAGCAACATAACTTAGAAAAAGTTCTGTATTTTGAACTTGACCCCACACCAAAGGAAAAGCCTAGTTATGATAGTTTAGAGTAGCTATGGGTACAGTGGCGCAAGTCTGCGCAATGCTAAATAAAACCATGAATTCATAGCAGTCTCTTGGATTGGAGACTACGATAATCACTAGGGATCTTTTTTCATCCGAGTGAAAAGTAGAATCTTTCCAAGTTAAAAGATTGATAATTAATTTGATAATGCTTTTTTTAGAAGCAAAAGTAGAAATTTTAATCACCCAAGAACAGAGGCATAAAGTGCATCTTGCTAATATTATGATTGCTGAGTACGTCAGTACTCAGCATTGCTATTTTTTCCTTTGTTAAACCCTACACCGTTTGGTGAGTAGTTCGAGCAGGATGAAGGGACCGCAGGCACAGTCGAGCTCACTAGGGAAGAGGACGATGGTAGCGAGGAGCCAGGGGAGGTGGACCCCTTATACGGTGGTTGGGACGAGTAGGCGACCTGTGGAGCCAAGCAGAAGAGCTTTAGCGTATCAGTTTGTACCTTTTGCCCCTTATGTACTTGTAATTAAGACCATAGCTCTCGTGACAAGTACTATAATAATAGTACAATTTCTACATTATTGTTCTGCTGCTCGACTTTCGTAAAGACTTATTATTCGTCAGAACAGTGTTCTACTGATTAGCCGAAAACAACCCGTTTTCGGTTATCTTTGTGATAATTACACAGGCCGCCACAATAATGTACAAACAAACAGTGGAAATTAGCTGTCAGCGGGGAGATTAACAATTCTAGTGACGAGCATTAAATAATTTCTAATAAATAAAGTTAATGTTGCAATAATTGTTAGACAGAGAATACCTCTTATTAGTTTCTTCAAGCACCGTGGTTGCAAAAAATATACTTGAGTCAAGCCGAGTATCGATCACTTCTGGACAAAAGGATATGTAATCATACATGTGGACACTATCCTCCGATTGACACTAAATCCATTGCAATTAACTATGCGTGGTTGTCAAAAGAGAACATATATTCTTATCTCTTTGATAATAATTGCTCGATGATCATACGTAGGCAAAAGTCTCATTGATAATTACCGTTGACCATGTGCAGGATTTAAGAACTGACAAAGCATCTCCTTACGGGCTGCAAATACCATACCTTCGACGCTTTATAAGAAATAGCAATAGTTATAAGAGCAAGTACAATAATGGTCTTATAGCCAAGCTAGTCAGCATTTTTGCTGATGTGGAGGAGAGAAGAGAGGAGAGAGATGAGAGCTTGGCTCTTATGCAAGCAACAAGCTGGGCACGGGAGCCTATGCAGTGGTGGGCTAAGATAATAAATGTATGTGAGGAGGAATAGAAAAGAGAATGTGAGACATGGTACCACATAATAATAAAAAACCTTTTGTAGACAAATTATTGTATAACTTGGCTCTTATAACTTGACTTATAGTCAAACACTTTGGCTCTATTATTGGACTTGCTCTAAGCTAAAGCTCAACGGATCCGGCCGAAGAGCGCGACGCGAATTTTCAAGCATTGGCCAAGAAAACAAATTTTGAAGGCGCGTTGGAGATTTTTGTTTGGTTCGAAGGTGCCATCTCGGAGGTATAAATGTATAATGCATACACCTCCTGCCAGCTGGGCACATTACCGAATGACGGAGACGTGGGCTCCATGTACGTCTCCGGCGAAGGGCCGAGATGAGATTATAAAGGCGATTGGTGCCGCCTCAAAAAAAAAAAAAAAGGTGCCGGGTTGGTCGATCGATCGAGTCCCGTTGCAACTTCCAACACCCTAGCTAGAAAAACTGTTGGAGTACTGTGCCATCGAGAGTAGTATTTAAATACGTTGTGTTTCGGTAAATAACACTATGTTTAATAGATAGATTCGATAATAAGATATAAGTAAAATTGTATAATTTTAAGATGGTAAATTAGTTAAAACCACTTTTCTCTTAAAAGATAATACTTTGCTTTTCATGTTTATAAACATTTACAAATGAACTTGCATCTACAAGTACAATGATAACATCTTCACACTTGGTTCTATTATGATAAATAAATAATTAGATATTCTAATGAGACTTATTGAGTACGGTTGTATTTATACTTGCTAAAACATCAACAGAAGAAATTTGAGAAGATAATGAAAAAACTTACGAAGGATATTTTGATGATTGTGTAGAAGGAGACAATTATTGGTTATAGATCTCATCTACACTTAAGTACGCCTGTGGATCTTTTAAAGATTCTTTTATGATCTAATATAAACTTTAGACTTTGATTATCTTTTATATGGTAAACGTGACAGATATACCATAATCTCTTGTAATAAATATTTGGCTTTTAAGTTTAAAACATAAGTATGATTGATATACACTTACCTATAACACTCTACAATTGATCATTCTAAACAATGACAAAAAAATAGAGGACCTCGTAAATGAGGTGTTACCAGGCTCGTCTGGTCTAAAACGACGCTGACAGGCAGGTAGAGCCGTAAACCCTGTTTGGCAGAGCTCTAGCTCTAGAAAATCTGTAGATTTCTTAGAGCTGATCATCTGTAGCTCTAGGAAATCCTGGATCTAGAGTTGCAGGCATGTTAAGTGCATTTACATGACTCATTTCATTTATATTATATATTAAATAAAAATATTTAAATCACTTTAATTTAGTCAACAAACTACAGATCCAGCATAGATCTCGGAGTTAGAGCTGTGCCAAACAGGGCCGAACGAAACACAGAGAGAGGAATGATTGTGATGTAGCTGCGAGCCTACCACACGGTGTGTCGTGCACTCCACTCTGCGCCGGCCGGCCAGAGGCCAACACGCATGTGAACCTGCAAAAGCTGGTGAGTGGTTGGTGACCGCTTGAAGAGTAGTTGTAAGAAAGAAACGGAGCATGTCGAATCCTTGTCTCGATGGCATAGGACTTCAGTATCTTATTAAGCAGAGTTGAACAGTTTTAATTATAAAATTTCTCAAACTCATAATATTATACAATAGACACGTAATATATTAGTATACGACCGAGTTGAGATAACATCATTCACTACTTTATTCGTTCTAGCTTGTACCCGATAGGGTCAACACCATTCAATTGTACCCGATGTTAAGTGGACATATCGTTGTGAAGAATGGCAAATGACTTTACCAGTCCTAGGCTATCCTGAAACTCTGGAATGACTATTTTTTGTAGACATTTAATCGAATTGAGCAGTTTACTAGATCAGGTTTGATAAGTCAAACTTTTAGTTGAACAATTTATATGTTCTTTACTCAATATAAGGGTCTAGCCCTTATTTTTTCAAACGAGGCTATTATCCATATACCAGGTGCATTACAACACAGTACCACCAAATCATAATAAAGCTTCCACCTTATGATAAGATCATGGGCACTAACTATCTAGAGGCTTCTCACCAAATAACCTTAATTCGAGTATCATTTAAGCTCTATTGGCATGAAGCTGAAATATTCCTAGTAGTTCAGATAAATCATTTGATAGACTAAATCTACTAAGAACTAATTATACAAATATTAATGACCAAGATTGTCAAGGTGAATATGATTTACAAAAATTAAGACATGGATTTCTTTGTGGTAGGATTTAATTAATTTTTATGTCATTCCAAACTATTATTTTATGTAAATAAAAGTGTGTAAATAACATGAATTAAAATAAAACCATTTAAGTAATATAGGTTCAACATGATTAAAGATGTGTGATTTACCTTCCTGTTCGAATTCTTCCACTGGGCCTACGCCTTCTGGATCGTGATTTGCTCCCACGACGAACTGATCGGTGAATCTGGGTGCTATCACAAAGAAATAAACAAATAAGTTCGAGCGTGAAAGAAAACAAGCTGAGAATAAAATAAAATAGAAATAAAATCTTAAAAATATGCTTAATGGGTTTTAGGTGAATATTAATAGGTTGGATGAATAGTAGTATGTCGGCACTATTCCTCATGGATCGGGTTTTGGTGAATAGTATGGGTTTCGGCTGATTCTAATGGGTTGTATAGTAATAGTCTAAGCTATGAACAGTACTAGTTTGGGAATGAATAGTATTGGGATCGAACAGTACGACCTAGCCTGATTGGTTGGCTGGGCTGAAAGGTGGATTGGGCTAGCTTTGATAGCTTGTCTACGCAGTCTATTATGCTCAAGGCCCAACCTCTTCATAGTTGCGCTTATGGTTGGCCGAACAAGAGAGACGGCGACAAGCAAAATTGAGCAACGGTGAAGGAGATTGGTGGTGACCAATGGTGCGGTGAGTGTATTTGGGACTTGGGTATTCCATTTTGGGCATGCACGCGATCGAAGATTACTTGGATAAGGCTAGCAGCGGTGGCGCTTGGCCAGAGCAGGACCATGGTATGGCGGCGCTATGGCAAGGTCCTGACCAAACTAAGGGTAGCTCAAGCGTCTACGGTGTCACTGGAGTCTAGTGGTGGTAAGGGTTCTGAATGGGGTGGCTCGTGCAGTGCTAGTGACGGTGACCATGCATGGCCAAGTGGTGGCGCACAACAACAGTAAGCTAGGAACAGCAATGTGGTATGGGAGGCTGAGGAATAGTTTCACAGGGATACGACATGCTATAGGCATGGCTAATTTGATCGAAGTCAAGGCTAAGGTGAGAATTCAATTCTTGGGCTCATTGGCGGGAATTTGGCGTCAATAGCGAGGCTTGACCCAAAAGGAGGGGGATGTTTATGGGATTGAGGTATGGAAGATTGGTGTTGATGGAGTCACTTGACTTGGCTTTATTGCCTAATGAAAGTGGTGGTGACATGGCAAAGCGACGACACATTCAGCGTGTGGACGGTGGCGTGGCTGGTCGAGTTGCTTCGGCGTAGCAGCGGCGATGCTGGCAGTTGTGCTGGCGGTGGGAGAGACTGAGCTCATTACTAGTGTGGACTCATGAGGTAGAGCAGTGAGCAACAGCGTGGCACGCGTGTCGAGCGGCTGGCGACAGAGGTGGCAATGACGAGCTCTCATGGTGAGGTGGGCTGGCACATGGTTTGTGACGGCTTAATGGTGAGGTAAGACTAGACAGTAAGGTGCCGAGGTCTCTGTGCTATTATTGATGGGGTTTGCAGCGACAAGCTGGCGTGGGTGAGCTGGCGGGCACGGATGGCATGTTGGCAAGTGGTAGCTGGAGCAGTGGAGGTGGCGCTGCGGCCTGGGGCGCCAAAAGAGAGATGAAGACGGTTTTCCCAAAGGAGGAAGCGGAGAGTGGAGGAAAGTTTCCAAATTTGACAAATCTCCCAAATTTCAAATAAATTTGAAGTTTTGGGTTGTTTCAAGACTAAACTCAAATAGGTGCGAAAATTAAAGTTGTTGGGCCAGACTATGGGCCGCATGGACCGCGCATGGGCGAATAGTCGATCGATCGGCAGATGCTCTGAAATTGCAAATCCTTGTAACTGGATAGCTTTGTGAATGAATGTTAGACAACTCATTCAGCCGATGCAATGTGTAACACCCCCATTTATGGGGTTGTTAGGATTTCCTCGCAGCTGTCTAGAATTGTTAAGCTGCAAGTACCGTAGACGAGGGTACATCATTTACATCACAATCTTAAGCATAAAAACCAAACATTTTTACAAAATTAAGGCTTAGCAGCCAAGTTTTACACAGCAGGATGAGCGGTGCAAAGTAATATTACAATATAAAATAACTCTATTGACGTGCTTGAGTGTAGAATAAACCCTAACACCAGGGATTGTCTACATCGTAGGGATCTTCAAAGCCTTCCTTAACGGTTCCTTACTTTTCATCAACCAGGTAATCATTCACAAATAAATATCCCAGTGCACTACGGCACTATCACTACTAGTGTAAAGCAGTTGAATTTTCTAAACTATCATGGTATATTTTATAGTAATTTATTATTACTAGGGATTATCAAAGTGAATATGGTCATAAATAAAACAAGGCTTCTTCATATGGTCAGAGATTTCAAGCGGTAGAGCAGTCGGAGAATCCATGGTTAAAACAACAATTGACGACCATCTGTGGGTTCCTGGTGATGTCGGGGTTCCATTTGTGGCCTTGGGTGTGGTGGGGATAAGAGCATTAGTGTTTGAGTATCCTTGGGGGTAGGGGAGGCTTGGGTAAGTGGCAGCTCAGGTCAGGAATGGTTGTGCAAGGTTTCCCACAATGAGGCCTTCCGATCGGGTGGCAGTTAATGGTGCCGAAGCAATAGGGGGTTTGAGAGCTTGCAATTGTGCTTTGAGGGTGTTTATACAAGTATAAAGAGGCTACAAGCCAAAGGAATTGAAGTGCGATTGACTGTACAAAATGAATTGGAAGTAATGGCTTACTTTGGGTTTTTAGTGATTAATGACGAAGCGTCAACCGATGAAATGAATTGGGAGTGTCTAAGTGCTCCTGGACATTGATGTAGGAGAATGGAGGGCGCATGGGCTTTTATAGCCAGTTTATAGCGGTTTGGCACAGGGGAGCTCCCGCTCGAGAGGTGGCGTGTGGCCAGGGCACGGGAGGCGCTGGATGGATCAAGGTGCCTCGGCAAGAGCGATAGAGAGGTCAGCAGGTAAGCTAGCACTTCATGCACTGAGCTGCGGGTTAGGGTGGTCAGCCGTGAGAGGAAAGGCGGTGGTGCCAAAATTTGTCTTGGCATGATGGACGACTGTTAGGGAGTGTCAAGGGTGCTATCCTCGAGGAGGTATGGTGGTTGAATCGCGGTAGTGGCAGATGGTTCGAACGACTGGATGAAGCGACGAGAATTGTCTGATTTTTTTCGGACGGCAACAGTGCCGACGGTCGTGACTTTGATCAAGGGGCGAAGGATACGGTAGGATGTGTGAGTTGATTTGCCAAGGGTGGAGATGAGTATTGATTTGGGAGAAGAAGCAAATAAAATCAAAACTCAAAGCAATTCAAATCCTTTTTGAAATTTTGAGGTTGTTTCAACCTACCCTCCTTAAACAGAATCTCATCCTCGAGATTCGGGGAAGAGGTTGGAAAACATTGCTGCAAATCCAACTCCCTTTGTCATTATATTGTGAACACACATTTTCACCTTCTTTATCAAGGTAAGATCTTAGTGATTTAGGAACGTACCAATGATGATATCGGTAGCTCCTGTTGCTCCTGTGTCCAAAATATGGTTTATTTTTCCTTGAATTGGCTTTGATTTGCCTCTTCCTTTTCCTGCTAACATGCCTGTTGACACCCTCGCTGGTGGTGGTGCGGGTGCGATTTGCTGAGGAACAGTTGATGGAGCTTGAGCATTAGCTTGAGGTTTTGCCACTTCGTAAGGCAGTCCTCTTATAGGGCAATGATATCTAAGATGACCAGCTTGTCCACAATAAAAACATGCATCTCCCATATGTGGGCAATTTCGGTAATAGTGGTTTTCTCCACAAGTATGGTACCGTTCTATTGTAAGTTGGGGAACATTATACTGCGGTCTTGGAGTAGTAACGTATTGAGGTCTTGGGGCTATGATGTATTGGGATTTTGGCATAATGACCACTTGTTGGTCTTGTTGATATCCAGTCTGCGGTAATACCGGCATTCTTTTCCTGGGTACACCTGATGGTGATGTCTCTTTCAATACCTTTCTTTTTCGGGCATCTTTTAACTTATTCCTTGCTTCTTCAGACACAATTAACTTATTCACCATAGCAAACAAATCTTTAAAGTCCATCGCAGAGATGTGATACTTCAAGGACTTTTGTAACCCTTCCTTAAATCGCTCTATCTTCTTTGCTTCATTCTTGACATCGTTCGGGGCATAACAAACAAGTTGGTTAAATTGGTGATGGTATTCTATTACTGTTCGTCCACCTTGCTTGAGCGCGAGGAATTCTCAGCGTTTTGCTTCTACAACTCCTGTGGGAACAAGGGCTTAGCAGAATGATTCTTCAAATTTCTTCCATGATATTTCCTGGTTTTCATGCATGACTTGATAGTTCATCCACCATGCGGCGGCTTGGCCTTGCAATTGATGGGAGGCACACAAAGTCTTTTCTTTATCTGTACACTGCACAATATTCAATTTCCTTTCGATGTCCCTAATCCAATCATCAGCAGCTATTGGATCAAGCAATGTTGAAAACACTGGTGGTCTCATTTTTAGAAAATTCGACCACTTGGATATGATTTGTGTTCCCCCTTGATTAGTGGTAGCTCTTGATGAGCTTCTTGGTATTGCTTCTGCTTCTACTGCTCCTTGCATTACTATCTGTTCCAAAATTTTGGCTTGTTGCTCCATCATTTTCTTTTGATTTAGTTCAGCATGGAATAGGTTTTGTTCCATCATTACTAAAATATCAGCCAAACTAGTATGATTAACTTCCTCTACTCGTGGGCTACCTTGGCCATGAGACCCATTTCCTGCCATCTTAACCTTTGTTACTTGGGTTTTGGAGTTGGTTCTGCGGCGATTTTGAGAAGGTAAGATAGATAAGTAAGAGTCTAGAATTAAGATGAGAGTAGAAATAATAGGATGATGATTAAGATGAATAGGGAAAGTAGAGTTTTGAAGGAGGTGAGATATTAGATATTAATAGCAAACAAATTATGGGATAGCAAATATAGTTTTTGTTTATTTTACAAGCGGAACACATACCATGTATATTAGGTACATATTACAACTTGTTTTACACACAGAAGATACTACTAAAAAGGGTTACTTCTATTTTAACATAATCTTTACGACGTAACCTCCACTACTTTATTATTTTATTATTACTATTTTTGTTTTGAAGGTTACTAGTTGTGTACCATCTGTCCACAACGTATATTTTGAGGTTAGAGAAGGATAGATATAAATCTTTTTCGAAAACAAAACTGAACTTAAGAAAATTCTACGATAGATAAGATAGCATTTAGAGGAGAGAAGACAAGAGTAATACTTATATTTTGTGAAGATTGTTTTTCAAATTAGAATTTTGTAAACATTCCTAATATAACTTAGGGTCTTATCCTACAGTCAAGTGGGGTGACTCTGATACCATTTTGTAATGCCCCCATTTTTGGGGTCGTTAGGATTTTCTCGCAACTGCCTAGGATTGTTCAGTTGCGAGTACCGTAGACGAGCATACATCATTTTCATCATGAGCTTAAGCATAAAAACCAAACATTATTACAAAATTAAGGCTTAGCAGCTAAGTTTTACACAGCGGGACGAGCGGCCCAAAATTATATTACAATACAAAATAACTCCACAGGTGTGTCTGTGTATAGAATAAACCCTAACACCAAGTGTCGTCTACATGGTAGGGATCTTCAAAGCCTTCCTCAATGGTTCCTTCATTATTTTCCTAAGCACCTTTTGTTAATAGTTTAGTAAGCATGAGTGCAACCACCATACTCAACAAATCACATGGAAAAAATACTATATAGCTACTTGCCAAGATTTTCAAGAGATGGGAATATAGTGGTTTTGTTAAAGTATTTGTGGATACAATTTTATTTGTAAATATTTTATTTTAAACATAAAATAACAAATCATAAATTTCTTAAGGAATTTGGGGTTTCAACATCTCAATTGCCAAACTTCAACATTTCCAAATCGTTTAAAAATATACTTATACTTCGCAATAGGAATCACCCATTAAAGACAACTTCATTTATCGGAAGCACGACATATTCAAATACCACATATTATGACTCTGCAGAGTTGTCCAGGTTTACCCATAAGATTTTTTAACCCTCATGACTGAGTTAAGAAAATAAGGTTGCTTGACTGCTCATCTCTTTATGTAGCCTCTACTGATAGACTAGGTATCTCCTGTCATGGAATACGACGGCCTGACAGGGTGGAGCCTAACATTGTAAAAGTATGATTTTTATCGTTTCCATACCACATACTTTGCTGGCTGTTTCCTTTTTTGGAGCAGTATATCATATCCATGTAGTAGATATTCAATCGATTTGAGCAGTTACTAAACCAGGTTTGACAAGTCAACATTTGTGGTTGAACGATTACTATGTTATTTACTTAGCAAAGGTTCTAATCCTTACTTTTCATCAACCAGATAACCATTCACAAATAAATATCCCAGTGCACTGCGACACTGTCTCTACTAGTGTAAAATAGTTGAATTTCTTAAACTACAATGGTTTATTTTATAGTAATTTATTATTACTAGGGCTTGTTAAGGTCAATATGACCATCAAATAAAACATGACTTTTTTATGTGGTAGCACATAATTAAATAACATGTCATTCTAAATATTTATTGTATAAAAAAAATAAGTGCATAAATAAGACAATGAAAATACTGGTAATTAAATAATTACAGGAATGTAGGTTTAATATGATAAAAACATATGACTTGCCTTACAGACCAATGTATTCTACTGATTCCTATTCTTCTGATCCTTGAGCTTGAACTTGAGCTTCTCCTTCCTAGGCCGACTGATCTATGACATCGTGTGCTAGCGCAAAGCAAAAGAAACAAATCAATTTTGTGCTCGAAGGATTGAGCTAGGAATAAAAAGAAAGAAAATAAAGAAGTAAAATCCAGAAAAACAAATAAAATAGTTTTAGGGATTATAGGAGGGCTGGTATGGGAAAACGGAGATGAGAAATGGATAGATGGGTTCGAAATGGATATATATATATATATATATAATATGTATGTATTTTAGGGTTCTGTGAACGGTAACGGGTCTAGTACTGTGCATCGTGGGTTTTTTTTGTTCACAGCTGGTTTAGTCTTTACCGGGTTGTTGCTGTGTACATGGAGAACAGAGTACTCGGGTGGTCTCGAGTACGACTGTGTAGTCGGGTGGACGGTTGAGATTCGACTTCAAGCGTGAAGTCAGTGGAGATCGGACGGTGTACGAGTTGCTACAGAGATCGGACGACGTCCGAGTAGTTGCGGAGATTGGGTGGCGTCCGAGTGGCTTAAAAGATCAGACGGCGTTCGAGCGGTTTGGAAGCATTGGATGGCGTTCGAGCAGTTTAGGAGTATTAGACAACGTTCGAATGTTTAAGAACATTGGACAGCGTTCGAGTGGCTTAAGAACACCTGACAGTGTATGAGTGGTGTTCCTCAGGACTCGAAACGGAGCGGTCGAAGCTCCTCTCAATTACATGGTGGTCGGAAAGTTCAAGTGGTGGAGTAGTTAGAGAGTTCAAGCGATGGGGCGGTCGGAGATTTCAAGCGGGGGAGCGGTCAGATAATCCGTGGTCGAAATAACAATTGACGACCGTGGGTGGGTTCTTGATGACGAGGGGGTTCCATTTGTGGCTTGGGTGTGTTCGAGGATGGCCGGAGCTTTGCCGACAGCGTGATATCTTCGCAACAGTTTTTAATGATAATGGTGAGCTTCAAGGGTGAAAGAGACAAGAGTATTAGTGTTTGAGCATCCTTAGGGGTAGGGAAAGCTTGGATAAGTGGCGGCTTGGGTCAGGGATGGCTGTGCAAGGCTGTCCATAGTGAGGCCTCTCGGTCAGGCGGCAGTTAATGGTGCCGGAGCAATGGGGGGGATTGAGAGCTTGCAACTATGCTTCGAGGGTGTTTCTACGAGTACAAAGGGGCTATGGGCCCATAGGAATTGAAGTGTAGTTGACTGTACAAAAAAATTGAAAGTAATGGCTTACTTTGGGTTTTCAGTGATTAGTGATGGAGCGTCAGTCGGCGAAATGAATTGGGGATGTCTAAGTGCTCCTAGACACAGATGTAGGAGAATGGAGGGGCGCATGGGTTTTTATAGCCGGTTTATGGCGGTTTGGCACGAGGGAGGTCACGCTCGGGAGGTGGCGTGTGGCCAGGGCAGGGGAGGCGCGGGATGGTTCGGGGTGCCTCAGCAAGAGTGGCGGAGAGGTCGGCAGGTGAGCTGGCACTTCGTGCACTGAGCTTCTCGGGTGGTGGTCAAATGTTGCGGCTTGGGGTGGTCGGTCGTGAGAGGAAAGGCGGTGGTGGCAAAATTCGTGTTGGCATGACCGATGGCTGTTAGAGAGTGTCAGGGGTGCTATCCTCGTGGAGGTACGGTGGTTGACTTGAGGTAGTGGCAGATGGTTCGAACGATTGGATGAAGCGACGGAAATTGTCTGATTTTTGTCGGACGGCAACAGTGTCAACGGCTGTGACTTTGATCAAGGGGCGAAGGAGACGGTAGGATGTACGAGTTGATTTGCTAACAGGGGCGTAGCCACCGGGGTGCTTAGTAAGGCTTAAGTCTTACCTCCCCGGTGGTAACTTTGTATATAGTAAAAATAGAGAGAGAGAAGGAGAGAGAAAGAGATAGATTAATAAACCCAAAGAGAAGTCCTTGATGAGAAGGTTAACAACAAGCATGAAATTAAAGAAGACGACGATGAGGAGGAGGAGAAGTGAAAATCATAAAATTAAAGAGGAACTAATCAATCAAAGAAATAAAGAAAGTAAAATAATATATGTAAATCATAAAATTAAAAAAATAAGAAGAGGAGGAGGAGTAGTGAAAATCATAAAATTAAAGAAGAAAAAATCAATCAAAGAAAGAAAGAAGAAAGAAAGTGAAATATATATGAGCCTTCTTGAGTCAAAGTGAAATATATATGAACCTTCTTGAGTCTGGGGATAACGGTGGAACCTCTAGTTGGTCTTCTCCCTCCGCCGCCGCTCCGCCTCTGGTAGCTAGCTCTGGCGCTTTCTATTATCGAGATATCTACTTTCTATTTCTCTATTTTTCATTGTTTTTCTCTATCTAATTTATAATTTCTATATGAATTTAAAATTTATAAGAGTAAAAGACTAATTTTGTGCCAACTTAGTTTAAACCTATAAATAGTTTATCGTACCTTCAATTTCATTTCTGGCTTTGCCGTTGTTTGCTAAGGATGGAGATAAGTATTGATTTGGGAGAAGAACTAAATAAAATCAAAATTTAAAGCAATTTAAATCTTTTTTAAAATTTTGAGGTCGTTTCACAATGCAACGCGCGGTGTAATGCCGATGAGACCTGGTCGCGCGCGTGGCAACGTACGATGGCTCTCGGTCTCCGGCTCGATCACGTACGCCTAGGGTGGTGATCGGTTCGGCTGAAAGCCTCATGGCTTATGGCTGAAAACACTGTAGCTGGCTGAAAAAAGCACTGTAGCTGACAGAGGCTTATTTAGCATAATTAAATTTAAAAAAATTTAAAAATAAAAAAAATATGTTAGCCCATTGCGTATAATACAAACAAATACGGGAAAAAAAGAACCGGCAAAAAAGCTCAACAAAAAGCTAAAAGTTCAGAAAAAGACGAAACTTATGAATAGTGAAAAATAAGTCAGAAGCCAAAAGCCGAAGCCGAGTTGATTAGAGCCCTAGCTCACGCGCGGCCGATCGATCGCACGTCAACCGAAGCTCGTTTGGTCCACGTACGCGCGCACGCCGGTACGTGCTTGCACCTCACGGTCGGCGCGTCCTTTTGATACCCGCGTTTGCTAGTTTCGCTTCCCGCGACGTCCGTCTAGGTCGAGACTTTGTTGTAGCTACGAACTACGATGGATTGATCCGTCAAGTATTCGAGGCGACGTAAATGTACAGCGGGATTCGTCTCTCCTTCCGTGCGTACGTACTAAGCGACGGATCGATTTGTATAGTAGTGATTCCTGCAGATAATTTTCGGGAATGTAAGGATGAAGAGTTAAATGGCCCTGCCATCCAATCCCGTTATGCACGATAAGCAGATTTACCATGTCTACATACATCTCTCGTTCTTGCCGTCCAGTACACAGGCTGCTGCACATACTCCTATGGCCCTGTTTGGAACCGATTATAATTGGATTCCTGGACGTCCCACCGCGAAAATCGGGAAAATCCCACCAAACACCTCGCGGTGGCCGTGATTCTCGCGACCGCCCGTGAGGGGAAAAATCGGAAAATGAACTACACCGCCGATTCCTCGTATCGCGGCCACGGAGCCGCGGATAGGATACCGCACCGCGTGGTCGCAGACCGCGGTTCCAAACAGGGCCTATATGAAAGACGGGGGATTCGTCCCCGGCTAGTGCCTCCACGTCGGATTCTTTGCCTATACTACAGCCGTGGGATTCGCCCCTGTCCAGTGCTTCCACATCAGATTTTTTGCGAAAAGGCCCTTCAGCTTTTGTAAAATTTCGTGTGGGTCCTCCACTTTTGTAGAAAGACCCACCACGTTAGCGTTTTGCGAAAAGACTCTCTACTTTATGAAATTACATATGGTTTCTAGATTTTTTTTCAAGAAGACCCTCTTTTTATGGGATAAAATCATATGGTTTTTCTATTATTATATACGGGTCTTTAATTTTTTATGAAAAACCTTCGCTTCTCTGGAAATATATATGGTCTTTGATTTTTTAGAAAAAACCTCTTACAAATTATTAGCTCTTTTACTTTGATCTATACTGCACTTCTACTGCTAATTGTTTGATGGGACGAGGAGTTGGACATGCAAGCGCTTGTCGTACGAACCAAAGAAGCCATCAAATTGCATGCATGCGGCCGAGCCATGCGGAGTGAGTAATGCAAGGAGAGAAAGAGGAGACAAGAAAGCAACGAATAATGGAAAGTAATGGAAGCATGTGGGCTTGCTGCGTGAGAAAGAAAGCCAGGGAATAAAAAATCAGAAAAGAATCTGCTAATAAATCCGGATGGCTAATCCTATCAGGATGTACGCTGTTCGTTTTTTTTTTGTTTGAGTCCGTTTCGGTCTCTTTGACTGAAACCCAAACCGAGTCGGCCGTTAAGGCCTTGTGCGTGCACGAGATTTGGGGTGGTCTCCTTCAATACATCATTATCTTTTTATACCATATAGATCACGGACCAATCTATTATTTTAGAGAGAGTTATATACTCATTCTTCTTATGGTTTGACACACAATTGCAACCTAAAGGAGAGTTATACGTTCTCAACCTTGTTGTTCTTGTGATTTTTTGTGTTTTGCAGGAGCAGCAACACATCTACTTTGTGTGGTCAGATAGACGGGATCACGAACGTGTGGTTGGGCAAATTCTTTTGTCGTATGTTACTGTATTGAGACAGTGGTTGGTGCCATTGGTTCGTCAGGTTGTACGGATCTAAAATTATCTTTGATTCACCTGAGTTCATGCCAAGTACAATGACAAATAGTCTTATGAAGAAGAATTACTGAGACTCATGATTAAGCATAAAAGAGATCATTTAATCAAGTTAGACATTAGTTCAATGAGAAAATACATGATTATCCAAAGAGATAACATAGCATTAAATAAAGCTCAATTTTAGACTCAAGATTCAACAGGGTCAAAAGATACATCCTTACAAACTTAAAAGATTCCAATTACAATAATTGATATCACTTGTAAAATTTAGTTCGAGTTTGCAAATTAAGTTAGCACGGCAAAGATTTAATTATACATAGAAAAGAATGATAAAGTTAGATAAGTAGGCATAACAAGGCAATGAGCAATATCAAATTAGAATTACTCACAATAAGTAATAGTCAAAGTTCATATCTAAATACATATCTTATAATGCAATGCCATGTATGCATGATGAAAAAGGAAGCAAGAATAAAAAAACTCCTAATTACAAGAACTACTTGCAAAAGAAAAGCATGAGCTAAAAGCAAGAAAAATCACTTGCAAGAACAGAAAACCTCTAATCCACATGTCCTCTAGCCTAAGGAACACACTGCTAAAATGCAAATCAACCACACTAGCTATCTCTACTATTAGATACTAGTGAAAGAAGAACCGAGCTCAATTCAGATAGGGTAAGATATCCTAAAGAACCTATTAGCGAAGAGAGTTGTCTAAAAAAGACATAAGATAGAAGGTGTGACTCAACACCCTGAGCTAACCTAAAACCCTGACTCTCCCAAAAGCTATGCAATACTGATAATGGAAGCAGGAAATTAACAAAGCTCAAGCATTAAACCTGCATCACATCACTTGATAGCCATAAGAAGTGACAACTATCACCGGATAACCACAATGAGGTAGGAGATCCAAAGAGAATGACTTGATCGACATGATCTCCTCCTCACCTGAAAAGCCTACATCAAAGAGACAGAAGAAGCATGTGGCTCGGTATTGGGATTAGTGAAATATGAACAAGGTATCCAGTACTAAGACATACGACCACTAGGTATAAATGAACCAATATGAGGGTTAGCATGATGTATACGAAGGTTTAAATGAGAAGATCCAATGACAAGCTTGGATGCACGCCGTGGGGAGACAACTCGATGAAGAAAACTAGTGTCATCTCTAGAAAACTAACAAATGTCGTTCTTGAAAGCTCCATGTTGTGGACCAACAAAAATACCAAAGAAACTCTGAAGTCCTCACCATGGGTGCGCACCTCAATGGAAAAACTAGGTCTAGCATTTAGGAAATGGCGAAAATCTTTCCTTGAGGCAGCACATGGACCAAAACTAAATCCATGAAAGATAAGTTCACAACGCCATCCAAAATCACTAGAAAGTGGATGAAAGAAGCCCTCAACAAAGCGAGTCCTCGGGCTACGCTCTTTAATGTTTATGTCATGAGAAAGACTATTAACACATAGAGACTTAAAAGCATAGGATCAATGCATGAGTTTGGCACGCCTAAAGCAATACTCCACAATACAAACATCCTTATTACAAAATGAGCAACAGCACAGAGGTCTAGAGGTTGACATAGTCCTAGAGGACAATGTACCACTCTTACTTAAAGGAGAAGGCCCTTGGGACAAGTAAGAAGAGCCATCACCACTTCTAGTATTTGTATTAACTCTAGATGCACACATGCCATGAGATCGGTCCTAACTCGATTCTTGGAGCAAATGACAAGAGGAGAGAAGTGGTAAAGGCCATTTCATGAGAAGAATAGGACACACAAGGGGTTCTAAAAAGGTGTGTAAGTGAGTTGGGGGCTTCCTAGTTGTTTGGGCTAGATCTGACACCTATGGTTGGCGTTAGCACTGAAATGCCCGTTAGCGCTAGATATGTTGCCAAACTAACCGGCTAGCGCTTTGCTATGGTTGGCTTGGCTGCGCGTAGGACTATAAACAAGCCGAGCTTGAGCGAGCCTAACCTCCCAAGCTCGAGCTCGGTAGAAGTTACAGCCGATATCAAGTGAGCCTGAGTTGAGGTCTTAGCTTGGACCTAGGCTCGAGCTCGGTTTGGCCCAAGCTCGAGTAAGCTCAATAACAATCCAAACAGTTTAACATACACTAATTTTCAATAATAAGAAAAATTTAAGCTCGTACTCAGCTCGAGTAAGCTCTATAACAGTTAAAACAATTCAACATATACTAATTTTCAAAATAAGAAAAACTCAAGCTCAGCTCAAGTAAGCTCGGTAAGAGTTAACATACATCAATATTCAAGCTCGAATCGAGCCCTAACAAGCTATTCAAATTTGGCTCGTTAAAACTCGCGAGCTCGAGATCAAGCTCAAACTCGACTCGTTTAGAGTTTAAGCCGAGCTCGGATCAAGCCTAGAGCGAGCCGAGCTTGAGCAACTTGTGGGCCTCAAGTTTTTTTACAGCCCTCGTTGCATGTGTGCCATAAAATTATTTTGTCCATGCAAACAGTGATATACTATTATACCC
Organism: Dendrocalamus latiflorus; assembly: GCA_017311315.1. Taxonomy (NCBI): domain Eukaryota; kingdom Viridiplantae; phylum Streptophyta; class Magnoliopsida; order Poales; family Poaceae; genus Dendrocalamus; species Dendrocalamus latiflorus. The sequence continues at coordinate 41,040,238 of CM029651.1, forward strand.
TAGGCCTTAGTGGCACGCATGAAAAAAGTTTTACCCAGGCCAAATTGGAACTTAGGGTGTGCGTATGAAAGAAGGCAATATGAATACCTGACTTCTTGATGTAGCTTCTCTAGTCCTCTTACTCCCGTCTCGCTCCGAGGATAAGGTAGGGAGTTATGAGTGCATCACGCATCCTACTCTTCTCACTTCCGTTTTGCGCACATATCTCTCTTACTTTTTTCAGTGTTTGTCCACTTCCTCTAAAAGCTATTTTTTTCAACCACTACTATTTATTTTCAGTTAAAAGCCGTGTAGGCAACACGAACACCCCTTAATTAGGCATATTTTATAGGAGTCATTTCGCCAAACTTCTATTGGTTTCTTGCGTAGGTATAAAGGGTGTGTGCAGATACCGAACCCCACGGTCATAGACTCATAGTACTTCCACTTGCTACTGCTTTAATCACCAGCATTGACAGAAGACCGGGTTCAATTCGCAAAATATAAAGGCCGGGGTCTGCAATAGAAAGACGTACAGAAATGAGGACTTCGGAAGAAATTCCTCGGCGGCAGAACAACAAAAAAATTGGTAGAACACAACGACAAGTCATAATTAACATCAGTTCTTCCATTTAATTTCTATACAGTGATGTCCATTATTAGTGACCAACGCATATCATTGTGATCAATCGACATAGTGCTGCAAGGCCAACTTATTATGCATTGAGGTGGTGATCAGTTGGGCTTAAAACCTCATGGCTTATGGCTAAAAACACTGTAGCTGTCTGAAAAAACATTGTAGCTGACAGAGGCTTATTTAGCATAATTAAATTTAAAAAATATAAAAATATAAAAAATATGTTAGCCTAATATGTATAATACAAACGAATACGGAAAAAAATAACCGGCAAAAAAAAACAAAAAACCAAAAGTTCAGAAAAAGACGAAATTTATAAATAGTGAAAAATAAGCCAGAAACCAGAAGCTCAAGCCGAACCGAATCATAACAGGAATAATTTCTTAGCTCGCAATGAATGAATGCATCATTTCAGAAGTTAATTATTTATCTCAAAATAGGCACACTGAGCATGTACTACATGTCTACATGTGCATATAAGCATTTAACAATATTGGAGCAGCTAGTGCATGGACTCTACGTTCAGAATTATTTTAGTCCGTAATTCTGTAATACTAACTAGCCACATAAGCGCGGCGCACGCCGCGCTAGTTATCATGTGGACCAAATTAAAAGAGGCGAAAATTCGTAGGGAGTTTCATTAAAAAAATCGAGGACACACGCGTAATTTCGGAAAAATTAAAGGGTTTTTTTGAAAAAAACCAAGGACCTGTAAGGACTTGTACGTAAGTAAATAAGGACCTATACGTAATTTCGGAAACCCGCGGGGCGCAATCCAAAATTTTTTTTAAAAAACAAAACTTGCAGGGACCTTTCCGCGAGAAAAAGGACCTATACGTAATTTTCAAAAAACCGGAGGAAATTGCCTCTCCCGGCCGTACGCGAAACCGCCCGCCACGCGCCGGCCGGGGGCACGCGCAGGGGCGACGTGGATCGCTGCGGGGGCCGGAACCCCCCCCCCCCCCCCGCTAACAATGTTGGGGAGTATTAACAACACAACTGCTACTACTGCAAGAATCTTTCAGGTACCAACAAAGCCATTTCAGCACTTAAATAACATTGCTTGAGTACTTCCAATGACTATCAAGCAAGATTTAACAACTAAATATCATTAGTAGTGTGCCCGTGCTAACGCTACGGTAACATACAAAACAAGATAAAATTTGTACCAGATCCCCCACGCACTTCCTCCACCTCCAAAAGCTGACTTATTGCAGTGTTCACCGTCATAAATCTTGGTGGTTCATACACCTTCTTTCCTTTGAAAGTGAATAGCCAAATTTAAATCCAATGACAAATGATATATCTAGCTACACTAAACAATGAGAGCTGAGAATATTGAGCATAGCTCGTTCTCATAAGAAATGTCATTCTGCACTGTGAGCTACTGAAAATCATAGACAGAAAAAAGGTAATTACCTGCACAAGGACTCGAATGTTGGCTCCTTAACACGAATATCTGCATTGAATAATTGAATTGATCAGCAAAGAAAGTGATAATAGTAAAGCAGTAATATTGAATACAAAGAAAATTTGTGGCCCCCAAACTTTTACTTGATGTATATTGTTTGAACAAGAGGAAAACAATCATGATGATAAAAGATTCTTGTGGGGCAAAACTTCAAAATAACCTGGGTGAAGTCCATGCCCCTAATCAGACTTGCATACATATGCAATGACACAAAGAATCATGCATCCAAAGCCCATACGTATATGCACACAAATAAAAGGGAAAAAAAGCATGCCTACACATACACTAGTCACTTTTCCATTCGAAAAAAGGCAGACTCAAACATGTGCATATATACACATAATACATAAAGACCGAGCATGACATGAGGTACACGGTTGTTTCCTTTGTACAAAGATAGATTTTAAACCCCAAGGACATAAATTGAATCGAGGCCTGCCAAATGTAAGCAACAATGCACAATCACACTACATACCTATAGTAAACTGACACACAAAGAACATAAATGTAGAAGAACGCATTCACATAAGTACTTACGAACAAGAGTATGTATATGAATCGTCACATGAGCATCCACATATGAACAAGTGCTGCAATGCCATGGGTATCCTCATGTTCATGGCGGCATGGCCACGAATTCCGCAGCTGTGCACTAAACATAATCGCGCATATCCAAACCTCTATATGACAAATGAGCACGTGTATGCTGTATGCACACGCCATCGCAGAGCCAACTCAAACAGAGGAACGCAAAGAAAGCAATCATTACCCAAACGGGTCACCGACGACCAGGAAGGCGACGTCGGCGTCCGCGGCCTCGCGCAGCACCTGGTCGGCGTGCTCCTCCACCATTTCACGGTCGACCACCGTGATCTCCTTCCCGTACAGCTTCTCCTGCGTGGGGGAAAGCAACGAAGCGTGAGTGACGGCATCGAGTCAGCCATGCGGGCATTTGCGCGAACAGGTGGTGGGCGACCAAGAAATGCACGAGGCTGGCGAGCGCCGAGGGGTCGAGGCCGAGGGAGAGGAGGGAGACCTTGGCGCAGCGGCGGACGGCGTCGAGCCCCCGCACCGTGATGTCTCGCTCATCGCCGAGGCCGAGCCCCACGATGTACAGCATCGCGTCGCGGCATGCTCCTTCCTTTGCTCTCGCGGCGGGTGGGAACTGGCGAGTTTGGGCGGGATGGGAACTTTGGGCCAGGACCGGTCGTCCGCGTCTACCAATCCCCCGGTTGCGCCGCCGAAGCAGGCGCAGTGGGCGACGCCGATGTCGGCTCTCCAGGAGCGGATCTCGGAGGAGTGGAGGCGCGGGGAGAAGAAGGGGTCATCGTCCGGGTTGGTGGCGCCCACGGGGCTCCTTGCCGAGATGCAGGCCGTGGAGCGCGCAGCGCGGGAGCTGAACAGTCTCCTCGAGGAGATCGCCGAGGAGGAAGAGGCGGCGGAGGCGAAGGTGGGCGTCAATGAGGAGCGCGCGGGTTCAATGATGTGTATGATCCGGATGATTTTGGCCTTAGGATCTTCAATGAGTAAGAGAAGAAGGCTTGAGGAGAGATCCAGGTCATTCATTTGTATGAAGTTGGATTACTTTGGTACACAAATCTGAGTGGACTTAGATTAGGCATGACTGTGGGGGTGGTTGAGGGGGTGGATTTAGTAAAGAAAATTTTGGTGTATTATAGAGGGGTAGAGACGATCTTACCTAACACTACAGGTATTTTCATATTAAGCTTCCATTTCTGACTTCTGGTTAGAGAAGTTAGAATCCAAGACCCTCTTCTTTTCGGTTTATAAAAACCATTTTTCTCAATAAAGTGTTTTTCTACGGTAACTAGCTTTTAAATTGAGTATTTTTTCTAAACAGAGTCTACAAGTCGATTGTAGTACACACTGCAGCAACTTCATTTATATCGGCTAAAATTGCACATGAGTCTCGATCTCTCCGTACTATCTTTCTCGAATAACCAAAAGCCAAAATCCGCAGCCCAAAAGAACATATTTATCCAGCTTCTTAATGTAGCTTCTCCACTTCTCACTCTCCTGTCTCGCTCCGGAGATAAATCAGGGGGTCACGGACGCATCACACACTCTACTCATATCGCTCCTATCTCGCACACACATGTCTTTCTCACTTTCGCACCACTCGCACCCTCCTTCTAAAGCCACTTCTTTCGGCCATTATTATTTATTTTTAGCCAAAAGCCATTAGCTGCAGCCAATGGGTGTGTTATTTTCAATTACAGCTGATGGATTATGGTTGTGGCTCATGATTTTTGGCCCTAGCGTAAGTACTTGTGCGATTAAACCGAATGCCGATAAGCCACTTTGAAAAGAATATCCCGATAAGCCGCTTTAAAACGACGGCGGAGAAACCATTCAATTTATTTGTTTGGAGAAAATTATAAACCGTAAGCTAAAAAGAACGCTGCCAATATGACGGGCACAAGGGTGTCTGTGTGTGTATATACAAATCGACTGCCTCCCAACTTGTGAGACAAAAATATTCAATGTCCAAAATGCATGATTGATTGTTTGGGTATAAGGAGATCAAGAGCATCAGGAAGATTACAAGGCCCATATACTATCTTATATAAATCACCTATTTTACTTATAGAACTACTATGCTGTACAATCATGCATAGTCTGGTAGATAGAAGAGGAGATCCCTGCTTCTATTGGCCACCCACAGCCTAGAAACACACATTTTTTTACAGCCTCAGCAAGGAGCACAGGTGTGGTTTGGTACTCCTATCTGATTTGTTGAATAAAGAACTGGTTAGTACAATTTTTTTACAGAAATCTATACCAATAGCAAGAGACCATGCCCATTGCCGGACTACAGTACACAAAGTTAATTCCTTATATTACTTAGACTTAACTGTCAGCATCCAGCAGGACCAGCACTAGGATACCTATGCTCTGTACGGTGTTCTTCAGAACCAGATATTAATTGTAACAGTAGTAAAGCCAGTGGGCAGATAGTTGTGGCCACCCCCGGACAGCGCCAGCACCAGCCACACTCATTTTATTGTAAACTCAAAAGCAGGCTTTATTTTGAATTCTTATACAATCATTGAAGTATATAATTGAGTTAGGCAGCTGGATGCCTGGATATATTAGGGTATGTTCTTTTTGCTGAGCCTTATGGTTTTTAGTTGTAGCTTGTAACTTTTGGATTGTTCGTATGACAGATTACAGAGTAACAGAAACTCACATGCAGTTTTTGCCGATAGAAATGAAGTCGGTACAGTATGTACTACAATTAACTAGTAGACTCTATCTTAAAAAGACACTCCGTTTAAAAGCTAGTTACTATAAAAAAAGTCAAAAGCAAAAGCCAAAAACTGAAAAAGAATAGGGCCTTAGTTCCTTTCAGAAAATCCCTTAAGCCAAACTGTTTCTGAAACTAAAATTTATGATTTCTCATATGAAAATAACTAAGTAGTGTCAAAAGGTACTCCAGATTATCGTATGATTCCTCTGGAAATAAAGGACGCTCAACAACAATAACCGCTACATAAAGATCACCATATAAATTCTGCAAGGACCACCACACTGTCCTTGCATCAAAGGAAAAGGTGAACCATGGTTAATTCCCATCCATATGTGTCCCCCCAAAAGAACTGTATTTTGAGGCAGCAACACGTGACAGGAAAGGCACTATGAAATTTAGTGCAAAGAAAGAAGTATTAAACACTTCATCTTTTAGTAGAACACAGCTTTTATATATACACCAGTCCAAGTTATAGTAGTGTGAGGGAGACAGTTACTTGTTACAGTGGCACCTTGTTATTTTGGGGCAACAAAGCTCGGCGAGAATCCATGGCGCACGCATTGGTGTAAAGCGTGAGCACAAAAGGGGAGATCATGGATAGGCATGAAGGGGTTCTTGAGGATCATTTACCAGTCGAAGAAGCAGGGCTCAAAAATCACAGGCAGAACGATGGTCCAAACTCGGAGACCTTGTACAATCACAGGAAGAAGCAACGCATATAAACAGCACCATTAAGATCCCAACCGTACGATTTGAAGGGTAGTAGATGATGAGCACATTCTAGTAAATATTTACACGTAACCAACATAACTAAAGCTCATAATTAGGCCATACTCAGTACGCGCGCTGGCACATGAAATCGGGACAACAACCAATAATGAGTTGCTTAGTTGCCTAAGCATCTTTCTGTCTGGTAATTCGGCTCCCTTTTCGTATGCTTTTGTTTCTTCCACTTCAGTTTGCGTAGGTTTTTAGACGTAAAGCACGGCATCACGCTAACATCATAGCCTTGGATTCCACAGGCCGGAGGTTGTGGCCGTCTGAAGGAGCTAGACGGCACGTGCGACTGAATCGAGCCCCACATGGGCCTTATTTGGGTTTAAAAATCCTTTTGCATTGTAGCGACTGAATATATTACTGTAACTACTGGTGGGTTTTCAATTTAATTTAATTTTAAAAATTAAAACAAGTTATATCATCACAAAAAATTAAAAAGAATAAGAGGAAAAAAGAAAAGGCAAAAAACCTAAAAAACCATATCATCAGAAAAGACGAAAGTAAGAAATTATAAACCAGAAGCCAGAAACAGAAACTCTAATGAGCAGCCAATCGAATCTTGGGGATGGCAAAAAAGCTGGCTCGCTGATTCGGTTCAAAATTGCTTCAATTATACTTGTTAATTAATTAATTATTCAAATGAGTTTATTTCAAATGAATTTGAATTTTACTCTAGTTCGGCTTGTTAGCTCGTTTCTAAAAATGCTTCCAAATTATACATAAAATGATATTAAATCAAACTGTGTTAATTTTGGGAAAAGCTCGATGAGACGAGGACTTGGCTCGATATCTACCCCTAATTGAATTTGAATTATCCAGCTTCAATTCAGTTGGTAGCGAATATAGGAGGCGTACATAAGTGCATTCTATTGTAAAACGAATATAGAACTAGATAGTATTTGATTTTTTTCTCGGATACGAATTCAAATGTGGTATGCGAAATACAATGCTAAAGTATACAGATACAAATATTATTTGGATTCGAATGTGGTACGCGGAATACTTGACATTTGATCTCCAAATTCGGCATATTATATATGCATTTCAATCATCTTGATGAGTCCATCATCATGGTGGACTCTAAATTGGTATTTCATGTTTTTCATTTTGTCCTATCCCTCAATAAAACTTTTTGCATGCTCTTTTTAGTAAATTCGATATGTTTATAACTGATTTATTTGCAATATATCTAGAATTAATTAGAACTAGTGGTAAAATGGTACCAATGATCAATGTTTATATGATAAATTAGAGGAAAAGCAAAATAAATATTATTATAAAATCGGTGTCAATTTGCTAAACTTCATTGTGTCATAGGATATTCGCATCCGACTGAATTGAATAGGTATTCGATTCGTATTCGTTATAATATTTGACTCATATTCGTATTTGAGCATATTCGAATTCATATTTGTATTTATTTAAAAATATGAATATAAGAAGACCACTATTCAATCCATTGAGACCCCTATCCATAGCCCCTTTTCCCACCTACGAAAGCAAAGGATTTGCAGGCTTGTACTTGCCCTCACAATACATCTGGCTTGGTGAGAACTGTTCATGAAAGTAGCAGTGTAGCAATTTTTTTTTCAAAAATAGACATCAGACATCTGTTTTTGCAAAATGGCCCCTCTTTCTGAGGTCTTCACCAAAACCACACCAATGCAAACTATGAAATCCCCTAAATCGTGGCAAAACCACCTTGAAAAACTAATTCTAACTCTCTTCTAATGTATCTTTCTTTCCTCTCCCTCGGCTCTCTCTCTCTCGCTCGACAGGTAAGATACTCAACAGCACGTCTTCGAATGAGATAGCGGAGAGGGATGTGACCCATTTATGTGCATGGGGAGGCGTTGTCAACTGATAGGCCCACAAGGACGCACGTGGGGTAGCACCGAGCCCAGTTAAAAGGCACAGGAATAACTGTCGAGCGTGTAGCATCATGTCATGTTGTGTCACATCAAGGTTGTTTTATTTTGTATCGGATTATCCGAGTAGGGCGCATAATCTGGGTCGGGCTTATCATTGGGGTGTATCATTAGTCCAGAGAGTTTTCCAAGATGAATCATGTGAGGGCCAGATGATCCGGGTTGGCCAGACCATTGGTTTAGAGAGTAAACAAGTTTAAATTTAGCTAAGGCGGATCATCCGGGTCACCTGTACCATTGGAGTGGATCATTGTTCCAGTATGCACTTTTTTATGTTTTGAGTTGTTTCTGAGTGTTTCATTGATCCAATGCCCATAAGGCCTTAACATCTTTTGTAGACAACTTTGAGGTGAGTCTATTGATGATGTTTTCAGGGTAATTGTGTGTTGCTTATGATGGGATCATTCTATAAAATAGTTTTGTTGCATGTAGGTGTCTATGTAGCAAAATCGGTGAGAATGATAAGCTTGGATAGGATGATGGCTCTAGTGCATATGTATTGCATGATGCATAGTTTTGACTACCGTAATTTAAGTGCATGGAACTTATGCTTAGGATAGTTGCTTGGTCTTTGGATATACATGTGCTTGGAGAACGTTAGTGGTCAACAGCAATTGACCAGAACTAGGCAGGAGAGCTGAGATCTGTGCGGTCAAGTAAGTTTGGGTGAGACTATGTGGCTCAAGTGGAAAGCACAGAAAGACAGGGATCATGAAGAAGTGAGTTAGTGCATGTTGTGCGCCAAGTGACTTATGCTTCTTCAAGAAGAGGCGATCTGGGGGAGGCGAGATGCATGAAGACTTGCCGTCAAGTCATTGTATGCCACGGTCCATGTGTCAAAGTATGTAAAAATGCTTTGATGTGAAGACTTTGTTTTAGATATGCTTCAAGGAGAAGAAATGAGAAAAGGTCGGTAGAGGGGAAATTTCGACCTTTGCCTAATATCGAAAAGTAGTAGTATGGAAAACCATGGTATTGGTCTAAGTGGTTTAGGTCAAGCCAATAGAGGGAAAGAGTGTGGAGCGGGTTATTGGAGTATCAAGATGAAGAGTGCTTTGAAAAGCATGCTCAAGTGATGAGTTAAGTGTAAAACCCATTGTGTTGTTGCGTTATCGGGTTAGCCCATGTGTAAGTGATAGTATTCACATATGTGGTTCAGATATAGGGTTTAGAAGTGTAGTGGTTGGTTTGGCCACCACTATAAATAGAGAGGTGGAGGTGGCTTAGTGTCAAACCCCAAAGCAATGCCTTTAGATCCTCTGTGTTAATCACACTATTCCAGAATAAGTTAGTGCACACAGTGGTATAGGGATACATATCGAGTACAATGAAAAACTTTTCTTAAATAAAGGGTACGGCCTTATAGCCAAAGTTTACATCATCAATGCTTATTGGTGAAACTATATAGGAAATAACAACAGAAACAAGTAAACAAAACAGCGAAGCCCAAAGAGCCTACCCACAGGCAGACGACAGTAAGATGTAGCCTACTCATCTTGATCCTCGCCGTAGTCGAAGTCGTCCTCCTCTGAGTAGAGATAGCAATGGCGAGCACAAAATTGTGCTCTACAAGTTACATAGAAAAATACAATATTAATGCAAGGCTAACAAGTGAAGGCATATAGGGTTATTTGAGCGTAAAGCAAAATTTAAAGAAATATAGTAAGTAGATAGGAAATTACTAAATTTAATACAACAAATAAATACAGTAATTTAAGCAAATTAATACCATTAGCATAGGCACTGACCTGACACTAACCTAACCATGAGTATCCCACTCGGACCATCTTTCTCCAAAAAGATTCCACATCCAAAACCATTTATGAAAAACAAAGTCTAATTCGTGAAAAAGTTTACTCAGCATACCCGTGACCGTGGGCATGGCTATCCAAGATAATTTATACACTCTGCAGAGGTGGTACAACTTTACCCATAAGATATAATTAACTCATGATGTCGACCACTAACGCTTCCATAGGCGTGCGACTAAGTAATCATAACAAGACATTTACAAAGCAAAGCCATCAACCTGGCCACACCTCCACTAAGGTTTCACCCCAATAAGGAATCCACCAGATCAGGACCCCTCTTATGCCATGTGAGACTTCTCGCAGTCTACGCCATGCTCACATTCAGCCTATAATGAGACTCAGATTGGGACCCGCAAAATAGTCAGCCAAGACTGTTTCATACTAGTCTTATGATAGTACGATAGGCTTTGTAGTAGTATCTCAAAGACCAGTCCTTAATTGACTTAGACAAACATTCCACATACCCCTTGTGCCTAGCCCCCACGTTGAGCCACCGAGCAACAACATATGCTAGTAAGCACCCACCACCTAATCATTTGTCTAAGTCTAAACCAAGTTTTATACTTTATTTTGAAACATTTCATAGACCTTCTTGACTCACTGAAGTCAAGAATACATTTTAAAATCTTATCATTTTATGTGAAAAAGTTATCCCAAATCTAAGGTTATTTCTAAGCATATCTAAGCATTAGCTATATAATTCTCTAGCCATATTAGTGTACTAATTAGAGTTTTGTTCTAGGGTGACAAGGTACAGGTACTTGCAATGTCAAAGGTGTCATAACAAATAAGCATTAACTAAGTTAAAACTGGAATTCAAATAATATGAATAAAAGTAAGCATGCAACATAATTTAAAATAAGTTAATTTTACTTGCAAACTGGGATCAACTTGGTCAAGGTGTATAACTTGCCTTGCTCTACAGATTGGTGTGAATCGTTGTAGAAGAATTCCTCGAAATCGTCATAGTATACATGTGAAAATAACCATCCAAACTTAAATAAAATTCAAATAAATTCAAATCAACTCCAAAAATTTGAAAACATGGCAGATTTTGATAGATTGTGATTTTAAATGAATATAGAAATTTGAATGAGCTCAATCGGGGCTAGGATGAAAGAGAACGAGCTCTTGAAAGTTTAATTCTAAAGAAAAAGGGATTTATGATGTCAGCAAGGAATTTATAATTTTGGCTGAATTAAATTCTAAATGAAATACAGAATTATGACATCATGTCGACATCAGCAAGAATTTAAATATTTTTTTGCACAGAGATTGACATGTGGGCCCATGTACAGTGGACCAGGTCCACGACTGATTCTTGGCTGACGTGGTGATGAGGAGGGTGGCATGGCACCTGGGTGCTAAGATGGCATGCACGCAGCGCCATGTGGTAGCCACATCGGCCTCCATGTCAATTCGTGTTGACGTTGCTTTGCCGGCCGGTGGTGGCGTGTGGATCCCGATGGTCGTCGGCAATGCAGCACATGGCGGAGGGTGACGAGTGGCGTAGAGGCAACAAGGAGGTGAGGGGAGTCAATTTTATTGAGGCTTGGGGCACAGGCGATGGTGGAGGCAGCCAGCGATGTGCAAAGGTGGCGGCATATGGACTCCAGGGAAGATGGCGCTCTGGCGATCTTCCTTGATGGCGAGGTGGCAGGGAGTGATCGTGGAGGCGCGATGAAGATCTCTAACGCGTTGGTGATGCTCGAAGGGGCCTGGTTCGCCGAGAATTCCTAATCGGTGATGCTCACTAGTGCAGAAGAGGGAGGAGATGGCGTGGGGATAGCTCAAAGCTCAAGCGAGGAAATGGGAAGTGGGGCGAGGTAGAGTGAGGAGAGGGGTGTCAAGGGGGCTTTTATAGGGTGTGCTGGTGCAACAGTGAGCTAAATGTTCGCCAGAATTCTCGACGAGTGGTGGCCGATGCAGGGAAGATAAGGGGGAGGTAGATGTGAGAGGGGCAAAGCCGGCGCGAGGCATGCAGGGCAAGAAGAGGGAGAGGGTGGCCGACGCAGTGGCAAGCTAAGTGCTCGCTGGAATTCTTGGCAAGTGGTGGCTGGTGCAGGGGAGATAAGGGGGAGGTAGGCACAAAGGGGGCAAAGCTGGTGCGGGGTGTGCAGGGCAAGAAGAGGGAGATGATGGTCAGCACAAGGGGGGGGGGAGATGCGGAGGAAGAAGTAGGCCGGTCAAATGGCCATGGCGGCTCGGGGGGGGGGGGGGGAGAAGGAAGATGGGGGGAAGAAGATGATCGGTGGGGCCCAGCGTCGGTGAGAGAGAGGGGAGGGAGAGAGAGGCGGGCGGGAAGGGGTCAGATGGCTGACGCATGGAGACCGAAAAATCTGGGCCGTGCGCGAGGAGTGAAGGAGAGAGGGGAGGCACAGGCGCGAGAGATGGCACCATGTGGTAGTGGAGTTGAATCCCGTCTAGCCATGTGTCGGCCCAGGAGAGGAGAGGGATTTTAAAATCTAATTTCTTTTTAAATAAAGGCCGAATAAAAGAGAAAAAGGCTTGGAAAATAGCAAAAAAAAATCCAAATAGTGTCTAGTTGCTGAGTTGATTCTAGTTTTGGTTATGAATTATGGTGGTGTTCATGTAGTTGTTAGTCATGGTGTGTTCACCCTCACTCCTCTAACTCGTTATACTTGATCCTACACGGATAATATTAAAGGGAAGAATTTTTTGAAATACTTTAAAAAAAAGTTAAGAAAATTTTGAACACTTCTATTCACCTCCCTCTAATCGTTGTCCACGGTTTTTCTTTACTCAATGTACGATGAGCTTGGTGCTTAGCTGTAATTTTGAATCTTTCCTTTTGACTCGTAACAAAATGTATGCTTGTATACTTCTATAGCGAGTAAACCGCACGTTTGTTAACCATGCGCGCCAAAAGTAGTGGCCCTGATTTGCTCCGTGGACAAAGAAGCCCCCACAAGTTCGGTTAAGGTTGGTGCAGCTGTTCTCTCATGCAAATAATTGACATATATATCCAGTTATATCATGGGACGGATGCGATAATATTTATATATGTGCCAAAATGAGCTCGTCTTTACTGCCTTCTTTTCTGCTTCCTCTTTCGTGTGGGGATAGAAAGAAGCTAGCTAGCGTGTGAGTGATCACATGTGGAAGGAAGGAGAGGATCGGGTCACATGGGCTGGGAGGGAGAGCATGATGGCTGCACTGGCTTTTCTGGACAGCTTCAAGGGGGAATCCAAAAGAAGGCACGCTTTGAGTGCAACCACGGACCAGCTGATCGCTGCGCCAGAAAGCCTCGGGCCTAATTGCCCAATTGGCGCATGGAAAAGATGAGCAGCGTACTGTAAATATATATTTTGCAAAATGGGCCCCCCGACCGTACCGAGATTCCCCCGCCACGCGCCGGCCGGAGCGGGGTGACGTGGGGCTCTCAGCGGCCGGGAACCCCGGGTTTGTATAGGGTATGATTTAAGCTATACTTTGTGGCTAAAATCACCTGCCTGCTTTTGGGAGCTTGCTGTGATGGCTTCACCGCTGCCTTTTTGGTTTTTATTATTACTTCCAAGCCAAGTCGTTTTGTGTGCCTGGATTGATTAAATAGCGGCGTGCGCTTCTCCTTGTGTGGTCTCATGATGCATCCCCTGATGGATATGGAAGGTATTGAACACAAGGAGTTGGTGATCTGTGGGTCGCAATCATGAGCTAGCATGACGAACACGTCGAACAGCATCTCCTCCTCTGTGCCGGAACGTCCCCGTGCTCGGCGCGTAGCACGAACGTGTCGTGCCCGTATTGGTATTAAGTCTGATACTCTGAATGAAAAATAATGCGAGGTCGAAGTGACTCATTTCAGCATAAGTACCTGGTTTCTGACTTATTTTTCATTATTTATAAATTTTTTTCTAGACTTTTGTCTTTTTAAGCTTTTTTGTCAGTTCTTTTTTTCTTGTATTCGTTCATGTTGTCCGTAATGAGCTAACATATTTTTTCTATTTTTAATTTTTTAAAATTTAATTACGCTAAATAAGCCACTTTTAGCTACAGTAAAATTTCAGCCATAAGTCACAGCTTTTCAGTCCAACCGAGCGGGGCCTAAGGTCACTCGTGTCCGTTTTGGTACTCTTATTATTCTCTACCGGTAAGGTGCTCGTGTACTGTAATAGAGTACTACCTAAGTATGATATATATTATTAAGTGTGATCTTAAAAACTCAAATTGAATAGTAAACATTAATTTTGTTTTATAAAAACATGTATCAGATAAAGCATATATATATTCAAACTCGTAAAGAAATCAAGTTAGAAATAGGTATTCCCATTTAGTAGTTGGTGTTGTTTCTTTTTTAACATGAGTAAAAATAAAATATAAAAGATATCTAGAAAGGAAGAATATCTTTTATAGATGATGTTCTCGGTAAATGTATCAGTAGAATCGAATGTTATGCAATGTAGGGTGCGTTACACGATACCAAGCGAAAGAAGTGAGAGAAGACGCAGATGAATAGACAAACTTCTGTATACTAACCTATACAAAGCCGGGGGGATTCCCGGCCAGAGCGCCCCGCCACGTCGCCCGCGCGCGCGCCCAGGCCGGTGCGTGGCGCGGGAATTTCGGTACGGCCGGGGGAGGGGATTTCCCTGTACTTTCCGAAAATTACGCAAATGTCCTTTTTCCTCGCGAAAAGGTCCCTGCCAATTTTATTTTTTAAAAACACCCCTCCACTTCACCGAAATTTCGTATTCTTTGCAGGATAGCGCCCCGCGGTTTTCTAAATTACGTACGGGTCCTCATTTAGTTACGTACAGGTCCTCAATTTTTTACGAAAAAGCCCTTCGGCTTTTATGAAAATACACATGTGCCCTCGATTTTTTAAAAAAACTCCTCACGAATTATCGCCTCTTTTACTTCGGTACACACGCGCCTATGAGGCTAGTCTAAACCTATTACGCCCCGCAAAAACGCCGCGCAGGGAGGGCTCCCACGTCGCCCCTGCCCTCTCTCCGCCCGCCGCGTGGCCGAGCGAATCTTCGTACGGTCGGGCGAGCCATTTTGCGAAAAAGCCCCTGCATTTTCCCGAAATTATGTAAAGGTCCTCGGTTATCGCGAAAAGGTTCCTGCCAGTTTTTTTAGCCCCTCCACTTTGCAGGATAGCGCCCCGCGGTTTTCTAAATTACGCACGGGTCCTCGTTTGTTTATATACAGGTCCTCGATTTTTTACAAAAAAACCCTTTAGCTTTTTCGGAAATACGCATATACCCTCGATTTTTTTTTGAAAAACTCCTCACGAATTCTCGCCTCTTTTACTTCGGTGCACACGGTGGCTAGCGCGGCGTCGCGCCGCGCCTATGAGGCTAGTTATATTAGAAGAGAAGAACAAAAGAAAAAAGTGCGAGGTTGGAGTAGCCCTGGCTCAGATGCCTAAGTTCTCCTGGCACTTCCCCGGGGCCGAAACCATACGATATTGGGCCGTTGGTCAGCCGCTTGCCCCAGCTGACACGGCCCCTTGATGAATGACGTTGCATAAAAACGCTGTAGCATGCTACTACGCTGTCGTTCGATTCGCAACTCGCAAGGCTTACAAAACGAATCACTATTCACTACACACAGAAGCCAAGTGAAGTAGGTTAGGGAACAGGAACATGAGCTTAAACAACTACAAAAGAAATGCTGAGCCGGTATTCCTGTTGCTTGTGAAAACTTTACACTTGCGCCAATTATTACATTATTTTGTTCAGTAAAACAGAGGTGGACAGAAGAGAATCACCTTCGCTTGGATCCTCTCGATTTGCAGCCTGTGTCTCTCGTAGGCTTCTTCGTGACTTCGGATACGTCACACTTGGGGCACAGCCGGTCGTCCTCTGGGACAGCTTCCAGGGGAGGGTCGCAGCAGTGGATGTGCATACCAATCCCACAGCCGGCAGCGCCGTCCTCGTCGCCACAGATTAGCATCACTTCTCCCCGGTCCGCGCGCCCGCACGCCGAACAACTCGGGTCGTCAGGATCGCCGTCTTCAAATGGCTCCGGTTTATCCGTGGCCACCTCTTGTTGGTTTTTCAGCAGTTTGTCGAGGGCCTTGTTGGCCAGATCGTTTGTCTTGAAGAGAACATGCCTGTCGAGGGCATACCCTGGCTTGCAGACATACTCAACCAGATAATCGGCGCTGACACGGGGGATATTGTGACTCATGAATTCTTGAACCCATGCGTCTGCACTGAGCATGCTAGCTGATACCACAGCGAAATCAACACGAGAGTTCAAGAACCGAGTGTATGGTGGGGAGGTTGCTAAGATGGTGCCATCGCCAGCCCGCACTGCACGCTTCAGCGTATCCTGGTAAGAAAAGAACACGAAATTTAGAAGATGGACTGGGGAACGGAACACAATGGGACCTCCAAATAAAACAGGCATTAGACGGGTAACCTACAATGTGGCATTGCTTTCTTTAGAAAAGCTGTACCATTGTGACGTTGTCTAGGGCTGTGCATATCTCAACCGAACCGAAAAAACCGAACCGAACCGGTCAACTCGGTTTGACCGGTTTTCGGTATTCGGTTCGGTTTTTATATTTTAGGTTTTCTTGGTGTCCGGTTTTTTCGGGAAAAACCGACGAAAAACCGAAATAACCGAACGGCCCAAGTTGGCATGTTCTCGTGGGCTGAAATAGCGTATGATGGAATTCCTAAAACGCCACGCGTGCCCAAGAAACCTCGCAGTCATGGCGACGCCAACTCCCACCTCGCGTGCGTCCGCCGCGGCGCCTGGCCACGGCCTCCTCCTCCTCCGTCGTCCCTCGACCCGAGCCCGACTCGCCGTTGGCAGACCCGGCGACCGAATTCTGAGATACGTCCAAATAAGTTTAAATGAGTGTTGGGGGCTTGGGGCCGTTGGATAATCTAGTCTCGGGAACACTTGGTTAACTATTCGTTTGTGAAACATTTTCTGTTGGGCGATCATGTTTGGAAAATGATGAGTGGTGCACTATATATTTGTCTAAACTCTGAAGTTGGTCCTATAGATAATCAAGCAAATTTCTGTACTTTCTGTTAGCATGATTCTTTTTTAAGATCCTATAGATAATCAAGCAAATGACAGCTCCTAGTATATATACTATTGCCTACTCATCTCGCTAGTCACTATATTGTTTGCAATTTACGTTAACTTTGGTAAATATGGTATTTACCGATACCGCACCGAAATAAATTGGGATTTACCGATACCGAACCGTATTTTCAAAAATACCATATACTACCGAACTAACAATACCGTATTTACCGTATATACCGAACCGATTTTACCGAACGCACAGTCCTAATTGTTGTCAGGTGAGTTGATTGAACAAACAAATCTTACCAGTGACGGAGAAATGAGCTGCCTATAGGCAATTACCTGCATTCCATAGAAGGCACCATGGCCGATCTGCTGCCTTAAAACGCGCCATTTCCTGGGAGCCTCAAAGCTGATTGTTTCTCCGTCATTAAGGCCCGTACCAAACCATTCAAATGGTTCTTCATCCAAGAACTTGCCAGCCTCATTGCAAGAGGTCAAGTAATCACTCAGTATCCACCTATTTTGAGAGGAAAGTAGCTAACTGTAACATCCCAAAAAGGAAACTACTGTAATTGCAAAAATTATAAAATATTTTAATTGTTCTTCCCGTGTTTTCAAAAATTTTCGGCGTTATTCGAATTTCTCAGTTTGAATTTTCTTGCCAAAAGCCTGATTAATAAAAATCCAAACCCTGGACTCAAGAACCAAAATTTAAAGTTTAAAATTTAGAGAATCTAAATCCCCTTGGAAGTATTAATTTCAAATTTAAAAATTGAAATCTGGACCTTCAAAGCCAAGAATGGAAGTTTAAAATCAATATAAAATTCCTCCCATCCAATTTGCATATCTGAAAATTTTAAATTCAGAAAATTAAGAATTATTTATCCACGCTCGCAAATATCAAAATTCCATTGCTGAATCCCAAAATTTGAACTAAGCTTTCAAATCCAAAAATCTAATTACAAAACCCAAGTCTGAAATCCCAAAATTCGGAAAATCTTAAATCACCGAAATCCCCCTTGGAATGTCGAGGCTGAGACAGCAATCGAGGCTGCATTGCAATGTCGACGACTTCGTTTCCCAATCAAGTACCTGGGTCTCCTGCTCTCAATTCACTCTCTCAGGAAGAGCGACATTCAGTCGCTCGTCAAGTTTTCAAAAAAGTTAGCTAGGTGGAAACCAAAACTCCTAACTCCAGGCGGCTGTGTCGTGCTCACCAAATCGGTCTTGATGGCACTACCGATTCACTTCATGACGGTCTTCAAGCTTCCTCAGTGGGTGATCAAGCTATTAAACTGTAAGTGTCGTGTTTTCGTTTGGAAAGGGTCTAACTCCATCAGCAACGGTCATTGCTTGCTAGCCAGGTCAAAAGTCTGCAGACCGCTCCGATGTGGGGGGCTAGGTATCCATGATCTGGTGTCGTTCAACGCTGCGCTTCACCTCCATTAGCACTGGAATAGTTGGGATCCCGAGCCAAAGCCATGGCACAGCATATTGACTAGCAAAGATATTGACATGTTGCCCATGTTCAGGAAATCCACGACTATTCGGCTAGGTGACGACAAGCATGCGCGCTTCTGGCATGATCATTGGATCGAAGGCGGGTGCTCGGTTGCTAATGTAGTGCCGACCCTATTCTACTTTGTCAGAAAAAAGAACAAGTCTGTCGCGGAGGCTTTCGCTAATAATTCATGGACTAAGGACCTGAGAGGGGGCTTGTCACTACTAGCGTTGGCGCAATACTTGAAGCTATGGGACATTGTTGTTGGCACTCCGCTCCATGTTGGCAGAAGAGATGAAATTACCTGGAGACACTCGGTCAATGGCAAGTACTCGACTTGTTCTACCTATCAGCTTTTCTTCGCCGCTTCAACAACCTTCGCTTGTCACAAGTGCATCTGGAAATCTAAAGCACCGTCGCAATGTAAGTTTTTTTATGTGGTTGGTGATTCATGAGAAGCGCCTCACCAACGATAACCTCCAACGGCGCGACTGGCCCAATCTTGGATGTTGTTCTCTTTGCAATCACCCTGATGAGAGTTGCAAACACCTATTTGTTGACTGTATCTTCTCGACTAAGGTCTAGGCAAGATTCAGGACATGGAGCAGATAGGCAAGATTCAGGTAATGGAGCAGAATCCAGTTCATGATCCCCTCTGCTACGACATATTAGCTCCCAAGTTTGATGGCTTACCACGAGAAAGTTAATCTCAAAACCGCTCCGATGTGACTTTGACACAGTGATCATCCTCGTTCATTGGTGTTTATGGAAAGAGCGTAATGCTAGAATCTTTGAGGGAAGATGCCATCCTACAACCAATGTGCTCTGGACTATCAAGGAAGAGATCTTCTCATGGAAGGCTGCCGGATGTGTTTCAATTTTTTTAGTCTTTTGTGTGTAACCTTTCGGTGCTACCATAGTACGACTGTTCGAGATTGCTAGGTGTTTTCCCTTTAGTTTTCAGATAACTTTCTTTCTGTTCTTGTACCTTGATCTTGTTCTACCCTTCTTAATATATTTGGCCTGGATTTCTTCCTGCTGGCCGTCGAAAAAAGTACTAGTTTCAGACGCCAGATCTCCATTTTGCGGTTTTAAGCTAGCTGGGGAAATCAAGCAGTTCCTTTTGTGAGCATATGCATCATCCAGTCCATCCACATTCTTTACATTTTCATCACCTTTCAGGTTCTGAATGTCAGCAAGCTCAGCAAATTTTTTATCTCCCTTCCCTAATGAAGAGATATTAGAATCAGCTCTGAATTAGTTTCCCTCGGTACTCTGAGGTGATGCCATTTGGTGAACTGAAAGTCCTTAAGGTGACAATGACTTCTGTAAGGCCTTTCTAGAGCAATTTAGGTTGTTGATGTTGTTGCGCGTAGCATTACCTCCTGACTTTAAATTAACCTCACGATTGGCAAGCTTGTCATTTAACCGACCAGATGCTGCACTAAGATTACATGTGGCTCCATCCCCCTGATGTTGCCCTCTGTAAACATTAGATGAATCAAGAACATTTGCAGTCCCATTTTCTCTGGAAAGGGTGGTCAAGTGGGCTTTGCTAACATCAATCTGACCATCATTATCCAAACGTTTTCTAGCAACATTATCCATATTGCCATTTGGGATAGTGAGGCTCTCATTTGAGGAATGGAAATCATGGTTAGCAGAAACTGCTATCCTGCTTGAGCTTGGAGTGCCTAGTGCACCAGTTGTAATGTCAAGTGTCCATGTGCCAACATATTTGTATTCGGCTTCCTGAATCTGATTTGGACTGTTCAAATTTCTTACTGCAGCATCCCCTCTGTTGCCACTGAGAATAAATGGAGTTTGAATGGGTGAACCAACATCAGCGTTAGCAGAAATTGCCAACTTAATAATGCCTTGGGATGTGATATCATGCGTCCTGCGGCCTGCATCTTCTGTCTTCCTGATCTGACCTGGAGTGTTCAGATGTCTTTCCAGTTTCCACAACCATCTCTCTATTACAACTGGGAATAATAGGTGACCGAATTGGTGCGTTGGCATCAGGATTGACAGGATTTCCTGCACTATTTTTTGTGTTGGGAGTGCACTTGACAGTAGACCTGCAGCTGAATGACTTTCAATCTACATCTTCAGCTTCATCTTCCGAGTCCTTGGCTTGCGCCTCCATTATCTCTAGTTCCCAACTACTGAATGAATTAAATTGCCAGAATTAGTTATTGAGACATTCAATAATAGATTTCGTAACTGCAACAAGCAAATTCCCTACCACAAGCTATAGTGGGATGAAAAATCAGAACAGGAACACAGCACGAGTTGAGAAGAGAACTTCAAAGAAGCAAACACTGTATTTCTTACTTACCTTTTGCTATAATCATCTACTGGGAGAATTTCTCATGACTTTAAGCTGCAGAATAAAAAAGGACAAATCAATAATATAATGATCTGGTTAACACGTTATCTTTCTAGTTAAGGTTGAAGAAAGGATGTTGCGTAATACCAGTCTTCCAACCACCAGTGGTTTACAAGCTTGATGTTCACTCTTTTAGCAAGCTCATACTTCTCACCTAGTTCATTTGGAAAACTGAGATGCTGCATTCAAAGAACATAACAAAAAATTCTGGCAGCATGGTATATGCATAAGAAATGGCCCAAAACAGACCTTTGATAGGCATGTTGTGATTTATTTTAAATTACTGAGAAGTATATTTTTCTTCAACGCTTTCTAATCTACACATAGAGTAAGCCTCATCGTATGTTCGAAAAATCTTGCAACTTTTCATCTGTTCCATCACTCTATCATGCACATACAAGACACCATGACCATGAGATTAGCTTTTGCATGGTTCACATAAAGACAAAACAAGAGCACAAGCCCAAAATGCTATGACATCTATTCATTCAACAGGCCTGTTCTTTTTTGTCTTAGCTTATGACTTTTGGTTGGGCTTATAACTTTTTGGCTACTCGTGTGTGTGTGAGAGAGAGAGTACGGAGTAACAGAAACTTACGTGCGGTTTTGGCTGATATAAATGAAGTCGCTCCCAAGGTTCTAAAACTCAGTAAACGGTACTCGCTCGGTCATCTCACCTTGTAGTGATTATACGGTAATCAGCCTTGTACCCGGCCTTGTAACCAGTTTTTCTATTTTAATAACGGATTTATATATGTATAGCCATATAAAATCAAAGCCTATAAAAGAATGTTTAAATTACAACCTGGACAGATCCAAACAAACATATATATGATATATACAAAAAAAATATATATGATATATCAAATAAAGATGTAAGCCTAAAAGACTACAAACCTTCTCCATTGCAATTTTATTGTTTCCTCCCTAATTTCTGTATCATCCAATGGAACCAATGGAAACTACAAGTCCAGAGCTGTGGTATAATCAATAACATAATGGTAAAGGCATACCTAATAGGACCATTGCTTTCTATTCCAGAAAACTCCACGTTGTCACTCTTAGGATCAGAAGATTCAACACCACTCAGGGCCTTGTCACATTCAAAAATTAAGTACAGAAAGGCAGGTTACAAGAACTACAGCTTTGAAGTTGTTCACCTTGTACACACCAGGTACAATAACCACAAGATACAGAATCCTTGTTGTTCATCTGCTGCCATGGTAGCTAGTGCATGTAGGACTCTCTGCTAGGCTGTGGGCTTAATTGAATTAGGGTTTCATTAGACTTGACTAGCCACTCAACAAGTACACGGCCTGTTAGCCGATTATCTCGAGTACTTGCCCGGTTATACCGGTTAGCTACTCGTTTTTGCCTACTCGTACTCAGTGAGAGGACCTAATCCTAGTACTCGGGCGAGTGGACAAAGTAACAGGGACTGTCTGCTACAGAGAAAAACTCAAATAATAGCTTTGTCTGTTGAGGTCTAAAGGAACTCAAGGGCCAGAGAAAATACCACCATATAAAGCAATCAATTACCCCCATGATGCTCCAAAGAAATCAGAATGATAAAGTACGTGTTACATGATGCTAGTGTATTATTGTAGTTGTTCATAAGTGGGACACGGTTCTTTTTGCATGACTCAACGATGACGGAATTTCCATCTACTCCAGAGCATATTCCCGCTATATGTTGTAGAAATATTCGCTTAAATTTGTAATGCAGTAAGTAAAAATGATTTCAGAGATAACAGACCATCAGGCTAGGAAAGCAAAAGGAAGCTTTAGGGCCTGTTTGGGACTGCTCCGCTCCAGCTTTTTCAACTCTGCTCCAAACTTGTCTAGCCAAACGGGTCCAACTCCAAGAACTCTACTCCAAGAAAAAGGTGGAGTTGAAGGCCTGCTCCACGTTTTTTCTGGAGCTCCTCAAGGGGTACTCCAGAAACTGAAGTTTTGTATCTCCTCATGGAGTTGGGAGAAAATTACCCACCACTGCCATTACTTTTCCTCCGTACCGATTCGTTTCTTTTCCTCTCCTCCCCACCCACCGCGCGGCTCCTGTCCTCCCCACCCACCCGCGCGCTCCTCTCCTCCCCCCACCACCCGCGCCGGCCTCCTCCCTGACCCCACCCGCGCCGGCCTCTTCCTCCGCCCCCCACCCGCGCCGGCCCTCCTCCTCTCCGCCCCCACCCGCGCCGGCCTCTTCCTCCGCCCCCCACCCGCGCCGGCCCTCCTCCTCTCCGCCCCCCCCCCCACCCACGCCGGCCTCTTCCTCCGCCCCCCCACCCACGCCGGCCTCTTCCTCCGCCCCCACCCGCGCCGGTCCTCCTCCTCTCTGCCCCCCCCACCCGCGCCGGCCTCTTCCTCCGCCCCCAACCCGCGCCGGCCCTCCTCCTCTCCGCCCCCACCCGCGCCGGCCTCCTCCTCCGCCCCCCACCCGCGCCGCCCTCCTCCTCTCCGCCCCTTACCCGCGCCGCCCTCTTCCTCCGCCCCCACCCGCGCCGGCCCTCCTCCTCTCCGCCCCCCACCCGCGCCGGCCTCTTCCTCCGCCCCACCCGCGCCGGCCCTCCTCCTCTCCGCCCCCACCCGCGCCGCCCTCCTCCTCTCCGCCCCCCTACCCGCGCCGGCCTCTTCCTCCGCCCCCACCCGCGCCGGCCTCTTCCTCCGCCCCCACCCGCGCCGGCCCTCCTCCTCTCCGCCCCCACCCGCGCCGGCCTCTTCCTCCGCCCCCACCCGCGCCGCCCTCCTCCTCTCCGCCCCCCTACCCGCGCCGGCCTCTTCCTCCGCCCCCACCCGCGCCGGCCTCTTCCTCCGCCCCCCACACGCGCCGCTCCTCTCCTCCGCCCCCACCCGCGCCGCTCCTCTCCTCCGCCCCCACCCGCTCCTCGGCCCCGCGCACACCGACTCCCCACCCGCAACCCCCACCGGCAGCCGCCGCCGCGCCCCCTCCCCGCGCCCGGCCACGCCACCCTCCCCCTCCCTCCTCGCCGGCATCCTCGCCGACCTCGCCGAGATCGGCGGCTCCCTCCGCGGCGGCTTCACCCGCCGGGCTCTCCTCGATCACCCGCAGCACCTGCCCCTCCCCACCTCCGCCGGGTTCTCCTGCTGGTATTGTGGCTGTGCTGGCTGTTTACAGTCCGGCAAAATCGTAGAACACAAAAATTGTTAATCATGTTTCTTGAATGGTTGGCAGTAGTAGCTTGCATTTGGATTACATGTGCTTGGTTGTATATATGGTAACAATTTTTGGAATACAGAAATGTATTTGCAGAGTTATTCCTGGAAGAAATGTATTTGCAGAGTTACAGATATGTAGTTTGGGATGAGTAGTTTGGGAAATAAAGATATGTAGTTCTGGAAATTGTTATCATATTGAGAAGCTCTTGATGAGTAGTTTGGGATGATTCTGGACATATTGTTACAAATTATCATGGTATGGCAATCAGATGAGTATATGTTCATGATGGCAGTGGTTGGCAATGTTGGTATATTGTTACAAATCAGATGAGTAGTTTGGGTTGATTCTGGACATATTGTTACAAATTTTTGATATATTCATGACTTTGCAATGTTGGTATGATGTTGCTAATACCAGGAACCGTAGGAAATGGGAACATTGAAGTGGCAAGATAATAAGCTACTAGATAATAAGAAGAAAACCAGCAGTCAACATTGAAGTGGCAAGATATTGTTACAAATATTTGTTTTTTGGTTTTCTCGAATAAATTAATTGCGATTATAATATTTTACATCATATTTCAATTGGCAACAAACAAAATTCAGTTACATATGCTCCGCAGACATCAAAACATACACCAAACATCATTCAGGGGCACATTGGACCTTTCTCAGGGAAACCTCACATTCCTGGAGTTGGAGTTGGGCTGCGTGCCAAACAGGACCACCTGCTCCAGGAACTCCACAGTGGAGCTGCTCCATGGTGGAGTTGGTGGAGCACAGTTGGAAAAACTGGAGCAGAACAGTCCCAAACAGACCCTTAGAATGGAAGTCAGAAAGTCTCCAAACCATGTGACCAAAACTTCACCTTCATACGTTATATTTACAACAAATCAACTAAAGGCTGCCATAGCTCATGTTTCGGATTTTAAACGTGGAGATATCAGGATAAAACTAGCAAACAATTACCATTAGGTCCTCGTGGTCATTTCTTTGGTACCCCGTCAAGCAAATGCTCAGTGATTCACTACCTGGTATTCCATCAAATCTCTCACTGGCCAATAAATAACCTGGCAAAAAAAATACTGCTTCACACAACTAAACCAATGATAGAACTATGGCAACAAAAACAACCGTATGACCGCGACGAAAGCAACAACATTTAAACAGATTTGTGGCATCCATGCAAAAAAAAGGAGCAAGGTACAGAAACTATTAGCAGCAAAACGGACCCTATCGGCATCGGCAAGCGCCCCCCCCCCCCCCCCCCCCCCCAATCCAAGCTATCGTCCACCCACAGTTCGCTGACGACCATGTTCCCTTCCACCCGCGCCGCCACGCAGTCACGCACGCCGGGTCATCCTGCCCAAATAAAACCAAATCACACGAAGCCCCTAACGAAGCCGCCAAAACAGCAGCGCGCCGCATCGCGAAACCAACTCACGTAGACGCGGCCGCACGCGGCGACGTGGGTGCACCCGTTGCCGAACCACCCGGCGTCGGCGCCGCCGCGCCGCACCATCTCCGACCGGTACTGCAGGAACGACACTCGAAGTTAGCCCGGGGACCGAACCAACCGACGCGAGTGGCAGCGAACTGAGCTCGCGAGGCGAAATGAGACGGGGAGGAGGCGGAGCCGCGCGCGCACCTGGGACTCGGAGACGTGGTCGAAGCCGACGAGGACGAAGCGGACGCCGACGAAGAGGTGCTCCTCGTCGTTGCCGCCGGGCGAGGCCATGGCGGGTGGACCGCGGTAACCACGCGGCGCTTGGGTCGGAGGAGGGGCTAGGGTTTGTGTCCTTGGGTTTTGGGGATTGTTCGTGCTTGCACTCGTATGTTTGTGGGGAAAATTGCATATGTACCCTATATTTAGCAGTGACTTGTAGATTTGTCACACACTTAGATGGCTTTGCTATTTTGCCCCATACTTAGAGTGCCCCTTATTATTTTGCCCCACCATCCACTTGGCTGGTATTTTAATTTCATTTTTCATTTTTCAGCATGGGAAAGGACAGATCTACCCTTGGCTCATCTACAAGGCGCCGGCGACTGGACTTGTAGAGGTCGGGGAAGGAGCGGCTGGGGCGGCTCCAGCACCGGCGAGCCACTCCTCCTCACGGGCGGCTCCTAGGCCGTGCACGCAGCTGCTCCTTCCTCCCTCGACGCAGACCCCGTCTCCACCCGAGGTACACACCGCCATCGGAGAAGCTTGGTGCGGTCGCAGACGAGGTCGGCGAGGTGGGGGCGGAGGTCGAGGAGGTTCTCGAGGACGGCGAGGGTGTGGTGGACGGCCTCGGCCTCGTCGGGGTCAGATTCGGAGAAGCGGGAGAGGTTGTGGACGAGGAGGTCGAGGGCGTTGGCGTTGACGAGGGCGTCGGCGAGGGACTGGACCCCGGTGAGGTCGGAGGGGTCGTCGGAGTCGGTGAGGTCGGTGAGGAGGGAAGCGGCGGCGGCGGCGAGGTCAGCGTTATCGTGGGTGAGGAGGGAGGAGAGGGAGGATGCGAGGCCAAGGGGGACGAGGTCGGGGAAGAGGTCAGGGGCGCCGGCGAGGAGGCGGAGGCGGTCGGTCTCGGAGTGGAGGGCGATCTCGGAGTCGGCGAAGTGGGCGGGGTCGTCGGGGTGCTTCATGCGCACCTCGAGGTTGTCGCGCAGGCGGCGCTCGAAGCCAAGCAGCAGGCGCTTCGCCGCCCGGAGGTCGAGCACCTCTAGGGCGTCGGCGCCGCCGGAAGCCTCTAAGGCCGAGAGGTCGACCTCCCCGGCGCCGGCGCCTTCGTCCAGTCGCTGGCGCTTGGGTGCGGCGGCGGCGTCCATGGAGGGAGGGGGTGCGAAACCCAAACCTAGGATGACAGGCTCTGCTCTGCGGGCAGGAGGTGATGAGGAAAGATAAGCCAAGGGTAGTTCTATCCTTTCCCATGCTGAAAAATGAAATTAAAATACCAGCCAAGTGGATAGTGGGGCAAAATAATAAGAGGGCACTTCAAGTATAGGGCAAAATAGCAAAGCTATCTAAGTGTGGGGCAAATCTACAAGTCACTGCTAACTATAGGTACATATGCAATTTTTCCTATGTTTGTGTCTTACAGGGCAAGATTTGGCGGAGGGGGGAGAGAAAGAGAGGGCAATGGGGATTTCGGTTTGGGTTTGGGAGGGAAATACTGCTAACTATGGGTACATATGCAATTCTTTCTATGTTTGTGTCTTACAGGGCAAGATTTGGCGGAGGGGGGAGAGAAAGAGAGGGCAATGGGGATTTCGGTTTGGGTTTGGGAGGGAAATAAAACGAGGATTTTTCAGTTTGGAGCTTCCTTTTGGGCCTCTTTTTTTTCTGCCTTTCTCGTTGCGTGGACTAGGTGCATGGGTCGTGATCTCTAGACTCTAGGTCGGTGTGGGGGGACCCGGGGGAGGGCCTGGAGGCGGCGTGATTTGTTTGAGGGGTTTATGGAGCCGGTCCATGTATGGTTGGGAGAGATGGGCAAACATGGACCAGGGGGTTTTCGGTGTAGTGGGTGGGTTGGGCTTGTAATGTCCGTTACTGGGCTCATTTTGTGTAGTTTCCGTGGGCTTGAACTTTAGGCCCATGTTTTGCCTTGTGTTTGTTTCCTTTTTCTTTTTGGCTCTTTGCAATTTGGGGATGATATACCACAACACATTCAGGCTTCATCATCCCTGTACAGTTGTTACTATGATGGTAGAGTATTTTCTATGATACATTAGGCCTGTTCTCGCCCTCTCTTTTATTCATTACCGTATAAACAACTTATTTCAAAATGGGAAGTAGCTCAGATGCTAGATAGGTACGGGGATCGATACCCAGCACTTTCACTGTACTTTTTCCTTTTTTGCCATGCCTTCGTCTCTTTTAGGTAAATGCTGCCAAATCCCAATAGATTTTGAGCTAAGAGCAAGTTTAATAAGGCTGACTGTGTTAGCTATAAGGGAATCCATGTCAGCATAGTCCTATGTGGAGGGGAGAGAAAAGGAGAGAGAGAGAGCCAAGCCGGCTCCCATGCAAGAGTCAAGCTATAGCACAGGAAAAGAGGCGTTATCCATGCATGTACCAATAGAACTAACTGCTATACACATGCATGTATTAAATTATCAATACCCATGTATGTATTAAATGATTGAGAGCTCTTGTGGAGACAACTTATAGCCAGCTTATTGTATGAGTTAGCTGTATCATTATCTTTTGATGACATGGAAATGTATTGGAGGCAGTAGCTATCTATACTATTAAACTTGCTCTAACAGCTTACTGTGCCTTATTTATTTCCTTGCGCTTTTGTTTGCATCTGAATCATGGCCTTCGACTTCAACGTGTGGAATTATCGGCGGAACAATGGATCATTCATTCTCATTCGTCGGGAGGAAAACGCAGTCGTGTTGTTGCCTACATCACAGCAAAGCAAATTGAACTGATGGATTGATTTTGTAAGTGGTTCTATAATCTCACCCGAATTAAGTTTCGTATTCCCTTCCTTGATTCAAATTCACCGCCACGGAAGCTCTCAAGTGTAACAAATTCAGGCGCCTTCCTCGCCATCCATGGTGACGACCGATGTCATGACGCCAACAATGATTCGCCATCGATCGTCTACAAGTTCAGGTGATCTACTCGCCCGACCTCTGTCATGTCGAAAATCGAAACACGAATAATCTATAGCGTGAGGACCGTGCATAGCGCGCGTCCTGAATTTCTTTATTTCAGTATAAAACTTCCCTTCGACTCGCATTCGCAGATGGAGCTTCCACTCTTGGCCACGTTAATCGTGTTGAAATATCTGTATATTCCATAACATTCTGTTGTAATTGATTGTGTAACCGAGATCTTAGGATCCAGTATCTTACCAAGGAAAGTTCAGAGTGATTCTCGGACTTCCTTCTGTGTATAACCGATTGTTGTCGAATCTGTAACAGTAACCTGAAGTTATATATAAAGCAATGCAGTCTGCACCGATTGAGTGCGATCGCTGCCATACATTACTATCTTCTTCTCTGAATTCTTTTATGGTATCAGAGCCACACCACATAGAAAATGTCCACGTCCAGCGGCGTTGTTAATTCTTCATCTCCGGCCGTCGTGTCGTCCATGGCTGGCCTCCTTCCAACACCTGCTCCTTCTTTCAGTTCTCTCATTACTGTCTGGCTCACAAACACCAATTACCTCCTATGGAAGGCTCAGATTATGACTTACCTGAGGAGTCAACAATTGCTTGGCTATGTTGATGGTACCATACCACGACCAGCTACTACCATCACCCAGTCCTCGGCAGATGGTGCTATGCAAGTCCCGAATCCGGCGTTCCAACAATGGTTGATTCAAGACCAGCTTGTTTTGAGCACTCTACTCTCTTCATTGCAAGAAGATATTCTGGGTCGAGTCCTTCTTCTCAATACCTCAGCTGAAGTATGGAGTGCCCTGGAGGGGATGTTCTCATCCGGATCTAGAGCCCGAACCATGCAGATCTGGATGCAACTCACAACCATGAAGAAAGGTGACTTGTCTATGTCTGAATATTTCAATAAAGTCAAAACTCTTACAGATACATTATCTTCCATAGGACAGCCACTCCATGATGAGGAAGTGGTCTCCTATATGCTTGCTAGCCTGGGAGAGGATTATGACCCTCTGGTCATTTCAATCACCACAAGAAGTGAGCCAATTTCTCTTTCTGAGTTGTATGCGCATATGCTGGGTGCTGAGATGCGAAGAGAGCATAACAATAGCACTTTTCAACTCTCGGCAAACAATGTAATGTGTACTTCTCGGGGAGGAAGAAGTGGCTTTCAAGGTAGAGGCCGCGGAAGCCACAACGGAGGCACTGGAGGCGGTCGTGGAAAAATTCAAGGCAACTACAACAATCAAAACAGCAACTACAACAATCAAAATGCACCTCGCACCGGCAATCGCCCACAGTGCCAGATCTGTGGCAAAATGGGTCATACAGCATTGAAGTGCTACAATCGATTCAATCACTCTTATCAAGCTGAAGATTCTCATGTAGCAGCAATGGCAGCAGCAACACCAGCTTACAATATTGACTCAAACTGGTATACAGACTCAGGTGCGACGGATCACATCACCTCTGAACTGGATAAACTCTCTATTCGTGAGAAATATCACAGAAAGGAGCAAGTTCAGACAGCCAGTGGCTCAGGTATGACAATTTCACACATTGGTTATTCTCAAATTTCCACAAATAATCATACCTTGAAACTGAACAATGTTCTACATGTTCCTAATGCACAAAGAAACCTTGTCTCTGTGCATCGTCTTACATCCGACAATAACATCTATCTCGAGTTTCATCCTGATTACTTTCTTGTCAAGGATCGAGCCACGAAGAGACTTCTTTTTCAAGGCAGATGTGAAGGAGGCTTATATCCACTGGTGTCTTCCTCTGGTGTCTTGAACAAGCAAGCCTTCACTAGTATCAAGACTTCACAGCATTTGTGGCATTGTCGGCTGGGTCATCCTTCCTCCACCATCGTTCAACGAGTCCTTCAGTCAAATAAACTTCCCGTAACCTCTGATAAAGATAAACAGCATGTCTGTAATGCTTGTCAGGAGGGAAAGAGTCATCAACTTCCATTTCATCTTTCAAATAATGTGTCTAGTGCTCCCTTAGATCTCATCTTCACTGATGTCTGGGGACCTGCTTGTACCTCAGTAGGAGGCTTCCATTACTATGTCAGTTTCATAGATGACTTTAGCAAGTTTGTGTGGTTTTATCCAATAAAACACAAGTCTGAGGTTGCAAATGTCTTTACTCAATTTCAAACTCATGTTGAACGAATGCTTCATAGGAAGAAGCTTGCTGTTCAGTCAAATGGTGGAGGGGAATACAAATTCCTGCACAAACTCTTTCAGCAAACGGGCATTAACCATCTTCTTTCTTGCCCTCATACACATCAACAAAACAGCTCTGCGGAGCGAAAACATCGACACATCGTTGATGTAGGTCTTACTCTTCTCGCGCAAGCCTCAATGCCATTAAAATTCTGGGATGAGGCCTTTATTTCTGCTTGTTTTATTATAAACAGACTGCCCAGTCGAGTTCTCCAATTTTGCTCTCCAATGGAAAAGTTGTTCAATACTAAACCTGATTATACTCTTCTAAAAACGTATGGTTGCGCCTGTTGGCCGAATTTACGACCATACAATAGGCATAAACTTGCCTTCCGATCCAAACGATGTGTCTTTATTGGGTATAGCAATTTCTACAAGGGTTACAAGTGTCTTGATCGACAAACTGGGCGTGTCTACATCTCTAGGGATGTGATCTTTGATGAGTTTGTGTTTCCCTTTGCCGAGGAAACAAATCGCACAAATCGCATTCTTCCAGTGCAGCCGCACACAACTTTTTTGCCCCTTCCTCTGAACACCACATCTTCCCACAGTGAGAATGACCATGTGCCTGATATTGTCAATCCTTTGTCTAGTACTTCTGTTACTGACTCTGCAGGTGCTGAAGAAATTGAGTCCACTATTGTCCCTGCTATGATGGAGGGAGTCTCGGTACCTCAAGAACAACATGGTGTGAGAACTAGGCTTCAGAGTGGAATTCACAAACCCAAGAGGTTTTCTGATGGCACTGTTCGGTATACAACCAACAGGGGGAAAGTTATCTTCAATACCATGGTTGCATCCGAACAAGAGCAGTCTGAACCATCTTGCTATAAGCAAGCAATGCAGAATATACATTGGAAGCAAGCAATGGATGAGTTTGAGGCTCTTCAGAAGAATCAAACATGGCGTCTTGTTGAAAAACGGCCAGATCAGAATATAATAGATAGCAAATGGGTGTTTAAAATGAAGCGCAATGCTGATGGAAGTATTGATCGGTATAAGGCATGACTTGTTGCAAAAGGATTCAAGCAGAAATATGGTTTGGATTATGAAGACACCTTCAGTCCAGTTGTAAAACCAACAACGGTGCGATTGATTCTTTCTCTTGCAGTTTCCAGGGGGTGGTGTCTGCGGCAAATTGATGTACACAACACTTTCTTGCATGGTGAATTAGAGGAGCAAGTATATATGCGGCAACCACCAGGATATGAAGATTCAAATCACCCACAGCATGTTTGCAAGTTGGACAAAGCAACTATGGTCTTAAGCAAGCCCCACGGGCGTGGTACTCAAAATTGAGCTCCAAACTGGAAGGGCTCGGTTTCATACCATCACAAGCTGATACTTCTCTGTTTATATACAATCCACATGGTAATATCATATATATGCTAATTTATGTTGATGATATTATTATTACAAGCTCCTCAGTCAAAGCTATTCAGATTGTACTTGATCAACTGCACAAAGATTTTGCAATCAAAGATATGGGTGATCTACACTACTTCCTGGGTATAGAGGTTCTCCCTGAGAAGAATGGGGGTTACACTCACACAGAGAAGATACATTGGGGATATCCTTTCCAGAGCAAATATGGTGAATTGCAAGCCTATTTCTACACCAATGTCATCCAGTGAAAAATTGTCACGAGTTCAAGGTATATTGCTATCTGATGCAGAAGCGATGAAATACAGGAGTACTGTCGGATCTCTTCAGTACTTGACAATAACTTGGCCTGCTTTGTCATACTCGGTCAATAAAGTATGTTAGTTTTTACACTCCCCTACTCAAGACCATTGGGCAGCAGTTAAACGGATTCTCAGATATTTGCAGTTTACTCGGAATCTGGGGCTGCACTTCAGGAAGTCTAATTCGAGTCTTGTGAGTGCCTTCACTGACTCTGACTGGGCCGGTTGCACGGATGATCGAAGGTCAACCAGTGGATATGCAATATACTTCGGAACCAACCTAATCTCATGGAGCTCGCGTAAGCAAAACACTGTTTCGCGATCCAGCACAGAGGCAGAGTACAAAGGTCTTGCAAACACAACGGCTGAAATCATCTGGATTCAGTCACTGCTAAAAGAGTTAGGCGTTTTTCAGGAGAGACCACCGTCTCTGTGGTGCGACAACCTGGGAGCTACATACCTGTCGGCCAACCCTGTGTTTCATGCCCGTACTAAGCACATTGAGGTGGATTTTCATTTTGTGAGGGAACGGGTTGCAAAGAAGTTGCTGGAGGTACGATTTATTGCATCGCAAGATCAAACAGCTGATATATTTACAAAGCCTCTTCCAGTACAGAGTTTCAGTTACTTCAGAAACAATCTTAACATCTACTAGATGTTAAGATTGAGGTAGGGTGTTGAAATATCTGTATATTCCGTAACATTCTGCTGTAATTGATTGTGTAACCGAGATCTTAGGATCCAGTGTCTTACCAAGGAAAGTTCAGAGTGATTCTCGGACTTCCTTCTGTGTATAACCGATTGTTGTCGAATCTGTAACAGTAACCTGAAGTTATATATAAAGCAATGCAGTCTACACCGATTGAGTGCGATCGCTACCATACATTACTATCTTCTCTGAATTCTTTTAAATCGATGATGAGCAAAGATCCGTACTAGCTAGATACCAACTACTGCTACTTATGAATCAATGTAATATACTGATCAATTTAGTATACTCTGAATTATATGGACATGACAACCATGCCTCTTATGGCTTCAAGACATAGCTGTTTGCAACAACCCGCCCACAGAAAACAAGCAGCACGAGATTTCGTTCTAATCTTTTGCGATGATGCATGCATACAGCGTACTTTGTTTAGGTTTGATTCAGCTGTACTGTGAACGTGCAAATGATCTAGGAATCGGCAAAAAATAAGTTGTTGATCGACTGCACGCACCTACTCT
Source organism: Dendrocalamus latiflorus (assembly GCA_017311315.1). Classification (NCBI taxonomy): domain Eukaryota; kingdom Viridiplantae; phylum Streptophyta; class Magnoliopsida; order Poales; family Poaceae; genus Dendrocalamus; species Dendrocalamus latiflorus. The sequence continues at coordinate 41,073,964 of CM029651.1, forward strand.
TCAACTTGATGGAAAAAGAAGTGCCGTTAGATATATAGCTGTTGATTTTGAATTCAGAACAATAAGGATCACTAAAATTTCAGATTTTCAGTTCCGAATGCGGCGTCGATTTCGACAGACGAACAAGGCCTATAAATGGTCTGCGTGTTTGCTTTGGGTGGCACAGGCGCACAGCCCGACAGTAATTGCCTTTCTGATCTGATTTCATTTCAGCAGAGGTTGCGCTTTAGCTTGGGTGCTTGTGTAATCGCTCACCTTTCATCCAAGCACGTTTTTCTTGCAGTTGCTTCTGTTATGGCCATCTCTTCCTGCAAAGGTGACAGACCAATCAATTCGCACAAAACTCGTTAAAGCAAGCACGCTACAGGTTACATTGCGTTGTCACCTGCTACAATGCTTACAACTCGATTTGTCTAACGCGCGCAGCACAAGATGCGGTCCAAATCGTTTCAAGAGCAGCTCTTTGTTTTGATAACCACACGGTAAGGAAAGCGAAATTGTACGTAGCATCTCAGTGTGAAGGTACGCATTGACCTGTACACCTGGTCGCTGCTTTTCTGAATGCGCAGGTCATCAACAACTGCCTGCAGCCGATGGGAATCAGCACCAACACCGGGGCGGCGCACGCCAGCGGCCAGCGCGGCGCCGCGTCGGGCTTACTGGACCAGTGTTAAAACTTTCGGAGGTAAAAAAAATTCGTTCACCAGCAAAAGGAACGAAAACCGAAATTTCGGCCGAAAATATCCAAATTTTTGATGAAATCTAGCTAAAATTTGAATAAAATTTGAACAAATTTCAAATAGAGTCAAATTTGGCCAAATTTTAGCCGAATTTAACATCTTTCGGTACCCAACGAAAGGGACGAAATTTCGTCCGAAACACGAAATTTCGTCCAAAATTTATTTCCCTGTACTGGACAAGATCCCGACAAGCCCGAACGCCCCGACTGCCGCTTGCATAGCGGGCTCACGTACAGCCCCGCGTCTCCGCCGGTACGTACGTGCGCCTGGCCGGCTGCCGCGATGCTACCCCCGAACCTCGCGCTTGCTGGGAGGAACGACCGACGCCAAATTTTTTAAACTAACGGCAGAGCTCTACCGTTCATTTTAAAAAGAAGATAAATACACCAACTCCGAATAATACAACAAAACACCAACAACAGTCCCAAAAGGGAGACACCAACACTGGAAAGAAGTCTCAAACTGAAACTTCTACCAAGGAACCAACCACCCTACAAGACAAGCACCTTATGGGGCAATAACAAAAAAACCCCTACAAACAAACGAAGTCTAGGACTAACTATCTACAAGACAAACCACAAAACTGGTGAACCACAACTCTTACAGGGGCTTGAGATGTAGTTGTCAACACTAGGATGCTCACCACGGCAGCAGCCATACTACGGTTCACCAATGTGAACCTATCATGGCATATCACACTATTGACTATGATAGCACAAAAACAACATCCGACGGTAACATCAGCATTACAAGCCACAACAAAAGAATGCTGGACCACAACTAGCACAAAAGCAATAAAAGAATAGTCAGCAAGAGCTTCAAGAAGAGGAAGGGGCTACCCCTCAACTCACACCTTGACTGGGAGGCCCGCCGCCGCGCGCAACCAACGGCCACGTGACACACCAACGACAGCCTACCTCAATCAAGGACCCAAAGCAACTACCGACTCCACCACGATTGATCTGCACTAAGACACGATCAAATAACAAGCGTCCGCTCTTATACCTCCTCAACAACTGCTTGCTCCTCAGGATAACTACACATCACGAGCACTTCTGACAAGGTATATTAATTTGTTCTTCTCTTGACACACATCGCCACATGTTTGTGCTACTCCCACGTAGCGTTGCCCGCAACACGTTGCCATTGTTGTGATGCCCACCAAGCCGCCCTGACAAAGGGCCAGCTAATCCTGACCGCCGTTGTGGCACTCGTGTGCACCCTCGCGTGACCGCGATAGGCTGCACCATTAGCGGTTGACTTGATGATGAGAAGCGAACCAACCAGAGAATTCCGAAGGCAGGGACGTCGCCATTGGCCTAGACATAGATGAGCAACACTAGCGGCGTTGATCAAGGCCGATAGCTTGCTCTCACCCTGCTGGGGAGGGTGGAGTGCGTCACCTCCTCCCTCGCAAGACACCGCCCCCTTGGCATTCCCCTCACACCACCAATCCGGCAAGCCTCCAATTGCTGCTGTTACCACAACAGAGCTGGCAGCGACGGCGAAGAGAGGACACCCGTGTCGACCGCCCAACACCCGCACGGCTATGGCCTAGTGAAGGTAGCGGACGAAGCAGAGGAGCTCAGATCTGGCGACGTGAAAGACTTCAAGGCAGCGGACGGCCGTATTTGGCCAAACCGAGCAGATCCGGCAAGAAGTAAGCATGGGGACAATAAAGTCGATGATGATAGCCGCGCGGGAGATTGAGGACAATAGAGAGGCATTGGATCCACTGGGATTCAGAGCCGACGGTGACCTTCGATGGACACAGCAGAGTGAAGGGAGGGGGGATTGAGAGGAAGAGGGGAAGAGGGGGCTGCTATGGAAGGCCTCGCCTCTGCTGGCGGCAACAGCCGCAGCGGCGAGGGAGGGAAACGGTGGGTAGGGCCTCTTGGTGGCTCAGCGACATCACCCCTTGAGTCGCTCGGGGGAGCTGAGCTCTCAAAGCATTTCCAGCAGGAGCCCTCAAATCAAGGCCCCTATTTTTGATTTGAGGGCTCTCCTACCATTTAAGAGCTTGATTTTTTTGCATCTACTCCAGCAGCAGCTCTCTAATTAGGGCCCTCAAATTCATCCTAATAGACACTGCCATGTGGGACCCATTCATCATCCTAAACCAAAATTTGAGGGCTGAGGACAAAAACACAGGTCTAGCAGGGCCTCTACTCAGGCCCTCAAAAGTAGGGATCTCCTCCAGGGTCCCCAGGAATGAGGGCTTGATGGATGAATTTGAGGGCCTCCTACTTTTGAGGGCCTGAGTAGGGGCCCTGCTGGACCTGTGTTTTTGTCCTCAGCCCTCAAATTTTGGTTTAGGGGCTTGTTTGAGGGCCCTGCTGGAGTTGCTCTCAGGAGGCCATGAGATGGGTTTGACCGACGCCAATTCATGTTCGGCTAGCCCGAAGCAGTCGCTGCCGTGCATGTTTCCGCGCTGCCAAGTCACCGTGCTCTTTCTCCACCGTCAGCATGACAACGATCGGAATGGACGCATTGTTGGATTAATTGGGATTGGCCCATTTTAATTTAGCAATTAATCAAATGAAATTCCTAGGCCCACTATTAGTGCTATGTGCAAAAACTGTTTAGTCCCATATGGAGAATTGAATGGGAGTTATACCACTTTAAAAGGTGGAACGAGGTAACCCCCTTGTGAAATTGAAGAGAGCCAATACGCGCGCGCGCTCGCTCGCCACGCCACGCCGAGCCGAGCCGTGCCGTGCGGTGCGTGTGCGTGTGCATGTGCGTGTGCGTGCGTACGCGCAGACGTGTCGGGTGCGGGCGCGTTTTTCTTTATCTATTCGAAAATCGAAACGCACTGTTTCGCTGGCAGTAACGGTGCAGTTACTAGTGGTTTATAACTGCGGTTACTTTCGAGTAATGGCTGCAGTTACTGGTCTCTTCAATTTTGCTGTTACAAGAGAACAGAGCATAAGAAGGCTCTCCTGTCCATACGAAAAGGGATACGAAAAAACAGTACTCTCTCTGTTTTTGTTGCTGCTCTCTGCAATCTCCGGTCCAGAACCTTGCGCGCACAAGTTTCTGGGTGAGTAGACCTCCGGAACTTTGTCCGTTTGTGTACCTGCACGGGTAGGCGGGCGATCAAGTTTTTGGGGAGCGCATCGGCGCGACTACTCAATCTGCGACGTCTACTTCCTGGTGGTGAACTGTTCGCGAGACTACACTGCGAACATCTTCCTGCATCAAGCCTCGTCCTGCATCACGCCTCGATCGACTACACCAAATAGGCCATCATGTCGACTGATGGTAACGGCGCCTCTGGTGCCTCCGGCACTGGCCCCGCCCGAGGGTATAAACTGCAAACTTCTTTGATGTATTTTCTGTGCGCTATGAATTTGTTAATAGATGTTGCTGTTAGCTTGTTCATTAGCGAATATGAATACATCATTGTTAGATCGCTCATACCTTTCTATGTCATGTTTTATATGCTAAATTTTTGGATTAAAATATGCCGAAAATTGACTAGATCTCCAACAATCCAAAAACTTGATAGGTCTTTTTCGGTAGTTGGCTTTGCTGCGTCGCTTAAGCCACACCCTCCGTTTGATGGTTCAAATTTTAAGAGATAGCGTGCACGCGCGATCCTGTGGTTTACTGCCATGGAATGTTTTCATGTTGCACAAGGAAAGCCCACTGAGCCTCTATCTGATGAGGATGAACGCAAGTTCAATGTAGCGGATAACTTTTTCCGAGGTGCACTTGTCAACATACTAACGGATAACATTGTGGATGTGTACATGCATTTGCCTACGGGCAAAGATACGTGGAATGCACTTGAGGCCAAGTTCGGAGTTTCTGATGCTGGCAGTGAGCTGTATGTCATGGAGCAGTTCTATGACTACAAGATGGTCGATGACCGTTCTGTAGTAGAGCAAGCTCATGAGATTCAGGCGCTGGCAAAGGAGCTTGAGAACAATAAGTGCGAGTTACCGGACAAGTTTGTGGCTGGCGGTATTATCGCCAAGTTACCACGCTCTTGGTCGGATTTTGCTACTTCTCTAAAGCACAAGAGGCAGGAGTTCAGTGTTACTGATCTCATTGGCACTCTTGGTGTTGAAGAGAAGGCGAGGGCAAAAGATACTCGCGGCAAGAAAGTTGCTGCTGAGGGAGGTTCTAGCGCCAATTTGGTGCAGAAGAAGAATCCTCAGGCTTTCCACAACAAAAAGAAAAATAAGCCTTTTGTCAAGCCCAAGGCTACCACTAAGTTTAAGAAGAAAGGCAAAGGAAAGGGCAGCTGCTTTGTGTGCGGTGATTCTGGCCATTGGGCTAAGGATTGTCCAGATCGCAAGGATAAGCAGAAGAAGTCTGCCAACATGGTTATTAGTGACGCTGGAGGAACATCGGGGTACGGTAATTATTTACCTACAGTTCTTTCTGTTTGTCAATCACCTGAGTGGTGGGTTGACACTGGTGCTAATATTCATGTTTGTGCTGATATTTCCTTGTTTTCATCTTATCAGGTCGGTCGAGGTTGCTCCTTGTTGATGGGGAACGGATCGCATGCAGCTGTTCATGGTGTTGGTACGGTCGATCTGAATTTTACTTCGGGAAAGACCGTGCAGTTGAAGAACGTGCAGCATGTCCCCTCCATAAAGAAGAATCTCGTTAGCGGATCTCTACTATGTAGAGATGGTTTTAGGCTTGCTTTTGAGTCCAATAAATGTGTCGTGTCTAAGTATGGAACATTTGTTGGTAAAGGCTATGAGAGCGGAGGTTTGTTCCATTTTTCTTTGATGGATTCCTGTAATAAAATTGTGAACCATGTGTGTAATGATGATGATGAGTCTAATGTTTGGCATTCACGACTTTGTCATGTTAATTTTGGGTGTATGACGCGCTTAGCTAATATGAGTTTAATCCCGAAATTCACTTTGGTCAAAGGTTCTAAGTGTCATGCGTGTGTTCAATCGAAACAACCTCGCAAGCCTCACAAGGCAGCAAAAGAGGCGAGGAATTTGGCACCGTTAGAACTCATTCATTCTGATTTATGCGAGATGAATGGCGTGTTGACTAAAGGGGGAAAGAAATATTTCATGACGCTTATAGATGATTGCACTAAATTTTGCTACGTGTACTTATTGAAAACAAAAGATAAAGCATTGAATTACTTTAAGATCTATAAAGCTGAGGTAGAAAACCAACTTGAAAGAAAAATCAAGCGGGTAAGGTCTGATCGTGGAGGAGAGTATTTTTCAAATGAGTTTACTGTATTCTGCAAGGAACATGGAATTATTCATGAGAGGACGCCTCCCTATTCTCCTGAATCAAACGGGATTGCCGAAAGAAAGAACCACACTCTAACTGATTTGGTTAACGCCATGTTAGACACTGCGGGACTCTCTAAGGAATGGTGGGGTGAGGCTATATTGACCGCATGTCATGTCCTGAATAGAGTTCCTACAAAGAACAAAGAAGTAACACCATTCGAGGAATGGGAAAAGAAGTTGACTCTCTCATACTTGCGCACCTGGGGATGTTTGGCCAAAGTTAACGTGCCAATTGTCAAGAAGCGCAAACTTGGACCAAAAACCGTAGATTGTGTATTCCTTGGTTATGCTATACACAGCGTGGGTTATAGGTTCTTAATTATAAAATCTGGAGTACCTGACGTGCGTATTGGTACAATCATAGAGTTCAGAGATGCTACATTTTTTGAGAATGAATTTCCTATGAAAAGTGATGTATCTAGCTTATCTAGTCAAGAACATATAATTTCCCTTGATTCTTTTGTGCCGATAGAACATGTTGAGCAAACACCTGTGGAAAATCCTGAGGAGGATAACAATGAAGTTACTCGAAAGAGTAAGAGACAGAGGACTGCAAAGTCTTTTGGTGATGATTTCATTGTATACCTCGTGGATGACACTCCAAGAACCATTGAAGAGACATATTCTTCTCCTGACGCTGACTATTGGAAGGAAGCAGTACGGAGTGAGATGAACTCTATTATGTCTAATGGAACTTGGGAGGTCGTTGACCGTCCTTATGGGTGTAAACCTGTAGGATGTAAATGGGTTTTCAAGAAAAAGCTTAGGCCTGATGGTACAATTGAAAAGTACAAGGCAAGGCTTGTGGCCAAGGGTTATACCCAGAAAGAAGGAGAGGATTTCTTTGATACTTATTCACCTGTTGCCCGATTGACCACAATTTGAGTACTACTTGCCCTGGCTGCCTCTCATGGTCTTCTCGTTCATCAAATGGACGTTAAGACAGCTTTCCTAAATGGAGAGTTGGAGGTGGAGATTTATATGGATCAGCCAGATGGGTTTGTAGTAGAAGGTCAAGAAGAAAAGGTGTGCAAGTTGTTAAAGTCTTTGTATGGCCTAAAGCAAGCACCTAAGCAATGACATGAGAAGTTCGACAAAACTTTGACATCTGCTGGCTTTGTTGTGAATGAAGCTGACAAATGTGTGTACTATCGCTATGGTGGGGGAGAAGGAGTGATCTTGTGCTTGTATGTTGATGACATACTGATTTTTGGGACCAACCTCAATGTGATTGAAGAGGTCAAGGACTTTCTGTTCAAGAATTTTGAGATGAAAGATTTGGGAGTGGCTGATGTGATTCTTAACATTAAGCTACTGAGAGAAGGTGATGGTGGGGTTACACTCGTGCAATCCCACTATGTGGATAAGGTCTTGAGTCGCTTTGGTTATAGTGACTGCAAGCATGCTTCTAGTCCTTATGATCCTAGTGTGTTATTGAGGAAAAATCGAAGAATAACAAGGGATCAATTGAGATACTCCCAGATCATTGGCTCATTGATGTATTTAGCTAGTGCTACGAGGCCTGACATCTCGTTTGCTGTGAGCAAGCTAAGCCGGTTTGTTTCAAATCCGGGAGATGATCATTGGCGTGCTCTTGAGAGAGTAATGCGCTATCTAAAGGCAACTGTGAGCTATGGCATTCACTATGCTGTGTACCCAAAGGTACTGGAGGGCTACAGTGATTCAAACTGGATCTCTGATGCCGATGAGATAAAAGCCACGAGTGGATATGTGTTCACACTTGGAGGTGGTGCTGTTTCCTGGAATTCTTGCAAGCAGACCATCTTAACGAGGTCAACAATAGAAGCAGAACTCACATCATTAGATACCGCCACTGTTGAGGCTGAGTGGCTTCGTGAACTCCTTATGGATTTGCCGGTGGTTGAAAAACCGATACCGGCTATCCTGATGAACTGTGATAATCAGACTGTAATTATCAAGGTGAACAGTTCTAAGGACAACATGAAGTCATCTAGGCATGTTAAGAGGCGGTTGAAGTCTGTCAGAAAGCTGAAAAACTCCGGAGTGATAGCACTGGACTATGTCCAGACAGCTAAGAATCTGGCCGACCAATTTACAAAGGGTTTATCACGTAATGTGATAGATAGTGCATCGAGTGAGATGGGCCTGAGACCCACATGAGTCGTACCATAGTGGTAACCTGTTCTACGTGATCGGAGATCCCGTGAAGTAGGATAGTGAAACAAGCTGTTGGTTGACTGGAAGGAGAGACCTTTACAAGGCTCATTTCTTCAGTGATGCACTTCTCTCCTATTCTGTATGGCAGGTTGGTTTTTACCTCAATGTGATCCGAGTGGCTTATTTAAAGCAGAGATGTCGGCCTACAGGACATCTTAGAAGGAACACACCTATATGAGTTCGACTGCTGGTCACAGTCTATGAGATTTGGGTGATCTCTAGATACTCATGAATAGGCATGGAGTATGACTTATACGCTCCAACCAGAGGGGATGCTTTAGGCAGCCTAGTACTAGTAAAGGAATTGGGTAAAACTTGTTCGCACAAAACTGTCAATTCAAGGCATAGTCCATTGTTCAGTTGTGGATGAGTGTAACTCCTTTCCTAGGTGGATGTTCAACTTAACAGTCTCCATCGAAACACTGGTATATCAAACAACAGCAGAACTGAGAGCATTTCTCGTGTGCCTTGAAATTTGGTGGGGATTGTTGGATTAATTGGGATTGGCCCATTTTAATTTAGCAATTAATCAAATGAAATTCCTAGGCCCACTATTAGTGCTATGTGCAAAAACTGTTTAGTCCCATATGGAGAATTGAATGGGAGTTATACCACTTTAAAAGGTGGAACGAGGTAACCCACTTGTGAAATTGAAGAGAGCCAATACGCGCGCGCGCTCGCTCGCCACGCCACGCCGAGCCGAGCCGAGCCGTGCCGTGCCGTGCGGTGCGTGTGCGTGCGTACGCGCAGACGTGTCGGGTGCGGGCGCGTTTTTCTTTATCTATTCGAAAATCGAAACGCACTGTTTCGCTGGCAGTAACGGTGCAGTTACTAGTGGTTTATAACTGCGGTTACTTTCGAGTAATGGCTGCAGTTACTGGTCTCTTCAATTTTGTTGTTACAAGAGAACAGAGCATAAGAAGGCTCTCCTGTCCATACGAAAAGGGATACGAAAAAACAGTACTCTCTCTGTTTTTGTTGCTGCTCTCTGCAATCTCCGGTCCAGAACCTTGCGCGCACAAGTTTCTGGGTGAGTAGACCTCCGGAACTTCGTCCGTTTGTGTACCTGCACGGGTAGGCGGGCGATCAAGTTTTTGGGGAGCGCATCGGCGCGACTACTCAATCTGCGACGTCTACTTCCTGGTGGTGAACTGTTCGTGAGACTACACTGCGAACATCTTCCTGCATCAAGCCTCGTCCTGCATCACGCCTCGATCGACTACACCAAATAGGCCATCATGTCGACTGATGGTAACGGCGCCTCTGGTGCCTCCGGCACTGGCCCCGCCCGAGGGTATAAACTGCAAACTTCTTTGATGTATTTTCTGTGCGCTATGAATTTGTTAATAGATGTTGCTGTTAGCTTGTTCATTAGCGAATATGAATACATCATTGTTAGATCGCTCATACATTTCTATGTCATGTTTTATATGCTAAATTTTTGGATTAAAATATACCGAAAATTGACTAGATCTCCAACACGCATAAACTCGTGAAGCAAGAAGAAGCATGCATGTTAATTCCCTGGGGATTCTTAAGCACGCTTTCGATGTCTCGCTCGCGCGCGAGTGCAAACAGAGCAACTTCTAGAAGTTTTTAGCCCATGAACAGTGAAGTCAGTTTGTACCACAACTGAACGGAACACGAATCCAACTACCAGTATCAGTATCACCAAATCCGGCGAAAGCGAGAGTGCACCGCGTCCAGTCGAGTCAAACACGACAGCGCCCCTCCGGTTTTTCCCACCAAACGGCGCCACATGAACATCTGGTCCGGCCCAACCACCACGAAACAACGGGTAATATAACTTTTGTGCATTTCTACCACAAGTAGCAATTCCCAAGTGGCCGGTCGCTCAGTTCCCGTTGCAAATCGTCCATCTCTGCTATTTTTTTTTGGCATTCCGCTCGCCCTCTCAAGTCTCAATCCAGAAGCAGCAGGGAAAAGAAGAGAGTGAAAAAAAAGGAGCTGCAGGCAGGTGCAGGTAGGTCTGAATTTGCCGTTTCTTCTTCCCGATCGACTCGCTGCCATCATAAATCACCCACCATGGGGGCTTAAAGAGACCTCGATCGCCACCCCCTTCGCCGATGGGCCTCCCCGCACGCCTCAGCCGCCGCTGGTGCCACCTCGCGGCCGTCCTTTGCCTGTGCGCGTCCTTCTGCATGCCAGGTGCGCGCGTCGATCCCAGATCACAAATGCACGTAACGAACGTCGCACTGCAGCGTGGCATGGCGGTGCTAACGCTTCGAAGCTCATGTGAAATCTCTACATGCATGACAGATGATGCACCGATTGACCCTTTGCCGGAAGTGCCCGCGAGGTCACTGCAATGCTTCGACGACGGCCAGGTAAGTACGTGCGTGCGTGCGTACGGTGTCGTGTGAGGCTGTCTCGAGGCGTCTCTTACCTTAAATCGCGTGTGGCCTTGCATGCTGTTCTGGTTAATTCGTTCGTTCTGGCGCGCAGGTGTACAGCTGCTGCGAGGGCGCGTACAGGCTGAACCCATCGGGGATCATCGGCGTGCCGCTCGGGATGGTGGACTACTACTGCGGCGGGGAGTGCGTAGTGGAGACGGAGGACGTGCTCAACTGCGTGGCGAGCGCGCTAGACGGCTTCAGGTTCTACAACGGCGCCTCCGTCGAGGACGTGCGCTACGCCCTCAGGAGGGGATGCAGCCACACGCCCAGAAGAGGTCCGCGAATCGGATCGGCTTCTTTTCTTGGCGCTCGGCTAATGGCGCATGGCTTAATCTTACCGTGCATCGTTCGTGCGTGCAGGGGACTTCAACGATTTGGAGCCACACGTAGGCGACTACCCGGACATCTACGACTACGGCGACAACGGCAGCGATGGCAGCAAGGTTACTGCAAATCTCAAGCTGCTCGCGTTTCTCGGTGGCGCATGCCTGCTGGTTCTTGGTCGGTGAAGATAGTAGGTTTTCCTTTTGTAGAAGTGCTAAGAGCACTTAGTGTTTTTGGAGTTAGAGCACTCAGATTTTGAGACGTTGCATCTTCATCCAATGGATCCTCCATACCTCTCTCCTCCAAAAAAAAAACAAATCTAGGGTGTTAGATCTCCATCTAACGGATCTCTCATAACCCACTCTCTCAAAAAAAAAAGTACTCTGAATCTTGGACGTTAGATGAATGTCCAAAAAATCTTAGTATTTCTAACCCTTAAAAACACTCTTGAGTGTTCTCCAGACACATCCTTCTTTTGTACTAATGTTGCGCGCAAATGTGTGCTCCTTTAGTTTTGGAGATTTTTTTTTCTCGTACCATCTAAATTACACTGTCCTACGGAACTATATGCAGCCGTGTGGTCTACAGCGATCAAATCCTAACAGTTAATGCACCGTTGAACTTACGAAATAATGATAATTACAGACACCAGGGCAGCAATCAGGTGTACAAAATTATTTCTCCGGTGCATATATCAATCTGAGAAATTTCTCCCGGTATACACATACGACAGCGTTGCTTGCTAGCTCCAAGTTTACGTTCAGACCATCCCATAAAATAGAAAACTATTCATTCCAAAAGAAAATGAGATTTTACTCCTTGTTAACAAAACGCAAATGGATATTCGTCATGGTCGACTTCTCACATGTCATCTTCAAGGGTTCAAGGAGAATCTTAGATGAAAAGTTGTAACTTCACTTGCAGATAAACGCGATCAAGCAGACTTCCAGACGACTACAAACGGACAAGATCAGAGGTTATAGATCATGTTCTTTGGCTGCGGCTTATGGATTTTGACTGAAAATTTTGAAGTTTAGTTGTTTACGGTACAGATTACGGAGAGACAAATACTCACTTGCGATTTTGGCTGGTACAGATGTTGGACTTTTAACGTGTAGATCATTTAACTTGTAGACCCCGTCTTAAGAAAATACTCCGTTTGAAAGTTAGGTACTGTAGCAAAAGTCAAAAACCGACAGCTTTTGACTTAAAGAACAGACCCATCTTCACAAGCTTTGTATAGATAATGTGATTATCCCTTGCAGAATTGCTCTCAGCAAGGGCGGCTTGAACCAAGTCCTGCAAACATGCCAGCCTTAGGCACTAATGAGAAACATGATAAATCTGATCATATCAATACCATATCAAACAGAAATTGGATGCTGCCAAGGGTACAAAAATATCCTTGTCGTAAACTTCTTGAACGAAGCTCAATGCTTGCAAAAACAATAATAACTAATAATCCTCTATGTTACGTTGACAGTTCAAAACAGTGTGCATGTTGTAGACAAACCCCAGAAATAAATTTAGACCGAAGTTTAATCATTAGTTATGTTAAAATGTAATCCAAATTCTTGCCGGACACAGGCACAGACCCGAGCGGCTCTAGGACACATGTGGAGCCGTGTCCAACATAGCACAAGCCGACGTAACTAACTTTGATTTAGTTTTTTTCTCTGTTGGGGACTCTGATCTCGAGCCTATGTATATATCCATGTATTCGCATAATTTAAATACGTCGAAGTTTTTTGTGTTTGTAATTTCTCTTTATGTAGTGATTTCGCTTTTGCGCGTCAATGGTTTTTTCCCGCAAGGGTATCCCTTTGATCATCTATTTTTGCCATGCGTTTTTATGAAGAAAGGCAGACAATTCACTTATACTTCAACACTTCCCCTTACATGTAGGCTTCCTCAGGCCTAAGACGCGGAGTAGAAATGGGTTACAATTTTTTTTTTCAATTACGCCAATTAGGTCTTAAATTTAAGATCTTTTGATTTTGATACTATATTGAATTGCATGCATCAATTAATTCACCTAAAAACTTAAACTACAAAGAAACTTGAATACTTTATTTATACTATAATATGTAAAAAGTTATGTGCCTAAACAATCAGGCCTGAACACATATAATATCAACCTCGAACGTGTTTACCTCCACTGGTGGACAGGACAAAACTAAAACACAGTTATGTTGAACAGACAAAGGAACCACTTTAGTTTGCGACCTCACACATAATACAAAAATCCAGAATGGAAAAGGATCGGATAAAAAGAACAAATTCCAAGCAGGATATCCTAGAGATTATGTAGCTCCAGAATCGAAAATAATAAAGGCCTCATGAGAAACTACAAGTAAGGTACCTGTCACTATGTCAGGATGATCTACTGTCTCAGGTGTACATATGGCGTAGACTCCGGATGGCGCTGGGGCGACGGAAGCTTCGACACTCGGCGGTGGAAGCGCAAGAGCTGCCGAAGGTGCAGCGATCTGAGGCAGCACCAACGGTGCAGGGTGCCAGTAGTACCTGGCATGAGGCGCCAAAGGTACCACTGCAGGAGGGGCCCAAGCTGAGGATAATGTGGCACTAGAGCATCTTTCAGCATCTGAATTGAACCCCGAGAAGGTGTGGCTGAAGACACCGTTGGAGCTGGCTCCCACTTGATAATGCTAGTGGGATTCTGCCGACAAACCCGCTCTATGTGGCCTGAGCTACCACAGCAGTGACACTCTCCCTCCCAAGAGCACTCAGTAGCGCGATGACCTCTACCACACTTGAAGCAGATTATACCTTGCCTTGGAATAGGACGCAACACCTATGATGCTGAAGAAGGGCGTGGTGCTGAAGAAGAAGACGGCCTCTGTTGAAAAGGCCGAGTCGTTGATGGAGGACGTTGTCCCCTGGAACCTCTACCCTTTAGCTAAAAGGCCACAAGGCACACCTTCTACTGAGAGGTCATCTCCAGAGCTCCAAATTATCTCTCCATATAGTGAAGCTAATCCGCTGCTTGGATCGGTGTGCCCACTCCATCGAAAATGTTCAAACGAAGCGACATCCACTCGTGAAGGCTCATCGTAGCCTCCGATGGAGCTGGTGCAGCACTAGGGTCAACAACAGGTGTGCCTGCAATGGGAGGAGCTGCTTGCACATGCTGACGAAGAGCTTGGACCTCCCTCTGAAGGTCCCACAACAGGGTGGCTGTTGCTACCTGAACACTAGCGGCTGGCTGAGTATCTAGGGGTGGCAAAAAAGCTCGAGGCTCGTGAGCTGGCTTGGCACGTTGAAGGCTCAGCTTGGCTTGGCTCAGCTCGTGACACAAATGAGACGAGCTGAGCCAGGGTTTCAGCTCAGTCTGTTAACAAGCCAAGCTGAGCCGGCTCGCAAGCCACTCGCTAGGCTCGGTTGGCCTAGCTCGATAGCGTCTTCGGCCCATCACGACATGAACGACTCAGTACAACAGTAGTAGTAATATGTATGAATGCCAATTTTTACACCTCTTTAGTCAGTGAGAGGTATTATTAAAGTACACGTTACTTTTTCTCTGTTAATTTCACCTATGGAAAGGAACCATCAGATGCCATATTTGCTCATACTGGAACTGGAGTTTTCTTGACAAGTTTTTCTTACTTTGTTATAAACCTACTACATTAGATGCTCTTTGTTTTTTGATAATTTCAGTCATAGGATTACTACTGTATAGATTTCACTGTTACTATAGAGAATCATAGAAGTTATCATTTAGAAAAACAAATCTGAAATATAACGAGCCTAACAAGCTGAGACTAACGAGTCATAGGATTGATGCAATTTGCATATTCCACCTAATGAGCCAAGCTTGAGCTTTTCAATGAGCCAAGCCGAGCTTCTCTTTTAGCTCATTAGCTTAACAAGCTGAGCCGAGCCGAGCCTCTTTCCTAATGAGCCTTCATGAGCCAAGCCGAGTTGAGCCAGCTCGATATCCACCCCCTATGAGTAGCCGAAAGCAACCTTCCTCACCTGCCTCTGCAACAACCTCCTCAACTGGGGGTGGTGGCACCGCCGGACCATGCCCACTCCCACGCCCACGACCATGGCCTCCACTACGTCCACAGCCTCTACCTCTCGCCATTACTGATCACCAGAAAGAACAATTAATAGTTCAACTCAAGCACAACAATATCAATAAATACATGAACGTCAGAGACAGGGAAATTAAATCAACAACCTAGACTATACTTGAAAAATACAAAAATGATATCTTGACTGCTAATCAGACCACATCTTCACAAGTTACAACCTTAATGCCACCGATTGCAGAGTTCGCTATCTATGTAAGTGACTGAGAGAGAAAATGAGTGGGAAGCAAAGCAGGGGGTGGCGGCTTTGGGGGGCGTTGCTGGCGAGGGGTTACGCGGGAGGCAGGGAGAATGACAAAACATGTTAGAGGGGTCCCGAGGAGGCAGTGTGAGGTGGCAACGCAGGTGACAGTGCACGGCGGCAGTGGGTGATGGTTGGAGCGGCGCCACTACACGGGCGGGTATAGGTGGACGATGGTGGCGGTGCTCCAGTGATGTCCGGTGGACAAAGGTTTAAGCATGGGCATGTGGAGAGCTCCGGTGCAGCCAGTAGACATGGGGATGGCTAGAGAGGTGGGGTGACAGTGGCTGGTGGTAGAAATGGAGTTGGCAACGGTGGTGGCTCTCCACGGCAAGGCATTCATTGAATTGAGACATGTAACAAGTAGAGAAGGTGGTAGAGATGGTATGGGTGTGAGGAATTGGACAATGGTTCACCGAAGACGGCAAATCGATAGTGAGAAGCAAATTGGCCTGTTTTAGGGAATGCTCGATTCCCGACAATTGGCTAAGCGAAAATCAAATTAACTTGGAGGATGAGTTGCTTGGATGCTAGAACACGAGTTGACGTGAATGGTTTCATCAAAAACTCACCAAAGAGGGAGGTTGTAGTGGTGGAGCATAGCAACGGCATGGTCGAGCGCATGGGTTGGGGGCTCCTGCCACCGAAGAGTAGACTAGAGCTTGATGAAGCCCCTCGGTGGCTCTGCCCCTGGTCCGTGGGACCTGTAGGTTTAGTGGAGGGCCCTCATTTCTTAATTGTTTTCCGCCTTTACATGGACAATATGGATTTTGAGATCGAAAGATACCCTGACAGCCTAACTGCTCTACCACCAGCCTCTCTTAACTATACAATGTACGCTAACCTTTCTGTTGCTTCAGCCTCTCTTACTGCACAATGTAGCTGAGCTTTCTGTTTCTTTTGTGCTATAGTTGATTGTTTTTGTTTGTATTTTTGAGACGGCAGCGGATGGTAGAGACGCTGAAGCACACGGTTTTAGGTTCAAAAAATCATTTCAAAAATCTGCTTTAAGAAGCCATGCCATTTGTTTCGATTTTTAGAGAAACCAAAAGTTAAAAATAAAAAGGGCCAATAATATGCACTAGCCTAGTAGCCCATACATGATTACGGCACAGCAGCTGCTTGTAAGTGCAGTAGTAGTAATTGTCACAGCTAATTAAATAGAGAAAAGAACATAGTAATTAAAATGTCCCTTTCATATATATAGAGAGAGAATCACTTTTCTTTTTCGCCATGCAATGCAAATATCTCTAGCAGAAGCAGCTGATAAGCCTGCATTTGGTCAATCGACAGGTAGTCCCTGATTGCTAGCCACTTGCCAGGGCGGAAGGACAACGAGATCAAGAATTACTGGAACTCACACCTAAGCCGGCAGGTCCACACCTTCTGGAGGACGTACACCGTCGGACCAGACAACATCGTAACCATCGATATCAACAAGCTGTCCACTGTCGAGAAGTGGCACGGCGGTCGGACAGCCGACCAGGTTCCAAAAAGCAGCAGCATGAAGCAACCGGATCCGGAGCTGGAGCCTGAGCCCACCACCAAGGCGAAGGATGCCTCCAGCTTGACCGCCGCCACTCAACAGTGTCACGCCCGCCACAGAGCAATGAGGCGCGAAGCACAGTGGTCTACCCGGAACAAGGCCCGCCCAACAACAACAGAGCCAGCAATAGCCACACTACCGGTGGGCCCTACAACGATGACGTTACCGGGCGCGTGTTCCTGGACTCGGTAGATCAAATTGGGCTCTAGGAGGTGGATGGCGCGATCGATCAGATTGGGCTCTGGGAGGTAGATGGTGCGATTGATCAGATTGGACTCTGGGAGGCGAACGGTGTGATCAATCAGATTAGGCTCTCGGAGGCGGACGGCGTGATCAATCAGATTGGGCTCTAGGAGGCGAACGGCAAGATGGAGGCCCTGCGGTCTGGCAATGTTGGGCTGGGAAGTGGGCTAAAAGGCCTGGAGATGGTGGACCAGGCCCAAGTGGACGATCTCTTGGATATGGACTGGGAGGGCTTTGCAGCCCATCTTCCGGACGAGTCGGCCCGGAGTGATCTTCTCCAGGCCAACGAGCCGCAGGCAATGACGGGCTGCAACTTGGACGAGCTAGAGTCATTCGCGAGCCAGCTACTATCGGACTCGTGCGACAACACGATCAACTGATCAGGCCAATTCCTCTAAAAAAAGAGAAAAGGACTGATCAAGCCAATGGTAAGGGAGAGCAGCCACATGCAAACAGGTGTTCAAGTGTAAATTTTTTTAGTAGCGTTTAGTTTGTTGTGACTTGTATGTGTGTGTGGTCTTGTGCATGCAAATGGCAGTGCTTGTTTCACTAGAGTAGATTCCTAGGCCATTTTCGCTATGTTATTATTTTACATCTCCATCTATCGGGATCTAATACTTCTCTATTTTAAACCTTTAGCGAATCCTTTCACTTATCATAACTTTATCTTAGCCTTCTCTTAGTTTCCTTTAATTTCACACCATATAACCGGTTAACAATATAACAGTTACCTAGCCTAGGGTTATCCACATATAGGGGATATTTCCATCCACATGGTAATGTAAGGGGGGTCGTACACTCTCGTTACTTAGGATATTATACCTCGTTTGCTGTTATACAGTTGAGGACAGCGTTGTGCCTGACTATTCTTGTATAACCAGGTATGTGGGAGTAATCGCCAATGCCATTGACATAACTCACTGTATAACATACCCTTATTTCCACGGTTCCTATGATCTCTATCTCCGATCAGAATCAGTGTTTTCAATAACCTAGTTTCATTGCAATTAACCGGTGTCAATTACTTTCTTACATTACTTGTCATTTAATCACCATGTTGCGACCATTATTGGGTACTTGCTGAGATTCTAAATCTCACGCTTACTCTTTCCATTCTCATGTAAAAGGCCAGTGGAGTGATAACATCATACATGGGTGGGAGCACTCGAGTTTTCGACCTGATGGCTTGCCACTATTTATGTTATTTCATTTATTCTCTTTTGATTAGAAGTGGACCAGTCCCATGTTTCAAACATTTATTTTAACTTCCAGTAGGATGTACCGGCCATCCCTCATGGGCAGCCATCGCCACAAGGGCTAGTACAGAATCAAGACGTGCCACGAGTGCGAACACCTCATCAAAGTCTACGCCAGCATGTTGAACACATCCCTTGGCCACCAGACGTGCCTTGCGCTGCACGATCTCACCACGGGCGTCCTTCTTTAGCTTGAACACCCACTTAAGACCAATTGGGCATTTTTCGACCGGAAGATCGACGAGGTCCCATGTCCGGTTCTCCTTGATTTAGTTCATCTCTTCCTACATTTCCATCCACCATCCTTCATCAGCCCGAGCCTCGATGACAGAGGTTGGTTCTTCCATCATCAACATGTGCAATTTATCGGGATCAAGCTCTTGTGGAGGGGCGTCGTCAATGCAGTCTTGCACCATGCAGAACCTTCAAGGAGATCTTTCATCATTGAGGTCAATGTCTGATGGAATGTTCGATGACAGGGATGCAAATTTGCCCGTCAGAGCACCGACGCAAAGGTCGGATCAGTGGGGTGCTCACCCATTGCCACGGTCGACTTGCTAATGCCAGCATCGGGTGAGCTACCTTTAGGTCTTGCCATTGATATAGAGTAGGCCATGGTGAAGTCATCATGGCCACTGGCTTGTTTAGATTGCTCCCAGTGTCAGCTTCTCCCCTCATCGAAGACGATGTCTCTAGAGATGTGCACTCGGTTTGATGAGGGGTCAAACATCTGGTATGGCTTGGAGCGGTCGTTTTAGCCAGTGAACACCATGGGAGTGCTCATGTCGTCTAGCTTGCCGACATGCGGTGTAACACCCCGCCCATCCTCTGGGCCCGGAGTGCTACCACCATTGCAAACTTTTACCTTTCCTTCAATTACCAGAAATTCAACACTAATAAATTTAAGTAGCAGCGAATAGATACATCATAGTTATTCTTTAGCCCCTACTCTAGCAGTCCAGTAGAGACTAGAATAACTGACAAAAGATGGTACAGGGAGTGCGGTTAGTGTATGGAGATTATTCATGTGCTACTCCCGCCCCAGGCATGACATCCTCAACGATCACCTAGAAATAAACAACAAGACAAGGGTGAGTCCAAAGACTCAGTAAGTACATAATAGAATGATAAATACTAACACAACATGAAACAATTTAATCCAACCAACATACTCTGCATGCAAGTCATGCTCATATCATCATTCTCAAGGCTCCACATTAATCGTACATACCTCACATACACTCTTATGTTGCACATTGCCACAACATCAATGCAATGCAATGCATCCCTGCTCTACATGCACATTTGCTCATCATAATGCGAATACCGGTATCGTCGAGTGAACACCCGTCGATGTTCACCCGTCATCTGGGCCCGTCCATCTCGGCACGGGAACCCCTCCACTCCCGTGGAGGCCTACCGAAGTAGGTCTTACTCAAAAGCACTCCGGATTAGTCCGCTAGCTTTACTCGAAGCTAGGGACTTTCTCACCGCCCTCACTCTTGGGTGCACATAATGCAAATGCATATGCCATTGTCATTACCATGGTCATCCATAAATAAACATCATATCATGTAATCATCGCATTTCCGCATAAGCATTAGCACATTATGTAAACATCACATATTCATAATCCCTATGATCTACCGCACTACCATGCACTTGCCTGTTAACCAAACGGAGCGGAGCAACGTGCGGATGGCGTCGACTCGGGACCTCCACCTGGACAAGCAAACAATCCGATTTAACGCATCATACGAAACCAGGGATTAAATGGGCTACGATAATACTATATGCATAAACTGGTTCGGGCGTAAAATGTGTGGGTTTTCAGGGATCTACCGAGCGGCACCAAAACCCCCTAATTTTTTCCTATTTCCCCCCTTTTTTCTTTTTCTCTTTTCTTTTCTCTCTTCTTATTTTCTTTCTCTTCTTTTCTTTTTTTCTTTTCCTTCCTCTCTTACCCGGCCGGCCCCTCTTTTTTTCCCTACCCGGCCGGCCCCCTTCTCTTCCTCCCTCACCCGTCTCTCTCTCCCTCCACTCATTTCGGCCGACGAGCCTCCTCCCCCCCTCACCTTCTCCGCCCGGGGCGGCGTGGTCGGCGCGCGGCCAGGCGCGGCGGCGCCGGCGGCCCTCCCGCTGCCCCCTGCCTTCTCCTCTCCCACCTCTCTCTCTCCCTCGCGCTCGAGCTGCGCTCGGCGCACCCCCGGCGGCGCGGCTCGGAGTCGCCGGCCCCGGGCTCCCTGCCACCGTCCCCGCCTCCGGCTTCCCCTCTCCTTCTCTGGCGCGGGCGCCCCTCCGGCAGCACGACAGCGTGGCGCGGTCCGTGGAGCGGGAGCGTGTCGCCGGTGGTTCTAGCTAGCCGGCCGGGCTAGATCTGGCCGGCGCCCTACCTGTGGCGGCCTCCCCTTCGGTCTCCCCTTGTCCTCTGCCCTGGATCCGGCCAACCCGAGTGGAACCGCCACCTCTTCCGTGCTCCTCCCTCTCTCTAATCTCTTTGCCTCCGGTCACTCTCCCTCCCTCTCAGTAGCTACCGGTTGGCTCGACTTAAGAAGGAGCTTGGGTGTTGGCTTCTGCAGGGTGCAGGGCACAGGTGGCATGCATGCATGCTTAGGGCAAACATGCAGATTGCCACGTCTCCCTGGCAGTAGGTGAGGTATTACATGCGGCCGCGTGGCTTTTACATGTCCTATGTAGCCAAAGGTTGGGAGGAAGTGCACGACTGGCTTCATACCATGCCAGGCTTCGTAGGGGTCTTCCTGCTCACACTGCTTATGAGAGAGCGGTTCAGGACGAAGATAGCCATGGTTACGACCTCCCCCCAGAACTTGCCGAGCACCTTCCAATCCTTAAGGATGCACCTCTCCATTGCCATCACCGTCTGGTTCTGACACTCAATGACACCATTTTTGCTGGGGTGAATACGGTGCCGTGAGCTGCCAGTGTACTCCTTGCTCAGCGTAGTGCTTGGTGAAGTCCACTGAGGTAAACTCCCCCCGGCCAGTCTCGGTCTCAACTATGGCCTGAAACTTCTTGATTGCACCAGTGGCCTCGTTCTTGTCTCGGAGAAGAATGAGCCACATGTAGTGACTCATATCATCGACGAGCAAGAGGAAATAGCGCTTGCCTCCGTGTGTCGCTGGTGTGACGGGTCCGCACAGGTCATCGTGCACTAGGTTGAGGCGGCCGTGGGCGTGGTGCTTGGTCTCCTAAGGAAAAGGCATGTACCGTTGTTTACCAACGAGGCACCCATCGCAGATCTGATCGACGTGGTTCACGTGAGGAAGTCCACCCACCATGCCCTTGGCCGACATCTTCCGGAGCACATCAAAGTTGAGGTGCCCAAAGCAGGCATGTCAGTGTCATGCCTCGTCGTTGACCTACAGGCTCAGGCGGACCAGCTGTATCACACTGAGGGCAATCTTGTACGGCCGGTTTGGTGATATATTCACCTTAGAGATGAGATTCCACTGTCAATCACGGACACACAGAACGCCATCTTCAATCAACACGCTGCAGCCGCCCTCATCGAGCTGGCCAATGTTGATGATGTTGCTCCAAAGACGCGGGATGAAGTACACATTGGTGAGGGCATGGTGTTAGTTCCCTTTTCCTGTGAACAGCGCGATGTCGTGCCCATGGATCTTGATCACCGAGCCGTCCCTGAACTTGACCGAGCCGGTGATCTCGTGATCGAGTTTGGAGAACGCTGCGCCACATCCCGTCATGTGATTCGATGCTTCAGTATCAAGAAACCAGGAAGTCTCCTCATGATCTTCATTGAGGAAGACCGACCGGGCGCGCTCCTCGTCGAGGAAGACCTGCCCGCTGATGTGTTCTGGCTTGGCGGGCGCCCGGGCGATGTCCTCTTCCACCGCCGTTACTTGGGCCATCAGGAGAAACGCCTCATCATCATTGTTCTGCACTAGATGCACCTCCTCCCTTTTCTTCTTATGGTAATCGCGAGCCCAATGACTCAATTTTTTGCAGTACCTACACTCGTCCCTCTTGGGGTTGTTGGGCCCACCGCGAGAATGAGTCTCCTTCCCATTGCTGGAGGAATCTCACCCGAACCTGCCATGTGGCCTACCACGGTGTGCAGAAGAGTTAACACTGCTGGACATCAATTCATCCCGATCACGTGCCTGTGCCCATGCCTGCCACGCCTCCTCCGTGAGGAGCAGACGGGTTCCCTTGTTATCGGCACCACAGTTGGAGTAGCACTGCTCCACCGCTCGAAGCTGACCTGTCACCTCCTCGATCGAGAGGTCGCTGACGTCGAGGAGTGTCTCGATGGAAATGGCCACTTGGAGGTAGTGATCCGAGGACCACCTGCAGGAGTTTCTTGACCACCTCTTCCTCCCGGATGGGATCACAGAGCAAGTGGAGGTTGTTGGCAAGTCTAAAGATCCTCATCGAGAAATCGTCAATGGACTCACCGCCTTTGAAGGAGATACCGTCAAACTCCTTGCATAGTTGCTGGGCGTTGCCTTCGCACACACTGTTGATGCTCATACGCATGGTCTTCACGGCTACCTAGGCATCCTTCGCTGTGTGCTTGACGATGAGAGTCGACAGCATCTCGGCCGGCACGGCACGGATAATTGCTGACAGCGCAAGCCAGCCATCACGGCAATCCACGTTGCTGATTTAGATGGCCTCCCAGAGACCTTGCACCTGGAGGTTGACTCGCATGACCAACGTCCAGTCATTGTGGTTCATTCGCATGAGCATGGGGTAGACAACGGAGCCTGAGGCCTCCTTGACGACATGCTTGACGATGAGCGCATGGCCACCGTCGTCATGGTGCCGTGGTCGGCGCGGAGGAGGCGAAGGCAAGCGCGAGGGGCCTTGCCACGGAGGAGCCATCGACTGCTTTCCTGGTAGAGCCCACGACGAATACATGTCTTCCAGCTGATCAGCAAACACTAGCTCTAATACCACTTGTCGTAGCGGACACGCACGCAGTCGATTGACCACGAAGTCATTTACGACCACATCGCTGCAAGTCGATAGTCGGTTGCAACTTACGATCATGAGTACTCGTTATGACTACGAGCACTTGTTTATGAATTATGACCATGAGTACTCAAATACTCGGGGATATGCACGCGACACTGAGGGGAAACCTGAGGATTTTGTACTGCTCGACTTCCGCGGCCTTTTCTGATAACTCTATTCACGAATTTAAGCAACAAACGAGTACAGATCATGGCCAACATGGCCCTCCTAAGCGCACGTCACAACCTACACGATCCCTGCCATCCCACGAACGGGCCATGACGCACGACTGCGAACTGAAAACTGACGAAAAGATGCAACCGTTCCCGCGTGAACGTAGCACACGTCGAACGTCTAACGCGCACGACCAGAGGCCGTACCTAACTACTGAATTCGCTACCGGCAACTAGATCAAACCACCTAACATACATTCTCTTCTAGCCTCTAGCTAACCTACGAGCTGTACGTACCGCAGGCTCCACTGACCTTGATCAAAAGTAAAGTAGCAGGAAAGAAACATCATTTGCTAGCTCAAGCTAAGATTAACTGCTTCTGTTGTTGAATTGCCTTCAACCGGAGGAGAAGGGCAGATGTGTGTTAATGCTGTGGCGGACTTGGTAGGTACGCAATGATATTGTTCATGCAAATACGGCGGTGTCGGTCCTCGGTTCCGTCAAATTTCTTGAAGCCTATTGGGAATCACTGTTCCACATCCGACAAGTGAATGCCGGACCGAAAAGGGAAGAAGCCTATTATTGTGGCGTGCAAATGAAGTGCTGGTGAAGTGCAAATGGCGACCTCCTGATCCTGGCTGGGTGAAGATCAATGTTGATGGTTCCTTATCTGAACAAACGGGTGCGACTGGAGTGGGAGTAATCATCCGAGATGAGAGGGGAGTAACCCTTCTATCTTCCTGGTGAGCTATAAGGCATGGAGGTGATGCAGTGGAAACTGAAACCTGGGCATATCAGAAGGCGTCAGTTTAGCAGCCATATGGATTCGTAAGGATGCTATGCTAGAATCTGATTGCAGTTCTGTTGCGAACCTGCTACTCAATCCGAAGGCCTAGAGACCTCGGCTCACTTTCATCATTTCTTAAGTCCTGGATGCTGCCCAGTTACCAGCATTCTTAATTCGGCATTCGAGGAGAGAGCAAAATGGTGTTGCATATGAGCTCGCACAATTGGTGAAGCACACGAACTGTTTGGGGGTAAGCATTGCCCTTCTTGTGTCGAGCACCTAGTTGCTCAGGATTGTACCTTAAGCGAGAATCCTTGAGTAATCTATAAAGCTCTCTTTTCCTCGATTTTTTTTTTGCTTGAGACTTTTCTTCCCATTGTATCCATTCATGTGTGACGCCTTTTGCAATAATTTTGCGATCGATTGATCTAGCCACCGGGACGCAGGTACTGTTTGCATCCAATGGCCAAATAATTCTGCGTGCGTACGAGAGAGTTGGGACCAATGCAGCGGCGGCAGCTGAGCAGCAGCAGCGCTCACGACGCGCTTGTCAGCTTGCGGACAAGCGATGATCGATCACATGCGCTCACATGAGCTAGCTGCATGCCACCTTTTACCTCAAAACCTTGCAGTGAACAGGGGTGGAGCCACACCTCGAGCAGAGAAGGCTTCAGTTCAAGTGTGGAAAAATATCTAGTAGACAGCCCAGATAAATTCAGTTCAGTCTGGATAACATTTTTATAGTCCAGATAAGATAGCCTAAATCATTTCACTATTGAGTTCGAGATGTAACTAAATCCTAACTCGGCAGTGCATGTATGGTTATGATGGATGACGATGTGTTGATGTACCAGCCACTGCGCTAACTTTGTGTCGCTAATACGTTGTTTTGTTCGTGCCAAGCGAGTAAGCGAGAATTATTGGGGCCATCCGCTGATGGACGAGTTGGATTGCTCACCGGCCGCGCGCGACTGCGCCTGCGCGGCGTCATGATGAAAGTTTGTCCGTTGGCGCTGATCACGCAAAGAACTCATCGGCAAGCTGTTCAGCGAGCTAGCGTTTCGGGTTTGGTGTTGCTATCCTGTGGTGCATTGTATGCGTCGTAGTGTCATGGACAAAGCCTAACTATTAAACGACCGCTATGTACTAACCCGTTGATTGAGAGTGTGCCTGAAGTTTTCACTACTACAGAAAGCCTCATAGTAGACGCCTTATCACAGACGGTTTTGTGAAACCGTTTCTGATGAACACTATTACAGACGGTTGTAATTAGGAGGCCGTCTGTGGTATTTGTGGCGGGAAAATGGATTATCACAGGCGGTTATTACCGAAGTATCACAGACAGTCTGTATTAAAAACCGTCTGTGATAATCCCAGATTATCACAGACGGTTTTTAATAAAAAACCGTCTGTGATAAGCTAGTTATCACAAATCAAAAACCGTCTGTGATAATTCACAGACGGTTTTTAGTTAAAAACCGTTTGTGATAATGGCTAAGGCATTTATTGCGCTGCTCAGACCGCATCTGTCTTCATTTCGATCCAGATCTAGCCACTGCTGCGCACTTTTTCACTCGGGAGGAAGCTAGGCGATTTCAGGCCAGTTAATTTGGTGGGAAGAGGCAGAGATTGAGCTTTGAATATTCAGTCTTTCCTGGTTGCTCTAGATATGGTTAGTAATGTAATTTATTTTTTCTTTAATTGCATTACAATTTAGGTCTAAGTAATCCATTAGTGGTTATTGAAGATGGTTAATTTGCAAAATTGTTGGTTATATAATAGCTGTTGTGTTTGTAATATGAATTGAGCTAGCAAATTAAGTCTCAATATAATAAATGTGGCCGGTATATATGTAGTTATAATTAGTTAATCTAGATTTTAATACTAAGTTGTTATATATGTACGTAACGTAGGACCGAAGCTGGATGTATGCCGCGAGCCGTGTGAGTGAAGAGTACATTAATGGCGTTTCTGCTTTTATAAGAGCCGCCGAGGAGGATATGTTGAATAAGGGGGTGGAATATATGTGCTGTCCATGCACTGACTGCGAGAATTTGAAGATGTTTAAGAACCGAGAGCAAATTGTAGCGCACTTGATTCGGAGGGGTTTCAAAAAGGATTATACGTGTTGGACCAGTCATGGCGAAGTGAATGATCATATGCGGCCGGATGACATCGTCGGTGAAGTGAATGATATGCCCCCGGATGACATCGCCGGCGAAGTGAATGATATGCCCCCGGATGACATCGCCGGTGAAGTAAATGACATGCCGCCGGTTGATGTCGATTGTGGCTCGGATTCGGATAGGTTGCACGATGATAATCTGGATCAGATGCTTCGCGATGTAGAAGAGAACTATGATGAGAGAGAGTATGTTAAATTCCGTGGCTTGATGGAGGACTCAGAGAAATCTTTGTACACGAACTGCAAGTACACGAGGTTATCGGCTGTGCTTGAACTGTTGAAATTGAAGGCAAGCAACGGTTGGTCCGACAAGAGTTTCACGGCGCTGCAAGGTCTTTTAGCGGACATGCTTCCGGAGGGAAATGAGTTGCCTAAAACCACGTATAAAGCCAAGAAGGTTCTTTGTCCGTTGGGAATGGAAGTAGAAAGAATACATGCATGCCCGAACGACTGTATCCTCTACCGTAAAGAGTATGCAAACATGCATGTATGTCCGGTGTGCAACGCATCCCGATACAAACGTAACAATCAATCAGATGATGGCGAGGGAACAGAGGCGAAGAAAGGACCTCCTGCTAAGGTGGCATGGTATTTTCCTATAATTCCCCGTTTGAAAAGGTGTTTTGCAAATCCAAAGGAGGCAAAACTGCTGCGTTGGCACTCGGAGGAGCGTAAGAAGGATGGAATGATAAGACATCTTGCTGATTCCGCGCAGTGGAGAAACATCGATAGGAGTTTTGCAGAGTTCGGTGCAGAACCAAGGAATATAAGGTTTGGACTGAGTACAGATGGAATGAATCCTTTCAGTAGCATGAGCAGCTGACACAGCACATGGCCCGTGACTCCCTGCATCTATAACTTTCCTCCTTGGTTGTGTATGAAGCGAAAGTACATTTTGCTGTCGATACTTATCCAAGGGCCAAAACA
The DNA here is from genome assembly GCA_017311315.1 of Dendrocalamus latiflorus. NCBI lineage: Eukaryota > Viridiplantae > Streptophyta > Magnoliopsida > Poales > Poaceae > Dendrocalamus > Dendrocalamus latiflorus. The sequence goes on from CM029651.1 coordinate 41,101,403, forward strand.
ACCTGGGAATGATATCGATGTGTTCCTAGCACCGTTGGTGGAAGATCTAAAAGTACTGTGGAACGAAGGGGTACAGGTATGGGATGCATACAAATGAGAGAACTTCACTCTGCGCTCCTTATTGTTCTGCACCATAAATGATTATCCTGCCCTTGGTAACCTATCAGGCCATAGTACAAAAGGTGCCAAAGCTTGTACTCACTGTTTAGATGGTACCGAGAGTGTGTGGCTGAGACACTCACGCAAAACCGTCTACATGCGTCACCGCCGGTTCCTTCGGAGGGCTCACCCATACCGCAAGATGAAGCAACAATTTGACGGAGAGAAGGAAGACGGTTCAGCTCCAAGGCATTTAAGGGGACACGAGGTTTATGATATGGTTAAGGATTTAGATGTTGTCCTCGGAAAGGGACGTAAATTGAGGGCTCATGAGAAGAACACCTGGAAGAAGAGATCAATATTTTGGGACTTACCTTATTGGGAGTACCTAGATGTTCGGCACTGCATCGACGTCATGCACGTAGAAAAGAATGTGTGCGACAGCTTGATTGGTCTCTTACTGAACATCCGTGATAAAACAAAGGACGGCGTCAACGCACGGTTTGACTTGGCTGACATGGACATCAGGCCTGAGTTAGCACCGACATGCACTGATAATGGACGAACGTACCTTCCCCCTGCGTGTTACACTCTGTCCAAGGCTGAGAAAACAAAACTGTGCCAGTGCTTGCATTGTGTCAAAGTTCCGTCTGGTTACTCCGGCAACGTGAAGAAACTTGTTTCGATGCAAGATTTGAAGTTAAATGGCATGAAGTCTCATGATTGTCATGTGCTGATGACACAGATGCTCCCTATTGCAATTAGAAATATTTTGCCGATCAAAGTCCCAGAGACAATCATGAGGCTATGTTATTTCTTTAACACAATTGCTCAGAAGGTCATCGATCCCGAAGGACTAGATGCTCTGCAGGACGAGGTGGTGATAACTCTATGTCACCTTGAAATGTATTTCCCTCCTTCGTTTTTCGATATCATGGTCCATCTCATTGTTCACGTTGTGTGGGAGATAAAAATGTGCGGGCCCGTACTCCTACGTAGCATGTACCCATTTGAGAGGTTCATGGGAATTCTCAAGTCCTACGTATACTCAAGCCCATTTCACGGTGTTGCAACACATGACTGAAGTGGCGCCTTATGTGGAGCAGCACAAGGATGTGCTTCGGCAACAGAATCCAGAGCGGCCGGATGTTTGGATCATGAGGCAACACAACCATTGGTTCAACCAATGGTTGAAGGAGCAAATCGCTAGGAGCTCGCCGAGTGAGACGCTGACATGGTTGGCAAAAGGGCCGACATTTACAGTTGTGACATGGCAAGGATATGACATAAATGGGTACACATTCTATACGCAATCTCAGGATGTCAAGAGCACTAACCAGAACAGCGGTGTTCGCATAGATGCATTCAGTACCGATGGGTCGAGAAACTCGTACTATGGCTTCATAGAAGAGATTTGGGAGCTCGACTATGTGGTTTTCAAAATCCCCTTATTTCGCTGCCGTTGGGTGCATCTCCCACAGGTGAAGGTTGACAAGTACGGTGTCACGACCGTGGACCTCCAACGTGTCGGGTACAAAGACGAACCATTCGTACTCGCCAATCAAGTTGTTCAAGTTTTCTGTGTAACCGACCCGGCAAATAAGAAACGCCATGTAGTTCTTCATGGAAAAAGGAGAATTGTTGGAGTGGAGAATGTAGTGGACGAGGAGGAATACAATCAATTTGACGAGTTATCTCCTTTTGGAAATGGCATAAGGGTCGACGATGAACAACGTGACGAAACTAGTTACGTACGCATTGATCATGATGAAGGGCTAATTTTTAAAGGAAATAAGCAAGTACAATAAGAATGTATATGTGAAAATGTGTGATGTAGTCAATTTTGAGATGTATATGTGAAAAAGTGTGATGTAGTCAATTTTGAGATGTATATGTGAAAATGTGTGATGTAGTCAATTTTGATATGTATATGTGAAAATGTGTGATGTAGTCAATTTTGAGATGTATATGTGAAAATGTGTGATGTAGTCAATTTTGAGATGTATATGTGAAAATGTGTGATGTAGTCAATTTTGAGATGTATATGTGAAAATGTGTGATGTAGTCAATTTTCAGATGTGTATGTGAAAATGTGTGACAAAAATGAATGCAGATTGAGCAAGTGTGTAAATGAATGCAGCTGGTAGGTAGTTGATCATGAATGCAGATGGTTGGTTGTTGATCATGAATGACTACAGTCGGGCATAGGCTTATCACAGACGGTTCTAAACTTAGAACCGTCTGTGATATGAATATCATAGACGGTTCTAAGTTTAGAACCGTCTGTGATAATCCTACTATCTCAGACGGTTCTAAACGTAGAACCGTCTGAGATAGTATGCTTATTACAGACGGTTCTAAACTTAGAACCGTCTGTGATATTCATATCACAGACGGTTCTAAGTTTAGAACCGTCTGTAATAATCCGCTATATATACCCGTGTCTAGGGTTTTCCGTGTATTCTGCAGTTATTCTATATCTAAATCCCGATCTGCCTCCCCCGAGCCCTCGCCGCTGCCTCCCCCGAGCCCTCGCCGCCGCCTCACTCGAGCCCTCCCCGGCCGCCTCACTCGAGCCCGTCGTCGCCGCCGCCTCCCCGAGCCCGTCGTCGCCTCCTCCTCCTCCGTCGTCGTCGCCGCCGCCTCCCCGAGCCCATCGTCGCCGCCGCCTCCCCGAGCCCGGGGCCTCTGCCTCCTCCGTCGCCGCCACCTCCTCCTGCGTCGCCGCCGCCTCCTCCTGCATCACCGCCTCCTCCGTCGTCGTCGCCTCCTCCGTCGTCGCCGCCTCCTCCTCCGTCACCAAAACCCTAAGGTCATCAAATCCCTCCCCGAGCTTCATGCTTACTGTTAGGGTTTAGGGTTGATGCTTGATACTTCATACTGAGTGTTAGGGTTTAGGGCTTACTGTTATATGCTTACTGTTATGTATATGGTTAGTTGCTTACTGTTATGTATATGGTTAGTTGCTTACTGTTATGTATATGGTTAGTTGCTTACTGTTATATGCTTACTGTTATGGTATATGCTTACTGTATATTCAAGTTTGTTATGCTTACTGTTATGGTTAGTTGCTTAGTTGCATTCATGTATATTCAAGTTTGTTAATCTTCCATATACTGAGATTGCCTGTGGGATTTACAGTTGCTCGATGATGATAAATTCATATACTGAGATTGGTTCATTTGGTCTTTGAGCTCTAATAGCTGTTATATACAATCTTCCATATACTGAGATTGCCTGTGGGATTTACAGTTATGGCATGTTATTAAATTGATCTGTTAGGATTTCATCTTGACAAGTTAAAAGTTAACTGCTGTCTGAATATATGCATGCTGAATATATCTTGATCTTGAGATTGTAGAGTTTGTATCTAGAGCTCAAAAGACTGAATTCATTATTTGGCATAACCAATCAAGGAAGAGTATATAATTTAGTAGCGGGACGGCCAAGATTAATCTTGTGCAACCCTACAATTTGAGAGCACATATTCATATTGAGACTGTTATTGATTCTATTATTTGGTTTATAGTATTAGCAACTAAAGTAGGTGCTAAGATAGGCACATCACCCCCCCCTCTCTATGTCCATATCACCCCCTCCCTTCTCCCCCTCCCCTCTACTCCTCTCTTCCAATTCAATATGATTACATTCTCATCTTATCTTAATAGACCCACAAAATGAGCAACATGTCACCCGCGCATTCTTCAACATCATCGCCGGAGGCGTCCGCTCCAACATCAAGACGCCAAGGAAGAGGGCTATCAAAGAAGCCTCAGAGCCGACAGACCATCACAGCGGTAAACGCAGCCGGGGTCTCTATCCTTCCTAAGCAAGCGGTAAACACATTCCGAACCATGGTCGGAATAGTTGCACGAGAACAAATTGAGATCACATACAATTCGTGGAAGAACGTGTCTGACACTCGAAAACGTGAGCTGTGGACCGAAATTTTGGCATCGTTCGAGTTCCCAGAAGAACACTTACACGCTGTGGAACGACAAACCTACCAAGCGGCGTGCAAAGCATGGAAGAACTTCAAGAACACGCTTGTCACGAAATACATGGAGACGGACGAAACACCTTTTACTAAATACCCATTCCTGGAACCACAATGGGAAGAGTTCAAGGCGATGAAAATGACCGAAGATTTCAAAAGTACAAGTGTGGCGCACAAGGCCCTCCAGGCAAAAAACACGCACCCCCACAGACTTGGCACAGCTGGGTATGCGGGTAAAATCCCGCAATGGAGGTTGGAGGATGAGCTGGCAGCTGCAGAGGACATCGCCCCGCCGTTTTTCAATATCCCGGATGACCGCGCTCGAAATTGGCTTAGAGCAAGGTCATCTACAACGACATCGGGGGACGTCTCCTTTCGAAACCCTGCAGACCAGCAAGTGTCCCAGCGCCTGGTAAGATATCGATCGAACTACGTAGCTTGTAATTACTCCACAACTTCGTACGAATTGAAATGACATGTCGTGCTCTTGCAGGAAGAGCTGAGTTTTCAATCTACCGAGGGATCATTCCAGGGAACAAGGGAGAATGATATGCTCTCCGTGGCCCTGGGAAACAAGGAGCACCCGGGCCGTACGAGAGGCCTTGGGCTTTACGTTCCATGGAAACATGGTTTCCAAGATGACTCCGACATGTATCGGCGCAGGAAGAGAAACAAAGCCGAGCGTGACACACAGCTACGGGAAGAGATCAAGGCATCTCTTAAAGACGAGCTACTGGGTTCGATGGCTGATATAATCAGAGATGAGGTGCAGAAACAGACAGAAAGTCTGCAGGCCGCCACCGCCGCTGCTGCGCTAGCTAGCCCGCACAACCGTCCGAGTAGCTGCGCGTCCAATCCGACGCAAATCCAGTCCAAATTTCCTGTGGAGCCTACGAATTATTACCTCTCGAATGCTTGCTCCATTGGTAGGCCTATTCGAGTAGCTAATTTTGTATCGTTATGTAGGAGCCTACGAATTGCAAGCTCCAAGTGAGATATGGCTCCGTTCCCTTGTACGCTGCTTGGGGCCAGGCATATTCGTCTGGTATCGGGGCCATGGTGCACGGCCAAGCTTTAGCGCCAGGCTTCGCAAAAGTTAATGTGGATGGTGTGCATGTCAATTTTGAGGTGGTCCCGCTACCGAAGCCCCCCAACGACGAGATCATGACTCTAGGACAGGCCATCGGAACATTCATCCAGTGGCCCAAAAGCGACATCTCCCTGGAGTCTTCTTCACCGGTGGCAGGACCAGAGCAACATGCACTGGTTCCATCTCCATTACAACACCAGTCGGTTCCACCACCGGATACTGCACCGGTGCTATCTCCACTGGTCATACTCTCGCCAGAGCAACTTGCACTGGTGCCATCTCCATTACAAGACCAGTCGGTTCCACCACCGGATACTGCACCGGTGCTATCTCCACGAGTCCTATTCTCGCCAGAGCAACTTGCACCGCTGCTGCCAACTGCCGTTAAGTCGGCCTATAGCCGAGCCAGCAAGGCCAGCAAGGGCAAAGCAAAGAAGACCAATGATGATATTCCATACCTACCTTTGGCCCGCAAATTCGTGCTTGGTCAGCCGTTGCTCGAGGAAAAATACCTCCAAAAGCTACCATATAGTTGCACGTAATTGCACATGTGGTATATGCAACAGTCCAATAAGCTAGAGGGAGAACGGACTTCAAGTATCACTGTCAAATTCACCGAAGAAGATTTACACCACAATTTTCAAGAGTGTATGTTCGTGGTCGCCATTGAGGATTTATTCGATCTATTCACGTTCAACGCTCTTGACGTCTCAATCATTCGATGATGGACGCTGTAAGTGGGTACAATCACAGTCTCCGTTAATGTCATACCGATAAATGACATATCTAATTTTTTGCTTTCGTGTGTGTATATATATAGACACATGCTGATTAAAGCTAGATCATCCAACTTATCAGTTGGTTTCTTGGACCCACAATTGGTCGCCAAGGAAACCATCGACCAGAATACACCCCCTCGTCCAGAGGTACATTGCAGCAGGATTGCTGGGTTGCGTCAAGAAGGATTATGTACTTATGCCCTTCCTTCAGAACTTTCATTGGATTTTATTAGTAATTGTACCAAAATGGAACAAGGTATATTACCTTGATTCCCTAAGTAAGAATAAAATGGACTTCACAGTTCTCAGCCAAGTAATCGATAGGTAAGCACATATTACCCATACATATCTACATTGTACTTTCTTTCCTTCCGAATGATTAAGGTTAACTTTTTCGAATTACGTAGGGCGTTCGCCACCTACATTGAAAAGGGAGGTGACTCGAAGCGCGGGGCCAAAGGCTTGCTGACACATGTTTGAGATTTTAAGGTATTCGCTATTTCACATTAATTAATCCTATGCAACAGTTGGTACTAATGCCTCTTGAACTAACACATTCCATTTTTTGCAGTGTCACCAGCAGGAGCCGGGCAACACATGTGGATACTACGTTTGCCAACATATGGAACTACTCCTCGATTCCTCGAGGCTCACCAATCGCAAGGTTTGTCACTCTTCCCATAATTACTTCATACTTAACACGTTACATATATACGCACATTGATATTCCTATCGACAGGCTGCGTCCATCCCGTCAACTGCATTGAAACAGCCTGTTCTTGGAGGGATTCGAGGAGAGTTGGCGTACTTTTTGCTGACTCAAGTCATAACGCCAGGAGGACGGTTCCACTGCGCACCATGATTTCTTATTGGTCTTATCACTAAGTGCAAATGCAGTGCACATCTTTTCTAACTGTGCATTTGTTAATGGATATTTCATTTCAATTCAATTAATCGATTTGCGAAATTGATGCATGCTTTATGTTTGTGAAATGAAGTGCGATGTCAATGGGATGTTTTATGTCTGTGAAATGTATCTGAAAGGAAATGAGATGTGTGAATTGTATATTTTTTGTCTGTGATTATCTGCTTGTTTCAGAGGGCATGGCTAGCATTTCCTGAGGCTAGCTATAAACAAAAATAGATTCTGCTGGGGGGAGGAGTATCACAGACGGTTTTTCATTAAAAACCGTCTGTGATATCGCATAATCACAGACGGTTCGAAAACCGTCTGTGATAACTTGGATTATCACTGACCCATAATTTCAGACGGTTCAGAAAACCGTCTGTGATGACGTTTCTGAACCGTCTGTAATGTGGATTTCTGTAGTAGTGTTTAGATCTAAAAGTGCGTCTTCTTCAGAGTTTCTTAATAACCGGGGTAATGACCCACGAGTACCTGAAGAGCGATTTAGTTCCTCGATTTTCAAAGGGGCCAAAACAAGTCTCTGAGTTTGCATTTTAGGTCAAATTGGCCATTGGGCTGACATGTCAATTGTCATTGCCACGGGTACGATGACTCGGCATCTTATCGCTTTCCCATATGCAAAATGACTAAAATGCCCCTAGTGAAGAGCACTCTTACTTTTTCTTGAAATAAACCCTGGTTGTATTAGAAACTTGAACAATGCAAAATGACTTTTTATAAAATCTGTTTTTCGACTTTTCTACAGTAACTAGTTTTCAAAATGAGCGTGTTTTCAAGACGGGGTCTATAAATAGATTGTAGTACATATTGTAGCGACTTTATTTATATCGGCCAAACCGCATGCCAGTTTTTATTACTCCATACTCTCTCTCATGAATATTAAAAGCCATAAACCACGGTTATAAGTTATAAGACGAAACAAAAATAGGTTTTGTGGCAGCCACACAGTTACAAATTTGCCCTCTGGCAAAAAGAAAGTTACATTAGTGCCGTGGAGGATAGGTGTAAGATAGCTAAGTTGCATATCTTCCACGTGTTGGCCGTAGATGAAGGATGGCGACAACATTTTGAAGAGACCAGGTGGGACCGTGGGAGGCGTTGCTAGCCCAAGTGAGCCGCCGCGGCCGACGACGCCTGATTTAGCCATGTGAAGGCTTGACATTGAAGAAGCTCAATTGGATAATCTGGCGTTTTGTTATTCATGTTCATGATAAAATCAGGGTATTTCGGGAAGAACCAGGGGGTAGGCTGAGGTGGTGGAGACGAACGAAGAATCGAAGCGGGGGTGAGGGTGGTGCAATGGCTGAGCCGGTGGGGGAAATGGAACCAAAGGGGAGATTGGAATCTCCAAAGGCGAGGCCGACGGGAAGATTAAAAGGGGAAAAGAGGGGATCCAGAAGTAGGTCTAGATCTGCATAGGTCATTTATTTAGGCATGCCTGGGCGTCAAGAAGCTAGTCGGCGACCTCCGCGGCTAGGTCGGCAGCGATGGCCTTCCCATGTAGGGTACCACTCATAATGAAAATTGCTTATCTAGTAGACTGTAGGCTATAAAGAGACTAAACTTCTCTCTCTATCTCGCCAGCCGACGAGGCACCGAAGGTGGGGAGGAGAGGTGCCATAGAGGGATAAGGAAAGAAGGCTTAAGTTTTCGTGGGGGGGGGGGGGGGGTGGCTGTCCACCCTGACTGGCACAAGGACTCAAATTCGAAGGACCAAAGTTGCCCTTCTCGTAAAAGCTCAACCATCAAATAGTAGTAGGTCATTAAGTATATCCTAATTAACCTCTAGCTTCATACATACAGAACACCTCTTCCGAAGGACCAACGTACGTCCAAAACAGGATACTACATCAACTCGGCGCGGACTCTCGTAATCATGCTTAAGGGTTAAGAATCTCGATCGGTGTCAGGGACGCACGTACCCATCACGATCGATGGGCCAGATGGCGCCCTACGCTTCGGCCGCGCTCACACGTCGGCGAGCAGCCGGGGCGGCACGAGTAGGCGCAGATGAGGTGGGTTCGTGTCCGCACGCGCGTTCCGGATCTCGAAATGCCCCCATGATGCGGCGGCAGCGCGAGGGAGGACGACGACCCGGCCAACCCCGCCGACACGGCACGTGCGAGCGCGAGGCCCCTCCACCCATGTGTGTTGCGCCCATTAATCTATGGGCCTACTGCTGCGCCACGAGTACGCCATGCCAATGCACTGCTTGTGTGGGAGTACTCGTACATGCTTGCAACTAATCCACAACGTTCCAACTCAAATCCATTGCATGATGATGATGCTGATGGCGGCAACACCTCACCGTTAACACACGTCTTGAGACGAGAAAACTATCCATGCGTGCCCTGCCTGCTGGTGGCTAGCTGTGACTGACTCGTGCGGTTTTAGACATGGTGGTACGTGCGTGCGTGTTATTGCGTGGTACGTGCGTGCCTTGTCGCCGGCCGCGCCACCACCCCTCCCCTCTTTTCCCGATCTAAGTAGAGAAGAAGGTGTCCTCTGCGGAGGAGGCTGGTGGAGGGGTGCGGATCCGGAGACCAGGACGGCGGTTAGCCGCCGCGGAGGCGTGCGCCGGTCGCCGGTAAGGACCATAGCGCGGAGCCCGCGCTGGTGAGAAGACGACGTGCGCCTCCCATGGACGACGATGAACCGGCCTAGAGCCATGGCCGGTGGCGATGACGGTGGTAGCCGCTGGACGTGGTGGTGGAGGCTTCTCATGGAGAGGAGCAAGAAGAACATGCAGTGAGTCGCGCAAGGAATCAACCAATGCAAGAAACTCCTGGAATGCTTTCTGATGTTTCTCACATAGTGCCATTACCTTTTTGGTGTTCTCTGTTTGCACTTGTGTATGTGTGTGTGCTGATAACGTATTGCAAGTGATTAGGACAAGTATTTGAGAGAAAATTGTTCTGTCTATCTTTATTCTGAACCTTTACATGATTATTTATACATGATGAAAAGATGGCATGAAAAGGTGTCTATTTGTAAAGGCATCTGTATATTAGGCACTGTTACTTTTGTTATAAACAAAAAGCAACAGGTGCCCAATGTACAGATGCCTCTTCATACAGAGATGTCTTTACAGCAAAAGACACCGTATGTTCCACTCCTTCATTGTCTATATATATCATTGTACAGATTTCAGAATATAATAAGAAGCAATCTTTCTGTCCAACACTTGTCTCAATACCTCTTGCAATACGTTATCAGCACATACAGTGAGACCGAGACGAACAAGGTATGGCCCTCTGTGAGAAATAGTAAGCAAACGCACGCTGTTAGTAACCGCTGTCCACGGCGTCCACCTGCACGTCGCCGAACTCGTCGCCGCCGGTGTAGAACCCGGTGCAGTCGACGCCTGTTTCCGGCACGGCGCGCGGCCCGAAGCGGCCGGCAAGGCACGCGGCTCGGCGAGGCCCGGAAGCAGCGCGGCCGGCGCGGCGCGTCCGCACGGCGCAGAGGCGCGGCCAGGCGCGGTTCGGCGCGACCGGCGGCGTACCCCGGCGGCGCAGCCTGGCGCGGCCCGATCCGGCCGAAGGGGCGGCGCCCAAGGGCCGGCGCCCGGAGGCGGCTCCCGCAAGCAACGCCCGTGGTGGCGCGGCCGACCCGCGGTGGCTTGGTGGCGCGGAGGCGCAAAGTCCCGAGGCGGCGGAGCCCGCAGCAGGCCCTCGGCGCGGCCCGACCCGGCGAGGCGCCTGAGCACGGCGGCGCCCGCAGTGACTAGCACGGCACGGTGGTGGCGCGCGGTGGTGCGGCGCGGCCGAGGCAAGCCGCAGCACGGCCCACCCGCGGCCGGCAACCCTCGCGGCCGGCGGCGCTCGCGGCGGCCGGCTGCGCCCGCGGTCGGTGGCGGTGTGTCCGGAGGCGGGGAAGAGGCGGCCCGAAGCGGCGGTGGCGGAGCCCTTGGCTGGCGGCTGCGGCGGCTGCGCCCGTGGCCGGCGGTCGGCGGCGGCTCCCGAAGCCCGGCGGCCGGCGACGGCGCCCCCATGGCGGCTGCGGCTAGGGTTTGGGGGGAAACCCTAATTCCCCCCTCATCCCTCATTATATATGGCTACCTCCCCAAATAGGCTTTGGCCCAATAACTCCACCTCCCCACATGGGCCAAAAGGCCGAATGGGCTTCAGCCCAAGTTTTCGGCATTTTGCACAATCCCCCCTCTATTTCATGCAAATGCAGCATTTTTATGTTAAATAAACTTCTATTGTATATATTTGCAATATAGTCCTTATGCTTATTTATAATTGTACCCGATAATCTGTACTTTTATAAATTAGCATTTCAGTCCCTACAGGATATGAAGATTATGTAATTGTTCAAATAAATGTGCATACACATTTCTATAACTTTTACATATTTCGGATTATTTTATTGCAATTTACTTACAATTTTAATTGCAACCATATTTAAATTTGCTCTCGCTAGCAAATTTAAAATTTAAAATTCCTGTTTAGTGAGTACCATTGTACTTAATAAATTGTAATTTTTGCAAAATATTATACCTACCATAAATACCATAAAATTACAATTTATGGCACTTTGCTACATTTATTTGTGCGCTATGCCATACAATAAATTGGTGTTCACCACCAATATTGTGATTTATATGGTATTATAAATATAACAACATGTTATATTTACTTTGAGTATATATTCGTTCGGATTACAATACTCATATTGTTTTCCACGTATTTTGCATTTTATTACAACACTACCATACACATTAATTTACCTCATGTAAATTAATTATTTATGGTGTACTTTTCATGTAGGTTTTAAATGACTACCAAAGATTTTGGGCCCCTCGCTCTCGATGGTACCAATTACCCTACATGGGCTATGGACCTCAAAATCAACCTAACCACACGTGGGTTGCAACGGGTGATATTTGATCCTCCAGCTGATCAAATTCCTCCAGATATTGTGATATATTCCGTTTTGAATATAATACGGAATCACAAACATCTGGATTTGAAGGCTGAATATTTGTATGAGGAGAATCCACTCACATTATGGTTAGCCCTCAAAAGTAGATATGAACAGCAAAGAGCTGTTATATTACCTGAGGCTAATCATGAATGGGCACATCTTAGACTCCAAGATTTCAAATCTGTTGGAGAATATAACCATGCCCTTCATACAATTTGCTCCAAATTGCGTTTTTGTGACAAGGACCAACGAATGCGGACAAAATAGAGAAGACTCTCTCTACTATGCTCCCATCTGACAGGGTCCTACAGCAGCAATGGCGTGCTGCAAATTACCAAACTTATTTTGATCTTATACATACTATACTTCAGGCAGAAAAGCATGCTGAACTTCTTTTAAAGAACAATCAGCAACGTCCCATTGGGGCTGCTCCACTTCCTGAAGGTCATGCTAATCAAAATAACAACAAGTTCAGTGGTTCACACAATCACTCAAAGAACTTTAAAGGTAAACACAAACGCAACAAGAAGCAAAAACCAAGTGGATTCCAGAAAGGTAAAGGCAATTCTGGTAAGCGAGTTGACAAAACTGAAATTTGTCAAAAATGTGGTTGCTACAACCATCCTACCAAGAAATGCCGCACCCCGAAGCATCTTGTGAACCTCTACCTCTAGTCATTGGCTCACGACAAGAATGCTCAAGAGAAGAGATTTGAAGCACACTTCAATCTCACATCCAACAATGATGAAGCCGGATGTTCTCAACAGTTCCTTCAAGAACTCAAAGACACATGCTTTTACAAAGAAGGATGATCTCATGTGCACCGAGGACACCCTTGAAGAATTTCATTCTCAAGACATGTTTGGAGATCTCAGTTAGACTCCTAGTCCCATAGCTACTAAGTACTACATTGTTGTAATATAAATAATGTTGTCATCTTGTATGCTACAATCATATATCGAACATATTCGGTATTGCAAATAAAGTTTGTATGTATTCTATATATACTATAAGAATTTCATTAAATTCTTCTTTTGTGTATATAGATTTTTGGAGTCAATCCAATGGAGGAGGAATTATGCCTTGTGGATAGTGGCACCACAAACTCTATACTTAGGGACACAAAATATTTCCTAACTCTTGCTAGGAGGAAAGGAAATGTTTTAACCATCGCTGGACGCGATGCAACGATAGTAGTCTCTGGTCGCGCCTCTATCACTCTCCCTATGGGTACACAATTGGAAATTGAGGATGCACTCTTGTATCCTGATTCAACACGTACCCTACTTAGTTATAGAGATATCCGTCAGAATGGTTTCCATGTTGAAACCCGAAATGACAACAAAGAGGAATATCTCCTCTTAACCAAACACAACGGATATGGCAAACAAGTACTAAAAAATTCCATCTTTAAACTCTGGATTGTACTATACATACATCAAACCCATTCAACATATTGCGTACAAAGTAATTTCCAAAACACTAACACATTCCAAACATGGCATAATCGCCTTGGCCACCCAGGCATTGGAATGATGAGGAAAATTATTAGCAATTCAATTGGTCATACATACCATAAAACAAAATTTCCGGAATCCTCAGATTTTGTGTGTACTTCATGTGCCACCGGAAAATTGATTTTAAGACCCTCTTATCTTAAAATCAGAGCTGAACCACTTAAATTTCTTGAACGCATTCAAGGAGATATATGTGGTCCTATACAACCATTGTGTGGACCGTTCAGATATTTCATGGTTCTCATTGACGCATCTACTAGATGGTCACATGTGTGTCTTTTATCCACACGAAACCATGCATTTGCTAAGTTAATTGATCAAATTATCCAATTACGAGCACATTATCCTAAATATCGAATTCAATCAATTCGAATGGATAATGCTGCTGAATTTACATCCCATGCCTTCAATTATTATTGTATGGCTCTTGGGATACAAGTTCAACATTCTGTTCCATATGTCCATACACAAAATGGTTTAGCAGAATCTCTTATGAAGAGAATCAAGCTCATTGCAAGACCATTATTACAGAATTGCAACTTACCAACGTCATGTTGGGGTCATGCAGTTTTACACGCTGCTGACTTAATACAATTGCGTCCAACTGCATATCATAGCACTTCCCCGCTACAATTAGTACGTGGAAATCCACCAGATATTTCCCATCGGCGAAAGTTCGGTTGCGCTACATACGTGCCGATCTCACCACCGCAGCGTACCTCAATGGGACCGCACAGGAAACTTGGGATCTATATTGGGTATAAATCTCCGTCAATCATAAAATACCTCGAGCCCCTAACAGGGGACCTGTTTACGGCCCGGTACTCTGATCGCATATTCAATGAGGAACATTTCTCGGCATTAGGGGGAGACAACAAGTACCAAACTGAATGCCAGGAAATTAATTGGAATGTACAAGGCATTCCTGCCTCAGACCCACGTACCAGAGAGACTGAACTTCAAGTTCAGAAACTCATTCATTTGCAAAACATTGCAAATAACCTGCCAGATGCATTTACTAATTATAAGGGTGTCACAAAATCCTATAATCCTGCCAGGAATGTACCTGAAAGAGTGGAGGTACCGCAAAATACCACTCAACTCCCAGTTCAAAATAAGAGGGGGAGAAGTACGGTACAAACGGCGGATACAGCTTCTAACAAGCGACAAAGGAAACAAAATAATGTAAATGCAGATCAACCTCAAGTTGATAGACACCAAAGGATCCTTAACCCAGATCAACAGTGCACTCAAATACTGATCCTGGGACATCGGAATACCCCGACTCAAATGTTTTGGGAAATAACATTGAGTCATCAGGGGTCCAAGAAATTTCCACTAACTATACTGATTCTGGAGAATCATACGATCGTAAGACTACAATTGTCGACATTTATTTCTCCACAACAATTGCAAACAACCTTCAAAATAATCCAGATCCCAAGACCATGGCAGAGTGCAAACAGCGCTCGGACTGGAATCAATGGAAGGATGCAATTCAAGCGGAGTTAGCCTCGCTCCAGAAAAGAAATGTATTCACCAATGTGATACATACACCTCCCAAAGTATTCCATGTCAGTTTCAAATGAGTTTTCGTCCGCAAATGGAATGAAAACAATGAGGTGGTGAGATACAAAGCAAGGCTTGTAGCACAAGAGTTCAGGCAGAGACCCGGCATTGATTTCAATGAAACTTATTCTCCAGTAATGAGTGGAATAACATTTCGATACTTAATCTTATTGGCAGTTAAAAATCATCTATCTTTTCAGTTGATGCATGTAGTGACTGCATATCTTTATGGGTCACTTGATTCGGACATATACATGAAAGTTCCCGATGGAATTTCAATTCCGAATCCAAACGCAAATCGCAATATGTATTGTGTAAAATTGAACAAGTCTTTATACGGCTTGAAACAGTCGGGTAGAATGTGGTACAACCGACTAAGTGAGTTCCTAACCAAAAAGGGATACTCCAACAATGATGATTGCCCATGCGTGTTCATTAAAAGTTTCTCAACATGATTTTGTATTATATCTGTGTATGTTGATGATCTTAATATCATTGGTAACACACAAGATATAGATGAAGTACGTAATCATCTTATGACGGAATTTGAAATGAAGAATTTGGGTAAAACCAAATTTTGCTTAGGTATACAACTTGAGCACCTTCATACAGAATACTAGTGCATCAATCAGTCTATGTCCAGAAAATATTGGAGAAATTCAATATGGACAAAGCATATCCATCGAAAACCCCCATGGTTGTTCGATATCTCGACAGGGACAAAGATCCATTTAGACCCCGAGATGACAATGAAGAGATATTGGGACCCGAGGTTCCATATCTCAGTGCCATCGGAGCGCTTATGTACCTTGCAAATTGCACCCGGCAGGATGTTGCATTTGCGGTAAATCTACTTGCTAGATATAGCGCTACTCCAACCAAAAGACATTGGGTAGGAGTGAAGAATATCTTTAGATATCTTCAAGGCACTAAAGATCTCGGTCTATTCTTCCAGAAGAATAAAAATGTGGATTTAATAGGATATACAGATGTTGGCCATTTATCAGATCCCCATAATGCCAGATCTCAAACAGGCTTTGTATTTTTACACGGTGGAACAGCCATATCTTGGAAGTCTTCAAAACAGACTCTAGTGGCTACATCCACTAATCATTCTGAAATAATTGCATTATATGAAGCATCACGCGAATGTGTATGGCTTCGCAAAATGATTAACCACATACAACAATCATGTGGTATAGGTGCCATTACATCACCTACCATTATCTACGAAGATAATGCTACTTGCGTTGTTCAAATGCAAACGGGTTACATAAAGAGCAATATCACAAAACATATTGCGCCTAAACTATTTTACCCACATGAATTGCAAGAGAGTGGGGAAATAAATATTCTGCAAACTAAGTCTTGTGATAATCTCGCAGACTTATTCACCAAGTCATTACCAACCTCCACATTCCAAAAATGTGTTCATGGAATTGATATGCGAAGACTACGTGATTTGCAGATGTCAGGAGGAGAAATCTCCTAAGACTTAACCCATTCAATACAAATATTGTACTCTTTTTCCCTTTATGAGTTTTCCCTCTAAGATTTCTCATCAAGGTTTTTAATGAGGCAATATGACAACGTAATCATAAATATATCTCTCTTTTCCCCACAGGGGTTTTTAGGAGATATAATCAAACATATGCCATATCATTTTTCTCCTTAAAATTTTCCCATTAAGTTTTAAAGAAGTTTTTCATGGCATATCTACTCTATCGGTTCTCCTCATATTTTTCCCTACAGGGTTTTGGAGGAGTTTTTCCAAGATGATGAATCAAGATGATCATATGAAGATACATTGGTCAAGGGGGAGTGTTATAAACAAAAAGCAACAGGTGCCCAATGTACAGATGCCTCTTCATACAGAGATGTCTTTACAGCAAAAGACACCTTATGTTCCACTCCTTCATTGTCTATATATATCATTGTACATATTTCAAAATATAATAAAAAGCAATCTTTCTGTCCAACACTTGTCTCAATACCTCTTGCAATAACTTTTAGAGCAGTAACTGTTTTGTAACACGTGTAATCTCTTTGTTCCGTACTGGTTGGGAAAAGAGGGAGATCGGCGTAAAGGAGGTGAAACGATGGATGGTTGCAGGACCCGTACGGCTCTCCAAAAGCAAATCAAGCACCGCGGAAAGCTCTTTTTCTCGAATAACTAAAAGCAAGTATAGCGCCACAGGAATGCATGCGCTGTGATGTGGCGTAGCATTACCAGCTGGATAGTGGATACGCTGCTATGAAAGCATGCTGTACAGTCCGCAAACGAAGCAAGTGTACAACTGAGGAGTAACTCGTGCTGCAAATTCGCAGTAGCACTAATAATACATGCCTATACTTTTGAAGATACCATTCACACAAAAATAGCACCATGTCATGTTCTAGTCGATGTGACCAGTGACAAACCACCTCCGAACGAGGGAGGAGAGGAGGATGACTCACACGGCCTGCCTATACAATATACAAAACACACGCAGAAACGACGAAAAAAAAAGAAGTAGAAAACTCGCATGCAGATGGGACGAATGCTACTAATTATAATTAACCGGCACAATCAAGAACTTTTTATTAAGCTCTTCTTCTGCTCTCCGTTTTTCTTTTTCTAGGGATTTTTTTGGAGCGGTTTTCTTTTCTTTACCGGGAGAAGACGGGGTTGAGGGTTTCAGTGAAACCGTGGAGCGCGCGGTAGCCGCGGGAGCTGAAGCCGAGGCAGCCGAGGAGGCCCTGCCGGTATGGCAGGAACGTCCGCCGCCGCATCTCCTCCGCCTGCGCCCTGTTCGGCGCCGCGTAGAGCCTCTCGTGCGCCGCCGCCACCGTCGTCGAGCGCCGCCGACCCTTCCCCCTCCCTCGAACACGCGTCGTCCGAGCTTCTTCACCCCCGCCGGCTCTACCGCTGTCCGACGCCGCCGCCGGGGGTGGTGGCGTCGCTGCGCGGAGCTTTGCGGCGACCTTGTCCCTCGAAGCCCACGAGGGCGAGAACGGCCATGTTCTTTCGGGCTTGGCGGCGACCGCGGGGGCGTCGTGCGCGTGGGCGCCGCCGGGCTCGCTCTTGCTGCGGTGGAGGAGCATGTCCTTGAGGAAGACCCACCGCCGGGACCTGCGGGCGGACGACGAGGAAGACGAAGAGGAGGACGCCGAGGAAGACGAGGACGAGCGTGACGAGGCGGTGACTGGCGGCGTAGCCTCCTGCGCACCTGCCGAGTAGGAGACCGTGCCAAGATCCGGCGCGGGGACGAGCGCATTGAGCAGCTTGAGCCGCGGGGACGCGCTGCGGAGCGGGGACAGGGACCTGGTGCGGCGGTGCACGGAGCCGCTCCGGAGAGTGAGCTCGCGGCCGCGCGCCGGCGCGGGACGGCGGTCGCCATCTTCGTCGTCGCTGCCGGGGTCGAGATCTGGGAGCGGCGGCAGGGTGAGCGGCCGGATCTGGCCGTTGTGGAAGAGCTCGTCGGCGGAGATCATGGGCCCACCGGGCCCACCGAACTCGAATTCCGCGTCACCGACGCCACCGTACCCCGCACCAGACACGGCACCGGAGGCAGCCGAGGACGACGAGAGCAACAGGTGGTGGATGGGGCTGGCCGGCGCGCTGAAGAAGTAGCCGCCGCCGCCGCCGCAGATGGCGGGGGAGCGGCCGGGGCTGGACGGCGCGCTGGCGAAGGGGGTGGAGCAGGTGCTGTCGACGTCGTCATCCATGGCGCGGGCTCTCCCCAGTAGTTCGCTTGTTTCTTAGGAATTTTGGTTGCGTTGTGGTGGTGGAAGATAGAGCAGGGAGTTGGTCTAGGCTTATTCATACCAGCCTAAGGTTCGGTTTGCTAAGTACGGTACGGACATGTCATGTGGTGGGCTATGCCGATATGGCACAAATGGTGGGTTGAGCCGACCTGTTAGGCGGCATGGCATGGCAAATCGTGCTGTGCTCGAGCCGGCTCGGCCCGACGAGCATGGCCGACACGGGGGGCATGACCAGCACGCCAACGCTAATAGTCGCCTGGGCCTTGGCCTCGCCTTCCATCACGGTGATCCCCACAACCATAAGCCATCACAGAGCAGAGAGAGTAGAGGGGGAGGATTGAAGGAGCGTACTGGAGTAACCGAACTACTGAGATGGCCTTGATGTTAACGGCGGCGTCCTACGCGAAGATGCCTGGTGACAGCAACTCGATGAGTGAGTCGTTGATGACGAACTTGTTGTCGGCGCCCTAGTCACCGCTCAGCCATTCGTCGCTGGTAGGCTGGCTCTCAGCGTAGTCGAGGTTGCGGTCGTCGTCGCTCTAGCTCTGCACCTCCGGCCTCCCCCGACGCCGCTACACCGCTGTCCGCTCCACCACCCACACCGACGCGGCGCCTCCCACCCGTGCACTTCGCCTCTCATGAAGGGGAGGGAGGCGTACAAGGAGGGGAGGAAGGCTGCTGGTGGGGGAGGGGAGGCGGCCGGGGGGGAGGGGAGGGAGGCTGCCAGTGAGGGGAGAGGAGGGTGGCAACTAGGTAGGGGAGGGAAGGGAGGCGGCCGAGGAAAGGGGGGATCATAATTTTGGTGAAAGAATTATTGTATTTTTTAGCTTGTAAACAAGATAAAAAATCACAAGTCAAGTACATTTATTCTCCTCTCTTCTGATGCAAGCATGCATGCAAGTTAAATTACTATTTTCTAAACATAAAGTTATCATCGATAATACATCAAGTTACTATCTCCTGAATATAAAATTATTATCGATTGACTTACAGATGACAAACTTACTATCTCATGCACATAAAGTTATCATCAAAACAAGAATGCACCAAGATGATCGTGCGCGCAGCCAGCAACCAGTGTGTAGCATGCGCGCACACGCTGCTTAGCACAATTGTGTGTACATACATATATAGACACACACACGGCTGTGCTGTGCTGCACCTACGCGCACTGTGCGTGTCAAAAGTTACTATCGTGTATGAGTGAAGTTACTGTCAAATACATGTAGAATTACTGCCAGTTGTGTAGTGTTATAACTAACAGTAACTCTACATATATTTGACAGTAATTTTACTTACAAATGACAGTAACTTTTTGGCGCGCATTTTACACCTGCACGCAGAATAGTAATTATACAGACACATACACATATGTATACTATATAGGACGCTGAAATGGGGCACCATATTGCCTAGGCACCATGATTTCAAATGCGCAAATTCAACTCAAAATAGGGTGTATTTTTTGAAAATTCAGTTTTAGAGTATATACCCATGTATAACAATTCAAATGAAATGTATACCTTTGAAAAAACAAACTTGATTTCAAAGTTTTGAATAATCAACACATACCTACATTCAAACTATCATAAAAAAGTCAACTATAATTTGAATTTCAATTCAAACTTATTTGAACTCGTTAGTAAACTAGTTAAACTTGACATCCAAAAAAATACAAATTTTTCCGCAGATGATACATATGAAAATACCTATTTTAGATCATAGTGCCCAGGCACCGTGGTGTCCCAATTAATTATACTGTGTGTGTGTGTTTGTTTATTTGGATATGTGTATATATTTATATATATATATATATGTATATGTGTGTATGTGTGTGTGTGTGAAGCCTTTTCATACTCTTAGGAGTACATACTCACACTTTCAATATACCACTTAAATGAAAAAGTTATAATTATTTATCACTTTCAATATACTTAAAATACTAATTTTAAGATATTCCAATGCGATTTGGTTAAAAAAATCATCGGAGTCCTTTATTTTTGCTATATACCTTTTTTCCATATTAAAAGAAATATATACATAAATTATGTGACGAAAAGTGGATTTTGATAGAATTTTTTATGAAACTCACCTTGTGTATCTTATAATCAATATTAGAGTACTCAAAAGGATAAAGAGGTATAACAATCTCATTTAAATAATATATAAGAAATAAAAAATACGTGCTCCCAGCGGTATGGAATCATTTTTTCCTCTCTATATATATGAACAATAATGCAGACAGTATACGGTCCATGGCTTCTTGCGCATACTAGACCATACCAGGCCATGATAATAGAACACGTCCAGTTTGACCTGTCGGCACACCATGAAAGATCTGATCGTGTTATAATGCAACCGGTTTAATGAAGGCCGCATTATACAGGTCCATTACTCTGCAACGTGTGAGGCGCAAATCGCCTCCCTGGTAAACCTGGTTGCAGCATATACGGGTAAGTTTTGCATTGAATTAGCACAGTAGATTTGGTCAAATGCACAATTATGAAGTTGCTATGACAAAGGTAACTTCGGACGTACAGTTTGGCAGTGCTTCAGACTTCAGAGCTTATGATGAGTTATGACAAAGATGTAAAGCTCCTGCAACCATCTTAACCATGTAAGGCACATTCGGTATTTGAATTGAACGAGCCCTATCCCGTTGGGAAAAAAAATGACATATATAACCGATTTGAACAACAGGTCTTGGTTGACACATCATCAAATAGGGATGGATATAACTTAAGGAAACAAAATTACATAAACAAAATAACAGCACTCTCGGGGTCAAATTACAAATTTACACTCCTGCCGTCGTCTCACGCAGACGTCGCCGATCACCTCGTCCAGCAGCGAGCTCAGTATCTCCCTCTCCACCTCCTCGCCGGCCTCGAACGCCTCCACCCGAAAATCAACCCACGTGCCCAACCCGCTGCTCATGTCCTTGTCCACAAGCTCATCCTCCACCCAATCGCCCATGCCCTTCCAACCACCGATCTCATTGCAGACTTCAGTTTCTGTGGCCCTGCCCAGCGCCGCAATCCCTTTGCTCCATGCTGCATATCCTGCCCGGAAGTAGGTGAGACGTCTCGTCTCCAGGCATTCACTTACGCAGTCGAACAACAGCCGTCTGTACCCTCGGCGGTCTAACGGCTCCTTCCCTTGTGTATATACGTTCATGCTCTCCAATTTGTCGAAGAGGAGGGGGTCCAAAGCTGATCCATCTTGATCGACGAAGAGCGACCCTAGTTCGTCTGTTGTCAGGTTGACACTGTTAAGGACATCTCCAATGTACTCCAGCTCTGAGTTTCTTGATTTCTTTGAACATTGGGTGATATCTGAGATATCCGAAGTATCTATTGATGCAGAAGACGCTGAATCTGTTGTTTTTGTCTCAGTGTCAACTGATGGTGGATTAGTCAAGAAATTCCCTGGGATGTTATTAACTTCAGAAGAAGATGAATATCCTTTACACCCTGTCAAGGCAAACATGATTCACCTTCAGAAAATAAAATGTCAATGGTTGAGGTAGAAATTGCATAATTTCAAGTAAGTGAATTTACCATCACTGGTGCCTGAACACTCGGAAGACCAGCAGCTCTCCCTTAGAAAGATTGGTTCAAGTACAGAGAGGGGACTTAGATCTTCATGCTCCTGTTGTTTCCTTACATTGCTTATGCTACTGCATTCTTCTGGCTCCTCCACCTTCACGAAAATGAAATTTGTTTTACAACTACAGTTACTCGCTCTAGATGGCGCCACATGAGAAGATATTACATACTACCAAAGAAAAGAAAACAGCTAGTTCATCAAAGTTGACCAAACCCGACATAAGAGAATTCATGACAATATAAGCCCTATGTCAGTGAGGAATCTTTAGCACGTCCAAATCCAACCACAACACAAGGATATCTTGCTGTCATTTTCATTTCTATTTTTTCTGCTTGAACAAAGGCAATCACATGCATATTAATTAGCACCATTAACTGAAACTCAGAAGGCAAGAGATACAGATTAACTATATGACATGGCTTCCTCACAACACTCGAATTTGCCCTACTATGAGAAAAGTTCAACAAACCAGAAAGTTCAATAGGCACTTAATGCCTGCAGAAGGTTGGTGTCATGTCATGATTTTGTCAAGCACAACATTGTGATGAAACAAAGTTCCATATCTCAAAGTGGACATTAGTGTGGTCCCAGGAAAAAGTCATAGAATCGAGCCTTCACTCGTTGAATAAAAAGACTTGCAGTAACATATTAGGCATGTTGTGTAGTGAACAAACACAGTATTTCTATTCTAGGTTGACAGGAAAGGCCTTCGCAAGCTCCATTACAGAAAAAAAAGGACCATCATAGTGATGCGGAGCAAAATTACACTGTTAATACCATAGAAGCAAATGATTGATAAAAATGTAAAATGATGGTTATTACTAAAAGCCTGTACTACTGTGCTATTGCATTGTGCACAAAAATAGAAGGTGGAACCATTGTTTACCTGTAATTTACCGCCTCGGAAAATTTGGCCTTTGGTTGATGACTGGGCTGATTGGCAATAATCAGCATACTGAGAAGGTTTTACTTCAGAAGGGCTGCAGTCTAATACTCCACTCTCTGTGCCCCAATTGCTGCAAGAGGAGGTTGGTGGTTCGTCCAATGTAAAAGTAGCAGGCACAAAAGAGTCACCCCTTGTGAAGTTGATGGATGGATCAATCTTTGATGTTAGCTCCTTCAGCTTCTTTTCTAACAGAAGGCTTAATGCATCACCATTTACAAAGTTCAACCCCACTGATGATAGCCCTTCAACCTTTTTGTCTGAGTCATCCTTCTCGCCTCCAGCATCCAAACTAAAATTACTTCTTGTATCCCATTTCCCCGCCAATCTGGAGGGTCCTGCTGATGGTTTAACCAAGGGTGAGGTGAAGGTAAATGACACAACATCAGTAGTATCTTTACTTTCCTTGTTCCACTTTATGTGCTCATCCATAACAACATTAGGTTGAACCTGCTTCTGCAGTCTACCTGCTGGTTTTTCAGGCACGAATGTACCCTTCTCATTGGTGGAGTTCCTCTCTATCAAACGTTTCTTTTGTGGGAAGTCCTTGTTGTTTGTCGATGATCCTTCCCTATCACAACTTATGCTTTCCACAATGTCTTTTCTGCCACCAACTTTAGATACTTTGCTTCCATTCTTCATCTTCCCAGAAGAGGAATCTCCGGCCATCACCTTTCTACCTTGCTGGGTTGAGACCGATTTGTTTGGTGCTGACTTGCCTCTGCTCACCAGAGAATTCTGTTTCTGGTTGTTTTGCCGAAGGACAGGAGAAGTGCCTGACGATGATGGCTTCTTTTGATGCTTGTTCTTTTGAGGATTGGACTGACTCCTAAAAGGTTGGTTTGTTCTGAACTCATCATGTTCTTTCTGTACTACTGAATTCTTTCCAGAAGCACTTAATCCTTCCCTTTTCTGCACGTTCACCTTTGCCTGCAGTGCCAAAGAAATAGACTTCCCCTTGTTGCTCTTTGAACAGCCAGGGTTGTTAATCTCATAAGAATCAACTGAAGGCCTAAATATCACAATATCCTCCTCGCTGTTCCAGGTCCGGTTCATCTGCTGCCCTCTGGAGAACCTCACGTCCGGCAGCTCAAGAGGGTTGCTGGATGACTGCAGCTGCCGAGACACCGTCCTCTGAGAAGCTGGGATGCTCTCCCTTGGCTTGGAAACCCTCAAAGGAATCCGCGCAGGGCTGAATGAGCAGATTTTCTCCCTAGAACTGACTTGTGGCCTTGGCTCAAGAATCTTGGCTGCTGCCTCCATGATCTGAGCTGCATTCCTCGCTGAACTGAATCCCGGATTCTTAATGGGAGACAACAATCTGTGATGTGACATTGGTAGAGGCTTGGCGGACCTCGATGGCAATGCTTCTATCTGGAACCTTTCGATTGGGCTGCTCGGCATCTTCTGAGCTATTAGATCCAATGGCTTCCTCATGTAAGCATCAACTCTTCGCGGTACATGACTGAAGTGGTCATTCACGGAGTATTCAGGGCTCCTCTTGAGGCTGTGGCTGTCCCAGAACGACCGTGTGTCGCGGAATGGGGTGCAGTACGGCTCTGGAACACCTGAGGAGGGCATGGCGTCCAAGCCCATGAGCCTGGCCACCACCCCCGGCGCCTTCATCTCACGCCCTTCCTCATCAGTCACCGAGGACGCACAGCTGTAGTCGCTGCTCCCTTTGATGCTTGAAATGCCAATCCCCTCATCTTCATCAACCTACAAGCACAACCACCCAAACATACATGAGCAACAAACAAATCACGGCGAGGAGCAAGATCGCCGATAGACCACTCACCAAGTGGAGGCGCCCGGACGGCAAGGTTTCTTCGCTTCTCCTGACAAGCTTAGCGCCCTCTGCGAACAGATCAGACGAACAAGGACAAGAAAGCATAACATCAGAGGAAGAACAGCTTGGCTTCAGCGAGTGAGGCATTCTTGCAAACACCTACCGGGCGAGTTGGGGAATAGCTTCTTGCGGGACTTGCGCTTCCAGTCGAACAGGTTGAAGAGCCCGCCTCCGCCGCCGCCAACCCCGGCTCCACCCTTCTCCGTCCCCATTACTCCTACGCGCTCCGCCCCCCTTCAAATCCTAAAAATCTCCACCTCAAGCCAACACTTGTCCCCTTCCTCAGCATCCGATCCGCTTCATTCCCCGCAAGAGAAGGCACCGATACAGCCTACTAAAAATCAATCCAGAAATCCACCTGAGCCCAACAGACACGAATCCTAACACAACACCAAGCAGGCAGCTTACCAATCAAACGACTAATCAATCACGACACGATGCATGTTCCCAAATCGAAGAATCGCGTAAACCTAGCTCGCGGAGCGAATGAAGAGAGAGAGAGAGAGAGAGAGAGAGAGAGAGAGAGATGGATGATTGCTTACCGACGTGGCCTCGAGGCGGACGTGGAGCTAGCAGCACGGAGGAAGCAGAGACCGCAAGTGGTTGCAGCGGCAGCGGGGACAAGCGGAGGGCGGAAGCATCAGATCGGGAAGCCATTAAAGGCAGGGCATTTATGCTCGGCGAGTCTGACCCAAGACAATAAAAACATATGCAGAAATGGGGGTTTTTCGAATTCGGGGGCGGGGGCCCACGCTACCGTTGCCGGGGGAGCGGAAGGGAGGCTGACGCGCGGGCCAGGGCGGGGCTCGGAGCCCACGTGGCGGTGGGTGGTGCGCGTCGCAGCGTGGACGGGTGGGGGAAAGCGGTGAAAGGGCCAACGGCTCTTTTCAAGCGCAGCATTTCAAATTTTGTTCCAGACGGACGGAGGTGGTGGGGGATCGATCACGACACGCGGCGCGAATCTTGATGCGTGGGAGCGACGGCGGGGATGCTCGCTCGGCGTTGGGTATTTTTTGTGCGGGGGTGGTTTAGCTGTCTTGAGTACGAGGATGGCTCTTCCCCCTACCCCTGTCGCTCCACGGCGCAGAACAGCAAATAACGTGCGCGACGACGTGGCGTGGCGTTACTGGTTTAGGCACACCGATTCGATGGGACGCTGTTTGGATCGAGTCGATCTCTCCAGGTCAAAGACATCTCGGGGCGGGCCCGGGAGGAGTTCGAAAAACGATTTTTGTTGGAAGGGGGTGGTGCTGTTGGTTCCGGTCATGACAGGTGGGGCCAGGTGGGCCCTGTGTGCATTGAACCGTTGGGGCTGGGTGGAGGGTGCTTGCGCTGCATGTGACGTGCCGTGGGGCCGGGGCACGCCCATTGCATCCGCGCAAACCAATCTCACCAGCTTGATTTGAATCTTGGGATCCAGCCATCGTATCGCTCACATTCTCAGGTCAAATACACCTGGCCTGACACTCCCGCCGTCCTGCGTATTTTTTTAAGGATATTGTCCATAAATATAAAATATATTTTATATTTTAACACAAAATCAGTATGATGTTTCTACATAGTCTTAATAAATAGTTAGTTTTTTACTTGGTATTTTCTATGTGTATACATTAAATATAATGTTTAGAGATAATAATTAGGAGTAATCTAGTCATTTTTTATATCTCTTTGGTCTATATGTCAAGAGAAAATACGTCCTACAAACTTGGACGGAGGGAGTAGATCGAAACGCAGGAGTTTTACCAGAGTTTTGTGGAACTAGCTAAATGTTTGTGCATTGCTACGGATAAATAAAGAAATAACTACTACAAATTATAAATCCCCATAGTAATAATGTTCGACACGTAAAACTACACAGGTAAAACATTTCACTAAAAATAATTATTTCAAAAGACTTTTTTTAAAAAAAGAACAAAGGACCAATCTCATTAATCGTCGCGAAGATGTCTCTCAATAAGATGTGGCAAGTACAAGTCATATTTCAGTTCAAATGGGGCGAGCAATGGTACGATTTGTGCCCTGGCTAGGCTTGCTACATAAACAACAAAGAAATGCACAAATTTTACACATGATGTTTGAATTAATCAAAGGAGCTACCAGACCATAACTATATATGATCTATGGTACTCCCCGGTCTTTAACTTGCATGAAGAGCCTGCAAATTGGTTTAAACTTTGATACACTTGAGATGTGCATGAACTTCTTACATTTTCTGAAAATGACATTGTGGTGCTGCGTTACCTTTAGATATAACCAGCACATGAGAAACATAATTAAGTCTCACATTTAGATCATTCAATCATCCTAAACTGATAATGTTACACTTTTTTTAGAGTGCATTCCACCCGTGTTTGACCACATCCACTACGGCGACTTCAAACATGCATCTTCAATTCAAAAGTAGCTAAAAACCGTAAGCTATAATACTAAACAATAAAAACCGATGGCCAACTGAAATAGAGGGAGTTCGCCACATAGTTGTCCATGGTACAATACATCCTTCCACCACCAGATGCAATCCGCGAACCAACACCCTTCTTACGGAGCTGCAAAAGATCATTCTCTAATGTTTCTATTATACCAATGAATCCGCCATCTAAAAAGTCATGTCCATCAGTACACGAGTTCTTTTCACTCCGTTCTCATGGAAGCAACAGAAGAAGGTAAACAAAAAGTGCAACTTCAAAACTGGACAGGTTAAACCATCGCAAGAAAGCACTTCAAAACCTAATCATTCATTAAAGAAAAGCTTAGCAAATCTGCATTTGACCAAGCCGGGAGTGGACATCTCCATCAGTAACTCAGTTGTCACTCTAGCAAGCAGTAACTTGTTTTACTTCAGAAATCGTTGACGGGGATAAGCCACACCATTCGCAAAGCTATTTGCACTTGCTGATGAATTGCTTGCAGACCATTGATTTTTTTAGATAATGGATAGAAATCCGGCCTCTATATCCACACGTAGATATACGCAGCCAAAATTTACAAGAGCCTTTAGGCTCAATTACTCAAAGCCTCAAAACTGAGGTACGCACAAAAACAAAGAGCAAAAAGACTAAGAAAGCTAGAAAGACTAAAATTCTAACTTCTATGTCCTTGCTTCAAACTTGCTTTGACCTTGTGCACTGGCAATCCTTCGCATCCTAGTTTACTTAGAAACTCTTGATGTCAGGCCTCAAAATTTGATCTTGTGCAATAGCAATCCTTCGCATCCTCGTTTACTTAGAAACTTTGATGTCAATACGAAGCCACCAAAGTGGGA
This sequence comes from Dendrocalamus latiflorus, assembly GCA_017311315.1. Taxonomy (NCBI): domain Eukaryota; kingdom Viridiplantae; phylum Streptophyta; class Magnoliopsida; order Poales; family Poaceae; genus Dendrocalamus; species Dendrocalamus latiflorus. Next base: position 41,129,724 of record CM029651.1, read on the forward strand.
ACCATGTGTGGAACTGTAAAGACAACGCCTTCAGGAAGGAACACGACGTAGCCACGCCACCGCTGCCCGTCCAACATGGACAGGGATTTCTCCCGCAAGATCCACATCGAGAGAGGAGGGGTGCATCGACAGACAGACGCCTCCAAGGAGTAATACGGCTCCCAAAGGTATCGTCATCGTCAGCCCAACAGCAACACAAAGGCTTTCGCCTGGCACCCAACCTACTCCCAACGACAGCACGCCAACGACTAGCATAATCCAGCGTTGATGGCTGCACATCGACCACGGCCACCACCGCACAATCTCATACACCGACGACCGTGCTCGGTGACACCAGATCCACAACCGGTACTGCCGGATCTATGCACGGAGCTCGGATACAGACCCCCAGTCGCCGAGCTCTGCGAGCCTTTCCCTGGCACTAGGCCGACGCAAGCTGCTGCTGCCACCAACAATGTCATGTCGCCGCCAACTCCGTCGTGCCCGCGTGGTCAATGACCCTTGACCACACGCGGATGTCCTCGCTCCTCGCCACCACCAGCCTGCTGACGCGCCACCCGTAGCCGGATCTGCGAACTCGTCCAAGCCGGCATGGTCGCCGCCTTGGATGCGGAGGGCGGCCTCTGCTGCCTCCCGTCGCCGGATCCGTTGCCCCCCCCCGGTGTGGATCTAAGCCACCGCGCAGCCCTTCCCGGGCACCGGCGAACTCAAGCACGGCACCTTCCCGGACGAAGCCGGAGCCCGGAGGAGCGCGTCGAGGCCTGCATGTGCAGCAACCATGCCCCCAACACGCCGCCTCCGCACAAGCCGTCCCCGCCATCGCCGGCAAACAGGTTAGTATAATCCTGTTCGAACTGTTTGGCCTGTCCAAAACAAAAAATCTCACTTTTATGGAAGTTAATTTTTAGACCTGATAATTGTTCAAAAACACAGAGCAGTAACTTCATATTCTTAGCCTGCTCAAAATCATGGTCCATAAAAAGGATTGTATCATCTGCATATTGCAAGATAGACAATCCATCATCCACAAGGTGAGGAATAATTCCTGCAATTTGACCGTCATCCTTTGCCCGCTTAATTAATATCGAGAGCAAATCAGCTACTATATTGAAAAGAATAGGTGACAAAGGATCACCTTGCCTAAGTCCTTTTTTTGTTTGGAAGTAGTGTCATATATCATCATTTATCTTGATGCTTACACTTCCTCCCGATACATACTTTTCAATCCACCTACACCATTTATGGCTAAAACCCTTCATTCGAAGGGTTTGCTGGAGAAAAGACTATTTTACCTTATCGTAGGCCTTTTCAAAGTCTATCTTAAGAATCACCCCATCCATTTTTTTGCTGTGCATGTGTGTGTAACAAGTAGTAACTATATGTATAGATGAACCTAAACTCAAAATTTGATCAAATTAACAAACTGTTAACATTAATCAATCCTAGACGAGGCTCCTCTCCATCATCTCGTTGTACTGGAGCCACGAGATCTGCCTCTGCAGCTTCATCTGCGCGTAGAACCTGGCGATGAACTCCTCCGCCTTCTCGTCCACCCCGGCGTCGTCCTCGCCGCCCTCCTCCGCCGCGTCGACGGTGCGAGCGCAGCTCGCCTCCATCATCGCGCGCTCGAGCAGCTGCTCGCCGTCGCGGCTCTCCTCGTCGTCGCACTCGCTCGGCTCGCCGTCGTAGTACCCGATGGAGCGGTCCGCGGCGTCCCTCTCGCGGGCGCTGCAGAAGAAGTAGCGGTCGTCGCCGTAGACGCCGGGGGTGTCCGGGCCGGCGGGGCCGATGCAGGGGATCAGGCGGAGCACGCGTGCGGAGGGGGTCCGGAACCGGAACGCCGGCGTCTCGTCGATGGAGAACTCGCGCTCGCCGTAGCGCAGCCGGTCGTTGCGGCCGCCGCCGCGCCGCAGGGTCCTGAGGAGGCGGAGGCTGTGCGCCGCGCTGCCCCTGCGCGCCCAGAGCACCGCCAGGCGCAGCAGCCGCCACGCCCGCCTCCCGAACGTCGCCTTCTTCGCCGCCTTTGGCATCATCGCCGCCATTGTGATCGCGGTATCTACAAGTGTTTTTCGCAAAAGGGTACGTTGCTCTCTGTTGCTCGCTGCTCTGCTCTGTTCTGCTGTTGCGATTTGCTATGGTGGTTGTTTGGTTCGGAGCGTTTGCGAGTATTACTATTAGTTATAGTGATGGCGTGGGGGCGAGAGACAAGGGAAGCGAGCACGTCCGTCAGTTGCCTTCTTGCTTGGCGCGGCGGTTGGCGCAAGCTGGAGCAGCGGGGATGATTGGGTCGTGGCGTGTGGGGCCCGGAGACCAGGGGGTGGGGCCCGCGGGTACGTTCACACTTTTCGGGCGCCCGATCGATCGATGGATGGATCGGCGGGGAACGCGAACGTATGCGGTTTGCGCGGTGCGTCTCCGGACGCGGGGCCGTCTCATCGTGGGCTCCAAGTCCAGGTTTGCCCAGCACAACACGGTTTTGTCCGGCATCCGAGGTGTTTTGTTTCGAGAATGTTTTCAGAATATTTATTTTTTACAATATTTTATAACTATACTATTGTTTAAAAAAGTTACATAAATTACCTTCTGTCGCCAATTCAAATGGTGCCAGACTTCATTTCAAATAGCGATAGAACTCTGTCATCAAACGAATGGATGATAAAGTGCCACGTCGGTGCATATGTTCTGTCGTCGTTTCAATTGGCGACAGAGATACCAATCATTAAGTGAAATGATGACAGAAGTCCTCACAGTTCAATCATCATTTCAAATGTCATAGAGACCCCCACACTCTCTGTTGCCATTTTAAATGGCGACAGAAACTAGCATGCCAAAATTCATTTTAATTTGATAAATATAGAAAGTCATGGTGACAGGATCTCTGTCATCAGTCTAATTGGTGACTGCCTCTGTACTCTATGTTTAATTGGCGACATAGCCCTCCACACTGGCACATGGGATTCTACGTAGGCCTATCACCATTTTAAATGGCAACATGCCTTTGTCACCATTTGAATGGCAACAAAGGATTATTTTTGTAATTTTTAAGTGATGGTATATTTATGTAATATTAATAAAAATAAATTATTTCAGAAAAATCTTTGTTTTGCTTGGCAAGTTTGTAAGTGGTACGGTACTACTAGCACAGTGATGAGGCAAGGTTTTGCTGTGCAATTTGTGTTCCAATCACCTGTGGTGAGGCAGAATTAAAGATCGGCGAGCTGTAACACACAAAAAAAAGAATCAAATGATCTTTCTTGTGTGCCCCTTTGGACTATAACCACGACTCACTAGAGCTTCTCAAGTAGTAACTCATCCTTTCTTCCATTACATTCTTCAGCAACAACTTTTTTCCCAAAAAAAAAAAGCTACGACTTCAGTTACGCTTTCTTCTTATTTCCCTTTCCTCTGTGCCCGGAGCCTCGAGCAACCACATCCCGGTGGCTAGCTGCTCATCAGTGGGGACACATCACACATGGTTTCCTTAATTAAGATGTGAGCCGCGTAGTACTACGAAGAGTTGCAACCCAACTGTCAGCGTAATCTCCGCGGCAGTAGCAGTTTCAGCCTTTCAGGACCACCAAGGAAGGATCCAAGCCTCCAACGTTTGCAGGCACAAGTGAAATCGCATACGCAAACTACCACACTCAACTAGAGATGGCAATGGGTACCCAATACCCGAATACCCGACGGGTTTTACCCGATAAAGAGACGGGTATGGAAAATTTTATGTACCCATGGGTACGTTATTGGGCGAAATCCTCTACCCGCCGGGTAGACGGGTGCGGGTGTGGGTATATACTACCCATACCCGCCTACCCGCGGGTAATGAATACCCGCATTAGACAACTAGACATCCCACTCAAATGTTAATTTTATTATCTACTTGTTGTTGATTGTTTATTTGTTTGTCATATGTTGATATGGTCATGTCAAGTATGTTTATGTGATGTACTAATTTTGATCATTAAACGCTTTTGTGCTTGGCATGTATGATTAATGAATGTCTAAATTGATGATATTCTTATGTATTGAACCGGGTATGCTTGCGGGTACGGGTTACCCGTTGGGTAGTAATACCAGCGCGGGTACGGGTATGGGTAAATTTTTCTACCCGCGTGCGGATACGGGTAACCCGACGGGTAAGTTTACACCTAACAGGTACGGGTATGGAATGGCAATACCCGATGGGTATTTACCCGTTGCCATCTCTACACTCAACGCCGCGCCAAAGCACCAGATGCACAAGCTAACGAAATGCCTAGTGCAAAACAGCCTGTATAAAACTGCAGACTTTCTGTTAAGGGACTCACCTGCGAAATCAGCCATTGAGAAAAATCACTGTACCTTGTCAAGGTTAAAAAATTTTCAGATGAAGATCTGTAACTTCTGCCAGGCAGTGTGATTTGCTCATTTCGGCTTCTCCATTGGGCTTTCGGCTTCTAGCTTCTATTTTTTAATTTCGTTTTTTTAACTTTTTAGGGAATTTTTTTGCCCGTGATGGGTTAACATTTTTTTTCTATTTTTAATTTTTGTAAACTTAATTATGTAAAAATGTCACCAACAATCACAGTACAAAATAAGACAGCAACAGTATCAAACAGTAAAAAAATAAGCTATATGCCACAAAAAAATCCAAATGAGCGGCATTAACACGATCAGGCTCAAGCAATGCCAGGAGGAGGCCTCACCGGGGGAACTTCCTAAGAGATTTCACACGAACCTATAGAAAACAAGAAACAAATTTTCTATACGCCTCTGATCCATGGGGTCACATGGTATCTCCAGTACGGGCTGACAACTAGAAACAGCGGCCACAAGCTGGAAAACCAACACGACTACACGAGTCAAGGCATGCTGTCATGCAACCATGCAAGTACTACCAAATCAAACTGCTCATCACAAACACACCTTCTTGTCACATAGTGGAGGCCTCAAAATTCCATGTTGCTTTTGTGCTAAGGCTCCATTGAAAAGAACTGTTCACCTGAATTTTGGGGCGCGTTTGGTTCCTATGCGGGTGTAGCCAGGCTGCTCTCGCCAGCCAGGCCAGGGAGAGGCGGATTCTATTCTCGTTTCCGCGCGGCCAGGCGCGCATACGCGCTTTGTATCGCTCCAGCCTGACCCAGGGTCTGATGCAGAGTACCAAACACGCTGACCTTACATGCACAGAACCAGGCCGAGGCCAGTGCAGGGAACCAAACGTCTCGTTGGAGTCATGTAGCATGGCCGCATGGGAGATCTGCAAAATAGAACAGTACAGGCTAACGGTAACCCCTAGAACTTATGGTCACTGCTGCCATTCATCGTCTGGAGAGAATATATAATATTTTTCATTAACTACTGAAGGGTGTGATGCCATTACCCGACAAGCATGAGCTGCTTAGCATGAAACGGAGAAGTAGCGGCCACGAAATACCACGAGTAGATTGCTCACCGGACGAATAAATTTGGACAGCACAAGGTGCAGCAGCTACACGAAACAGACTCAGATCGAAGGACCTTTGAAAAGTCAAGGCCCAGTCTGGATGTCCCCAATTAACGGCAAAGAAGGCTTGAAATGCCCACGTTTTGTTATATAGGAAAAGTGATAATTTGAATTAAACTAGTTACATATCCGTGCATTGCAACGAAACTCATTAAATATATAGAGAATTATGCTATAGAAGAGAGTCACTCTAATCAATTCGTAAGTAAAGAATGGTGAGAAGTTAAGATAATAGACTGATTGTGTTGAAATATTTGCGGTATAAGTATATTTCTTAATTTAATTCCAGCAATAATCATAATAATAGTCCAAACAAGATAATTATGGCATAGAAATGACTTAACCAACATATTAATATATAACTCATTTAAGTCATTGGAAATAAAACATATGCTCAAATTACATGCCATATAACATTTCATGATTAGCATAATCTCAAGAGAATATGTGCAATAAAATGCTAACCTCAATAGCTCAACATATATGACTTCATTTAGCATATGTTCAACAAATTTAATTTTATTTAGTGCTCTCAGAAGGCTAGTTGCACAAGATTTATACTTGGCCCTCTCCGCCATGACAAATTCACTCATAATTATATATGATAGTTGCAGATTTAAATCTTGAGCTAATAATAAACTTTGCTACTGCCAAAACAATTAACAGATCAAGAAATCAGTAGGTTTATACACCGCGGAAGCATTTGTAAATCACTCTATCAGTCCTAAACAGAGATCATCAATGATTTAACAAAATGATAGCTTTGGTACAGACCAGAACAGGGCAAAAACTGCACTGTCCAGAACTGAACCGAGACCACTAACTCATGCACAGCAGGAACAAAGACAACAGTATTAGTTCAAGAATAATCTACCGTCTCAATCATATACAATCTCAGATTTGTCTTAATTCATCACAGAGCAAACATATCACAGCATCTATCTTTGCAAATTCCCACCAAATAGGCTTCACAGATATATAAAATATATCACCAGTTTGCAAAGAGACAAGAATCAAAATACTCACAGTAGTGGTGATAATCAAAATCACCGTGAAGAAACAAAACCGGGCAAGGCACGCTCACGGCACTGACCCAGAAAACCTAGCACCCTCTTATGCCGCCAGCAGAAGAGAAGTGAGGTAAACGGAGATACAATGCCCCTCCAGCCACGGAAGCCAATGCTGGAGTCGAGGATTAGAGTTGATGCTGCACAAGCCCACAGAGCACTCCGGCCGAGAGCACTCATGAACAATGAGAACCGACCACAAACCTCTCACAAAAACAGCACACACCAGAGTCAAATCAACCTCTAGAGATTATCTCTAAACCTTTCCTTTCGGCCTAATCAAAGAGAAGGCTTAAGGAACCCGGTAGAGAAAACCCTAGGAACGCGATTTGGGCTCCTCGGCCGACAGCCACCAGTGAATACCCCGGCCGGCGACCCTTGGGACTCAACAACGAAGATCCACTTGAGAGAGATTTCAGAACGGGAAAGAGGGGAGGACTTACTCTTCGGGATGATACAAAGGAGAGGAGGAGCCCGAGCTTTATAGCGGAGCAGAAGGGGGGAAAGAGCCCGGCGGGCTGCGGTGTGGCTGGCGCCGAAACGCCCGCGCCAAACGCCGCCTTCGTCTCCCCAAGACCCGGCCGCCACCACCGTCGAGCGAGAGGGCCAGATCCAAAAGAACCGCTCATGCGCACCGGCCACGAGAGGAGACTCATCTCCTCCCCCTATTCGCTCTATCGGCCCACCGACAGGTGGGCCCCGCCAGCTCGATTTCCCTTTTTTCCTTTTCTCAATTGGAAAATTCCCAAAATGCCCTTGCATCACAACAGTCCCCACCAATTTATCAATTGATAAAAATGTTCAACGTCGTGTTTAATATACAGCTGTTCGACAATGGGTACCTTGCGGGTTTGAACCCAAAGCCTAGTGACACGAACTACGACTCTGCACAGACAAAGGAGGACTTCGCCTTGATCCAATGCCTTGGTGTGAGAGTTTTCATTCAAATCACATTCCGTACTGGGCGGCTAGCCCTATCCCTCTCGGGTTGGGACTTTCCGGTCATGTCTTCGTATCTATCTCATGAGTGCTTAAGAAAGTACACCCTCAACTTTCTTTGATCGCGACCTCACGATCTCACTCACGTAGGTGAATTCTTTTCGAGATCCTGTGGGACGATTCCCCAAGTCATATAGACATCGAATTCATTAACAGCTAACGCTCAGCCTTCCATACAGAAAGAGCACTGCAGCTAATGGGACTCATTAGATGTGCTCTCTAATCTCACTCAGTTTGTTGTCCTAGAGCCTAGTTCACGGGATCTCCGATCTCCTAGGATAGGTTACTACCAACGTGAGTCTTTATACGGGTATGAGCCCTATTCCGTGTGACGCTGCTTGGATGGCCTTCCGCGCCAATCCTTTAGTGAAAGGATCTGCCAAGTTCCTTTCAGACTGGATGTATTCTACAGAAATGACACCCGTCTCTCTGGCATGCCTTACCAACTTAAGTCGTCTCTTTATATGTTTTGAGGATTTCATATTATCCTTCCTACTCTTCGCCTTAACCAGAATGGTTTGGTTATCGCAGTAGGTCAATATGGCTAGAATAGGCTTTTCCAGCACAGGCAGGTCAGAAAGGGGTTCTCGAATCCATTCTGCCTCTACAGCCGCTGAATCAAGTGCCACCAATTCAGCCTCTATGGTGGACCGTGTTAGAATAGTCTGTTTAGAAGACTTCCACGACACGGCCCCACCTGCTAAAGTGAATACATAACCACTCGTAGCCTTCATGTCATCCGAGTCACTGATCCAGTTAGCATCACTGAATCCTTCCAAGACTGCCGGATGACCCGAGTAATGTATTCCCAATTTAGAGGTTCCCTTCAAATATCTTAGTACGCTCTCTAGTGCTATCCAATGATCATCTCCTGGATTGGTCGTATAACAACTCAATCTGCTTACAGCATATGAGATGTCCGGCCTTGTTGCACTAGTTAGGTACATCAGGGATCCTATGATTTGAGAATATTTAAGTTGGTCCTTCCCATGCCCGGTGTTCTTATGTAGCTTTACATTTGGATCATAGGGTGTGGCTGCTGGCTTACAGTCCGTAAATCCAAACCTGGTTAGGATTTTATCCACATAATGGGATTGTGAAAGGGTAATCCCATTCTCACCCTTTATAAGCTTAATGTTTAAGATAACATCAGCTTCACCCAGATCTTTCATATCAAAATTCTGAGAAAGGAAAGACTTTGTGCTATTGATCACATCTATGTTGGTCCCAAATAGCAATATGTCATCTACGTAAAAACATATAATGACACCTTCGCCCCCGTTAAACCGATAGTAGACACATTTATCAGTTTTGTTTACACAAAAGCCGACCGACGTCATCGTACTATCGAACTTATCATGCCATTGCTTAGGAGCTTACTTTAGACCATACAAAGATTTAATCAATTGACATACTTTCCTTTCTTGCCCCTCAACCACAAATCCTTCAGGTTGCTGCATATAAATCTCTTCGTCCAACTCTCTATTTAGGAAAGCGGTCTTTACATCCATTTAATGTACTAGGAGTTTGTATGCAGCGGCTAGCACTAAAAGCACTCGAATTGTGGGTAAACGAGCCACATGAGAGTATGTATCAAAATAGTCTTCTCCTTCTTTCTGCGTGAAACCTTTAGCCACTAAACGGGCCTTGTACTTTTCAATAGTACCATCAGGTCTACATTTTCTTTTAAAGATCCATTTGCAACCTACTGGCTTACAACCAGGCGGGAGATCTGTAATTTCCCAAGTTCTGTTAGCTATGATGGAATCCATCTCGCTACGGACTGCCTCCTTCCAATAATCCACATCCGGAGATGCGTATGCCTCTGAAAGGGTTCGTGGTTCCTCATCCACGACATAGGTGACAAAGTCATCGCCAAGTGACTTCTCGGTCCTCTGTCTCTTACTCCTCCTCAACTCCAAATCTGGAGCGGTGTTATCCACACTAGGAAGAATAGAGAGATCATCTATACTGATATGGCCACTATCTTCTTTTGGTCTCATAGGAAACACATGCTCAAAGAATGTCGCATCACGAGATTCCATCACTATATTTGTAGTGATGTCACTCACCTCGAATTTGACCACTAGAAATCTATATGCCGTGCTATTAATAGCATATCCTAGAAAGACACAATCAACGGTCTTGAAATCAAGCTTCCTTTTCTTCGACAATGGTACATGCACTTTTGCAAGGCATCCCCACGTTCGAAGATACGACAGATTGGGTTTTCTCCCCTTCCATCCTTCATAGGGCGTTTCCTCATGATTGCGAGGTGGAACCCTATTCAGGACATATTTAGCTGTGAGAACTGCCTTACCCCACCAATAGTCCGGCATACCTGAACTCTGAAGCATGGCGTTAACCAAGTCACAAAGAGTTCGGTTCTTTCTTTCGGCTATTCCATTAGATTGGGGTGAGTATGATGGAGTAACTTCATGAATTATTCCACTTTCTTCACAGAATTGGGAGAACTCATGTGAGACGTATTCACCGCCTCGGTCCGATCTTAACCGTTTGGTTTTCTTTTCCAGTTGATTTTCAACTTCAGCTTTATAGATTTTAAAGTATTCAAGTGCTTCATCTTTCCATCTAAGTAGATAAATATAGCAATACTTAGTCGCATCATCTATGAGAGTTAAGAAGTATCGTTTGCCACCTTTAGTTAATATTCCATTCATCTCACAAAGATCAGAATGGATTAGTTCAAGTGGAGAAGTGCTCTGCCCTTCAACGCTATGAAAAGGTTTTCGGGGCTGCTTAGCTTGCACACACTTCGCACTTTGAACCCTTCTCATAACTATAGCTTGGAATTAAACTCATCTTACTTAACCGCGTAATGGCTTCAAAATTAACATGACACAACCGTGAATGCCAAATATCATGAACTTTATTGCAATGGGAAATATTATAAACGTTTACATTATTCAAATCAAGAATGGATAAGCGGAACATGCCTCTGCTATCATAGCCTTTGCCCACAAAATTACCAAACTTGATCAAAATGACCTTATTTGACTCAAACACAAGCTTTATTCCTTGCCTACATAACATTGACCCGCTAAGAAGATTGCGAGTCATCGCAAGCACATACAGCACGTATCTAAGGATGAGTGTTTTGCCCGAAGTAATCTTCAGGCAAACCTGTCCAATCCCACGTACTGTTGCGGCGGCTCCATTGCCCATTAGGACGGATCCACCACTTTCACCCTGAAATGAAGAGAAACAAGATCGATTAGCACATATATGTCTAGTAGCACCTGTATCAATCCACCAATCAATAGATGGACTTGCCATAAAGGCCATAGGTACGTACTCTTCCGAGCTGGTGTTAGCCAGCACGACATTCACTTCAGCCTTGCGGCTCTTGTGCTGACCCGGAGATGGACCTCTGCCTTTCCGATTGCGGCAATGATTGGCCTTATGGCCAGCCTCACCTCAAACAAAGCAGACGATGTCCTCCTTTTTCTTCTTCATTTTCTTTGGTTGGGGCTTGACTTGGGGCTGATTCTTGAATTTGGGTTTCCCAGGGCCGCCGGTTCTTTTAACCTCCACCTGATGAGCTTGAATCTGAGCCTTACTCGTTCCGTCACCAGCTCTAGCACGCTCTTCGGCATTAATAGCAGCTGACAGCTCATTGAGCGTCAAGCGCTCCTTTATATGTCTACGAGCGGTCACAAAGTCACGCCACGAAGGCGGTAACTTAGCCAGAATGACATTCACTTGGAACTTCTCTAGCAGGATGCAGTCGTACTGACTCTCAAGTCACGTACATGGAGTTGAAGCTCGTGGAGCTGCTCCATCACCGACCGCCCCTCAACCATCTTGTAGTTCAAGTAGTTGGTTGTAATAAAGGACTCATTTCCATTATCTCCTTCGGAGTATTTCTCATCGAGCTCATCCCAAAGTTGCTTGGCATTTGTGAAGTTGACATAGACGTCAAACAAATGATAAGACAGGATGGCCAGCAAACGGGCTAAGACTACATTATTAGCTTCTTCCCATCTCATCGTTTCAGGGATCTTCAGTGGAGGATTTGAAATGACCCAGAAGAGCTTAAGGTCAGTCAGCCAAAGTTTTGCTTTCGCCTACCAGCGCTTGAAGTTGACTCCGTCAAAAACTTCGGGTTTTACGACATCAGATGAGGAAGCCATTTCTTTATAAATAGGTTTTCTGGATTGTTGAAATATTTGCGATATAAGTATATTTCTTAATTTAATTCCAGCAATAATCATAATAATAGTCCAAACAAGATAATTATGGCATAGAAATGACTTAACCAGCATATTAATATATGAATCATTTAAGTCATTGGAAATAAAACATATGCTCAAATTAAATGTCATATAACATTTCATGATTAGCATAATCTCAAGAGAATATGTGCAATAAAATGCTAACCTCAATAGCTCAACATATATGACTTCATTTAGCATATGTTCAACAAATTTAATTTTATTTAGTGCTCTCAGAAGGCTAGTTGCACAAGATTTATACTTGGCCCTCTCCGCCATGACAAATTCACTCATAATTATATATGATAGTTGCAGATTTAAATCTTGAGCTAATAATAAACTTTGCTACTGCCGAAACAATTAACAGATCAAGAAATCAGTAGGTTTATACACCGCGGAAGCATTTGTAAATCACTCTATCAGTCCTACACAGAGATCATCAATGATTTAACAAAATGATAGCTTTGGTACAGACCAGAACAGGGCAAAAACTGCACTGTCCAGAACTGAACCGAGACCACTAACTCATGCACAGCAGGAACAAAGACAACAGTATTAGTTCAAGAATAATCTACCGTCTCAATCATATATAATCTCAGATTTGTCTTAATTCATCACAGAGCAAACATATCACAGCATCTATCTTTGCAAATTCCCACCAAATAGGCTTCACAGATATATAAAATATATCACCAGTTTGCAAAGAGACAAGAATCAAAATACTCACAGTAGTGGTGATAATCAAAATCACCGTGAAGAAACAAAACCGGGCAAGGCACGCTCACGGCACTGACCCAGAAAACCTAGCACCCTCTTATGCCGCCAGCAGAAGAGAAGTGAGGTAAACGGAGATACAATGCCCCTCCAGCCACGGAAGCCGATGCTGGAGTCGAGGATTAGAGTTGATGCCGCACAAGCCCACCGAGCACTCCGGCCGAGAGCACTCGTGAACAACGAGAACCGACCACAAACCTCTCACAAAAACAGCACACACCCGAGTCAAATCAACCTCTAGAGATTATCTCTAAACCTTTCCTTTTGGCCTAATCAAAGAGAAGGCTTAAGGAACCCGGTAGAGAAAACCCTAGGAACGCGATTTGGGCTCCTCGGCCGACAGCCACCAGTGAATACCCCGGCCGACGACCCTTGGGACTCAACAACGAAGATCCACTTGAGAGAGATTTGAGAACGGGAAAGAGGGGAGGACTTACTCTTCGGGATGATACAAAGGAGAGGAGGAGCCCGAGCTTTATAGCGGAGCGGAAGGGGGGAAAGAGCCCGGCAGGCTGCGGTGTGGCTGGCGCCGAAACGCCCGTGCCGAACGCCGCCTCCGTCGCCTTCGCCTCCCCAAGACCCGGCCGCCGCCACCGCCGAGCGAGAGGGCCAGATCCAAAAGAACCGCTCGTGCAAACCGGCCACTGGAGGAGACTCATCTCCTCCCCCTATTCGCTCGATCGGCCCACCGACCGATGGGCCCCGCCAGCTCGGTTTCCCTTTTTTTCCTTTTCTCAATTGAGAAATTCCCAAAATGCCCTTGCATCTCAACAGATTGAAGGAGAATGGACCTACAACCACTACCTCATTCTTTTATAATAGTAAAGATAAATAAGCAGCTAGTCATGTTTTGAAAAATAGGCAAGACAGTAACATTGCTTGTAAATTAAGACTCCTACTTTCAATAAGGTTCTTAGTTTGCTTACGCCAAGAAAGGAAAAGGAAAGGGCTGGAAATGTCTTGAGCTTCTTGCAAAAGCCTTCAAGATCATAAGACTATTCAAGCAGAGTAAAATTTATATAGTTTCTGTAAAAAGCGTAAATATTCACTTTTAACTAAAAGAAATCGAAAGTTTTAGAAGGTACCTATGAAATCAGGTGTAGAGAAGTACTCTCCAAAAGGCCCAAAGTTACTTGATTTGGTTAGCATATCAGAAAGAACCCTCAAGAGCAACAAAGCTATACAAATAGAGTAAAATTTTCGAACTGTTTATCTAAGAAGTGTAATATTTATGACTAATAAATTCCTAATTTTCCAAGGAACCAACTTATGAGGCAGAGAAATGTAGAAGCCTCCTCCAAAAGGCCAGAAGTTATAAATAGCATGGTTAAATGTTCATAAGATGGGTAAATCACATCTTATTGCAATTGACCAGAAAGTACGCGGAACTAAGTAGAACTAAGTAAAAGATTTGCAAGAAGCGATTCTGACTATAGCTATTCTTCTGAGAAGAACAAATTGATCTCAGTGTGCTTAATTCTATCATGTTGTAAAAGGCTCTTCGCAAAGATGACTGCTGAGAAATGGTTGCAGCTTAAATGTTCCCCAAAACATAAGCAACTTTTTTGAAGTAGGATTCATCAAACTAGTGCCATGAGCTGATACTCTTCTCAGCTGTTAGAATGTCACCACAGCCTTCTTTTTTAGTTTTTATTGTGAAGTGTCATGAAATTACCTTCCATATACACTAGCATCTCAAGCTCAAGCGTCTCTGATCTAGTCCACTCGCACGATTCAAATCACTAAGAGGCTCCAATGTTTGAGCCACCATTTTCACTACATCTGTATTTTCTTTTTCTTTGCCTTGCCAACTAAACAGGAAATTTCTACAACTCAATTAATACGAGAATATACTGATAATTTGCTTTTAATATATAATAGCCTGCATCTCGAATTTTGTTAAGATGAGACTGTGTAATCACTACATCGCTGATACAGTGGGTTCCAACATAGAGACTTGAGACAAGCACCCAATGTAACTTGCTCTGCACTCGTACTGCTAATTCAATATATGACCTAGTAGATGCTCCTGAAATTTTGGTAAGTACTTAAATGTATGCATCATTGTTATAGTGAATGCATGTAACGCCCCCGTTTCCAGGGGCGCGTACGGACACGGCACTCCGCAACTATTCACGCATGAACAGTTATGAAATGTCGCGCAAGAGTATACCATTGCATGCTTACGACAAAAGTCCAGCATATATTTGACATAAGGATTAACATCCAGGTTTTCACAGCGGGGCGTGCAAGCCCAAAGTGTATTTACATTACAAAAGACTTCCAGAATCCGCTTCGAGCGCGGCGGAGACCTACAGCCAAGGGTCCTCGTCGAAGAAGAGATCCTCCGGGACCTCCTCAACGGGGAGACTTCCACCTTCGTCTTGATCCTCTAAAGATTAGATTAAGCAAGCCGTGAGCCAATCAACCGGCTCAGCAAGTCCCAAAGGGACCCTAACTTATTACATGCACGGAACATCAAAGGAAGGGAATATACTTGGTTTATTAATTCTGAGTGGATGCAGTTTTATTTGCAATCATTTTAAAGGAGGGACCCAAAACTACTCCTCAAGGTCTCAGGGGTTTTTCAACAAGAGTTCATTAGCCAACCTAAACAAGTTAAACGTTTACAAAACTACTTAAGCTTTGCGACTGGAATCACCCAAGTGACACAGCTCCAATAACCGGGAGCACGGCGTACTCGAATACCATTTATTTGACTCTGCAGAGTTTGCTCAGCTTTACCCACACGATCCCTTAACTCCCGCTAAAGAGTTAAGAAAGCCAGGTCGTTTCACTGCTCAACTCTTTATATAGGCTCTACCCGGTAGAATTCACTCGGGTCTGGCTCTCTCACACACACACACAAGAAAAGACGGTGTCCGCTTCGAGTGAACTCTACCGTTGTTAGGCACCCAAACACGGCTTGCCTAACCTCACTGCTAAACCTCCTGTAGAGTTTCAATCGAGTTGAGCAGCTACTAGACAAGTGTTGACAAGTCAACTCCTGTGGTTTGAGCGGGTTCTATGACATTTGCTCAGCATAAGGGTTTCAGTCCTTATATTTTCACATGGTCCGCAACCTCGCCAGGCCCGCGACCCAACCTAAGGTAAGCGGTGGGCGTAGACCGTCTCGCGATTTCCCACTCACCCTTACCCTTCTCCAAACCCTAGGGTAAAGATGGGCGAAGACCGTCTCGCGGCTTCCCACTCCTTACCCTACCTTATGCACGCCGGCACTCTCCGCTCTAAGATACGGTGTCCCATACCACCCTACCTTAGAGTCGGGTTTTCCAAATTCTATTGGCCCACAGCCACAACCTTATCAGTGTAAGATTTTGCATGATGATAATAATATCCTACCATTGTTTAGATTATCAAGTAATCAATTCTAGGGTTACAAAGGCACGACAACAAATTAAACATGACATTTAACGGTGGTAGGATTAACTACATAATAAGTCATTCTAAACATTTTATTTTATTTCAAACTAACATTTCACAATTAGCATAATGCAAATAGCATATTAACATAAATAAACAGCATGGGTTGCAATATGATCAAAGGATTTGGGACTTGCCGTCAATCTGAATGATTTCCGCTAGTTCGAACGAAGAACCTCCTGGCTCCTGGGGCTGCAACTGAACTTCCGGAGACTCCGACACTAGCGCAAACATACAAAACAAATTAAATCCAGCTTGAGACTAATCAAGCGAGGGAAAATAAACTATTTAAAAAGGAGTAAATTGCATAAATCTCCAAATGAGGAATTTTAGGAATTTATTTGGGATGGATCTGTGGAAATGGAGGTCACCAATGGGCCTGGAATATTATTTGGGGCAAGGTGGTGAAATTTGGGAATTTTTGGGATTTTCTGTGATTTTCTAGGATTTATTTTGATTTTCTGGGATTTTAGAAATCAATAAATCCTCTGGAAAATCGGTGAATAGTGCGGCCCGGCCGCTTTGCTACAGTGCGGCCCGGCCCGCGATTTAAACGCGCGAGCGCGCGCGAGAGCGGAGCGGCGGAGCAGGCCGCGGGCTCGGCCCAGCAGCGCGCGCGTCCACCTGGTGGCGATGGCCGACGCGTGGATGACGCGAGCGGCGGGGATGTGGGGTGGATCGAGGGTCCGGATGGAGCGGGCGGGGATCGGACGGTGGCGGGGTGAGGAAGGCGGGCGGAGCGGGGAAGCTAGATCGGACGGTTGAGGGGAGGCGGGGTTATGCAGATCGGACGGCGGAGGGGACGGGACAGCGGCGAAGCGGTACGAGGGATCGGGCGGCTTCCGTTAAATGGCGCGGGACGAGATCGACGGAGGGGAGGAGGCCACGTCGTCGTCGTCAACCTCCAGCCGGGTGGGGGCGACAGAGGAGCGGGGGCGGCGGAGCTGCGGCGCTCCGGCGACTGCGAAGGCTTCCGGAGCCCGGGGAGGGCTCCACTGGGTGCTTCTTGACACGGGGAACCCATTTTGGGCACTGGGGAGGCGAGGGGAACAACGGAGAAGGCAGGGAGCAGAAGGGGAAGATTCGGGGTCCAAACGGCGAGAGATGCTGTCGGCGGCGAGATAGCCCAATCGGCCGCATTTACACGGTGAGGGGGATCAGGGGCTCACATCGGCGGTGGTGGCAGAAGCTGGGAGGTGGCGAGGAAGTCTGGCCACGGGAGAGGTGCGACGGCCGGGGAGGAGCTTCGGCGGCGGCGTCCCTCGGGCGAGCACCTGTCCAAACAAAGGTACCAGCGTGATCAGCACACCGAGGAGGAGCTCAGGGCGAAAGTAATTGGGGAATGGGGGAGGGGAGCGGAAGATCCGCTTTACGGGGTCGTCGGCGCAGGGGAAGACGACGGCGGAGCCTCGGGCGATGCGGCTCCGATTGGCAGCTCAGGGAGAGGCAGGGGAGTAGTGGGAAGGGGTTGGGGGTGCTGGGGATGCTCGGGAAGCAAAGGAGGGAGAGGGAGCCGGAAGGGGGTATTTGTACCCGAGCGGAGGGAGGAGCTCCTTCGGGGAGAAGGCAACGGGCGGGGGCGCCGAGTCAACCCGAGTGACGGGGCAGTTGGGGAAGCGTCTCCTCCGCGAGACGGGGCGGTGACCGGGCGCTGAGCGGCCGTAATGGCGAGGTGACAGTACGGGCGCGGGTGGAGCTGCGGCATGGGAGGGGAGTGCGTCCGCGCGGGGTGGAGGGGACAGGCGGACACTGGCAGGTGGGGTCGGCCGTAGGAGCTGGGCGACGCGTGGCGCGGAGACTCTGCGGCGGTCGGGACAGCGCGGCGGGGCAGGATCGGGGAGCGGCGGGCGGAGGGCGTCCGCGCGCGGGGGAGAGAGAGGGCGGCCGCTGCCAGGCGGGGCCAGGCACAGAGGAGCGGCGACGCGTGGCGCGGGAGCGCCCACGGTTTCGGACCGTAGTGGTCGGGGTGGCGCGGGCGCGAGGAGGGGATCCGAGGGGCGGCGCTGTCCGCGCGCGCGAGGAGGCGGTGCGGGAGCGGGCGCAGGCGCAGCGCGCGTGCGCGGGGAAAGCGGGGAGGGAGCGGGCGCCAGCGGAGGGAGGAGGAGGCGTCCGCGCGGGAGGAGGCCGGGGAACGGAGAAGGCGGAAAGAAACGGGGCGCCGGAGAGAAAAGAAGACGCCCGGCCCAGAAAGGAAAGCGGGAACGGGGGAAAACTTTCCCAAAAAGGAAAGTTTTCGAAAATCACTCAAAAATCCAGCAAAAAGCACAGAAATTTTTGGTTTGAAATTTTGGGGCTTTTCAACCTACCCCCTTAAAAGAATCTCGACCCCGAGATTAACTTGGTCCAGGGAGTAAGTTGGGAAAATCCCGCTGCAAGTCTGATTCTCGTTCCCAAGTGGACTCATCCGCTGTATGATTCTTCCACTGCACTCTGCAAAATCTGATATTCTGGTTTCTGAGTTGCCTCTCTGATGTTTCAAGTATTTGTAGTGGTTCTTCAGCATACGTGCAGTCATCCTGCAATTCAATATCTGACAATGGCACTTCATCTGTTGGTTGACGTAGACACTTTCGAAGCTGAGATACGTGGAACACATTGTGCATTCTTGACAAGTTGGGTGGGAGCTGCACTTGATAAGCTACTTCCCCAACTCTTCCGATAATCTGAAACGGTCCCACATATCTTGGTGCTAATTTGCCTTTAACTTGAAATCTCTTAACTATTTTGAATGGAGTGACTTTGATGTAGACGAAATCTCTAACTTCAAAACTCAAATCCTTCCTGCGGTTATCTGCATAGCTCTTCTGTCGGTCTTGTGCCATTTTGAGTCTGTCTCTGACAATTCTAACATGTTCTTTTGCGTCTTGAACAATCTGAGGGCCAATAAGTTGTCGCTCTCCTGTTTCTGTCCAATTCAGAGGGGTTCTGCATTTTCTACCATAAAGTGCTTCAAACGGGGCCATTTGGATACTAGCTTGGTAGCTATTGTTGTATGAGAATTGAGCGAATGGTAAGCAAGTATTCCAGGCTGCACCATACACAATAGCACAAGCTCTCAACATATCTTCCAAAATCTGATTTGTTCTTTCTGTCTGTCCATCCGTCTGGGGGTGATAGGCCGAACTGAAATTTAAATCAGTGCCCATCGCTTCATGTAATTTTTCCCAGAACTTAGATGTAAATTGTGCTCCTCTATCTGACACAATTTTCTTCGGAACTCCATGTAGAGTCACAATTCTTGTCAAGTATAACTCAGCAAGTTTATCTTTCCCATAAGTTTGCTTGATCGGGAGGAAATGAGCCACTTTGGTCAATCTATCGACAATGACCCAAATAGCATCATATCCCTCACGAGTCTTGGGAAGTCCAGTAATGAAATCCATGCCGATACTGTCCCATTTCCATTCGGGTATTGGCAAAGGTTGCAACAATCCCGATGGTTTCTGGTGGTCTATCTTGATCTGCTGGCAGACATCACATTTAGCTACATACTCTGCCACTTCCTTCTTCATCTGGTTCCACCAATACTTCTTCTTTAAATCTTGGTACATCTTAGTACTCCCTGGGTGAATTGAGAATTGGGACGAATGGGCTTCAGACAAGATTAACTCTCTTAGTTCCTTCTTGTCGGGTATGCAATAGCGACCACGGAAGGTGAGGATTCCATGCTCATCCATTGCATACTCTGCTGACTCTTCTCCTTGAATATCCTTTTTCAGTTTTTGAATCTCTTCATCTTCATCTTGTGCTGCCTTAATCTGATCTGTCAGTAATGGTTGAATTTCTAATGTTGTTTGTTCACCCTGTTCTGTGATCACCAAGTTCAGTCGTATTATGTCCCTTTGCAATTCCGGCGGATACTCTGATTTGCTAGCTTTGCTTGGACGAGCCTTGCGGCTAAGGGCGTCAGCAACTACATTGGCCTTGCCCGGGTGATACTGAAGATCAACATCATAATCCTTTATCAGTTCCAGCCATCTGCGCTGTCTCATGTTTAATTCTGGCTGTGTGAATAGGTACTTTAGGCTCTTGTGATCAGAAAATATCTCACATCGATTCCCCAGCAGGTAGTGCCGCCAAATTTTTAGTGCATGCACTACAGCTGCTAGTTCTAAATCGTGTGTGGGATAATTCTCCTCATGCGGCTTCAACTGTCTTGAGGCATAAGCGACAACCTTTCCGTCTTGCATAAGTACACATCCCAAACCTTGCTTTGAAGCATCACAATAAACCTGGAATTTCTTTTCTGGATTAGGCAAAATCAAGACGGGCGTGGTTGTCAATTTGGTCTTTAACATCTGAAAACCTTCTTCACATGCATCTGTCCATGTGAATGGCTTGTCCTTCTTCAATAGCTGAGTGAGTGGTCGAGAAATTTTCGAGAAGCCTTCAATGAATCGGTGATAATAGCCCGCCAATCCAAGGAAACTCCTTACTTCAGTCACGGTCTTGGGTTGTTTCCATTCCATAACTGCAGATATCTTTTCCGGATCGACCTTCACTCCATCTTCAGATATAATGTGACCCAAGAAAGCAACTTCTTTTAGCCAAAAACTGCACTTGTCAAACTTTGCATATAGCTGATGTTCTCTCAGTCTTGTCAATACCATGTGCAGATGTTCTTTGTGTTCTTCCTCACTATTGGAATATATCAGAATATCATCGATAAAGACTATCACAAATCGGTCCAATTGGTCCATATGCACCAGATTCATAAGATTCATGAAATAAGCTGGCGCATTGGTTAAACCAAAGGGAACGACTGTGAACTCAAATAATCCATATCTGGTGATGAAAGCAGTCTTCTCTCGATCTTGCTCTCAGATTTTAAGCTGATGATAACCCGAGCGCAGATCGATCTTGGAAAACACTTTGGTACCCTTGAGTTGGTCAAACAGGTCATCAATTCTGGGGAGAGGATACTTGTTCTTGATGGTGACAGCATTCAAGCCTCTGTAATCAACACACATCCTTAATTCTCCATTCTTCTTTTTCACAAATAGGACTGGGGCTGACCAAGGTGAGACACTTGGTCGAATGAATTCTTTTTCCAACAGTTCATCCAACTGCTTCTTCAACTCTTTCAATTCACTAGCTGACATTCTATACTGATGTTTGGCAATTGGCTTGGTACCTGGAACCAATTCTATGGCAAGTTCCACTTGTCTGTCAGGGGGTCTTCCTGGTAATTCTTCCAGAAAGACATCTGGATACTCTTGTACCACTGGTACTTGATTAGGTGTGGCTGCTATCATGTTGATCATACGTTTCCTGGCATCTTTTAATACTTCTCGATCTGTCTCTACTACCACTTTCTGACCTTCAGAATTGACCAATGACACTGTCTTGATCTCACAGTCTACCTTGCCTTTGTTCTTGGCCAACCAGTTCATGCCCAAAATGGCATCTAATCCTGCCATATCTAGTTGCAACAAATCTGCTCTAAAATCTACCCCTTGGATTTTTATACTGAGTCCCGCACACCCATTGTGGGACTCCATTCTAACCCCAGGGGTCTCAACCACATAGGGTCTTGGTAAAGCAACAGAAGGCAATTGATTTCTTGAAGCAAAACTCTTCGAAACAAAAGAATGTGTTGCACCAGGATCAAGCAAAATCAATGCAGGTATGGAGTTGATTGGAAACATACCAGCAATGATATCGCTAGCTCCTGCTGCGTCCTCTGCCGACACATGGTTAACCCTCGCATAGAAGGTGGGTTTGGTACGGCCTCTGCCTCGGCCTACTGACGTGAAATTGGCTGTGCCGGCTGGAGATTGGGGTCCAGCTGCTTTGATCTGTAGATATCCTCCCTTGGGAGTGCCAGGGCTTGACTGTGTCTTGTTTTCTTGCTGTTGCTGATTCTGGACTTGAACAGTTATGGAATGTCGCAACTATTCACGCATGAACAGTTATGGAATGTCGCGCAAGAGTATACCATTGCATGCTTACGACAAAAGTCCAGCATATATTTGACATAAGGATTAACATCCAGGTTTTCACAGCGGGGCGTGCAAGCCCAAAGTGTATTTACATTACAAAAGACTTCCAGAATCCGCTTCGAGCGCGGCGGAGACCTACAGCCAAGGGTCCTCGTCGAAGAAGAGATCCTCCGGGACCTCCTCAACGGGGAGACTTCCACCTTCGTCTTGATCCTCTAAAGATTAGATTAAGCAAGCCGTGAGCCAATCAACCGGCTCAGCAAGTCCCAAAGGGATCCTAACTTATTACATGCACGGAACATCAAAGGAAGGGAATATACTTGGTTTATTAATTCTGAGTGGATGCAGTTTTATTTGCAATCATTTTAAAGGAGGGACCCAAAACTACTCCTCAAGGTCTCAGGGGTTTTTCAACAAGAGTTCATTAGCCAACCTAAACAAGTTAAACGTTTACAAAACTACTTAAGCTTTGCGACTGGAATCACCCAAGTGACACAGCTCCAATAACCGGGAGCACGGCGTACTCGAATACCATTTATTTGACTCTGCAGAGTTTGCTCAGCTTTACCCACATGATCCCTTAACTCCCGCTAAAGAGTTAAGAAAGCCAGGTCGTTTCACTGCTCAACTCTTTATATAGGCTCTACCCGGTAGAATTCACTCGGGTCTGGCTCACACACACACACACAAGAAAAGACGGTGTCCGCTTCGAGTGAACTCTACCGTTGTTAGGCACCCAAACACGGCTTGCCTAACCTCACTGCTAAACCTCCTGTAGAGTTTCAATCGAGTTGAGCAGCTACTAGACAAGTGTTGACAAGTCAACTCCTGTGGTTTGAGCGGGTTCTATGACATTTGCTCAGCATAAGAGTTTCAGTCCTTATATTTTCACATGGTCCGCAACCTCGCCAGGCCCGCGACCCAACCTAAGGTAAGCGGTGGGCGTAGACCGTCTCGCGATTTCCCACTCACCCTTACCCTTCTCCAAACCCTAGGGTAAAGATGGGCGAAGACCGTCTCGCGGCTTCCCACTCCTTACCCTACCTTATGCACGCCGGCACTCTCCGCTCTAAGATACGGTGTCCCATACCACCCTACCTTAGAGTCGGGTTTTCCAAATTCTATTGGCCCACAGCCACAACCTTATCAGTGTAAGATTTTGCATGATGATAATAATATCCTACCATTGTCTAGATTATCAAGTAATCAATTCTAGGTTTACAAAGGCACGGCAACAAATTAAACATGGCATTTAACGGTGGTAGGATTAACTACATAATAAGTCATTCTAAACATTTTATTTTATTTCAAACTAACATTTCACAATTAGCATAATGCAAATAGCATATTAACATAAATAAACAGCATGGGTTGCAATATGATCAAAGGATTTGGGACTTGCCGTCAATCCGAATGATTTCTGCTAGTTCGAACGAAGAACCTCCTGGCTCCTGGGGCTGCAACTGAACTTCCGGAGACTCCTACACTAGCGCAAACATACAAAACAAATTAAATCCAGCTTGAGACTAATCAAGCGAGGGAAAATAAACTATTTAAAAAGGAGTAAATTGCATAAATCTCCAAATGAGGAATTTTAGGAATTTATTTGGGATGGATCTGTGGAAATGGAGGTCACCAATGGGCCTGGAATATTATTTGGGGCAAGGTGGTGAAATTTGGGAATTTTTGGGATTTTCTGTGATTTTCTAGGATTTATTTTGATTTTCTGGGATTTTAGAAATCAATAAATCCTCTGGAAAATCGGTGAACAGTGTGGCCCGGCCGCTTTGCTACAGTGCGGTCCGGCCCGCGATTTAAATGCGCGAGCGCGCGCGAGAGCGGAGCGGCGGAGCAGGCCGCGGGCTCGGCCCAGCAGCGCGCGCGTCCACCTGGTGGCAATGGCCGACGCGTGGATGACGCGAGCGGCGGGGATGTGGGGTGGATCGAGGGTCCGGATGGAGCGGGCGGGGATCGGACGGTGGCGGGGTGAGGAAGGCGGGCGGAGCGGGGAAGCTAGATCGGACGGTTGATGGGAGGCGGGGTTATGCAGATCGGACGGCGGAGGGGACGGGACAGCGGCGAAGCGGTACGAGGGATCGGGCGGCTTCCGTTAAATGGCGCGGGACGAGATCGACGGAGGGGAGGAGGCCACGTCGTCGTCGTCAACCTCCAGCCGGGTGGGCGCGACAGAGGAGCGGGGGCGGCGGAGCTGCGGCGCTCCGGCGACTGCGAAGGCTTCCGGTGCCCGGGGAGGGCTCCACTGGGTGCTTCTTGACACGGGGAACCCATTTTAGGCACTGGGGAGGCGAGGGGAACAACGGAGAAGGCGGGGAGCAGAAGGGGAAGATTCGGGGTCGAAACGGCGAGAGAGGCTGCCGGCGGCGAGATAGCCCAATCGGCCGCATTTACACGGTGAGGGGGATCAGGGGCTCACATCGGCGGTGGTGGCAGAAGTTGGGAGGTGGCGAGGAAGTCTGGCCACGGGAGAGGTGCGACGGCCGGGGAGGAGCTTCGGCGGCGGCGTCCCTCGGGCGAGCACCTGTCCAAACAAAGGTACCAGCGTGATCAGCACACCGAGGAGGAGCTCAGGGCGAAAGTAATTGGGGAATGGGGGAGGGGAGCGGAAGATCCGCTTTACGGGGTCGTCGACGCAGGGGAAGACGACGGCGGAGCCTCGGGCGATGCGGCTCCGATTGGCAGCTCAGGGAGAGGCGGGGGAGTAGTGGGAAGGGGTTGGGGGTGCTGGGGATGCTTGGGAAGCAAAGGAGGGAGAGGGAGCCGGAAGGGGGTATTTGTACCCGAGCGGAGGGAGGAGCTCGTTCGGGGAGAAGGCAACGGGCGGGGGCGCCAAGTCAACCCGAGTGACGGGGCAGTTGGGGAAACGTCTCCTCCGCGAGACGGGGCGGTGACCGGGCGCTGAGCGGCCGTAATGGCGAGGTGACAGTACGGGCGCGGGTGGAGCTGCGGCATGGGAGGGGAGTGCGTCCGCGCGGGGTGGAGGGGACAGGCGGACACTGGGCGACGCGTGGCGCGGAGACTCTGCGGCGGTCGGGACAGCGCGGCGGGGCAGGAGCGGGGAGCGGCGGGCGGAGGGCGTCCGCGCGCGGGGGAGAGAGAGGGCGGCCGCTGCCAGGCGGGGCCAGGCACAGAGGAGCGGCGACGCGTGGCGCGGGAGCGCCCACGGTTTCGGACCGTAGTGGTCGGGGTGGCATGGGCGCGAGGAGGGGATCCGAGGGGCGGCGCTGTCCGCGCGCGCGAGGAGGCGGTGCGGGAGCGGGCGCAGGCGCAGCGCGCGTGCGCGGGGAAAGCGGGGAGGGAGCGGGCGCCAGCGGAGGGAGGAAGAGGCGTCCGCGTGGGAGGAGGCCGGGGAACGGAGAAGGCGGAAAGAAACGGGGCGCCGGAGAGAAAAGAAGACGCCCGGCCCAGAAAGGAAAGCGGGAACAGGGGAAAACTTTCCCAAAAAGGAAAGTTTTCGAAAATCACTCAAAAATCCAGCAAAAAGCACAGAAATTTTTGGTTTGAAATTTTGGGGCTTTTCAATGCACATCACAGAGATAGAGCATACCAATCTATATACCAAACTACTCTGCAAGAAGCCAAGAACAAAATTCAAACAACTGCACATGTGTGGTTGTCACTTGGGAATCCTTCTGACGGTAACAATAAGAGCAAGAGAATTTGTGATAAGCTCAAGCAGCTGAAACCTTTTAAATTTCTCATTTCATTTGCTCAGCCACAGAAGGACACGAGAGATGTGGCTTGTAACGACCTTATTTCTGAGGCTGTTGGTGTCCCCCCGCAATTGCCTAGGATGATCAATTACGGGGTGTTAAAGATAAGTGTGCATCAAATCTGCTCATGCTTCACACTTAAAAACCAAACTTTTATTACGGGAGATTATAGCATAACAGCTGAGTTTACAACATAAAAGGTGTCCAAGCCTAATGTTTATAATACAACACAAAAGGTCATTCAACTAAACCATAGGCATGCTCAAGCGCAGATGAAACCTAAAACCAATAATCGTCTCCTTCTAAAGGATCATCAAAGTCTCCCTCGAAGGGTTCTTCATTGTAATCCCAAATTTCTTCTGTTGATGATTTAGTAAGTATGAGTACAACTGTACTCAACAAGTCACATGGGGACATCTAATTATCTATCTACCAGTATGTCTATAGAGTGGGGTGTAAAGGTTTATCATTATGCTCATAGATGCAAGTTTATTTGTAAACGTTTCTGGACAAGAGAAGTAAAATATTATCTTTTTAAGAGAAAAGGAGTTTAACCAACTTATTTACCAACTTAAAATCATTCCAATTCTATTTATGCATTGTTATTGGATTCACTCATTAAACACAACTTTATTTATCGGAAGCACGACGTATTCGAATAATATGTCTTACTCTGCAGAGTTGGCCAACTTTACCCGTAAGATTTTTCAAACTCACAATGTTATGCAACAGACACGGAACATGTTAGCATGCGACTGAATTGAGAAAACAAGGTCGTTTACTGCTCTATTCATTCTAGCTTCAACCCGGTAACCTTTATCAAGAATCCACTGACCAGTTAGAAATCTCGACCAGACGTTGACTTGTTGAGTGGACATACCGTTGTAAAAAATACCAAGCGGCTTTACCAGACCCACTTCCATTTCACCCATTTTTCGTGGGTTATTCTGAAACGTTGGGATATCGGTCTTTCCTATAGATATTTGATCAAAGATGAGGTTACCGTGAGAATTTGGTTTTTGGGCTCACCGGCAGGAATTCGTTGTCAATGGTGAGGCTTGGCCGGAGATGAGAGGGAAAGCTTATGGGGTTAAGATATGGTGCGAAAGGTAGTGATGGAGTCATTCAGCACGACTTTATAACCGGTGAAGGGGGTGGCGATAGGGACAAGGCGATGGTGCGTTTGGCGCGTGGACGACAGCGTGGACTATCGAGGCGCTTCGGTGGCGTAGCGACGAAGCTGGCGTTGTGTTGACGACGGGAGAGGTTGAGCTCCTCACTAGCGCGGACACGCGAACTGGAGCGGTGAGCAACGGCGTGGCGCGCGTGTCGAGCAGCAAGATGTGGCAGCGGCGAGGTCCAGCGGTGGAGGAGGGTGGCGCGTGGCCCGTGGTGGCGTTATGACGCAGTACGGTCGGTCGGCGAAGTGGCGCGGTCGCTATGCATTTATTGACGCAGTTGCAGCGGCCAGCAGGCGCGGTGGATGGCGAGGGTGCAAACAACGTGCTGGCGCGCGGCAATGGAAGGGAGGTGGCGCCATGGCTGGAAGGCGCCAAGGGCCAAGGTAAGGTGAAGGCGAGTTTCCCATAAGGGAAAGCGGGAAATTGAGGAGAGTTTCCAAAGTTGCAAAAATTTCAAATTCAACTGAATTCAAATAAATTCAAAATTTTTGAACTTTTTAGGGTTGTTTCATGGCTCACAGTTTCACTTAAGCAGACGGTGACCTTCATGGTTTGTAGAAAATATTACAGGGTACTTCAAAGACAGAAATACTAAAGTAAGCAAACTCTAGCAAAACATAACATTCTAGTTTTCTACGAGTGCCTCGGTGAGGCGGGCGGCGTTGGCGACTCTCGTCGCCTCCTTGGAGGCGTCGCCTCGGAGGTCCTTCTTCACGCACAGTAGACCGAAGGTTAGAGGGCACGGTCGGAAAAGGATAGGGGCTTGGTTGAAAATAAGGACGGAGAAGAAGTTATGAAGCTTAGTCTTTCTAGCTTTTTTTATAGTCCTTAAGTTTTATTT
The DNA here is from genome assembly GCA_017311315.1 of Dendrocalamus latiflorus. Lineage (NCBI taxonomy): Eukaryota > Viridiplantae > Streptophyta > Magnoliopsida > Poales > Poaceae > Dendrocalamus > Dendrocalamus latiflorus. Next base: position 41,157,423 of record CM029651.1, read on the forward strand.
CTTGTTGTTTTATGCTCCTCAGGTTTTGAGGAATTGAGCCTAAGAGCTCGTGTATCTGTTGGCTGTGTATATCCCTCGTGGATATAGAGGCCGGATTTTATATCCTTTATCTAAAAAAACGAAAGACACTTGGTGTTTGAGATGCCCTTAGCCCTTGAACTGCCACTCTCTACGGCACATGGGGCAAAGAGGGGTGGATGTTTGAGAATTGACCCACTTGAGCATGCAGTGAAGATGGAAAGCATGGCTGCAGGCACGGGGCATTCAACTTTTTGCCACTCTGAAGATTGGCCAATTACCTCTCTCACTTACATACGGGGCCGTCTGAGTCACTGACAACGGGCCAGGGTGGCAAATCTGTTGCCACCGTACTCATAAGAGTGGCAAATAATTAAATTATCCCTGCAGGGCACCCCCAAATGAGCGGGCAGTCATCACCAGGGAACTTACAATCAGGGCAGCAGCCGCCACACGTCTCATCTTGTGCGTCCCTTGTCCAAGAAGCCACTGCATGCCACTAAAGAATCTTGACCTTCATTGTGTTACCTGGTACGCAACAAGTGATACAATACATGAGACAAATAGCATCCATTGCAGTTTTTCAGATGGCAATCGACAGAGCATGGGAACGCCACGAGAAGAGAATTTCGCTAAATCTACTGGTCTAAAAGGCCACAACGCCAAATTTGCAGCAGAGGATAGGCAACTACAAGGGTATACAACACAGCACATCATTCGATTGGCTCACAAGTCACCACAAATAGTATTCAGTAAGATACTGGCTCTACGAAGTTTCTCATGATACAGTCACTGTTTCGGCCATAGAGCGTGGCAGAGCAGTTGCATAACGCAGAGCGAAGAAGATTAACCAGTTCTAACTTCAAAGAAGAAAGGTCGAACACCTAATATGCACAGGCTTCAAAGAAGAAGAATTGGGATTGTGGTTGTGGGCTTGGGCCATGACAGTTAAGTTGGGCCTTGTGGTTATGGGCTTCTGTGCCGATTGCCTAGCACAGCCCAATAGTGCCAGGCTGCCTCCTTCTCCATCCCTCCTCTGTTTCATCAGATCGCCGCGCCGCCGGGCCGGCGGAGGGTGGGCTCGAGCCCACCGAAGCCCGCCCGGTGGATTCGCCCAGCCGTGTAAACGCATCCATTCATTTTCGATTGGCAAGAAGACGACTGCTTCATCAACACAGCCCCGACAATAAACACGGCAGTCTTCTTACAAGCTACGAACGGTCGTATCTCCATCTACCAGAAAAGAAAGAACAAATTGGCGGTCGGTAGGGTAATTAATCGCTTCCCAATCATCAGCCGAAACCTATTCTGTAGGCATGGACAGAATGACACATGCCGCTGTACCTGCTTACGGTACATGATACAGCTCGTATCTCCATCAGACCTAATTTCCAGCAGGCAAGACCCCAGAAAGGCATCATCTTCGGCTCCAGGGGACTACTATGCGCGCAACGCGCCGACGCCATCATTCATCGAGCCGCATCGTCTCTATTCTTTTTGCGCGTCATGGCGTCGTGTGAAAAGCCAGAGCGTAGCATCGACCATTGCTTGATGCAGTAGGAATCTTGACCTGTGCATTTGATCGCAGGGAAAGTGGCACTGATCTGGATAGTTGAACAGTTGTCTCTTGAGCAATTAGGCTTCTGATAGCATGCTCAGTCATAAGCTTTGCCACGTAAGATTCTAGGGGAGAGAGGAGAAGAGAGTGTAGCTAAGAGACGACTATTTAGATATCGCAAAACACTATTATATAGTTACTGTTTATAACAAACACTTTTATCATGTCATAATTAAAAAGATTACGGGATATCATAGAGATAACCTTAAGCGACAATCTACTATTATAATTATGTTTATTTTTGGCTTCAGATAACATAGAGGGATATATATATATATATATATATATATATATATATATATATATATATATATATATATATATATATATATATATATATATATATATATATATATATATATATATATTACACCCACATCTAATATACCACCTAAACAAACTTGAAATACTCCTTTATCACTTTAGGTATACTCGTATACTAATTATAAGATATTCTAATGTGAACCACACAACAAATTGCAAGGGAGTCCATAGTTTTTAGCGTATTTTGTAAATACCTTTATATACGTACATAAAAAGGAGTATGTTGAAAAAAAATGTACATACCACCTCTGAAAAATCGTTCATACCACCAATATGATCTTAAATACTCGTATGCTACATGTACATACCCCTCGTTACGTGTAACATCCTGAAATTTTAAATTTGAAAATATGAAGCCCTTGGGTTATTTTTGTCAAATATTATATTTGAGTTTGGATTTTCATGGTGTTCTTAAATTTTGATTGAGCTCCCAAAAGTTAAAGAAATTCAAGAAAGACCAAAAATAAAACTAATATTAATAATGCCATAGAAAGGAATATACAAATGATGGAAACCCAAAAATTCTAAATTCGAATCTAAACAGATGAACCATAAACGGGAGAGGGAAATAGTAGCACTAAAAGTGAATGAATAAAACCACCCACAAACATACCTAAAAAGAATTATATACATATATACATGTGTGCAAAATATGCATATGCTAGAAAAAGGGACTAGCAATATAGGGACTATAAATATTAAAATTTAGTGAGCAAGCAAAATAAGCAAACAATAAAAATATATAAGCACAACCATACATACCAAATAAATAAATAATAGATAAAAAAAGAGAAAAGGAGGGAAGTCAGGCCGGCCGAAGGCCCGGCCCAACTCCCCTTCCCACCAGCGCCAGCTCTCCCCTCACTGCCGTCGCTAGCCAGTGGGCCCCTCTCCATCCTGCCTCCTCTCTCTCTAGCCCCGCGGACCCGCGCCCCGCCGCACCTTCCTTCTGTCCGCCCGCGCCAGCTCTTCCTCCCCTCCTCTTTTTCTTCATCGCGCGTGCCTGCAACACTGCTCCGGTGCTGTTCCTTCACCGCGCCCTCGCGTCACCCGTGACTGCCATGCGCAGCGTCGCTCGTCTCGTCCCCTCCGCCGCCTTCCACTGCCCTGCTCTGCGCCGCGCCGAACCGTCGCTATCACGCGCCCCGAGCCCCGCGCCGGCTTTACCCGGTAGTCCTTCCCCGCTCCGCCCGGTCCGCCGCCTCCGCTCGGTCCTCCGCGCCTCCTCCGCCACCGCGTATCTCCCGCCCCTCTATGCCTACTAAAGCTTCGCTTCCTCTCCCCCTTTAACCCCGCACCCTTCTCTCATCTTTCCCCCACCTTTCCTCCTCTTCCCCGAAGACAACCGCCGCTGCCATTACTAACGCCGGCGCCTCTCCGGTGAACCATCCACCAATTCCTTGCGGTGGAGGCAGCGTCTCGGCGCCCCGAACCTTTCCCCGCCGCCAATCGGAGCTGTAGCCCGCCTCATCTCGCCGGCGTCGTGCGCGACCGCCGCCCAACCCCGGCCTCCGCCGCCAGCCTCCCTTGGCTTATTTCCCACTCCGCAAACCCTCGGGTGAGCTTCCCCCTACCCTCCTCTAGCTATTGCGCTCGCCGGATTTCTTTTTCCCCCACGCCGGTGCCGCCGCCCATGTTCACCCTCACCGCCGGCCGCCTCGGGCTGCCTCCCGGCCACCTCGTCGCCGCCCCGGTTATTGTGCCGCCTCTCAAGGCTTTCCCCTCTGCTCCACAGCGCATTTTAATGGTTTGTGCCCCCTTTCCGGCCACCAGTCACCGCCGGCGAGTTCACCACCGAGGGCCGCCGGAGGAGCTCTGTTTTGCCCCAGTCATAGGTAGCATACAGTCATTAGTTCCCATTAGGCAATCGGTAAATGGGCAATGGCCCAATGGTTAACCGAGCGTGCATTAGTGGACAGGTCGTGGGTTCGATTCCCATCCTCCCCCGTATCCCACTCTTTTTGTGCTATTTTCATTTTAATGCATTTCAATTAGGAGACTAATCAAACAAAATTTGGGGTAATCAGAAGTTGCTCATGAAAACTAATATTAAGATTTTAAAGAGCTTAGGTATGATTTAAATTGGAATAGTTATCACGGTAAATAATTAGTGCGTCTCTACTATTAATTTTAAATCTAATTATTTATTAAAGGCATCAATAAAGAGTAATGGCTTTGGATAAATGTCTATATTTAATAAAGATGGCCTTAATTGAAATATGAACATATGTGCCCAATGTTTATCATGCCATCATTAAACAAACCTCAGAGATATATTAAGATCGCAATAATGGAATATTGCCTTGTCTAATAACCTCTGCCAAGATAAATAAATCTGAACATCGAAAAGGGAGCATTAATAGAGGGTGGGCTTTGGCAATATAAAACAAAAATTTGAAATTAACCAAAGCCCAATAGTAGCTAAAGTATAAGCAGGATAATAATAGCACTATTAATTAAATCTTAACACTAGAATTAATACATAGTAATATTGAGCATAATTATATAAATAGCAAGTTGAGACCCGTATAGTAGACCTTAATTCAATTTGAAACTAGCCTAGTGATGATTGAAGATACATAAAATATCAGTAACAGTAACTTTCAGAGAATACTCAAATTTAAAGGGGCATAATCGTAAACAGATGCTAAAATATAGCAACCCTAGGTCATCAAGCATCAAAATAATCTCACCGACATATAAATACTCTAAAGTAAACACTTAACCGATAACACAAGTAATTAGGGCCGCATAAAATGATACATATCAATTACTAGTAATATGAATTAATTCGATACACTAAGAATTGTATACATCACATATAGCATAAACCCTGAAAAGAATGGGCACTCGACAAAATAATGCTCCTTTAATTCTGTACACTGAATCCTAAATCTGACCTAACTCAGGGAGCTTTCTTAATAAATATAAACATAGTAGAAGAAGCTCGTAACAAAAAGGATCAAGTTATCGTATGCTATTACCAACCTTGCCTCAAAGCACCGAATCATCATTAACTCATAATAGAACTAAATTGAGTTATTCAGATTTATTTGGATCTTTGAGCTATTTGCTTTTATTTGGATTCAGTCATCTATCGCGTAATTAGAAACTGGAGTCCTGAAGATTTCACGGATTAAGCGTGGTCAGAGCGGAACAAAGATAAGGAATAGAAGCTCAAGAGAAAGCATCGTGCGAGCTCAAGACCGCGGTAAACCGCGTCAGGCGAGTCAATACTTTGATCATGTTGAACCTACATTTTCTGCAAATTACTTTGCTTTAAATTATCAAATTGCATGCTGTTATTTTATATGCAAATACATGTTTAATTTAATATTCTAGTTATATGCCCATTGTTTACCTTGAATAATATTACCCCTCCTTTGGAATATTTGAATGTGTGAACCTTGTCACCCTAGCAAAATTATAATATTAACATTTCAAAAATAAGTCCCTAATTATATGCTATGCTTAGTACTGCATAGATACTCAGGGGGCGCTGAAATGCCCCAAGCATCATTGTCATTTTTAATCATGAGAAATTGGTTTGGACAGTCATGGTGAGAATGACTGGTATATATTTGGACATGATTATTTTATACTCCCCAAATCCCCAACTTGCTTAAATATCTGGGCGGATTGGTTTGAGAGTGTGAGTGTGGTGCAGTGGATGCACAAAGTGGGTTAGTGGTAGACCGCCCAGATACCACTAAGGATCGAATCTTGTCATGACCTCCTGTGTACAACAGTACAACCACAAGTTGGCAAAATGTAGGCAGTGTTTACTAATTTGTGTGGCTCTAAGGTGGTTACGTGAAGGTATGACCACGAGCAAAGGGATGGATGGTCTCATCCCCGTCTTTGCCCGTTATGGCTCACGAGGGACCCTTCTCGAGGGATGTGCGCATCCTACAGAAGATAGACCTTAGCGGGCGTAACCACAGTAGGACTATGCATTGTAACAATCCTGTGATAGTCTACTCAACCGCATGGCTAAGGAATCATGTGGGGCAACGAGTGGATTTATCTCTTGTGGGTAAAGTGTGCAAACTCTGCAGAGTCAAAACTATTCGAATAGCCGTGCCCACGGTTAAGGGTGGACATGGGAACTTAACCAGATATAGTTCTATTTCAAAATGTTTTGTGGGTGGGATGGAAAAGTGGAGGGCAGCGGAAAGCCCTGATTTGAGTTGTCCTGGGTGTCGTCCCAGTGGTAAGTTAAGCGGCTATAACGCTGAAAGATGTCAAATGGTGTGATGCCATATGTATGGAAAAATTATGGTGATATTAGGCATATGGTGTGATGCCATATATATGGAAAATCATGTTAATATTCCTTGAACATTATGTTTTGTTCCAAAGCTGCTAGGTCTCAGGAAATTTTATGTATTGTATTTCAAATAGTGGCATTTCTATTCCTACAAAATAAAATATGGAAAGAATAAGTAGGGTCGTGAGTAAAGGAAATAGATGTTGTAGTGTACACATAAAGGTATTGGTGGATTCATGTCGATCATAAATAGGAAATAATAGCGTGGGTTCTGGGAGAAATAAATTGGTGGAGTCTAGCTGAATAGATAGGCTAGATAGATGATTTAAATGATTTTTGGAGATTTAGAGATTGCACAGATAATTATTGGATTACGACACTGATAAATAAATTCTTGGGAGATGACAATATTGGAATTAATAGATTCGGTTACTAGATGAGTCAATTGAATTTTCGGGAATTTGGAGGAGTAGCACAAGTATTGGATTATAGTTCCTGATTAGTGATTTACTTGGTGGATGTATACTAGCGATTCGTAGACTTGATCAATGATATTCTTGGTGGAGGTACAATAGTGAAGTAGTTAGAGATGGATAATGGATAATAAGGTTGACAATTGGAAGAGCAAATTATGGTTGTGGATCAATAACAAAAAGGATTGGATTGTTAAGGATTACAATACAAACGATATCGGTGGATTAGTTAAATGATGTTACTCGCTGTTTGGAGTCTTAGACAGCAGTCAATCATTAAAGTGTATTTTGGTGGATTAAGTCAATTATGGCAATTGTTGTGTGGAGTTTAGGTAGCAACAATAATACTAAAATTAAATCATGATAATGCTGCCAAAAGCGATTTTTGGCAAATAAAATAACCCGAGCCTCTCCTTTGTTAAGCCATGCATACTATTTATTTGCATTCTGTGTATTGGCTCGCGGAGCACGGGGTTGGAGTGCTCACACTCACTTTTGCGACAAAATTCAGCATCAGGAATCAAATCACCTCGCCTCAGCAACAAGGTTGGACAAGCTGGCAGAAAAGATGAAGATGTCAAGGGCTAGGTCGCGCACCTCCAGTTGGCTGCCTGTGGGCATGTCCTGAAGGTCCCACCTGTGTGCTTCGTTCTTCCGCTGCTGCAATTTATTGATTTCGGCCTAATTGGCCCAGGAGTAAGTTCACTATTATACTTATGCTTCCGCATGATATGTATTTTGATGTCCATTACTGTAACTGTGTGCACTATCTACTGATCCAGGGAATAGTGCAGCTAAACACAGAGGAATCCGGATTATCAAATCTGGGTCCCTACATTACGCGAGATACTCCCTACGTTGTGAGATACGACATAGTAGGGTGTAATTACACCCGGGAGTAGAAAAGAGCCTTCCTATATATATATATATGCTCTAATTGTACTGTAACTCTCTAAACTTAGAGGGTTATGCTACTTTACCTTTTGAATTTGTATTTTACTTTTTCACCCCTTGAACTTGTAGGTTCGTACCACTTTGATCCATGAACTTGCATTTTACTCTCACTCCCTTGAACTTGTAGGGTCATACCAATTTGGCCTATGAACTTGTATTTTACTTTCTCAGCTCTCTAAACTTACGTTTGTTTGCACCGCAAGTCTATTGGGCCGTTTGCTAACATAATATGTTGAGCTGACACAACACATGGTTGGTGTCGTAGAGTCGGGCTTAATTCCGTGGGTACAATATCGAGTCAGCACAATGCCCTCTTCTCCCTACAAGGTAGCAGAGCAGGGGATGGAGGGCATGTGGGCAGAGCAGGGGATGGAGGGTGTGTGGAAATAGTGGGTTGCCATGATAGGGCTCCGGCGATGCCATGCGTGTGGCGTGTTTTCAGGGCCTGCGAAGTTGTGTGCGGAAGGAGGAGCAGTTCGAGAAGGCTCTGTATGGACAACTGTTGGACCAAAATGGCGACAGAGGGGGGTGAATGTCGACTTTTAAAACTTGCTTCCTAAAGAACCTACGCGAAAAGACTATTCTCTCCGATAGCTATGAGAAACTAAGAAGAGAAGTAGTTCAAAAGCTTGCTGGAGAGGCAAGAGAAAACCCAAACAACAAAGAACTTAACACCAAAAAGAAATGGGAAAATCAACAAGCAATGGAGGTCGGTCGGTCTGACCACAGTGCCAGGGCCGGTCAGACCGCTCATGCAATGCCGGTCTGATCGCCGGCACAAGTCCGGTCGGACCGCAGGCAAACGGGCGGTCGGACCGCCCAATCTCTTCTGGTCTGACCGCCAACGGGTCTAGAAGGCTGAAATGCTGATTTTCAGATAATAGAAATTGGAACTTCTCACAAAAGCAAAATTAGAGAATTTCTTCTAGATTTCTCTGCCCAGATTAGTGTGACTACCTCTCAAATAACCTACAGGGCCTAGAAAACAAAGAGAAGACAACTCATGAACACAAATTTCATATTATAGCAAAAATCTGAAACTTTTGCAAAACTGAACCAAAATCCAAAATACTCTCCAATCTTTGATCCTATGATCACGAAACTTTGAGGATAGCTACTTAATAGCCCCTAGGTTCAACATCTCAAGTTTCATGCCATCTCATGAAGGGAAACACGAAATACACAAAAACCCTAGAAGGCAAAAGATGAAGAGAGGATGCCCAACAGGCAAAACTGAAATTAAACACTTGGCTCTGGGATTCTAGCTGACCAAATGGTCTAAAATCATAACCCCATCACAGAGCAACCCATTTTGGTAATCCTTAGCAAGAAACAACAAGAAATCGAAAAACTCAAGAATCAAGCACAGAGGGCAACGAAGAGAAAATAGGAGCACGGGAGAAAAACTCAGAAATTTCATTCCAACCAACAAGGATTACAGATGAGTCCCCATACGTATGGACATTAGAACAAGAGGAAAGATTACATAGTGGCTCAACTCATCTCCAATCTCTCCCTCTCTCAAAATCAAGAAACTCTCTCAAGAACAGAGAAAGGAAGCTACGAAGGAGACATGCCTCAACAGAACTATGCCTCTCCTACCAACTAAAGCCTAAAGCCAAAGCCACCTCCAAAGCTCATTTTGACTAAAGCAAACCCTAGAAACCCTTGGAGTGCCTTTTGCCACAAGGAGGCACCTCCTCCTTATATAGCCTTTGGCTAACGGGTCTCCAACCCGTTACGCCTGCTAACTCCGAACGGAACCGCTTCCACCTATGCAGCCTTGCGCTTTTACCGAAACGCCCCTCGTGCACCTTCCGGGAAGCTTCCGCGTTCCTTGTCGTCCAAGCCTCGCAACCACCTCGAGTCTCCGCCATCTTCGATATATCTCGACCGTTCTGACCTCGACACCGCCCGTGTCTAGTCCGGTCACCTCGTGTCTCGCCACGACTCCGCCTCGACGTCCTGCAGCCAACACAGACAAGAAACACATCAAATAGCACCGCTCGATACATGAAAGCATAATGGCATCAACAAATCATACTTACCCATGATAGAGTCCAAACATGTCGAATCATCAGAATATGCATTCTAAGCCTTTTGACCTGATTTGACCAAGTCCGACCGAGCCCAATTGCACCACGCAACGTCAAGGTCCGAACCACACAAGCCAAACTCAACTCTCCTAAACCGATGTCAATTACTCATCACACACATGGGGTCTCAACCACATGGTCTCTCAACAACGAGGACAACATCGGTGAGGTCAACGACAATGAGAAAGACGATAAATTAACATCCAAGCACACCATCCTAACACGTTTACCACTCCTTCCACATTTTTCATCCCGCCACAACGCCACTGTACCCCTTCCTCATTCCCAATCTAATGAACAACCGCCACTGCTCCAAACCACGACGGTAAACCTCATAGATTCGCCGTTAATTCAGTTCATCTCCCAAAATTGATCATACCAATACCTTCCTTACTTTATCGTGGTCCTATTAGTGCCACTCCTGCCATTGAAGCTCATTGGATGGGCCACCGACGTTGAGTTGCACCGCCTCTCCCCTCATGGCTCCAGAGGAAACGCCGTCCCTATCATCCTCATGCTAGGCCGTCCGCGTCACAAGGTGTGCCCATTGTACTGAAGTCGAAACCCATCTCCTTCAATCGCCTCTCTCACCGTAAAGCGTCAACGCCATGCTCCTCCCCACCACCATACCCGTTGTCGCCCCGTACTCTCCATCCCCTGCTCTCCCGCGCTACAAGGGAGAAGAGGGTATTGTGCCACTCGATACTATGCCTACGCAATCGAGCCCGACCCTACGGCATCAGCAATGTGCTATACCATATGTTTTTTGTTAGCAAACGACCCAATAGACCTACAGTGCAAATATACGCAAGTTCAGAGACTGAGAAAATAAAATACAAGTTTAAAGAGTAAAGTGGCACAAACCTATATATTCTAGAGGCTAAGAAAGTAAAATGAAAGTTCAAGGGATAAAGTAGTACAACCTTACAAGTCCAAAGGCTGAAAAAGTAAAATACAAGTTCAGATAGTAAAATAGTATAACCTTACAAGTTTAAAAAGTTACAGTGCAATTTTCTCGACTTTAACATCGTCTCAATGGGTCATTAAACTTGATCACGCGGTTTTAGTTACAAACTTTACTGATAGAGGAAAGCCAGCTGAACAAGGAGACAACAAACCTGCGCACATCGATCGAGAGCACTGGACTTAGCAGACAAATACCAAGGCCACAGATGACACATTCATCAGTGGGCAGCAATGTCTTCCAGGATTACAGCAAATTGACAACAGTTTGCAGTAGGGCATCTCCAATGGTCTGAGTCAGCTAGCTATATGCATGTACACATCAGCATATATCCTATGTGGAGGAAAGAGAGTATGCAAAAAAACCGATCCAGCACTTTCTTAAGCATTAGTCTATAACGCAAAACGAGGCAGCCTCTATAAATGATAGTCATTTTCTGTGTGTGCATGTAAGCATCAAATAGCTATCCTTATAGATAGTTCTTTAGGGCACTCCTAATGCAGAAACTATGAAGTAGTTTCTATACTTGCCAATTAATGTAGACACTACCCATGGAAACTATACTCCCAATGGATAGTTTCTACAAATAAAATTTTCATCCAATCATCTATCTTATCTCTCCTATCATCTACCTATCACAGCTCTTTCTATCTTGGTTCTTGTGTAGACATGGTTTCTATATAAGAGCATCTCCAACAGTATGAGCTAGTTAATAGCTCTAAGACAACTTCTCCAATAATACTAACTTTTAGCACATAGCTCATAAGATAAATAACCTCACATGACACTCTCACATAATCTTGGAATGTGTGTATGAGACTAGCTCTTGATCAAGAGATAGCTTTTCTCTCTCTTCTATTAAAATATAAAATAATATGCTTAGAGCTAGCTCATAAATCACTATTGGAGATGCTCTAAGAAACTATTTCCTTATCTCTCCTCCTTAACTCCAATGACACATCAGCATTTTGCTTACTTGGCACCTTATTTAATGCCATAGAAACCATCCATAGTTTCTGCATTGGGAGTGCTCTTAGAATGCTAGCTTTAGGCCCCGTTTGGCACAGCTCCACCACCAGCTCCTTGGAGCTGTTTGGAGCTGTTTTGTGCCAAACGGGGTAAACAAAATAGCTCCACTCAAGGAGTTCCTTAAAACCTGCTGAGACAAAAGTAGCTCCACCCAAGGAGCTGAAAAAAGTAGCTTCACCCGGCTCCACTTGTGAAGTCAAAAAAATAGATCCACTTGTGAAGTGGAGCCGTGCCAAACGGGGCCTTAGTGTGTACTATATAAATGATGTGGAAATCTTATAGTTAGTTGCTAGCTATAACCATTGGAGATGCCCGTGGCATAATAGATGCTTTTCTTACATGAGAGACTGTACGCAGGTTAATGACGCATCAGTGCATTTATACTGTATGTGGCTTGCTGTTTGCGCCTGTGCGTCTAGGCGTGATCAAACCATAATGACAACCTTTTGGAGCAGAAAGAAAAAACAAGTGCTCCAATTTGGGAATGCAAATGAGATGCTTTTCTTTTCCTCTAATGATTCAGTTGATCCGGTCTGCATCATGCTAGGCTACAAAAATCTTAACCTTTTCAACATCGAAACACATTAAAAACTATGCAATTTGCAGGAGCTATATGCTTGCTGGTATTTTATCCCTTCTCTTGGTACCGATCAAACTACAGAGTCACAAGTTCAAGGACAGAGATACAACGATAGCATGCAAATCAATCGATTCCTTTCTAAAGATTCAACTCGTCTTGAAACATTCTTGAACAAATTAGGCTAATCAGCAGACAGTAACAACAGAATGGGCAAGCGAAGCAATCTCATAAGAAGCTTCTAAAATTTTTTCTTCCCTATAATCTGACCCAAAAGTTTCCATCACAGTCTCATGGACAAATCCTTCCACATCTTGGGAGCAAATTAGCAGACACGCAACATTCGTTCCTCGCACATTGTCGCAGCGCCTTCCATCCCAGCATAGCTCACACCAAGATCCCGGGCTCTGGAAAATAAAGAGGGGGTAAATTAGAGGAGAGATGATCAAAAGATCAGAGATAAATGGAGAGGAGTTTATTTGAAAAGGAGAGGCAAAAAGATGAAAAACTTGTGGTCAATTAGTTACCGGTTAGAATCTGTCCTATGTATATGTCCTTGAACTTCTTTACGGAGGATGAAAGAAAAAATTGCAATCATACCAACACGCACAAACCGAAAAAAGAAGAGACTTTCTGCAAGAAATAAACTCCTTTTTAGAGTAATGGATTTGCTACAAATAGGCTTAATTCTTGGATAACATCCATCGCACAGCGGAAGGAGGGGTCCCATGATCGGGCGCGGCCCAAACCAGCCATGGCCGTCTCTCCTCAAAATCTTGAAAAGAAACGAAGAAGCAAATACCCAAGAGAGAACACTTAAGATCAGAGCATCCAAGAAAAGTAAAAGGAAGAAGAAGAGATGATCCGTACCAGCCATGGATGAACTCGGAGCACTTGGCCTTGATCCAGCGGAAGCCCCTGCGGAGGGAGGCCTTGACCTTGCCCTCCACCGAGTAGGCCTTGTAGCTCGCCACCCGCCGCCGCCTCTTCATCTCCGGGTCGCCGAAGCACCAGGCCGACCCGCCTCCGCCTCTGCTCTTGGACACCGGCAGCGGCGGCGGCGGCGACCTGGCGGGGGGCGGCTTGACGACGAGGTCGATGCGGCTGTCACCGTAGGGCACGACCTCGTTGCGGTAGGGGCGGTCGTAGTCGGCGGCGGGGGAGGGTGGCGCGTAGGGGCGGTACGCGCGGTCGTAGTCGGCGGCGGCCATCGCGACGACGACGCGGGCAGGACTGCGCGCAGCTTTGCTTGGGGGAAGAGATTCCGCTGCGGCCTTTTCTTTTCTGTTTTGTTTTTTTCCTTGGTTGCTTTGATGCGGGCGAAGATGTGGTTTGGGATGCAAACGGAACGGACAAGATGCATGCAGCCATTTCCAAAGGGATAAATAGATATTTGGTATTATTTATTATTGAGTTTGATTCTAAAAAAGTATAGAATAGGGTATGCAATGAGTGATATTCCTCCATATATATTCGTATATTAAGTGACATAAGTATGTTTGTTATAACTTCATTTAGGAACAAGATAACAGATAGACAAATTGCCGCATGCTGCTGTGAATGTTTGCTGGCTCTGAGCATCTTGCATCTCCCGCATGACACTCCAGATGTCTGCCAGCTTGTGTTGCAGCACTCTGAGAGTCACCGCTAGTGCATCCTCCACCATTCATGAGGCGGGGCCTGCCAACGCGTAGGCGCCCAGCACGAGGTTGTTGGCAAAAACAGATTGGACGCCCGAGTTAGTAGGCGTGTTGATGCGGTAGGTGTGGCGGTTAACGGCGGGGTCAGCATGAGCACCCAGGTCGACGGATATGCTGACGCAAATGTCGAGGTCCATGACCCCTGACGTTGCCATACTCCTTTTTCGCTTGGTCGCTGATGTTGCTTTCTTCGATGCCATTGCTCTTCTTAAGCTCGCAGCGTGCTTGTCGTGCCCGTGGATGACGCCAACTGTTGTGGCTATGAGCCAAATAGTAGAAGGGACTAGTAGAGTGAGTACGAGAAGATGAGCTATGCGCTCCCTTGTTGATCGAAGGAAGTATATATACATGGCCATAAGGTCATATTACAACAACACCCCTACCATAGGTACTATTCTAAGGTTACACATGTCTTTATGCCTTATTAGGGCCTCTTGGCCCAGCAGGCCAAATGGATACCGGCGGGGCCATCCCCACAACAAGCACATTTAGCACTTATGAAAACACAATTTGGCCTTATATTAGCAAAGCAAGTATTAGACTAAGAGCCTTCCACAACTACCTCCTAAGTTTCAATCATTTGCACAATTTTCTTCACATTTACTTAGCCATGTACTAGATCTCAAACCTTTGTAGACCATCCCAAGCGATAAGCTTGAGAGTATAGTCATCCGAAACTCTCTCTGAGTCCATATCTAGTGCAATGGCAAGTCGTCTCATAAGAAAGAATTGGTTAAATTAGTTTTTTCACACTGAAAGATACCATTTTTCATTTTAGATTTTAGTTTAAGAACTAAGAGCTACTCCTCAATCCGTAAGTAGTACCCGACCATAACCACAAAATCCTAGGACAAGTAAAAATATGTTTCAACAAAGAACTAGCATAGCTCAATTTAAAACTCAATTTAGATTCAAGATTCAACAAAGCATATTTAACAAGGCATGAATCATAAAAGGATCATTAAAACAAACTAGTTATGAGATCAAACACTAACATGCTTTAATAAAAGTTTTGCAATACCACTTCTAATTTCAATTTGGTATCCTGGTAAAAGAGAAGCTATACATAGATAGTCATGACAAATCAAGCTAACATAGCACAAACCATAGCAAGAGGCAATTTCATGATAGCATGTCATACACGAATAATATAGTCAGAGCTACATGATATTTAACTAGATTTAGTTTTGGAAATTAGATATGCAATCTCTTACAATGAATGCAACAAAGATTCAAATTCCTTCTCAAACTAAGCAAGAAAGACAAATAACCTCAAACTCCCCTCAAAAAGTGAAATGAGAGAAACAAAAGGCCAAAAAGTGCAAATGAGATAAATCTCAAACTCATCACAAGAGCACTACTCCACCTTTTCTCAACATGGATTCTAAGGGAAGAGAATCTAAAGCAAGCCAGGAAGATATGAGTTATAAAATTGATATCACTTGTAGAAAAGAAATAATTCAATTGGAGAAATAGAATCTGAGATAAGATACTATAACCAATTGAAAGAAACTAGGGTCATAAAGGTCTAAACAACAAGCATAAGACACCTAGTCCAAGATACAACTCTCTACTCCATAAATGTCTCTAGGCCAAAAGAAACACAAGGAGCGAATCAATAGAATTAAGTACCCCCACTACTAGATACTAATGACTTAAGAAGCAAACTCAACCTAGACAAGATAAAACACTCTAGAAGATATAAAGGAGAGAGAACACTTATCCAAACTCAGATCCTCAACTACAACCTAAATAATATGCAAAAATAACATTGGGAACTGAGAATTTGAAAAGAGCTCAAGAAAGGATAACACTCATCCATGTGACTACTTGATACCACTTGTAAACCCAAACTTGATATCACTTGTAGAAGGCAGTGAAGCAAGAGCTCAGTGTAGTCTCAAAGGTGATAGACATCACTAGAAGTCCAAGTGAGGAAGATCCAAAAATATCATCCATGATATCCATGATCTCCTCACCACCTGAAAAGTCTATCTTAAGAAGACAAGAGCCATTGGTGCCTCAGTACTAAGGTTAGTGATAAAAGTTTTGGGAATCTAGTGTTAGAACACACGATGACAAATCCAGTACTATTAATAACTTTTATTAATATTACATAAATATATCATCGCTAAAATTACACAAATAACCTTCTGTCGCTATTTCAAATAGTGACAGACCTCTATCGTCATTTGAAATAGCGACAATTCTACGTGGAGTCCAATGTGATAGTGGTCTCTATCATCAAATGAAATAGCGACAGAAGCTCTATCGCCAATTAAATTGATGACAGAGGCCTGCCATCAATCTAATTGCTTTGTCGTTAGTTCAATTGACGACAGAGCTTCTGTCGCCAATTGAACTAACGACAGAGATCTGCTAACTGCTAGACATGACTCTAAGTACGATTGTTGTTATTTGAAATAACAATTGAAGCGGTGAGTGCTTCTGTTGTCATTTTAAATGATGATTCGTCTCTCTGTCGCCAATTTAAATAGCAACACCAATATGGCACTCTGTCGTCCATTCGTTTAATGACAGAGACAGAGCCTCTACAGCCATTTCAATGGCGATAGAAAGTTATTTATGTAAATTTTTTTATGATGTTATATATATGTAATATTAATAAAATGTATTATTTTTAAAAAATCAGCTTCCCACTCCCATGTGCGACCCTTATGGCGGTGATCTGGCCAATTAGTCTTCCTAGAATTGATCACACGGTGTTTACATGTGCCTCCGTTCTCTTCTGTTCTGTTCTGTTCTACCCCCTGAGAAACTTGCAACTGATAACCTTTCAGGTTTCCACATGTGCATCCGTGCTAAACTTGTAATCCCCGAGGGAACCAAGAAGGCAATGGCAAATGCTGCGAGTACGATGCGCTCAGTTGCATATCAAGTGCCAAACTTTCACAAGATTTTCGGACTCTATCCACCCAGGGCAAATAAAAGGCAAATGCTGTAAGACTACGTAGACCATAACAAACTCCAGGGCTCTCTACAAGTCAGGCTTGACACCAAATCCGCCGATTCGCCAGCCGGGAGCGAAGCTGAGATGAGCTACAGCCTACAGGACATGCTCAAAGCTGCAGGAATTCAATGCAGGCGTCGCAGGCTAGATGGAGAACAATGACCAGGATTGAATACACATTGAACATGCACCTAATGTAGGAGTAGCATTGAAAGGGCAGTAGATCTACGAAGCATCATAACATGCTTGGGACCAGACAGTCCAGCTTGAGCCAAGGAAGGGACATCCTTACCAAGACTCTGTAGTACAACCAGAATCATCACAGTTGCCAGCTAGGGATGATTGCCACATCTTCCAGTTCATCTCCTGCTGCTGCTTCCACTTCCATTATTTGGACCCCACACACACCCAAAAAAAAACTATGCACACAATAAGCATACCAGGTTGCATTTTTTTTTTCTCAATTCCATCAATATAAGGGTGTCCTCCTGAGATACAAAATCAGTACAGAAGACACAGGCTGGGCAGTTCAATTAGCAAACTCTTCATGGGCGCAAGAGCATGTCATCAGAAAAAAAAAAGAAGGATCATCTTAACGAAACTGGTTTCCCCAATAGCACAATGTTA
The DNA here is from genome assembly GCA_017311315.1 of Dendrocalamus latiflorus. Classification (NCBI taxonomy): domain Eukaryota; kingdom Viridiplantae; phylum Streptophyta; class Magnoliopsida; order Poales; family Poaceae; genus Dendrocalamus; species Dendrocalamus latiflorus. The sequence continues at coordinate 41,175,044 of CM029651.1, forward strand.
CATATATGAAGCAATGCAAATGTTCCGAAGCATCTTGGTGGTTGGTCTTTGAAGTCGTTTTTACGACTGAATGAATGACAATAACATAAGAAAAAATGACTAAGCTAAAACAAAAGGCTTTAGGAAAGTATGTCTTTTATGTCATTGACCACATCAGTGAAAAATGAGTTAAAGCACAATGACCAGCTATTTTCAATGAGAAATATTGGGTGTCACAAGCTAGAGCATGATCCCCATGGCTGGGAGGATATTAAGGTGCGGCAACAAGCATGCCCTTGTTATGCTCAATCCCACAAGCCACTAATAGAATAGCACGTGTTGCTCCCTTAGAAATGTTCGTGGGGTCGAATGGCCTTCTGAAACAAGCAAGGATTAGTTCCTATGAATAATCCGACTTTACAAAAAAAAAGTAAATAAATTCCTAAACAGTAGACTATACTTTCACTTCAGTACATTGCCATGCATGGTAGAATTCGACATTGTTGATACGGCTAGTGAAGCATAAAGAAACCATTTATATGGGAAAAAAAGAGCAATTCACCCAAATAGCATTTTACCTAATGGGGACTTATACTACACATGTGCTTGACGTTGCTCTTGATACCTTCAGTTTTTTTGGAAATTGTTTCCGTCTACGGATATGCATGGAGCAAAATTGCTCTGAACCTGAACCAAAGGAAAACCACTGTGCTGGTTCCGAATGTCATCAAGCAGAGTCTGAAGTGTTGCCTTCAGACAGAGCACGGAAGTTCCTGTTTGGTTCAGTTCCCGGTACAGAACCCCTGTCCTGTACACCATCATTGCCCCTGTCTGGATTATTCGTCGACCTTGGTCTAGATAGCAAAATATCTATATATCCATTTATTTGACGCATTCGAAAAAGATCTGCATCACTTGTAGATAGTCTGTGAAGTGTTGGCATCTGATGTAGCTCCAAAGTCCCCATGGTTTGGTTCAGTTCTTGGTACAGAGCCACTCAGCTGTGAAGTGTTGGCTTCCACCGAAGCATGGAAGTTCCTGTGGTTTGGTTCAGTTCTTGGTACAGAACCACTGCGATCACCACTATGGCCCACCTCTGGACTAATCATCGTCCTTGTTCTAGGTAGCAATGTGCTTGTCCATTCATTATTTCGACACCTTCTAGCTAGAGTTTGTGAAATGTTGGCTTCTGATGTAGCTTCAAAGTTCCTGTGGTTTGGTTCAGTTCTTGGCACAGAACCACTGTGCTGTGAAGTGTTGGTTTCTGACAGAACGCGGAAGTTCCTGTGGTTTGGTTCAGTTCTTGGTACAGAACCATTGTGCTGTACACCACTATGGCCCATGTCCGGACTAATCATGGGTCTTGGTCTAGATAGCAATATGCTTATCCATTCATTTATTTGACGCCTTCTAGAATAAGCTGCAAGCCTTCCAGATGGAGTTGCTACCCCCACAGTTGAGGCTTGTGATTCAGCAGGAAGGTTTTCACCAGGAATCTCTCTTGGAGATACATTTATATCAATCCCTTGAAAGGTTTGCCGAGTGTTTCTTGATGGTGACATTTCGAACGTGGCAAACTATTCAGAATTTCTATTAACAGGGCTTCTTGGGTACGATGGCCCCTCGCCACTGACTCTACATCCTCCACAGTACCAACTTCCTTCAGGTACTTCTCTTCCCAGGCCAACACAATAAGTCTGTGCTGAGGAATCACAAATATCACATAGTAACATAAGACTATCATGACCACCTTGATTGCACTCTATGCACACAACATTCTCGTACGGATCTAACCAGCGCCTTATTTCATCTTCTGTGGGCTGACAAACCTGTGCAAAAAGCACAAAAAAATGAACACACTATGCCCAAAACAAACTAGGGTGTGAAGACTTGCGATGCAACATTACCAACTGCACAACACAAAACAGGTTCTAACATTATAATAGAACTGCATAAGTTTGAAACTAATTCCTGTAACAAATGTTGGGTTGATGGTATTTTCAGAAAGCAGTAATCACAAATCAACTAATCATGGAATTTGCATGTCATTATCAATAAAACAGCTTTCTATAAATTGATCATAATAGCAACAGTGATTAAATCTTTCTATTGACAACACAATATGCAGATGGAAAAACTCCAAGTATGTCAAGAATAGCCTTTTACCTTCAAAGAACAGCAAGGGGGTGGAAGGCTCATTGACAATTTCGAGGTAAGAGATAGAAGTACCAGAAATGCTAATGCAAAAAGTTCATGACCATGATAAAGGAGTGGTACATGTATGAAACCTAGACAAAGTAACATCAAACCAATAGCCCAGAAACATCTTGCCCCCAAATTAAAATTTTTCCTTAATGTAACTAAACGTCTAAACCTTAATACAAAAGTTAGCAATACATTTTAGTTGGTAACAATATTCCAATTGCATGGAGATGAACAAATATAGCAACATTGGATGAAATGGATAGGTTAATTAAAAAAACAAGATCACATTATTTGCAAGAAATAAATGAAATCTCTAACACAGAATGGCAGTAAACATATTCATGAACTTTGTTTTGATTTGATCACCCATCTATAAAAGAAGTGAAAGTAACAAGTTAATAGCTACCAGATCTTAAATTACACCACAGCAAAAGGAAACCTTACCTGATCACGCTCTGCAACCCTAATTACAGATTTTATCAGTTCCAAACCATGATTCACCTTTGATGACTTGGTGATCGTTGTGAACTGCCGTTTACACAATGGGCACCTTGACTCAACCCTAGACCACTCCATGATGCATGCGAAGCAAAAGTAGTGCGAGCAACAATTCAACACGCCCTGCATAGTCATTCTCTGCTCCTCGGAGAGGCAGATCCCACATGTCAGCCTCCCAACCTCCTCTGGTTCCTTTTTCTCCTTTCCCTTGTCCTCTCCATTCTTTGTAACAGAAACATTCCTCGGCAATGCAGGCAGCACTGGCTGAGCCTCCAGTGGCAGTCTCTCTGAAATCCCGCAATTCCTTATCTAATACATGGAATTCAGAGTCTGAGGATGACTCCGACCCAGATATCCTCTTCTTCCTCCCCTTCCTAACCGTAACCTTCACCGGCTCAACCACCACCAGCTCCACATCCTCAGGTTCCTCATCAGATGTTACAAAGTCAAAGTCTGATGTGTCTGAATCAACAGTCGGCCATGTATCTTCCTCAACACCTGGTACTGGATGGTCCACTACCATCTGCCTCCCAACCCTGGCCTTCTTACTTGATTGCCGATTCACCTCGTCCTCATCCTCCACAATGAAGCCCTCATCCTCCTCGTAGTGGTCGATCACTGAGCGCTTTCTGCGTCGCCTTACAGGTGCGGCCTTCCTTGAATTGGCTGAATCGACCTTCCGCCTGGAAACCTTTGAGCTACTATTCTTCTTCTTCCTTTGCCGATGCTTCGAAGCGGGTTTTAGCCTCACAATATTCTTAATCCTCACCTTCCTGGTGTGACTGACATCCAATTCCTCCTCTTCCTCATTCTCGAACTCCTCATCCTCGTCATCCTCCACTTCAGGGTCGAAATCCATGTCCTCCTCTTCTTCCTCCTCGTCCAATTCAGGGTCAAAGTCCATGTCCTCCTCCTCGTGCCTACGCCAATTACATCCCTCAGCCGCTGGAGACAGCTTCCCCTTCTGGCCACTTACCGCCGCACTTCGTGATGCGCTCCGGCCATGGCGCCGCCTCCTCATCCTCCTGGTAGTCGTCGATCTCCTCGTCTTCCTCGAGCTCCTCCAAGTAGTCGTCGTCCTCGTACCTGCGCTGCCGAGATCGCGCAGCGGCAGGATTTGTCCTCCCCTTGCACGCGCGGTCGCCGCCCTTCACCGGTCGCTTTGGCCGCTGCGTCTCACCCTCCTCATTCTCCCCGTATTCCGCGTCCGAGCCCTCTCCCCCCTCGCCGGCGCTCGAGGCAGAGAGCTCCTCCTCGTACTCCTCCTCCCCCTCTTCCTCCTCCAACACATACTCGTCGTCGTCGTCATCCCCCTCCAGCCTCCGGCGCCTCCTCCCGCCCTCTCCCGTCCCCATCCCTACACACCAAACCACCTCGAATCAGAACCAAATCACCTCGAATCGGGACCAGATCGCCGGATCCCAACCCTAAAAAACTGCCCAGATCACACGCCAAATCAGCAGGCACTCGCCTGATCGCCCTTCCGCGCGAGAATCGAGGCCGGCCAAACGGTGGGAGACAATACGCATAGTAGAGCAGCAGCCTCTGCTAACAACCCCTAATCCGGGATTATCCGAGGTTTTTTTTTTTGGTGCTAGTAGTTAGCCGTGGGTTTGAATCGGTCTATATAAATAGGGGCAGGTGAGGAAAGGCGGCGGCTACGAGAAGCTGCTGAGCTTGAGGGAAATTTGGACAGATATGGCACTGTAGAGCACGTGAATTACGAATATAACGTTGTGACAAAAAAATTCCATATGTAGCCCTCTTCCGACCGCACAATTTCTGTGGAAGTGACACGCGGCAGCCACATCGGAGTGGTGCGGTCGGGGACCGCACCACTTCAGAGGTGCTATTAGTGGTGGCCCAAAATGGTGGATGCTACAGTGGTGATATTATATAGGAAACTATTGGTTCTTCTAATACGCACTAATTCTTGATTGAGGGTTCTTTTTCTTAATGCAGTGATCTAGACATTTATTAATGTAGTGGCATAAAAACTGCATATCTCCATTACTAGTAGATTATCCTAAACATCTGGTGGGTTATTAATCTATGATAGCAAAAATATTCTAGCTTTTTATATATTGCCTAATATTCTTCAGAGGTGGTATGTACATTTTTTTCGACATACTCATTTTTATGCGCGTATATGAGGGTATTTACAAAATACGCTAAAAACTATGAACTCCCTTACAAGTTTTTCGTGTGGTTCACATTGGAGTATCTTATAATTAGTATACAAATATACCTAAAGTGATAAAGGAGTATTTCAAGTTTGTTTAGGTGGTATATTAGAGGTGGGTGTAATTACACCCGGGTGTTATATATATATATATATATATATATATATATATATATATATATATATATATATATATATATATAATTCATACCTGATAAACTCTTACTCAAAGAAATTGTGTTTCCTAGAAGAGAAATATCTCCTAGAAGAGAGAACATCTCCCTGAAGAGAAATTAAATCACCAATTGATCGAAAATACACCAACGATTATGCGATCCCTAGAAGTGAATAAGGACCCATCCAAAACCCGAGGAAATGAAATGAGGAAACTAAAACCAGAAGTGCGCCACATAAACACATATAAAGTGCATCTCCTACCAGAAACTGATGGAGTGGCAATATCCTTTATTACCATGAAAGTATCATATACATTGGTGTTAATGGCAAATTTATTAATCCCTTAAGTACCAAAATTAAGACTGGTTATATTGATTCTATGGTGATATAACCATGTTTTTAGTTCTACAGAATAGACTTTTGATCATATAGTACTACTTAGAGATGGTTGCTGCATACTAAGACCTTGAAAGGTTTTGATAAGTCATATCCTAAAGAAATGTAGCATTGCAATTGATTACCCCATATCCTAATTAGGATAGATTTTGCTTGTGTTGCACATATAGATAAGTAGTATTTTTGGAAAGTTAAGTATATTACTCCTAAATTATTTTATCGTATCTTTATCTAGATAAATAGTGAGACAAATGTCTAGAAAACTATACATTGTGATATACCCATAATATATTGGCCAGCAGCGGTGCAGAAAACTAGGGTAAGTACCATATCTCTGATACCATGTTATGAATATTGTGTGTATATTCATGAGACCTAGAATGCAATATATATAGGGAGTAATAAGGGGATATATAAAGAAATATACCATACACAGATAAAGAAACCAACTCATCTCCTATCCTTAACACTGTCAACCAGTACCTTCAGGCGCTTACAGGTTACAGCTGCCCAGTCCCTACTCCCTACCTCACCGGCTCACCCACAGGGCCACACCTGCAGAGCGCCACAGCCCTCTCATCAGAGCCAGTTTAATACAAAAGTAAAATTTGAACAAACTTCATACTCCCTAACAATGTAGTAGTATTTTATGTACTGCTATCGCCACCCACTTCTGGAAGAAACACAGAACTAGGTGAACCTTTACAAAATCACCGCACATTCTGTCAGTGTAAGAAGTTATTGTGATTTATGAGCACGAGAAGACAGCTAACTTGCCTCCCGTTGGCATTGCAGCATTCCTCTTAGAGCAGCCACAGGGCAAAATCTGGCTGAAATTTGCAGTTAATGTACTAAATACAAAAGACCAGACTACCAATTAAACCTATATGACTATCGATATATGCCAATTAGAAAGCTCCTTAAGTTTAATTTTTGTCTGATATGCAGCTACTTATCACCTTGGAGGCTGATTCAATTAGACTAATTTAGTAGGTGGCAATCAAGAAGATAAATAAAATTTGGCCTAGGTATGTTATGCCAATCAATTTATTGATTCTGCAGAATAAGAGTCACTGACAGGATAACATTTAACTGTACTCAAGCAGTCAAGCTTGGACTTCTTGGTATTGTCAAGTTCATGTCATGATTTTAGTTTCCAGAATTCCTTATTCCACTGTACTTATGCTTGCGCATTCCACTTCATGATGTATCAGGCCTTAATCATATTAGTTCCAGAGTTTGTGCTACCGCCTACCCTATTCAGCAACTGTTCCTTCCTTTGATATCTACCCTACTCTATAATACACCAAAATTTTCTTTACTAAATCCACCCCCTCAATCACCCCCACAGTCATGCCTAATCTAAGTCCACCCAGATTTGTGTACCAAAGTAATCCAACTTCATACAAATGAATGGCTTGGATCTCTCATCAAGCCTTCTTCTCTTACTCATTGAAGATCCTAAGGCCAAAATCATCCAGATCATGCACATCATTGAACCCAAAACCTTCTTTAAAAAATCTGACGTGTGGGCCCACCACCCCCTCCAACCGCCCGTGCGCCTGCCTCCCCACACGAGCCCGTGCGCCTCCTCCCCCTGATTTCTCCCTCGCCTCCTCCCCTGCCCTCCGCGCCGCCGCCTCCTCCCCCGCCCTGCGCTCCGCTGCCGCCTCCCCCGCCATGCGCTCCGCCGCCGCCGCCTCCTCCCCCCGCCCCGCGCCGCCGCCTCCTCCTCCCCCGCTCCTCCGATCCGCCCTCGCCTCCTCCTTCCTACCCCGCGCTGCTGCCTCCTCCTTCCCACCCCGCGATGTCGCCTCCTCCCCCTCCCCCCGCGCGACCTCCCTCTCACCGGTTGGGGGCGGAGGTAGGAGGAGGCGCGGCTACGGCGACGGCTGGCTTGGAGAGGAAGGGGGCGGAGGAAGGAGGAGGCGCGGCTGCGGCGGGGGAGAGGAAGGAGGTCGATCTGCACACCAACAAGGCCGTGCACCGCGCGTCCGCGGCCGGGGCAGGCGCGCCCGAGGGCGCCGCAGTCGACGCTGCCAGGGACGCCGAGAAGCGGAGGCTGCTGTAGGATCAAGGATACCGACTAGAGGGGGGGTGAATAGGAGGTTTTTAAACTTTTCTTGATCACTTGAGTAATTCTTCACAATTTGATTGACAATGATGTAAAGCAAATAATCCTATGCAATTCTAGATAATAATTTTCCCAACTTAGCTCTAAACAATTAAATGATCACAAAGAAGCAAATAAACAAGAGCTAAAGCGACAAGAGACACAACCGATATTTTACCGTGGTGATCGGAAACTTGCCGGTTTCCCCTAGTCCACGTTGAGGTAAGCCCGGACGAATCGGACCGGCTCCCCAAGTTGAGCCAAGCACCTCGATCACTAATGTAGCTCTTCCCCGCTCCGGGTAGGCGAGCTCCAACCTTCACAATTTTCGGGTCTCCTCACAATCTTCTTGAGAAGATCACCGAATCAACCTCCACCGGATCGTCCAAGTGCCGGCAAGCACTAAGAGTAATAGATCCCGGTGTTCACTTGAAAGCAAACCTAGTGCCAAAAGAGTTTGCAATTGAAATCTAGCACTAAATGCTCAACCACCTCACTTTGATGTGCAAAGGAAGAATTGAGGTGAAATGAATGCTCTAGGGCTTAAGAATTGTGCAATAAGTCTCTTTTTCATGCCCTGGTGCAGTGGTGGGGGTATTTATAGCCTCCACCAACCAAACTAGCCGTTTGGCACAATTTTCCGCAAAAATCAGCGTGAGCGGTACTACCGCCCTTCTTGGGGCCGGTACTACCGCTCCCAAATCTTGCGTCAGAACGGCTCTGTCAGACGTGAGCAGTGACCGTTGGATTTGGCGGCGCGGTACTACCGCCGTTGAAATTTGCGGTACTACCGCTCTCCGGTAGTTCCGCACAGTCGGCGCGGTACTACCGCTCTGGCCAAAATCCGAAAGGTCCTCCGAAAGTCGCTCTCTGGAAATTACATACCGCTCTGGCTCCGGATCTACCGGACTCCGGAAGTACCGCTCTGGGTGCGGTACTACCGCTCCATGCGGTAGTACCGGCGTTGAAAAACCCGGTACTTCCGGTCTGGTTAAAAATCCGAAGTCGCTCGGGAATGCTTTCTGGAAAAAGCGTACCGCTCAAACTTCCGGTTCTTCCGGGATCCGGAAGTACCGCCTGAGATGCGGTACTACCGCTGCATCCGCTTGCAGCGGTAGTACCGACGTTGAAACGACCGGTACTTCCGTTCCACAGAGATCCGACCGAGTTCGAGGGGTGCTCTCTGGAAAAAGCGTTCCGCTCCAAAAACGGAGCTACCGCTCTGCGGTACTACCGCATTTGAGCACGGTACTACCGCTTTCCGGTAGTACCGACGTTGAAATACGCGGTACTACCGCTCTTCCAGTCAGAGCACAAACTCATTTTCTAAATTGATTTTTCATGAATGCAAGATTCAAAAGATCATCCAAATGGCACTAGATTTATGCTCTCAAGATACTAGCCAAAATCCCTCTTGATGGTACGATCATCTAACCTATAATCCGGTCTTCCACCATTCACCTAAGACCGGTAAAATTTAAAAGGGTTCCTATTCTAAGTATACCTTTGTCTTGAGCCAATTTAATCTTCACACGCATCCTTGGGCTTGCATCTTGTCACTCATGTATGGACTAACCCTTCACATACTTCATAAAACATGTTAGTCCCATATTCGCATAATGTCATTAATTACCAAAATCATTTTTAGAGGCCTAGATGCTTTCAATCTCCCCCTTTTTGGTAATTGATGACAACCCGAATTTTGAAAGATGAAAGATTGAATATATCAATTTGTTTGACAACAAATTGTATATTCTATGTGGACTTTAAATGAATTAATAGTTCTCATGCAATAAGATTTGATTAGATAAAATGAACTATTTTCATTTTAGAGTCCAAGAAGGAATGTGACTCCCCCTAAACATGTGCATGGATAAAGATTACAACAATTCATACAGACGCACAAGACAAAGTTATGATATCAAATGAGAGTAGATAGACAACTCAGCAATGAAAAACAACATATACGAATAACAACAGAGGCACTCATGATCATAAAGATTCATTTGCATTTAGGAATTAAAAAGATCAGTCAATACATCCAAACATAGCATAAGTTCATTATTACATTAAAGACAATCCAACTGTCTCCAAGAAACCAAAAGTAAGTCTAGCCCCAATCCTATCCCTTTCTCCCCCTTTGGCATCAAGTACCAAAAAGAGATCAGCCCTGAGAGGGCGAAGGAGGATTATTGAGAGCAGTACGACGGCGGCGACCATAGCGACGAGGAGATGGAGGATGCTCGAGATCTGCAACTCGGTCGTCTAACGAGGTCAACCTGCTGTCAATGGAGTCTAGACGCTCATCCATCCTATCCATCCTAGAGTTGATAGAAGAGAAACCCTCAAGCATAGAGGAGTAGATCTGCTGGAGAGTGGGCTGGCCAGGCTCCTGTGACTGAGCAGCTGCTCCTGCTCCTCCTCCTGCTGCTGCTGAGGATGAACCTGCTCCTGCTGCGGGATCCGCAGAGCGACGGCCACGAAGACCAGTGGGAATAGGAGGCTCTGGTCGTGGCTTGTATCGCTTATGCACTCCACCTCGTCCTCCACGAAAGTGAAACTTGGTTTCGATTAGAGCCATGATGTAGGGCGCATAGTAAATGCGTTTGTGCCGATCGTTCTTGGAGGCCACTATCTCCCTCATGATCACATCCACAACATCAAACTTTTCCCCTTTCATAATGGAGTCTATGATGTTCCAAACAGGACCTCTGATGGCATCATAATTACCACTCTTTGGAAGTATAGTGTGGTTGATGATGCGATTGACGAGAGCAGGAATTGGATGGAGGCCAGTGGTTTTACCAAGTACAAACTGCTCAGCCGGGTTGTAGAAAGGATACATGGCATGGATGTCAAAAGCAGGCTTGTTATGGATCCTCTCATAAGCACTCAGCTCTGCTCTTATGGCCAATTCAAATTCGTGCTTGGTGGCATCCAATCTTGTGCATACTGTCATCCATCTCATGTGCTGAAGATCAGGAGAAACATGCACTGTGGCGTAGAACTGACGAATCATCTCCTCATTATAATCTCGTTTCAAAGCCACAACGACATGAAGTCCTGCCTCCCGGAAGAGTCTGTATGTCCCATCATACTTGTCAATGCCGTCGATGTGATCCCAGTCAACATATTTGTGAACTGCAAACTGGCGATCAGGACCATACATCTCATCAAACACCTTCTCCTGAAACTTGGTGTGAAATTTTGGATTGATGGAGTTGGAGGGCAGCAAGTACTGGTTGGTGTGTCGAAGGCGAGCGTACTCATCGGGCGAGATTTTCTTGAGATCAATCTCAAGATCTTCTCTGTCGGCAAGATCCTCCTCAGAAGGTTCCATGGGGGAACTCTCGCGCAAGGACTGCTCAGACTCGGTCTCAGACTCTGACTCGGACTCTGGACGAGGAGCTTTGCCCTTGTCTTGGGCAGCCTTCTGCACGGTCTCGGATGAAGGAAGAGCGGGAGTTTCAGAAGAATCCCCTAAACGATAGGACTTCTTGCTTGCGGCTCTTGTTCTAGGCATCTAGAAACAAGGAGAATAGATTATGAGGTTGGAGGAAATATAGCCAAGTTAGATTGAAAAGAAATGAATTTGATTTGCTAAACTGTCAGGCAGAAACGGTAGTACCGCCATTCTGGGCCGGTAGTACCGCTCAGCGGTAGTACCGCTTCAGTCGGGCGGTAGTTCCGCTTTCTGCCAGATTCTAGGGTTTTGGAAATGTGATTGGATCTTTGGTGTTTTCTTGGATTGAATCCATGGAATAGGCTTGTATAAACCCTTAAACACCAAATGTACTCTATTTCCCTAGAAATAATTAGCAAAACCAATTTGCATTTCAATTTAACCTAAAGAAAAACCTAGGTTTCAAAATGAAGATCAAAAAGAGGCTTTGATCCGAAGTACCTTGAGGATCGAAGGAGTTGAACCCTTTGGAGTTGATTTGATGCAAATAAACGAGGAAAATGCCGCTAGATTTGTGGATCTAGAGGCGGTTTTTGGAGAGTTTTTGTGGGAGAGGGAGAGAGAGGTGTACGGGTTTGAGCGGAAGAGGAGAGGAAGTACCGGAGATAGGAAAAGGAGTGGGGCCAACAGAGGAAAAACCTCGGGTTTGGGCGGTTGCTCCCCCTTAACTGCAGGTCCGGTAGTACCGCAGATATGGCCGGTAGTACCGCTAAACGGTAGTACCGCTTCCTCGGCCGGAAGTACCGCTTACCGGAAGTACCGCAGGAGATAACGGTAGTTCCGCAGATTCTGGGACTTCACAGAATTTGAACTTTTAGACTTTAGATGCAAATGATCCCTAGTTTTTGCAACCACCTAAAGTCAATAAGGATCATTATGCATTAATTAGAGCAAAGTATTATATTTTAAATAATTTTACTTCTCTCTTTTAAAAAAATCAAATCCCTTTTTACAATAGTACAAGTATAAACAACTTTTCATGCTTCCTCAAATGAGCATGCATTTAAATTTACCATACATTTATGCAACATTTGAGTAATCCAAGACATTTAACTCACTCCTAAGCTTACAAAAACGGTTTTCATCCAATGGTTTGGTGAAGATATCCGCTAATTGGTCTTCGGTCCGGATGTGGCTAATGCAAATATCTCCCTTACTAACATGGTCCCTCAAGAAATGGTGGCGTATATCTATATGCTTGGTTCTTGAATGTTGGACCGGGTTGTTGGATATTTTCACGGCACTTTCATTGTCACACAATAGAGGCACTTTATCAAAGTTTATTCCATAATCCAATAATGTTTGCCTCATCCACAATAATTGAGCACAACAACTCCCAGCGGAAACATATTCGGCTTCGGCGGTGGAGAGTGCTATGGAGTTTTGTTTCTTTGAGGACCAAGATACTAGAGATCTACCTAGAAATTGACAATTTCCCGAAGTGCTTTTTCTATCCACTTTGCAACCCGCATAATCGGAATCTGAATATCCAATTAAATCGAATTTAGCACCTTTGGGATACCAAAGCCCTATACTTTGGGAGTGTTTCAAATATCTCAAGATTCTCTTTACGGCTTTTAAATGACACTCTTTTGGTGAAGCTTGAAAACGAGCACACATGCATACACTAAACATGATATCGGGCCTAGATGCGGTAAGATAAAGCAAGCTACCAATCATGGATCTATAAAGCTTTAAATCTACCGACTTACCTCCTTCGTCGAAGTCTAGATGCCCGTTGGTTGCCATTGGTGTCTTGATGGGTTTTGCATCTTCCATGCCAAACTTCTTGAAAAGATCTTTAGTATACTTTGTTTGGCTTACAAATGTCCCATCTTTGTGTTGTTTAATTTGGAGTCCAAGAAAATAGCTTAATTCTCCTATCATGGACATCTCAAACTCCCTAGACATCATATCACCAAATTCTTTGCAAAAATCTTGGTTAGTAGACCCAAATATAATGTCATCAACATAAATTTGACACACAAAGAAATCATCACCAATGATTTTTGTGAATAAAGTTGTATCTACTTTACCAATTTTAAAACCCTTCGAAACAAGAAAATTTCTAAGACGTTCATACCAAGCTCTAGGAGCTTGTTTTAAACCATACAATGCCTTTGAAAGTTTATAAACATGATTTGGGTATTTAGAATCTTCGAACCCCGGAGGTTGTTCAACAAATACAAGTTCGGAGATTGTTCCATTTAAGAAGGCACTTTTAACATCCATTTGAAATAATTTAATATCAAAGCTAGATGCAAAAGCAAGCAAGATTCTAATTGACTCAAGTCTAGCAACGGGTGCAAATGTCTCATCATAATCTAACCCTTCGACTTGAGTATAGCCTTGAGCTACTAACCTTGCTTTGTTTCTTACCACAATCCCGTTTTCATCTTGTTTGTTCCGGAAGACCCATTTGGTGCCAATCACATTATGTTCTTCGGGTCTTTCCACCAAGGTCCATACTTCATTTTGCGCAAAGTTATTCAATTCTTCGTGCATGGCATTTACCCAATCCGGATCATCTAGAGCTTCATCTACAAGCTTAGGCTCAAGAGAAGAAACAAAAGAGTAATGTTCACAAAATGAAGCTACTCTAGAGCGAGTTTGAACACCCTTACTCACGTCACCCAATATTTGATCTATTGGATGATCCTTGGCTATTGCATTGTGAATCTTGATGTTATTTTGTTGTTGATCCTTTTGTTCATCTTCAACAACTTGAATATCACTTGAAGTAGATGATGTGGGTGGCACTACTTGTCTTGATGAGCTTGGAGAAGATGGATCTTCTTTTGGCTTGATGTCTCCAATTTGCATATTTTCCATAGCTTTGCGCAAGCCTTCATCACCTACATCATCTAAGTTTTCTTGCTCTTCTTGAGAGCCGTTAGTTTCATCAAATTGTACATCACATGATTCTACAACTAACCCCAAATTTTTGTTATAAACTCTATATGCTTTGCTATTTGAAGAATAACCTAATAGGAAACCTTCATCACAACGACTTTGAAATTTAGAGAGCCGAACACCTTTTCTTAGAATATAGCATTTGCAACCAAATACTCTAAAGTAAGAGATGTTCGGTTTTCTTCCAACAAGAAGCTCATAGGAGGTCTTTTTCAAGAGTCGATGTAGATAAAGGCGATTTATGGCATGACAAGCTGTGTTAATAGCTTCCGCCCAAAACTTGTCGGAAGTATTATATTCATCAAGCATTGTTCTAGCCATTTCAATTAATGTGCGATTTTTCCTTTCTACTACTCCATTTTGCTCCGGAGTGTAGGTTGTGGAAAGCTCATGCTTTATTCCAAGTTCATCACAAAAGTCTTCAATTTTTGTATTTTTGAACTCGGAACCATTGTCACTCCTAATTTTCTTTATTTTGAAATCAAATTCATTTTGGGCCCTTTTTGAAAAACTTTTAAAAATCCCGGAGGTTTCGCTTTTGTCATTTAGGAAGAAGACCCATGTATATCTAGAATAATCATCCACAATGACTAAACAATAGCTATTTCCCCCGATGCTCTTATAGGTAGTTGGCCCAAACAAATCCATATGTAAGAGCTCCAATGGCCTAGAGGTTGACATGATACTTTTGGAAGGATGAGAACTAGCGACTTGCTTTCCGGCTTGACAAGCACTACAAAGTCGATTTTTCTCAAACTTCACATCTTTCAAGCCAACAACTAAGTCATGTTTGAAAAGCTTTTTAAGTTGTACCATACCCACATGACCTAACCTTCTATGCCATAACCAACCCAAACAAGTTTTTGCAATTAAACATGTTTTCAAGCATGCATCATTTGAGGTAAAATCTACTAAATAAAGATTTCCAAAACGAAAACCTTTGAAAACAAGTTCATTATTATTTTCTTTTGAGATGATCACATTTTCTTTAGAGAATGAGCAAGTTAACCCTAAATCACAAAGTTGAGCAACGGATAGCAAGTTAAAATTTAATGTCTCAACTAAGGATACATTAGAAATGGAAAGATCATTGGATATAGCAATTTTACCCAAACCAAGTACCTTCCCTTTGCTATTGTCTCCAAAGGTGATCCTTTCATTGCTTCCGCTCTCAAAGTTTGTGAACATTTTCCGGTCTCCGGTCATGTGTTGAGTACATCCACTATCCAACACCCAATGCTTTCCACCGGTTTTGTAATTTACCTACAAAAGAAAATCAAGCCTTTTTAGGTACCCAAATTTGTTTGGGTCCTTGGAGGTTAGTAACCAAGGTTTTGGGCACCCAAATGGATTTCTTCTTAGCACCCAAAATCGAGGTGCCAATAAAATGAGCAATTACATTTCCATTCTTAGATCTTTTAAGCATATAGCACGAATCATATAAGCCAATGGAATGCATATTATTTTTAGAACAATCATTTGCTACATGTCCTATATTCCGGCATTTAGTACAATACTTACCATTCTCATTTACAAACCTTGGAGGTTTGTATGCCGACTTCTTACCTTTCTTGGGAATGTACCCAAGTCCTTCCTTGTTAAAAGAACATCTTTGTCCGCTTAGCAATTTATCAAGTGTATCTTTTCCCTTGTAAGCTCTCTCTAAGCTTTTGTTCAATTTTAGAACTTGTTCTTTTAAATTCTTGTTTTCACTTACTAGTATATCATCATGGACATGAGATAAAGTATTATATGAATCAACATTGGATGAGCATGGCATGGAAAGTAAATCATCACAAGAGGTTGACATGCTAGATGTTACTTTTTCTACACTAGGCATCTCATTCAAAATATTGCAAGATGTACCAATACTAGTACTTGATTTTTCTTGATTTCCTTGGAGAAGCAAGTCATGAGCTTCCGTTAGCTCCTCATAGGATTTTTGAAGGGATATGTGTTCCCTCTTCAAAACCTTAAATTTTGACTTTTCTTTTCCAAGAAATTCATTTAGTTCAACTAACATGTCCATCAAATCATCATATGAGGGCTCATCGTCATCTAGAGTTTTTACCTTCTCCCCTTTTGCCATAAGGCATGTGGGAGTGGAGAATAGCGATGGAGCTTCCTTGATAGCGATGCCGACAAGTCCTTTCATCTTGGGAGACTCATCTTCGCTTGAGTCGGAGTCCGAATACTCCGCATCGGAATCCCACTCACCAATGTGGGCTTCGTTTTTGCCGTCCTTGTGAAGCTTCTTGAAAAGCTTCTTCTTGCCTTGATAGCCTTTCTTCTTGGATGACTTCTCCTTGTCATCCTTCTTTGTGGGACATTGAGAGGCAATATGCCCCTTCTCGTCACACTCATAGCAACGGATGTTGCTATACTTCTTATTGGAGGAGAATTGCCACTTCTTGCCTTTGTCATAGCTTCCTCCTCGATTTGAGCGTCTTCTCATGAACTTGTTCATCCTTCTCACAAGAAGGGCAAGTTCTTCTTCGGAGTCTTCTTCTTCATCTTCGGACTCATCACTTGCCACCGCCTTTGCCTTGAAGGCGGTGATCTTCTTTCCTTTGGAGGTGGATTGCTCCAAAAGTTCTTCCTTGTCCTTCTTATACAACTCATTGGTAATTAAATTACCCAATAGTTGTGTTGGCGTCATCCTTGCCAACTCCGGTGAGTTGAGAAAGAGTGTCACCAACATCTCGTACTTCTCCGGTAGAGCCCTAAGCATCTTTCTCACAATATCAAGATCCGAGAGGTTAGTTCCAAGGCCTTTGAGCTCATTCACAATGTTGTTGAGCCGTGTGTACATCTCGTTGATGTCCTCATGGGGCAACATTATGAATGTCTCATATTTAATCCTAAGCCGATGTAATTTTGCCTCCTTAACCGTGGATGTCCCTTCGTGTATTTCCGAAAGGGTATTCCAAATAGCGTGAGCCGTCTCAAGATTGCTCACCCTATTGAATTCATCCGCGTTTAAGGCTCCAAAAAGAGCATTCATGGCTTGGGCATCTAAATGAGTGTTACGCCCATCTTGCTCCGTTGGGTTATTTGGATCAAGAGGCATGACGTAACCATCATTTACAATTTTCCAAATGTTAGGACTCATGGCCTTTAAATAAATTGACATTCTAATTTTCCAATAAGCATAATTTGTGCCATCAAATAGAGGTGCCTTTCCTACCGCAATCCCCTCACTAGCCATCCTTTTCTCTCTAGACGGTTAAGTCTATAAATGAGAGACCAAGCTCTGATACCACTTGTAGGATCAAGGATACCGACTAGAGGGGGGGTGAATAGGAGGTTTTTAAACTTTTCTTGATCACTTGAGTAATTCTTCACAATTTGATTGACAATGATGTAAAGCAAATAATCCTATGCAATTCTAGATAATAATTTTCCCAACTTAGCTCTAAACAATTAAATGATCACAAAGAAGCAAATAAACAAGAGCTAAAGCGACAAGAGACACAACCGATATTTTACCGTGGTGATCGGAAACTTGCCGGTTTCCCCTAATCCACGTTGAGGTAAGCCCGGACGAATCGGACCGGCTCCCCAAGTTGAGCCAAGCACCTCGATCACTAATGTAGCTCTTCCCCGCTCCGGGTAGGCGAGCTCCAACCTTCACAATTTTCGGGTCTCCTCACAATCTTCTTGAGAAGATCACCGAATCAACCTCCACCGGATCGTCCAAGTGCCGGCAAGCACTAAGAGTAATAGATCCCGGTGTTCACTTGAAAGCAAACCTAGTGCCAAAAGAGTTTGCAATTGAAATCTAGCACTAAATGCTCAACCACCTCACTTTGATGTGCAAAGGAAGAATTGAGGTGAAATGAATGCTCTAGGGCTTAAGAATTGTGCAATAAGTCTCTTTTTCATGCCCTGGTGCAGTGGTGGGGGTATTTATAGCCTCCACCAACCAAACTAGCCGTTTGGCACAATTTTCCGCAAAAATCAGCGTGAGCGGTACTACCGCCCTTCTTGGGGCCGGTACTACCGCTCCCAAATCTTGCGTCAGAACGGCTCTGTCAGACGTGAGCAGTGACCGTTGGATTTGGCGGCGCGGTACTACCGCCGTTGAAATTTGAGGTACTACCGCTCTCCGGTAGTTCCGCACAGTCGGCGCGGTACTACCGCTCTGGCCAAAATCCGAAAGGTCCTCCGAAAGTCGCTCTCTGGAAATTACATACCGCTCTGGCTCCGGATCTACCGGACTCCAGAAGTACCGCTCTGGGTGCGGTACTACCGCTCCATGCGGTAGTACCGGCGTTGAAAAACCCGGTACTTCCGGTCTGGTTAAAAATCCGAAGTCGCTCGGGAATGCTTTCTGGAAAAAGCGTACCGCTCGAACTTCCGGTTCTTCCGGGATCCGGAAGTACCGCCTGAGATGCGGTACTACCGCTTGCAGCGGTAGTACCGACGTTGAAACGACCGGTACTTCCGTTCCACAGAGATCCGACCGAGTTCGAGGGGTGCTCTCTGGAAAAAGCGTTCCGCTCCAAAAACGGAGCTACCGCTCTGCGGTACTACCGCATTTGAGCACGGTACTACCGCTTTCCGGTAGTACCGACGTTGAAATACGCGGTACTACCGCTCTTCCAGTCAGAGCACAAACTCATTTTCTAAATTGATTTTTCATGAATGCAAGATTCAAAAGATCATCCAAATGGCACTAGATTTATGCTCTCAAGATACTAGCCAAAATCCCTCTTGATGGTACGATCATTTAACCTATAATCCGGTCTTCCACCATTCACCTAAGACCGGTAAAATTTAAAAGGGTTCCTATTCTAAGTATACCTTTGTCTTGAGCCAATTTAATCTTCACACGCATCCTTGGGCTTGCATCTTGTCACTCATGTATGGACTAACCCTTCACATACTTCATAAAACACGTTAGTCCCATATTCGCATAATGTCATTAATTACCAAAATCATTTTTAGAGGCCTAGATGCTTTCAGCTGCTCGCCAGGGTGGTCGCCGACGCTGTGCGGGTGATCAACGACAAGGTCTCGGAGGCGCTCGTGGGGATGGATCCACGGTAGCAGGCGCAGATCGACCAGGCCATCATGGACTTGGACAAGGCGCACCACAAGGTACATCACTAAATCCCCAATCCCTTCCTTTTCTCATTCTCTATAGTTAATTTGCTACTAAATTGCCAAGCTCTACGTGTTAAGATTTATAATGACTGGTTGTACAAGTAGTATGCAATATTATGCCTAGCAGTTACCACAAACAATTGATGTCTCCATGTACTCTGCGGCAGGGTAATATTTAACATTGGATTGTTCCATTTTAGGCTTCCTGCTGGAAATAATGCCGTGTATTTTCGATGTCCTTAGAGTTTACTACTATCTCAATTTAGTACAACTATGTAGTTGGGTACAGTACTACAGTTTCTGTTGCTGCCCATAGTCCCCTTCCCTTGTTTGGTGGGGAAGGTATACAATACCTCCTGCTTGGATAATAACTATGATACTACATTATGCAGGCTGAGATTGGAGCAAATGCTATGCTGGCTGTATCGATCGCAGCTTGTAAAGCTGGCACTGCTGAAAAAGAGGTACGCGTTATGTGCTAAATCACCAGGGTTTGAGGTCAAAAATGAGTTGGACACGACAACACATATTCTTATAGTCGGTTGCCTATTTCTGTTCAGGTTCTGCTATACAAGCATATAGCAGATCTTGTTGGTAAAAGCGCTACAATGCTTCCGGTCCCTGCAATTACAGTCATTAATGGTGGAACACATGCTGGAAATAGTCTTCCCATTCAAGTATTCTCGCTAAACCTGGAGGGTTACCTTTTATAACCAATCTTGCTCAGCAAATTCCCCGGAACACTCTCTTTTACAAACCCCATTAAAACTCTGCAAAGTTTGAGATTGTTATTCCCTTGTTTCTTCCAGTTGATTCATTTTTTTTAAATGAGAACATATTAAGATGGTCCATGTAGATCAATATCTCAATATTTGCAAGTAAAGCTTGCTTATTTGTAGGAAGTTATGATCCTTCCGGTTTGTGCAAAAAACTTTGAAGAAGCAATGCAGATGGGTTCAGAGACATATCACCATCTGAAGGTACCCTCCACTTCTAACAAACTACTTCATCTATAGATTATACCTTGCACACACTCTCGAGTCTCGACAACATGAATGTTATCCTCCAGTCCCATATTTGGACCAACCTGTCCATCAAAAAGTGTAGGAATGATTGTGTTCGTACAAAAACTGAACATCGTATTCTAGCTTTCTAATGCCCTTTCCGCATCTGATTTTGCTTAGCATTAATTTATTTGGGTAGATTGCTCCTAAGAAAGAGGACTGAAATTCTTAAACCATGGGCAGTGTAGCCGCTCCGAAGTTTTTGTTTTCATAGTGCACAGATAAGTTTGCTGACTTCTATAAATGGTTTTTTACCAATTGATTTGATAGGATATTATCTTGGAGAAATATGGTCCAGACAGTTGTAACATTGGTGATGATGGCGGATTTGCTCCAAATATATCCAGGCAAGTAAGGAATTGATTTTTACCTTTTCCTGGTATGCTTCTTTTTTTCCTTATGTTCCCTTTGGGCACTGACATATGCATTTCAAATATACCATATCTATGTTGGGTCAATGTTCAGCATATCTGAAGGCCTGGATCTTGTCATTGCGGCAATAGAAAGAGCTGGATATAATGGAGGGATCAAATTAGCAATTGATATTGCTGCTACTGATTTTTGCACAGGTAAGGGTAAAAACAGTGATATCTCTTGGGTATGGCTATGTAAATGTTCCAAATGTGTTCTCAGGAGCAAATAGACCATTATGTTAAGGATATCTGAATGATAGAATGCAAGTACTCTGCTGATCTTGCATGCATTGAATAAAGAGTTCCATATCTTGCCATTATTGCGGTAAAAAGAACTCATGTTATGTGCTTACAGTGTTCTCCAGCTTCTATCCCTACTATATACACTTCTTCCTTTTTGTTGTGTCATCTTTTATTTTTGCTGTTGTCATGGCTGTTAAGGGTATTAGAGATAGAATAAGAATTATATTATTCCTTACCTTATATGCCTCACTTTCCTTACCCGTATATGGCATATTCCCCTGTAATATCCCCTTGGACTCTCTATATATATTGCCCATTAGGTCTCTTCAATATATATACAATATTCATAGCATGGTATCAGAGCTTAGGTTAAAACCCTAACCTCGATCTACTTGAGAAGTTAAATTGATTTGAGGACTGGGACAAGGGTACTTGACTGCTTATTCACTCTTGTTGCGTGCCTAACCTATGCAGAGATATGTAATAACTACTTGAATTCTGAATTGCAGCACCACTGCGCCCTACCACTACTGTGAATACACAAGCAGCAGCAAGGTTCATTGGTCATTCATTGCCCCATTTGACAGTGACAGCTGGTACATAATTGCCTGTTGAATTTGTATGTTCTTGGGTTTTTAATTTTTGTGGTATTGAGTTGAGGTTTCATTCTTGTTATTTCAGATCAGAAAGAGGAGCATGCAGGCAATCAGTAGAGGAGAAGGAGGGGGCTGGGAAGTCTGTTCGTGCTGCTGCAGAGGAGTTCCTTGCAAAGGCTGCCCAGGAGCTTAGTGGGTATAACGACAGCATGGTGAAGGGCCCTATTAGACTTATTCCTGATGAAGATGAGGACTAGATTAATATATTGGTTTTATGCAGCTCTCAGGTATTTACTGCTGCTGCTGTGCATTCCTAATCTCAATGGCATTTCAAACAAGGTCTGACATGGGTGTATGTATGGCTCCATAATGACACTATGTTATGTAAATCACAATACTATTGTTAGGTGCCCTTTTTTAGGGTATAGCCATCAGTACACTTAGTGTATAGCAGCCTGAATATTACAAAATTCCCACTCCCTAAAACAAACCTTTTCATGTCTTATGGTTTAATAATTCATTCTTATACTCTACATTTGACACCGATGAAAATGTCATTTAGGTAGTTATATTTATTTAATGGATAAGTGCATTTGGTCCCTCAGCTTTGGGTTGGGTTTAAGCTTTAAATTACACCTACTTGAAAACTGTTCAAAATGCACCCTGAACCAGACTGATAAGCTAAACTTTCATCTGCCAACAGTATTTTGTGGTGACAATTATAGTGCATCTAGATTAAATTCATGTTGTGGTCGATTGGCAGCAGTAGGCGGTCGGAAGCGGTTGGTAGCAGTCGAACCCGATCGTAGGCGATCATGAGAGGTCGTAAAGGTTCTGGGCAAAGTCGTAAGACTACCAACATTCCAATCCTCGCATACGACTTCTAAACAAGATCACGTTCCAGTGGAGGTGGAAAGGAAGGGGAGAGGAGATCAACTGGTGGAGACGGAGCAAGTCATTTACAAAGTTTGGAAGTGATCGAAGTTGAGACGGAGACGGAATTACAAGTCGTATCGAAAACGGAGTAGAAGTCGTATCGGAAACGGAGTCGGAGTCGGAGTTGTAACTTGTAGTCAAAACCGAGTGAGATCGAGAAGCGATACGACCACATCCGAGAGAAGTCGAAGGATATCTGAAGGCGCACGACTGCGACAAAGTTTGAACGTGGTGTAAGGAGGCTACGACCACGTTGAAACGCTACGACCACGGTGAAGGTGAGTTTTTCGTACGAATAATCCATTTTTTATTCGAAATTACAGAAATATACCCGCGGTAAATTTTTTTACAAAAATAGGCTCAAGTCGCCCAATGGAAGGGCGACTGGAGCCTATCGCCTAACCAGAAGCCGATTCTGTCCCTGTCGCTCTACCATCAGGCGACTGCATCCAGTCGCCTTCCCATTGGGCGATTTTAATGCAGTCGCCCAATGGTTGAGCGACAGGGATCAAACCTTCGCCAAAAATAGTGAAAATTGGTGGAGATATTCTTCATTGATCCAAAAGCTTTCAGAAAAAAATTTGAGCAATTTCGGCTACGGGATCAAAAGTTATAGCAATTGAGGAACATAAAGAGAGGAAACGGGGAGTGATTGAAACTGCTATAACTTTTGATCCCGTAGCCGAAATTGCTCAAATTTTTTTCTGAAGGCTTTTGGATGTATGAAGCATATCTCCACCAATTTTCACTATTTTTGGCGAAGGTTTGATCCCTGTCGCTCAACCATTGGGCGACTGCATTAAAGTCGCCCAATGGAAGGGCGACTGGATGCAGTCGCCTGATGGTAGAGCGACAGGGACAGAATCGGCTTCTGGTTGGGCGATAGGCTCCTGTCGCCCTCCCATTGAGCGACTTGAGCCTATTTTTGTAAAAAAATTTCCCGCAGGTATATTTCTGTAATTTCGAATAAAAAATGGATTATCCGTACAAAAAATTCCGGTGAAGGTGGTCGTAAGGAGTTGCAACTACGCCGAGAAGACCAGTGCATGGTCGGAAGCGACTTCGACCACGTTGAGGGAAGTGAACGTGATCGAAAGGGTGTTAGACCACGGTGAACAGTGATCGCCAGCATCACTGAGTGATCGTAGGAGTTTGCGATCACGGTATTTCGAGCGCAGCGACAAAGCAAAGTGGTCGAACGGCTACCTGAGTGGTCGTACGGCAACAGAAGTGGTCGGAACCAGTCGTAATTGATTGGAACCGGTCGTAAAAAAAGTCCTAGGAGGTCGTAAGGCCTTTACAACACGCTCGTTGTCGTCAAATATTATATATAGCAAATCAACATGGATGTAGCAGAAGGGCCGATCGAAGACGATGCCGGACAAATAGTTGACCTAGAACAAGACGACTATAGGAAGCGTGTTGACGAGGATGTGAAGTCGATAGTCTTGAACACACAGATGAAGGCATCATCCCGACATAATAAACCTAAGAAGTCAAACAATGCAAAAGTCCTGCCTCAAGTTTAAACAATGTGGGGATGGAGAAAGTCGTCGGTGGGTGAGTCCAATGATGTTGTCGCCTCCTCAAAGGATCAGTCGTTATGTGACATTCATTATGTGACAAAAATATTTGGTTATATAATATATGAGACGTGAATCTTAATGAATCTGATTGTTCGCTTTATTTTTTACAAATTTTATCTTGTTTTGTATTTTACCGTAGCGTTAGCACGGGCACACTACTAGTTAAGTTAACACGAGGTGCTCTCCCAGGCCAGATGGCTAGAGTGATGGCCAGTTGGGTTCAAGTCTCCTTGCCCAACTTAGGAAAAAAATCAGGGGGACGTCTCTCCCCTTGGTCTCTTTCCTTTTAAGTTAACACAAAGGAAAGGAAAACAAAAACATAAAGCAGGAAAACTATATGCACAATTTTGATGTGCGCTTCAACTTTGTAGTGCATAACAGTCAGATTATGATGACAAACTTGATATTTGGAATAACATTGTGCATCTCAGTCCTGCAAGTTAATTTGACATGAGGTTGTATTGCTATTTGTAGACAGCCATTGTAAAGGTGCAGCTGTGCCTCGGGGCCTCTGATTTTTTTTCAACACTATACAACTAGGCAATGATCTTTTTAGTCAATCATAAGCTGTAAGTTGGAATATGCATAAGGAGGCATTTGAACTGATTTTGATGAAATAAATCATGAGCAGCATAGTCAACGCTGAAAAGACTCAAATGTTGTGCTCCAAGTCTCCAACCAAATGCATCTGCACCAATTTCATTCATACCAGCATCCAGAGTCCAGACTCCAGATGCAACGCTTAATTTATCAACTCAGTTTTCGCTCCAATTTTGAGCTTTATTTCATCGTATTGTGTTTTATAACCTATACCTTGAGGCTTCAGCAAGAATTTCAGTTCTTGTGCGCGGAGAGCAAGCCAGTGGACGCCATCAGCGTGGAGCTGTCGAGCAACCCTTTCCCGTCGGTCATGTCCCCAAGCGCCATCACGGCGTCCGCCACGTCCTGCACAATCGACATCCGCTTCAGCAGCAGCTTCCCCCGCTTCGTCCTCACCGCCTCGTTATCCTCCCCGCCACCCTCCGCCAGCCGCTTCGTGATGGAAGATTCCATCTTCGCCACCTCTTCCAGCTTAATCGTGATGGAGCCGACGTATCCCAGCAGATCGGCCCAGGTGCTGAGGGCTCTGAAGGCGGGGGAGGAGGTGCGCGGGCAGGACGCCGGCCTTGGCGAGCCAGAAGAACTGCTCGAGGAAGTAGTAGAATCCCTCGCCGCCGTAGGCGAGGAGCACGAGGGGAGGGGGAAGGTGCGGGTGGGCGCGGAGGGCGTTGACGTCCTGGGCGAACTTGCCGAGGCGGAAGGCCTTGCGGCTGTGGCCGACGCTGGACTCGAAGGACTTGAGGCGGGCGGAGGCGGCGGGGGACAATGGCGCGGCGGCTTGGGCGAGGCGCGCGGCCTAGCGGGCGGCTGTGGCCCTGTTTGGAACCGATTATAATCGGATTCCTGGGCGCCCCACTGCGAGAATCGGGAAAATCCCACCAAACACCTCGTGGTGACCGTGATTCTCGCAACCGTTCGTGAGGGGGAAAATCGGAAAATGAACTACACCGCCGATTCCTCGTATCGCGGCCACGGAGCCGCGGATAAGATACCGCACCGCGCGGTTGCAGATCGCGGTTCCAAACAGGGCCTGGGTTATTTTCGGCTTTGCTTTGTCTTTAAGCTTTCTGCTACCGCCGTCTTGAAAATCTAAAAATTAATTACAATAAACACTATACTGTATTAAAACCACGTATAACTTTTTTTCCCTCCTCGTGCTAATTTAAAAAAACATAAATCAAACCCATACCCTAAAAGAATCCGAGCTTGTCGATTGCGAGCGAATCGTAGGTTGCTGCGCTGTGGTGCGAAATTTTTCGTACGAATAATCCATTTTTTATTTGAAATTACAGAAATATACCCGCGGTAAAATTTTTTACAAAAATAGGCTCAAGTCGCCCAATGGAAGGGCGACTAGAGCCTATCGCCCAACCAGAAGCCAATTCTGTCCCTGTCGCTCTACCATCAGGCGACTGCATCCAGTCGTCCTCCCATTGGGCGACTTTAATGCAGTCGCCCAATGGTTGAGCGACAGGGATCAAACCTTCGTCAAAAATAGTGAAAATTGGTGGAGATATTCTTCATTGATCCAAAAGCCTTTAGAAAAAATTTTGAGCAATTTCGGCTACGGGATCAAAAGTTATAGCAATCGAGGAACACAAAGAGAGGAAACGGGGAGTGATTGAAACTGCTATAACTTTTGATCCCGTAGCTGAAATTGCTCAAATTTTTTTCTGAAGGCTTTTGGATCAATGAAGAATATCTCCACCAATTTTCACTATTTTTGGCGAAGGTTTAGTCCCTGTCGCTCAACCATTGGGCGACTGCATTAAAGTCGCCCAATGGGAGGGCGACTGGACGCAGTCGCTTGATGGTAGAGCGACAGGGACAGAATCGGCTTCTGGTTGGGCGATAGGCTCCAGTCGCTCTCTCATTGAGCGACTTGAGCCTATTTTTATAAAAAAAAATTCCACAGGTATATTTCTGTAATTTCGAATAAAAAATGCATTATCCCTTGTGGCGCGAGGGACTGAGCGAGCATTGTCACTTGCGAATGATGTGACAAGAACTCCTATCCTAAATGGCATTTCAAATGGGCCTTACAAGTTGTTACCACAAGATTCATGTACTAGGCTTTAGGCCTTAGCCCATCAAAGTGGTTAATACAAGATGTGTAGGACTGGCTTCAGACTTCAGACTGAGCTGGAGGTCATTTTGTCTATATCCCGTGCAATGATGGAATCGTCCACTCATTCTTACATTAAGCTCTCGTTGGATTAGGTAGTATGGTCATGTTTAGATTCGCATTATGTTAACTTGGCACTGTGATCATAACCCGTGGCAATCAGTGAAGTAATCTATACATCCAAGAACACTTTCCATTGCATTTTCATTTCATTTCCCCCTGCTTTTGAGATACACATACTCTATCAGCAAACCGAAACAGGGAGGCAAGCAGCTCCCGCTATGATTCCCGGCCTTTGGTTATTTATCTAATGAAAGATGCTCTTAGCATTAATATTACAGCATTCAGGCATGAGCACGATCATTTGTTTATCTTGAAATGTTTGCATGAACGAAAAGAATTTTTTTCTCTAAAGAAAATGAAAAGGAGAAACTTTAGCCGTCAATCATTTGCACTTTCCGAATGCATCAAATGACCTAGCAGATTTTTAGTTTCTTCGCTTAGTGAAGAACGCATGCAAGCGCAGTCCGTGATTCCTTAATGAAATACGCAAGGGATCCAAGAGCTCTCCGTAATGCTATGGTCTATTGTACTCTTGATCAAGTGGCGAACGGCTGGGATCGCACAAGAAAACTTTGGGTCCTGAAACAATGGCAAAGCTTTGCATGCATGTACAAGCAAGATTACAATGTCAGCAGAAACCATTTTGGTATCATGCTGTTTGTGTACTCGTTACCTCAGAAAATTTATGTGCACGACACATATGTACTTAGCTGATACAAATTTCCCTAAATTAGTAGTAACATCTTTCTTGGTGACAAGTGACAACACATCGCTGTGTCTTTGGAGCTACTTTTTGCTGTGAAGTGAGTTGTCCGGCTTTGCATTTGGATAATCACATGCCAAGCTGCCACCATCACCTTCTCCTTTACGGAGCGAGACATGATGCCCCAAAGCTCAAGGCCTACCTGGCCATCTTGATTGCAGCACAGAAATGTTCCATGGGTCAGGGTAGAAGGCAGAGGCAGGGAGGCAGCACAGCCTCTCCTCATCAAGTGGATGGAGAGAAAGCAAGGAAAGATATTGGCATATGTTTCTTTTGAGTGCTGTTTGAGCCCTATGTCATGTGCCTCTCAGAGGCAGCCAGCTCCAACCCCAGCAAAAAGGAGCCAGCTTTGGACCATCTCTTCTTTCCTTTCAATTTTGCTTTTCATTTTTTCCCTCTTTCTCTTAGAAAATGGAAATTGTTTGTGAATTCTGATTTAATTGCCAACCTAGTAGTAGTTAATTTCCAAATTCTGATTTAAGTGCCAATAAACAACAAACTTAGCTACAAATTGAGCTCCTGTCACTGAAGTTTCCTGCAACCTACTAGAAATCACCCAACAAGCAACAAGCTTGGATATACAACTGGTTGTGTTATCAGTGGGAAATGTGTGTGGTGGGATTGGAGCCAGAAAAATCCGATGGACAGGACTATGCCTTTCTTTAGCACGGTAGATCATAGTATCTTATTTGCTCTCCAAGTTGGCCTACAGGTAAAGAAGGGGTAGAGAGCAAGCACAAAGGCCAGAGATCCTAAAAGTGGCTAGCGAGTGCATGAACAGTGGAAATTTCTATTCTGGACTGTTTCTAAGCAAGCATGGGTCATTATTCAATCCAATTCAATTCAATTAAAGCGAGAATAATGATTTTATTTTGCTTGAGTACAGGCAGGCCATTCATGGCGGCAGGGCAGACGCTCTCTAGCTAGCTAGTTTCCCCGTTGCATGATTCTCCCTCTGCCCGACACTGGACTACAACTAGCAGCCTTAAAGGGACGTAGGCTTTGGACGCTTCCAGTGTGGCATTGATCTTCTCTGTTTCTTGAGTTGCTCGTGAAAGAATCGCGACCTGTCCAAAGGTTCTAGAGAGATATAGCTGCAGATTCTGAAGTCGCATTTCAGCAGGAAACCGAGATGTGATGATAAAGCAGATCCTTCTTGGGTTGTACTAGCATGTTTCTTCTCTTCTTATTCTGGTCAATTTGATGTAAAAGTTGCAAGTGATGCCTTCAATCTGTACCAGACGAAGTTGCAGGTGTAAGTACAACAGCGCATTTTCGTGTAGCACATTGCCAGTTTCACATATCATGTAGCTGTTGTCGGTGGCAAGCAAGATAAAGATGGCACGATAACAGGGAAGCGTAGAATTTTCGGGTAATAATTGTGTGCAGCTTTATAGGATCTCCACACCTTTTATTTATAGTGCTAATATTATAATCCAACTTTTATATGACTTATGACTCGCACACGACTTGGACTCTAGTTCTAACTCACATCAACACTTCTTCACAAGATGGGCATGAGATACAATCAAAATCATCTTGTTACATAAAGCAATACCCTCACTAGAATCTAATACTTTACTAAACCTATCGCCAACCACCACCATGACATTCACATATGCCAAAGCTGCCTCCAAAGACGTGATTGACACCACCTCCAAGATCGATATCCTTGCCGTTCACACATCACCCACGTTATGTTCAACACCGCCACACAGATGAACCCTCCGAGTGCCATCACGTACACCATCGGCCACGGTACCCACCATGATCATCACCTCGACCACCTCTAACCCAACCTCAACTAACATCAAGTCCTCCACCTTCTCCATTACACTCTCAGTCGTGGTCTCCTTTATTGCACTCACATGTCTCAAGCATTGGCCTCCACTAACTCCATCTCAAGCCTCTGCCCACCTCGGTGTCTACCACCTCTCCTAATACGCCCATGACCACCTCGGCTTCCACCACCTCTCCTAACACACCTCAACCACCTTGACCCCTACCTTCTACCAACATGCCTCCGGACCTCTAGCAACACCTAGGGATGGCAATTTCCCCCATAGAGGCGGGGCCCTGCGAGGATAATCCCCACGGGTGTGAGGGCAAGGGAAACTCCACCCATGAGGTCGCGGGGGCGGGGGCCAAAAAACCCCATGGGGTCTTGTGGAGACCCATCAAAAATTTAAAAATATATTATTTTATTTATATAATATGTATTATTTTTATATATTTGGATAAAATGTGCATTTATACATTATGGTTTATGTTTTAAAGCTATATTTTCATAAAAAAAGTATATATAAAGTAATTAATAAAGTAATTTTAATATTTTGAAATATATATAAAATACTTTGTTTAATCCCCGCGGGATCCCCATGGGGACAAGGGCGTGTTGCCCCCTCATCAAGCTTCGCGGGGCGCGACGGGGTAAGCTTCGCGGGGATCAGGGCGGGGGCGCAGAATTGCCCCCCCTCCCTACGTCCCATTGCCATCCCTAGCAACACTACCTTGGGCCTCCTCCATAGCCACCACCAACACCAATACTTGCATCACTACACCATCAGAGATGCTACTAACTCTACACATCCAATACCAAGTACCACCAAAGCAAACACCATACCCCCTGCTCCACTATCATCACTAAGCACATTCACACTGTCTTCATCACCTCCTCTAAAACCACCAAAACAACTACCTGACCAGTCTTCTCCCCTGTTTTAGGGCATCTACATTACCCTGAACCTTCACCTTCAGTATTATACTTTCCTCTATATCCTTTGCCACAATCACCAAAGCCACACAGCCACAACTCTTCTCCATCTAGATCCAAAACCTCCTCTCCTTTCACCAACAAAGCATCTCCAAACCCAACACCCCTCTATACCCTAGTCACTAACCTATGCTACATGTCTTTCTCGTGATCACGGCAATCACCTCGTTGTTGGTCAACCACAATGCACATAAACCAAACCCAGTAGC
The DNA here is from genome assembly GCA_017311315.1 of Dendrocalamus latiflorus. Taxonomy (NCBI): domain Eukaryota; kingdom Viridiplantae; phylum Streptophyta; class Magnoliopsida; order Poales; family Poaceae; genus Dendrocalamus; species Dendrocalamus latiflorus. Next base: position 41,205,450 of record CM029651.1, read on the forward strand.
CACACTAACTCCTCCTCTCCTTTTTATTTTTTATTTTTCCTTTCTTTCCCTTTTCACTTTTCTTTCCTTTTTCCTCTCTCTCTTCTTTCATTTCTTCTCTTTCTTCCTCTACCGCACGCCTCCTGCCTCTCTCTTCTTCCCCAATCTCCTATCTCCTTCTCACCTCTCCTCCTCTCCCTAGCCCAAGCCAGGCTAGATCCGGCCGTGGGTTGTCATATCCCACCAGCGGCCACTGGATCCCACCGCTAGCCAGCGCTGACAACCTCGTGCCTCCCTTGCACAATGGTGCTCAGCCGCCACCTCTCCTAGCCACTGCTGCTCGAGCTGCTTCGCCTTAAGCCGTCGTCGGTGGCCCCAATGTCGTCTGGTCGCTTCCCTGCTCCTCCGCCCCACCTTGGGACGAATGGATCCTATCGGATCCAACGACAGCCCACATTGGTTCAGTTGGATCCGATGACGGCGAGGCTCGGTCCAGCTAGATCTGGTCGCCCCTGACCACGGCTATGCGACCTCCTCCTCCACCCTGTCGTGGAAACCTCTTTCTCCCTCTTCGCCTTCGGTGAGTTCGATGTCCCGCATGCAACTTGGTCGGCCGCGGTCCACGCCCAAGTGACGTGGTTGCGGAGGACCCTGCGCAATGGGACAACGGCAGCCGACGAATCTACTGACGATGGCAGCAACAATTCTGAGGTAAGAGTTTTGCTTAGGTTTGGGTTTGAGATGGACTGGCTCTGATATCATGTAGAATTTTTGGAGAATAATTTTGTGGTCTTATAATACCCACACCATTTATTTATAATGTCAATATTACAATCCGACTCTAGTACAACTTATATACGACTTACTCTTATTAAACTTTTATTAGACCCTAAGGCCAGTCTCAGTGGAGGTTTCATGTCCCAGTTTCCAACACATCCATATTTTGGAAACAGTGCAGAAGAGTTTCATCCCCATGAAACTCTCTCTACTCCCATGAAACTTTTATCATCTCTCTCCATCAATACAGTGCCATGTCAGCGTATTTAATGCCCATGAAACTCCATGAAACCCCCACTGAGACTGGCCTAATCCTAGCTCATACCCACTGCAACCACCGATCGCCTCCGACCTAACAACAACCTTCCCAATAGTTCTTGGCGCGAGATCACTTCCTCGCCAACCTTTGGTCTTTACGTCCATCGCCACTAAAGCTTAGGGTGGAGAATTTGGAATGGAATGGCTTTGCTTTAACTATAAGTGGTGGTTTGTTTCTTACTTTCTTGCACAATGCTTAGCACTTGAACCAACCGAAGAGATGCTATACTACTACTACTACACAGTTTACCTTCGTGCAAGAGACGGCATGCAACGGCCAAAGGCGTTTGGAGATTCAGTGCAGTTCCCGGTTGTTGCAAACCATGATGCCAAGCGAAGCTAAGCATGCTCGTTAAAGTAGCTAGCTTATCTAGTAGTATTAGTTTCTGGCTAATGCAGTAGCATCGATGCAATGCTGCAATGCAGGCTGTTAGATACGGGTGCCAGTAGCTAGTGTCGTGTTGTGCCCTAGAAAAAGATATCTTCGCAAAAAGAAAAAAAAGAAAAGAAGAAGAATAGAATAAATCGATCGATGGACCAGCATGAGTGATCAGTACTGTTGGACCGCTTACTGAAGTGAACCTAAGTGCTGAATTTTCATTTGAGAGGAGGGATAGGATGCAAAAAAAAGTATGGTTCGATCGGCCATATATACCTTTAGCAGTCGTTTAAGGTCGCATTCATCAGTTATAATCTGCGAAGGCACAAGTATAATTCTAGCGTATCATTGATCACTATCAGGTAAAGGTTTCGCTAGATTTTGTCACTGCGTTTTATCTTGTACCAACTGCTATTAACTCATCCTACTGCTTAATTACTCCGAAATGCTGCGACAGTGCATTACAGTGTAAGCTAAGTAATTGGTGCAGAGTAGAGGGGTCATAATGTAAATACAAATTCTATTTTGGACCAACTAATATCGGCTGTATAGTTGGATAACATAATTTTATTTATTTTTTCTTCGAGAGAGAAAACATACTTTTATTTCCCAAGCTAATAAAGGATCTTAATTTTTTTTGTGACCACATCAAACAAAATGGATTGGGTAAAGATTGCGAAATTAATGGTATCTTGTGCCTGTGATATCCTTTGCCTCACATTAGCGGATTCGTTCCCGCGCTTAAATTCATTTCGTGACAGCAACTTTGGCGGACGTGGTGTCGTACGTTTCCATGTGACACGCTCCAAGTTTCGGACGAGATGGACCCGATAATTTGCACCTAACGCCGGAAATTGCGAACAAAAAGGATGGCGGCCATATGCACTTTTAGGCACGATGTTATGGTTGCAAATGATTCATAGGAAGCAGCATTATGGTTATAGGTTTGTAGCATACTGTTTAGGAAGGAAATAGTTCTTTTCACTCCACAATCAATATAAACATCCTAAATTGTGGGATGTGACTAAGTGATGAAATTTCTAATTACTATTATTTATTTTTAATTATTAACTGCAGCCAATATGAATATATACTAAATTATGGGATGTGACTCAAGCCGTGGAATCCAGTTTGGATGAGAAGGAAACAAGCAAGGCATGAAGGATCGCGTAGTTCACGAAATAATGCTCGGAATAGTTTTGAGCACATTTTTTATACTCCCAAAACTCATAGGGCCCGTTTGGATTTGGATTAGAGGTTAGGCAAAGGAATTCCGAAAAATCTGTATCGTTTCTTACAAAATTCTTGCGTTCTGGCCTCGCTTTTTAGGTGCTACTAATTTGTACTTTTTTTGTAGCTTATAGTTTATTTTTTCACTATTTGGTATTGTAGCCAGCTTATTTTTTTGTTGTAGCTGTTGGTGGTATTTTGGCGTAATTAAAATTAAAAAAATTAAAAATAATAAAAATATATTATCCCATTACAGACAATGCAAAGGAATACAAGAAAAAAGAAAAGACAAAAAATCTAAAAAGGACAAAAATCAGAAAAAAATGAAATTAAGAAATTAAAAGGTAGAAACTAAAACCTTACCGAGAAGTCGAATAAGCAGGGTGAACATGTTTTAACGTGGAGTCCTATCAAAATCTTTACTCGTTCTTAGTCCCTATATTCAAAGTTAGTATAATACTAACCAAAGTCCAACTTACAACAATGATTAGAGAACCATTCCCTGGTCACCTACTCAGCCACTCTTCCATTTCCTTTTCCTTTTTTCAGGCCTCAACGCACTTTGGCACCGCCAGACGTCGCAACAGGAAGAAACGCAAACCCCACCGCGCCACTGACGCCCGGGATCCACTCTCCAGTGCCCTTAGCTTTCATGGGCCGGCAGCCAACTCGACTCCCATCTTCCCCTCACGCAGGCCTCCCAAGGACGTTGGTCGGGCCCCACGGCGGTGGCCCACCCGAGCCTGGTTGTCGCAGGTGGGCAGCGGCGGTGGCGGGAGGGTCGGAGCATACGAGCCGCGGTTTAAATTCTTCCGTGACCGTTGCGGGAGGAGGGAGGCAGGGAGCAGAGCGCGTGTGGGGCCGTACTTGGCAGTGGGCGGAAGCGAGGGGATTGATTGATTGGCTCGGTTCTTTTTGTTTGTGTGCGTCATTTGGATTCGATTTTTTTCCAAAAGACGAAACAAACGGACGAGGGTTGATTCAAGTTTAGGTTAGAGGGTTTGTTTTTTTAAGGTCTGGATCTTTTGTTTTGGAGTAATAATCGTGCTGCCTACTGCTGCTATATATCCATTTTAGTCGATCTGAGTTTTGAAATAGTTTACTGTTATTACTGTCAGGAAGGATCCTATTTGTAGCTTTGCGATCGGAAAAAAAGATGCTTATGATCACGTTCCAAGGCACGACTGCATGAGAATATCGTGAATCAATCTATTGAGTGAAGTTATTTTCATGTCTGATGCCCCCGAAACATTTATTTTTCGAGTTGATGGGACTAGAGGAATGCCGGGCTCGGGAAGCTCATCATTCGGTTCGTGATTTTAGATGATAAACGGCCGACTAGTCCCTGGTGCATCATAAACACACTAAATCAAATACTAAAAGCAAGTGTATCACATGAACGTCCTTGGTTCTTTCCAATTTCTCCATCATAGGTCCGTCCATACAATGCAAGTAGGGCCTGCATGATGGGCGAGGCATTCTGTGAGATCTCACAGGCCGCACCACCACGACCTCGGTGAACTTGCCGGCCTCGCCCTCGGCCATGGAAGCGGATGGCAATTCTAGAGCTGCTCTTGGCATGTCATTCTACGATGTGTTTGGTTGCTGGGATGGGGTGGGATGGAATGGGATGGTTCCTTTGATCAAGCATATCCATATGTTTGGTTTGAGGGATGGGGTGGGATGGAATGGTCCAAAGTGGGATGAGCCTGTGCAAATTTAGAGAATATTCTTCTTAGATGCTGGACCATGTGGTTCCACTTTTTTTGTGGAACCATCTCATCCCATCCCTATCCCATCCCATCCCACTCCATCCCAACAACCAAACACACCCCGAATCTACAGGTCGAGGGTGGGCTGGGAGGGAGGGATATGAAGGCAACAGCTGAGGATGTTGAGGTTAAGAATGCGGCAACGACGCGGGATGACAAATGGAGAGAGATGTGTGAGGGAGTCGACGGTGAGATGGGTCCTGGACATACGCGTCTCCACCGAGGGCCGGTCGAGTGCCCAAAATTCGAGAGGCTTGTGCTGCCATGCTAACGTCAAGTTGTGGTAGCTCAAGGAGGATTTTGCAGATAAGTTGCGGTAGCAAGGGAATGGGGCTTGAAAAAGAAAAAGGAAGGGAAGGTAAGAAAGGAGAGGGGCGAAATGGTATTTTCACATGCGATTATGGGCAAAACAAAAGAATAAAAATAGCCCAATACAGTGTGATTTGCAAAAATCAGTTATTTCTTTCTTGAGAATTGCAAATCATAAAAACACATCTTAGTAGTGGTAAATCCTCAATTTTTCGACTAAATAAAGGACTTGGTTGACAACACTTGTGAAATCTATATAAACAAAAACAACCGGTAAGCTTTAAGGCATCTCCTTCGTTTTGATGGCAAGAAATTCCATAATAATCCTAAAAAGAAAAAAATCTAGAAATTCTCACATTAATCTAGAAAAACATAAACATCTTCATCACTTATTTTGTTAGAGCCAGATTATGACGATGCAGATTAATCATATATATATATATATATATATATATATATATATATATATATATATATATATATATATATATATATATATATATATATATATATATATATATATATATATATATATATATATATATATATAGGAAAATTATATATAGTAAATACAATTGTATTTTAATCATAAACAATAGTGTTATATATTAAAGATAACTATATTATAATATTTAGTCGATAATTACGTGAACAAATACGTTAGTTCATGGAAAATATGCAACATGTATTACCTGGTCCCAGGAAAGTTTGTGGCTCTCCTTTTTATCCAAAAGAAGTGTCATACCCTACTTGGGTTGGGTTGGGTGGATCAAAAATAAGGCAAGTTAGTCAAACATGGTGAGTTGGTGATCCTGAGATAATTGTACTGTAAAGTTAGTTAGTGATGGTCACGGAGGTACGGCTGAGTGGAACATTTCACCTCTCATTTTTTATATATATAACTTCACTCTTTGCATAATGCCTTACCTGGTCCCTTGTTCCTGGAGGGCGGAGTAAGCGGGGCACAAGGGGAAAACAAACAGAGAGTACATGGACGCAAGAACAATCGGCATTCCAATTGGCAAAATGACATGTATTGTAAGTGGTTAGGTATATGTTGATGTTCTTTTTTTTTGTGGTTAGGTATATTTTGATGTTCGTTTTTTTGTGTGTATCGATCGCTTGACCTATTGCCTATTATGCCAAATACGGAACACAAATTTTTTTTTGTTTTTGAAATGGGTGAAGTCATGTCAAGTGAACTTTGGCAATGGCACGTTACAAGTTACCACTTCAAATATTCTGTGCTAAATAGACACGAATACATGTATCTTTTGGGTGTAATAATTGGCACACAAGTAACCAGCAACTAGCACACGTGTCATTACAAGCAAGCAACATATACATGAAAATTGAGGGAGCTCGAAATCGAGCTCACCGTAGGCACATACTATATGTGAGACTATTCATACAATGATACTGTAGCTATTTTTTAAAATTTAGTTTTCAAATATTCAGTTTTATAAATCAAGCTTTTTTTTATAGACCTACAGCGTCCGATAAGCACCTACCATGTTAAGTGAGCTCCACCGGCAGCCTACAGAATCGGTTTCGCCGACGGCGGCTGCAGCTGAGAAGTTGCATGCTTCATGCACGGACTTGGGTAAATGCCTAAATGGGCAATGTATTTCCTATTCGCTTTCTGAGCTCATCGATTTGGTTTGACCACACGAGCTCCTTACAATGCATGCATGTGGATGAATACATCAGAGACGGTAGATGAAAAGGGAGTTGACAGCGGCAGTGAAGCTCGACCTGCCGACCTAGGGAGTTCGGTAGAATTTTTTTTTAAAAAAAAGTGGTTACAACGATGGCATTTCGTGAACACTTCGTATGATCTCCATAAGGAAGAATAGTACAGTTTTTGACGCCCTTAACAACAGCAATAACAACTAGATAAGGAACATCTGACTTGATATCACTCCAATTATGCTTAGCGAATATGTTGACTTATGATGTAAGCTCTCCACGAACGTGCTATATGCGGACACTTAGAATACAGCGATTTGATGTTTCTCTCAGGATAAACAATACTTCGTAAGCTCGACTTACAGATTATAATACCATAGGAGAGTTCTTTCCCCCTTTAAAATCGCTCATTTGGTAGCCTAGGATCCGTCTAAATGCAGGTTCTTCATATGGTTAGCAATCCAAGGGAAAATCTTCGCAGTCGATATCCTCATTGCTTGCTTATGGTCGAACAACAATTTTCTACCCTTTATGCTAAAGAAATCTAGAGACAACTGGTCACCTGTTGCTCCAATATAACTATAGTTAACACATATGGCAAGGGATAGCTGATTGGCTACGGATCGATAGCCTCAAGCCAACAACCTTGACACTGACTAACTTACTACAGTGGTGGATGGAAAACTTATCACCCAGATGCCACGTTAGTAACAAATCGGTTGTCAAGTCTGTCATAATGGCTATCATCTAGGGATTATGAAATGGAAGAAATACAAGAATCTTTCAGCAGGTTGAGCTCCCCCATAATGTATTCCTTCGATTAATCAAGGATGAAATTCACTCTAGGGAAACATAGACGCTAAACATTTGCATTAATTAGTCTCTCATTAGTCCTCTTGTAGAGTGGCTCTCTTTAGCTTTGTACAGTTTCTACTTTATCTTTATTTCTGTTTGCTTGTTTGTACTCTTCCATTCTTTTCACTGAAATGAAGTCAGTTCTCCTGCTTCGTTAAAAGAGAGGAAAAAACTCTCCGAACCTAACAGGTAGAGTATGGCAGGAGCTCGGGAGCACGGTGCACTTTAGGGCCTGTTTGGGACTGCTCTGCTCCAGTTTTTCCAGCTCTGCTCCACCATGGAGCAGCTCCACTGTGGAGTTCCTGGAGCAGGTGGTCCTGTTTGGCACGCAGTTAGCTCCAGCTCCAGGAATGTGAGGTTTCGCTGAGAAAAGTCCAATGTACCCCCGAATGATGTTTGGTGTATGTTTCTTTTGTGGTTGTTTTATGTTAGAGTGCTTGAAAGTAATTCAATTGTACTCTATGCAGCATTCTCATGCAAACAGCGCATATCAGATCAAAATGCATACACAGCGGTCAAACACATCGATCGGTCAAGCAGCTCCTACGACGGCAGGCGCATCTCCCGCAGCACGAGCCGGCCGGTCTCCCGGTGCGCCCGGAGGCTCAGCCACGGCCGCCCGCCCTTGCCGATCACTGATATCGGCGACGGGAACGCTCTCCCGCTCCTCGTTCGCCTCAGAGTCGTCACGTCTTGGTCGACGTCGCCGTCGTCGCTGAGGAGGTGCTGCGCGGGTGGGGGGGGGGGGCGGAGAGGAGGAGGCCTGGCGCGGGTGGGGGGGGGCGGAGAGGAGGAGGCCGGCGCGGGTGGGGGGAAGGAGAGGAGGAGGCCGGCGCGGGTGTGGGGGGGGGGCGGAGAGGAGGAGGCCCGGCGTGGGTGGGGGGCAGAGAGGAGGAGGCCCGACGCGGGTGGGGGGCGGAGACGGGGCGTGGGGTTCGGGGGGGGGGGGATTGTGTAATGGTGGCAGTGGTGGGTAATTTTGCACCAACTCCACGAGGAGTTTGGAAACCTTTGTTTGTGGAGTACCCCTTGAGGAGCTCCATAAAAAAACGTGGAGTTGGCCTCTAACTCCACTTTTTTTTTGGAGCGGAGTTTTTGGAGTTAGATCTGTTTGGTTAGCGAAGTTGGGAGCGGAGCTGGAAAACTTGGAGCGGAGCAGTCCCAAACAGGCCTTTAGGCCCCGTTTGGCACAGCTCTAGCTCCGAGATCTATGCTGGATCTGTAGTTTGTTGACTAAATTAAAGTGATTTAAATATTTTTATTTAATATATAATATAAATGAAATGAGTCATGTAAATGCACTTAACATGCCTGCAACTCTAGATCCAAGATTTCCTAGAGCTACAGATGACCAATTCTACCAAACGGGGCCTTACTCAAAACAAAACCCCGGAGCGGCGAAAAACAAAGAAAAGGAGAAGATGAAAGGGAAAAGAAAGTGCGGAAATAAAATCCAGTTCACTAACCACAATTTTTAAACCCGAAACAGCCGAAAGAAAAGCTCGCAGGCAAAGCAGCAACCCACCAAGCTCCCACCCCTCCGGCTCCCCTCCATTAATGGACCCGGCAACCGCTTAATTCCACCGTCCATTTCAAACAAACCAAAAAATAAAAAACCAGCCGGGCAGGGCAGGGCAGAGCAGCGGCACGCGCCTCGGGATGGCGGAGGCGGAGGCGCTCTTCTCGCTCTCCGCGGCCGCCGTCGTGGAGGACGTGCTGCGGCAGCACGGGTGCCGCCTCAGCGACCGCGACCTCGCGTCCCGCAGGGCGGAGGAAGCCGGTGCGGCTCGAGCGTCCGCTACCTCCCTCGCTTGTTTACGGTTTTTGCCTCTACGGTTCGGCTCGCTGACTCGCGTTTCGGATTTTTGCTTCGTGTTGGTGCAGCGGCGAGGCGGAACGAGGCGGCGGGGTGGCTGCGCCGCACGGTGGGGGCCGTTGCCGCGCGGGACTTGCCGGAGGAACCGTCGGAGGAGGAGTTCCGCCTAGGACTCCGCAACGGCCAGATCCTCTGCGGCGCGCTCAACAGGGTCCATCCGGGCGCCGTCCCGAAGGCAAGCACTCGTTGTGTTCGTTGATTTGATTCGCTCCCGCCGCCGCCGCTGCTGTTGCCAACTTGCCACTGTGGCGTGACGGTGCTGTGGTGTTTCGCGCGCGCAGGTGGTCGTGAACATGGCGGACTCCGTGCTGCAGCCGGACGGCGCGGCACTGTCGGCGTTCCAGTACTTCGAGAACGTGCGCAACTTCCTCGTGGCGGCGCAGGAGATCGGCCTGCCGTGCTTCGAGGCCTCCGATTTGGAGCAGGTTCGTGTCGGAGCGCCCCGCCCCCACGCAGCCTTGCTTGCGGCTGCAGCAAAGCGCTCATTACCGCATCTTTGCTTTGAACATACTCTCTCGTGGAACCTGTGACCTTGATGCGCCTTTTTTTTCCCTTTCTGGGCGCAGGGAGGGAAGAGCGCCAGGGTGGTGAACTGTGTACTTGCATTGAAGTCGTACGGTGACTGGAAGCAATGCGGTGGCACCGGTCCGTGGAAATACGGGGGGAATTTGAAGCCGTCGGCCTCCGGCAAGTCCTTCGTGAGGAAGAACTCCGAGCCGTTCCGGAGGTCCCAATCGATGAACGAGGGCGAAGTGCCCTTTGAGGAGGCTGGGTTCAATGGCGATTCTCATCTTGATTACAGTGATTTGGTTAGCTCCATGCTCTGCTGCCTTGCCCTGTCTTGGTTTGCTAGCTGCAATCTTGTTAACTAAATGGTTAATGCTTGATGTATTATTTGTCCTGAAACAGTCGACGTCACGTCCGCTGAAAATGCTGGTGAGTGCAGTCTTGTCCGACAAGAGGCCCGATGAAGTTCCGCAGGTAGGCCAATCTGCTTCCTCGTTTTTTTGTGAGCTGTTTACCAGTTCAATGGAATACATGCCAATTGGATTCCCTTTATCATGAGATTACCGGTTCCATCAAGTTTCTATTCTGTTGTTTGTATGCAGCTCTTAGAGTCCATGCTGAGTAAACTCGTCGAGGAATTCGAGAATCGCTTGAGTAGCCAAAATGAATTGGTATATTTCGTATCATATTTCTAACCTGTTGTTTTTGGAATCGTTCTACGTATCAACATTTGGCAATATGTAGAGCTTGCAATTGTTAATATAATGATCAAAATTCAACCCATTGGGACAGGTGAAAGTGGCTCTAAAAAATGGTACAGATAACACCAAATCCTTCTCGAAATCAAAGGTTCTGGTTGAGGCCACTCCTAATCCTTGTGAGAGAAAGGCAAGCTATAAATTGCCCCTATTTATGCTTCAATGTGGTTTCTTCTTCTTTTACTCAAGCAACTTCTGTTGCTACCACGAAGATTGTTAGGATTACTATGCTACTATTTTTTAGCTTTCGTCCAACATTTTCTTTTGTATTGTCCTCTGTAGATGGATACAACAGAGGTTTACTCCAAACATAAGCAAACAAAAAAAGAAGCAATAGGAGAAGCGACACTGAAGCAACATTCAATTCTCCAACAACAGTCAAAGCATGTTGAGGTAGTATTTTAGTGTTCATTTTCTTCCTTAATTTTTTTGATAGTGGTTACATTGCTGTTCATGGTTTTTGTCTTCAGGAACTTAAGGCTGGTCTTCAAACTACAAAAGCGGGTATGGAGTTTATACAAATGAAGTACTCTGAGGACCTCAACATATTAGGTAAAATGAGTGTGCTTTTGGTGCTTCTTTAAAGTACTTCAGTACAAAATTGCTAAGCAAATTACACATTTGCAAATTTTATTTCAGGAAGGCAGCTGTTTAGCCTTGCACATGCTGCCTCAGGTTATCACAAAGTTCTTGAAGAAAATAGAAAGCTATACAATCAGGTGCAAGATCTTAAAGGTATGCTTGATTCCTAGTTACAATGAATATATACAGTCAGTTTTTAACCCAACTAAGGAAAGATTTGGTACACTCAAAAGAATAATAAAATGATTAACTTTAATTTTTGTATTATGTTTCTTGTCTGTAGGGAGTATCAGGGTATATTGTAGGGTACGACCCTTTTTACCTGGACAAGAAAGTTCTTCCACTGTGGGTTGCATTGATGAGGGCAATATAACCATAGTCACTCCTTCAAAGTCTGGAAAGGAAGGCCGAAAAATTTTTGGCTTCAATAAGGTTTTTGGCCCATCTGCAACACAAGGTTTTCTACCCTGTCCCTATCCCTCAATTTTTTTTATACCTTGTACGGAAGAAGATTCACATAGGTTTTCATCGTGCAGATGAGGTGTTCTTAGATACCCAGCCCCTTATTCGCTCCGTTCTTGATGGGTACAATGTTTGTATCTTTGCATATGGTCAAACTGGATCAGGCAAGACATACACAATGGTGAGGACAATTAAGATAGCTCTAAAGCAATACTACTACGGAGATCTTTTGTATATCTTAACTTCACTGTTGGTTTTATGTAGAGTGGGCCCAAGAACATGACTGAGCAAACCCAAGGTGTTAACTATCGGGCACTTAGTGACCTATTTAAGCTTGCTGAACAAAGGAAAGGAACCTTCATTTATGATATTGCTGTGCAAATGATCGAGATTTACAACGAACAAGTCAGGGATCTCCTCGTTAATGACGGTCTGAACAAAAGATATCCTTGCTGAATTCATCTGTCAAATTGTTCCAGCTTCTTTTAATTATAAATTACTTTCACATGGAAATTCTTATACTGTCGTGGCAAATGATTTTCCTTAACAATTATATACACTGGAGATTCGGAATAATTCTCAAAATGGACTTAATGTGCCGGATGCATGCCTTATCCGTGTGGCGTCAACAATGGATGTGATGGAACTGATGAATGTTGGGCAGAAGAACCGTGCTGTGGGTGCAACTGCACTAAACGACCGGAGTAGTCGTTCCCACAGGTAACTTCACAACCTTTTCTGTGTAATTAATCACTTCAAAATATTTTGACATAATAATGGAATATAGTGCAATATTCTTGTGATCTTGCAGTTGTTTAACTGTTCATGTTCAAGGAAAAGATTTGACATCAGGGACCATTCTTCGTGGCTGCATGCATTTAGTTGATCTTGCAGGAAGCGAACGGGTTGATAAGTCAGAGGTCACCGGAGAAAGGTTAAAAGAAGCACAATATATAAACAAATCATTGTCAGCCTTAGGGGATGTAATTGCTTCACTTGCCCAAAAGAATGTGCACGTGCCTTACAGGAATAGTAAATTAACACAACTCCTCCAAGATTCTCTTGGTAAAAAGACTTCGTGCAATTTCTTAGTACATTGGTACCGAGTACTGACTATTGAGTATAGTTTACATTGTTTTTAATTGAACTATATCAATGTATAAACAGGAGGTCAGGCTAAAACCTTGATGTTTGTTCATATAAGCCCAGAGAGTGATGCTATAGGAGAAACAATAAGTACCTTGAAGTTTGCTGAGCGTGTTTCCACTGTTGAACTTGGTGCCGCTCGACTTAATAAGGAATCTGGAGACGTTAGAGAGCTTAAGGAGCAGGTTTGTTGCGGCTACTATGCTACTCAACGATCTTTTCTTACTGCCCTTTGTTATTCAAGATATTTACAGCCTCTATTCCTATTCAGATATCTCGACTCAAAACAGCACTAGCAATGAAAGATTCAGGATCGGAGCAAAACATGACTTGTGACTCTGAGGCATTTAACATGAAGATGCCTTCGCCTGGTTTTTCAAATAGGCGACAGGGTAGTTGTGATTTGCTGTCAAGCCAAACTAACTTCAGACAACCAATGGAGGATGTTGGAAACATAGAGGTAATAATGCTGTGAACTTCTGGATTAGATATTACATGTACCTTTATGGTCCACATTGTTTGGTAACTAAAAGATTTATGAGTAATCTTAGATTCTTACTGAGTTGATTGTACACTCGTTGTCATTTCAGTTGCTGTCTTATTCTTCAGTATTTTTATACGATCAGGTATGATTTGATTTTTATACAGGTTAGAGCCAATCCTACATTGAGACAGAAGAAACCAAGCTTTGATTTCCAGGATTTACTAGCATCAAATGATTCTCCTTCGTGGCCAGATAGTAATTCAAGGGTAAATTTTCAGATGGGAGAAGAAAGGGAAACAGTTGGCGGGGACTGGATAGATAAGGTTGTGGTGAACAACAATCACTCTGTGGGTGACTGGGAAGGAGACAGCACAGCTTTACCTGACTTCTTTTACCAAAGATACCATTCGGGTATGAGGGATAAGCAATACCAGAGAAATAACACAAGAAAAAAAGACGACCATGATTTTGAGCAGCAAAGACCTCGATTTTATTCTACAAATACCGATGATTCCGATGACATTGACATTGCAACAAGTGATTCCTCAGAATTAGATGCACTATGGCAATTCAATGTCCAAAGCATGAATAACTCGATTATTGAGGGTGGGTCAAAGATCAAGAAACCACAAATGAAGATAAGAGAGAGCTCAGATACAAGGTAACCATTTTTGACATTATTATCTTCGCCATTGCAGAAAACCATATTGTGTATTAACTTTGATTAGCAGCGTGGAAAACAAAACACATATAACCAGTCACCATAGTTTTTTTTTGAAGAAAAATTCCATAGTAAAATTCAGCGTATTTAAAGTACTATTGATCTATTTCTTGAAACTTTACAGTGTACTATGAATTATGACTTCAGCATTGCATGAACAGCGCAATTTCTTTATTTTAGTGACTGGAAGATAAAATTAGTATGCTCCATTTGAATTCAAGAGGAGAAACATTTCATCCAGGAACGTGGATCACAACAAATTTTAATAATGTTGTTTGCCAAGGTTAATCAGAATTTCTGGACTTCTGAATTTTAATTAGTATGGAGAATATATGTACTAGTACATATCGTTTTATCTAAACAATTTCTGTTCTTATAATTTAGCTTTATTTTGAAATGTTTTTGAAAAAAAGGAAATGAAGGAACAAGCTACAATATAGCATACCATTTGCATAAGATTAATTAATTTTTCCACTTGAAAGACTAATTCTTTTGTTCCATGTATTTACACATCAGGACACCAAGTCATTCCCAAATACCATCCGCGTCAAGAAAAGCATCAAACGGATCAAACAGATCTGGAAGACAGCCTTTAAGTGGTAGCGATAGCAGAAGGCTTTCATCAAATGGTAGACACGCTGGTATGAAGTAGGGATTACTACAATGATCGTGTGCATTGTTTCTTGGCTTTCTTTCAGTGTTTGTCATGAGAGATTGCGAGGTTGCTCTCAAGTACAGCATTGAGTTACAATAAACCCAATTGATTGTGTTAGTGTGGTGAGTTGCGATCTCAACAACTGGTGTGTGAGGCCATTAACATTTTTCATTGGCCTATCAGGCTATGTTGAGTTCTTGGTAATTCTTTATGTCCTGTTCATAATATATAATGAAAAGAAAGGAAATTGATTGATGAAAAGCAGGTGCCTAATTTCTCTCTTTGAACACTTTTATCTTTTGATAAAGGTTCTTTGAAATGTGCCTCTTTCTTGCTCTCGAGTATACTAACGAATATCACTTTCGCTTTGGTTGGAATTCTTTTCAATCAACATATGATTTCCATGGGCCCACTCTTTATGACGTGCATAATCATGTCTGGTGATATTGGATTTATTTTAGCTAATGTGATATACAGCTAATCAGAACTTGGGCTCTAATTTTAAGTGACTGAATGCAGAGCATCCTGGAAATACGGCTTTGCTGTAGAGGTGTTGAGCCTGAACAGGTCATGCAGCTTACAGTTCAGTTTAGTATCTGTTGGAGAAATGCTACATAACTGTGCTTGATGGATTCTTCTAGCTTTTTTTTCTTCTGAAACAAGAGCATCACTGCTATATCGTCTCACGCATTTCTGTAAGGAAATAGACATAATCGTATGTTCTGTGTTGGATAATTTTATGTTATCCAACAATGATGAATGTCATAGTGTTCATCAGAATACTGGCTTGCTTTCATTTGGTTTGGTCTAAGTAGAGAAACTTTGTAAAGGTAAGCAGATAAAATTACTATTAATACAGTAAAGTGTTACTGATTTGCGTGAAGAGAAAAACCAAAACTCTGAGGAAGAAAGCGAGGTTTTGATACCTTAATTTTCTTGGTGATTTGGTCAGTTTGGAAGGAAAGAAATGCAAGAGTTTTCATCAGAAAGTTCAGCTCCTTGCAGCAAGTTTTGGACAACATTCGGCACGGAGTGACGTGGAGTTGTGGACCATGGCCGGACCATCGTGCCTGAGTGGTTTCCGTAGTCTAGCCTTGGCAGTAGAGTAGTAACCGTTTGTTGGCCGCACCCACCGGTTTGACGTCGAACATGTCGCCGGGGATCTTTACCTTTTCTACCTTTTCTGCTGTATCCTTGCCGATGCCCAGATCTGCCACGGCCGGCGAGTAGTACCACGCCGCGCCATAGCCCTGATCAATTCGGCTTCTGACTTCTGGCTTCTGACTTATTTTTTACTATTCATAAGTTTCGTCTTTTTCTGAACTTTTTTTTTCCGGTTCTTTTTTTTGTATTTGTTTGTATTATACGTAATGGGCTAACATATTTTTTATATTTTTAATTTTTTTAAATTTAATTATACTAAATAAGTCTCTGTCAGCTACATTGCTTTTTTCAGCCAACTACAGTGTTTTCAGCAATAAGCCATGTGCTTTTCAGCCGAACCGATCACCAATCCGACCATCAAACTTTACAAAATTTAATCATTAATATATTTAAAACTATTTAGATTAGCTACATAAAAACTATATCATTAGATTAGTTATTAAAAATACTTTTATAATATTATAATTTAATTAGTATATAATAAAGTGATGTTATAAAAAGTAATAATCGGAATGATCGAAGTCAGATCTCGAATAATGTAAAAAGTAAAAAAACATCACTCAAAAAAGAACGGAGAAATATACTCATCATTGAGTTTAGCAAAACATAGAAGGGCCATAGGCCAGTGTGAACTACACTTAGCTCTACCAGTGCGCACAAGGACATCTTGTTAGAGAGCTTCAGCTCGGACCTTCTGACCACCGTCTCTGTCAATAAGAGTGGCCCGCCGATGATATCGACGCAGCCAGCGACATGTTCGTTGCTCACGCCAGTGGCGCACCTGCTGTTGAGGCGTTGAGCAGCATGGTGAGCACTTCCATATACATCAACCCCATCGTCAGCTTAGCTGCAATGGTTCCAAAGTTGCAGAGACTCTAAGGGCCACTAGTCGGTGTAGGCAATGGCATAGCTGCACATGCTGCCGCCTATAGTGCACTGCAATGGTTCCAAAGTTGCAGAGACTCAATGGTCACTAGTCAGTGGAGGCAGTGGCGGAGCTTTGAGGAAGATACAGATTACAGAGGGGACCAATTTAACATCATATACATAAATAACTTAAGAATGCTGCTTTAGTGAACAATGTTAGCATTGATTTCTTCGACGGCCTTGGAATGATGCCTTCCATCTCACTCGACGATAATCTGTTCTGAACGTGGATAGCACCGGACTTATAGCGCATCGCCCACTCCACTCCTCGACTTCTTAACCGACGCGTGCTACCTCATCGACGTCATCCCTGAGTTCATGGGGCAGAACCTTCATGCAACACATGTACCTTTCCCTAGCGAACAACCGGCTCACAGGTTCGGTGCCGGTGGCCGTAGGAGCGACACCGCTTCAAGTGCTCTGTCTCCAGAACCAACAGAGCCTTTTCGGCAACCTGGAGTTCGTCGCCAACCTCACCGCAAATAAATTGCTGAGGCTTGGCTAGAACCAGTTCACGAGGCCACTGTCGGACTTCTCCAAACTCACCAAGCTACAGCAAGTGTGGCTTGACAACAACAGGTGCTGTTGTACTTCACTGTAAGGTTGTGTGTCTTTGTGTGGATCGAACGTATGCACTATTGTCTGTGTCTCGCAATTTGGTGTCGCGCAAATTGGTCCAGTAAGAATAGAGCAAGCACATTCTCTTTGACAACAAGTCAATTGAGGTCTGCGTTGCCTAAACTATTTTAGAGCAAGTGTGTTTAATTAACCTAATATTTCTTGATCTATTTTCTGCCTTTGGCAAAAACAATCTTAAGGCCTCTTTTTTTTCGACTTTAGCTTCTGTCTTTTCTATATTACCTAACTTTTAAATACAATGTCTTTTTAGACAGAATTTACTAGTCGATTGTCATAGACATTGTAGTGATTTCATCTATATCGGAAAAAATAGCACGCAAGTGTCTCTCTTCGTACGGTTTCTTTATAAGCTGTTACTATTTATTAGCCGCTGCAAAAAAGAATAGGCCATTCATGTGAAAAGCTTTTACTTTTTTACTTGAGTGCAGGCTTGTCGTCCTCCATAAAGCTAATTGTGGAATATTGCTATATTAGGAAAGTGCTATATTAGGAAAGTGTTATGTACTGCAGTACTGTAAAAAGGTTAAAACATTTGATGGAGAATGGCGGGCCACTGCACTGACAGCCGGGTTGTAGCTCCTCAGCATCATCTTCAATCGGGAGATTCAATTTTTTGCCACTCTTAAGATTGACCAATTCACTCTGTCACTTACATATGGGGTCACTTGAGTCACTGACAATGGGCCCGGGTGGCAAATCTGTTGCCACTCGAGTCATAAGGGTGGCAAATAGTTAAATTTTCCTCTTCAATATCGTGATCTGCAGGCGCGCAGAATGTTAGTTTCAGAACATAGAGACGATGCAATATGTATTTCATATTGATGCAATGTAACACCGCACATAACCATATGGGATACTATTATGGAACGTCATCGCCAAAATGAAGGATAAATAAGAACAATAAAAAAAATCACAAAGAGTTTAAAACTTTATTAACACTTTAATAGAAAACTAACGGAAGCTGGAATAAATATTTAAAACATGAGACCGGTCCACTTCTAACCAAATAAAGAACGAATAAAACAACAAAACAGTGGCAAACCACGGTGCTGAAAACTCGAGTGCTTCCACCCATGCATGATGCTATCACTCCACTGGCCTTTTACCTGAGACTGAAAAAGCAAGCGTGAGATTTGGAAAATCTCAGCAAGTACCCAACAACGGTCGCAACACAAAAGTAAAGATAAGTAATGCAACCACATGAAATAAATGACAAACATCACAAGTAAACAACGGGTACAAGATGAAAGCAATGCACAACTGATATCAGAGATACTGTCATAAATGGGAGATGGATATCATGGAGACTGTGTATTAAAGATAGTTGTAATGTGACAAGTTATAGCAAGGGTGTCGGCGACCTCATCCCACATATCCGGTTATACGAGAATAGCCAGGCACAACCTTGTCCTCGATTGTATAACCGCAGATGGGGTGTAATATCCTGTGTAACGAGAATGTACGACCCCCCGTATGTTACCAGGTTGGGTGGAAATGACCCCTATATGTGGGTAGTCCCGGCGTGATAACCCTTAGTTCTTTATTTAGCGAATTATCCATGGTATAATTAGGGAATCATGAATGAGTTAAGGTAAAGTTATGAGGGTAACGATTTAATACAATGAGACTGGAGAGATAGGATTGGTGATACTAGGTGATAAGATAACCGATACATCATGGACAGATTATAAAGAACAAAATCAAGGTAACTAAGAGATGGCGAGGATAAGGCTATAATAAAATTATGAGAAATGAAAAGATGTGCTAGGGTTGAAAATGGAAAGACATAGTTTCTGATATGAGGCGATGTGGAATAATAATAAGATGATAGTGATATAGTAATCAACCTTAAGAGGTATTATACTGAAGCTCACACAAGGTTATCAACCAATCAAGTTTTATTATGTGATAAGTGATTATTAGTCAGATTAACAGGTTTAATACATACATCATTCATGGTTCAAATACAACACCATACGATTATTGGAACATAATATTAGAAACTAAAACATAGCAGCCCTAACATCGAAAGGGCATCAATAATTTAAACCTAAGTTAAACATATTCATATGCTACCCCGCATTAATGATTTAAGCATAGATTCTAAAACACTCATTTAAGGTATGAATTCTAGAACATTATTAATCGAGCATTCTAATAAACCTAAAAGCATGTGAACAAGTTAACCTATAACATCGTTGCAAGAATACAATATTAAGAGTCTAAAACTAGGCAAGTATGAAAGATATGATAATAACTAGACAAGCATTAGTGATATGTTAATGACTAGGTAACTTTAGTGATATGATGCTAGACAGATACTTTGGTGATATGATAATGGTCAGGTAACTTTAGCAATTAGCCAGGTGACTTAGAGATATGGCAATTATTAGATAACTTTAGTGATATGATAATGGTAATCAATGGCAAGGTGACAGATATTCTAGAAACACGTGATATGTGAAATGTAAAGGTTACGGCCGCGAGATACTTGCCTTGAGCACACTCAGCAGAACCGCTGCACGAAGGATCTGAGGTGCCCAACTTCCCACATGCTCCTCAAGGCTGCATGCGAACCTACAGGGTGCATCGGAGACGGGTCAGATTAAGGTTAAGATACACTTGTGGAATAACAGACGAAAGTGCATTCGGCCAGAAAAGATAGCGCTCGCCAAACCTTCGTTGTGCGCAACGCTATTTAGCCACGAGATTTGCCGTTCAGCCATGCGGACACATCTTGATGCACAACCAAGGAACACCGTGTGAAACAAGATTCAGCCACGCTCCTCGGCCAGCCGAACCACAAAACAGAAGAAGCTGGCCGCTGGCCACTCCAACCACCACTGCCGGCCATCACCGCCAGCCGCCGCCGCCGGTAGTCCCTGCCGCTGCGCCACTTAGGCTTCACGGCCGCCTGCGCCTTCAGTCATGCGCCGCCAGCCCACGGCCGCTTGTACCCGTGGCCGAGTACCGCACCGCCTCCGTCGGCTGCCACGGCCGTGCAGCTGCGCTGCGCCCCTACCGGTTGTTGTCATCGTCGTCGCGACATCCTCGGCCAAGCCAGCCCTTGGCTGCGCCCCCGACGCCACTCAGCCGAGCGCGCTGCGACCAGCCGTGATGCCCTCGGTCACGCCGCCCAACGCCGCTCAGCCACGTCGCCCTCGGCTGCGCCTCCGGCGCCTCCGCACTACTCGGCCACCCGAACCACGCGCTGCTACCGCTGTGCGCTGCCGCCACCGCGCGTTGCTCCCACCGCCGCGCCTTGGCCGGCATGTGCGCACGTGCCTCCCGTCGTCGTGCGTCGCTGACCGCCGCTTCGCCCTCCGGTCAAGCACCGCTGCCGCCTTGCGTCGTCGCTGCCGCCACCGAGGAGAGAGCGCTGCGGCCGCACGCAGTCGCACCATGCCGTGCGCCGCCGCCAGTCCACACGTCGCCGTCAGCCACATGCACAGCGCACGGGAAGAGAGAGCGAGGAGAGAGAGATGAATATATGGAGGGAGGAAGGAGGCGTGAGAAAGAGAAGGATAATGGGAGAGGAAGAAGAATAGATGGGAAAGAGAGAAGTATGTTATGGCAGGGAGAGATACCCGGGAGAGAGAAGATTAATGCATGAATTAGAGATAGGAGAGAGAATTCGGTTAGGCTTTTTTTAAGGGAATTTTTTTGTACGGATAATCCCTTTTTTATTCGAAAATACATAAATATACCCGCGAGAAATTTTTTTACAAAAATAGTCTCCAGTCGCCGCCCCATTGGGCGACTTCTGCTTTTCGCCCAACCGGGAAGCGACAAAATACCTGTCGCTCGATGATTGAGCAACTGCAAGTAGTCGTTTTTCTGTTAAGCGACTTCATAGTAGTCGCCCAATGGATGGACGACTTATAAGCGCAGTCGCCCAATGGATGGGCGACTTTAGTCAATCCCTGTGAAATTTTAGAGTTTTGTCAATTTTGTAGTTTTAAACTGGAAAAAAATATGGTATAGTTGTAATAAAAGGTTATGTTTATTGTATATTGTAGGTGCATTAAAAATTTTGCGAAATTTTTTTTAAGAACAATTGACTGTAGAACGTTTGATATATACATTGGTAAGTGATATTTTTATGTTACTAAGAATTAGTGTACCAAGAGTATGTTAATATTGTTAAATGACTTGCTATCTGAATCATTGAATGCGAACACACGAGATAATAACCTTATGTGAATAGAAATAAACTTCATAACATGCCGCGTACAATTTTATTACATGCATAACATATAGCATGATATGCGACTAACCCACCCAACTGCTCGTAACATTTTGTCTACTGGGTGTAGCGTGGTTGTTTCCCCTTTTTATCGCGCCTTGAAGATGGCTCCGCTGCATCCTTTTTCCTGTCATTCTTGGACTTGAGAGCTGCCTCCCGAGCTTGAAGCTCTTCCTCCTGACGCTTGATGGCTGCTTCACGCAGACTTAGCTGCTCCCGCCTCCTTTGCAGCTCATCCTCCTTGCCCTTCAGACGGATTTGGTCCACCCTCACGCGGCGCTCTTGCTCACGCCGCAGCTGTCGTTCCACCTCGCGAGCCTGAGTCATCTTGACAAAGTATTGTCCTTTGTTTTCCACCTCCACTGCCTGGTTATGTGGCCATGTCGGCGACACCCGATCCACCCATTCGATGAACCTGCAAGCCTATGTGTGGCATGGTAGATGTCATGGATCAAGTTGAAAAACGACAACGAGAAACAAATGATTTAGTTGTCGTCATTACCATGAAATCGTCATCCAGGTTTGGACACTTGAAGAACCTACGGCCGTATTTGGCTCGCTCTTCTTGATCCGTCCAGACTCCCAACATCGTCCTAAAGCCGCAGCTGCACTTCGGGCGCTCATGCCACTCCGGCACTCCAAATGGGTCGGACCTCCAGGAAGACATTGTTGTGTAGTAGTATTGTGAAGGCTTGAGGAGGAGATGTGGTATGAAAGACATAGGAGGCCTTTATGTAGGCAAGTTATCTGGTGCAGTGGGCAAAGTCCATGGAAATGTCCCTATGTAGGCTTTTCAGAGTAGCAATAAATGTTCCTATGTAGGCTTTTCAGAGTAGCAATAAATGTTTCTATGTAGGCTTTTCAGAGTAGCAATAAATGTTCCTATGTAGGCTTTTCAGAGTAGCAATAAATGTTCGTATGAAGGCTTTTCAGATCGTAGTCTTTATGTAGGCAGTTTAGCTGCCATGTGTTGTCATGTGACTGAGCAAAGCTGGCCCGATTTGTCATATCACTGCGTAAAGCTGGCATGTGTTGTCATCTCACCGAATAAAGCTGAGCGCTTTTGTCATGTCTCTGGGCAAAGCAGCCATCTTTTGTCTCGCCATTCGATATAAATAGCACGGTAGAGGTCCCATGAAGTTGTAGCCAGAAAACCCTGTAAATCGAACAAAGAGCATACCATGGCGGAAGATGAGGGGCCAGTCGGATATGGGTCACCGAGGGAAGACCTTCCCTTGGAAAGGAGGGAGATGTTCGGACCACAGTACCGCTTGGTACCAAGCCGGCGTGCGCAACCAGCGTGGCCGAAATGCAGACACAATGAGTACGTGGTCGTGCAGGTCCTGGAAGGGCCGAACGATGGCGGGCGCCGTTTCTTCCGATGCCCACGCTCCGGGGTACAAATTACTAATAGTATATTTTTTATTGCTTATGGACCCTCCATGTTTACTGTCATTTTTCGCAGATGGCGAAATGCGACTTCTCCCGCTGGATCGACCCTCCTCATGAACGGTATATTGACTGTTATGTGGGTACTTTATGGGACCGAATAATGGACTTGGAGTACCGAATGGAGACTCTCAATGAGGAGAACAATGAGCTCCGGCAACAGATGCAACGCGAGAGGGGAAACGAGGAGGTTGTCAACATAGGAAGCTCTTATGATCCCACATGTTGCTGCGCGAACCCGAGCTGCATATGTGCGTGCCACTACCACGATGGCCAGCCCCGTCCGAGGCGGCCCCCTCAGCAGTTCTCCATGTGGGTGCCACGAGGCTCGTTTGGCATGTAGGCCACGAGGGTACCGAATGTGTTGATGCTGTGCCAGTAGGACTGTTGTGTTGATGTTTTGGGTGTAGAACTTTCCATAAATTCTGTCTGTATGTGCAATGTATGTGTTGTTTCGTGTTGTAAGTGCATGACGCCTTCATTTTCTGTGACCTTCATATTCTGTGCCCTCTTTCCATAACGATGTAATGTGCAACGTTGTTAAGCATGTGATGAATTGGTTGTTATGTACGTGGAGTTGTTATCACAAGGCAAAAAAAATTGCAATACTTAAATGGTACATACTTAAATGACATTGTACATAAGTGCATTACAGAAAAGGGATGTAACATACAAGGTTTACAAATGGTACATGAAATTTAGCATGCAATACAACACCAACTACTGATCCGGACATGCATTGCATCGTCTAGCTGTGTGCCCCTCCTGACCGCATCGCCCACAACGTGCACCAGATGTTCCAGCTTGTGATTCGTCCATGTCATTTCTAATACGTCGGGTCTGTCGCCGACCCTTCCCACCCTTTAGCATGTTAATATCCGGAACCCAGGTCCTCGCTGAAATGTCCAACGTGGTGAAGTTTCCCACCGCCCTGAACCCCCGGAGCTCCCCACACCAAGCTTGCAGTATTGTCTCCTTAAAAAAGTACTCGGACACGAAGTTGGAAGGATCCATGCCCACGGTTCCGCATGCAGTGAGGACATGAGAGCATGGCCTGTGTAACAACTTAAGCTTGTTGCATGTGCAGTTAGGTTCGTTTGCATGATCTCCAAGGCATACCTCGTGAGTAATAAGTGAACGAGATGTCCCAAATCCGGCTCTGTCACGGAGTATCACCTCGAAACGATGCTCCCTGTTGCCCATGACATGCACTGTGTGCAATTGACCCTTTTGTGCCTTCGTCTCCATGTACGTGATAATTTTTGACGAATACAGGGCTCCGGGATTGGCCGCATGAAGTGCGGTACTCGCGTGCCTCTCCCTGAAGTAGCGGATTGTGCTGTGAAGAACACCTTCCACGATGGCGACGAGGGGCTGAGAACGGAGACCCCTGAGAACCCAATTGTACACCTCGGCAAGGTTACTTGTCATTATTCCGTACCTTGCGCCATCCGTGTCGTGCAACAACGACCACTTCTCCAATGGTTCCCCCTCGATCCACTGCGAGAAGCACTTGATGTTTCGCGCGCTCCTCCTTCTTGGACCACTTGGGTTAGACTCATCGATTGCTGCCAAGCATTGCGGTTGTGCCGCCCCAGGAATGACCGGCCCCTTGCTCCTCTCGTCGACGTTCTTCCTGGTGTGCTCATCCAACAACCCCCATAAAGCATCAAATTTTCTTTGCTGGTTCTGCCTAGCCAGCCTCTTGAATAGCTTCATCAAAGATTGTTTCGGGAATTGCTTGAAAAAGTTTGCCCCTAAGTGACGACTGCACCACCGGTTCCTCATGTCCGGCCAAGGAACACTCTCCTCAGGGTCTTCTTGAAGTTTTCGTATCGCCTTTATAATCCCGGCGTGGCGATCATGGATTACGCACACACCAGGACGGCTGCCTACAACTCCAGCCTTCACATGTCTGAGAAACCACAGCCAGCTCTCATAATTCTCGCTCTCCACAAATGCAATAGCCAGCGGCAATATTTGATTGTTACCGTCAACGCCTATGGCCGTCAGGAGCTGCCCTTTGTATTTGCCTGTCAAGAAGGTCCCATCTACAGAGATCACTGGCAGCATGTGCTTGAATGCTTCAATGCTAGCACCAAATGCAAACAATGCTCTCTGCAACACTGCAAAACCCGGTGGACTTATGGACGGCTTCTCGTGCACGGCGATGTACGTGCCCGGGTTCCTTTGTTGCAACACCTTAAGCATACGAGGAAGGTTGTCGTACGCCGCCTCGAAAGTGCCAAAACGTTTTTCCAACGCCTTTTGCTTGGCACGCCACGCCTTCGCGTAGCTAATCTTATACTTGAATTTATTCTCGATAGCTACCACAATATGCGTTGCCGCAATATCTCTCTTCTCCACTATCTCCCCATACATCAAATTGGCTATAAATCCAGACGTCAGGTTACGATGCCTCGCCAAGACAGTGTTCAGAATGCAGGAGTGCGGCTCCACCTTGGACACAATCCAGTGAGTGTCATACTTCGGTCTACGTGCGTGCACCCTCCAAGGACAACCAGCCTGCTCGCACTTCACAGTGTACTGCTCCTGGCTTGATTTGACGACGCGAAATGTCCGTTGCATTGAGAGGGCCCAAAGCTTGATGGCATCCTGCAGCGCTTCCTTGTCAGCAAACGTAGCATGCACCTGAACCTCTGTCTCATGATACTCCCATGGTGATTCATGTTCATCATGGGCGGAAACACCCTCCGCATTAAACCGGTTCCATTCCTGGGGGATAGGAACTTCTTCATCATCCGAACTATCCTCCTCGTCGTCCTCTACAGCTTGCTCTTCATCACATGCCCTCTGGTCATCAGATTCCATCTGCTGCACGGTATACTCATTATGCTCTCCTTCATCTGCTTGCCCAGTTCCGTCTCTATAGCTTGAGAGCTGTAACTCTCCTCCATGTACCGCATTGCCTTCATCACGAGCAACTTCATCAGCTCCACCAACGTGCGGCCTGCCCGAGCTGCTAGCACCTCCCGAAGCATAGGCGGTCGCACGAGCTTGCGCAGCTGCTTGTAGTGAGCACGGTTGCACAAGCAGGACACACTCGTATCCACGGCGCCGGCACCCTTGCACAAATCCCTTCCACGAAGCTGAGCGCACCAATGTCTTCAACTCCCATGTGATGTCAGTGGGAGACCGGCTCCAAAGCCCTTGCACAACGACGCTGCACACCTCGGGGTCTAATGAAAAACTCTCGGTCAGCCAATGCTGCACATCTGTCATTCCAGCATTCTCGTCATCGGGAAGTACGAGAGTGACTTGCGGAAAATCGCTTAAATCCACACCATTCGGACCTTCACGAATCATTCCAGCACCATAATACACTCTCAATGTAGTACTGGCCATTAATGATGTACACCTACATGTACGATTGAAATTTACGACATGTCCAATAACATCGTTCAACACTAAACTAAACTTTCCATACTAAAAAGGGTAGTCAAATTTCTATACTACAAAATGTATACTACATCTACAATTTTTACTAACACCAATATTTCATCTAAACAATAGTGTAAATACAACCTAATTAACAAAAATACCTGGATCCAAATCGATGGAATAGCTTGGACTCCTTCTTCCGCCCTCACCTCCTCCTTCAACCCTGTCCTCCTCTCCTTCTCTTCTCCCCTCTCCTCCTTTTCTTCCCCTCCTCCCTCTTTTCTCCCCTTCCTCTTCCTCCTCTCTTCTTCTCTCTGGCTCTCTGCGCAGAATGGGGGAAATGAGGGAAAAGTGGTTGCTAGTGGGCGGCAGGCGGTGGAATAAGTGGTATCCACTCCTGTCGCCCTACGGTTGAGCGACTGCAATTTCAGTCGCTCAACCATACAGCGACTGAAATTACAGTCGCTCAACCGTAGAGCGACTGTATAAGTCGCCCAACGGTTCACACATTTCCTAACTGTCGCTTCACGGTTGGGCGAAAGGCAGAAGTCGCCCAATGGGGCGGCGACTGGAGACTATTTTTGTAAAAAAATTTCTCGCGGGTATATTTATGTATTTTCGAATAAAAAAGGGATTATCCGTACAAAAATTTCTTTTTTAAGGTGCTACACGCAAATCAGCAAATACCTCTGCACGGAGCCTCCATTCTCGCTTTCGAAGGATTCCTTCTAGGCAGTTGTTGTAGGGGTGCCCTAACTCCTAGGGTTGTCCGAGATACCTAGTGAATCCTTAGGAATATGAGCATGTGTATGAATCAAATTGTATATTGTACTATAGAGAAATGTACCAAAATACCCCTCCTTTACATATATAGCTGACATGCGTCATTTTAACACATATTTACCCGTCATTTTACCCCATTATTTTTTCATATTTCAAGACCATTTATCACCATTTACACGCTTTTCTATATTTAATTGCTCGAAATGGACCATTTTACACTTTTCTATATTTTTCCGTAGGCTGGCGCGAGCGAGGCGCATAAACGACAAATCTGGACTGCTCCGTACAGATGTACGCGTCGTCACGGATACGTAGGATCAAACCGCGATGAAATCGGAGTTTCCAAGGGCCAGAAAAGAAGAAATGAAGTGGGAGAAGGACCAATGTGTAAACCCTAGAAAGTGGGAGGACTAAATCAGAAAATGGCAAAAACCCCATTCGGCCGCATAACCCCAGCCGTCCTTCTTCTCCACGCTCGAGCCCGGCACTTCTTCTCCCTTGGCCTCCCCGTGCTTTTCCTCCCCCATCTTCAGCTCCAGCGCCGGCGAGGGCCGGGCCAGACCTCGTCTACGGCCACCACCGCCTTCTCCCTTCCGCCGCTCCCCACTGATCCTCCATTACCAGATCCACCCGTGCGCCACCTCTCGCCGCTCCGCGCTCCCCTTCTCCACCGCGCCGCCACCTTCTCCACATCAGCGCCGCCGCCGCCGTCTTAGCCCTTCCTCTCCCCATCGTGCCTCTCTTCTCCGCCTGCTCCGCCTCCCATCTCCACCGCGCCGCACCACCTCGGCGCCGCCCCTTCTTTCTCCGCCTCCGGCCACCGTTTCTCCGCCGCCCCTCCAGATCCTGCGCCCCCACTACCTCTCTACCGTGCCTCCTCTTTGCTTCTTCACCGCCGCCGCTTCTCCTGCTCCTTACCCGCGCCGCCTCCCTCTTCTACTGCGCCGACCACGGCCGCCCTTCCCTCTCCCTCCGGCAACTTCCCCTCTCCTCCCTCGACTCCACTGCGCTACCTTCTCCCCTTCACCTCCGCCACCGGCCGCCTTCTCTTCTCCGGTGCGCCACCCCATCCTCCTCAACGCCGCCGCCTTGCTATCTCTCCTCCCTCTCTCGTTCTACCATGCCACCGAGCTGCCCTTCTTCGCCGCTTCACCACCGACACCAGCTCCCTCCTCGGCTTCATCTCACCGACGGCCCCATCACCCTACCGAAGCCGGCAGCCTCCTGCCCATCCTCGACGCCGCCTCCAGTTCTTCCACCGGCCGCCCTGCATCGAGCCCGCCTGCATCTTCTTCACCGACCGCAAGCTTCAGCCCCTTTTCTGCTTCCCCTTCATCTAGGTTTACACTCCAATCCCCAATTCTTACCCCACTGTTAATCCTTTGCTACTTGTGCACTATGATGACAACTACTGTTAATTACCATTTGCACTGTGGATGTTAACTGGTGATGTGAACTGTGATTTTGATTTGTGGATGATGATGGATATGGATATTGGTTTAGCTCTGATTTTGCTAGTTATTCATCTATCAGTGCTTGTGGTGATATGAGCTTGCGTTAATCATCTATTTGCTATCTGTGATCAGTGTCTGTTGCTGAGTAATTAGTAATTAGTGGTAGTCTCTATTTAGTTTTTATGTGTTACATGTGTAAGAATTTAAGTTGCGAGTTGTGCTTGTGTTCACTGTTCTGTTAGTGCAGATTTTATTTGTGTTTGTGTGTTGTCTAGCGCGATTAGCTAGCGAGCGACCGTCTCCTTTCCTTTGCTGTCTCAACCCACCTTGTGCTTCTAGATCCTCCCTTGTGCTTCTCGACCTCCCTCTTTTCTTCTACCTCGCGGTTGGTCAGTAGTTAAGTCGTGCGAGCATTCATCGTAGTCATTTGTTGGCCCTACCGTAATCGACTAGTTAGCCGTCGACCGTCTTCCCTCTCTTTCTCTCTCGACTCCCTCCGTGCTTTTGGACTTCCCCTTCCTCCTTCTGTCTAGCGGTCGATAGTTAGTTAGTTTGTCGGTTGGTCGTTCTTGTAGTCGTTGTAGTTCGTATGTGTTTGTTCGAGTAGTCAGTCATCGTGTTGTTCGTCCGGTCGTACGACGTCCACTCGTACGGTCGTTCGTCCTGTCGTCTTTCGTTTGTTTGGTTCGTTCGTCGTTTTGATCATGCGGGTTAGAGTTCGTTTAGTAGTTTAGTTTTCTCCCCTGATTTGATTGACCTAGCTTTAGCTGAGCATCGGTAGCCTCAGTCTAGTCCCTGTGGAGAACACGACACTCGCCGCTATTTCAGTGGCAACCCGAGCACTTGCAGGTGTGCTATTTTCGCACGATCAAGCAATAGCTAAGGGACAAGATGGGAAGGGAAGGGCACTTGTAAGGGAAGGGCTCTCCTCTCATTCACCACTCTCTCAATACATATACCATGCTTTTGGCTCCTTCACCTCTCGGTACCTCAAGGCAAGGGGTATTCGCTATCCACTGTTTAGCCTTGATACTGTTATTTAGCCGGGCTGGGCACGGCCTGTTTACGACCATTGGTGAGCCGAGCTGTGCCGGCCCGGCTGCCGCATCGTCGGCCCAAGCACAACCCATTCAGAAAGCGGGCCGTGCCGTGCTTGGGCCAGACCGACAGTACCGGGCTGCTGGCTGGCATGGTTGGGCCCGATCCACTTGGACAGCACTGGCGTCTGTTAGTTTTTTCTGAGAAAAAAATAAAAATAGAAATAATAAGAAATAATAAAAACGTATATCGTCATAGACAATACAAAGGAATAAGAAAAAAGAAAAACCAAAAAGCCAAAAAAGCTAAAATTAGAAGCTGACATGTTCTAAGTGATTTCTGATTTAAATAAGTCGGAAGTCAGAAAAAACCAAAATCTGAAGCCGTTTAAAACAGAACAATTAAATTATTTTCTTAATCCAAAAGTTGTAAACCGCACCGTTCACTAGGTAATGAGCACAGCCGCACATGAAGCTCAGCAAGCTTTCAGGGCCCTCATTTGGGCTGAAAAGCCGTGGCTTATGGCTGAAATTGCACTGTAGCTGAAGGTGGCTTATTTAGCGTAATTAAATTTAAAAAATTAAAAATAGAAAAAATATGTTAGCTCATTATGGACAATACAAAAAAATACGGGAAAAAAGAACCAGTAAAAAAGCTAAAAAAATGCCAAAAGTTCAGAAAAGGCGAAATTTATGAATAGTGAAAAATAAGCCAGAAGCTGAAGCTGAAGCTGAAATGAGAGGGGAAGCAATTAACCTGAACATTTTTAGGGCGGGTTCGGAAGACTTATGCTTATGTTTTATACGTTTTGCTATAATAACTTATTTTTAAATAGTATATTTTTTAAGAGTATATCTATACGTAAATTATAATATAAATTATATCGAGTTTAGCTATATCAACTAAAATTATATGTGATTATTTTTCTCTATATACTGCCTCTCATGGACAGCATAAAATTCAAAAAGTTCAGTTATATGGCCTGTTCTTCTTGGCTGAAGCTTATGGCTTTTGACTGCGACTTGTGTCTTTGAACTATTCGTGCGAGATATTATAGAGTAATAGAAACCCACGTGCGATTTTTGCCGATATAAATGAAGTCGGTACAGTATGTACTACAATTAACTGGTAGACACTATTTTGAAAATATAGTCCTTTTAAAAGCTAGTTATTATAAAAAATGAAAAATTAACTTTTAAAAATGGGAAAAAAAACAGGCCCATAAACCAAAAGTCATGACCGAAAAAACCCACTCAACTGTTAGCCTGAACAATTCTCACCAAACCCCAGATTTTACCCATAAATCACAACACTGCCCTCCTTCTTCTCTCCCTCGTCAGCTAATTAAAAGAGCTCTCCTCAGTAGTCAGTCCCTGTATTTTCTCCCTTCACTTCCCTCAGCAAATTCACCAAATCCCAGCTCGCCGCCGTACGCATTGTGTCTCCGCTACTGCGGAATCCCAGTACGCATCGCCCAATTGCAGATCTAGCACCGAATCTGTTGTATTTGAGAGGGCATTTTGGGAATTTCCCAATTGAAAAAGAGTGGAAGGGGCCCTAAAGGTGGGGCCCACCTGTCGGCCACCTGGGCAAAAGAGCTAAGGGGGAGGAGACTTTGTCGCCTCCCCGCATCGGCCCCTGTTGGCTGCGAGGCCTCCCCCGTGCGGCGGTTTGGTTTCTCCTCGCCCAGATCCGAAATCCTCGGTGGCTCAGGGGGAGATGGCGAGTGGGAGGCCGTTGGCGGAGGCGGAGCTGGCCCGGGTTCCTCAGAGCCGGCCGCTTACGCCACCCCGCGACTACATCTCATCCTCTCTTCAAAAGGGGCAGGGTCCGACGGTAGGAAAAGACACTTCTTCGATTTCCTGGTTGCCTCTCGTGATTGGTTCTCCCCTTTGTTCTTCGGTGAGCGGAGACTCATCTCTCGAGCCTTTTCTGATTGAGGCCTTGTTCAGTCCCGTGTAAACCCTAATTTGGGTTGGTGCATCTTGGGATCTTGAGGGGTCCAGCCGAGGAAGAATAAGGCGGTGGCGCTTTCCCCTGTGGTGTTTGATTGCTCACGGCCAGGGCAGTCTGTGTTCTTGTGCAGCATCCCCGATCCTCGGCTTCTCCTTTTGGGTTTTCGGCTGAAAGGAGGAGTGAGGCATTGTATCTCCGTGAATCATCCACTCGCTTGCGACAGCGGGTTGATAGATTTTCTGGGACAGCGAGTTCTTCGTGCCTTGCCATATTGATTGAGAACTTCTGGACAGTTTAGAGTACTGTCTGCTCTGTGAGTTTTCGTGATCTTTCTCATTTACAGCAGTAATCCTTGATCTGTGAATCTGTTCAAGTATTATAGAGTTGCTGTGAATGTTTGTGGGCTTTGATGTTTGCTCTGTGATGATAATATCGAAATCTGAAAGTAATCTGATTATCTACACTAGGATTGAGCTCATTTGTTTGATCTACTATTAAGTTTGTTAATTAGTTAATTTCGGCTGGTAAGATTAGTTTACATTCTATAATGTTTCTGTGATGCAGTAGGAGAATCTAGTCTTGTTAGAGCAGATTACTTATATTTTCTATTGATCTGTGATATCTGATAGATTTTCTAATTGTCCTTTGGAGACTGCATGTCATTTCTTTAATTGTAAACTTATAAACCGGAAGTTACCTCTTGTTGTTCTCTGTTAATTAGCAGTCTGTCACAGTAGATATAATTCTTGTGAGCTCAATTTCTAGTCTCTAATAGTCAGATTAGTCATGATGAATGTCAATATTAGCATGAGAAGGCCAAAATCTCTGATTTTGCGCAACTCTGTTCTGAGAGCAATAATGAAACAATTACTTTGCCATATGCTAGATTTAGTTGTTTCATTGTTCTTAGGACTGTTCTGCACATTGTTATTTTCAGCAGTGATGATGTCATATTCTTCGAATATATATGTAGAGATGAATGACAAAGTAGAATTTCATGTTTATATGATGTTTATGTCATTCTTCTTATGCTGGAAATATACTGTTTATATGCTTGTTATGGCTGGAATTAAATGTGCAAATATGCTTATACCGCAATATTTACAACAATCCAGAAAATCTATATTGAAAGAAATGGCTTCCTCATCTGATGTCGTAAAACCTGAAGTTTTTGACGGAGCAAATTTCAAGCGCTGGCAGGCGAAAGCAAAACTTTGGCTGACTGACCTTAAGCTCTTCTGGGTCATCTCAAATCCCCCGGCGTTTCCGCTGGAGATCCCTGAGACGATGAAATGGGAAGATGCCAATAATGCAGTCTTAGCCCGTTTGCTGGCCATCCTGTCTAATCGCTTGTTTGACGTCTATGTCAACTTCACTAATGCCAAACAACTTTGGGATAAGCTCGAGGAGAAATACTCCGAGGGAGATAATGGAAATGAGTCCTTTGTTACAGCCAATTACTTGAACTACAAGATGGTTGAGGGCCGGTCGGTGATGGAGCAGCTCCACGAGCTTCAGCTCCATGTACGTGACTTATGTCAATACGACTGCGCCCTGCCAGAGAGGTTCCAAGTAAATGCCATTTTGGCTAAGTTACCGTCTTCGTGGCGTGACTTTGTGACCACTCGGAGGCATATAAAGGAGCGCTTGACGCTCAATGAGCTATCAGCTGCTATTAATATCGAGGAGCGTGCCAGAGCCAGTGACGGCTCGGGAAAGGCTCAAGTTCAGGCTCATCAAGTTCAAGTTAAGAATGGTGGAGGCCCTGGGAAACCCAAGTTCAAGAGTCAGCCCCAAGTCAAGCTACAGCCTAAGAAAATGAAGAAGAAGGAGGAGGACATCGTTTGCGGTGAGGCTGGCCACAAGGCCAATCATTGCCTCAATCGGAAGGGCAAGGGTCCATCTTCGGGTCAGTACAAGAGCCGCAAGGCTGAGGTTAATGTCGCGCTGGCTAGCACCAGCTCGGAAGAGTATGTACCTATGGCCTTTATGGCAAGTCCATCTATTGATTGGTGGATTGATACAGGTGCTACTAGACATATATGTGCTGACCGATCTTGTTTTTCTTTATTTCAGGGTGAAGGTGGTGGATCCATCCTAATGGGCAACGGAGCCGCCGCAACAGTACGTGGGATTGGACAGGTTTGCCTGAAGCTTACCTCGGGCAAAACACTCATCCTTAGAGACGTGCTGTATGTGCCTGCGATGACTCGCAACCTTCTTAGCGGGTCAATGTTATGTAGGCAAGAAATAAAGCTTGTGTTTGAATCAAATAAAGTCATTTTGACCAAGTTTGGTAATTTTGTGGGCAAAGGTTATGATAGCGGAGGCATGTTCCGCTTATCCATTCTTGATTTGAATAATGTAAATGTTTACAATGTTTCCCATTGCAATAAAGTTCATGATATTTGGCATTCACGGTTGTGTCATGTTAATTTTGAAGCCATTACGCGGTTAAGTAAGATGAGTTTAATTCCGAGCTATAATTATGAGAAGGGTTCAAAGTGCGAAGTGTGTGTGCAAGCTAAGTAGCCCCGAAAACCTTTTCATAGCGTTGAAGGGCGAAACACTTCTCCACTTGAACTAATCCACTCTGATCTTTGTGAGATGAATGGAATATTAACTAAAGGTGGCAAACGATATTTCTTAACTCTCATAGATGATGCGACTAAGTATTGCTATATTTATCTACTTAAGTCGAAAGATGAAGCACTTGAATAATTTAAAATCTACAAAGCTGAAGTTGAAAATCAACTAGAAAAGAAAATTAAACGGTTAAGGTCGAACCGAGGCGGTGAGTACGTCTCACATGAGTTCTCCCAATTCTGTGAAGAAAGAGGAATAATTCACGAAGTTACTCCACCTTACTCACCCCAATCTAATGGAACAGCCGAAAGGAAGAACCGAACT
The DNA here is from genome assembly GCA_017311315.1 of Dendrocalamus latiflorus. Classification (NCBI taxonomy): domain Eukaryota; kingdom Viridiplantae; phylum Streptophyta; class Magnoliopsida; order Poales; family Poaceae; genus Dendrocalamus; species Dendrocalamus latiflorus. The sequence continues at coordinate 41,239,917 of CM029651.1, forward strand.
CTTTGTGACTTGGTTAACGCCATGCTTCAGAGTTCAGGTATACCGGACCATTGGTGGGGTGAAGCAGTTCTCACAGCTAACTATGTCCTGAATAGGGTTCCACCTCGCAATCAGGAGGAAACACCCTATGAAGGATGGAAGGGGAGAAAACCCAATTTATCCTATCTTCGAACGTGGGGATGCCTTGCAAAAGTGCATGTGCCGTTGCCGAAGAAAAGGAAGCTTGGTCCTAAGACCGTCGATTGTGTCTTTCTAGGATATGCTATTAATAGCACGGCTTATAGATTTCTAGTGGTCAAATCCGAGGTGAGTGATATCGCTACTAATATAGTGATGGAATCTCGAGATGCGACATTCTTTGAGCATGTGTTTCCTATGAGACCGAATGAAGACAGTGGACATGTCGGCATAGATGATCTCTCTATTTCTCCTAGTGTGGATAACACCGCTCCAGACTTGGAGTTGAGGAGGAGTAAGAGACAGAGGACCGAGAAGTCACTTGTGGATGACTTTGTCACCTATGTCGTGGATGATGAACCACGAACCCTTTCAGAGGCATACGCATCTCCGGATGTGGATTACTGGAAGGAGGCAGTCCGTAGCGAGATGGATTCCATCATAGCTAACAGAACTTGGGAAATTGCAGATCTCCCGCCTGGTTGCAAGCCAGTAGGTTGCAAATGGATCTTTAAAAGAAAGCGTAGACCTGATGGTACTATTGAAAAGTACAAGGCCCGTTTAGTGGCTAAAGGTTTCACGCAGAAAGAAAGAGAAGACTATTTTGATACATACTCTCCTGTGGCTCGTTTACCCACAATTCGAGTGCTTTTAGCGCTAGCTGCTGCATACAAACTCCTAGTACATCAAATGGATATAAAGACCGCTTTCCTAAACGGTGAGCTGGATGAGGAGATTTATATGCAACAGCCTGAAGGATTTGTGGTTGAGGGGCAAGAAAGGAAAGTATGTCGATTGATTAAATCTTTGTATGGTCTAAAGCAAGCTCCTAAGCAATGGCATGAGAAATTCGATAGTACGATGACGTCAGTCGGCTTTTGTGTAAATGAAGCCGATAAATGTGTCTACTATCGGTTTAACGGGAGCGAAGGTGTCATTCTATGTCTTTAGTAGATGACATACTGCTATTTGGGACCAACATAGATGTGATCAATAGCACAAAGTCTTTCCTTTCCCAGAATTTTGATATGAAAGATCTGGGTGAGACTGATGTTATTTTAAACATTAAGCTTATAAAGGGTGAGAATGGGATTACTCTTTCACAATCCCATTATGTGGATAAAGTCCTAACCAGATTCGGGTTTATGGACTGTAAGCCAGCAGCCACACCCTATGATCCAAATGCAAAGCTACATAAGAACACCGGACATGGGAAGGATCAACTTAAATATTCTCAGATCATAGGATCCATGATGTACTTAACTAGTGCAACGAGGCCAGACATCTCATATGCTGTATGCAGATTGAGTCGTTATACGTCCAATCCAGGAGATGATCATTGTATAGCACTAGAAAGAGTACTAAGATACTTGAAGGGAAATCCTAATTTGGGAATACACTATTCTGGTCATCCTGCAGTCTTGGAAGGATTCAGTGATTCTAACTGGATCAGTGACTCGGATGACATGAAGGCTACGAGTGGTTATGTATTCACTCTAGCAGGTGGGGCCGTGTCATGGAAGTCTTCTAAACAGACTATTATTACACGGTCCACCATGGAGGCTGAATTAGTAGCTCTTGATTCAGCAGCTGTAGAGGCAGAATGGATACGAGAACTCCTTTCTGATCTGCCTGTGCTGGAAAAACCTATTCCAGCCATATTGACCTACTGCGATAACCAAACCGTTCTGGTTAAGGCGAAGAGTAGGAAGGACAATATGAAGTCCTCAAAACATATAAAGCGCCGACTTAAGTCGGTAAGGCATGCCAGAGAGACGGGTGTTATTACTGTAGAATACATCCAGTCTGAAAGGAACTTGGCAGATCCTTTCACTAAAGGATTGACGCGAAAGGTCATCCAAGCAGCGTCACAGGGAATGGGGCTTATACCCGTATAAAGGCTCACATTGGTGGTAACCTATCCTAGGAGATCGGAGATCCCGTGAACTAGGCTCTAGGACAACAAACTGTGTGAGATTAGAGAGCACATCTAACGGGTCCCATTAGCTGCAGTGCTCTGTCTGTATGGAAGGTTGAGTTTTGACTCTTAATGAACTCTAGGTCCATATGACATATGGAATCGTCCTACAGGATTCCTAGAAGAGTTCACCTATGTGAGTGTGATTGTGAGGTCGCAATCAAAGAAAGATAAGGGTATACTTTCTTAAGCACTCATGAGCAAGATACGGGGACATGACCGGAACGTCCCAACCCGAGAGGGAAAGGGCAAGCCGCCCAGTACAGAATGTGATTTGGGTGAAAATTCTCACACCAAGGCATTGGATCAAGGCGTAGTCCTCCTTTGTCTGTGCAGAGTCGTAGTCCTTATCGCTAGGCTTTGGGTTCAAACCCGCAAGGTACCCATAGTCGAACAACTGTATATTAAACAAGACTTTGGACATCTTTTATCAATTGATAAATTGGTGGGGACTGTTGTATTTGAGAGGGCATTTTGGGAATTTCCCAATTGAAAAAGAGTGGAAGGAGCCCTAAAAGTGGGGCCCACCTGTCGGCCACCTGGGCAAAAGAGCTAAGGGGGAGGAGACTTTGTCGCCTCCCCGCATCGGCCCCTGTTGGCTGCGGCGCCTCCCCCGTGCGGTGGTTTGGTTTCTCCTCGCCCAGATCCGAAATCCTCGGTGGCTCAAGGGGAGATGGCGAGTGGGAGGCCGTTGGCGGAGGCGGAGTTGGCCTGGGTTCCTCGGAGCCGGCCGCTCACGCCACCCCGCGGCTACATCTCGTCCTCTCTTCAAAAGGGGCAGGGTCCGACGGTAGGAAAAGACTCTTCTTCGATTTCCCGGTTGCCTCTCGTGATTGGTTCTCCCCTTTGTTCTTCGGTGAGCGGAGACTCATCTCTCGAGCCTTCTCTGATTGAGGCCTTGTTCAGTCCCGTGTAAACCCTAATTTGGGTTGGTGCATCTCGGGATCTTGAGGGGTCCAGCCGAGGAAGAATAAGGCGGTGGCGCTTTCCCCTGTGGTGTTTGATTGCTCATGGCCAAGGCAGTCTGTGTTCTTGTGCGGCATCCCCGATCCTCGGCTTCTCCTTTTGGGTTTTCGGCTGAAAGGAGGAGTGAGGCATTGTATCTCCGTGAATCATCCACTCGCTTGCGACAGCGGGTTGATAGATTTTTTGGGACAGCGAGTTCTTCGTGCCTTGTCATATTGATTGAGAACTTCTGGACAGTTTAGAGTACTGTCTGCTCTGTGAGTTTTCGTGATCTTTCTCATTTGCAGCAGTAATCCTTGATCTGTGAATCTGTTCAAGTATTAGAGAGTTGCTGTGAATGTTTGTGGGCTTTGATGTTTGCTCTGTGATGATAATATCGAAATCTGAAAGTAATCTGATTATCTGCACTAGGATTGAGCTCATTTGTTTGATCTACTATTAAGTTTGTTAATTAGTTAATTTCGGCTGGTAAGATTAGTTTACATTCTATAATGTTTCTGTGATGAAGTAGGAGAATCTAGTCTTGTTAGAGCAGATTACTTATATTTTCTATTGATCTGTGATATCTGATAGATTTTCTAATTGTCCTTTGGAGACTGCATGTCATTTCTTTAATTGTAAACTTGTAAACCGGAAGTTACCTCTTGTTGTTCTCTGTTAATTAGCAGTCTGTCACAGTAGATATAATTCTTGTGAGCTCAATTTCTAGTCTCTAATAGTCAGATTAGTCATGATGAATGTCGATATTAGCATGAGAAGGCCAAAATCTCTGATTTTGCGCAACTCTGTTCTGAGAGCAATAATGAAACAATTAATTTGCCATATGCTAGATTTAGTTGTTTCATTGTTCTTAGGACTGTTCTGCACATTGTTATTTTCAGCAGTGATGATGTCATATTCTTTGAATATATATGTAGAGATGAATGACAAAGTAGAATTTCATGTTTATATGATGTTTATGTCATTCTTCTTATGCTGGAAATATACTATTTATATGCTTGTTATGGCTGAAATTAAATGTGCAAATATGCTTATACCGCAATATTTACAACAGAATCTCCCCCGCCGCTGACACCGACAGGAGCATTTCCGCGCAAGAAATGGTGCTGTTTCAGTGGGTTCTTGGGAAGATGTTTCTTGGGTAGGACTGCGGCGGGAGGCTGTGATGGAGAGCGCCGCCAGGGAGGGGAAGCGTCCCCCGGAGCTGCCTCTGGCCATGCTGATGGGCCGCGAGCTCCGCGGCGGCGGCTCCGAGCGCCCGCTCGTGCGGTACGGCCACTCCGGCTTCGCCAAGAGCGGTGAATACTACTTCCTCGTCAAGCCCGACTGCCTCCGCGTCCCCGGGGACCCTTCCTCCGCCTCCCCAGGGACTCTTTCTCAGTCTTCGCTGTATGCGCGCTCTCTTCTTCCCTGTGACGCCTTTTGGTTTCTTTCGGGTTCGGTGATGTGAGGGCATGTTTGGTTTTCTTGGATATGCTGCTGGTAGGTGTTCGACGGGCACAATGGCGTGTCGGCGGCGGTGTTCAGCAAGGAGCTCTTGCTGGAGTTCTGATTGAATGCAAGGAATGTAGCTTATGGGTGCCGATTCCTACTTTTCTTGTTGTCTTATCGGTAGAACGTCCAGGTTCACAAGAATAATTAGCACTTATTACTGGAATGAACAAACTGCACCAACAGGTAGGAGCGTTTCACTTGGGGAATTTTGGACGCATAAAGTTGGGCTTCAACGAAACGGTATCTACGTCGTGGGCTTCTCTAAAATAGTACTCTTGTACTTAAGACTTCTCTCAAATAGTATTCTCAGGGATTTTAACTCAAATAATTTGATTTTTGAATTTGTACTCCCCCAATTGACTGAACTGCCCCTGCCCCCAATTGATGAAACAAAAAAAATCATCTGGACATTTTAACCAAGATCGGTACAGGATTATGGATGGAGGCTACCATAGAATATTTGGAGAAGATTATAATATTCTTACTGTTTACCTGTTGCTTGATTATTGGGTTCTTGTTACGATACTGCTGTAGAAATTTGTCAAGGAGTGTTTGTTTATTTGATTTCTTGTTGATGCAGGAGCGCGAAAGGAAATAGCGCGAGGAGCTAGAGAAGAAGCATGAGGAAGACCGAAAGAAAGCAGAGGTGGTTCGGATGAAGGAAGCGATGGAACAGCAGCAGAAAGAACTAGAGCGGTACGAGGAACTGGAGAGGCTTCAGAAGGAGAGGGAGGAGGCCATGAAGCAAAAACAGATGGAGGAGGAGGAGCAGAAGCAGAACCAGATGAAGCTGCTGGGCAAGAACAAGTTGTGCCCAAAGTTGTCGTTTGCGCTTGGGATGAAGTAGATCGATTCGCAGAGAGAAATCAGCGCCCAAATGTCCAAATATTCTATGAGCAGGGGCAGTTCAGTCAATTGGGGGAGTACAAATTCGAAAATCAAATTATTTGAGTTAAAATCCCTGAGAATACTATTTGAGAGAAGTCTTAAGTACAAGAGTACTATTTTAGAGAAGCCCACAACGTAGATACCGTTTCGTCGAAGCCCAACTTAAAGGGTACCATAATAGCAAAAAACTCCATCTAGACCCCTAAACACCAGAAATTCCATTTTTGGCCCCCGAACCAAAAAAATTCCGGATTTGGACCCCTCCCGACCGCGCGTTCGCGAGATGTTAACACTTGTCCCGGTCGTGCGGTCTGGTACCGCACGACCGCACTGTTCACTCGGTCGTGCGGTACCAGACCGCACGACCCGCCTGGCTCCGCTCCGATCGCGCGATGCTTTGCCCGACCACACGACGCGCAGCTCCGACCGCACGACGCTTCGCCCGACCGCACGACGTGCAGTCCCGACCGCGCGACCGATTCCCGACCGCGCGTCTAATCGGTCCGCCGAAAGCGCATCACGGGTGGCCTCTTTTGCATGCAGCTCATACACGCGTCAGTAGTATGTGATATGGCCCCCCCAAATTTTGATGAATGGGTGAAGAGCGTTCATAATAAAATGGCTTTGGAGCTCGCTTGGTGAGCAGATGCATGCGGTGAAGTCTTCTGGTTCGCAGTGGAAGCAAAGACAGAGCGAGAGAGGGAGTGAAGGGAGGAAAAGAAAGAGTGGAAACTCAGATTTTTGAGTTGCTTTTGTTTGGAGTCAGCAGATTTTGCAAATACGAAAGTTGTAGATCGTCTTCTGAGCTTCAAGAAGAGGTAATTTTTGGCCCCGTGCAAGTATTTTTCTGTGAATGTCATTAGCCCATAATTAGGGGAACCGTGTTTTGTTAATGTTCTTATAGGCCAATACAGTGTGTATGTTTTAGGTAAACATGATGCATGATGTATTATAGTGTAGAAAATATCGTATTTATTTGTTGAAGTTACGTAGTGTAATGTAGTTATTTTGTGATGAACATACGTGCTTACATGTGTAGGTGTTGAAAAAGTAAATATTTATGTTAGAGCATTTGTGGGTGATAGCAGCAGTAGATAGATTAGAGACAATTTGTATAATTGGTAGGCTTATACAATTTTTGGTGAAGAAAAGTGAGGAGCGAAAGCCGGAAGAGTTGGGTTGTTTTCGTTTGGAATCAGCGGATTTGGCAAGTACAAAAGTTGTAGATTGTCTCGTGAGCATCAACAAGAGGTAAGTTTTGTGCCCGTGCAACTATAATTTTATGTATGTCATTAGGCTTTAATTAAGGAAACCATCTTGTGTTACTGTTATTTTATGTCAATCTTTTATACGCTATGTATGTATAGCAAATCTTGCATATGTTAGGCATGATGTATTGTAGTGTATATAGTGTTTTCCTTTTTTGTGAACATACGTACTGTAAAGTAGTTTCAGTTAGGTGGAAAATATGAAGTTGTAGTGTGTAGACGTTGAGAAAATACATATTTATGTTAGAGCAATTGTAGGTGATAACAATAGTACTAGGATTAGAAGCATATGATTAGTACGCTTAGGGAAGAACTACATACAGTGCGGTAGGTGGTAAAAATAAATTAGAAATAAATTTGGTAGATTAGAATTAAAATATAATAGCAGTCATAGAAAGTTATAGTAGAGCTACATAAAGACTATATTAAGTTAAAGTTAGAAAAGATTGTAGTGTAAATAATGTGTAGGTGTTGAAAAAGTAAATATTTATGTTGGAGCATTTGTCGCGAGCCTGAGTCATCTTGACAAAGTATTGTCCTTTGTTTTCCACCTCCATTTGCTGGTTCCGTGGCCATGGCGGCGGCACCCAATCCACCCATTCGATGAACTCGCAAGGCTATGTGTGGCGTGATAGATGTCATGGATCAAGTTGAAAAACGATAACGAGAAATAAAGGATTTAGTTGTCGTCGTTACCATGAAGTCGTCATCCAGGTCTGGACACTTGAAGAACCTACGGCCGTAGTTGCCTCGTTGTACTCGATCCGTCCAGACGCACAACATTGTCCTAAAGCCACAATGGCACTTTGGGCGCTCATGCCACTCCGGCACTCCAAATGGGTCGAACCTTCATGAAAACATTGTTGTGTAGTAGTATTGTGATGGCTTGAGGAGGAGATGTCGTATGGAAGACATAGGATGCCTTTATGTAGGCATGTTATCTGGTGCAGTGGGTATAGTCCATGGAGAGGACGACATGGGAATCATTTCGCTTTTTCAGGATTCCAGGGTAGCAATAAATGTCCCTATGAAGGCTTTTCAGAGCCGGTTCTCACCGTACACGAATTCTCACTAACCTTCAAAATATCATTTACCACTTTATGTATCGACCGTTCTACGGTCAATCGTGCCTAAAAAAATTACCAAAATTTTTTATGCATCTACAACTTACAATGAACATAAATTTTTATTACAACTTTATCTGATTTTTACTCAGTTTATAAATACAAAATTGCCAAAACTTAAAACAATCACGGAGATTGCAAACACTAACAACTGACCAAACCCTAAAATTCACTTACTACTGTATGTATCGATATTTCTACGCTCAATCGTTCCTAAAAGAATTTTAGCAAAAAATTTTATGGATCTACAACTTACAATGAACATAAACTGTTATTATAAGTTTATCAGATTCTTTCCCAGATTACAACTACAAAATTGCCAAAACTTACAAAGATCACGGAAATTTCAAACCCTAACACCAGCCCAAAACCCTAACGCTCGATCTACAGTGTGAAGGCGCGCTCGGGGAATCAGACGCGCGGTCGGCGGGGCAGTCGCGCGGTGGAGGGGGCGGTCGCGCGGTCGGGGCGGCGTTCGCGCGGTCGTGCGGTCGGCTGGGGGGTCGTGCGGTCTGGTACCGCACGACCCGTGAACAGTGCGGTCGTGCGGTACCAGACCGCACGACCGGGACACATGGCGGCTTGTGGCGATCGCGCGCTCGAGAGGGGTCTAGTTTTGGAATTTTTTGCGTCGGGGGGCCAAAAATGGAATTACGGGTGTTCAGGGGTCCAACAGTGTCCAAAATTCTCACTTGGGCTATTCCATATATAATTTTCTGTGTAATAAATTAATCTCCTAAATCATCACATGCTTCACTTATCTCTTTGCCCGTTCAGCTGTTGAGATATATTGCTGATTGATGTTTCGTTTGTTGAGGAATGCCACCCCGGTGTTACTTCACTGACAGCTTAGTTTAGGATGTTCAACAGTGCCCTAACATCCTATCCATACTTTTTGCAGGCTGGGTAGGAGTTTTCCATCAAAAGCAAATTAGCCGCCATTCTCTCTGTGCGATCTGCCAAGTGGACCAAGTGCCATTCGACGAATTGATGACAGCTAGTGGAGGTGGTTATTGTTCTGCCCCATCAACACCATGGGGTGGTCCTTGTTATGAATAGCGCTTGTATTCAATATGAGGCCAATGGGCCGGTATATATACACAAAGTACAGGTGGTAAATATGCAAAGAACCCCTCATAACAATGGGGAATAACAAACTATACATATATCTCTAACACCCCCCCCTCAAACTCATGGTGGATCAACAACACTGAGTTTGGAGAGGTAGAAGCTGTGCTGTGCGCGAGTCTGGGCCTTCGTGAAGAAATCCGCTATTTGAATCTCCGAAGGCACATACTGAAGAGTAATCACCTGATCATGCACACAAGACCTCATGAAAGAAGCATCAACACCAATATGCTTGGTGAGCTCATGCTTCACAGGATCACGAGCAATACTGATAGCACCGGTACTGTCTGACAAGAGAGGGGTCGGTGTAGTGACAGAAACACCAAAATCCTGAAGTAACCACCGTAGCCAAGTAATCTCTGCTGTCAAGAGAGCCATGGCTCGCAACTCAGCCTCTGCACTCGAACGGGACACTGCAGTCTATTTCTTCGTCTTCCAGGCAATAAGAGAACCCCCAAGAAAAACACAGTAAGCAGAGATAGACCGGCGATCAGAGGGATCGCTGGCCCAAGTAGCATCCGAATAGGCCTGAAGCTATAACGAGCTGGAACGTGGAAAGAAGAGACGGCGAGAGATAGTCCCGCGAAGGTATCGCAAAACTCGAAGAAGGTGGTTGTAGTGGACCTGAGTGGGAGCTGAAACAAACTGACTCAGAATATGAACTGGATAAGTGATATCCGGACGAGTAACAGCAAGGTAGACAAGACTCCCAACAAGATGACGATAGCGAGTCGGATCAGAAAGAGGCTCGCCATCAGAAAGTCGGAGATGAACATTGAGCTCCATGGGAGTCTCAACAGTACGCTGATCAGTGAGAGAGGCGCGATCAAGAAGATCCTGAATGTATTTCTCTTGGGACATAAGGAAACCATCTGGAGTGGAAGTAACCTCAATCCCAAGGAAGTAACAAAGAGGACCAAGATCCGACATAAGGAACTGCTCACTAAGACGAGCCTTGACAAAGGCAATGTACTCAGAATCATCTCCCGTAATGATCATATCATCAACATACAGAAGAAGAAGAGTCCGACCACGAGACGAAGTGTGGACATAGAGCGCAGGATCATGATCACTAGCTGAAAAGCCAGCAGCAGTGACCACAGAGGAGAAGCGCTCAAACCAAGCACGAGGGGCTTGCTTAAGGCCATAGAGAGAGCGACGAAGGCGACAGACCATGCCCTCAGGAACAGAATACCCGGGTGGCGGATGCATGTAGACCTCCTCGCGCAACTCGCCATTAAGAAAGGCATTCTTGACATCAAGCTGAGAAACAGACCAATGGCGAACAGACGCCACCGAAAGAAGAGTGCGAACAGTGGTCATGTGGGCCACAGGAGCAAAAGTCTCGTCGTAGTCAACACCATGCTCCTGCTGGAAGCCACGAGCAACAAGACGCGCCTTATAGCGCTCAAGAGAGCCATCAGTCTTAATCTTATAGACCCACTTACACGTGATGGGGTGAGAATGAGATGGAAAAGGAACAAGATCCCAAGTACCAGTACGCTCGAGGGCAGCAATTTCCTCGGCCATGGCAAGCTGCCACTCAGGATGAGTAACAGCATCCCGGTAGGAGACAGGCTCACGAGTAGCTGCGCCAGCAAAGGCAAAACGGGCAGGAAGCCGAATCGACTGGCGATCGCGGAGAGCGTAGCGAGGAGAAGATGACCCATCAGGGGAAGATGGAACATCAGAAGAAGATGGAACATCAGGAGAAGATGGCTCATCTGGAAGATCCTCAATAAGGGGAAAAGGTACTGTAGTGGGAGGAGCCTGGGGAGTCGTAGGAGACGACCCAGGCGGCGACAACGGCGGAGAGGACATAGGGGGAATATGTGGAGACTCAGTGGGACAGGTGGACGAGGGCAAAACAGATATAGGTGTATCTGAAAAGGTCAAGAAGGACAGAGACTCCACAGAGGAAGCCGAAGTAGAGGCAGGACGTGGGTAGAATGGATGAGACTCATCGAAAGTCACATCCCGAGAAACCCGTATCCGACGACCAACAGGATCCCAGCACCGATAGCCCTTGTGCTCGGCACTGTATCCCAGAAAGACACACTCAACAGACTGAGCGGTCAGTTTGGTGCGTTCTCGAGGGGCGAGGAGAACGTAGCAAACGCAGCCAAACAGATGAAGGGCAGAGTAGTCAGGAAGACGACCACAGAGACGCTCAACAGGGATCGCACCCTGAAGAGCAGAAGAGGGCTGGATGTTGACGAGATAGGTGGCAGTGGAAACAGCCTCGGCCCAAAAGTGAGGGGGAATATAGGCGGCGATCATCAGAGCATGAGCAGTCTCAAGGAGGTGACGATGCTTGCGCTCAGCGACACCATTCTGAGAATGAGCACCAGGACAAGAGAACTGAGCGAGAGTGCCTTGCTCAGCAAGGAAGCCGCGCAGGTGACAAGAGAGGTACTCGCCAGCAGAATCAGCGCGAAAGACACGAATAGGAGTGGAGAACTGTGTGTGAATCATAGTGGCAAATTGTTTATAGATAGACAAGGCCTCACTACGAGAAGACATGAAATATATCCAAGTGTGACGAGAGAAATCATCTATAAATATGATATAATATCGATGACCCCCTTTCGAAATGAAGGGAGCCGGACCCCAAACATCTGAATGAACAAGATCAAAAGGGCGCTGAGACACAGACTCACTATGAGGATAAGAAAACTGAATCTGTTTACCTAACTTACAGCCCTGACAATCTAAAGACACGTCTCCTGAGACAGACCCCAGAAGACCACGACGAACTAAGGACGACAGACAGGATCCATACAGATGGCCAAGACGGTGATGCCACTGCTGGAAAGAGCCGGTAGACGAAGTGGCAGAAGCGGAGAGACTGGCGGCGATGGTGGCAGCGGAAGGAAGGTGAAGCCAGTCAAGCTCCCAGAGACGCTGTGAGTCACGGCGCCGAGGGCCAGAACCAACCAGAGCTCCCGTGTGGCGATCCTGAACACAACAAGAGTCAGAGTCGAGAATGACCCGATAACCAAGGTCAGTAATCTGCCCGGCAGAAAGAAGCTGCATGGTAAGGCGAGGAATATGAGCAACAGAAGGAACATGAAAGGATGAGTTGCTAAGAGATCCTCGACTAGAGACAGAAAGAGATGTACCATCAGCAGTAAGAACACTGATAGGAGAATCAAGAGGTGTAATAAAAGACAGAGTGGAAGGATCAGGAGTCATGTGAAAAGATGCTCCAGAATCAAGAATCCACGGGGAGGTACCTGACTGTGTAGGGGGTGGTTTCTCAGTGCCCGAAGAGTCAGTAGCAGAACCTGCAGAACCTGTCGAGGGAGAACCTGAAGCGGCAAGCAGGCGTCGAAGTCTGGCTATCTCCTGCTCGGTGAGAGAAGCTGCTGAAGAAGTCGATGCAGACGTCGTCGTAGAAGCACTAGTGCCAGTAGAAGAACGGCGTGAAAGATGCCGCTTCTTCTTATAGCACTGGGACTCAATGTGGCCGGCCTTGTCACAGTAGGAACAGTGAGGACGGCCACCTCCAGACGGAGGACGGCCACCACCACCTGTGGTAGCCGCTGGAGGAGGCAGTGTAGCAGGCGGATGAGCGGCGAGCACAGAGGGGAGTGGCATCAGACCAGCACCACTCAGACGAGTCTCCTCCGCGCGTATCTCGGTAAGAGCCTCCTGGAGAGTGACACGAGGGTGGCGTGCAAGGAGCTGGGCACGCCTTTGCTCGAACTCAGGACGAAGGCGAGTAAGGAACTCGTAAACCCGCTGAAACTCCAGGTCAGCACGTACATCCAGGCAGCACGGACAGGTACGACAGCCAGCAGTGCGAAGTGAGTCCAACTGACGCCAGACAGCAGAACTCTGAACGTAAAAAGCATCAACAGTAGCATCACCCTGCTGAAGAGAGTGCTCCTGGCGGACCACAGACAGGTACAGGGCATCACCAGAGGGCTCGTAGCGCTGATGAAGATGAGTCCACATCTGGAAAGCCGAAGGGAGTCCCACAACCTCAGAAGAAAACTGAGGCTGGACACTGGCGATGAAGACATCAACAGCTCGAGCGTCGTCATCGTACCACTGAGTGTAGACGGTCAGACAATCCTTGTAGGAATCCAGAGCCTCCTGGTAGGCAGAGGCAGCTTCATCATCAGCTTCATCATCATCAGTAGCCTTATCGGCTGTCGGGGGCAATGCAACAGGCGTAGGCTCCGTCGGAGGAATAGGGCAAGGCGGGCAGGTGACATCGCCAAAGAGGACGCCCCAGAGACGAAGACCACGCATGTGAATGCGCATGTGAGACACGAAGTCGGTCTAATTAACACCATCAAAGATCACTGGGCAGCGAGGGAGGGAAACGGTGCCCATTGGTAGGCGGCGCTGGACGGCGCGGCGATCAAGGCAACGAAGTCTAACAGGCGGCGCTGGACGGCGCGGCGGTTAGAACAACGTTTTTTTCTCTCTCTTTTTTTTGTTTTTTTTTCTTTTCTCCGCTCGGTTAAAAACGGCAACCGACTAAACGGGCCGGCCCGCTACTCCGACGCGCTTAGGGCACACGCACAAGACGGCGGCGGCACGATGGCGGTGCGACGGCGACGTCGGAGACGGGCGGGAGGCGGAGGCGGCGAGGCCGGGCGGGCGAACGCCGGGCGGGAGGCGAAGGCGCCGAGGCCGAGCGGGCGGTCGCCGGGCTGGAGGCGGAGGCGCCAAGGCCAGGCGGCCGGGCGGGCGGGCGCCGGGCGGGAGACGGAGGCGCCGAGGCCGGTGACGGCGGAGGCGGGGCCGGGTGGAAGGCGACAGCGCCGAGGCCGAGAGGGGCGGGCGCCGGGCTGGAGGCGGAGGCGCCGAGGCCGAGCGGGGGAGGCGCCGAGGCCGGCGACGGCGGAGGCCGGGAGTCGGCGACGGCGGCCGACGGCAACAGCGGAGGCGGAGGCGGAGGCGGTACGCGGGAGTCGGCGATGGTGGTGCAGAGTCGGCGACGGTGCGCGGAACCCTAGGTAAGCCAAAACCCTAGTTTTGGCTCTGATACCATGTTATGAATAGCGCTTGTATTCAATATGAGGCCAATGGGCCAGTATATATACACAAAGTACAGGTGGTAAATATGCAAAGAACCCCTCATAACAATGGGGAATAACAAACTATACATATATCTCTAACACTCTAACAGTCCTCACCTTTGTTCAGACTGTACGAAAAAGAAGGATGCAATGGAAGGTAAAAGATCTAGCCGCTCGACCGCATGCAGGTGAAAGTACCAATAGGACTCACTGTCCCTTGTCCATGCAAACTAGTCTTCCAGTTCAGTTTTCTGCTCCATGTAAAAAGAGGATGACAATCTGTTTGTTGCTGGATCCAAGTATTATTTGGTGAAACTAACTGTACCCTAGCCTGAACTGAACAAATTGGGCTACTAACAAGCTTGGTGTCTGTCAACAGCGCTGATGAAATTCCCATTTGCTCTGAGAAGATAGCTCACAGAATTGCAAGGCTGTAGTTTTTTTTGTGCACATTAGTATGTAAATTGAAATGACTAGCTTAACGATGTTTGTGAAAGCGATGGCAAGGCTCCTAGTTGCTACATTGGAATGCATTTTGTATGGAGCCCAACAGACTAATGTTTAATGCTATCCTGATCAACTCTACTACAATATTCCGTGTTTTACTAGATTTGACTTCGTTGTATTTATGATTTCTCGTTTAGATCTTATCTGCGAGCATACATTTCTTGGAATATGGTATTTGGGTTGTCTTTTTTGTTGACAAATTGCACTCTTCTTGAAAAACCATATCCTATTCCTGCCTACCTTCAGCTGATGGTTGTACTGTCAAGATATGAGTCACTGCTTAGAAAAATAAAATGACGCTTTGCTGGTTCTGTGAATGATTGATGAATGCATTAATGAGACATCATTTTTCCCTCTTGGTTTTCTGGGGGCAAATGAGGTTCAACATATCAGTGTGGCTCAGCCGGGGATTCATGACAGCTAACTGACATGGCCTGAAGAGCTGAAACCTGATAATATTTGCTTGTGGATGCCCAGTACTGCCAGTTAGGCCCATGTAAACAGACTCATATCTATATATCCCATTGAAGAGCTTATTCCATGTCACTGTTCTTTGTGAGCACAAGATTACAAGTGGACATCCTTTAACAGCACATGAGCATTTGACACAAAACCGAATAACGTCTAACCACTAGATACAAGATTAGAGAGAGAGAGAGAGAGAGCACCTTTTACACACAGGAGATCTGGCTTTTAACATTAAAAAAAACTCCAGAGGCAGTGCTTTGTCATATTACATGTCACAAAACTGCAAAAGATCTCACATCCTACAAATTTTACGACCTACTTATTGTCTTCTTCTCTGCATCAGCTCTCCCCCCCCCAAACAGCAACGACTTGAGAGTGTTAGCAGACAGTAAGATGGACCCATGCCATGCCCCTCAGCTGCATGCAGCAGTGCTCAGCTCGGCCTCAAGCTAGAATGGTGGCGCGCGCCATTAACTCAGAATCTTTTGGCGCAACGCAGCACATGGAAGATGGAACCATGCACCCACACCCAGCCTATCAACTGCAGCAAAAACAGCGGCATCTCCAGTAAAAACGTCCTGCGTTGCTCCCGGTCACAATCTCGCGCCGGTGCTCGAGAGCAGCAGGCCGCAAGGCTGAGAGCCACTGAACTGCATGTCGAAAGGGTCCCTCGCGTCAAAGCTACCTGCTCCGAACGAGGTGATCCAGGGCTCGATAGGCTGGTGGTTGGTGCCGGTTGTCTGAAGGACATCTACCAGGGCCTCATTGAGTGGCCGGTGAAGTGGATTCAGCATGACATCTTGTGAGTTTGGCTCACCTGAAAGAAGGAAAAGTAGCTTGTCAGTATGAGATGATGAAGGCCTGACTTACGGGGAAACACCTGATGGAAAGCAATGAGCACCTTGAGGAAGGTTGAGGATCTGCGTGCTCGCTGGACAGGGCAACGGCGCAGGCGGGGCCTGGATCGTGGGTGACTGGTTGACGCACTGGGACTGCACTTTGAATTCGACAATGCGGTTTGGAAACTCGTAAGCGTCTTGCTGCAATTTCAGCACCACTGACTGCAAAGTGACATAGTGTGCAACGGGTTAGACTATGACGAGCTGGGTGCCTAGGTGTTTGTCATTCAATGGCATTGATACACTGTTCTTGAGGCAAAGATATTGCTATCCGAATGAACTGCTTTTGTACACAGTCGAGTCTAGATGCTGTTCATGATATGATTATTCCTTTCATCTATCAATGTCGATGATTGCAACTTGCAATCCTTTGCGGTTTACCTTCTGTGTTGGAGTGAGAGCATTCAAGGTGAAGCAGTGACTCTCAACTATTACACCAACAACTTCATGGATGCAATTGAATAGAAGAATGATTCCATGACCGCTGCAATAGGAGTAGAGCTTGTCGTCTAGAATGCACTCCCGGGCATGATCAACAGTTGCTTCCCACATTTTGTTTGACATTCCACTGCCAAGTAACTGAAAATGGCAGTATAGTGCAGGATGAGAATAGAACATCCGGTTAGTTTGGACATTCTAAAACAGAAGACTGTAGAAAAGGTAGGTTTCTTACGCTGCGCAGCCCGTATTGATCCATCACCAAGTTCCTGAGGAAGTCTTGAACAGTGTGAATTCCGAAGTCAGCAAGCTTCTTGTGGAAAACACCATCCTTTCCAATTTTCTCCAAACGCCATACATCATCAGTTAATGCAGGAGGATGATGCTTCTTGTAAACTGAAACATGGACGTTTAAATCAGTTGCTGGCTCAAAACTACAAGGAACAAAGTTTGGTGAACAAAAATTCTGTGGCAGGTCGAATGTGATAAGGACTTACCTTCCCCACGGTGATCCTTCACTAGAAAAGGATTGCTCACAGCTTCCTGCACCCTTTCTTCGATGGAACTGGCCCAAGAAATCCTCGCACCAAGTCTGAACTTCCTGCTTCTTATCCAGCTGGAGTTATCCGTGAAAGAAATGTCGCGGATAGAAGCAACACCTTTCTCAAGCACAATTATGACCTCACCGGACAAGAGCGGCCTCTTGCCTTCTCTTTCAAAGACTACACTTTCACTGAACTCTTTCTCAGAGTACTCCAAGCGCTCATCGGCGTTGAAATCACCATCAAGAACGAGGAGTTCAACCTTCATCGAGGATAAGGGACCAGAGGTGACTGTCTGGTTATTGACAGCGTCACTGAGAACAATTCGAAGGGGCTGCTTGTTCTCCCCTTCCACCCTGTTGCCTGTGAAAAGGGTCTGAGGCAGGTTTCCCTGGAATTGCAGATTGTATCTTTTACTAGTCTTGATTTGAAGGGGAAACCTGAACAATGCAGAACAGAAGATAAGTCATGACACATGCCAACTTAAAAGCATGAAAATATATATTGACACTTGTGGCAAAGTAGATTTAGCAGTCAAAAAGTGAAAGACCAACACTGGACTGGCAGCATCAATTCTGTAAAAATACTGAGGCAACAATTCAGAGGAATTTATCGGCACTATGAGTAGCAAGTTCAGGTCCAGAGTGTTTCCTACAACATTTAAATTGTAAATTCCAGCGATACCCAATATGAACATAAAACAGTTCAAAAATAAACAGTTATATCTGGTCAATGTTACCCTATTGCCACTTTGTCAGTGCTAGTGCTTCAGTAGTAAACTTATGTAACATGTCAACGGGGCATGTAACTGTGCTTACGCAGCATTGAGAAAGACGTGCTATTGTATTCTCGCGACTCCACAAGAAATAAGCACACTGGGCTTCAAACACTAAATGCAGTTGGTATATAGGAGCTAACCTGTGTGCCGAATCGATGTGGCGGATAAGGACATTGTGCACCTCTTCCTGCACCTGGATTAGCAACAAAATGACAGACACCACCATTAGAATTATGTTGAAGTCAACTCGGCAAGGGCCGGCAGGCACGATGGCCTTAATTGCTACTAGGAGAGGTGCTTACAACTCTGCGCAGAAACGGCTCCAGCTTGGGCAGATGCCTCTGCATGTACTGCGCGCCAATGGCCTCCTGCATCAAGCTACTGCAGTTGCACAACGACAAATGGATCAAACGTCAGAACCTTTTCAGTACACGACTGCAGATATAACGCAAGCTTAAAACTAGTACTCACTTGAGGAACGTCCTTCGGCGCTTGGCCTCCGGGCAGGCGAGCTCCTCCTCGTCGCCGTCCACCACCTCCTCCTCCACGTCCAAAACCCTCTTCAAGTCCATCCCGACCGTGTCAATCCAGTGCAAACCGACACGCTGAGCTCACTTCAGTTCAGTTCACTTCACCTGAGGTGACCACTGTAAAACCCTAGGCAGTGACCACGTCGGCTATAAATAGCGGAGGCCAGAAGCCGAGGAAGCAGCGTGGAAGCTTCTCCCACAGGGGGGAGGATGCCATGGGGGCCGGTCTCGTCACGGACACGCTCCCTGGCGGGCAAAAGATCGTAAAGCGGCGCGCGCCTCATCAGAATCCCTAGAAATGCCAAGATTCGGGCATACCCACCCACCGGGCTTTCCCCCTCATCTCCTTCAGTGCCGTCGCCAAAAAGGGCGCGGAATTTTGTCAGAAAGCGGGAAAGCGGCGAGCTATCAGCTGTGCATGGCCGTGCATGGAGGTGAAGGTGGGCAGCGCCCGGCCCGGCGCATCGGGGGGCGAGCCGTACGTGGTGGCGCATGGCTGGATTGGAGAAGCTTCCGGGAAGCAGAGAGGTGGTGGTGGTGGTGGCGGCGGCTATGGACGGGTAGGCTTTTGGGGCTGAAAGATGGGTACAAAGGAGAGCTTTTCGCGGAGGGAGCTGTTCTTGGGTGCTCCGACGGAGGGAAGAAAGAAAGCGCAAAGTGGAGGGAAACAAAGGAAGGATCAAGAATTCATCTTCCTCGCACTGCATTGCACTCGAGTGCCCTGTACATGAAGAGATTGAAAAAAAAAATGAAATGATAGGGTACTTTCTATTTCATGTTCCCTTTCTCTTCTTTGCTTCATTCCACTGCAAATGAACTCATCGATGAACGAATGGAGATTTCCAGTTGGCAATTCTAATGGCCACCATTTCTTTTCTCCTGAGCTATGTAGTGGCACTACTAACATAAATCGGGCTAACTAACGAATGCTTTGTAGCCTCCCTCAGCCCCTTCTTGTTTATTTCCGGTGTGCAGATATGCTGACATGCAGCAGGACAGACAGAAAAATGGATTTCTATTCTCCCCCAAATTCCCGAAAAAGGAATCCTAGAAAGCGCGAAACCAGGATATCTGCAGGCACTCTCCCCAGGATAACGAAGCAGATAGCGGCAGTGGCGCGGCTCTATCAATCGCCTTTGCTGGCCCCTAGAAAGCGGCTTACATCATGCTCGTCCCGGCCGGGCTTTTGCCGCTGCTAAATATGCTGTCTTCAAATCTCTGGGAAAGAAAGTGGCAGTGGCACCTCCCCTGTCCATGTGAGGAGAAAAGCCGTCTTTAGCATACGATGCTGATGCTCCCAGCCACTTTGGCCGTGCGCGCGCGCCCTGCCCTTCTCCCTAGCTCACATACGGTATCCGAGGCAGCCGCTTGTTCCTCGTGAATTAGGACTTGGGAGACACAGGTCGCACAGATGCGTGCAAGTGCAATGGTGCTACACCCTGATGCTCCCAGAAACCTGGACTGGATGGAGCCCTGGAGATCTGAGGATTAGTTGTCCTGTTTCTGTTCAAGACGCACAAACTTGATGCACTTATGAAGTCCAAGTTGATTTTAAAGGAGGATTTCACCATAAGTAAGTTGATTCGCCACAACCAAGACGAAGCTCATCATCCGCAACTCTTGGTTTCCTGCGATGAAAGCTAGTTCCCGTCTGCATCGGCACTTCTGCCGATGTTTGTTTACGTGCCTATGGCAAGTGGGTTCGGTCAGACGCTGATCGACAGGCACACATTAATTCAAGATGTAAACTAACTACAACTACAAAGGACATGACCCCCAATCTCCCAGTGTGCCATTTTCAATCTTTGAGTGCAAACAATGCTTTGCCATCAACCAAATTCGAGGCAAAGCGCCACTTGCAGATTCGCGTGTAGTGACAGAAGCATCAAGATTCCAGGTTCCAGGGGCCAGCATCATAACAGAAGGAGTTCAGGCCTTACGCAGGGCCCAATTTAAGATCCATATGACGATAGGAAGCCCATGGGTTTTTTCTCACCACAAAACAACAATGCTTAAGCACCCGCAGTTCCCAAGAAACTAGACAGCAACACACGGGCCGTTTGGCCCATTTCTGGCTGGACACTGCCACTACCTAGTGTGTCCCTTGCTCCCTTACCGGCAGTGTCTCGCTTTGGTACTCCTAAAAAAATGCAGGTACTGATTTGATGAAATGCAGAATGCTGATTTGATTTGACGAGCAAAGAAGCATCGAGATTCGAGACATCCGCAGCTTGTGAGGGGAATGCGGGAGGGACAAGAGGAGGAGGCATTACGAGGCAGTAGGGGACGAGCAGTTGATGGCGGCCTAGTAGGACTCCGCGGCGGGCGCCGGGGAGTGGCGGAAGTGGCAGCGGTGGCCGTAGGGGCAGCCGGAGGCGGCGGCGAACATCTGGCAGGGGAGGGTCTTGTAGCGCGGGTGGCGGATGACGGGGCGCAGCTCCTGCAGACCGTGCGCGAACCGGCACCGGCGGCCGTAGGAGCACGCGCCGCGCTCCCACTTGTTGCACAGCTCCGTCTTCTCCGCGCCCTGCCTGTACACCTCCACCTCGACTTCCCCACCCCCCTTCTCCTTCTCCCCTGCCTCCTGCAATCGCCATTCCCCATTGCGAGACCAAACATATGGGTATGGAATTCCAGTGAAATTCATCGAGTTTTGTGTTTGCCTTGTCGAATTAAACCAAATCAAACACCCTATGCTGCTGCTAACCACTTTCTAACCTAAAGTTGTCGACCTGACAAGTATTAAGTGCAAATCTTCGAATTATGCTGATTTGATAACACCTGCTGCTTCCTGCGATTGACCAATCCCAAGCAAACCATGACATTACCAGAACTCGTGTGATTTCCCAAGTGTAAACCTGACCATTTCAACATCTAATTGCAGCACAACCAACTAGGAAACTTGCCTAAAATTTCTCCAGTTGTAAGTCCAAAATTTTTCGAGTTGTAAGTTTGACTTGCTTAATTAAGCGATTGCCGACCACTTTGTAACCGAAATCTGTGCATTCGACGAGTTTTAAGTACCAAACCTTTGAAT
Organism: Dendrocalamus latiflorus; assembly: GCA_017311315.1. Taxonomy (NCBI): domain Eukaryota; kingdom Viridiplantae; phylum Streptophyta; class Magnoliopsida; order Poales; family Poaceae; genus Dendrocalamus; species Dendrocalamus latiflorus. Next base: position 41,261,175 of record CM029651.1, read on the forward strand.
TAAGCTAATTCAACATAGCCTGCTAGTTCCTGCGATTGCCAAATCACAAATAAAACATCATATTACCAGAGCTCGTGTGATTTTGCAGTTTAAACCAAATTGCACCCCGATTATTACCAATTTGAAGAAATTAGAACTTTTGAACTGCATGCGAGGGTCTAAGCGCAAATTTCCGACGAGATAAACAAGCAAGGTTCGGGGCGGAATAAAATTGCGAGTTCCTAATGGTAGGATTTGCAGGCTTACCTCCATCGCCGGAGGCGCGCGAACACGGAGGCGCTGTGGCTCGGCCTCGCCCTGCGGCTGCTTCTGCGAGAGATAGCCCCTCGAACGTATGGAGATGCTCTTCGGCGCGCCCCCGCGTGGTGCTTCCCCCTTCACCGGCTTTGGCGGCAGTGTCGGAGCTACCGTGGACGCCTGCTTCCTCTGCTCGGCCTCGAGCTCCTCGAGGAGGAGGGATAGGTGCAGGTTCTCGGCGCTGAGGCGGAGGCGTTCCCGGCGGAGGTCGGCGAGCTCGACCGTGGCGTCGCGCAGGCGGAGGAAGCAGTCGTCGTAGCGCTCAGCGGTCGCGCGCAGGAGCCTCTCCGCCTCGCGCACCTCTCTCCCCTGCTCCACCGAGACCCCGAGAGGCGAGCTGCAGCCGCTGTTGCCACCGCCGCGGCCGTCGGAGACGCACGATGGGGGCGAGTAGAGCAGCGTCTCCAGCTGTGACTCCCATGTCGGCGAGGTGAAGCCGCCGCCGTTGCCGCCGCCGTCGGAGACGCACGATGAGGGCGAGTTGAGCAGCTTCTCCAGCGGCGACGCCCACGTCGGCGAGCCAAAGCCGACGCCCTCGGAGGAGACGCAGGATGACCTCGCCGGCGAAAGGAACCCGAGCTCCAGCTCCCCCTCCATCGTCTCCACTCGAGAGCCCAAGCTGCGAACAGAGTAGCAGAGAGATGAGAGGCTAGGGTTTGGATCGAGAGCGAGACGATGAGGAGGTCGCGGCGGTTACCTTCGCGTCGCCGTTGGGTTGGGAAATTGGAGGGAAGCGGAGGTAGGTAGTAGTTGCGATTTGAGATGGAAGTGACTTGATTACCCCGCCTTATATAGAGCGCGTTCAGCCCACCAACACCAAGGGCAGGATCGACTTTCTTTTCGTTACTGAAACAACCAAACTGAGTATCTTAGAGCATCTCCAAGAGATACTCTATATAGCTCTTAATATTTAAATTTTAGAGTTGAAGGGTAAGAAGTAGCTCCAACAGATTCCCAAATAGACTCCCAAAAATAGAACACACCCAAAAAATGGGCTCTCGCTCTCTACTTATAGAGGATGATCTAGGTTCCTAATACTGTTTTTCTGGTTTAGGGTATCTGTTGGAGGGAATGATTATTTTGAGACCTTATATTGTGGTTAAAATCTGTAAAAAGAGATTTAGGGTGTGAATTTATTAGGCATCTCTTGAAGATGCTCTTAGCCGCCATAGTCTGGCTGACGCTGCAAAGCTGCAAGCTAAGCCACCATAGTATCTGAGCTATAAGGAGATAAAACTGTTCGTTTACATATGGACATATGGTAGTATCAGATCTATCAACTGAATAAGCATGCGATTAATGGTTGAGTATGTGCTTACAGGGGAGTGGAGACGTAAACGAAATGAATTGGTGGAAATGACCTGATTGTCCTTCCTTGTGCAGAGGCTGTTCAACTCAACAAGGGCAGGATAGACTTTCCCTTTGTTACTGTTACAAAGAAGCGCTGAAAAACTGGGCAAGGACTTATATGGGGTCTGACCCCATTTGGTTTCCATGGGACACATACACAATAAGGAGGTAAAAAAAAATGAGAGTAGAGGGAAATTTTGGAGAGAGGATTCAGCTGGCCTATGGTTGTGCGCCACGTACCTGTCCTCATTTGCTCTCAATGGAGTCAGACCCCAGAGAAGCCCTCTCCGAAAAACTGGGCGTCTGAAACTACAGTACTGCCCTGACAAATAGCCTGGAGCGTTCCATTTCTTCTTGGTTGAAAAGTCTGCACGCTTGAAACTCTGAATGAATGTATGACTAATTAATGGTTCAGATATTGTGTACAAGGGCAATTTAAGTATCAGTACTAATGAGTACTGAACTGCTGATCAATATCAGTGTAGTAATCTGGCTGGTTTTATTTTGTTGTTGGAACAACATATAAATCAGAGCCGGGATCTGCAAATAACAGCTCTGCAATACAACAACAATGATATCTAGGGCTTCAGGCAATCTTTCCGGCTAGGCAGATGCGGTTATTTCTCAGGACGGGCCGTTGCAATATCAGACACCCGGAATGACTTTTTCAAGAAGCTGAAGAACAGTTAATTTCAACTCGAACGTCAACTTCTGGAGCACTTAACAGAGGGTGGTCACATCCTGCATTGCTCGGCGTGCGCTCCCAGTGAGGGGGATCTCGTACCGCTCCCTCAGCTTCTCCAGAGACAGAGCTGAGTTTTGACCCTGCGATGGAACAAGAATGAGGTTTAGCTTTTGAATCACATGATTTGCTCGAGTAGAATGCCTTCTTTTTCTTGCAATTAAGTACCTAAAAAAGTGTGAAAGATTCTTACAGAGGCGACATAATGCTATTAGCTTAGCTTCATTTCTGTCTCAGAGATATAGATAACATCACATGGACACGGGACCATATAAATGCAGGAGTATAGACATTTGTAATGAGAATAATAAAACTAGGTTTGGTTTGCTAGTTCATCGCCACTACAGGGTAAACTGTCTAGCACTGAAAACAATCCGTAACAGTAGGTTTATGCAAGTGAACAGGACACTCAGCAAGGGAACGTACCATTCGAATCAACCAATTGTCTTGCAATAGGAAGTGTATCTACAAACAGCCAGTCACCAGGCATCTCTATTTTACACCGTTGGAATTCAAAGATGAGAAAGGGTACATCAAAGAACGCTCATCATGAGTGACCCACAGGACTGGTTTACCAGCCATTTGACGACTCTAAACATATTGTAATAGAATGGGGATAAGATCCCCAAATCTGCATAGCCAGACACGAAAACTGTAATTAGAAAAGAAATGCAAAACTCAAGTAGGAGTGCATCAGAAACAACCAAGTTAATCAGGTTTCAAAATCCTTGTGCTGAAAGGAATGTAATTTATCGTAATTAATTAAAATAGGTAAAAGGTTGCATCCAAGCAGTAACACATGGAACTTTGATCTCAGTTCATATTTCTTTCTTTGGAGAAATACACTTTCAGAATGTAATGCAGCAGTCTCATAATCTCATGTTGTGGGTTCCCTCAAATGATCACATGTAGGAGAACAAAACGTAAGACACAGAAAACACCTTTTTTGCAGCAAATATCAAGATTTTTAAAAAATGCCAGGTGAATGGTTGCAAGCAAACCAAAATTCTTGTTTGAAAAAAAAAACAGAATTTATGCTTTGCATTTTCTTTCCATTATTTTCTCTTAAATCTTTCTTGTTTCCTACTTCTCTTCTTTTATGAAAATGACAGTTTGCATTAGTAAGAACAGGAAATAATTGGAGAATCTGGCGGGGTAATAGGACATCTGTTAAAAGGCCATACTTTGGGACATCAGGTCTGCATACCATACGGTTGCTAATACCATGAACATATGTATTTCTTACATCTTTCTCAGGGTTTATGAGGGTATGGAAAGTGCTATTCTTTACCCCATAAGACCACGAATAGCAAACTCATTAATTCTGTCATCGCGGCGTCAGAAGCCACTAGTTTCAATATCAAAAACAAGGATAGTTGCAGGCCATTCGGTTTTGACTCCAGAAACCTTTTCCTGAATGTTGTAGCACTGAAGTGATTTCAGGTTCAGTTGCTGAAGATCTGACTGCTTGTATACTTCAATCGATGATTCAACTGATTCACCGTGCAAGTGACACCTATTGCTGAATGACTATTTACTACCTTCTCTCGTGCTTCTTTCTAGTACTGTTGTACTAAAAGGTCCAGTTTTATGTCTTTTGTTCTGAAGTACAGTTTCATAGATTATTCTGCTGTGATACTTAACCAATCTGATACTACAACTGTTTCCTATTGAGCTCCATATTTGATCGAAGTTTCCGCAGCAAATAGAATATAAGGACATTGCACACATGGAGTAAATAGGGCATCAAAGGTATTGCTGCACCTATTTAGCGGTACAAACTTGAGATGATTGAATATTGAATGCCCCCTCACTGTTCATCCTGAAAAGATTCAGACAATTGTTTTTAGTTGGCAAACTTAAACTAGTCAATGCAGAGATATGCAAGAATGCAACCAAACTAAAAATGATGTAGTTGTTACACATATTTTACCACACGTCATGTCAGCACAAGCATTCAAAAAAAGATGGCAGACCAAACAGCACTCCAGTAACACTTTTCCATGATACGCATTGAAAACCATATAAGAGCACCGAATAAATCAGAAAACACAAATCTAGCAGAGCTTTTGATCTTGATCCCACAATTTGCAGGCTATAATTTCATAGGACTGATTGAAATGCGTTAACCAATAAACAAGAATTTCTATTCCATACTTGGTGGGAGTGTAAAAGTGTAAAATACACAATGCATGTATCTACATTTGCTTACCCTTATTTCCATTGTTCCATGACCTATCTCACAGCGAAATTGATAACAAAATGTCTTATAGGGCTTATATTTTGTCACAGCCGAAAAGAATCCTATATATATATATATATATATATATATAGGAAAAATACATTTTACTCCCGGGTGTAATTACACCCACCTCTAATATACCACCTAAACAAACTTGAAATACTCCTTTATCACTTTAGGTATACTCATATACTAATTATAAGATACTCCAATGTGAACCACACAAAAAAATTGCAAGGAAGTCCATAGTTTTTAGCGTATTTTATAAATACCTTTATATACGTACATAAAAAGGAGTATGTCAAAAAAAATATGCATACCACCTCTGAAAAATTGTTCATACCACCTATCTGGTCTTAAATACTTGTATACTACACGTACATACTCTCCGTTACGTAAGATACTACCTATGTTGTGAGATATGACATAGGGTGTAATTACACCCGAGAGTAGAAAAGAGGCATATGTGTGTGTGTGTGGCGCACACCACTTGCTGCCCACCCCCCAATCATGGCACACGCCCCCAACAAAATAGCTAGGAGATGACATTGTTGATGTCATTTCCTCTAAAAAGTGATTTCGGGATTTCAAAAGGCTTCAACTTTTAAACTGAGTATTCAATTCGCGATCTGTTTGAACTTTAAAACAAGACCCTGCTAGCATATATTTTGACATCATTTTGTTAGAGATTATGACGAATATTCTATTAATAGTGATTATTTGTTCCACTAATAACCTTGAATTGTTCCCCACACATTTAGGGCTTGTTCTTTTCAGTTTTTAAAAATTGTTTTTTTGTTTTTCTATGGTAACTAACTTTTAATGGTGTATCTTTTTAAGACAGAGTCCACAAATTGATTGTAGTAAATATTGTAGTGACTTCATTTATATTAACAAAAATTGCACGCGAGTTTCTGTTACTCCGTATTCTCTCTTACGAACAGCCAAAAAGCCATAAACCGAAACCAAAATGAACACACCCTTAATTTGTTCTACTAATAGTTTTGATTTGTTCTGTGAACATATTTTGAATTTCACATGAACTACTAAAATATAATAAATTAAAGAGTGGAACATTTCGTTTTAACTATCAAAACATCCGACTCTAAACCAATTCATTTCTCCTAATCAATTCCAAATAATTTACATCGGAACATTATCCGTGAACTACTAGAACATTCAAAATTAATACATGGAACATTTGATTTTAACTGCTGAAGCAACCAAAGTAGACTCGGATGGATGTTTCACCATCACATATTAGTTTGTTCCACTATTTTTTGTTGTTTGTTTCGTAACATACATTATCATCATGAAACGACTTCAAAATTTCAAAAATTTTGAATTCTTTTTGAATTTTATTTGAATTCCAATTCTTACCCAATTTGGCAAAGTTCTCGAGAATGCGCCTTCATCTTTTGGTTTCCTGTCTCTCCTCCTTGCCAACGCCTCCCGAAAACGGCGCATCCCCACCGCCTCACTCTGCCACCGCCCACACGCCCGAGCGTCGCAGCTTGAAGTTATGGCCGCGTCGTTCTCTCGTGTTCACTCTAGCTTTGCACCATGGCC